>CM044890.1:10973445-12339005 GCA_024500025.1 Syzygium aromaticum
AGGGTCTTCATCTTCTATTGGTGCTCTGGATATGCTACGTGGACAATGATGGCTTTTACCTTGCCCCAGTATAGAGGATGATCACCAACTGGGTTTTTGAAATTGCAGGCTCAAGTGGGCTAAGCAATGGATAAAATGTGTAGGATAGAGAAAGAACCACTCTTCATCATCCTAAGGCACTTGGATTAATGTTTGAGTTCATTTGAAATAGAACACTTTGAAGCTTGATGCAAGTGTGAGCAAGAAAATTTCTATCTACTATTCTCACCTTGCGATGTCAACTTACCTCCAGTTTACTCCGTTGTGGAGTGATTCTTAATAGGGGTAATTTGAAAGAACTTATCCAAGTATTTGGGCTCAAAGTGACAAAACAATGGATAACCTGTATTGTTTAGGATAGAAAAGTGAACTGCCTCTCGTCATTTCGGTAGTCGTACCTTTCGCGAGATAACCCTTTACCTTGTGGACATGAAATTTTTCACTTATCTTACAAGTGTATGAATAGGGGACGATGTATAGGATATGGCTTGCCTTTCATCATTCCAACATATCTCATTTAGCATACTCAAACAATTCCACATCATTCATTGAATTGTCCATCTTGACAATTTCAACATGAAATTGATAGGTCAAATAGGTAAACTTACCAAGCAAAATTTCTTTTCCTTGAAATATGTGATCATTTCACAAGCTTATCAACTTCGAGCACAAAAAAGTTTGTAACTTTCAAACATATTTATCATACTAAAAAATCTCATCATAAGCATGAAAAATATGGCATTGAACATTCAAAATAAATGGTCTCTGCAAAAGTGTGAGAACATCAACACAGAGAGACATTTTTAGGAATCGGAGCCCTTTGATTGCTCCTATTTAGAAGGAATGGACACATGAATGCTCCATCGTTGCTTTTGCCCCTGCACAAAAAAGCGTGCATGAATAGGATACTAAGCAAATGTGAATTGAAACTCAGAAGGTTCCAATTAGAACTATGGCATTGTTTCAATTGGATTTGTCAATCCATTATCATCATCAAAGTTCGACATGCCCCTCAGTTTGTCATCCCTTACTATTGAGCACTTATTTTCGTTCTTCGAAAATAGCATCTTGCCCAAGTAAGAGGTGATCATTTGCCCTATAGGTTCATCATCATTTGAACTTGATGTGTCATTTTCAAATGCCCCCTTGTCATCAAGAGTTATAGAATTTATACTCTAAGACATAAAGTAAGCGAATCAAAAAAACAAACAGGGTTTATTTGATGCACGCTATGGAAAAGTTTTTTTTTTTTAAAGCAATGAAATGCTTTTTATTTTCAAAGAGTCTCTTTTTTTTTAGGAAGCATGAGAAAGCCCAGTCCTCGGAATTTCTCCTTAGATAATATTTTCTTTTCATGGTTGAATATCATCACCAAGCTAGTTTGGTATACTTCAACATGCCCTCAAAATGCAAATAAACTTGTAATTTCATTGAATAGAGTCGAATGAATTACATTATTGGAAGGGCAATGCAAATAATCAAAATCCTATGAACAAAAACATAAACATGAATTGAAATCCTAAAAAGTAGAAAATCCTAAAAAACACTTGAAATCCTAGAAAGCATGAAAGACTCCTTCGCAAAGGAGTACAAAAATTTCTCTACTCAATAACAGCATCCGCGCTTCCAACATGGTTGGGTAGAGGGTTCCACTTGACATTTGGTTGATCACTGCGGAAAGAGAATGCATTTGTGTCCAAGAGGTCTTGAATTTTATGCTTCAATACGTAACAATCATCAGTAGAATGACCAACCTCCCCCATATGATATTCACACTTCTTAAAGGAGTCATAACCAGAGAACCGCTCGGGGTTCGGGCATTTCGGCTCACTTGAAAGCAAATTTCTTTTGGAGGACAAGCAGAACTTTGGATAACGGCCCAGGCAAAGGCGTGAAGTTCCTTTTAGTACTTTGTTGTCGACTAGTGAATTGGCATCCAACTTGTTGTTTACCAGCAGACTGCATTGTCAGGGCAATGTCACGGCTTTATTGAGAGTAAGCTACATTCACTTCAGGTGCCGGTTCCTTATCTTTTCTTGAAGGTGAATTTCTTAGCGAAGGTAGTCTGCTCAGTGGCCCAATTGTCACGCAAAGCGATCTCGATACGTTCTCCTGCTGGTATCAGCTCAGCTAAAGAATTAAAATTAGAACCCAACATTGGATTATGAAACTCAAATGGTAAAGTCTTCATAAAGGTATCAAGCATCTCTTTATCAGTTAACTCGGGATTAATTGACACAGCTAGATCTCTTCACCTAGTGGCATAGGCCTTGAAGGTTTCGATCTTTTTCTTCTCAGTGCGAATCAAATCCTCACGAGACGGGGCCACATCAATATTGAATTTGTATTGACAGATGAAGGCATCAGACAAATCCTCCCATGTCTTGAGCGAGTGAATCTTCTTCAAAACAAACCATTATAAGGGGGGTTCGGTTAAGCTATCTTGGAAAGTGTAGATCATGAGTGGCACATTATCGGCATACAACGCCATCCTCGTCGTGTAGTACTGTAAATGGATCTTAGGACAGGAAAGGCCATTGAACTTATTAAACTCAGGTGCCTTGAACTTCGTAGGGACTTGAACCTTGATAATGTGAGTAAGACCTCGTGAGAGTTGATCATCAAAGCCTCGCATTTGACGGAATTTTTCTTCAAGCTTATCAATGCGCTCAGTCTCATCACTCTTTGGTGGCTTAGAAGATGTATCGCCCCCAATTGCACCATTCTCAATCAAGGAAGTGTCAATGGCAATTGTTTTTCCCTTATCTTTTGACTCAACAGGAGGAGAGTCATCGGGCAGTACAATCTCTACACTTGGTTGAGCAGGTGCAGACGGTGTGGAAATGCTTGTCTGTAGGGAAGCAACTTGTTTGGTGAGATTCTCGAGTACATTCAGGACTTGCTTCATCTCGGTTTCAAGGACAGCAACACGAGTATGCTCATTTTGGTCAGTCATTTTTGCTCTTGAGCGAGTACGGATTGGGAAACGTTGACGGTCCGTAATAACCTGATTTCAAAAATAGAGCATGGTAAGTATGCGTCCTCAAAATGATCAGTCCATGACTCGGTCTAATTGTCCCTTTTTATTCCCATTTTCCATGACATTTTTCATTACTCCATGTACTTGTGAAAATGATAGCAAATTTCTTAGGAAATAATGACTTATGACAGACCTAGGAAAACAATAATAAAAATTGAAAGTAATTTCTTTTCAAAGCTTTATTTTTTCTTTTTCGTTCCCTTTCAAAAAATTCAATGATTATTACTTTCAAAAATTACGATCGACTTAGACCTATCATGGACCGACCCAAAATATGCAATAACTAAATAAATTGCAAAAATGAGAGTTCAAAAGACTTACTTTATCCGGTAAGACTATGGCAATCACATAGACATGTGCATGAAATGTGAGATTCGATATCTATCTAGACTCTGGCTTGCAAAGTGGAGACGCAAGGATTACCGGGCTAAACCAGTCATGGTTGTGGTTAGGCCAGGGTTCCCCTGACTTCGGCTTCGTCAAGAAGCCAACCCGGATTGCAAAGGGTGCAATCGAGATGGGAACACAATGACACCATGAAAGAACTTTCGGGACCAAATAAGGCGATCCATACCACACGATTGTGATTGGGGTGTCCGCTGTCTCAGTACCATCCTAAACCTGTGCCACCCAGGTCCGTCAATGGGTAGTGTGTGCAGTGTAGTGTAAATGCAAGACATACACAGTAGGTTATATCATACAACGCTTCGTGCATAAAATAAATCATACATCCAAACACCTCCCTGCAAAACAAAGGTTAACAATCACTCCTCCCCTTATACCTCCCATTCTGCAAAAAAATTTAACACCTAAAATAGTAGGGACGTACTTGGGATCCTCACTGCCAAGCAAAAATATTTTTTTGAAAAGAAAAACTGGCCTAAGTCCACTAAGAGTTTTAACTCAATTCCCCAGTGGAGTCGTCAAGCTGTCGCGACCTAAATTTTTCTCAGACTAATGGATTATTAAGACTAAACTTAACTCGGGCCCTCCCAAGCCCTACCAATTCACAACTTAGGATTTAAGTTCTTAACGTGCAAATGTTTCATGCTTGGAGTCGCCATTAATCTATTTGCCATAGGTCGATTAGAAAACTAAATAAAACATAAAAAGATATGTTTTATTCCTACGAACCAGAGATTCTAAACTCGGAGACTTGGTTACGCTAGATCTAGTCTAATGCCCTTTCGGTACCTTTTCTTTTCAAAAAATGTTTTGACAGACAGTTTGGATTCTTTTTAACTTAGTCACTAGCATGTGAAGTGATTATACAGGTGCGCAAACTACCAAAGTAACACTCAATAATCAAAACATTAAATAAATTGCAAGATTTAGAGAATTACTTACCTCGAAGCAACGTAAGCATCTGCATTGTTAGCTAGAAAATCACATCAACAATCCTAATATGATTTATAATTAACAAGCAGTTCATTCAATATTTTTTGAATTTTCACTTATTTAAATGAAAGCTAATTTATATGTAATGACGTGCAAAAATTAACATGCAATTAATGCAACCTAACATACAAACTATATGTCATGCGACGATGTGACATAATTTTAATGATAGACAAATGATTTATTTTTTGGTAATTTCTAATGAAATTCGAAATTAAAAATTACTCAAATTAACATGCAATCTATCCTAGAGAAAATAATTTGATCTATCCTAAAGTGATTCCTTTTTGGTATTTTTATGAAAATTCGAAATTACTAAATATCCTAAATAATCCACTAAGATAAAACAATCTTTAATTTAAACTAGGAAGTATGCTACCCTAAATCCCAATTTAAATCAAATAATTATCTTATTCTTTTGGATATATTTAAGATTCCCTAAACATGCAAAATTTCTAATTTAAATCTTAACTAACATATTTTTTTTATTTTCTTTATTTAAAAGGAAAACAATTAAACAAAGATAACAACTACGTTCAAACAATCTGCGCAATCTGCAAGATTCTTCTTATCAAATTCAAATTAGGCAAAGAAATCAAACTAATGATCATATCTATAGAGTTATAGATATCGACGGAAAGCTGATTGTTCAAAATTGAAAAGCAAATAAAATGTATTATCGTATCCAAGTGATTATGGATAAGATAACGATTTTCCGTATCGCCGCGTATCATACCTTAGGGATAAGGTCGGATAGTCGTCCAAATACGCTACCAAATTAGGAGTAATTCCTAATTTTGGGTATTTTCGAATATTGCAGATATAGCACACATTATTCTAAGATATCTAGCAATCCACGCAATATTCACGGAATATTCAAAATATTTGAACTAGGAATCTAAATATTTTGAAAATATACCGAATAGAGATTTTTACTTGATTTGCGGATTACTTTCCAAATTTGAATCACGCGGATTGGGATTGCGGATCAGTTGACCGGCGATGACGGCGTTGCTCGCGGTGGTGACCGCGATGTGCTTTACAATGGTATGGCTCTCGATCAAGGACTGACTCGTGGGCGGTGGTTGGACGATCAGCAAGGTGACCACAAAAGGGTGCGGGGACTTGATGAAATCGCTTGGGAGTCCTGTGGCTTCAGAATTGCTGGTGTTCACAAGATCAGCTGGACGTGTCGTGGACAACCAGCAACGATGGCAGGAGGAAACCTAGAACGGAGGGACTGATTCCTGTGCGACGTTAGAGCTATTCTTCGCATTGATCTCTCAGTTTTTCTTTTCTTTTCTTTTTCGCTGAACAACGAGTAGTGAAGAGACGCAATCAACAGGTGGCGTCTCTGTGGCTTCTACATAGGGAGAGATATTTTTATGGTTTGTGCAAACACCTATTGTGGCAGTGAAGGACCTTGCTTTTGTCGAACTTGTCTGCAAGTGGATGTTTGACAATTTGGTCAAACTGCACTTGCCAGTATGAATATAAGCATCATCACTTCATCCATCTTCGATCTCCGAGGGTGCTACCATATGCCTCTCTCATTTTTCGCTCACGATTTCTCTCTTGAAGCCGTCTCTCTCTCTCTCACTTTGCTCTTACTCTTGCTCTCATGTTTCACTCTTGCAGTCAAGAATTCTCTTCTAAAAACTATGAGAGCCCCTCTTGAAGTGAAGCCCCCCTCCTCCTTTTATGTACTTTTTTTTCACCAACAAATCTTTGGACGCATGCATATTTTCTTTCCTCTTTCTTTTTAATCAAATATTCCTTTTGTTGACTAAATCTTGCTCTCAACTATTTATTCCCTCAAATAATTGATCTCACAAATATCACGGGAATTATGCCGATTACTTCTTTCTTATTTGCTTTGTGACCAAAATCTTGATAATATCAATCTTTATCGCTTCAAATTTTCATCAAATTCTCCTAACTTGATACACATGATTTCGGTCACCGCAGGCTTAGTCCGGTTAAGTTCAGAATCATTCACTCAAGTCCATCTGCCACGCTCCAATGCAAATGCAACTATATGACCCTAAATACTAATTCAAATGTTCCTAAGCTATGTGCAATTTAACTAATTTTTTTAGTCTAGGGATTGGGATCGATCCCTAATTTTTATGTAACGAACGACTGACTGAATCGTCAATATTTAGGTGTCAACATATATCCATGAACAGCCCTTAACTTCTCCTAATTACTTGGTCCAACTATGTTCAATTGTTCGGTGCCAACTTGTTATATCGCACGTCCATCTCACATGTCGACAGGTACGATTCACTGCAAAAAATGTGGCGAAAATGCAGATGAGCCTTTCGCCCAAATGGGCCATTTCATGAAGATACTCCTGATTTTGTGTGGCTATACTTATGTTATTTAGCAAAGGTTTGTGTCATTTCAGTACTTTCTTGTCTAAGGCGCGATTGTTGCAGTATATCCTAGATCATTTTTCATGATTGAATACGTTGTCATATCTACCCATCAATCGATTTTCATACGTCTAGCATTATTTTATATAGAATTCAATACATAATCGTCTCTAAAAATTGAAAGGTCGGAGAATCGTACCGGAAATATTTGAAATATCATCACAATCCTGATATATTAGTAAAGTAGGAAAAACAGATATGGGTGAAAACTAAATAAAAATCTGATTGCAAAGTTTTCTTTTTGTTCCTAGGGAGGATATCTAATGATGATATGCGGCTCAAGAGTCAAGACACATGAACGGACTAATGGAGTGTTAGGAAACCAAACAGAAGACGACCAAGAGGAGCCCCATGAAAACGACGTCGTGGAATGAATGTTCAACTTCCAATTATTATAAAGCCATTATTACTTTGAAAGGATCCAAGACGAGGAACACTAGGTAGAACAAACAACATTGTCTAGCGAAACACGCCTCTTCTTTCTTCTTATCTCTTTTCGTTGTATGAAATGGGGCATTTTTTTTTCTCTTAAATTATTCGGGTACATATGAGCACAGTATATCCCATTCTTTAATATAGATCAGTCTTACACGAGACTTACGTGATCTAAGAGTCAATAGAGTCGGAATGCACTAAACTAACATATCATGAAACCGATTATATGACGTTTCTGGCAAAATCCGTTTCCTTC
The DNA here is from genome assembly GCA_024500025.1 of Syzygium aromaticum. Classification (NCBI taxonomy): domain Eukaryota; kingdom Viridiplantae; phylum Streptophyta; class Magnoliopsida; order Myrtales; family Myrtaceae; genus Syzygium; species Syzygium aromaticum. The sequence goes on from CM044890.1 coordinate 10,981,052, forward strand.
ATTTTACCACCTACACAAAAGAAAATTCCAAAAAAAAAAAAAGAGGGGAAAGAGAAAAAGGGAAAAGGAGGAGCAGCCCGATCAATTCAAACATTATTTCGTTTGGCCCACATGTTAAATTATTGTTTTTCATCAGATCAAAATATGTTAAATTCAGAAGATAAGCACTCGGGGATATATTAACTAATGTGATTTCATATTTCAATTGCTTCTCTTAGCCAAAAAACAAAAATGCCGTTGGATGAACATGTTCTATTTTAAGTACCTAAAACCCTCTTCAACCTTCACTCAAATTTTAAAAAAAAAATTATAAACCACGAATTATCTAAGAATCTAACTCTAAAACCCCAAAACTTGTTATTTCTATATAGGAAAATGACACAAATGATATATAGACTTTGGCCCAATGTACAATATGATCCTTGAACTTTCAATTTGTTTAATGTAATCCTTAAACTTTTGGTACATGGTCAGTTGAGTTTTTGAACTATATAAAAATGTTCAATGTTGTCCATGAATTTGAATTACTTGAATGACAACATTGAATATTTTCATATAGTTCAAAAATTAAGTTGAACATGTACCAAAATTTCAGGAATCACATTGAACAAATTAAAAGTTTAGGGACCGCATTGCATATTGAGCTAAAATTCAAAAATCATTTATGTCATTATCTCTTTCTATATCTTTCCCATGATGGCTACAGCGGTTGCCGAGAAGTAGAGGAGGGGCCCAAAATTAGCGACGGTAGCAACGTAGTGGTGGAATGGGCCGCGAGTCTCATTGCTCCGATGGCGACGGGGCTGGTGGCGGTGGCTAAGAAAGGGAGAGGAGGGAAGTTGCTAGGATTAAGGTTTTGTGAGTTTAGGATGGGTTGGGGTTAAAAGTGTGGAGAGGGTAATATTTTAAGGAAAATGAAAGTGCGTGATGAAATGACCGTGCCAACTTATATCGAGTGTAACTTTTACGTCTGACAATACATTCAAAGTAACAAGTATTGGCTTCTAATTGGTAAAAATGAAGCAGTGATTTAAATGTAAAGGATGCAAAATCATCTTCGGGTGGAGGCGTGGACTAATTTTGTTTTTCACCATTTGCTCGGAAGGGTCCCGCGCTAGGCCAAAATGATTTGATCAATATTCAACCAACACTACGCAAGAAACATATGTTATAGGACTATGCATGTTGGGAAAATCGCACAATCAGTCCTAAGTTTATTGTACGGATGTCAATTCAATCTCAAACTTTTCAGATTTACCAATTTAGTCGTAAACATTTGCACGAAATTCCAATGTAGCCCTTCCAACTAATTTTCGGCGAAAATTTCCTAACGTGGTAGTACAATCATCGTTGGCCGTCCTACGTGGCATGCCATCACATCAGCGAATCCGGGCGAAAATTAGACAAAATGACTAGATTGAAATTTCGCGCAAAGATTTAATGCTAAATTGCAAAATTAGAAAATTTTGAGATTAAATTGGTATCTATATAATAGATTAGAGACTAAATAGACAATTTTTCCGGCATGTATATTTCCACACTTCATATTGCGCTCCATATGACCTAATTAAATCGTAGGATCTTATTGATCGACTCAAAACTAGCCGTCCCAAAATGTTACTCATTCTCTCGCTTCAACACGAAACGAAGAATGCAACGATCACTCGTGTGAAGACCATTTAGAAAGCGTGGAAATGACGGCCAGACGAGCGCGCAGCGCCATGATCAATGAGCTAGTGAGAAGTACAAGTGGAGGAAACCGAAGGACTAGGACTGTTGTTTTTATTAAGACGCGAAGCTCTTTGGGTGGGAACGTACCCTAATTTTGACTCTCGATCCCACTCGGGACGCACGGTATCATCGAAGGCAATGATGATGTCGTGTCCGAAGTGACCCGTCGTTATTTTGTAACGGCGGGTAAGGCCTCGTCAGCTTATCTAGAAGCACTGGATGAAAATAAACTCTCGTCATTCTTCGTTCATTCAAGTCGTCATGTTCAATATTGATGGGTTATTTTTTTTTATTTTTCTGATAAAATAAAAAATAATTCATAACGGGAAGTTTCGAATTCAAATCTTTTCAGAGCCTATTTACCTCTTTAATTAAATATGTACAAATTTAATACTAGACAAAAAAAATCAAATTAAACGTGAGGGAGAGTAATAAAATATTAATATTAAATCACATTTTCATTTAACGGCTTAAACTTTTAGAACAGTCGGTAGTGATCCTATAATATCTTATTTCGTATCAGAGCAAGGGATCATGACTTCAAATATTTCCAGGGTTTCATTTGCCTTCTCAATTAAATATGTTCATACTTAGTACTAAGAAACAAAATCTCACATTTTCCATTATTCTCTTGTTTGATATTTCCTCAAGAAGGGGGAGGGTTCAAAATGACAAATCACCGTTCCATTTTGCCCGTGGTCAAAGTGTCAATCTTGACTAGCTCGGGGACCCAAATGGCAACTTCATGAGCACCAACATATCATGCTTAATTCCCTTTATAAAAATACGTCAAACTGACCCGAGAATCACTTGCTTGCTCAACGGGGACTCTTCCCCGACTTTCTGGCTCATTGGTCAGTACAGGCACATCAAGTGTCACGACCACGTCGTTACTCTTCCGTGAAATATGCGACGTCGAACGCTGTCCGTGTTTCCTTATCGGTCTCTCGTTATATTTCCTCTCTCGCGAAAGTGTGAAAAGCAACTTCGCTTTCTAAGCACTCTCCAAGATTCCACACGTCCCTTCCTTCTTCTCTTCTGCCACGCGAACCCCTACTTAAAACCAAACCTAATCCGCTGAAAAAGGGAAGCCGAAGGAAACTTGTTCTGTCCGACTGTTGCTGGTCCTTCCTCATGCTTCTCGTTAATCAAAACGACCCGCCATCTCAATCCACTCGATCCACGACCGTCTCTTGATCGAAAACGGCGTCCAACCGATGTCTCTGACGATGCCGAAGGCCGCTCTGTCCCCCCTCCTCCTCCTCCTCTTGGCCGACATGGTCTTGCCGAACCTCACGGCCGCGGCACATAAAGCCTGCAGCCAGACCTGCAGCAACGGCATGCTCGCAAAGCAGAACCTGACGTACCCGTTCGGGTTCTCGCCGGGCTGCCCGATCCGGCTCAACTGCACCAAGGACGGGGACGCCCTCATAGGGGAGTTCCTGGTGCAGTCCGCGTCCCTGGAGACCATCACCGTCACCATTGGGGCCAAGTGCGACCGCCCGTTCGGGTCCATGGACCAGCTCTACGGCCGCAACTACGCCCCGAAGGGGAACAACGCCGTCTTGCTCAGCAATTGCACGCAGAACTCCCCCTGCGATGTGCCCAACACGCTGGTCATCCAGGCCCAATTCCAGGCCGACTGCGAGTCTAGCACCAAGATCAACACCAGCATGAATTGCTACTCCGAGAAGCAGAACCACTACAGCGTGACGTTTCTCAACCAAAGTCGGCTCTTCGCCCTCGGCTGCAAGTACTTTCTGTCGTCGATATCGGCGGAAGAGCTGAACAACATATCGGTGTCACTGGGCGTCCAGATGCTACAGCTGGTGTGGTGGGTCAACGGTGACGAGTGCGAGTGCTCCGACGACGCGGACTGCGTTCAGCTCTCGGGGCTGCTGAAGGGTGGCGGGAATGGGTTCCGGTGCAAGTGCAAGGACGGGTTCCTCGGCGACGGGTTCTTGGCCGGCACCGGCTGCCGGAGAGGTTAGTTGGAGGGCTTTATCATCGTTGACTCTTTTGACCAATTATCTTCTGCGATTAAATTAGGAAATTGGTGCTAAAAATGCTTAAAATGGGATACAAAATCAATTTGCTAACTGTCACGGAGGACTGGTAGTAGGTTAAGAATACGACCCGTCTACTCGCCTTTTAGTCTTAGACATTATTATACATATCGATAATGGAACATGAGTTTTGTTATGCCTAGCTTACTATTGAGTTAATTGCACATCCGAGAGTAATTTAGTACACATAAAGTGGACATTTTATGGTTATTAAAGTCAAAACCCCACCTAGAAGTTGCTATGTTCATCAGGCGAGTCAAAAAAAATTTTGCTTAAGAAATTTTGGGGACACCTTTTTGTAGTTTGGTAATTTTCTTTCATGCAAACGACAATTTAGGAATTAAATCTTCATGAGAAACTCATGCAAACGACAGTATAGGAATCAAATCTTCATGAGAACGTCTCTCCCACCATAAATTTCCCAGCAACTATCCCTGAAAAGGCTTTAAAAGGAATCAAGGCTCGCGAAATATTTACAATCAACAAACCAGTCGTGAATCGTAGCTGGAGGAAGGGTCTTGAAGTTTTTCTTTATTTCGTCTCCTTACGTTATGACTTCACTCCAACTCCAATCTTTTACTAGCCGAAGAAATCATTCACTAAAAACCGAGTTTGGTGAGACCAACCTCTATAAATACTCGCATTTAATTCAGTAGATACGCAAAATTCATGCTAGTAACTCCTCCATATCACCATTTGTGAAGAAAGCACGCTGCGCAAATCCTTTGAACTCAACCGGGGAAGTCGATCCGAGTCGAGGGGATGCTATCCTATCCCATCCTATTCAAGTGGATGGCCATTAATGCTCATAGCCGGACGAGACCCCATTTTCTGTCATAGACAAGATCATTTCCTTTATGATCACATCATGGAACTTCGTTGTCCATGGTGGGTGGTACGGTTAAATGGGCACGTTTGCCCACTAGAACGCACCAAAAGTAAGAGCGCACAGTGACACCCCACTAGCGGGCGGACAATAATGCATTACATGGGGTACCCTTTTCAAAGACAATTAACATCGTCTTAATCAAAGCTTCGTCGTAAAGTCAGGTCAAAGTGGATACATTATAATATTTGGGCCGGTGTCCCGTTTTTCTTGCTGATTCGTTAAAGAACGATCCGCCATTGTTGTCCTCTCTTTTGTCTGGCACGGGGGGATAGAAGAACAAGCAGCCCGTCGCGCTCAAGAATGGGTTGTTTCACCTAACAAAGATCGCCACTGAAATCTGCGGATCCCTTTGAACGATGCTGAATATGCTCCCCAAGTGATTTTTATCTCTAGGATTACACAAAAGTCAACGGAAGAACGGCAGTTTTTTGTGTGGGGTCTTGGTGATGTCTGAGCCTCTGGACTTCAGGGGCGCAGAGTGCAAAGAGGTCCATCCAACGTCAAGAATCTCTTGACTTTGGAGAGCACAAGTGATCGAGAACTTTGAACTTAACCTCGACATTGTTAGCTGTTTCACTTTGTCTGAACTCAAAGACATTCGAGTAGATAATGATAGTTTGACTGCTCCTTTTTAGTTCTATGTCTTCAGTGTCGAGCTAGCTCTTACTTTTCGTGCTTAACCCGAACTTAGGCTTCATGGGAAATCAATTCCGGTCGTGCCGATCGCGGCAGCTCCGAAGAGTTTATCGAGTCAAAATGTCTGTGTTGTTTTATGTATGTGATCCCGAAAATCCTCATCCTGCTGAGGGCTGACCTTGTTTTCTGATTTTTATCTTGCGAGCAGACGCATTCATGTGCAATCCTGCAAAGTATCTCTCTGGCCAATGTGGAGGAACCACCAGAATAATTGTTCTGGTTGGAGGTACTTTAATCTTCCTATCAAATTAATTATATGATCATAAATAATTGTTGAGTGTTCTAATGGTTCTATATTGCGCGTAGAAGAAGTAACTTGTGACTTCACTTGAGTATTAGGAATGTTCATAGCTATACCTGTCAAATGCTGTCTCATGTCATCTGTTTGTTTGTTTTCAGGTGTTGTAGTTGGGGCTTCCCTCATGTTCAGTTTGGCATTGATCTGCTGCTTCTTTCGACGGCGAAGCAAATGGAAAGCTCAACTCAAGGTGCAGCGCCGTCTGTCTGAGGCCTCGGGCAAGAGCAGCATCACCTTCTATCCCTACAAAGAGATCGAGAGAGCCACAAATTATTTTTCAGAGAAGCAGAGGTTGGGGACCGGGGCATTTGGGACGGTCTATGCTGGGAAAGTGAATGGCAACGACGAGTGGGTTGCCATCAAGAGGATCAAACAGAGGGACAGCATCGAGCAAGTCATGAATGAGATAAAGCTCCTGTCGTCTGTGAGCCACCCCAACCTGGTCAAGCTCCTCGGTTGCTCAATCGAGAAAGGCGAGCAGATCCTCGTCTATGAGTTCATGCCCAATGGCACATTGTGCCAGCATTTGCACAGAGAGAGGGGTCAAGGACTTGCCTGGCCGATCAGGCTGAAAATTGCCACACAAACTGCTCAAGCAATTGCGCATCTCCACTCTATTAAGCCCCCAATATACCATAGAGATGTCAAGTCAAGCAACATTCTCTTGGATGACAATTTCAAGTCCAAGGTTGCGGATTTTGGCCTTTCGAGACTCGGCATGCTTGAGGACTCCCACATCTCGACCACCCCACAGGGCACCCCGGGCTATCTCGATCCCCAGTACCATCAGGATTTCCACCTTTCCGACAAATCGGATGTCTACAGTTTAGGCGTGGTACTTATGGAGATCATCACGTCGTTGAAGGTCGTGGACTTCTCGCGGCCTCAAAACGAAGTGAACTTGGCCAATTTGGCCACGGATAGGATTGGGAGGGCGCGGTTGGATGAGATCATCGACCCATCCCTCAATGTGCACGAGGACAAGTGGACATACTTGTCCGTGCAAAAGGTCGCCGAGCTGTCATTCCAGTGCCTCGCATCACACCGAGACCTGAGGCCTACCATGAAGGAAGTGGCAGATGAATTGGACCGGATCAGGCTCGGTAGATGGGCCACTTCAGAAGCAAAAAGCTGCACGACTTTGTCCGAGACATCTTCATGCTCTTCTTCGGGCAGTATCAGCGAGAAGTTGCTGATTTGTCCCAAAAGGAGTGCTGAACTGGAGATTACAAAGGCGATCAGTGTCGGTGATCAAAGTGGAGGTAGCGCCATGAGCTCGACCGGGAGCACAGCAGATAATTCCACAGCATCAATGAAAGGTTCGTGCTTTAGTGAAGAGAGCTCTCCCTCATCAAACACTCTACTCTCTAAGGTGATTCAATGACTTAAATGTGCCTTTCCATCCGAAGCTTTTACATCCCCTTGTAAAACACCACACGTATAATTCATTTAGTCAAGTTTTCTCTCTAACTTGCTGGATTATGCACTCAATAGCATATTTGTTCGACAATAGTGCCCAGAAATAAAGCAATTCCTCCCGTTGCTTGCATCTCCTCTCTGGCATGACAGTTCCGCCCATACGATCACTGTCGCAAATTCTTTGATTAATCGAGAGGAGGATTTGAAGAACATAACAAAGAAGGAGAGATAAAAAGTGCAGATCATAAGTTCCATGAGAAAAAAAAGATCAGTTTTAAACATCAGATCCTTCTGGTGCATAGAACAAAAAGGATTGAGCAAAAGATTAGTTTGATCATCTAAAACACGACCGTTGATCACCAGTGTACACTAACCTTTGTGAAAAGAAAACCGATTTATCTAGTATCGTACATTAAACATTACGCCCCAAATCAATGCAGAGCTTTCTGGATGAATCAGTGACTGCACGACGACGACCGATATCAATAGAAAGTATTCTATGTCCGACGTCTCTAAAATAGAGTCGTGGATGTTTCCGTTTACAGCATACCACAGATGGTAGAAACAGGCATTTCAAACAATTATAAGTAGCCAACATGATACCAACCTTCCCTTTCCAGTGCTCAGCAGCCCATTGAAACTCTCCACCTCAACCAAGCTTGCTTAGAAATGCCGGAGAGCAATAGAACCTTGCTTCCGTATCTCCTTAGAAAATCTGCAGGCACAGATACAGAGCATGCGATCTCTAAATTTCAGGTGTTGCATTGCAGAACGCACACAGAGGGTCAATCGTAGCCCTTCGCTGCGACATACCATCCTATAGTCGACAGCCCATTCTGGATAACAAGCCAAGATATGAACCGCGAAGTGTACGCGTATGTGCATATGAATTGCTCATGGATCGTACGAGTCGTGAGCTTACCTTCATAGCCCTTCTCCATTACCAGAAAGGAGCGGGCCTTGCAGCATCGCGCAAGCTTTCAGCCACTGCCGCTGCCACCGGAAGTGGCCGTGCAGCTCCTCCAATATGTCCGGTCACGGCCGTGTTCCAGGGCCTAGTCATGCCATGGATGTTGATCATGGGATAAACAGCGTCAAATCTACAGTTTTAATTTGACAAGAATCGCAGTTGAAGTAGCCTATTTGTCTCTGAGGCCACGACAATGACATTTCTTTACAGATCAAGCCCACATCTATATGTCTATATTTATGCGATATGACATTGGAAATAGCAACAAATATAAGTAATTATTTAGGCAGATGTTATTTTCGCCTACGTAAGTAATGTTTCCGTGGAAAAGCTGCCTATGTAAGTAGTTGACCTACATAAAGTAGTTGCATTTGTCTATTAGCCTTTAGAGAAATATGACTAATTAGATAGGCAGCTGTCATCATTTATATATATCTTTCACTTAGATATACGAACCTATCTCCTATGGGTAATTTAACAATAGTTTTTGCTAAGGGAAATTATCCGATCGGTCTTAAATTCATTATACGGATGTCCATTTAATCCTAAACTTTTCGATTTTGCCAATTTAATCCTAAACCCTTACATGAAATTCCGCTTCTGACCAATTTTCACCAAAAATTGCTGACGTATAAGCATGCTACTTAGACCAACCAGCGATTTACTTAGAACAACCAACGATTGTTGGACCATCACGTCAGTAATTTCTGGTGAAAATTAGCCGGAAGAATTATATTAGAATTTCAAGCAATGGTTTAGGATTAAATTGACAAAATTAAAAAGTTTCAAATTAAATTAGCATTCACACGATAGATTCAAGACCGATTGAATAACTTTCCCGTCTCTCTGTCAATAATAGAAAAGCCAACTTTACTCGCTCCTCAATTGTGACCTCACCTCTTTAGGGATGATAGAATGACAAGTGTGACAATAGAATGACAAAGATAATTCTCTAATATCTTAAACGTTGACTTCGTTTTGCATATTTAATAGGGCTAGGACTTTCATCATCACTCAATTCCTGCACGCCCAATTTGAAAGGAAGCCATCCTTTAATGCTTCAAGTCTAAGTTCCTACTAATTACATTATTAAGCTCACGCCTAACATGGGTAGGGACGGTGTTTTGTCTGCCAATTTGATGAATGGTAAGATCTTCTATCGTCTCTGTATTAAATCAAAATATTTAGGTTCCGTTTGTTTCGCAAAAAATGAAGAACTTGGAAAACATTTTCCTGAAAAGTGATCGCCCCTATAGCGTAGCGCATGTCAACTCAAGTATCTCGGTCTTAATATAGATTAAAAGAAAAGATAAATAGTGAGTTCTATCGTTAAGTACGTTAAAATTCAAAATCTGCGAGCAAGTTAATACCAAATCTCTCACTTTTAAGAAGCCCCTATCTCCTACTTTGAAATTCAAATCCATATTCTCATATTAATAATCATCCAAATTCATTTCAAATCCGGAAAAAAAAGACTAGTTAAATTTGGTGTCCATCGTTAATTTACGAACTCATCCTTGATATTCTTATGATTCTTACAATAACAAAATCTAAAATGGTCATTTCATAAATATGGGTGGGCTAGTTTTTGGATAGTGGATAGCTACTTTCATGTAATCGACTTCCTAGAAACATTCGGAATGCTGTCTAAGAATTAACCAAAAAAAAATTAAAATCAAAATGATGATATGAATTAATCTCAAATTGTAAATTAGAAAAATTCTCGAGGAAATACATTTCTAGCGTACGCTTGAAGATATCCCCAATCCCTAAGCTCACGGATACATTAATTTGCTAATATGACTTTACTTAAGCAAGTAGTGATTATCGTAACAAGTTATGTCAATTGTCCCAAGTCCATTTGAAATCGAAATCACGTGTTCGGGCGAAAAGAACATGATGTATGATTCTATCGATAAAACATTGAAATTCAATTCATCGTCGATCATCAATTATTCTTATACTTGCACGGACAGAGATCAAAGAAGCTGCTACTAGTTTTCATGAAATAATTGAGCGTGTATATAAAATAACATAAACCCTGGATTTGTATTAAAATAAGAGCCATGCTTTACCCACTATCAAGCTACGGATTGCACATATAAAAGGGATCTAATTCCGATCCGAGGCGAAACGAATTCCAGACACCCAGATTTATTTCGAATCGAGGATGCCCGCTCCCGGCCCTCTTTCTCACTCGCGCGATCCGATCGTCCCGCTCGGATCGCGATTTGTCTATTTGATCCCGGCCCCTTTTTACCCCAATGAATAAAGCAATACTCGAACTAGAATCTCGTGTTCTTTGTTTCGATGCACGAGCAACAGTTCGTCGCTTTTCCAAAGTGACACACCCGTCATCGCACCAAAGCATACAATAGACAGAGCGAAAGAGACCTCCGATTCATGCTTCAACTTTCACATGTTCTTATTATCTACGGAGCACCTCCCCGGACAAAAAGACGCACCGCCACCCACCAAGGATGTCGTGCCCCGCCCCATACTTTGTGCCCCAAAAGAAACAGGACATATAAAAGAAAACAACAAATTAAAATAACTATTAAAAAAAAAGAAAAAAAGGAGGAAAAAGGAAGAAGGAACGACAACACTGACCCGAAATTTTACACAAAGAAAGGCTGCTGGTGCTACCAAGTCCTCCACTGCCCACATCATCCTCCACTATCCCAAAAATTGCTGGTGCTAAGTCCTCCACTGCCCACATCATCCTCCACTATCCCAAAAATTGGGCCCATTGGAGTAAAAAGTCCCACTAGCTTTTCGGGCATGTGCTAGGTGAGTTCGAATTTAAAAAAAAAAAAGTTTAGTCACCTTTCACGACACGAATTGCTCGTGCGAGATGTAGCTGACACATCTCCTTCAGATTTTCCCTTCGTGTCGATTTTTAAAATTATTCTTATTTTGGGTTGGTCAAAAGGTGGCTAGCTTGAGCGACGTGAGGTTCACCGACGCCCCCAGCGCCGACGCCCCGACCTCCATCTCGAAGGAGTCGTACCGGAGGAAGAGCTCCACCACGAGCAGCCGCGACACCAATACCACGAAGTCCTTCCCCGCGCACTGCTTGTTCCCCAGGTGCGGGCTCTCGGTCTCGGGCCCGTTCGACCACAGGACGTGCCGGAGCAGCCTCTCGCCGTCGTCCCCGACGAACCGGTCCGGCACGAACTCCTCCGCCCTCTCGAATATGCGCCGGTCCTTGGTGGCGAAGGGCTGGTACCCGAATATCATCTCCCCCTCCTTGACCTCGTAGGCCGCGTCGTGGCTCTCGATCACCAGGTCCCGCTTCGCCTTCCCGTACTGCAGCGGCACCGGCGGGTCGATCCGGAGGGCCTCGTAGACGACCGACTTCATCAGGGGCATCCGCTCCATCGCCGCCATCGTGACCTTCCCGCCGGCGTCCCGGACGGCGGATCGGATCTCCCGGGCCAGCTCGGTGTGGAGCTTCACCCCGGCCCGCCCGATCCACTTGATCATGTTGGGGAAGAAGATCTTCATCCCCCCGAACGAATTGAAGCAGGTGGCGAAGAGGAGGTTGTGGCAAGCCTCCTCGCGCGAGATCCCCATCCCCTCGGCCTCGTCGAGGACGGGGCCGGAGGAGGACTGGAAGAAGTCGTAGAGCCGCTTGTAGTCCTCCTTGACGAGGAAGGGCGGGAGGCGGAAGGTGTGGATGACGAGGTCCTCGACGAGCTTCGGGAGGCCGAGGACGAGGAGCGGGGCGATCTGGAACACCACCCACTTTCCGACCAGCTTCGGACCGTCGAGCCCGAGCTTGGTGTCCGCCGGGTTGACCCCGTAGAGCGATCGGGCCAGGAAGTTGAAGGCGGCCTGGTCGTTGGGCTCGCCGAAGCCCGCCTTCCCCTTGGTGGCGAGTTCGGCCTCGAGGACCTCGAAGAGCTCGGTGAAGCTGGAGTGGAACTCGGGGATGACGTGGTCGCGGCGGTGCTTGAGGAGGAAGAACATGAGCTTCTTCAGCTTGGCGTGGGCGGGCTCGGAGGGGTCGAGGTAGGCGAGGACGCGGTAGCCGCCGGTGAGCTCGGTGGAGGGCATGAAGGTGCCGGTGAAGAGGTCGCGCTTCTCGACCTTGGTGACGTCGAAGAGGACGGGGAAGCTCTTGCCGTCGAGGAGGACGACGACGCGCGGGTTCTGGGAGATGAAGGGGCCGGGCGGGAGGTTGGCCCGGTACACCGTCGACCCGTACTTCTGGATGCGGGACTTGAAGAACTCGTCCCGCCCCTGGTTGTAGAAGTAGTCCTGGCGGTCCTTCAACGGCCCCACCAGCGGCAGCCCGTAGTCCCCCGGGATCTTCCGGAGCGGCAGCTTGGGCTTGGGGTCCGGGGAGGACACCACCGCCGGGGGCACAGCCGGCCTCTCCGACACGGAGGAGGCGACGCCGCGGCGGCGGGGGGCGGGGAGGCGCAGCGCGGGGGCTCCGCGCCGGGGCGCGCCGCGGCTGTGCTCCGTGGGCCGGAGCTGCAAGGGACAGAAAGTTAAGGTGGTTGACGCCATTAATGCTCTGCTTTGACACTCTCTCTCCTTTCTCTCTCTCTCTCTCTTTCTCTAACTTTCTGCGTGGGACTGTTGAGGAAGAAGAGAGAGAAAGTGCGAATAAAGAAGGAAAAGGGAGGGGTCGAAGGAGCTCTATGGGAAGGTGGAAGAAGGCGACGTCGCCGGCGGGGAGACGACGTGGAGTCGAGGGAAAGTAATGAGGGTTTGAGGGGGGAACGCGGTGGAGGGTGCGCGTATTTATAGCGGGGGCAACGCCGCTGACGGGGGCGTGTTGGGGGGAAGGGGGGGGGGGGGGGCCCATCCCACACCCTTCGGCTTATTGGAAAAGCACGACCCGTTTTTGCATGTTTAAGCTTGACCATAATCGTGAAAGGCGTGCATAATTGAATCGGCTCTCTCTTCCTCTTCCTCCTTTTGTTTATTATACCGGGATAAATAAAATTAATCACGAGAGTGCTATCGAGTCCTAAAACTATACAACAGTGTAAATAAGTCCTAACACTTGTTAAATGGACACGGTCGAATCTGATTATATTTTCTGAAAGTTTCAATATTCGATTACATTTTCATGATAAGTTTTAAAATTTGATTGCTCTTTTTGAAAGTTTTAAGGTTCGACCGCACTTTCGTTACAAGATTTAGGATCGAATTGCACTCTTTTAAAACTTTAGGACTGAATTGTACTTTCGCGATAAATTTTAAGAATTTCAGTGCATTTATCCCTTACAAAAGTAGAGAGCTATTATTGGCGAAGGCTCTTCTCAATACAAGAAAAAGGGTTTTTTTTAAATGAGTGTGCAATTTTTTTAGTTATTTTTCGGGTGTTATTTATTGGAGGGTGGAATCTTAGTACCTTTTTTTCAAGGGCAAACGGGGTTCAGGGTCTTCGCAGCTGCTTCCTCGATTACTGGTGATGACCATGTGCTGCGTATGCTCTGAATATTATAACGTTTGACGTAGACTCTTCGTCGCCGCCGGTGTTTGCTTGTGCGATACGCCGTCCGCCGGAAAAGTCTCGTCCGGGAAATTGGGGTGGAATTACTTCCGAATTGTAATTTTTTTCCCCGAATCGTGTTTTTAGTTTCTTTCTTTTCGTGCTTGGGGTGATGGAGATTGATGGGTCGTGTCTTACCTTCTTCAACATTATGTTGTTTACTTTAAAGGGGAGAATTGACTTTTGATAGGGAAAGAAAATTCAATTTGAGCAACTCCCGATATGAAGTCGGACCAATTGCAAGCGACGGAGATTGTTTTGAATTCGAGACCGTCGAGAGGTTTATCAAGTATCCCAATCGTGATAGACAGTATCCTGACTAATGACACTAATGCTCTCGTGAGGTCGAGTAGGATTATAGGGGCTTAAAATCCAAGATCATGACAGTAAGGTTAGCAGGATTATAAATGCGGCGCTCGCGTGGTGGGCGGCGCTATTATGATATTCTTAGCAACGACTTAAAACTCGCCTCATGTAAGCAAGACTATCATAAGGAGTGGTCGACCGTTTAGGACGGGCTACGCCGATGAAATGGCAACGGAATTAGAACTTTAATTTGGTAGACGCAACGAAATGAAATGCCGCTTTCCCGTATGAAATAATTAAGCTCGAATTCCAAAAACAAGTGTACTTTATGCAATTTAGTGGTTGGTCTTTAAGCATTTAAAGTTGAGTTCCTAGTTCGATCAAAACCAAAAGTTGTTGAGCTCCTAAATTTAAATTTGTTGATTTTAATCCACGACCTTCGTTTTTTCTTCATATATAGGTCACATTTCTTGCTCTTGATCAACCACGCAAACATGCCTAGATTTTAACATAAATTACATGCAAATGAGCGATAGAAAACTATGATCACATCTAACTTTATGTTGCACTTCCTTGCACATAACTGTAAGCTACATTCCACTTTAATTATATAGCCGAGAGAATAATCTAAAAGTCATTAAAAATATATTTAGAATCGAGATCGTATGAAAGAAAAAAGAAAAGAAAAGAAAGTTTAAGGACAAAAGATCTCGATTTTCAATTATTCGTATTTTGATTTGAGCATTCGAATAGCTTGAGTGATTTAATTATTTGTAGTTTTTTTTTTTGTTTTTTATATTTGGACTTTTAAAGTATTCCGTGGGCCCAATTTGTTATTTAAAAAACCTTGGTGGTGTCAAAACTCAAGATATGATGGGATCAATTAGGCATCTCGAAAAGGGGATAATTATAATTAAGGATAATTTGAAGTTGAGTGGAATCGACCGACCCCGCTCGACGTAATATGCCACTGCCGCCTCTTGGGCCGCAAGATACAAACCTTTCTATGAGTGTAGGCCTTAGGATGTCAGAATGATTGGCTTAGGTGCCTAAAAATCTTAAAATTTGTCGCGTTGACGTTTGCAAAAAACGCAATCAAATTATAAACTGATCAAATTAATGTAATTAAATTCCTCCATTAACTCTATCTAATTTAGCCAACAGATGTGACTTTTTTTAATCGTTTCTCGGTGCCGATACAAGCAATTACAGATACGTGCCTGTGATCATGTTTATCGAATTCTTATGAGATCGAGAACTGTACGATGAGGTTCGATTAAACATCATTATTAGATAATCGAGCCATGACTAAAGTAGCTTAATGCATTATTGTCCTTCGTAGCTATTCTACGTTGTCAAAGAACTCTTAGAATTTTTTTTTTTTTTGCTAGAAAAAAGAACTCTTAGAATTTGGTGGCCGAGTAAGAAGACTTTCTTGTACGATACCCTAATTTTGGGAAGTTTTTCAAGACACGTCCAAATTTGCTGAAAAACTCACTTGTCTTGTAGCCCCTATGTTGTCTATGAGTGCACTTTTGTTACTCCAATGACCATCGACTTTTCTGATTGACTCGCCGCATCAAGATCCATTTCGAAATTGTGCACCTCCACTATTGACAAAGTTTACATACACGCTCGCAAATGTTCAAACCCTAAAATTTGAGGAACTATGGTTGAGAACTGCTTATTAATAGACTTACAAATTGAAGAACTATTTCTTTTACTCATGCCGATTCTATGATGAGATTTCAGGTGAAATGAATAATCGGAATTAGAAAAAAGCGTGCACGCAGATAGGGAAACAGTGAAAATAATTATATTAATAAAGAATGGGGTAGTATTTGAGGATATTAATCTGTTTCTTGAATCTAATTTTCGTTTAATGTAAACGGTAAGATGACAAATTGTTGAATACTTAGCAATTACTTTGTATTCAATTTTCGAAGATAAGGGATTCGGTCATTGTTTGCCAATTATCTTGAGCACCCGAAAAGTTTTTTTGTTCTCTTCCTCTCTCTTCTCTTTCCAGCGTCTTCTTCAAGCTTCAGCCATACGGGAGGGCTTGAGTGAGTCTCACCCTCCTCTCCTGTTAATTTTGTCTGAGTTTTTTCTGTTATTTTTTTGTTTTTTCCTCTCTCTCAATCTAAATCTGAAATCTCTCTTGTCCCGATTTAATTTTAGATAAGAGAGTTTGAACTCTTTTGACTTAGTTATAGATCTAGGAGAGCTTTTCTCTCCTGATTTAGATACGGGAGTATAATAATTTGATACCCATGTGCTCTATCCGTGTATAGGTCCTCTGCCTTCAATTTCAATGATGATCGAGGGGCTTTGCACCTCGTTGGACCACAAAAATTTGCTACTCCAAAAGTTGGATTTTTTTTTTTTTCAACCGATTTTGGTTATCTCCGTATGACGATGGTATACAGAAAGCTGGACCTAGACATGCATCGCTGACTGGCAATGCCGTAGTTATTGGAGAATGGATTTCTAGCGTGTGCTCATCATTGATGATGATACGAGATCCAGTGATTGGCTACTGATTATTTTGCTTGACAGATCCGTTTTTATGGAACGAATGTGTGTTTAACCCTGTTGGTACTTTATTGATCACCCTTGTTATAAGGATTTGGGTTTGTGTTGTTATATCCTAGTCTTTGCTTTGCTTCGATTTGTTTTGCCATGAAAACCTATGTACTTTTTCATGTATTCTTTTGAGCAATGAATACGAATTTCTTTCAGCAAAAAAAATGATACGAATAGTCCCTCAACTTTGGCCTAATGTGAAATATGGTTCATTAACTTTAAATTTGTTTAATGCGATCCCCGTTAGCCAAATATGCAATGTCGTATTTGAACTTTTAATTTGTTTATTGCGATCTCTGAATTTTTTGTATATGTTCAATTTAATCTCTGAACTGTATAAAAAGTTTAATGTTGTCCCTGAACTTGAGTTAATGGAAGGACGATATTAAAAATTTTCATATAATCTAAGAACTAAATTAAACATGTACCAAAAGTTTAGAGATAAAGTTCAGGAATGGCATTGCGTATCAGACTAAAATTCAGAGACCGCATTAAAGTTCAGACAACATATTGCATGTTGAATCAAAGTTCATTAACTATCCGTGTCGTTATTTCTTTTGTCTATATTTGGATAGTCACGAGACATTTTAAATATATATTTTGAGTTTTCCTTAAAAGTGATTTTTGTATGATTTTGAGGTTTTTGTTTTTTGACGGGGGTCAGAAATTTTGAGGTTGAATTGGGCATAGCTAACATATAAGAGAGTTTTCATTAACAATTTCTGTTTTCATTGCTGATGAGAAAAATGAGACAACACAGGTGGCACGAAAAAGACACACACATATACACACATATATATCCAATAAGCGAACACTAATAGTGTAGACAAAATGAAACCTACAAAGAAAAGTTTAGGCAAATTTATGCCAATAAAGCTAAATCTTGGCAGGACAATGACCACAGGGATTTGAACTTTCGATCGGGACCGGCATGTATAGTCCGGTCTCGATGATTCTTTTCCCCTATCGCTGTGTTAAATTATGTATAAGGATCAAATTGCACAATGGATGACTATAGTATATAAATCTCCAAAGCGCTTCAAAAGGAGAGATCTTGACTGAGTACAAAAATACCGGGATGTTATTTTAGGAACCAAGCATGCCAGCTTGACGTTGGGAAAATTTTCAAAGTCTCGATCTTTAGGAGAGCGGGACACCGATTTTTTCTTTGTAAAAACAGGGGAAGATATCCGCACTTGAAAATACCCTTTCCTTCGGGCCGCGCGTCGAACTACGTCCTCGACATGTGTTGATGTGAAGCTGACATAAGGAATTAATCCGTAATTCTAGCGTATATATTAAGTTAATCTAATATAGATACCCCGATATAATGAGATTAACATGAAATTCATATGGGATTTACAACTTTTAAAGATTCATATTCGGTTTATATTATTTTTATATTTATCATACTACTAAAATTTGACGATAAAATTTAACAGAAATTAATAGAGGGTAAAATTTTCACAGGTGTACCAGTTTAGGATTTTTCGTGGTATTAACCCATCATTTTATTAACAATAGTACCCAACTCGTGTATCCGTATAAAAGCATAAACTAGGTATGCTTCTCCGATTCTTCGTACTACCAAAATTTTCAACATGTCCTTTCCAGTACTTCCTTCACGGAATTTTTTTTTTTGGTAAGGTAAAAAAAAAAAAACAGTAAAGATGTAGAGATGATGATTAAAACTTTTTTCTTATGCAATTCAACGACTCCCTATTATACGGAAAACTGTATAATTTCGAAGGGAGAGTTCCTCGTACATTACTCGCTAGATTTATAGTGCAAACCCTTATTTGGACTTGGAGTCTACGGGCCGAATGCGATCACAACCGTTCATCTCGCTAGATTCGCGGATGGAGCTCCCCACATGATCGGTCCCCACTCAAAGCTCAATCCAGATCGCAATTTCTCCACACGCACCTCCAGTCAAAGGTCAACGGTCCCCAAGAAGGGGCGAAGCCGGTCAAAGTCAAACCCAACCGCCTAATTTTGACCTCCCGTCCGACCACGTTTTCTGTCCCGGCTGCCGGCCGGCGGCCGTCCACCTGTTCTCACCTCTTCCGATTCCCACATGCGCCGTCCGACAGGGACGGGTCGGAGCCGAGAAAACGGGCCGAACGTAACGTGCTGGAGGGGAGGACCTACGGATTGTCTGGCTCGTTGTAAGAAGCGCGATGTACTTGTTTTGGTGTTTTCTGCCTTCCCCAAGATTTTCCCGCATGCATCGGGGGGAAGATGTTTGCGTTTTTAAATGCATGTCCATTGCGAAGGACGTCTCTCTCTTGGCAGTTTTTCGAGGTAGCAGCAAAAATGGTGAGAAGAGGAGGGAAGAAAATCTCCTTGAACTCGCCTAAATTCAAATTGCATCGATAAGACAACTCGGGACACACTTGCTGGCTAACATGTAAATTTTCGATATTTCTGATACGTTGTATCTATCAATGGCATGGGATCTTAATAAGTAGTAAACTCGTTTTTATTGCGCATATAAGTGGTCAACCGCTCATTTCGAGGGCGGCGAATCCCGTCTTTGGATCATAGTCTCTTGCTCGAGGTAACGTTGGACACCGTACCATTTAGCACATTGGTGGCATGCATCCTTCGAGATCGTCATTTTCGGGCGGTAATAACGGTTATTGTCATTAAGTATATATTATGGTGGATTATTATCATGGACTTTTATAAGAATTGTTACAATTGAGCATGTAATTAGTCTGTCATTTGAAAAATGAAATTGATGGAAAATGCGTGAAAGATTATGCTTCGTTCTTGATGGGCCAAAAAGAAAGAAAGGAGCCGGGTGTTAAGAGGTAGATTAGAGGAAATAAGCCTGCAAGCTCTTCTCTGTTTAGACTGATGAACTTTATCTATTTTGTCTACTTTGCCAAAAATTATCCGAGAAGTCTTATATATCGTACGATGGCTGATTCACTCGTAAACCTTTCAGTTGTATCATTTTAGTCCTAAATATTTTGACGATTTGTCAATTTAACCGTTGCGGTTAATTATGGAAATAGTTAGCGTGGCGGTCTAGCCAATATCGGCTGACCAGCGATGACGTAGACAATTTTTTTAAAAAAATTATGAGTTTTTTCTTCTTCTTTTTTCCTTTTTTCCCTTTTTCGCTCCATCAGCCATCGCCATGCCACATAAGATGTCCAACACTGACTAGACCACCACGTCAGCGATTTTCTACTAAAATTAACTGAAATGATTAAGTTGACAAATCATCAAAAGATTTAGGAATAAAATTAACACAATCGAAAGGTTAATAACTGAATTGACCACTGTACAATAAATTTAAGACTTTTCGGACAATATTTCCTATTTACCTGTGTGTTCTATGCGTCTGCATATATTCTTTTCCATATAAAGGCACATATGTGAGAGCGTTGGCGAACGAAGCCCCACATAAGATAAATAATAAAGGATGAAATAATCAAACATGCACAGTTGGCAAATGACTCAATAATTTAACTTTTTCGATGGTTCAATGGATATTTTAACGTGCTCAAAATCGGGTCTTTCCATTGGATGGAGGTATTAGACTTCTATCATGCATTTTATCATGTGATTTTGAGCCAACACTTTGAGTGCGTTTATTTCACTAAAAACTTTATAACAAAGGAAAATAGTTTCCATTAAAATCATTTTCAAGGAAAATATTTAGTTTTAATTTATTCGGTGATTTAGGGAAAATGATTTTCTTCTTACCGGAAGGAAAAATCGATTTTCTCCGATCTAAGCTTATTCATACTCAGTCCATGAAAATATTTTTTATACATCGATTAGTTTTCCGTCATCTAAATACCGGAAAGTCTGAAAATAATTTCAAAGAAAACGGTATTCTCATAAACAAATGGATCCTTAATAGTTTTCACTTGAATATGAATATACTTCAAAGGTTTTTCCTCATTATTCAATAATGGAATACAAATGAAGATCGATTTGCTCAATTAATAATTTGAATGATATGACAAATAGCAAATGGATCTTAAAGTAAAAGGGACATATTGTCACTAATTATTGACAAAAGTCAATAATTATTGTCACCTTGTGTAATACATTAACCCAATAAATTCATATTATTGTTCCTTGTACTACCTTTTTTTTTGATCGGCATGGTAGGCGCGTGGGTGCATGTGAAAAAAATTCTTACGTGACTCAGGCATACGTGACCCCACCTCTCGTGCGCCGTTGAATAACGCCAGCCCCATCTCGAATGTACATGATTTGGCGCGCACGTGCTTTGTACTCGAATGTGTTGCGATCATGGGCCGGAGTGATGCAGATATTTTCCGGTACTCGCGTACCCTTATGAGTGAAGCTTAGTAGGGTCGGGGCCAAGAGTGAAAACTGCGGAATGGATAATATAACTGATTTGTGGGAGTGTGTCGAAGTGTTTGTACCAGGAGTTTTAAGATATAACGGTCATAACTCTAAAAAGTTCTGAAGGTGGGGTTAGCCTCTCGTACACAAACTGATCGTGAGCCGATGCTGCTTTTCAGATGAGGTCATGGCAAATCGAAACCAATTGTGTGTGTGCACCTAAAGTGTTATGCATATTTCACTCGAAGGGCCAGATGCTCGAGTTAAGCTGGGCGTGATATGATCTAATGTGAGAATACTACCGCTCTTAGAAATAACTATAGAATGAAGGTTGGCTTGGTGCATTAGGGGCCGCACAAGCAATTTTCGCGATCAAGGACCTGGTGGCAGGCTAGTGTTAGGATGTCTCGTATCATTTAAGAATTTCGTAGTAATAGAAATACATGTCGAGGAAATGAAACAGCACGTGCTTTTTAATCAGACAATTCACGAGCAAGTGGCGCTGCACCGGGTCAGAATCACTATCATCAACGTGGGCACTACAGAAGTATAGATTTCAAAAATTTCATCGATGGATGTTTAGATTCTTTCAACGCACTCCATTGTCGTCGGTCCAGAGTGGGTATCTCCACCTGCGCTTTCTCCTCCCTCTTACGAGAGAGATGCTGACAAACAGTAGACACCAACGGGAGTTCATGGGGGAAAAACGAAGTGGGTGAGAAGAAAAAGGGAAAATGAATCAAACGGTCCTTAAATCTTGGACCAATATGTAATTTGATTTATGAACTTTAGATTAATATTTAATGTGGTTCATGAACTTTTAATTTATTCAATGTGATTCATAAATTTTTGGTATATGTTCAATTTAATCCGTAATCTACATAAAAATATTTAATATAGTTCTTGAACTAAATTGAACGTGTACAAAAAGTTTATGAATCACGTTGAACAAATTAAAAGTTCAGGGATCACATTAAATATTGGACAAAAATTCAGAGACTATATTGAACAAATTAAAAGTTTATGGATCAAATTGTACATTGGGTCAAAGTTTATAGACTATTTGTGTTATTATCCCAAATAAAAATAAAAATATCTTTGAGTTGCTGCTCGAGTGAAAAAAAGAAGAAGAGAGAGGAGTAAAAAATTAGAAAAGGAAAGCTAAGGAGGGGAATTTACAGATCCATTTGTAAGAAAGCTAACGGCGAAGCTCGAGGTACTTGGTACATTGACTCCATTCTCCATGTAGCATCTTTACTATTTTGACAATGCAAGATTTCCACAAGCAAAAGGTAAGAGCTTTTGCCACATGTTTGTATCTTGGGCCTCGTTTGGTCCCATTGACAAGAAATCTATGATGGATATTTGGACTATAGAACCGGCATGGTCAGATCGATTGCATGATTGGATACTAGATGTCGAAGGCGGGTTCCGTAGTACAAACTTCATTATCGTGAGTACGACGTGGGTTCCATGTACACGTCGCATTCTGTACACAAAATCTTGTACAAAACTCATAAGTTAGCCTGTAAAATGTAATGTATGCAAATCTATTGTTGACGAGTGCACTTTGGGCACCTGTTTAAATATTTTTAATGGAGAGATATTCGATTTTTAAAGTATTGTCTATGCATATCTTGAGGATAGCTAGGTGCATTGGAAATCGCATTGCTACCTCATATGATTAATTAACAATTGGTTTTGGAGCACCTTTTTTTGTTAGCAAAATCCTTTACATAATTTATTTTATTTATTGTTGTTGATCTTTCTATCTTATGCTCGAATTTCCAAGTTTGAATTCATGAAAATTCCGGCTAACTGTGGGGGACCAAGATTTTGGAAAACATAATTTTTTCATTATAATAGCACATAATTTTTTTTTTCTAAAAGGTTTTCCTCTTAAATTATTGAAAATTTTTTAAACTAGGAGGGGCGGGGGCCACCGGCACTCCCCCTTAAGTTTGTCGGTCCTCGTGGCCTCTCTCTATCTCACTCCTTTTGCTTGGCTGTATCACTCCCACTCTCGTATTTAGAAAAATGCAATTTACCAAAACTTTTTATGATTACAATTTGCAGTGCTTTATGTTTTAGGACCATGCAATTATAGACATGAAACGCATTTTTTTCTGTATAATGCACTTGATTTAATATCGAACCGGGTTAGCAGTCAACAAATTTAGAGCAATGTTGTACTCGATAAAAAGATCATTATTAAAGCATAGGGTAGCGTAAATTGTAGGGTACATGGAAACTCGTGGATCCGACGGTTCCCGAACTTTAGGGCGGTTGAAAAGCTCATAGGGTAGGTTTCAAATTTCAGATTCTTGGAACCAGTATTTACAGGCTAGGTACGTTCTTGGAAGTCATTAGGATTTCTACTTCAATGTACAAAGAGAAATGAGCCAAACCCTTGGGAGCTCAATCTACAAAATACAAACTTCTTGGGCCGAAATGCAGAGTCCAAAGGATTACCCACGGCCCGGCCCATGTTGGCCCGTTTGACCATCGAAATGCGGGTCCAAAGGATTACCCACGGCCCGTTTTACAGGCCACGATATCACCAAATGACCACGTAGGCTCGACACGCCACGTGTCGAACCTCGGTTGGGCACTTCGGGTTCCTAGGGTTTAAGCCGGAGTTTGAAGTGAAAGGACGGTTCTAGTTCTTTCGAAACCACCTCTAAAACCCTGTGTGTGGATCGAGCTCCTCTTCTTGCTAGTGTTCGACAATGGAAATGCAGCCGGTTTGCCTGGGGATCTCTGCCCCGAAGCCTAAGCTGTTCGATCACCGTATCCTACGTCGCCATTCTGTGAGTATATATATGTGCAAGTCAGTCATCTTTGTTTGTAGTTGTTTGAACTGCTTCTTGACGTCGTTCTCTGGAATGTGTTCCGCAAGATTTATGGGGGCAACATGGGGTCGAAGGACCGGAGAGCTTGTGTTGAGAAGACAACGACCTGTATGTTCACTTTTTTCCGGCACCCTTTTTGTTCCTTTCCTTTCGTGTGGTGGTTTTGTCGAGTCTGGTTGAGCTAAGGTCACTCGCTGGCAGTACGAGTTCACATAACTGAGTTTCTTTCGAGTTTGATATTTAATCTTTAATTTCAAATGGTGGGTCGGTGGTTATTCGAAGCTCTGATTAGAGTTATATGTGATCAGCCTTGATGCCGCGATTGAAGGCGGTATTTAAGGATGGCCTGAGCAGGGGAACCGCCGTGTGCGCGAGTAGAGGGCGCGGTGGTGCGGATGTGCTGGTTTGTCGTGCCGGCGGGGGGGAACCTTTCAGAGGAAAGGCGGGTTCTGTGTCGTTCTATGGGTTGACTCATCATCTAGTCGAAGAGGCGAAATTGGAAACCGCCCCTTTTGAGAAGGACAAGGGGTCATATCTATGGTTGTTGGCTCCTGCTGCTTTGATTTCGTCATTGATTCTTCCGCAGTTCTTTCTTGGAAATGCAGTCGAGGCGTCCTTGAAGAATGAGACTCTCGTAGGTATCGTTTAATCTGAATTCACCCTTGATTATGCCTGCTTGGCTTGTAATTGAAGTCTGTTGAAAGAAAGAAGAAAGTTGCTAGTTCGAGTCTGAGGTGAAAATCAAGGGGATTTACAGTCACGCAGAAAAGAAATCCTAGAAAGAAGCTGGCCTTGATCTACCTATTCATTTCCAATATTTTTCATTACCCTTTGGTTATTGTTTACCTGGCTATTAATGCTATTTGCTGTTGAAATTTCAACATACAATGATTACAAGAGTGAATAGTATGCTTTGACAAGGCTCATTTGATGCCTGGATAATTTGAAAAATAGTCTCGTGAATCATGTAGTTTCTCAAATTGGAAACTACGGAATGTGGAAGAGAATAAATACACAGGAATTGTCTTCATCACCAAATAGGAATTTTTTGGTGAACCACATATGAACCGTCTGAATATTGCTTTGCTTTTGCAGAAATCGTGACTTCTTTGTCTTTCGATGCTATGTTTTACGTTGGTCTTGTGACCTTCTTGCTCGTAACCGATCGCGTTCAAAGACCGTATCTCCAATTTAGTCCAAAGAGATGGAGTCTCATTACGGGACTCAGAGGGTACTTAAGTTCTGCTTTCTTCACAATGGGTTTCAAGGTGGTAGTCCCGCTATTCACTGTGTACATAACTTTGCCGGTGGTTGGTCTGCCATCCATTATTGCAGTAGCTCCTTTTCTCATTGGATGCCTTGCTCAACTTGTTTTTGAGAAGAGCCTTGACAAGAGTGGGTCATCGTGTTGGCCCCTGGTCCCTATACTTTTTGAGGTATTTAGAGTTCTCCCTCCCTCTCTCTCATGCAAGTACGTGTACACGTGCACAGAGGAATACCCAACACATGTAGCACCCAGAAAGACAGAGGCTGTATGCATTCTGATTTTGTGTTAATTTGGTAGGTGTATAGACTTTATCAGCTGACAAAAGCTGCTCATTACATTGAGCGGCTAATGTTCACAATGAAAGATCTTCCTGCATCTCCAGAAGTACTTGACAGAAGTGGTGCCCTGGTTGCCACAATTGTGAGTTTCCAAGTCCTTGGATTGCTGTGCCTTTGGTCCCTGATTACATTTCTTCTGAGGCTCTTTCCTTCTAGACCTGTATCAGAGAATTACTAGTGTTTCCAGAGATGCTGTATATATTTCGTCTTGTTCTTGAACTATTGGCGACAGACATAACTTTTGATTTTGCATGTTTTGATACTCTTATGGACATGATGAAATGCATGAGTAGGGATAGTGCAGGTCTCACAGGTCACGCAATCTTTTCTTTTTCTTGTCACTTCTTGTCAACCTTTGTTATGAAGTTAGCTGTTTATCCTGTGTTGATCCAGTGTTAAAGAGATTATCCATTCTAGAAGGACAAAAGCTGTAGTCATTGGACACATGCATCGAAGTTAGCTGTTTATGTGTACAAAAATCTGCGTTATAACAATGTCACAATTTTATGTTTCTTGACATAATTTTACTGAATATGGTACTTGAATCTTAAAACCCATCCAACTCCATACAGTGCTCCATTTTCATGTTGCCTTCAGTTCTTTGCTCTCCTTAGCTACCCTGTTTATAGACCATTCACCAGTTAATCTAACGTGACCATATTCTGACTCCGTGTGCCTAATTTTTCGCTGAATTACACCAATTTTGAGGCTAGCATCGCTCAATTCGACAATGATATCTGAGTTGTTCCATCTTGCTTTCTTCCTTTTACCATTATTTTGATAACCAGACCAGAGGTCAGTTGAACTGAGTACCGGACCAAACACTAGTCTGGTTCTGAATACTTTCTGCCTCATCCACTGATCAAAAACTGGTGCTAACCCAGTTCAATGTGTCAAACAGCTGAACCGGAACCTGTTTATACGGGATCTTGAACCTTTGTGAGAAAATTTAATTGCAGGGAGGGAATTGAACCCACCCCTGCCCTCTTTTCTGCTCACATGCTCAAACCACTTGAGCTGAAGCTCCATCAAATAGTTTAAAGTTTCTTTATCCATTTTGAAGAAAAAAACATACACACTAACTGTTGAATGAAATATGCATCTCCCCCAATCATTTTGTATGTGCATCACCCCTGCCGTATCAGCTGGGTGGTGCTTTTCTTATACTAGTGTGACTTTTCTTATTTATATTGTCTATTTTATAGCAACGCAGTCCATAAGTCAGACCTGCTGGTCTAACCAATTGAGTCGTGTAACATCGAACCATCTGGTCTTCCTGGTACAGTTTTAAAGCAGTGGCTTTACTCTCGGCTCCGGTGCCATCTTCATTAACTCTCCCACTCAATACTTTTCCCCTATTCATACGTGAAGTGATTTTGTGGGTGCTGCTGATACTGCATTTGACATTCTCTTCCAATTTTTATGAGATCTCTATCAGCGCGAGATTGCCTTGGTGTGTCCTGCCCCTATCACAGCGACACAAAAGTTCTCAGTGATGAAATCTGTGAGACATTGTTTAATGTTGCATGGATATGTACTGGCTCCTGGATTAATCTGTTCACGATGCTTTCGAGTTAAACGCATTAATTGGTTTAGTTTCTTGCTTCCGAAAGTTGTCGGAGTTTTGATATCTTTGTTCCTTCACCCGTGTTACTTCTCAATTGTGCTGTTAAAGGTTTATATGCTTCTCAACTTTGACATTGTTGGCCGACTTTAATAGAGTTAGATAGGTCATACATTTGGGTGGCATAGAATCTCCCAAATAATCTCATTATTCTTGATGTTAGATGGAGAAAATAACTTTCATACTGTTGGTTTATTTGGCTCATTAGATTACCTCAGGTTTTGAGTTAACCTAGGTGTTTGTCATTTAAC
Source organism: Syzygium aromaticum (assembly GCA_024500025.1). Classification (NCBI taxonomy): domain Eukaryota; kingdom Viridiplantae; phylum Streptophyta; class Magnoliopsida; order Myrtales; family Myrtaceae; genus Syzygium; species Syzygium aromaticum. The sequence goes on from CM044890.1 coordinate 11,008,192, forward strand.
CTTTTGTTAATACCTATTGGAAAATCTATTGGATGCTTACGATTGTCACAAAGTTAAACTGGGGTGACCATAATCTTTCCGTTTGATTTCCTGGCAATGATATTGATTGCTTTCTTCTGTAAAATATTGTTGTTGTGTGATTCGACGTCAAGAACTTTGCAAATCTCGCTGAACCAAAATGATAGCACGACTGTTTTGCTGACTAGCCAAAGTACTCTATTTTGTGTCTATGTTGGCTTCAAGCAACATGATAGGACGAGATTCATTGATGTTGGTGATTACGAGGTGAAGGCATCTTTAGCTACTCATTGAAAGATGAAGTAGCCTGATGTACTTTGGTGTGGTACTATCGATATATTCGACTATTATCTCAAGTAGTCTTACTTTCTATGGATCCCTACCTATTCTGAGTTTGTTGCGTTTACACCCACTGTGTGCTGCATAGAGCCGTCGATGTTGGATTACCGTGTGAGGCTCGATCTACTTCTTGAGAAAATGCGCTTGATTCAGTTATGCACACTTCGTTATGTATGTGATTGCGTGCTCGAATTATACACTGGATTGGAGTTCTCTCAGTTGTAAGAGAGCACGTTGCTCATGACTACAAAGATAGTAGTGTACCGTGAAATGTTGGCATTCGGCCCGTTGCCGTTGCTGTCAGTTTCTGCATGACTAGGATGTTCGCGGTGTTAGAAAATCGGAGTTTCACTGTTTGGATTCATCTTGCTGTCCATGTTCATTGCTTTGTTGGCGCTCTGTTCAACCGTCTAGCAACTGTCCTTGATGATAATGAGCCCTTTTTGTAAGGTGGGGCTACTTAGTGGCTTATACCGTGTGCTTGGGGAACGAAATGTTATCTCATCGCAGATCTGTTGAAGGCCCGAAAGTAAATCATACCCTTTGAAGTCTTTCTCGGGATATCGATGATTTGGAAATAATGTCTTGAAAATGATCGCTTCTATTGCTCGTAAAAACGAAATAGAGGAAAAACGTTTTCATTTTCATTGATAATTAAAATATTTTTGTCGATTGAATCTCTTAGAACAAAATTAACAATCATTTTCGAGGAAGCGGTTTTCAAATTGTTGATTTTTTCATCAAATAAATGCACCCTTAAGAGGCAAAAGCAGGACTTAAGTGTCGGTATTGCAAGCTTCGACTTTCATCTTTAAGATTGCGGTATAAGATACAGATTATCTGGATAATTATGTGCCGATTACTAAATGGATGGGCGATGAGACGTAGATTTACTTAATAGCTCCTCTCCTGCGTTGGAAGAAGGTAATGGTTTGGAGGATACACGGTACAATCATCGTGGCCAGAGCTAAATAAAATGGACCACCCATGGTCGCAGATTTCAGGATTTTGTCCCATCAAACAAAGCGCGAAGGGCCGACCAACATAGCTGTCATCTCGAGACCTTATCTTAAGGGCTTCACATCAGCCATAAAATGTTTGATTTGAGTCGTAACTACTCAGTTCATTTATAGGTTCATGAGTCCATCATAGTTAGTCTCGTTGATGTGTCAGAAGTTTGAAAGTCTCTCCAGATGAGGTAACAAATGCCCAAAGTACAAATTCAGGTCCAATAGAAGCAAGCCCACCCGACAGCTAACCCTAACTCCAAAAACCCGTTCCCAGTTCGGATCGCAGGATGCAACTCGCCTGCGAAACATGCTTGGGAATTACGACCTCATGGGAAGGTAATGGGACCTCTTTCGAACGGTGGAATTTCACGCTCGGTAGTGAGAGATTCTTCTGGTGATGACTAATATGTGGGCCGTGACTACGTAGTGATTTCAGCCTATACACATCATCGCTCGAGTCGGCAATTTCATGGAAAAGGAGCACACGAGGGTTTCACTGAACGGTGGAGGAATCGAGCCATTTCTACGCCCTCATTCAGGGGCATTTTGGCCGCTTCTTCATGGAAAGATCTCCGTTACGACTTTTGCTTCTAGATTTTTCGTTTTTTTTTTTTATAAAAAAAGACGGAATTGCAAGGGCCCGTTTGTTGCAGTTTCTACTTTGAAAAATTTTTCAAAAGCGGAAATCCTCTGTCTTTTTCGTACCTCTGTCGACTCTCTTTTTTGGGTACGGCCTGTGATTTCTTTAATATGTTTTAAAAGATAATAATAATTATAGAATTAATACCGTAAAAAATCATAAATTGATAAATTTTAACCACCAAAAATTCAAAATTGATACATTAGTGTCTTATTTACTTTCCGTTAAATTAGAAAAATACCACGAAAAATCACAAACTAATCATATTGGAAGGTAATATCTCTAAACTAGTAAACCCTTTAACTGTCACAGGTCATTTAACTCAGTAATTCGATGATAAAATTTAATAGAAATTAACGAAGTGTATCAATTTGAAATTTTTTGTGATATTAACTGTTAAAAATATAGATAGCGACAACTGGAAATAGAGGAAATACCTTCGACGAAGGCGTGGGGCATTTTTGCTCGTTCAGCCGTTCGTTCTTGCGCTCCACGTGCCGCCGTCCGCGATTCCCTCGACGGCGACCGAACTCAAACTCCGTCCGTCCCCGCTCTCTCCCTCTATCTCGCGTAAAAGTCCCCGAAAGACACCCGCTGCCACGTGTCCGGCCGAGAATGGACGGGGCCCCACGCGCGCTGGTCGAGGAAACAGCACATGACCCACGTGCGCGAGTCATGGGACTCGTGCGTGCCTTCCTCCTTCCGTTCGATTTCCGACTGTTCAAAGGTCAAGACCAACCGCTCCAAGGAAAAAGCGAAATAGCAACGCAAACGCAGCTTCGGACGATATTCTTCTTCTTCTGCCTTCTGCATGTAGCGACAACACTGAACTAATATGCCTCGAATCTTCTCTCCCCCCTCTTCCACGGTCCGTGCCTTCCCATGTATATATATATGCACCTTGCGTTGCAATCAACCTTCACCACACAAAACCTAAGATACAAACAATGGCGATGGCTAGGCTGTTGCGGATGCCGGCCGGGCCTTTCTGTTCTTCCGGATCACCGTCTTTCGCCACGGCGGGGAGGACCATCGGGTGCCTGAACTTGGTGGCACCGTCCGGCGGAGAGAGGAGCGGGTTCGAGAAACTGAGGGTGGTCATGAAGGCGGCCGTGTCGGCGGTTGCTGCTGAGTCTGCGAGAGTGATCACGGCCGAGCCTTGGATAAATGGTGTGGGCACGGATTTGGCTTCGTTTGTGGGTATTGCTGTGAGCGCTGCGCAGGTCGTTCTGAGAGCAGCTGTGAAGAGGAGGCCGATGAAGTTAAACGTCCAGTGTCTCATTGAGAAGGTAATAGACCCCACTTCTCGTTTGAATCCTGTAGTTCGTACTACATAGAAGCTGATGCAGTATCTTGCTATGTACGTTAGAAGTAAACAAATGATGCTGAGATAGATCTGGAATCCGTTCTTGCCCCACTTAATGAATTGGGTATGATTTCTTTTGCAGGCGATAGTTGACTGCCGGTTTTTCACATTATTTGCGGTTGCGGGATCTTTACTGGGCTCGGTGTTGTGCTTCGTGGAGGTAACTAATGCACAGATGCCTCCTAATTACCATCATGCAAGACTCGCCCAATTCCTTTCCGCACGCTTCCTTTGTCCTGGATCCTTCTAAAAAATGAAGAGGGGTTCCCGATCATGTTGCAGGGTTGCGTCATTGTGATCGAGTCGTATGTGGAGTACTTCCAGTCGATGTCGCGGACGTCCGATCAAGGGCACTTGGTGCAGCTGCTTATCGAAGGCTTAGGTATCTTCTCTTCTATCATTCGGTGCTAGTCGAGTTACACACCGTTGATGGTTGTTGAGATGCATGCAGGCGACGTCTAGCTTAAATATAAGAGAAATATATCTGAGGACTTCAATTCGTAATAGTTGGTCTAAACTTCACGAAAGTGAAATTTGGGTTCGCCAGTTGTTACATCTGTCCATGCATATGTTTTATAAACCGGACTTCCTAGCTGGGGATCTGGCATGAAACCACTCGATCGATGTTTGCACTCGTTTCTGCCATGTTCTCGACCTCTGCTTTGTTGATTCGTTCGGGGCTCGATGCAGATATGTTCTTAGTCGGAACGGCAATGCTGATATTTGGGGTTAGTTTGCATGTGATGTTCGTCGGATCGCTGGCCAAAAGAGAGAGAGGGCCGTGGCTATCCGGGTCCAACCTCTTCGGCCTCTACGATCTGACGGTGAGCTTTCCATCTTCTCTGTGTTGCTGCTATTCGCGAGCATATTACAATTAGCTATTACGTATGACGATGATGATGGTATTCGTCGTTGATGACGGACTGACAAATTCCAAATTTTTCTCGATGTTTCTTGATCAGAGGCTTCCAGCGTGGGCGGAGATGCAATCGGTTTCGCAGGCCAAGTCGAGGATTGGGCACGCGATGATGATGATCCTTCAAGTCGGGGTGCTGGAGAAGTTCAAGAGCATCCCCGTCCTGACCTGCTTGGATCTCGCTTGTCTCGCCGGCGCCGTGCTCCTTTCCTCGGCCTGCATATTCCTCCTATCGAGACTTTCTTTGAGCAGTTCTTCCGCGGATGGTGAAACGGAGAAGACTCCATTATAAAGGACTGAGAACAGTATCTTGCTGGTTGATGCCGAGACCAAGCCTTTGAGGAAGCATGTGCAAACTCAAAACTTCTTTCATTTTTTGTGATGAAATTGTATACATATTCTTTTCTAGTGCTGATTTTGGATCTGATTTGGCTATGGAATATTGATAATCATTGGAAGAAAATTTTGCGATAGATATTGTGAATTGTGTTGACCATATCCTTCTCTTTCTTTTCCATCATTTCCAATCTGATTTGAGCTATTCAAGAAAGTGTAAAATGTCACCAATCTCTCTCGGACATTTTTCTCATAGAATGGTCGAACTACTTATGGAAAAAACGAGTAGCTAAATTAAGATTAATCCATAAATTAATCACTCTTGAAAAAAAATAATCTTAGTCTAGGCAATGCTGCCTGCTACCTGTGTGCTATTTATGAATGCTTTTATTTTACTTTTCTGTTTCCTCTGAAAAATAAAATAAAAATCCGAGATCAAAATTGGAAATTTTTTTGAGGACATTTTCAAATTGTTATCAAGAGAAGTTTATGCATATTCACGTAAACCTTATCAAATCGTGGAGTTCAAACGATTGCACACATCCAAATTGTAGCTAATTGGAAAATAGATCTTTTCAAATCGCCCTTCAAAAAATATCAAAAAGGTAAAATTCGATTCATCGGTTAAAGTCATCATCCACCTATAATTCGATCAAATAAAAGAATACATCCTTTGGGGAGAACTTTGTTAGCAGAAAATATGCATATAAAACAAAAAAGAAACCCGTCAATTAAAAACCTTTTAATGAGAAACACATTAATGAATTTCAAGACTTCTTATTCGACCAACAAAAAAAAATAATAATTCAAGACTTCTTACAATTGGTTCCTAGTTGCAATTGCCAACAATCACAGTGTGATATGTTGATATATGTACAATCATCAAATATACGTAGAATTAAGGGAAATGACCTAATTATCTTTATCATCAGTCAATTAAGTTTTAAAAAAAATCAAAAAAATGACTTGGCTACTGTGCATGCTATGCTCCAAGAGGCTGGCGTGACCATTGGACGAGACAACTAATGATGAATAGTGATGTTGAGAGAATTGAAAAAGAGAATGACTTGTGAGGTATCTTGGCCGCAAAATATACGGAAGAGGGGTATAAGAAAAACAAATCCAGTATAATCATACTGTTGCCTGAATATTTTTTGTAGGGCATTTCTATAATATGTAGTATGATATGATAACTTATTGTCATAATTAAGAATAAAACACCATGCTCACGACTCGCCGTAATCAATTGAAAAAAATTGATTTAGAAATTCCTCGATTGAACCTAGAAAATGGGTAAAAAAACAGACACAGTCCACGTTTTCGAGTCATTGCAATAAGTACGGATGAGCACTGGATCAGATTCAATTTGGGAATCGGACCGAACCGGTCTAGACCGATTTGTTCAAGGCCAGTTCTGGATCCGGTTCCGAGAACCTAGGATAGTCTGGAACCGATTCGGTTCTGCGGTTTCGAGCGGGAAGCGCCGATTCTACTCGAGAACCGGGTCAACCAATCCGGTTCGCGGTTGAACCGGTTTTTTTACCCAACATATAACTATTAACTCACTCGTGAAGAACGAAGCCGCGAGCGAAAACCTCGTTCGGCGGAGAATCGGAAACGAGGTGAGGAGCTGTTCCGGTCGTCGTCGCTCGCAGCGGAAACGGGAGATTGCCGCCGGTTCCGAGCGACATCGCGAGAGCGGGAGGAGCTGTCGGAGAGCGTTTCGTTCCAGCGAATCCAAGTCTTACAGCGCTCAAATCCCAGTCGTCATCGTCGTCGTCGTCCATTGCGTGCTCAATTTCGCGCCTTTTTCTTGCTTCTTCTTAAGCCTGGTAATGCTTCAATGGAGTTCGCAGACATTCCTTTTTGTTGTAAATGGGTGTTGCAAAAGAACCGAATTTGCAGATAGTAAAGTGACTTGCAGTTGACGCTTCGTACTGGGCTAGCCAGAAGCCGATCGATTCGGTTCCCCGGCTCACAGGATCAATTCCGGTTCTGCGGTTGGGAACCCATCATTCCTACAGCGAGATCCCTTCGCTAGTACCTGTCAGTCTGCCGATTTGAATCCGTGGAACTAATTCGATCGTGTCGGTAACTTCCAGACACAGGATTGGTGTTCTCTTTTCTGGTCTCGTGGTGTTATGACAGCGGTGTCTGGAGAAGGCTGGCGTTGTTTTAGTTTTGTTTTCAGTTAAACTTGCTCCTTGGGTCTCTCAGAGCTTGGACAACTTGAAATCTGAAATCGGGTGTCTTTCTTTACTCTGTGCTTGAGTTGTGGGTGGCATGACTTGCAGCGCCACTGTGTGATAAAATGGTTTGGGATACTTGTATCTAGGTGGAATGCGCAAATGGACAAAAAAAGTGATTCTGTTTATCTTTCTGCAAATTTTAGAAGCTGGGTGTTGTTGCTTAATGAGTTTCCCTCCTCTTATGTTGATTTATCTTTTTGAAGTTTCAGTGACTGACGGATAAGTAAAGCTTTTTGATGGAGTGTGTGGTCCAAGGAATCATAGAGACTCAGGTAAGTTTCAAAATGGGGCTTTATGCACCTCATTGTAGAGATCCTCGTAAAAGTCTTGTACTTTCTTTCAATTCTCTTTAGTTTTTTAAGTTCCTTGTTGCAGCAAATCGATGGAGGTGGAGTTTAATTTTTGCTACCGACTTATGCTTCTGTTTTTTGAGATGATCTTTGTCTTCAGATTGTGTATGAGTTCTAAGTTTATAGATTTATTCTGCTAGTATATCATCTCTTAACTTTGCTGTTGAATTATTGGAAGCTTGATCACGTATCTAAGGTAAAATGAAGTTTCATTGTTTTAATCAGAACACCCTGCTATTTTGTTCTGAACTAGTTGGAGGTCATCAATTCGTCATCAAGTTTTCACTCTAGATTGTTTTCTTCCATTGCATTAACTGTCCCAATGCAGCTTTAAATTGGGAAACTGCTGTCTGTGATTGCGCTAGTCATTCTCTGATCATCTAGTTGATGGCTGTCTTCACTAACAAAGCTGTAAATGATCTCTTTAGAAATGAATTAAGAAGCAAATTCGAAAGACTTATGAAATGTATTTTTGCCTTTATCTTTATCGTTTTTCCATTATATGGTTTTTTTACCTTCGAATTCCTAACTTTGCTATCTCCCGCTATAACTCGCATTTCTTCTCTACACTTTTAACAATTTTTTCTTTCCTCATATCATGAAGCATGTTGAGGCCCTTGAGATTCTTCTGCAAGGTCTTTGTGGTGTTCAAAAAGAACGCCTGAGGATCCATGAGCTTTGCCTGAAAAGTGTTCCAAATCTAGGTGATTTTACACATTTACAACCAAGAGGCTTGGGTATCTGTCAGTCCAACTTAAAATATTGATCTCTACATGCAGGTGCAGTACCCTCAGAACTTCGAATATTGTGTGATCTTGAGCAACCAGAACCTAGTTGGTAAAGCATGATTTTTTCCAAATATTGCTCCTTGTTTGTTTGGATGGTATAGAGAAGATGTAATCTTACTTACTAGATTATCCTTTAGGACTGTTCGGCATGTTGGGGGCTCAATGAGAGGTGCTGGTGCCGAACAGATATCAGTTCTTGTGAGACCCATGGTAGAAAGCAAAGCGAGCAAGAATGTGCTTCGTTTCTTTTATGCTCTTGGCTACAAATTGGACCACGAGCTGCTGAGAGTGGGATTTGCCTTTCACTTCCAGAGGGGTGTTCAGATTACTGTTACTGTGTCTTCAGTAAATAAGATGTTGAAACTATATGCGACTGATGAGGCTGTGCCGGTGACACCGGGTATGCAGCTGGTTGAAGTAACTGCTCCTGCAACGTCAGAGAACTATACTGAAGTAGTTGCAGCTGTGACTTCATTTTGCGAACATCTTGCTCCGTGAGATTCTTAAAAATGTCCCATCCTTTTATTAACATAAACGTGCCTGTGTAGCCCTCTCTCCTGTTAGCTGTTAGGATTGGGCTCATCTTTTGTTTGATTGCCGTATATAATGCGTGTTTGAGATTTGTGTGTCAGAAGAAGAGACCGTTTAACAGATTTTGCTTGGAAGCATCAGAATAAATGTTTGGAATACTCATCTAACTTGTCTAAATATATGATGCTCCTTTTAAATTTTTGACCATATTTGTCATTATTTGTTTTCAGGCTCTTGCATCTGTCAAAGCCGGGCATCTCAACAGGTGTTGTTCCAACAGCAGCTGCTGCTGCTGCATCTCTCATGTCTGATGGTGGTGGTACAACTTTATAGCAGGATCATGAAGCTGTAGAAGGTCGTCTTGTACTGCATGTTGCACCCATAACTTCTTTGTTGTCGCAATATAGGTCCTTCTCATGGTATATTGGTAGTTCTTCTGTTATGAACTTGTAATGATGAACCAACCAAGAAGTGAAATGGCACTCTATAGTGAAATGACACTCTATTCTCATTTCTTGTGGTTCTGATATTATAACTAACATTCTTAGAGTAAGCTTTTCATTAGATTGTTCTAGCTTGGCTTGATTCTCAACGGTTTAAGCTGGCCATGGCGGTCATCATGCCTCCGTCCTCCTGTAATTTGTTGATTACTAGTTTTCAGTGATTGTTACGGACCCCTTGAGACAATCAATGGTTAACTGTAGTTATTGGGGCCTATTGGACATGGATGTTGAATTGGTGGTTCCTAGCCAATCATTAGTTTAGTTTAAGCCAGGGGTATCGGCAAATTAAAACTGCCATACGGAGCGAATAAAACAGTAATAATATGTATAAACTCCAAATCGTTGCTGCGGCTTTCTCATTTTCATCTGTTAGAAATTAATACAGGGTGATTCTCATCTTTATAAGCAAGAGAATTGGAAGAGGTGCCAAAAAATTTGCAAAAATATGAGTAGCACAATCTTTAACTTGAACTGTGCATCATCCTGGGATGGTCTGAGACCTGTTAGGGAACTTCAGTTGCAACTTGATACGGTAAGTAGTTGGATCGACGTCAGATGAATGCTTTTGTGCTTGAGCAAAAACAGCCAGTCCGCGGGCAAAGGCAAAATCGCCTGTTCCACCGATAACAGTAAGCTCTTGTCTGTCCTCATGATCGACGTGCCTTGCCTCTACACTAAGACTACCGGAATATGTTGCCGTGTCGAAAGTCAGATAAATAACATTAAATGCCGAATGGGCAAAGTGTTCGACGGGGATGATGAAGCCCTGAGCTCGGCCGATGACTCTGGAAGTGCTCTCAGGTCCCTCAGTGAGTGTTCGGTGGAATGTGAATGCTCCCCCTACTGATCCCGTCACCTGCTGCTGGTTATTTGAGCTCAGAGTGCTCGGTTGCTGGATGTACAGAGATAGGGCAAGCCACGGCGGCGGCGGCAATTGGTTCTTCGATTGGCGTCGGTGAGCCATGGGCGAGAACAAGGCCAGGAGAATCACCGCGAGTGTGGCTAAAACAACGGAGCCACAGAAGATGATTCGGGGGAACATGATGCAGGAAAATGGCTCCCTATTGAATGTGATCGTTTTGAGTTTCAGTGGTAATATGGATCAGTTTGTGTCCAGTTTTGTACCTTTCATTTAGAAGGTTGGGTTAACCTGCTCCGCTTCCTTTGATTTGCATCACCTAACCCTCTATAAGAAAATCTGCCTTTCTTTCCAGAAAGGGATTGCGGTGTGCGGCAACAGATTTCGACGACATAGCCCTCGATTTTCGTTATTAAAAACAAGTGGTGAGTTGAACTCTTTTCGAATGGTCAAATGGCAAATACAATTCGTGCTCACCTTTTCTCCTCTTTCAATTTTGTCCCTACCTTTCTAGGTTATCAAAATAAATCCCCACCTTTCAAGATTATATCAAATCTTATCCCAAAACTAGATTCCCTCAATAATTGCCTTCGGCCCCTTTTCAGCCTTAAGTATTTATAGCATTGCAATTAAGACCACTTTGTAGATGACCGAGGTTTTTCAAATTTCTCTTCATACCAGCCTGATAAATATTGTCCTTTCAATTATAGAAATGTCAGATTATTCACCCATAGGTATCCTCCCTCGGACAATAAGATTGGGAATTATGCTGCCACTTAATTTTCAGTAGGAATAATATTTTAAGGTTAATCAATCATGTGAATAAATTGATGGCAAGGAATTAGATGGATACTTTCTACTAGCCCGATTTTGTCCAGGATAAGCGGCAGCTCTCCACCAAAGTATCTCTTTTCTCCCCGATGGCGTCGTCATCCTCAAAATTCAAAATCGATGAAAAGCAGCAGTGCCCGTTTCTCAATCTTTGGATATCGCAACATCGGTTTATGCAAAGTCTATAAATCCATGACCACTAAGTTAATGAGTTTATCAACAAGTACCGAACCGTGAGCTTATCTATTGAAGATCTGCCATGATTTAACAAGTCGAGAGTTTCTTACGTTTTTGTCAATCTTATAAGGGAATTTCACTTCTATTTCATGCTGGGGTTCTACACATGGTAGTTTCAATTGCAGATGACATGGCACACGGGAGTTATTATCCTCGATGTTATACTAATAATAATGACTCGAAATAAAGATACCAATCATTTGCAAAACTACTAAAGTAATTTGACTCTCACTTGTACAGCAATTCATTCGTCTCCTTCACCACCGAAGTATTACTTACTAACAAAAGACCATATGAGCATTTGGGATTTCGCAGTACGGTGATAATGATTTGTTTATCCGTCAGAAGATTTTCAAGCATTTAACATTGGACAGAGTAAACTATGCTTATTGGCCGCAACTTGAACGAATCTTTAATTTGGGTCCGGAGAGGTCTTTTTTGATTTATTTTCTGTTTTGTCATTTCATCTAAAACCTAAACTATCGACGTAGATAAAAAATCAATAAATTGCCAATAGATGCACACGAAAATTTACGTGGTTCGGCCAACTTGGCCTACCTCCACGGATGAAAAAGAGCACATCATCATTATGAATCGAGAATCACAACATGGCAGCCGTCTAGATTCAATAGCTCCCTTGGCGACACATTCCCTAAAATTTTAAGACATCCATCCCTACTTGAGCAGCACCAAGCGGATCTGGTCCCCCTCTGCTACGGTCACACCACAAGAAGGGCACGACAACTCTTTATCTTCTAGATAATTCTGGTGACTTAACTAAGACAAGAGAACACAAGCCTTCAGAAGAGTAGAAATTTTACAACTCCAGATGGGATAAGGTATTGTCCTTTACATCAAGAGAAAATTGCAGTCTCTCCAGCTAACCAATCTGCCATATCTGCACTCTAGCAAATTCAATGGCCGCCGCATTGCTGAGAATAGCCTTCTTCACCACAATTTTTCACCAATTCTGAGGTTGGCATGATAATTGCATCATCTACACTAGTTTCTTGGGCCACAGAAGCTCTTTTCATATATGAATACAATCGTGATGTTTGAAGAATGATCCAAAACAAGTATCTTAGCACGTAAGATAGTACAGAGGATGTCATTCTAAAACTCACCCCTCTTATCAACACGGATTTGCAGAAAGTTTGTGGACAGTTCACTATCGTTGGCTTGACAATACCTTCTCACAATTAAGCCTGGCTCTGTCACCATATATATATAACACGAGCAAAATCCCTGGCATTTCAGTATCAACAATGCTCGAAAATTGTAAGAGATGATGAAGTAATGAAGGAGCCGAGGAGCACAGATCAATGGACCTGGCTCTAAACAGATTTGAAATCACCACGACAACCTGGAGCTGAGGAACATGCATATAGAAGATCCCGGCTTCTTCAAATAAACAGATTCAGAATCTGCAAGATAACCCTCTTCTCTCACTTGTCATCCAAAGAAAGAGATAACAATCAAGAGAGAGAGTCATATCTACGTTCAAAATTAAAATTAAAGATAGGGATTCTGAAAATAAATACAAACATCATACTTCTACTGATAGCTCCATCATCATAATCATGTGCCCCAAAGATGTTTCCAAATCTGAACATTCATGTAAATCTCAAGACAGTAGAGTAATACCTGTTCACAATCAGTTAAGATTGTATCAGGCTTAACCAATCTGTCAAGAACAACCATAGGCAAACAAAAACCCAATAATGAATTCAGGTCCCTAGGAGGCGAAGGAGATATGCCAAGAACTCTTCATCAGTAGATCTATAGGTGGGACTGGCAATCTCAGTTAGTTCTCAATTTCACGACCTCTCCTGATTGCTGACAGCGGAAACAACAAAGCCTTGCAAGTTAAGCATCAATGAGAAGGAAAACAAGTAATACTAACAAATCCTTAAGAATTGCCTCTTGATCAGAATTAGAGATAGCTTTCATATGGCTACATGATCAAGGTAGGTACCAAACTTAATACAAAATACTCGTTATATAACAAGAACCAGGTTACTATGCTCAGCAGTAATAGAGGTGGTAATTAGTACCAGAAACTGGACACAAGTAAATTCTTCCACATCTAATAGCATTTACAATAACCATGGTAGGTGAGCATTTCCCAGAGAGCCAACAACATGGTGGCCGGCAAGAATCTGTACAACCAAAGAAGAAACGTTTTGTCATTACTCAATATAGCTAGATGAGATATCAACACTCTTGAAGATCACCTTCCTAGTATCTGGTCTATGCTATTAAAAGGACCATCCACATCAACGACATCAGAATATAGGGAGAAATGAGCAAGATAGGTTTTGTGAAACATCTCCATCAGGTGTAAATCTTATATACATCACAGGGGCATCAAGGTGAGAACAACTAAATAACAAAGGAAAGAGAATAGACCAATCTCATATACGACTGAAGCAATTTCCCAAGAAGGTAAGAACCTCATCCATTTGCAACTTACCAGTCATTTCAAGTGAAATTACCATTAAGGGAGTGCAAATGCTAACTATCCAGCCAAACTAAGATGGTATCATCCTCACAGTGACTGAAATGATTGAAAGACTCCTGCAATTAGTAAATCTTCCCTGCCTTAATTAAATTCCATAGCTATTAAAGACCAGAAAGAAACCATATCCATATAAAACACAATTTGTTTCCACATTGTCCGACTTATTGACAGTGTGTCGTGATCAAAACCAAAAAACCTCAGTCTCAACAACCATCTTGACCAAATTGAAATCACCATTATCTTAGAAACCGGTGAGAGGTTGTAGAGATGTGTTCATCAATCTCATTCAAAGACTTCTAGATCATCAGCTCAACCAAAGAGTGCAAGATAGATCAATAGACCACCAAAAAGCCCAAATGTCTTATTCTATGCAACCAACGGACCAGTTGTGTTGTATTCATTGTCCTCTGACAACAGCCTCAAACAAAAAGATCGCTCCAAGAGGAAAGAAGCCACTGCCAATTCATGGAATAGCGAATACCAGAATTAGCCAATAATACAATTAAACTTGGAAAGATCAATCAATGATGAATCAATCAATGATCAGATGAGCGCAAACCCTAATGATTCCCACAACATGCCAGAGTCCTGGAGAGCTGGAGGCATAACCTTTGGATAATAACATCAGAATCAGACCGACTGAATAATCAATCAACAAACAGAAAGAAAAGGTGAAGGATCAAGAGCGCATTTTGGGACTGATGTCTCCTCTGAAGAGTACTTCACAGAGGCTGTCAACTGAGAGGAGCATGCAAAATCATAGACACATGATGAGAAGGATGAAGACACGAGGGAGGAGGCTATTTCTAGGAAGGAGACACCGGCTTTCGAACTTCAATAAAAATAAGATGAAGAGAATCTGGATTGGATAATGATCTTTCAAGGAAAATAAAATCTGGATAGGGAATAGATGTTTATTGCATCTCCTCTAATCCTTGAAAATGAGAATATCATAAACCAGATATTCGTAGAGTTCATGCAGCTACAGACAATCCCTATAGAAAGATCAAGACATTGTTTATCACCCCTATCCACAAAGAAAAACAACAATTCAGTAGCTCAACTACACATAATACCGTTAGATAATAATCTCCTGTCTTCCCCAAACTCAAGAACTTGGATTCTCCAACAACTCTGATCAATTAGCATCCTCACACGGTCCTTAGTGAGATCACTCTAAACTGGAACAAGCACCAAATGACTGAATAAATCTGTATAGCATGGAAGCCACTAATTAATATGATCAGTGGGAGACTTGAACCTTAATAACGTTGATAATTTCTGTATAAAATCAGAGTCTTCACCAGTATTGTTCTGGAAATAGACCCAGCCAGATTCTTCAAAATTAATTCCTTCGAAGTAAATACCAAAGTAAATGAAACCGATCAAAAGGCAACCATTTAATATCTTCAATTAGAAGCAAGGTGACTCTGAGCAACCCTTGTGGAGCCGATGAGAAAGAGACCCTAGAACCATGAATTAGAGTATCCGGACTACAAAATCATCATTGGCAAAAAATCACGCCGCAATTGGAGATTTTTAATTCATAGCCCTAAAGAGCTTCAACAGCTATGCTTTATTACATTAGATTATATATACGAAGCAGAAAGGGAAGTAGACTGAATCCATGCTCACCAGATACGTTAAAACCTCAAACCAAAGCTTATTCACTGTAGGATTGTTGTCTGCCCCTTCAGTTTCACCCATAAAAAAAACTACAAAATTTGACAAAAGTGCCAACCCAGCACCTAGTATCTGATCCTCCCAGCCTGACCAGCCACGTCTGCTGACAGCATACACGCAACAACACAGCTTTGTGATGGATAATAAACAACAGAATCAGCAGAAAGGAACTGGTCAGAGCACAAGCAATGCCAAGTGAAGTTATGTCTAGATGGCTGTCCTGTCAACATCCCCATGAGAGGCCTCATCACATATGTCTATCATGAAGCACGAGAAGAAAGAGACCTTCTAGTTATGAAGGAACCTTCGTGGTCTGTTATTAGGAAGCTAAAAAGCACAGTACCAGTTCATCTTTTCAGACTGAGATGCTAACAGTTTAAATGAAGTATATCTTAGGTCCTGGCAGAAAAGTCTTCACATCCCACAAATCAACGAGAACCTAAAACATTCAGAAATTAGGCCCTCGAGGTGGCAGCACTACAAACTAGAAACAACCCATCTCACCTACAAAACCTGATTTGTAAAATGTCCCCAACAATGTTACTGTACCAGAAGAAAGCATTATAGAAGTGGAAAATATAGGCTAAGCAAACCCATATTGATATCTTATTGCAACTAAGGAACCCATACTGATATCTTATTGCAACTAAGGAGACCTAGTACTCTCTTTTTGCAAATATGTCCAACAGAGAGGCCATCCAATGACAACCAGAGATCTTACGTCAAACTTCAAACCCTCAAAGCATAGTCAAGCTAGTTCTTGCACACCCTATCATAAAAGCATGTCCAAAATATCAATTGATTAGGAATTTGATCCATATACACATGAAGATTGAGGACACCAAATGAACCAAAATCCAAGAAGTGGGAACTTATCCAATTTCAAACAAAGCCCGGCTCTGCAATTCATCAACTCAGCCGCTCAGAAAAGGAGATAGATCATCACTTCTAAAATGTGGCAAAATTCCAACCTATAAACGAATTAGAACAAAGACAATTGTCATCTTTCCAGTCCAAGGGAATCATCTGAGGAATGAGATACAACAAAAACCCAAGCGCCTATGCAGCAGGAGCTTATCGAAATTTCAGTTCTTCACCCGGTCCTGAAGATGATCAAGGACTCTGCCCATCCACCAACCCAACCAAAGATTGATGTGAATAGATCGTCGAACTCGAGAAAAGCTCAGTTATTCTAAGTAATAATTGAACAACCTCATCATATGTACCATTCTTTAGACAATATCCTCAATCAAAGAGATTGCTCCGTGAGAAAAGAAGCTAATACCAATCCACTGGATTATAATGCCAGAAACAGCTCCAAAACAACAGAAGGATGGATCAATGAGCGTAAAAACTAACAATGTCCATGACCATTCCTCAACAACCACCTAAAGCATAGAAATCAGCTGATAAACGGAAAAGTTCCACCAAAGGTTCTGTACCAAAAGAAAACACATCAATCGTACAGAATGAAAGCCTAAGCCAAACTAGGTATTGTGTGAAGCTAGTTTTCAGAAAAAAAAAAAAAAAGCAAGACGAATAAATCGTACATGCAATATCTGCATGATTTACCAGCAATTAAAATAGTTATTGCAGCATGCATTACAAGAATGAAGAGTGTAATGAGCCAGAACTTAGCGGTCCTTAAGCTTTCCAGACTCCTAAACAATCCCTTAAATGGACGATAGTCAATGATTATTCACCTTATAAATACAACAAAAGCCAATAGAAGCTCGAAGAAAGAAGAGATTGTTAAATGAAATCTAGAAAGAACCATCGCAGATTGACAACATTCCATGTTGAACCAGAAGAGGTTTGCATCGAAGGAAAGAGAACTACGCCCTAACCATCACACCAAAACTGGAAAAAAAGATCTACAAAGCAGCTGCTTGTCCAATTTCAAACAATCATCAACTCAGCCCCACATAAGACCACAATAGATCGCCACTTCTCAAACCCTGCAAAACTTCAACCTGTAGAGGAATTAGAACTCGACAATAATTATCTCACCGCTCCCCAAAGACAATCAACTGAAGACAAACTTAAATCAAAACTACAAAATGCCTCGAAATCTTCAAAATTTCAGTCCGTCACACGTCCTGATGATGTGATCAAAGACTACTTCAGAACTCAAGCAAACAAAGACGGCATAATAGATCACCATTCCTCCAAGAAGCCCAAGCACCTTACTCTATGTTAACTGACAGGCTTCCATGTATTTAACATCCCTAGAGGACATGCTCAGTTGAAGAGATTGCTCCAAGAGGAATTATAAAGGAAATAAAATCGAAAGTCATAAGTGCCAGCCAAAGTTAGATTTGCCAAGAGTCTGCTATAAGAGCACCATGACAAATACATCCTGCATGAACTATTTGCCTGATTTCCAAAAACAATTCAATTAGTGATTGGAGTTCAAATATGAGATAGGAATGATGAGAAGCAAGCCAAAACTAATGATGACCTCAAGCTTTCTAGACTTGCAAACAACTCCTACACAACAGAAGAAAGTCGACAATTATTAAACTTACAAAAACAGCTTAATACTCAGATAAAAGTGCCAAAGTATTAAGGATCTATGTAGCACAGACACCAACATGCCACATGCGACACAACACGACACGCGACACGTCATTTCTCAAAAAATAGAGAATTCCGACACGTTGTATATTAAATATATATTTTTATATATACATGATAAATTATTATTTTTAAATTCGATTTAAGTCCACAAATAAAAATAATAATAATAAAAAGCCTAGAATTTACTTCATGTCATGGAAAAATAAATAATAAAAAAATAATGGCTTGTGACGGGAGGGAGAGGACAATGAGCCGTCTGCTAGAGAGGATCTTGGTCCATGAAACGGAGGGTGGTGGTGTGTTCAGGGTGGGGATTCAGGGGTTTGGAGCTTGGAGGATGTGAAGGAAGAAGATGAGAAATGGTGAGGAAATAGACACAATCGGTGTTCCTCTTCAAGGCCTCCTTGGCGGACGTTGTTGGTTCAAGCGAAGAAGAGAAATCGCGAATCGAGAGAGGGAGGGCATATAGAGCGTGAGTGAAGGCACTTTGAAGATGAGAACAGAAGATTAGGGTTTTCTTTCACCCTTTTCTTTCATTTATTTTTTTTATTTTTTTATACATTTACATTTTAACCCCTAATTTTTTGAAAATTTATAAAATTGAGACTGTGCATGTTGGAATCATGTGTCAGGATTCTGGACTCGCTTGTCGGCAGCGTGTCCAGCATTGACAGCGTGTCAGATTTCCCACACCTGTTGAACACATGTCGGACACTGACACGTCGGCCTCCCGAACGTGTCCATGTTACATAGATAAGGATCTTGTCCAATCAAACCATTCCTCTAATATCCAACTATGAAGAACCATCATAGATTAAAGAACGCTCCTTATTGAAGTAAGAGGTAAAGCTAACCGATTTCTGACCTACAAAAGAAAGAGAACTGAACGGTGATCCTCTTGCTTTAATAAAAAATAAAGAAACTAGAGTCAGCAAACATTATCAAGAATCCAAAAAATGAGAGCTTATCCAATTTCAAACAAAACCTGATCACCACAATTCATCCACTCAGCCTTGCAAGAAAGGCGATGGATCAGCACTTCTCAAATTCAGCAAACCTTCAACCTAAAGCAATTAGAAGTTGACGACTATCATCTCAATTCTTCCCACCACCCCCAAAGATAGTTAACGAAAATATTAATTTTGAAAAAGAAACATAAGTGTCCATGCAGGAAATTATTAAAAGTTTCAGTTCATCACCCAGTACTCCTAGTCCATCAACCCAACATTATACTGCAAAGGAATAGTCAGTTGAAAAAAAAGCTTGAATGCTTTATTCTACAAAAACAATTGACCAAACTCATCATATTTCCTGTTCTTTACATGATATCCTTGGAAGCAGAAATCGGTCTTAGAGAAGAAGTTACTTCAAATCCACTAGAAAACAGATCCAGAATCTGCTCATAAAACAACTAAATAGAACAACCAACCAATCAATTAATAAATGGTCAAAGAAGGAGAGTAAACCCTAATGATGTCCATGATCATGGCAAAGTCCCAAAGAGGCAACAGGAAACAGATGAAAATAAGCTTCTGCAACAAATCCTTATTAGGAATTGATTCTTATGCAGCAAGAAAGAACATCACTGATCCCAGACGCTCCATATCGAGCTTGGCCAGGTAAAGTATTGCCCCAACCAAACTATGATCTGCGACGGGCAGAGAACTAGATCTGATATTTCAGATTAACTAGAAAATAACAGAACTAAACGACAAGTTTCATTCAAACCAGAAACTACCTAAGTTCCCACGAGCAGGAACTCATCCAATCTCAAACAATTATAAACTCAGCCCCACAGAAAACACAACAGATCACCAGCTGTCAAATCCAAAAAGACTTCCAACCTGTAAAAGAAGCCTAGAAGGTTGTCAAAATTTCAGCCCATTGCTTGTCCTGAAGACAAAGACTTCTAGATCATCAGCTCAACCAAAGAGTGCAAGATGGATCATTACTCCTCCAAAAAGCCCAAATGTCCTATTTTATGTAACCAATTGACCAAATGGCATTGTATTCATTGTCCTCAAACAACATCCTCAAACAAAATGATCACTCCAAGGAGAAAGAAGCCACTAATGAATACCAGAAATACAATTAAACAGAAAGATCAATCAATGATGAATCAATCAACAATCAGAGGAGAACAAACCCTAGTGATGCCCACAACACGGTAGAGTCCCAGAGAGGTGAGGCGTAACCTTCGGAAAATAACATGGCATAAACAGAATCAGACCGATTAAATAATCAATCAAGAAACAAAAAGAAAAGAAGAGGACCAAGAGTGCGTTTCAGGAATGATGTCTCCTCTGAAGAGTACTTTGCAGTATCAACTGAGAGGAGGAACGTGTGCACAATCACAAACTCAACGATGAGACTGAAGGATGAGGACACGAGGGAAGGACTATTTCTAGGAAGGAGACCCCGGCTAAGATGAAGCAGATATGGATTGGATAGTGAGCTGTTGGGGCGTTCACCTTGCAAAGAAAGAACCATCACAGATCATACGTCGACCGAACACTGACCTCCAAAGGAATGAGAATCAGTTTCGCATTAATTGGAAAATTATGGGATTGTTGAATAAATTTCATTCGAACCGATAACTGCCTCAAGAAACGATAGCTTCTCCAATTTCAGACAATCATCAGCTCACGGCAGATCACCACTTGTCAAGTTTGGCAAGAGTCCAACCTGTGAGAGGATTAGGACTAGACAATAATCAACTCCCAAAGATAAAAGACTGAAGAAATCAAAACCAGCAAATTTCAGTCTATCACCTGGTCTAAGATGCGATCAAAGACTACTCTTTTATCATCTCAACTCAAGAAAAATACAACAGACCATCAGTCCTCCAAAAAGCCTAAACTGACCGGTGTCATTGTATTCATTTTGTCCTTGACATCCTCAGACAAAAAGTTCGCTCCAAGGGGAAAGAAGCCACTGCGAACTCACCAAATAACAAAATCCAGAAGCAGCTCGTAAAACAAGCAAACAGAATTATCGATTGGATGATAAATCAATAAAGGATCAGAAGAGGAGCTAAACCAAGCACTTCCCATAACGACATCCTCAGACGAAAGAGAGATGATCCAAGAGGAAAGAAGCCACTGCCAATTCACAGAATAACAAAAATCCAGAATAAGCTGGGAAAACAATAATGCAAAGACCGATCAGTCGATGAATCACTTAGCGTAAACAAGATAATTCGGATAACCATAGGCATTGTCCCAAAGAAACCAAGCCAAACCCTCAAGAATCTCCACAACAGAGGTTTCTGCAACCAGATGCTTCAAAAATCAGACAGAGAAAGGAATGGGCCGATCCACAATCAATCAGGAAAACGGAAACAAAAGAAGAAGGGTCGATGAAGAACGGTAAATCGTGATTGGTACATATGCAGCAAGAAAGAACCATCACCAATTGCAGAATCAAAATTGAATAGGTAAAGTACTGCCTCGACCAAATTCTGACCTGCGAAGGAAAGAGAACATCTGATCGTTCCACCTTAACTAGAAGATAACAAAAGTGGAGGACAATTTAGGAATTGATGCATATGCAGCAAGAACATCACTGATCGCAGACGCTCGATATTGAACTTGGCCCAGTAAAGTATTGCCTTGACCAAACTCTGATTTGTGAAGGGAAGAGAACTAGATCTGATCTTTCAGATTAATAGAAAATAACAGAAGTGAAGGACAAGTTTCATTCAAACCAATGATAAGCAAGTATTCAAAAAATTATCAACTCAGTCCCACAGAAAACGCAACAGATCACCCAACTGTCAAAATTTCAGCCCATCACTTGTCCTGATGACAAAGACTTCTAGATCATCAGCTCAACCAAAGAGTGCAAGATAGATCATTAGTCCTCCAAAAAGCCCAAATGTCTTATTCTATGTAACCAACTGACCTATTGCGTTGTATTCATTGTCCTCAGCCAACATCCTCGAACAAAATGATCGCTCCAAGAAGAAAGGAGCCACTGCCAATTCACGGAATAGTGAATACCAGAATCAGCTCCTAATACAATTAAACTTGGAAAGATCAATCAATGATCAGATGAGCGCAATCCCTAACGATGCCCACAGCATGGCAGAGTCATGGAGAGGTGGAGGCGCAACCTTCAAAAAATAACATCAGAATCAGACCGATTTAATAATCAATCAAGAAACAAAAAGAAAAGGAGAAGGATCAAGAGCGCATTTCAGGAACAATGTCTCCTCTGAAGAGTACTTCGCATAGGCTGTCAACTGAGGGGAGCGTGCACAATCATAGACGCACGATGAGAAGGATGAAGACACGAGGAAGGGGGTTATTTCTAGGAAGGAGATACCGGGCTTCTAACTCCAATAAAAATAAGATGAAGTGAATCTGGATTGGAAAGTGATTTGTTGGGGCCCGAACACCTTGCGAAAAAAGAACCATCGCAGATCATACATCAACCAAACACCAATCTTAGAAGGAATGAGAATCGGTTTTCGCATTAATCAGAAAATTATGGGACTGGAGAACAAATTTCATTCAAACCTGATAAAGCTTAACCAATTTCAGACGATCATCGGCTCGTAGCAGATCACCAGTTGTCAAGTCTGGCAAGACTCCAGCCTGTGAGAGGAATAGGACTAGACGATAATCAACTCCCAAAGATAAAAAGACTGAAGAACAAATTCCAATCAAAACCAGTAAATTTCAGTCTGTCGCCTGGTCTAAGACATGATCAAAGACTACTAATTCGTCATCTCAACCCAAAAATAGACAGCAAAACGGATCATCAGTCCTCCAAAAAGCCCAAACATCTTAGTTTTATTAAACAAACTGACCAGTCTCATTGTATTCATTGTCCTTGACATCCTCAGACAAAAAGTTCCGCTCCAGGAGGAAAGAAGCCACTGCGAGTTCACCAAATAACAAATTCCAGAAGCTGCTCGTAAAACAAGTAAAGGATCGGTTGATGGATCAATAAAGGATCAGAGGAGGAGGTAAGCCAAGCACTTCCCATAACAACACCCTCAGATGTCAAGAGATACGATCCAAGAGGAAAGAAGCCACTGCCCATTACACAGAATAACAAGAATCCAGGATAAGCTGGCAAAACAATGACACAAAATTCAATCGATGGGTCGATGAATCACTAAGCGATCGAAGGATGAGGTGTAAACCAGATAATTCCGATAACCATAGACATCGTCATCCCAAAGAGGCCGAGCGAAACCCTCAAGAATCTCCACAGCAGGGGTGGGGTTTCTGCAACCAGATAGCTTCAAAAATCAAGACTGAGGACGCAATCGAGAGCCATCAATGATCAATCAAGAAACGGAAATAAAAGGACGAACAAGGGGTCCGTGAAGAATGCTTAATCTCTGGACAACATTGGATATGTGAACAAGCAATTCATCTTGTGTTCCATGTGTTCCATGTGTCCGATTGGCTATAAATGCCTCGACATTGGACTTGAAAATCATCTCCAAAAAAGTTAAATTATTAGGCACATCACAGAATCTTCCAAATAGGCACTCTAGAAAACCAAATGCGGAAATAAATAAGACCAACATGATAATCAACCCCAAACCAGAAGCCAGAAGGGGACAAATAAGGACTTCTTGATGTCTCTTCTCAAGTTCATCAGACTTGAAGTCATCCTGCAAACAGCATCCAAACTAGGAAACTAACAATAGACGATTACACATGCCATGCGCGCATCTCATGTAAAGTCTTAGTTCCTCAAAGACCCAAGAGACAGAGCAAAGAAAGAAGCCACTACAGAATTCCCTTTTAAATGATATTCGAACTTCATCCAACTAATTCTGCAAAGCTTTTTTTCACTTCCATAACTCAACAGACATCTCTTCAATGTTGCTTCCAATGGATCAATAATTCACAATATGGGGTCAATTATCCATCTGGTTATATGTTGGAGAAGTGAAGAAAACAGATAGACACGGTGTTCAATTCGTGCATGCATAAAACAAGTGCAGCCCCACCATTTCAGTGGCTGCAAAATGTAATCAACTTGAGAGTGTTAATCAAAGATCATCAATAAGCCAAATATCTAACAACCCAATCAAACAAGTCCTGACCTCTAATCCATTAAAGCATAATGTCAGAAGATAATACTACCGGTCCATCCAATATAAACAGGATCCCACCACTTGATGCCAAAGTAGGTCTAGCCCTGAAAAAGTTTTGTATAAGTCAATCCAATTTTTGAAGTATAAATCCAAAAAAAGCACACTAAAACAAAAAAGAAAAAGAAAAAAATGAAGCAGAGAAGGGCAGGCAGTCACTAATGCGCATCATTAAGTCCTGACTGATTCAGGAAATCCATCCGAGTATAATATATCCAGTTGCTAGTTTAATGTTCCTAGTGAAGAATCTGTACGAACAGAAAAAGAAACAAAAAGTGCATATCAACAGGCCAGAATGAACAATATTAAACATTAATGAGATATAAGACACGGTTCACTTCTCTTCAAATTCATCCAACAAGGTAGCCACCTAACTTGCAGAGTGAACAGCTGCCCAGACGAGAGTTTCAAGTGTGATACTGATAGAGCACATTACTGGGTCCACATTCTGAGAAACAAGAGACAACACCAATGAGGTGTGAGAACATACCAAAAATGAGGTCTGGAGGTGGTAAAAGAATCTTGAACATAGGTATTAGTTTAAGGCATTTGACCCAGTCGAAGTCCTTGGGTCCTGGGACAAGCCAGGATACCATGTCAACCTATGGCATTAGCATCAATTTAACTGAAGGCACTGCAGTGTGACAAATGGATTTTACGAATCACAAGAAGGAAACTATTTTCGATAGATAAGGATAACCTATTCTCTTGTTAAAGGAAATCAAAGATGGATTTTACATGAAAGAAATGGCGATAATTCCAGTCATCATTGGAGCAAAGAGTTCTTGGATAGCAGGCACCAAAGCAGTAGTCTCAATAACCTTTACTAGGACAGCAGGCACCCTCCAAGAGACATCCATTCTCATTGAAAACATTTTTGGCAGACACCAGTAGAAGGAGAAGATACCCAATTATGAGAGAAGAAATATCCAGTAACACCATCATCAACATAGTCACAGTAAATGGTAAAAGATACTGCGCAGTAGTGATCATACTTCTATCAATAGTGCTTTTCCTAATGGAAAGACAAAATGCTCTTCAGGGAAATCCATATCTTCGAGAACTTAACGTGCAAAGAATAATGACTGCTCGATAATGAAAATGCCTGAAAAAACAATATGTAAAATTCTAACAAAAAGCAATAAGAAGGATTAGTGAATATAAGAAATGAAAGCAAAGTTTTCAAGAAAAAAGAGGGTTCCAATTGTTGAAAATTAGTATAATCCATTATAACAACTGAAAATCATACCAAAGATTTAACTGGCAAAACAAAGCATGAATGGATAAAAGTACTTGGTAATGGAAAAATACCCAACGTCCATGTGGCCAAATTTGCTGAGGTACTCATGCTTAAAACAATAAGCCAGACACACCCAACAAATCCACGATTAGAATCTACCAATATCGGGGAAAAGAGAAAGGGAAATTAATGTATACACAAAATGCTTGCAGAGGCATTCCTCTTCATTAACTTGGAAGAAATTCCAAAGTGAAAAAAGTAATTACATCTACTCTGGGGAAAAAAATAGATCTATATGAGGATTCCCTTCTCCTAATAAGAGCACAAGGATCCTCCTTCCTGATTTCTATGTTAAAGAAAGAGCAAGAGTTGGACAGCATATCAATACACGACTTAATTGTTGAACTAACAGACACAATCATCTAATCTTTTACATTATATATAAAAAAATGATAAGATTCTGTCATCCATATATAAAGTATGAGAGCCAAATCATAAACTGAGAATAATTATGTGTACAATAATTATATTTTCAACTGGAGAACTTAGTTACTAAAAATCATACTAAATCCAGCGACTCTATACATTATTATAATCCAACAATTGAATTTCCTTTCAACAGATTAATTAATGTTCTGTAGAAGGTAGTGGAATGGAGCTTTGCTATGGCTTATCATAAAGCTCAATTTTATAGACTTTCCCAACTTCACATTAGAGATCATAGACTAGTGCTAGAGTGAAGTCAATGTAAAAGGCAGTGTAGTGGAGGTTTGCTGTGGTATCAAAGTCAGTTTACTTGGAGGAAAGAACAAACCGACCAGTGCTGGGAATAGTCAATGTCTGTGCCTGACTGAATCAAAGATCTACCAGCTGAAATTGAGAATGTGTCAACCATAGATGTATAGATGTTCAAAGCAACAGGAGTATTGACATCGACAGAGAATGAGATCAATTCATTTCTTCTGTTAATCCCCAATGCTTTGACTTGATTAAGAACATACTACTGCACTGGGTGGAGCTATGACAATGCTGTTAAAGGGATAAGACCTCAAATCCACCAGGAAACATCCATGCTGCCACAGGAATCCTCAAGTTTTATACGGATCCAAGTATCTTCCCGAAACATTCATATGGAAAAAGTGAAGATTTTACTTGCAAAAGTGCCAATGTCACCAGGATAGTCCGTAAAAGCAAATTTCTAAAAGAGATAAGAAGAGATGCCAATTCCATAATGCCCATGATTACTAGTTAGCAAAACACTTAAAATTCCAATTAGGAAACTTGGCTGAGAACACCCACGATTAGATGCCACAAATGAAAATCCAAGACTAGTTACAAGAAAATCCCCGCCTCTCATTTGGCACATCTCAAGAACTTGAAGTCTCCCTAAAATACAGATAATGAAAGGACACCACTTCCAAGAGTTAGCACATCACACCCTGACCAAAATGATAACAAGTGCTATCTGCACAATTATGCTCGATTTTTTGCCAACCACATCTATCTCACTCGTGCTAATACAAAGTTGCACAATTTGCTCAACAAAGTGAGCAACTGACAATAGACAGAAATATGTTGAAGATGCCAAAAATACAAGCAAAATTGTACAAGCTCCATATGTCCTGCAGAAGGCGCAATTTCCTTGCAAGGACTTCAAAACAGCTAGTTTTTTTTTTTTGGTCAAGTTCAACATCAGGTATAGCTCATACAACACACGAACCCTCCTTAAAGCAACATGTCCAGTGCACCATCTAATTCAAAGAGCGAGCTCATAAAAGATGGCAAAAACATCCGAACCATCCATTCCACGCATCCCCATGAGCATATATTCCCAAGCATCCTTGCAGATATACTTTTGAAGGTACAAACTAGAGCCAACTTCCTCAGAAAACGATGATAATAGATTATGAGTTTCGAAGAGAGTGAGGGGTGAATCCATGCAGAGGGATCGAGCGAGCTCGCTCGTGGCCAAGTAACTCTCGATTTCAAAACACAAATAATATAAAACTAATTCGTCAGGTATATCTATATAACTGGAGATTCAATATAAAGAGGATCCTGAAGAGAGAGCTTCTACAGACTGCACCAGACCAATTGAAAGTAGAAACGGATAATCTGCCGTGATGTTACTGAATATCTGTAGTCAGTTTCCTATCTCACAGTATAAGGTAGAAGCATCCGACAAGTCAAACTGCCATAGATGTGTGCCACCAAATGACCAAGCAAAGCAACAACTGGACTTAGCCTTGAAACAGGACTCACTTGTAGTTTTATCTGGTGAAGTTCACAGAAAAAAGATGAGATCAAAACATCATCAAAGAGAGAGACTTGAACTGGCACCCAAAATTAACCATTATACCAAAAATAACCCCAGAAGAAGCAAAAAGTAAAAGCCCCAAATGACCAAGCTAAGCAACAACTAGACTTAGCCTCGGACACCAGATTCAATTGTAGTAATTGTAGTTTTATCCGGTGAAGTTTGCAGACGAAGATGAGAGCACGACATCATTGAAGAGAGAGACCTGAACTGGCTCCAAAAATAAGCCATTCATACCAAAAATACCCCATGAGAAGCAAAAAGTAAAAGCTTGCTAAATCAAATCATTCCCCTAAAAGTTAGTTAAAATGGGTCAATACACTACAACACAAACCATGTCGAATTCAGTATAATTGGCAACAAAAAGATTCCAACCTACAACAGGAAGAGATCACAGACGAGATAAATATACAAAAAGCAATGGAATAGATCTTTCTTGCATCTCCTCTAATCCTTGAAAATGAAAATATCATAAACCAGATATTTGCAGAGTTCATGCAGCTATAGACATCCTTGAAGCAAGATCCAGACATCACTCATCACCCCGATTCACAAAGAAAAATAACAATTCAGTAGCTCAACTACACATAATTCCGTTAGATAATAACCTCCTGTCTTTCCCAACTCAAGAACTTGGATTCTCTGACAGCTTTGATCAATTAGCAACCACACACGGTCCTTAGTGAGATCACTCTAAACTGGAACAAGCACCTGACAACTGAATAAATCCGTATAGCATGGAAGCCACTAGTTAATATGATCAGTGGGAGACTTGAACCTCAATAACGTTGATATTTTCCACATAAAATCAGAGCCTTCACCAACGTTGTTTTGGAAATAGACCTAGCCAGATTCTTCAAAATTAATTCCTTCAAAGTAAATACCAAAGCAAATGAAACCGATCATCATTTAATGTCTCCAATTAGAAGGGAAGATGACTCCGAACAACCCTTGTGGAGCAGATGAGAAAGTGATACACTAGAACCATGAACTAGAGTATCTAGATGACAGATCATCATTGGCAAAGGATCATGCCGCAATTGTAGATTTATAATTCGTAGCCCTAATGAGTTTCAACAGCCTAGAATCCACGAAGCCGCTGCTTGTCCAATTTCAAACAATCATCAACTCAGCCCCACAGAAGAACGCAATATATCTTCACTTATCAAACCTGGGAAAACTTCAACATGAAGAGGAACTAGAACTCAACAATAATTATCACATTGCTCCCCAAAGATAATCAACTGAAGACCAACTTAAATCAAAACTACAAAATGCCTCGAAATCTTCAAAATTTCAGCCTATTGCCCGTCCTGAAGATGTGATCAAAGACTACTTCAGAACTCAAGCAAACAAAGACGGCATAATAGATCACCACTCCACCAAGAAGCCCAAGCCACCTTATTCTATGTTAACTGACAAGCTTCTATGTATTTAGCATCCTTAGACGACATGCTCAGATGAAGAGATTGCTCCAAGAAGAAAGATGCAACTGCCAATCCACCGAAATCCAGAATCATCTTGTTAACAATTTAATGCAAACATCAATCCATTGATGTACCATCCAACAACATTGCTTTATAGGTGAAAACACTACACACCATACATTTGGTGAAGTTTTTCCAAAAGGTAAATGTTACTGCAAAAAACAGTGTGAAAAACAAATAATCACTTTGGAAAAGAACATATCCTACAAGTTCCTAACAACATAGAGAAAAAAGGGACAAATAGTTCACACCAAAATAACATCTCACCCTAAGAAATTACCATCTAAACAACATCAATCTCATCTAATATAAGCACAAAGAAATCCGACAAAAAATTCTTCAAATAAACCAACTTTAACATATTGACACGAAATTCAAGCAGACATACACACCAAATCAAAACAACTGCATATGTAAGAAGCATATTTCCGAGTGAATGTGCAACAAATTACGTTGAAAAGAACAAGTCAGTGATAAATAACATGCAGGGTATTTCCATCAAAGAAAAAGGTAAGACATACAAATCAAAAGTTTTCCATCCAATCACGTGGAGAAAGGCTCTAATCTGCCAAAGAATAACTGGTACCGGCTATCATCTTACAATATTCAGAGGACCATCCAAAATCAGTTAACAAAAGAAATAAAATCGAAAGTCATAAGTGCCAACTAAAGTTAGATTGGCCAAGAGTCTACTATAAGCACCATGACGAATACATCCTGCATAAACTAGTTGCATGATTTCCAAGAACTAAAGAACAAGTTTCATTCAAACCAATAACTGCATAAATTCCAAGAAGCAGAAGCTCATCCAATTTCAAACAATTATAAACTCAGCCCAACAGAAAACACAACAGATCACCAGCTGTCAAATCCAATAAGAATTCCAACCTGTAAAAGAAGCCGAGAAGGCTGTCAAAACTTCAGTCCATTGCTTGTCCTGAAGACAAAGACTTCTAGATCATCAGTTCAACCAAAGAGTGCAAGATAGATCATTTGTCCTTCAAAAAGCCCAAACGTCCTATTCTATGTATCCAACTGACCAGTTGCATAGTATTCATTTTCCTCAAACAACATCCTCAGACAAAATGATCGCTCCAAGAAGAAAGAAGCCACTAATAAATACCACAATCAGCTCATAATACAATTAAACAGAAAGATCAATCAATAATGAATCAATAAATGATCAGAGGAGTACAAACACTAACAATGCACACAACATGGCAGAGTCCCAGAAAGGTGAGGCATAATCATCGGAAAATAACATAGCATAAACAGAATCATACGGATTAAACAATCAATTCAGAAACAAAAAGAAAAGAAGGAGGATCAAGAGGGTGTTTTTGGAACAACGTCTCCTCTGAAGTGTACTTTGCAGAGGCTGTCGACTGAAAAGAGAAACACGTGCACAATCATAAACTCACGCTGAGACTGAAGGATGAGGTCACGAGGGACGGACCATTTCTAGGACGGAGACCCCGGCTAAGATGAAGCGGATCTGGACTGGATAGTGATCTATTGGGGCGTGTGCACCTTGCAAAGAAAGAACCATCTCAGATCATACATCAACTAAACACTGATCTCCAAAGGATGAGAGTCGATTTTCGCATTAATCGGAAAAGTATGGGACTGTTGAACAAATTTCATTTAAACCGATAACTGCCTCGAGAAACGATAGCTTATCCAATTTCAGAAAATCATCAGCTTGTGGCATTCCGCGAAAAGATGTCTCCTATGAAGAGTACTTCGCAGAGGCTGTCAACTGAGAGAAGCATGTGCAATCATAGACGCACGATGAGAAGGATGAAGACACGAGGGAGGGGGCTATTTCTAGGAAGGAGATACCGGCTTTCGAACTTCAATAAAAATAAGACGAAGCGAATCTGGATTGGATAGTGAAGTGTAGGGGAGCATACACCTTGCAAAGAAAGAACCATCATAGATCATACATCGACCAAACACCGACTCCAAAGGAATGAGAATCGGTATTCGCATTAATCGAAAAATTATGGGCCTGGAGAACAGAGTTCATTCAAACCGATAACTGCCTCGAGAAACGACAATCATCAGCTCGAGGCAGATCAACACTTGTCAAGTCTGGCAAGACTCCAACCAGTGAGAGAATTAGGACTAGACGATAATCAATTCCCAAAGATAAAAAGACCGGAGAACAGATTCCAATCAAAATCAGCAAATTTCACTCTGTCGCCCGTTCTAAGATGTGATGAAGGACTATACTAATTTCATCATCTCAACCCAACAAAACAAGGACGGGCAAAACGGATCATCAGTCCTCCGAAAAGCCCAAACATCTTAGCTTTTAAATTCATCGTATTCATTGTCCTTGACATCCTCGGACAAACGGGGTAAATAAGCCTCTGCGAATTCACAGCTCGTAAAACAAGCAAACGGAAAAGATGGATCGTTCGATGGATCAATAAAGGATCAGAGGAGGAGCTAAACCAAACCAAGAGGAAAGAAGCTACTGCCAATTTCACCGAAGAGGAAAGTTGGATCGATCGACGGGTCGATGAATCGCCAAGCCATCCTGGGACGAGGCGTAAACCAGGTAATCCCGATACATCTCGTCGTCCCAAGCGAAACTCTCAAGAACCTCCGCAGCAAGGGGTGGGGGTTTCTGCAACCGGACGCCTTGAAAGATCAAGACCAAGAAAGCAATCGGCCCCGCCAACGACCCAATCAAGAAACGGAAACAAAAAAGAAAGACGAAGAAGAAGAAGAAAGGGTCCCGCGTGAAGAACGCTTCATCGTGATTGCGGAGACGCCATGGGGGGGGGCGAGAGAGGAGGGGAAACGCCAGAAGAACCAGACGCGCGTCAATGAGGAGAGGAGGGAAAGGACGGGCTTGGAATTTATAAATAAATAAATCCGAAGGAGTCGGACTCGTGATCGGATGGACGGTTGTGATCTGTTGTTGTTGACGGGGTCAAATTAGGAAAGTCCGTGGGCCGCCGATTCCGACCGCTTTGCTTGAGATGCACGCGGGAGATATCTCCTTCGGTTTTCTGCGTAAAGATTAGGATGGATGATCGTCGTGACGAGTCATCTTCGACCACGTGTCCCGGGTTGCTATGGTCGCGGCATGGCTCTGACTTTAGAACATACCTCTAGAGTCTTCTGACCACTTTTCCTCTGAATTTAAAAATTTAAAAAAAATTATTGAAGTTAAGAAATTAGGGGTTAACATTACTAGTACTAGTCCATGTATTTTTATTTGAAAAAAATCAAATCTGCCCCTCTACTCCTCTACCTTTTTTTAGTTGAAAACTGTAAACTATTTTTTGAAAATGCCACTCGTCATCATTTTTTTTTGGCATGTCCTATCTCTCCTTAATTTGAGGCTATAGGGAACTTACATTAATCAGCTTAAAATATCATCTACATATATTTCTCTCTACTCACCACTCAAGATCGAGCTCGCAGCATTCATGGCTGTTCGCTACTTGAGCTCGTGGCGGCCAAGTGGGACTGCTCTCGCTCCTCCGGCCACACCACAATGAGACCTCTCTTATCTTGTTTTGATCAAAAATACTCTCATTCCTAATGACCTAATTACGATAAAAGAACACATGGGCATTCGGAAGATCAACAAGTTCTATACTGCAGATGTGATAAGGTATGCAGCCAACCTATCTGCCCTAGCTGAACTTCAGCAAGTTCAATGGCGGTTGCATTGTGATAACTCTATAAAAATAGAGTTATTTTATCTACTTTAGGCAACAAATAATGCAATATTTGTTAGAATATATTTGGATTTCCTTTTATTTACTTAATATTTCCTTATTTATGCAGAATATTGAGATATGGAGAAAATAAGGAAAATATGGCAAAAAGAAGGAAATGAATATGCAACCCAGAGAAGAGTTAGAAGGTGTATATCATATTGGGAATTCTGCGATTTATTCCTTAATTTTATGTGAAAAAAGAAGTAATTACCTTGTGAGATGAGTCTTGAATACAATTATATAAATAGGATAACTTGAGAGAACATAGAGTTTTTTTTTTTTAGATAGAGAGAGATCGTTTTTGTTTTCAGTGTTCTAAGAGTTTTTCAAGTATTTTGAAGAGAAGACAAAAGTGGTGACAGAATTCTTGTTCTTTGATTCAAGATGTTTTGTTTAATTTCTATTGTCGTTTCTTCTTCTATTATGTTCTAATTTTCTTTGTTAGAGCTACGATGTAGCCTAACCATGATGATATGAATTTTATGCTTTTTATGCTTTGCAAGCAATTTCATTCATGTGAGTTATATATTATTGTGCTTAATGCGTTTAGGTGACTGGCCACCACTTGAATGATCCGATGTGCATGTTTAAGACTGAAAAGTAATAATATGCAATTGCTCCTTATAATATATAACCATAAATTAAATGTGGATAGAAATATACCATGTTATTTGTGTAGCTTTCGGTGATAAGGTAGTCCAAAAGATTCATTGTAAACCGGGAATATTCACAGATTTTAATGCGCTTATGTTTATTTAAATTCACATAGAAATATGGTGAATTGATAAACTGAGTAGGTTTGCTATACCTAGAGATAGGATAGTAAATAGACTAGGAAATTTCGCTATCACATGTTTGATATTGTTCTTGTATGCATAATGATCCGAAATTCATATCTAGTGGTTATGGTGAAATCGGATGCTCTAACATATTTTACCTGATTGATTATCTGCCTTTCGTTTATAAAATTTCGTCTTTAAAAATTGTCAATTTTTATTTGTTCTCAATTATATTTTGATCAGTTGGATAAATTTTAGAATTAGTCTATTTTTAATATTTAATTGGTTTATTATCATCAATTTCTGTGGGACGATACTCTTCTTATCATTATATTACTTGTTCAACACGTTCGTTGATACGTGCAGAATTTTACGAACACATTGCTAAGAATAGACATCCTT
Organism: Syzygium aromaticum; assembly: GCA_024500025.1. Lineage (NCBI taxonomy): Eukaryota > Viridiplantae > Streptophyta > Magnoliopsida > Myrtales > Myrtaceae > Syzygium > Syzygium aromaticum. The sequence goes on from CM044890.1 coordinate 11,042,035, forward strand.
CCCGCAATTTTTCACCCATTCTGAGGTTATCACGATAGTTGCATAATTTGCACTAGCTTCCAAACTTTTGATGGAAATACCCGACTCTATTTACATGACAGTACGTGTTACACTTTTTTTGTGCCAAAGAAGCTCCTTTCATATACAAATACAAACGTGACATTTCAAGAACGACCCAAAACAAGTATCATAGCACATAAGAACATGGGACATGCATTGGTTTTGACGATACCTTCTCACAATTATGCTTGGGCCTGCCACCATACATATAACACAAGTAAGAGCAAAATCACAATGCTCGAAAATTGTAATAGATGATAAAGACACAAGAGCTGAGGAACACAAATTAATAGACTTGGGACATGCGTTGGCTCTGACAATACCTTCTCATAATTAAGCCTAGGTTTGCCACCATATGCAAATAACACAAGTAAGAGCAAAATCACAATGCTTGAAAATTGTAGTTGATGATGAAGACGTAGGAGCTGAGGAACACAAATCAATGGACCTAGGACATGCGTTGTGTCACGTCTCGGCCAAGGCTATAACCCGTGGCTTAATTTATGACATCCCGTTTGTTATTATCTTTCTTTACAGACAAGTGAAAGCATGAATTCGGGACAATCACAATTAGAACAAACAACGGCGTTATATGATAACTTATACATTTTACAAGCCAAATCTTTTTACATGCCCCTTCTTTTTACGGGCCGATTCATATACGTATTCCCGCTATAACAAACATAGTTGGGTTATGCCTAGTGTGACATCCCCAATTTGGACCAAGTTGACCAAAGGAAAATGACCATTGAATTGGTGAGCCGATTGATCCGAGGGTTGGTCATGGATCGACTAGTATGGTCGGAATGGGTATTTAATGGATCGGACGTGGTTCGATCGAAGGATTGCCTATGGATCGACCAAGGGATTGACAATGAAATGACTTTCCACTCATGCAAGTCGATTAGAGTGATTCAACCATGGACCAATCTTTTGACCATAAAGATTGGCAGTAAGACGATCTTGGATAACCATGGATCGATGCCGTGCGGGCATGGGTCAGTTGCGGGTGATTTTGCTCGGTTATGCACTAGTCACGGGCGAACATGGACCGACTCCATTGAGTTCAATTTCCATGCAACTATATGACAACTGAGAGTCGATCATGGATCGTTGATGCTTGAATATGGACCGATCGTGAATCAACCATGGATCATTGCACTGAGTCAGGTAGCCCATGGACAAGCCATGTACTAGGCCAAAAGCCTAATGGCTTAATCGTAGACCAGGCCTTGTGCTGGTCGTGTAAGCTAGGCCTTGTGCCCAGCCATGGACTAGTCGTGTGCCCGTCAGATAGGCCATGGGCCAGCCCTATGCCCGGTTGTGTGCCCGTCATTATGCTTGGCACATGTGTCCATCGATTCCAACCGAGACATGGTTATGTGCCGATCAGACTTGGCCACAGGCTATACATTATACCCCCCGTGAGCCAATGCATGTATTCGGTTCATGAACTGGTCCCTCATTCGTGTGTCTCATCCATGCACTCGGCTCCTTGTGCAGCCTATTCGTGCACCCGACACACTGTCTGTCTGGCTCGATACCATGCCCATGTATTTGGCCGTGTGCTAGGCCCTATGCCTGGTCAGGCCCGACTGAACAGGCCATGCGCTAGAACAATCCGACTAGTTCGGCCTTGCGTCGTTCAATCTAGTCTTTGGCTCGGTTGTGTTCAACCATACTTGGATATATTTTTACACCGAACCTTGGCTTCAAATGGGATGATCAATCGTTTATGGCACTTGAAAATTCCTAATTACCTTAGTTCCTTATTAAGTCAAGTTTTAGTGAAAATTGGGTATTCGAAGGAAGATGTGCCATTAAAACTAATAAGGACTCCAATTATTAAATATTTCTTAATAAGGTCACATGGCTCACACCTAGAATAATTCTTGGAACAAGAAGACAAGTTGACTTGACTCATTAGTTGCATTATTAACAACTTCTTGGACAAGTTGGCCAATAATGAAACCTAGTCACCAGTAATAGAAGCATGGGCCAATAATGGAGTTTGTCTTACATAAGCCAATAATTATGGACCTAAAGAGAGATTTATGATCAAGGAGGATTTTAGGGACTAGAAGACAAATGGACAACTTCCTTTGTAGGTTGTCAATAATATAACTTGTTTAAGAAGACATCAATAATTGAAGGTTCTTGAAAAAGACACCAATAATAATGATATGGCCAATAATGAAGTGTCTTGTAGAAGCCATCGACAATTTGTGTCTTGGAGACCAAGACAAAGAGAGTCATGCCCAAGATGAAGAAAAATAGAAGACCAAGTCCATGAAGTTATTCGAAGATCATTATTATGAGCTTAGGTGTTTTCTTGGTCATTAATGAAGAAGATGAGTCATATGCCCTAAATTTAGGATATGATGACTCTAATGAGAGACTTATAGGCTAAGTTATAAAATACGTGGCCCAAGTTGAAGGCTTAACTTTTGACTCTTTCTTCATAAAGAGCATTAGTGGACCACACTATAAATAAACCTTATCCCCACTTAGTCTCCCTTTTTCCTCACACAAAGACTAACTTTCACGCCTCCCCTACCCCACCATTTGGCCCTCTTGCTCAAGCCACCCTCTCTCTCACATGCCTACCCCAATTGGCCGACCATCTCTCTCTCTCGTGCCAATCACTTTCTCCCTCACGCCACCTTCTCATCTTGGTCCCCATTAGATCTTACTTTGTCGAGTAAAATAAATAGATTCTATAATCTCGAGATAGGATGTTATGATAAGTTGTTGGCTTGTGTCTTTGCCCCAACCTTGATAGAGACATGCTTGTTGTGGCTTGTGTGCTTTGTTGTTTTGCAAGACATAGTCAAGAGTTAAGCACGAATTGATCGCGGAAGAGGGAATTGGTTATGGCGTGTACGCACATTATGGCATTTGGATCAAAACTTGCTCGGCAAAGATTTGATATTGAGGCGTATCGGATTCAAGCTAAGTATGGTTTTGTTCAATGTTTAGCGTGTCAGATCAAGTCATGAGCCCTGGACTGTGGATGACATATTAGGTGATCTAGAACCATTGTTCATGAATTTCACAATCGCACCCATGCCTTCGGGCAGTATTATTTTACATGACTACTAAAGAAAGATAAGAAATAGGTTTGCTTGGTGCTTGTGACGTATAGACACACGAGAAACTAAAGCCGTCTACGATGGATTTCGAGACGTTGCGTAATGGATTTCGGATGCCTTGTGAATTCTCGATGTCCGATGGATTTCGGATGCCCGATGGATTTCGGTTATGAATAAATGAATCTTGGGTGTTTTGTTCTTGCATGCATCACTTGTCTTGATGTTCTCTTGTGTGAAGTGTATGCCATAAATAGCACGTAAGCAAGGTAAATGCATTTTTGTTATTGATTCGCTATCGACACCGGGGTGGTAAGGTTGGACTCGTGTTCGGCGATGATTAATTCCTCCTAACTTGACATTAGAGGATTTACTTATTGAGTCTATGACTTATTCCCCGTTGTTTTTCCCCTACTCGTAGGATGGTGGCTCTGCTCGTGCGTTTCAGTGTTCCGGTAGAACTTGTAATGGATGTCTTGGACGTTGTCAACTTGGAGGGAGGTCAATCCTATTGGAAAGTGATTTCCCAAGTCATGGTCAATGAGGGCCTTGACCATCCCATTTTCCACAAATATGAAGCATGGTATATGTGGATGGACGGAGGCTTGTTCGGACCCCTTCTTGGTTTCAACAACCCCTTTGATAGTGCCAACAGATCGGCACCTAGGAACACCGCGAATGGAGCCTAGGCGGAGAACCTGTGTTAAGAGAATAGTTGATTTAGCAAGAATTGAGGAGAGAGGAGGGGAAAGAAGGAAGAGAGATAGGAAAATAATTGTAATTGTTTACTCTTTAGTGTAATCTAATGGCCCTTTAAATAGCCGAGTACACATATAGATATTAATTATAAATGAAAATTAATTAATGGCTATCTTTATAAATAGAAACTAATTGATGGCTATCCTTATTAATGCCGATTGCTATCCTTGTCATAAATGGAATGCGATTCTCCTTAGCCTTGTTTAGGCATGCTCTTGCGCCGTGAATATACTTGCAATCCTTGGGACGTAACAACTTGACTTGGGAATGATTGAGCGTGTTTTGGAAAGGAACTTTTTGGAGGACCCTTTCTAGAGAAAATCACGGTAGTGGGGTTAGGCATAACCCAACCGTGTTTGTTATAGCAAGTATACGTGTGTGAATTGACCCATAAAAAGAATGGGCATGTAAAAAGGTTTGGCTTGTAAAATGTATAAGCTATCATGTAAATACAAGGTTTGCTCATAATGCTTGTCTTAGTCCCGTTGTTTGTTCTGATTGTGATTGTCTCGAATTTATACTTCCACTTACTCGTAAAGAAAGATAATAATAAACGGGACGTCGCAAAGTAAGTCATGGGTCACAGTCTTGGCCGAGACATGACACCTAGCCCCGTCGTTGTGATTTTCTCCCAAAAGGGTCCTCCAAAAAGTTCATTCCTAAAACACGCTCGCTCATTCCGAAGTCAGGCTCGTTGCCTAGGCTCTGTTTGCAGTGTTCCCAAGTGTTAGTTCGTTGGTACCACCAAAAGGGGTCGTTGAAACAGCGAAGGGGTCCGAACAAGCCTCCGTCCGTCCACATATACCATGCTTCAAATTTGTGGGAAACGGAATGGTCAAGGACCTCATCGATCATGAATTGGGAAATCACTTTTCGATAGGATCAACCCTCCTCTAAGTTGACCACGTCCAAGACATCTAGTACAAGTTATTCCGGAACACCGAAACGCACGGGTGGAGCCGCCATTCCACAAGTCTGGGAAAAACAATGAGGAATGAGTCATAGACTCAATAAGTAAATACTCTAATGTCAAGTTAGGAGGAAACAATTGTCGTCGGACACAAGTTCAACCATACCGTCCTAGCATCAATGGCAAATCAATAACAAAGATGTATTTACCTTGCCTACGTACTATCCATGGCACACGCTTCACACAAGAAAACATTACGCATAGTATAAAAGTGATGCATGCAAGAACAAAACATTCGAGATTTATTTATTCATAACCGAAATCCATCAGTTCTTCTGAAATCCATTGGGTATCCAGAATTCACCAGGCATCCGAAATTCATCGGGCAACGTCTCAAAATCTATCATAGACAGCTTTAGTCCCTCGTGTGTCCATGCGTCACAAGCACTAAGCTAATCGATTTCTTATCTTTCTTTAGAAGTCAAGTAAAACAATATTGCCCAAAGGCGTGGGTGCAATTGTGAAATTCATGAACAATGATCTTAGATCACCTAATATGTTGACCACGGTCCGGGTCTCGTGACTTGATTCAATATGCCATGCATTGAACAAAATCATACTTAGCACGGATTCGATAAGCCTCAATATCGAACATTTACCAAGCAAGTTTTGATCTGAGCATTATAACGTGCGTATAAGACATACGTTCCCTCTTTCATGATCGATTCGTGCTTGACTCTTGACTATGTTTTGCAAAATAACAAAGCATAGAATTGGGTAAAGACACAAGCCAAAAACGTATCATAACATCCTATCCCAAAATTAGGAAATCTACTTTCACTACTCGACAAAAGTAAGATCTAGTGCGGACCAAGATGGTGGCAAAAGAGAGAAAGAGAGGGAGGATGACATGAGCAAGGGTGGCCGGTTTGGTGGAGTAGGTGTGTGAGAGAGAGAGAGAATGGCATGAAAGTGGATGATGGTGTGAGGAAAAAGGAGACTAAGTGCGGTCCACTAATGCTCTTTATGAAGAAAGAGCCAAAAGTTAAGTTAATTATGAAGATGGTCTTGAAAGTTTTTGGCCATTATTAGTTTTCTTCTTTAAGCTTTCAATGATGACCACTTACTTTCTAACTTGGCCTTTAAGTCTCTCATAAGGGTCATTATATCCTAAGTTTAGGGTATATGAATTATCTTCTTCATTAATGATCAAGAAGACACCTAAGTCCCTAATAATGACTCTCCAATAAATTTCATGGACTTGGCCTTCTATTTCTCTTCACTTTGGCCATGACTCTCTTGTTGGACGTGAACTATGGCCTTGGTCTTCAAGACTCAATTATTAGTGGCTTTTATAAGACACTCCATTATTAGCCTATCTCTATTATTGATACATTTTTCAAGAACCTTCAATTATTGATGTCTTCTTGGACAAGTTATATTATTGATAACTTGTAAATGAAGTTGTCAATTTGTCTTCTAATCTATGATTTCCCTTGTTGGGTGTGAATCACCCTCTAGGTCCACAATTATCGGCTCATGTAAGATAAACTCCATTATTGGCACATGCTTCTATTATTGGTGGCTAGGTTTTATTATTGACAAACTTGTCCAAGAAGTTGTCAATAATGCAACTAATAAGTCAAGTCAAGTCAACTTATCTTCTTGTTCCAAGAAGCATTCTAGGTGTGAATCATGTGACCTTATCAAGAAACATTCAATAATTGGGGTCTTTGCTAGTTCTAAGGGCACAACTTCCTTTGAAGACCAAATTTTCACTAAAACTTGATTTAATAAGAAACTAAGGTAATTAGGGGTTTTTAAGTGCCATAAACGATCAACCATCCTATTTGGAATTGAGGTTCAGTGTAAAAGTATGTCCAAGTATGGTTAGACACAATTGCGCCAAAGACTGGACTGAATGGTGCAAGGCCGAACCAGTCGGATTGTCTTAGCACATGGCCCGTTCGATCGTGTAACATTCTAGAGCTTCACATATCAAGGTGTTCTTTAGTCTTTTCACTTATAACACAAGTGGAAAACAATGCACCATCAAATTACAAATTTCTCGTTCAATGTACACATCTACAATAAAATACCACATCTTCATTTCCAAACTTTTTATTTGTATACAAGTGTGATTTGGATGACATCATCATCAAATACCATAACAAAAGACAACGTCTAGGAAGTCATAAAGGTGTCATACTCTCCCTATGCCATCAAAGTGATACCCATGTTTCCACCAGTCTCTAATCACCCATCCTTACGGTCAAAGCCAAAAAATGAGTCATAAGCAAGGTCGATTCAGCATTCGTATCATCTTCCAACAAAAGGATAATCATTCTAGTTATCTAAAAAAAATGTAAATTAACGGAAGTGAGCCATAGCTCAACAATGAAATATCTATCAACCTATACCAAACAAGAATAATATGCATATCAACGGCATATGTATGACAGTCTTCTATTTGAACTTACTAACCAAATAAAATGTACTTTAATGTTCCACATTAAGAACTATCTCAAGTGTGATACTTTAACTCAACAATTGCAATATACAGCATGATTCAAACATACATACACAATTTCACGCTTGCATGGGTATCATTTCCTCATTCCAAGTCACATGCTCAGTGCGCTCGTTGGTCACGCAAAGAGGAACACCCTCATCTGGCAGGGTTCAGTGTGCACTCCGATCTACCGCAGTGTACGCCGAAATTCTCAATGGCCAGTGTAGGCTTTATGATTTATTGACCATGGTATCCCCTAAGACACATGCTCGGTGCGCTTGTTGGCTCTTGTTTGCTGCAGTATACGCCGATATTCTCATCAGCCCATGCGGGTTTCGTGATTCATTGACCACGACATCCCGATCAAACTCTTGGGGGATCTAGGGCATTCTTATCCTAGGCATCGTAGTCTACTGACCACGGCATCCCACATCTCCTACTCCTTGGAGTATCGTCGGTTTGCTAACTAACGGCATTCAATAACTCAACAAGCCCACATGCATAATCAGCTCATATAGTGTATAGATCACCATCAACAATCTCCCTTTTAATGTCGCACAGACAACAACACAACAATCAATTCTTTCTAGCAGCGCTTGCCAGTTACAAGCTTGTTTATGAACTTGGCCGAACTTGTCCCATTATTTGACATCCAATCAAGGTATATCATATCTAATTTGAAAGTTCAAAATGTTTAGATTCTATCTTCAGAAGATATCCAATTGAGATTCCCACGTTTTCACTTAGAAAATAGTGAATTTTTGAAAAGAAAGTAAAACTAGCAGTTTCGCACCGCTTTTGAAATCAGCTTAAAATAATTAGTGATTTAATTCCAAAAATCCTAAATTTTAAATATGTCATAGAGGACACTTTGATAAACAATTTTCATGAGGATTCAAAGTCTAATTCTTTTTGTAAATACCTCATTCGAGAGCTTAAAGTTAGATTAAAACTGTTCGTTGGAACAGAATCCTTACCTCTCAAGATGAGCTCAGTTCAGTACACAAATACTCTCTAAATGTTGTCAAATTTAATTATGTTGTAGGGGAAGACATCCTCAAGAGCATTGAGGATGTTTATTCATAATCATTCTAGAAAATTTTATAAAAATTCAAGAAAAGTCACTGGAACAGAGCCCCCGAACAGTCTAGTACAGGATGGAGATTAGACCTTGTTGCTACCCAAAACTACTTCAAAAATTTTGAAATGAAAACATGTTATACTCCTACATGTTTTGAACAACTTTTATAGAGGAAGATCTGCAAGATTCTGACCACAGAATTTTATACAAAATTGGGAAGTGGTGAAGGTCCAGCAAAAATCGAGTCTGAAAATCACAACCTAAGTTCAAGAACAACTCAATACTTGATCTTCACGATTTTGGTGTTCAAAAACGCTCAAAATCAGAAACTTCCATCACCACCATCCCTTTTTATCAACATTCTAAACCTATGCCCGACTCAACATGTAACCTATTCCGATCTAATATAGGGAGGTAGAATTTCACTTGCCTTGGTCTGGCTCGGCGAGAAGCGATCCCGGCGGAGAATGATGTTGCTTGGTCCGAAATGAAAGGGAATGAGGCGGTGTCTTCCTGATTTCCCACTGCTCGTCTCAAACTCATCATCTAGAGATAAAGAGAATGGTCCGGTGGAGGTAACGCTGTGTGGGGAAGAAATAGCCGAACAGAATGAAGGGGGAGGGAGAAGAAGAATGGGAGGTCGGTCACTAATCACATGGGAATGAAAATATCTTTCCCTTCTTGCGTGTAGAATTTGAGCGGTTGGTGTGGGTGGGCCACGTAGGTGGCTTAAGAGGGTTTAATTGTGGCAAGGGAAGAAGCAGCTAAGGTGAGTCAACGTGGCTTGAAGGTTGACCGAACGCATACATGAGACTGGATGCCCGGGGGATGGCATGTGGCAAGGGTAAGCGTGGCATGAAAAGGAAATGAAGTAGTGGCTCAAGTGTCGGTGATAGCGTGGAAAAATGTCAAAAAGGGCAGAAGAATGAGCTGACCCCAATAATTGGGCGCACAAATTCGGTTAGAGTGGAAAACGTGACTAAAACTCGTAATGTGACGAAGGACATTCAAAAGTAAGAACGATTAGTTTGTAAGATGACGTTACGAACAGAAAGATAAGTGGCCTCATAATAGCGTCCTCATCTAACTTTTCTTTGGGATGTCACAAATCAGGCATGATCGGGCGCAGAGCCTAGCACACGGCTTGGCTACACGGGTGTAGGGCCGAGTACATGACCGAATACACTAGCACGGTATTGGACCGCACAGACGGTGTGCCGAGCGCACAGCTGAGCTACATGAGCAAGGAGCTGAGTGCATGGACGAGACACACGAATGACGGACTAGTTCATGAGCTGAGCACATGCGCTCATGCGCTCGTGAGTGGGTGTATGGCCCGTGATCAAGTCTGGATACATGAGTCAGGTACAATGACAGGCACACAACCGGGCACAGGGCTGGCCTGTGGCCTGCCTGATGGGTACACGACCAGTCCACTGGCTACTCCTGGCTTGGCACACAACTCGTCTAAGGCCTATTTGATGCAATTCCATGGCCGATTTGCAATTCCATGTTAGCACATCAACAATCCACGGTTACCCTCGATTGTCATGTAGTCGTGTGAAAATCGAACTCATCAGAGTCGGTCTATGTAGTGCATGGCCGAGCAAAATCACCTGCGATCGACTCATGGCCATTCGGGATCGTTCCACCGCCATGGTTGATCCATGGTCGAATCACTCTAATTGACTTGCGTGAGTGGAAAGTCATTTTATTGATGCAAATTCCCTTTGATCGATAGACGATCCTTCAATTGAACCATATCCTTTAAATACTTGTTCCGACCATACTACCAACCATGACCGATCCACTTGTCAATTCCATGGTCATTCTTTTGGTCGACTCATGCCCTTGCGGTATTGATCCATAGACGATCACTCTAATCGATTTGCGTGAGTGGAAAGTTATTTTATTGTCGATCCTTGGTCGTGGACGATCCTTTGATCAAATCATGTTTGATTCTTTAAATACCCGTTCTGATCATACCAACCGATCCATGATTAACTCTCGGATCGATCTGCTCGTCAACCTTCTCACAATTAAGCCTGGGCCCGCCACCGATTTGATCGAAGGATCAATGGAGCTGATGAAGACCAGTGGACCCCAGCTTGTCCAGGGCAAAAGATCAATGGAGCTGATGAAGATCAATGGACCTGGCTCCAGATACAAATAGAAGACCCCAGCTTCTCAAATAAACAGATTTGCAAGATGATCTTCTCCCACTTATCAGCGATTCTGAGGTTCGCACTATAGTTGCACTACACTAGTTTTGTGAAATATCTCCATCAGGTGAAAATTATCTTGGCGATAAATAACAAAGAAAAGAGATGGCTGCTAAATCCGACCCGTTTGCTTGAGGTGCACGCTGTATCTTCTTCAGTCTATATTGCGTAAAAATTAAGATGGGTTTGGGGCTCGTGTATCTTCTTCAGTCTAAAGAGATGGCTACGAAGATCCAGGGCAAAAGGGATGAGACCTCAAATCTGCCAGGAAACATCCTTTCTAAAAATTAAAACGGGGCTCTTACCCACAAGAATCCTCAAGTCTCCAATTGCCTTCACGAAACGTTCATATCGGAAATGATTTTTGCCAATCACAACGACTGTCTTACTTTGTGCTAAGTAAGATACAATGTTGCACAATTTGCTCACTTTGCTGAGCAAATTGTGCACGCGTCCACACGAGCATATATTCCCGAGCGTTCCTTGCAGATATAGTTTTGAAGGTATAGAGCCAGCTTCCTGAGAAAATAAATACCAGTTCCAAAGAGAACGAGGGGTCGAGCGAGCTCGCGGCACTACAAGAAATATAAAATTAATTTGTCAGGTAAATTAAACATCAACTAGAGCTTGCAGCGGAAGTTCACAGAAACTAAAACTGGCGCCCAAATCAAGATGAGAGAGTACGACATCATCGAAGAAGAAGTTCACAGAAACTTAAACTGGCGCCTATCTAACCAGTGAAGTTAAAAGTAAAAGCCCCAAATGAACTATAGACTTAGACACAAGACTCATGCATTGTAGTTTTTATCCAGTGAAGTTCGCAGACGAGGATGAGCGCACCGCATCATCGAAGAGAGAGACTTGAACTGGCACCCAAAATTAAAACATTTATACTTGGTATACCCACGGGAGAAGCAAAGTAAAAAGCTTGCTAAGTCGAATCATTTGCAACATCAAAAGTTAGTTAAAATGGAGCATAATTTGCAACATCAAAACTCCAACCTACAACAGGAAGAGAACTAGATCTCTGCATAGTTCAAATATACCAAATTTAACACATTGACACGAAATTCAAGCAGACACACACCAAGTCAAAACAAATGCAAGAAACGTATTTCCGAGTGAAGCGTGACAAAGTATGTTGAAAAGAAAAGTCCGTGACAAACAACATGTAGGATAATCAAAGAAAAAAGTTTTCCATCCAATCATGTGGTGAAAGGCTCTAATCTGCCAAAGAATAACTGGTATCAGCGATCATCTTTTCAGAAGACAATCCAAAATCAGTTAACAAAAGAAATAAAATCGAAAGTTATAAGTGCCAACTAAGGTTAGATTTGCCAAGCACCATACTGCATAAACTATTTGCATGATTTCCAAAAGCAATTCAATTAGTGATTGCATGAGGGCCAAAACTTGTCTTAAGCTTTCTAGACTTGTAAAACTCCTACACAACAGAAAAAAGTCGACAATTATTGACCTTCTAAAAACAATTATTAAAAGTGCCAATGTTCTTGTCCATTACTCTGATATCCAATTATTAAAAGAACGCTCCATATTGAAGTAAGAGGTAAAGTTAACCAATTTCTGACCTACAAAAGAAAGAGAACTGAATGAATATAAGATAACTGAATGGTGATCCTCTTGCTTTTAATATAAGATAAAGAAACTAGAGTGAGTCAGTAAACATTATCCAGAATCCAATAAATGAGAGCTTATCCAATTTCAAACAAAACCTGGTCACCACAATTCGTCCTCTCAGCCTTGCAGAAAAGGCAGTGGATCAGAACTTCACAAATTCAGCAAACCTTCAACCTAAAGCAATTATCATTTCGATGCTTGCCACTACCCCCATGCAGGAAATTATTATATCGACGCAGTTCATCACCCAGTACCTTCTAATCCACCAACCCAACATACCTACTGTTCTTTGCATGATATCCCCAGAAGTAGAAATCGGTCCATCACGAAATTATTATATCGATCCAGAATCTGCTCGTAAAACATCTAAATAGAACGACGACCGACCAATCAATTTAATTAGGATGTCCACGATCATGGCAGAGCCCTAGAGAGGCAACGGGAAACAGATGAAAATAAGCTTCTGCAACAAGCCAGATCCTTATTAGGATTCGATTCATATGCAGCAAGAAAGAACATCACTGATCCAAGACAATCCATATCAAACTTGGCCAGGTAAAGTATCGCCTCAAACGAAACTTTGATCTGCGCAGGGAAGAGAACTAGATCCGATCTTCCAGATTAACTAGAAAATAACAGAACTAACGGACAAGTTTCATTCAAACCAGTAACTGCCTAAGTTCCCACAAGTAGGCCCTCATCCAATATCTCAAACGATTATAGACTCAGCCCCACAGAAAACACAACAGATCACCAGCTGTCAAATCCAATAAGACTTCCCAACCTGTAAAAGAGGCCCAGAAGGTTGTCAAAATTTCAGTTCATCGTTTGTACTGACGAAGACTTCCAGATCTAGTCCTCCAAAAAAGCCCAGACAACATCCTCAGGCAAAATGATCGCTCCAAGAAGAAAGAAGCCACTGCCAATCCGTGGAAATAGTGAATACCAGCATCAGCTCATAATACAATTAAACTTGGAAAGATCAATAGGTGGAAATAGTGAATACCAGCATCAGCTCATAATACAATGATCAGATGAGCGCAAATCCAAACGATGTCCACAAACATGACAGAGTGCCGGAGAGGCAGAATCAGACCGATCTAATTAATCAATCAAGAAACTAAAAGAAAAGGAGAAGGATCAAGAGCACGTTTGGGTAACGATGTTATCCTCTGAAGAGTAGCTGTGTCAACTGAGAGAGGAACGCACGCACAATCAGAAACGCACAATGAGACTGAAGGATGACGACACGAGGGAGGGGGCGATTTCTAGGAAGAGACGGAGCGGAAAAGTTCCGCTCCAAAGGGAAAGAAGCCACTGCGAATTCACCAAATAACAAAATCCCGAAGCAGCTCTTAAAACAAGTAAAATGGAAAGATTCGATCGGTCGACAGATCAATAACTAATCAGAGGAGAAGCCATAAACCAAACACTTCCCATAACGACATCCTCAGATGAAAGAGATCCAAGAGGAAAGAAGCCACTGCCGATTACACAGAACAGTAAGTTCGATGATTCACTAAGCCAGAATAAGTTGGCAAAAACAATGACGCAAAGTTCGATGAATCACTAAGCCGATCAAAGGACAAGGGGTAAACCATATAATCATCGTCGTCCCAAAGATAGAACTATCACAGATCATACATTGACCAACCACTGACCTCTGAAGAGATGAAAATTGGTTTTCGCATTAACCGGAAAATTATGAGACTGGATATAACAAACATCATTCAAACCGACAACCAACTCCAATCCGTGGGAGAATTAGGCCTAGACGCTAATCAACTCCCAGAGATAAAAAGGACCGAAGAACAAATTCCAATCTAAACCCAGAAAATCTCAGTCGGTCGCCCAGTCTAAGATGTGATCAAACTACTAATTTCATCATCTCAACCCAAAAAAAAGGAAGGGCAAAAGGGATCACGAAACGAACTGACCAGTGTCACCGTCCATTCTCTCCAGGGGGAAAAAGAAGGCCACTGCGAATTCACCAAATAACAAAAACCCAGAAGCAGCTCGTAAACAAGTAAACGGAAACATCCATCGGTCGATGGATCAATAAAGAAGATCGGAGGAGGAGCTAAACGAAACAACTCCCATAACGACCATCCTCAGCCGTCAAGATATATGATCCGAGAGGAAGAAGGCACTGCGGATTCACCGAAGAACAAAAATCCAGAATATGCCGGTGAAACCAATAACGGTAGATCGATCGAAGACACGTAAACCAAATAATTCCGATACATCGTCCTCTCCCAAAGAGGCCAAGCTCGTAAGCAAGGGCGTGGTTGCTGCAACAAGACGTCTTCAAAACTCAAGATCAAGAGACGGAAACAAGAAGAGAAAAAGAAGAAGAAGAGACGGGGACCCCGTGAAGAACGCTTAAATCGCGACCGCGTCTTCCTTCTTCTCGCAGAGACGCCATGGGCGAGAGGGAAAAGAAGAAAAACGCGAGCAGAACCAGAAGGATACAAGAACGAGAGGAGAAGAGACGAGACGACGGGTATTTATAGGGTGGAGACACCCGGACCTCGGGGACCGACAACGGTCATCCGAAGCAGAGAGTCAGGTCGTTGATCGGATGGATGGTCCGTCTCGTGATCTGTTTGTTGACGGTTTAAATTAGGAAAGTCGGTCGGCTTGCCAAATTCCGACCGTTGCGCTTGACATGCAACGGTCAGAATTTGGCAGCAACGGTCAAATCGTCAACTAACAGATGTGATGGTCGAGTGCAACGGTCGGTCTGCCAAATTCCAACGGTCAAAGTTATAAGTCAACAAACAGTTGTGCTTGGCAGGCCGACCGTTGTGATGGTCGACCGTTGGAATTTGGCAAAGTTCCGACCGTTACCGTTGACGATTTTTCTCTTTCGACCGTTGTGATGGTCATACTTTCTTTTAGTTGAAAATCGTCATCTAATATTTAAAAGTGCCGCTTGTGGAGACATTTTAACATGCTCCCATCGACTTGGTCATAATAGGATAGTTGCACTTTATCGTCCATGTTGGCAATCCGACGGTCCATGTTAGTAAAAATAGGTCAATAAGAGAAAAAATTTTAATCAAAATAACATGGGCATTTTTACAAAATATAGAATCGATTTTAAAATATATATATAATGGGACGATTTGGATTCTTGTGCAATTATATAGGAATTTTCGGTTGCATTAACTTGTGAAAAAAAAAATCATGTAAGATTCTACTTGAAAGTTTTAAGTATTTTGGACTAGACAAAACTAAAAAATGTTGGTTTTGCAAAATTTATCCAAATCGAAAGTCAAAAATAAAAGCTATTCTTTGAAACTCACCGCAACTCCCCTCTGTTATGATTCCGAATGCTAGCATTGACAATTTGGTACCGACAATCAGCAGCGCGAATGAAAGAGCTGTCTTTTTCACTTAAGTTCAAATCTAGATCAGGCAATTCTCATTAAATTTATTTTTGATCAAAGGCTTTAATAATTTTATGTACTTACACGAAATGACATGGCAACCTCACATGTCGCAAATTGCCTATTATTGGCTGCCACTCTGGATTTTTAACAACGATTCATCACGATTTATTTCAATGTTAGAACATTGTACTTTCTTTAAAAAGTTTAGAAGGTTGTATTAAAAGTATCTTGAATATTGACGATTATGCTTTCTTTTCTTTAGATGTTTGAAAGCTGGTGTTCGATTTGCCTAGGTGCTGATCGTTGTACTCTTTATTAATATCCCAAGGACTACTTTTTTTTTTTTTTATCTATTATTTAAAATCTGAAAATATTGCAATTTTTAAAATTGTGATGTGAGCATTGCAATTAAAACCATTTTCTAGAAGGCCCAGATTTTTCATTCTTCTTTCATACCAAAAATTTCGAAAATATTTTTAATAAATAAAAATGGCCGCTATGAAGCCTGATAAATATTCTCTTTCTATATATGTTAGATTTTAAGTATCCTCCCTTGGACAATAAAGCTTTCTTTCTTTTAGGGTTAAATCAAAATTTGAGAAAGAAATTAGAGGAATATTTGCTCTCACAGGAGGTGTTACACTAAAATAAATTTGAAACAAATTTAAGGGTTGGATATTTCTATGATAGGATTAAAATGTTAGAATGAAATCGAGAACTCTTTTAAAGAGTGGGATTTCTCATGTCACTTGGCTTTTACTAGGTATAAATTTTTCGGGGTAATTCCATCACTCGAACGAATTGATGGCAAGTAAAGAAAAGGTGATGAACATTGGATAGCTTTGTACTAGCACAATTCTGTCCAGGATAAGCAGCCTTCCACGAACAAGTATCTCTTTTCTCCCTGACCAGGGTTGTCGTCCTCAAAATCGAAGTCGATGAAAAGTTCCGTAGCCCATTTCTTGTCTTTGGATATGTCATCACACCTTTCGGTTTATACAAAGTCCGTCAATCCACGACCATTGACTTAATGACTTGATGAATTTATAAACAAGTACCAAAACGTGAGTTTATTGTCTATCGAAGATTGCCACAATTTAATAAATCGAGTTTTTTTTTTTTTTTTTTTTTTTATGTTTTGTCAATTTAAGATAATTTCACTTCTTATGTCATGTTGGGATTCTACACAACATTTTCAATTGCAGATGAGATAGCACATGGAAGCTTGTTATCCTTGATTTTATAATAGAAATACTGATCCGAAATTAAGATAATATCCATTTACAATACAACTAAAATAATTCTACTCTTCCCAATTCATTCATCTCCTTCACCACCAAAGAATTATTTACAAGCAAAGTCCATACGAGCATTTGGGATTTCACATAACAGTGATCTTGAATTGTCAAATTGTGAGAAGATTTTCAAGCATTTAGCAATATACATAGATACCGTGTTCAACGGTTGACTAAGGTCTCATTTTTTTTTTTGATTTGTCATTTCATCTAAAACCTAAACTATCGACACGGATAAAAAATAAATAAATCGCCAAAAGATGCACCTGGAAATTTACGTGGTTTGCCAGCTTGACCTACATCCACGGATGAAAAGAAGCACATTAGACATCTCTTCAACGTTGCTTCTAATGGATCAATAATTCACGATATGGGGTCCATTATCCATCTAGTTAGATGTTGGAGGAGAAGTGCAGAAAAAGGACAGACACAGTGTTCCATTCAGGCGTGCATAAAGCAAGTGCAACCCCACCATTTCAATGGCTGCAAAATTGTAATCAACTTGAGAGTCCTAATCAAAAATCATCAACGAGACAAAGAGACTCTGCCAAACATCTAACAACCCAATTAAACAAGTGTCGACCTCTAATCCATTAAAAGCAAAATGTCAGAAAATGATACTACCTGTCCATCCAATATGAACGGGATACCACCACTTGATGCCAAAGTTGGTTCTACACCTGCAAAAGTTCTATATAGGTCAATCCAATTTTGAAAGAAGAATCGAAAAAAAACACACTAAAAAAAAGGGATAAGTGCATTCAAAGTCCTAAAATTTGTTACGAAAATGTAATTGAATCCTAAAACTTTCAAAAAATGCAAACAAGTCTTAAAACTTATTACGAAAGTGCACTTGAGTCCTAAAACTTTAAAAAAGTGCAAACAAGTCCTAAAACTTGTCACGAAAGTGCAAACAAGTCATAAAACTTATCAAATCGATTCAATCAAGTACTTCCATTGATTGTATTTTTTGAAAGTCTTAGGACTCATTTGCACTTTTGTAACAAATTTTAGGATTTGTTTGCACTTTCGTGACAAGTTTTAGGACTTATTTGCACTTTTTGTAAGTTTTAGGACTCAAGTGCACTTTCGTGACAAATTTTAAGATTTGTTTGCACTTTTTGAAAATTTTAGGACTCAATTGCACTTTTGTGTCAAGTTTTTGAACTTTTAGTGCACATATCCAAAAAAAAAAAAAAAAGTACAGAGAAGGGCAATCACTAATGTGCGTCCTTAAGGCCTGACTGGTTCAGGAAATCCATCCCTGTATGTCCAGTTGCTAATTTAATATTCCCAGTGAAGAATTTGTACCAGTAGAAAAGAGCACAAAACGTGCATATCAACGGGCCAAAATGAACAATATTAAACACTAACGAGAAATAAGACACAGTACGCTTCTCTTCAAATTCATCCAACAAGGCAGCCACCCAACTTTCAGAGTGAACAGCTGTCCAGATAAGAGTTTTAAGTGTGATACTGATAGAGCACATTACTGGGTCCACATTCTACTAACGAGACACCACCAATGAGGTGTGATAACATACAAAAAAATGAGATCTGGAGGAAGTAAAAGAATCTCGATTTAAAACATAGGTTTTAACTGAAGGCATTTCTAGTCAAAGTCCTTGGTTCCTGGAACAAGTTAGGATACCATGTCAACCAAAGGCATTAGCATCAGTTTAACTGAAGACACTACCTACAGTACGACAATTGCATTATATGTATCACAAGAAGGAAACTATTTTCGATAGATATGGATAACCTATTCTTTTGTTAGGAGAAACCAAAGATGGCTTCTGCAAGAAAGAAATGGCAACAAATCCAATCTTCATTGGAGCAAAAAGTTCTTGGCCAGCAGGTACCAAAAGCAGCAGTCTCAATAACACCCACCAAGGGACATCTACTCTAATTGAAAACATTTTTGGTAGACACCGGTAAAGGAGAAGATACCCAATTCTGAGAGAAGAATATCCAGTAACACCATCATTGACATAGTCACAGTAAATGGTAAAAGCTACTGCGCAGCAGTGACCCACATAAATGCTGCTTTTCCTAATGGAAAGACAAAATGCTCTTCAGCGGGAATCCATATCTGCAAGAACTTAAGGTGCAAAGAATAATGACTGCTCGACAATGAAAATACCTATAGAAACAATATGCAAAATTTTAACAAAAAGCAATAAGAAGGATTAGTGAATATAAGAAATGAAAGCAAAGTTCTCAGCATAAAAGAGGGTTACACTATTGTTGAAAATTAGTATAATCCATCATCTTAACCAAAAAACATACCAAACGATTTAACTGGCAAAACAAAGCATGGAAATCAGATAGAAGGACTTGGTAATGGAAAAAATACCCAATGCCCATGAGGCCAAATTTGCTGAGGTCCTCGTGCTTATAACAATAAGCCAGCCACACCTAACAAGTTTACCATCGGAAACTACCAATATAGGGGAAAAATGAAAGGGAAATTGATCTATACACAAAATGCTTGCAGAGGCATTCCTATTCATTAACTTGGAGGAAATTCCAAGGTGAAAAAAGTAATTAAATTAAATTTGGCGAAAAAAAATTAGATTTATATGAGGATTTCCTTCTCCTAATGGGAGCACAAGGATCCTCCTTCCAGATTTCTGTCGCAAAGAAAGAGCTAGACTTGGACAGCATATCAATACGACGACTTAGTTTTATTAACAAGCAGAATCTTCTAATCTTTTACATTATATATTAAAAAAAATGATCGAATTCTTTCATCCCTTTCTAAATACAGTATGAGAGGCAAATCATCAACTGGTAATAATGATGTGTACAATAATTAAATTTTCAACTGGAGAACATAGTAACTAAGAATTATATCGAATTATATATATGCAACAACTCTATACATTATTATAAACTAACAATCAAGTTTCTTCTCAACAGATCAATAAATTTTTTGTAGAAGGCAGTGGAATGGAGCTTTGCTGCGGCTTATCATAAAGCTCAATTTTATAGACTTTCCCAACTTTACATTATGGATCATAGATTAGTGCTAGAGTGAAGTTGACGTAAAAGGCAGTGTAGTGGAGCTTTGCGGTGGTATCAAAGTCAGAATAGTCAATGTCTGTGTCTGACTGAATCAAAGATTAACCAGCTGAAATTGAGAATGTGTCAACCATAGATGTATAGATGTCCAAGCAACAGGAGCATCGGCATCGACATCGACAGAGAGCATAATACTGCACTGGGAGGAGCTAAGATGCTATCCAGGGTAAAAGGAATGAGACCTCAAATCTGCCAGGAAACATCCCTGCTGCCACAGGAATCCTCAAATTTAATAAGGCTCCAATTGTCTTCCCAAAACATTCATATGGGAAAAAGTAAAAAGACATTTACTTGCGAAAGTGTCCATGTCACCTGGATAGTTTGTAAAAGAAAACTTCTAAAAGAAACAGAAGAGATGGCAGTTCCATAGTGTCCATGATAACTACTTAGCAAAACACTCAAAATATCTCCAATGAGGAAACTTGACTGAGAACACCCACAATTAGATGCCACAAATGAAAAGCCAAGACTAGTCACAAGAAAATCCCCGCCTCTTATTTGGCAAATGTCAAGAATTTTAAGTCTCCATAAACTACAGATCATGGGCCAAGGACAACACTTCCGAGAGTTAGCACATCACACCCTAACCAAAATGATAACAAGTGCTATCTGCACAATTTAAGCTTGATTTTTTTGCCAACCACAACTGTCTTACTTGTGCTAAGATACAAAGTTTGCACAATTTGCTCAACAAAGTGAGCAACTGACAATAGATAGAAATATGTTGAAAAGTCCAAAAATACAAGCAGAATTATACAAGCTACATACATCCTGCGGGAAGGCGCAATTTCTTTGAGTGGTCTTCAAAACAGTAAGTTTTTCTTCTCAAGTTCGACATCAGGTATAGTTTTTCTTCTCAAGTTCGACATCAGGTATAGCTTAGACAACACATGAACCCTACCTAAAGCAACATGTCCAGTGCACCATCTCATTCAAAGAACGAGCTTATAAAACATAGCAAAAACATCCAAACCATCCACTCCACACATTCCCACGAGCATATCCCCGAGCATTGTTGCAGATATATGAAATAAATAATTTTAAATTGCCTCTATTTATTTGATAGGAAAGAAATAATTTTAAAATTTTCTTAAAATATCACTTGTATAGTTATAAAAATAAATTAACGAAAATTATTTTCACCATCCAAATATTTAGACATAAATTGTTGTTAATAATTAAAATATCTTTTTTTAACTAATTATTTCAAGCGTTGCAAGTGATCATTTTTAAATAAACATTTTTAAAATCATTCATTTTTCATGAACAAACAAAATCATAATTAGTAAATAGTGATTGGATTGTTTATATAGCAAGTCCTACACATTTCCTAAGTATATATATTCCATCGAAGCAGTGGAATGGAACCGCAACAATCCTACAAACTTCTGATTTTTTATATTACAGACATCCCCGGGAAACCCACACCAGAAGTTCAAAATATGCCCGACAGAAGACCAAAAAATGCTAGCTAGAGACTGCACCATTTTTTGTTTTTGGAAAAAGAAATGCTTCTTTCATTCAAAAACCAAACTACAACCACGGAAGTTCGAAATCACAACATAAAAACAACCAAAGGGTAGCACAAGGGGGTGTAGAGAGCCAATTCGGGCTGAGAGACTCTGCACCATTCAATAACAAGAAATTGACGACGAAAATCTGTAAGTTGGAAAAACCGTAGTAATGCAAGTCATTTAACAGGATGGAGATGATAAAAACAACGAAAATTGTTAAGGGAATGACAAACGAAATTATATGCTACTGCAACCTATGCACATACCAAAAGTGGGAAAGGGCAACCACGGTCCACATACCAAAACAAGAAAAACGAACCAGTTGTGATGATCAGCTGACACAGCTGCAGTCGCAGCCTCCTGACCAGATCCAAAATGGAAAAAGGCAACAAAACCACCAAGAAGAAAAGTTTCCAACGCATGTGGACTTCGTTCAATGAATTGGCTTCATATTACCTAGCATTTCATATGCAAAAATGAATGACAGAAGGTACCAAAAGGACTAGAATCTCATTTATAAACAAGTTCAATAGCTTCGCTTGATGTATAGTAGATTATATATAGATTAGAATTGCCATCCAAATATCACAGTACGATAAAAGAATCAGAAGGAAAAGTGGAATTCCATGTTCACCAAATACATGAAGAACTTGAACCAAATTTTATGCCCCTGCAGGAATAATACCTCTAATCCTTTGCGTCAGAAGGAACCATTGCAGATCTTTTTCCACATCCAAGTTAATGTGCTAAAGTTTTGGGAGGACCAATAATTTCTGCCTAAAAAGAAAGAGAACCAGAAAGCCATAGTTGTGCAACTGAAATACGGGAACTGGAGAATATATAACATTACAATCGAAAATGGCCCAGATTCCAACAAGCGGGAGCGTATCCAATTTCATACAAAGTCCGGACTCTGCAACCCAGCCAAAAATAACCGCCAAGAAATTGTCAATCCTCAAGTGAAGCTCAAATGTCTTATCATGTGGAACAATTGACCAACCTCATCATATATACCATTCCTCCAGAAAAAATAATTGCTCCAAGAGAAAAGAAGGTGCTGCCTCTCTCAGGAGTAGAAAAAGGGTAAAGTGGTCTTGAGAACCTTTGACTTATTTTGTTGTATGCATTGGACACTATTGGTGAATACACAATACACTTTTCCCTCTCTCTCTCTCTCTCTCTCTCTCTCTCTCTTTCTCATGGTATCAAAGCCTGGTACCTAAACCTCTCAACCCAAGTCGCGCGACCCAGCTCTTCGAAACAACCCGTCGCCAGCGACCCCAGCTCGCACAAGGCTCCAGCCGTGCTACCCAAGCTCGCGTGGGGCTCCAGCTCGCGCGGGCCTCCAGCTCATGTGACCCAGCTCGCGCGAGGCTCTTGCTCACATGATTCAAGTCGTGCGAGTCATGCGAGCTCGGTGACCAGAGGTTTCCTCGCCATTGATGTGATTGAAGGTCTTCTTGTGGCTCAGTGACTCCTGGCTCTTGCAATTGTGAAGTGATGTGGTAGATTGTGGCTTAGTGACTCCTCTTGTGGCTCGCCATTGATGTGATTGACTCTATTGAAGTTCCGAGGTCTGGCCAAGTTAGATTACTTGGTTGTTAGAACTTAGATTATGGGTGTTTGATCAATCGGCTTATGGTTGTTAGACCTTCAATTGTTCTCTTTGAAGTTGCATTTGCTGAACATTGGCTGTAATGGCATTTCTAGCAGGCATTGGTCTTGAATATGAAACTGTTAGGTCTTAGATTCTTGGAGGAGAGGCTATCGCATCACTCACCGACACGTTTGCTCGGGTACTTCGGGTATCTCGGGCGTCTCCTCAGGATATTACATCTGTGGCACATACTGCTTCTGGTACTGATTCTTCTCCACATTCTTTTGAAGGCAGGTAGTTGTTATGTTTGATCAGGAGTTTGCACGGTATACCCAATCTCAAATTTCACAGCCTGTTTCTTCCACTGCCACTTTAATACATATAGGTAATGCTACTACATGCCTTTCAGCTGCTTCTCGTCCTTGGATCATTGATTCAGGGGCTTCTGACCACATGTCAAGTCTTTCAGGTATATTTTCCTCTCTTACTTCATCTTCATCCATGGTAACCATAGCCAATGGATCATCTACACATGTTAAGGGGGTTGGCACAGTTTATCCAACTCCTTCCTTGTCATTGTCCTCAATGCTTTACTTTCCTCAATTTCCATTTAACCTCATGTCTATCAGTAAATTAACCAAAAACCTTCAGTGTTCAGTAACATTCTACCTTGACTCTTGTATTTTTCAGGATTTGGCTATGAAGAGGATGATTGGTAGAGGACATGAGGTAGGGGGGTTGTATGTACTTGAAGACGCTCCTTCCATTGCATGTCCTAGTGTTGCATCCTTACATCAGATCCATTGTCGCCTTGGTCATCCTTCTCTACATAGCCTTCAGAAGTAAGATTCTAATTTTAGATCCCTTTCTAGTTTAGAGCGTGAGTCATGCCAACTTGGCAAATTACATCATATTAGTTATCCGCCACAAGTCATTAAACGAGTAGCGTCCCCTTTTTTGTTAGTTCATTCAGATATGTGGGGTCCTTGTCATGTGGCTTCCAATTTGGGTTTCAAATATTTTGTTACTTTTGTTGATGACTATTCCAGGATCACTTGGTTATATCTAATGAAAAATTGCTCAGAATTGTTTTCTATATTTTGTGCATTTGTATATGAAATTCATACTCAATTTGGTGTGCAGGTTAAAGTTTTGCGCTCTGATAACACTAAAGAGTATTTTTCTGCACCATTTTCTGATTTTATGACTCAACATAGTATGATCCAGGAATCTTCTTGTGCTGATACACCACAGCAGAATGGTGTTGTTGAAAGAAACATACACTTATTGGATGTTACTAGATCTATGTTGGTTGAAATGAAGGTTCCCAAAATCTTTTGGTCCGATACCATTATGACTACATTCTATCTCATTAATCGCATGACCTCTTCTGTTTTGCGAGGTGGTATTCCATTTTCTACTTTGTTTCCAAAGGAGTCACTCTGTCTTACCACCCCGTATTTTTTATCGTGTTTGTTTTATTTGTGATCATCGACCTGGAGTATCGAAACTTGATCCCAAGGCCATCAAGTGTATGTTTTTGGGTTATTCCCGTACTCGAGATATCGTTGTTATTCTTCATTACTGAAAAAATACTTTATAATTGCTGATGTTTCTTTTTTTTTAATCCACTCCTTATCATGATGTTCCCGTACTCAAGTGTATGAGAAAGTTTATATGGAGCAACCTCCGGGGCTTGTTGCTCAGGGAGAGTCTGGGGTTATAGTTTGCAAATTAAGGAAGTTTTTATATGGTTTGAAGCAATCCCCACAGGCATGGTTTGGAAGATTTTCCAAAGCTATACTTTCTTTTGGACTGTCTAGATGTGGAAATGATCATTCTTTCTTTTATAAACAATCACGGGGGGAGGGGGGGGGGGGTACAAACTGTTCTTGATTGTGTATGTTGATGATATTATCATCACGGGAGATGATTTGACTGGTATAGCTAAACTAAAGATCTATCTTCAGCAACAGTTTCAGACCAAGGATTTAGGAAAATTGAAGTAATTCCTAGGAATTGAAGTTGCTCAGTCATAGAAAGGTATTGTTCTATCAAAGAGAAAATATGTGCTGGATTTGCTCAATGAAACAAGTATGTTTGGATTAAAGCCTCTTGATTCGCCCATGGAACAAGGGGTTAAACTAGCTGCTGTGAGAGGAGAAATTCTTGATAAACCTGAGAGATATAGGAAACCGGTAGGTAAGCTGAATTATCTCACAGTCACTCAACCAAACATTGCCTTTTCGGTTAGTTTGGTAAGTTAGCTTCTTTCTTCTCCTCATTCATCTCATTGGGATGCAATTATTTGGATATTGAGGTACTTGAAGAAGACTCGAGGAAAGGAATTGTTTACCAAAATCCTGGTCATAGTAGAGTCAGAGGATTCTCTGATGCTGATTGGGCATGGTCTCTAGATGATAGGAGATCAACTACTAGCTATTGTACCTTGGTTGGAGGAAATCTACTATCATGGAAAAGTAAGAAACAAAATATTGTTGCACGCTCAAGTGCTGAGTCAGAATATAGAGCCATGACACAAGTGACATGTGAATTAGTGTGGATTCAACAGTTATTGACTGGGATAAGCTTCAAAGCTTCAATACCCATGACTCTGGTGTGACAATAAAGCTACAGTGCATATAGCTTCTAATCGTGTTTCATGAGAGAACAAAACACATTGAGGTTGATTGTCACTATATTCGGGGAAAGTTGTAGAGTGGAATGATCATTCCCAATCATATCCGAACCGGTGAACAACTTGCAGACATTTTTACTAAACCTTT
Organism: Syzygium aromaticum; assembly: GCA_024500025.1. Taxonomy (NCBI): domain Eukaryota; kingdom Viridiplantae; phylum Streptophyta; class Magnoliopsida; order Myrtales; family Myrtaceae; genus Syzygium; species Syzygium aromaticum. Next base: position 11,067,977 of record CM044890.1, read on the forward strand.
GGATAATGGGAGGATAAAATATATTTGTAACAAGCTGGGCATGATTAATATATATGCTCCAGCTTGAAGGGGAGCATTAGGAGTAGAAAAAGGGTAAAGTGGTCTTTAGGAACTTTGACTTATTTTGCTATATGTATTGGACACTATTGGTGAATGCACAATACACTTTTCCCTCTCTCTCTTTCTCACTGCCAATACGCTGAACAATAACATCCAGAATCAGCTTGTACAATAACAATGATCGATCATCGATCCATCAATAGATAATCAAAGGAGGAGCGCAAAAATGTAGACCCAAGCGAGGTACAGGACTGCAGGAGAGTCCCAAAGAAGCAATGCGAAACAAAGAGTTTTGATAGTCCTTATAACCAAATAAAAACCCATTATGTACAGATATTAGGCCATTAAGGTGGCACTACAGTCCAACTTAAACAACCCATTACGCCTAAAGCATACGACACCTCATTCATGAAAATGTTCCTGCCAACGGTTCTGTACCAACAAAAAAAAAAAAACACAGTAATCATGCCAAACGAAAATCTAACTAGAAATTGTGCGCAAGACCAATAAATCCTGCATACACTTATCTCCATAATTTACCCTCATATCCAATTAGTGATTGCAGCACACAGATAAGAACGAATAGAAACAAGCCAGAATTGATGTGGACCGTCAAGAGCTAAAGAATCATAAAAAATAGCTACAATTAGGGCTGTCAAAAGAACCTGACTAAACACGGACCGACCGGAAACAATCAGCAACAATTATTGATCTCTCAAAAACAACAACATAGCCCCACAGAAGTGTTCCAAAGAAAGAAAAGCTCATCCAATGGAATAATGCTTAAGCAGCAAGAAAGAACCATCATCGATCGAGAAAACTCTATAAAAATGATGGGGTAAGACTATTGCATCAAACAGACTCTAATGCGAAGGAAACAGAATGAGGCACTGATCATCCCACCTTGGCCAAGAAATAATAAAACAGGAGAACAAATGTCACTCCAACTAATAGCTGCCTAGAATCCCAGAGGCGGCAGCTTATCCAATTTCAAACAACTTAGCCCCACAGAAGAAATGCAAATAGGTCACCACTTCTTAAATCCAGTAAAATGGACACATGAAAGAAATAGAACTGGAGAATAAGCATCTCCCAACTAACCAAAGATAGAAATACCAGCAAGTGCCCAGAAGGTTTCAAAATGTCAGTTTCACTGCCCCTCCTGAAGACGATCAGAGACCAGTTCATCAACTCAACCAAGCAAGAAGCAAAATAGGCGATTAGTCCTTCAAGAAATGCCTTACTTTATGTAACCAACTGACCAATTTCTATTCATCATCCTCAGAAAGCATCCTTAATTGAAGATATCGCTCCAAGAGGAAAGAAGCCACTGCCAACTGAATCGAATAGCTAAATCCAGAAACAGCTAATGAAACATTCAAATAGATCAATTGAATATTCAATAAATGATCAAACGATGGTAAACCCTAAGAATGCTCATAAACATGGTAGAGTCCAAGAGAGGCAATCCAAAACATTTGGAAAACTCTGTCCAGCAAATAAAAGAAATTGGATTTCTGCAACCAGAGACACATGCACAAGCCTGAAAGATGAGGACACAAGGAGACACCAGCCCTAAATTTTCAGTACTTGTAATCCTAAGCGAAGTCTGAATTAAATTGTGTGATCTGTTGATGCATACCCGTTCTGTCAAAAGAATTCCAATGACCTTGACAAGGTAAGGTATTGCATTGACCAAACTCTGACTTGCAAGGGAACGAGAACTAGGCATAGACTGTTCCACCTTCATAGGAAAACAACAGCAATAGGGAACAAATTTTAATCAAGGAGTGGCAGCTTATTATCCTATTTCCAGCAATCTTCAACCCAGCCCCAGAGAAAAACACAATAGATCACGAGTTCTCAAGTCTGGCAAAACTCCAATCTGTAAAAGAATCAGAACTAGACTGTAATCACGTCGCCACTCCCAAAAACAAAAAAGACTGGAGGACAAATTTCAATTCAAGCCAGCATGTGCCCAGAGGATTATCACATTTCAGCCATCACCCAGACCGCAAAATGCAATTAAAAACAAGTAGTTCATCATCTGAACTAAAAAAGACTGCAAAACAGATTGTCAATCCTCCAAAAAGCCTTATTTTATGCAACAACTGACCAGTAATATCGCATTTTTTGTCCTTCAACGACATCCGCAAAGAACAATCCAAGAGGAAAGAAGCCGCTGCCAATTCACAGAATAATGAATTCCAAAGTAAGCTGGTAAGTGAATGTGATTGGTCGAGGAATCAATAAATTATCAAAGGAGGAGCGTAAACCAAACAAGTCCGCAACCACAATAGTCGAAAAGAGACATGCAAAACTTTTGTAATCTCCACAACAGAAGAAATTAGGTTTCTGCAACTAGCCGGATGCTTCAAAAATCATACCGAGAGAATTCACGAGACCAACTGACCAGTTTCATCATATTTATCATCCTTAGACAGCATCCTCAGATGAAGACCTCACTCCAAGAGGAAAGAAGCCACTGCCAATCAAACTGAAATGTGAAATCCAAAATCAGCTAGTAGAGCAATCAACCCACCACAGCAAAGTCACAAAGAGACCATATCTAACTCGATGAGGTAAAAGTATTGCATCAAACAAACTCTAATGTGAAGGAAACATAATGAGGCACTGATCATCTCACCTTAATCGGTAAATAGCAGAACAGGAGAACAAATTTCACCCAAACTATTAACTGCCTAGAATCCACAAGGTGGTAGCTTATCGAATTTCAAACAACTTAGCCCCACAGAGAACAATGCAATAGGTCACCCCACTTCTTAACTCCAGCAAAATGGACACGTAAAAGAATTAGAACTAGACGATAAACATCTCCCCACTAACAAAAGATAGAAATACCAGCGAGTGGCAAGTGCCCAGAAGGTTTCAAAATGTCAGTTTCATCGCCCCTCCTGAAGATTATCAGAGACTATCATCAACTCAACCAAACAAGAAGCAAAATAAGGCTATTAGTCCTCCAAGCAATAACTTACTTTATGTACTTAATTGACCAATTTCTATTCATCATCCTTATATGAAGATATGCTCAAAGAGGAAAGAAGTCACTGCAAATTGAATCAAATAGCGAAATCCAGAATCAGTTAGTAAAACATTTAAATTGATCAATTAATGAATTAATAAATGATCAAACGAGGGTAAACCCTAAGAATGCTCATAACAAGTCCAAGAGAGGCAATCCAAAACCTTCAGAAAACTCTGTCAGCAAACAGAAGAGATTGGATTTCTGCAACCAGGCATATCCTTTTAACAATCAAACCTTTTAACAACACAAAGTGATCTCTGAAGATGATAATGTAGAGTTTGTCAAGTGAAAGCTATGACAGAGAGGAAGACATGCACAACAAGAGACACAGGACAAGACTGAAAGATGAGTACACAAGGAGACACCAGCTCTATATTTTCAGTACTTAAAATCCGAAGCAAAGTTTGGATTTGGATTGTGTGATCTGTTGACGCATACCCATTATGTAGAAAGAACCATCACAGATCATAGACACTCCAATTGACCTTGACGAGGTAAAGTATAGCATCGCCCAATCTTGACTGCAAGGGAAGGAGAACTAGGGATTTGATCATTCCACCTTAACAGGAAAATAACAGAAATGGTGAACAAATTGCAATCAAGCAGTGGCAGCTTATCCAATTTCCGGCAATCTTCAACCCAGCCCCAGAGTAAAACACAATAGACCATGACTTCTCAAGTCTGGCGAGACTCCAATCTGTAAAAGAATCGGAACTAGATTGTAATAGCATTGCCACTCCCAAAAACAAAAAAACTGCAGAACAAATTTTAATTCAAACCGGCATGTGCCCAGAAGGTTATCCCATTTCAGTCAGTGCCCAGAAGGCTATCCCATTTCAGTCATCGCCTAGACCTGACAATGTTATTAAGGACTAGTAGTTCATCATATGAACCGAAAAAGACTGCAAAACGGATTGTCCATCCTCCGAAAAGCCTTATTTTATGCAACAACTGATGAGTGTCATCACATTTTTTGTCCTTCATCCACATACAAAAAGAATATGATTGAAGAGGAAAGAAGCCACTGCAATTCACCGAATAACAAATTCCGGAGTAAGCTGGTAGAGCAAGCGACCAAGATTGGTCGATGGACCAATAAACGATCAAAGGAGGAGCACAAACCAAACAAATCCCACAACCCCTACAAAGTCGCAAAGAAAACATGCGAAACATTCGGAATCTCTGCAGCAGCAGAAATTAGGCTTCTGCAACTAGCTACATCCTTCAAAAATCATACCAAGAGAACAATTGGCTGATCAACAATCAACTAAGAAATAGAAACAAATGAAGGGTCAAGAATGCAGATCGTTATTGACAACTCCTCCGAAGACGATCTCGCAGAGGCTGTTACGAAAGAGAGAGCGAACGAACGGAATAGAGAGAAGAGAGAGAGAGAGAGAGAGAGAGAGAGAGAGAGAGAGAGAGAGAGGAATGCAATCAATGATGATCAGCTCGCTAATCCACAGAACAGCACTGCAACCAGAGAAGCCTCAGTAAGAACACAAGAATCAACACAGAACAAAGGAGAAAAAGACAGGTAAGACAAGGACGATATTGAATACGATAACAAGCAACTGATGTCTCTTCCATTAGTCCTATGCGTTAAAAGGCGTGTCACTGGACTCGCAAAAAAAATCTCCAAAAGCATAAATAATCAAAACTATCACAAGATCTTCCAAAACAATCATCCTAGAAAACCAAATAGGCTACCAAAACTAATCCGCAAAAAATCCACAAACCAGAAACCAGAAGAGACTTTCTAAATTTTCTTTTCCATAGTTCATCAAACCTGAAAGGAGGAACAGAAAAGCATAGAAGGGGCACAGGTAGACATCAAAGTTGACGAAAGAGACAACAGAAAACAAAAGACCTAAAGAATTTGATCATTACAGAAGGCTTGAGATAGACTTGATGTCATAAACGGTAATCGAATTTCAGTCCATCGCGTGGGACCTGAGGTTGTGGTGATCAAAGAATTCTAGTTCATCATGTCACCAAGAACAATGGTAAAACGGACTGTCGGTCCTCCAAAAAGCCCAAAATTGTCTAAATTGCCGCAACAAACTGACCAATGTCATCGTATTTATCCTCCTCCTTCGACAACATCAGCAAAGGAAGAGATCGATCAAAACAAGCCACTGCCAAATTCACCAAGAACAACAAAATCCAGAGTAAGCTGGTAGAACAAGTAAACACGCAAAGACCCAAACAATGGATGAATCAATAAACGATCAAAGGAGGAGTGTGAACCAAATGATTCCCATAAACCACGGCAAAGTCGAAACCTTCAGAAATCTTTGCCACAGAAGAAATTAGTTTCTGCAAGCAAGACGCTTCAAAAAATCAGATCCAGTAAAACAATTCTCCCATCAACAACAACAACAAAAGAAAGGACAAGAGAGCGAATTGGGATCAATGTATCCTCTACAAACAATCTCACAGAGGCCGTCCTTCGAGATCAAAAAAGCTAAAGAAAAAATTTCAATCAAAACCAGCAAGCGCCCAGAAGGTTATCAAATTTCAGTCCATCGCAGAGAACCTGAGGATGTGATCAAAGAATACTAGTAAGCAAAGGAAGAGATCAATCAAAACAAGCCACTGCCAATTCACCGAATAACAAAATCCATGGCAGAACAAGTAAACGCAAAGATGGAACGGTGGATGAATCAATAAATGGCCAAAGGAGGAGTATAAACCAAACAATTCTCATAACTACCACAAAGTCTCAAAGAGTGCGAAGACACCATGCAAAACCTTCAGAAATCTCTGCCATAAAAGAAACTAGTTTCTGCAAAGCGAGATGCTTCAAAAATCGGTTGTAGAAAACAATCGCCCCATCACCAATGACAAAAGAAAGGACAAAAATGTGAATCGGGCTAGATATCTCCTCTAAAGATGACCAAAAACGTGAATCGGGTTGATATCTCCTCAAAAGACGACCATGCAGAGGCACTGATCATCTCACCTTAACCGGAAAATAATAGAACAACAGAACAAATTTCACTCCGACTAATAACTGTCCAGAGTCCAAGAGGCAGTAGCTTATCCAATTTCAAACAACTTAGCCCCACAGAGAAAAACGCAATTAGGTCACCACTTCATAAATCCAGCAAAATGGACCCATAAAGAATTAGAAGTAGATGATAAGCATCTTCCCACTAACCAAAGATAGAAATACCAATGAGTGCCCAGAAGGTTTAAAAATGTCAGTTTCATTGCCGCTCCCAAAGACGACAAGAGATTAGTTCATCAACTCAACCAAACAAGAAGCAAAATAGTCCATTAGTCCTCCAAGATCTTGCCAAAATCATAAACAATACCTACAATGGAAGGGAGCAACAATCATTGATCTTCCAAAAACAACAAAATACGGACATAGAAGTGCCAAAGAAAAAAGTTGTTCCAATGAAATACTATTTATGCAGCTAGAAAGAATCATCACATGTCGAAGAGACTCCACATCAAACTTGATGAGGTAAAAGTGCTGCATTAACTAACTCGCCTGCAAAGGAAAGAGAACTAATCATATTTGGAAAACAACAGAACAGAAGAACATACTTAATTCATACTAATAACTACATAGAATCGAAGAAGCGGTAGCTTAACCAAATTTCAAAAACTCAGCCCCGTATAAGGGAAAAAAAAAAAAAGGCAATAGGTCACCACCTCATAAATCCGGTAAAACTTCGACCTGTAAAAGATAAGAACCAGACAATAATCATCTCCCCACTCCCAAAAGATGATAAACTGAAGAACAAATTTCAATCAAAACCAGTACGTTCCCAGAAGGTCTCAGTCTCATCCCCCTCCTGAAGATGATCAAAGACTAGTTCATCAACTCGACCAAACAAGAACTGCAAAATAGGCCATTAGTCCTCCAAGAAATGTATCATTTCATGTAACCGACTGACCAGTTTCATCTTATTTATTGTCCTTAGACAGCATCCTCAAATGAAAAGATCGCTCAAAGAGGCAAGAAGCCACTACCAATCGAACTGAATTGTGAAATCCAAAATCAGCTAGTGAAACAATTAAATGCAACAATTGATGAATCAACAAACGATCAAAGGAGTGTAAACGCTAATGACGCCCACAACCGTGGCAAAGTCCAAGAGAGGTGATTCGAAGCCTTCAGAAAACTTTGTTTAGCATTCCGAAGAAATTAAGTTTCTGCAACCAGACATATCCTTTTAAAAATCAGACCGTGAAAACAACTGGCTAATCACCAATCAATCAAGAAGCATAAACGAAAAAGGATCAAGAACACGATTTGACATTGATGTCTCCTCTGAAGAGGATTTTGCAAAGGAAAATCAAGTAATAGCTATGAGAGAGAGGAACACATGCATAACCAGAGAATCGGGACAACATTGAAAGATGAGGACACGAGGGAGGGATGATGATGGTTTTCTGGAGGAAGGAGACACCGGCTCTAAATTTTCAATACTATCCAAAGCAGAGTCTGCATACGCATACCCCCCTTTCGTAGAAAGAACCATCATAGATCATAGACATTCAACATCGGCCTTCACATAGTAAAGTATTGCATTGATTAAATTCTGACCTGTGAGGGAAAGAGAACTAGACATTGATCGTTTCACCTTAACCGGAAAATAACAGATTTCAATCAAGAAATGGCAACTTATCCGATTTCAAGCAATCATCAACTTGGCCCCAGAGAAAAACCCAATAGATCAAGCTCTTCTCAAGCCTGGCGAAACTCCAATCTGTAAAAGAATTAGAGAACTAGTCCGTATGATGTCGTCACTCCCAAAGATTACATGAAGCTGAAGAACAAATTTCAATCAAAACCAGCAAGAGCCCAGAAGCTTATCAAATTTCAGTCCATCGATCATGTCACCAAAAAAGACTGCAACAGGGATAGTTGGTCCTCCAAAAAGCCTAAAATTGCCTAACTGACCAGTGTCATCATCCTTCGACGACATTAGCAAAGGAGGACATCGATCAAAACAAGCCACTGCAAATTCACCGAGAATAACAAAATCCAGAGTAAGCTGGTAGAACAAGTAAACGCAAAAACCCAAACGGTGGATGAATCAATAAACACGATCAAAGGAGGAGCGTGAACCAAACTATTCCCATAAACCACGGCAAAGTCGAAACCTTCAGAAATCTCCATCGCAAGAGAAATTAGTTTCTGCAAAGCGAGACGCTTCAAAAAATCAGACCCAGAAAGCAATCCCTCCATCAACGACAACAACAAAATAAAGGACAAGGGAGCAGATCGGGATTGATATCTCACCTTAAAGACGATCTCGCAGAGGCCGTCGTCATTTGAGAGAGAGAGAGAGCAAACAAAGAGAAAAGCAGAACCAGAGAGACGAGAGACGGGAGCAAGATGAGCACACGTAGGAGGGATGGCTATTAATAGGAAGGTGACACCGACTTCAGGACCGATGACAGTAATTCAAAGCAGAGTTGGAATTGGAAATTTGATGGCGTGATCATCATCTGTTTGACCCGTTTATACCGAAAGGCGGTGGGCTGGCAATACACCCATGTTGGGCTTGCGATGCACGGGATGAAGGCAGTGGAATGGAACCACAACAATCCTACACACTTCTGATTTTTGATATTATAGACAACCCCAGGAAATTTTTACTGCCACCACACCATAAGTTCAAAATATGCCTGACAGAAGACCAAAATATGCCTTGCTAGAGACTCTGCACCATTCAATATAACAAGAAATTGACGATGAAAATCTGCAAGTTGAAAAAACCTTAGTAATGCAAGCCATTTAACAGCATGGAGATGATGATAATAACCAAGATAATTGTTAAGGTAATGAGGAATGGAATCATATGCTACTGCAACCTATGCCACTAGGTTGACTAGACAGAATGCTATAGCATTCACCTAAATGAAAGCTTAAAAAATTAGAAAGAAAAGTGGAAACTTACTGCTAGACTTCCACTTGCACCAAGTGTGATGTTCTTCATTGACAAAATAGAATACAAACGACGTAGAAGTTCGACATCCGATCAAAGATATTGTAAGAAACAAAAGGCGAAATGGGAATGCCTTTTTCCAGTTGAAGGACAATGAAAGCTTAAGAAAGAAGATATTAGAATTCCATGTTCACCAAATATGTGAAAAACTCGAACCAAATTTTATCCCCCTGGAGGAATAATACCTCTAATCCATTGCATCAGAAGGAACCATTGCAGATCTTTTTCCACATCCAAGTTAATGCGCTAAAGTTTTGGGAGGACCAATAATTTCTGCCTAAAAAGAACGAGAACCAGAAAGCCATAGTCGTGCAACTGAAATACGGGAACTGGAGAATATATAACATTACAATCGAAAATGGCCCAGATTCCAACAAGCGGGAGCGTATCCAATTTCATACAAAGTCCGGACTCTGCAATTCATGAGCTCATCCCCACAGAAAAGGCAAAAGATCATCACTCCTCAAATCCAGCAAACCCAACCAAAAGGAATTATAACTAGACAATTATATATACCCAAAAATAAATTTCAATCAAACCATTAAGTGCCTGTGGAACAGTAAGGGCATCACTAGTCCACAAACCCAACCAAAAATAGCTGCCAAGAAATTGTCAATCTGCAAGTGAAGCTCAAATGTCTTATCATGTGTAGCAATTGACCAACCTCATCATATATACCATTCCTCCAGGCAAATAGATTGATCTAAGAGAAAAGAACATGATCAATAAAATCCAGAATTAGCTTGTACAATAACAACGATTGATTGATCGATCGATCAATCAATATAAAATCAAAGGAGTGTAAAACTGCAAACCCTAGTGAGGTACATGACCACAAGAGAGTACCAAAGATGCAATGCGAAACAAAAGAGATTAGGTATCTGCAACAAGCCACATGCTTCTAAAATTAGATGAGAAAGCAGTCAACTCATCGACAACAGGGAAAGAGAAACAACAGAAGAAGGATTGAAGGAATGCTAATAGTGATTGACATCTCCAAATCATCATTTCAAAATAAGATGCCACCAGCTTGCCCGAAATAAATCTTAGGTTCTGGCAGCAGTAAGCCTTCATAGTCCCTATAATCAAACAAAAACCTATAATGTACATACATTAGGCCATTAAGGTGGCACTACAGTCCAACTTAAACAACCCATTACGCCTAAAGCATACAACATCACCTCATTAATGAAAATGTTCCCAGCAATGGTTCTGTACCAAAACAAAGCACAGTAATCATATCAAACAAAAATCTAAGCGAACAAGAAATTGTGGGCAAGACCAATAAATCCTGCATACACTTATCTCCATAATCCACCAGCATATCCAATTAGTGATTGCAGAACACAGATAAGAACGAAGAGAAACAAACCCAGGACCGATGTGGACCCTCAAGAGCTTCCCAGAATAAAAAACAATAGCTACAGTGGAAGACAGCAACAATTATTGATCAGTCAAAAACAACACGCCCCCATAGAAGAGTTCCAAAAAAAGAAAAGCTCGTCCAATGGAATCATGCTTATGCAGAGAGAAAGAACCATTACAATTCAAGAAACTCCACATCAAACATGATGAGGTAAAACTATTGCATCAAACAAACTCTCATGCGAAGGAAACAGAATGACGCACTGATCATCTCACCTTAACTGCGAAATAACAGAACAGGAGAACAAATTTCACTCCAACTGATAACTGCCCAGAATCCAACAGGCAGTAGCATCCAATTTCAAACAACTTAGCCCCACCACAGAAGAAAAGCAAACAGGTCACCACTTCTTAAATCCGGTAAAATGGACACGTAAATTATTAGAACTAGAGAATAAGCATCTCCCAACTATCCAAATATAGAAAACCAGCAAGTGCCCACACGGTTTCAAAATGTCAGTTTCACTGCCCCTCCTGAAGATGATCAGAGACTAGTTCATAAACTCAACCAAACAAGAAGCAAATTAAGCCATTAGTCCTCCAAGAAACACCTTATTTTATGGAACCAACTGACCACTCTCTATTCATCATCCTTCGACAGCATCCTTAGATGAAGATATCGCTTCAAGAGGAAAGAAGCCACTGCAAAATGAATCGAATATCGAAATCCAGAATCAGCTAGTAAAACATTTAAATCAATCAGTTGATGAGTCAATAAACAATCCAACAAGTATAAACCCTAAGAATGCTCATTAACATGGTAGAGTCCAACAGTGACAATCAAAAACCTTTGGAAAACTCTGTCCAGCAAATAGAAGAAATTGGATTTCTGCAACCAGAGACGCAAGACAAGACTGGAAGACGATGACACAAGGAGACACCAGCTCTAGATTTTCAGTACTTATAATCCCAGGCAAAGTCTGGATTGGATTGTGTGGTATGTTGACGCATACCTGCTCCATCGAAAGAATAATCACAAATCATAGACACTCCACATTGACCTTGACAAGTTAAGGAATTGAATCGACCAAACTCTGACCTACGAGGGAACGAGAACTAGGCCTAGACCATTCAGCCTTAATAGGAAAATAACAGAAATGGCGGACAAATTTCAATCAAGGAGTGGCAGCTTATCTTATTTCCAGCAATCTTCAACCCAGTGCCTCAGAATAACACAATAGATCACGACTTCTCAAGTTTGCTGAAATTCCACTCTGTAAAAGAATCAGAACTAGACTGTAATAGTGTCACCACTCCCAAGGACAAAAAAGACTAGAGCACAAATTTCAATTCAAACCAGCATGTGCCCAGAAGATTACATTTCAGTCATCGTCCAGACCTGAAAATGTTATTAAAGACTAGTAGTTCATCACCTGAACCAAAAAAAATACTGCAAGATGGATTGTCGAACCTCCAAAAAGCCATATTTTATGCAACAACTGACCAGTGTTATCGCATTTTTGTTCTTCAATGACATCCACAAACAAAAAGAATGATCCAAGAGGAAGGAAGCCACTACCAATTCACAGAAAAACAAATTCCAGAGTAAGCCGGTAGAACAAGTGAACGCTGGTTGAGGAATCAATAAATGACCAAAGGAGGAGTGTAAACCAAACAAGTCCCCAACAATCAATTAAGAAATAGAACAAAAGAAGGTCCAAAAACGCAACTCTCCTCTGAAGACGCCCTAGCAGAGGCCATCATGCAAAGAGAGAGCAAGCAAACAAACGAAATAGTGTGAGAGAGAGAGGAAGGAATGCAACCAATGATGACCACCTCGCTAATCCACAAGACAGCACCGCAACCAGAGAAGCCTCACTAGGAGCACAAAAATCAACACAGAAGAAAGGAGAAAAAGACAAAGGTAAGACAAGGACGATATTGAATAGGATAACAAGCAACTGATCCCTCTAACATTAATCCGATGCATTAAGACTATACGTTTGACTCAAAAAAAGAGTCTCCAAAAGCATGAATCCTCAAAAATGTCACAAAATCTTCCAAAACAGGCATCCTAGAACACTAAATAGGTAACCAAAATCAATCCAAAAAAAATCCACAAACCAAAATAGACTTTCTATATCTCCTTTTCTATAGTTCATCAAACCTGAATGGAATTTGACCCAAAAAAATACCTGAATGGAAAAAGAGAAAGACATAGCAGGGGCACAGGAAGACCTAAAAGGATGACGGAAAAAAAAAGATTTGAAGAATTTGATCATTCAGATAGAATTGATAGTTATGTCATAAACGGATTCATGCAAGCTTTACACAAACAAGTTGAAACTTAGAATAAGGCCTCGTCTGCTATTGTTGTAGCTGTAATCCGCTCTATGCTGAATCCTCAAATGGATGTCATCATAGTTATATCATAGATCTATTAACAACCCAACATCAGCACATAATGGCAAACAAATCCTACATAAACTATCTGCATGATTTACATGCAATCATGTGGACCCCAAGAGCTTGCCAGACTCATGAACAATACAATAAACCTACAATGGAAGGGAGCAACAATCATTTATCTTCCAAAATACTCACACAGAAGTGAAAAAGAAAAAAGCTGTTCGCATGAAATAATGCTTGTGCTGCTAGAAAGAACCATCACAGATCGGACATAATCCACATCAAACTGGATGAGGTAAGCACTGGATTAACTAACTCTAGCCTGCAAAGGAAAGAGAACTCTCATATCTGGAAAACAACAGAACAAGAGGACAAACTTCATTCAGACTAATAACTGTCTATAATCCAAGAAGCGGTAGCTTAACCAAATTTCAAAGAGCTCAGCCCCACAGAAAAAACACAACAGGTCACCACCTCATAAATCCGGCAACTCAACCTGCAGGAGATTAGATCTAGACGATAATCATCTCCCCACTCCCCAAAGGTGATGAACCGAAGAATAAATTTCAATCAAAAACGGTAAAAGGCTTCAGTCTCATTGCCCTCCTGAAAATGATCAAAGCCTAGTTCATCATCTCAACAAACAAGAAGTGCAAAATAGGTCATTAGTCCTCCAACAAATGTCTTATTCCAAGTAACCCACAGACCAGTTTCATCTTATACATCATGTCCTTAGACAACATCCTCAGATTTAGAGATTGCTCCAAGAGGCCACCACCAATCGAACTGAATTGCGAAATCCAAAATCAGCTAGTAAAACAATTAAATCCATCAATTGATGAATCAGTAAAAGATCAAAGGAGCGTAAACCCTAACAATGGCCATAACCGTGGCAAAGTCCGAGAGAGGTGATCCCTTTGGAAAACTCTCTTTGGCATTCAGAAGACTAAGTTTCTGCAACCAGACAGATCCATTCAAAAATCAGACCAGGAGAGCAATCGGCTAAATCAACAATAAATCAAGAAGCAGGAACACGTGCACAACCAGAGACGCAAGGCGACATTGAAGGAGGATGAGGACACAAGGGAGGGACGGTTATTTAGAGGAAGGAGACACTGGCACTTTATTTTCAACACTAATAATTAGAAGCAGATCTGGATTGGATTGTATGATCTGTTGATGGGGACCCCTTGCGTACAGTATTGCATCAACCAAACTCCGACCTGCAAGGGAAAGAGAGCTAAGGCACTGATTGTTTCACTCGAACTGGAAAATAACAATACTGGAGAACAAATTTCAATCAAGAAACGGCAACTTATCCGATTTCAAACAATCATCAACTCAGCCCCAGAGAAAAACGCAATAGATCACCATTTCTCAAGTCCCCCGGAACTCCAATCTGTGAAAGAAATAGAGATGTAGTCTGGACAATGTCATCACTCCTAAAGATTAAAAAAGTTGAAGAACAAATTTCAATAAAAGCCAGCAAGAGCCCGGAAGGTTATCAAATTTCAGTCCATCGTGCAAAACCAGATGATGTGATCAAAGAATACTAGTTCATCATGTCACCAAGAAAGATTGCAAAACAGATCATTGTTCCTCCAAATTTTGCCTAAATTGATGCAACAACTGACCAGGGTCATCATAGTCATCCTCCTTCGACAACATCAGCAAAGGAAGAGATCGATCAAAACAAGCCATTGCCAATTCACCGAACAATAAAATCCAGAGTAAGCTGGCAGAATAAGTAAATGCAAAAATGGAACAGTGGATGAATCAATAAATGATCAAAGGAGGTGCATAAACCAAGCAATTCCCATAACCACCACAAAGTCGCAAAGAGTGTGAAGACACCATGCCAAACTGTCAAAATCTCTGCCATATGAGAAACGAGTTTCTGCAAATCCAGATGCTTCAAAAATCAGACCCAGAAAACAATCGTCCATCAACAATGATAAAAAGAAGGACAAAAACATGAATCGGGTTTGAGATCTCCTCTAAAGACGACCGAAACCACAAATCAGAGTGGATATCTCCTCTAAAGACGACCTTGCAGAGGCACTGATCAGCTCACCTTAACCGGAAAATAATAGAACAGGAGAACAAATTCCACTCCAACTAATAACTGCCTAGAATCCAAGTGGCGGTAGCTTATCCAATTTCAAACAACTTAGCCCCACAGAGAACAACGCAATAGGTCACCACTTCTTAACTCCAGCAAAATGGACACGTAAAAGAATTACACTAACCAAAGATAGAAATACCAGTAAGCGCCCAGAAGGTTTCAAAATGCCAGTTTCATTGCCCCTTCCCAAGATGACCAGAGACTAGTTCATCAACTCAACCAAACAAAAGCCAACTGCCCGCCTTCTCTGACCTGCAAGGGACAGAGAACTAGGCACTGATCGTTTCACCTTGACCGGAAAATAACAGAACGGGAGAACGAATATTCAATCAAGAAATGGCAGCTTATCCGATTTCAAACGATCATCAACTCAGCTCCGGAGGAGAAAAACGCCATAGATCACCACTTCTCAATTCCAGGGAAACCCCAATCTGTAAAAGAATTAGAGAACTAGTCTTGTATAACGTCGTCATTCCCAAAGGTTGAATAAAGCCGAAGAACAAACTTTAGTCAAATCGCCCAGAAGGTTATCAAATTTCAGTCCACCGCAAAGGAACCTGAGGATGTGATCGAAGAATGCTAGTTCCATCATGTAACCAAGAAAGACACTGCAAAACGGATCGTCTGTCCTCCAAAAAAGCCCAAAATCCACTGCCAAATTCACCGAGAATAACAAAATCCAGAGCGAGCTGGCAGAACCAAGTAAAACACGCTAAGAGCCCGAACGATGGATGAATCGATAAACGATTGAAGGAAGGAGAGAAGCGTGAACCAAACGATTCCCCATAAAACCCCGGCAAAACCTTTGGAAATCTCCGCCACAGAAGAAACAAGTTTTCTGCAAAAGCGAGAAGCTTCAAGAGATCAGATCCCAGTCAACAATTCTCCCATCAACAACAACAAAAGGAAGTACAAGAGAGCGAATATCTCCTCTGAAGACGATCTCACAGCGGAGGCCTTCGCCCGAGAGGGAGAGCGAGAATAAGAATCAGAAGGCGAAGGAGATACAGTACTTATAAGGAGACACCGACTTAGGGACCGACAACGGTCATGTCATTATCTGATTTGACGAGTTATACTGAAAGGCCGTGGGCTGGCAATGGGCCTTGGGCTCGCGATGCACGCGATGATGGTCTTGGGATGCGCCGCGAGTCAAAATTAGGATGGGACGCTATGCATGCATCTTTGACCCCGTGTGCTAATCAATACATCTAATTCGAAAGATAGCTTTAAATAAATTTAGTCTCCATTAAATTAGCGACAAATTATCCATCCAAATAATTAGACATAAATCGTTGTATCTTTCTTAATTAATTATTTCAAGCAATATAATTAATTTTCAAATAATTCGTTCTCCGCAAACAAATGAAATCATAATTAGTGAATTTTCATATTTGGATGTTAAAGTAACCGTGGGGGCATTTGAGTTTTCACTCGAGGTTTGCAGAGAAATTATATGCAACCAAACATAGACCAATATGACAAGAGTCTAGCCAGAAATAATATGGACATTAAAAAAATAGAGAAACTCTTTCAATTAAAAAAACCAGAGTCTTTTAAAGAGAGAATCCACAAAAATTTGTTATGTGCACAATAATCGGAGTTCAATAAGAGAACCTAGTAAATAGTGATTGGATTGTCTATATAGCGAGTTCTACACATTTTATAGGAAATGGAACCACAACAATCCTACACACTTCTGATTTTATATTATAGACATCCCAGGGAAATTTTTACTGTTGCCACATCATAAGTTCAAAATATGCCCAACGGAAGATAAAATATATGCCTGGCTAGAGACTATGGACGATTTCTTTTTTTTTTTTGGAAAAAGAAATGCTTATTTCATTAAAAAATCAAACTACAGCCAACAAAGTTCGAAATCACAATATAAAATTGACCAAAGGGTAGCAGGGGGTGTAGATAGCCAATTCGGGCTGAGAGACTCAGAACCATTCAACAAGAAGAAATTGACGATGAAAGTCCGTAAGTTGGAAAAACCGGAGTACTGCAAGCCATTTAGCAGGTTGGAGATGATGATAACCACGTCAATTGTTAAGGGAATGAGAAACGGAATCATATGCTACAGCAACCTATGCACATACCAAAAGTGGGAAAGGGCAACCACTGTCCACGTACCAAAACAAGAAAAAGGAACCATGAGAGGAGTGAAAATCATTAATTACCAGCTGTGATGATCAGCTCACACAGCTTCAATCAGCCTCCTGACCACATCCAAAAAGGGGAAAAGGTAACAAAACCACCCAGAAGAAAAAGATTGCAACGCATGTAGACTTCACATTCAGTGAATTGGCTTAGTATTACTCTAGAAAACTAGAATTTCATATGAAAAAATGAATAGCAGAAGATAAATGAACTAGAATCTCATTTTTAAATAACTTCAATAGCTACGCTTATTGTATATAGTAGATTATTTATAGATTTAAATTGCCATCCAGATGTTACAGTACGATAAAATATCAGAAGGAAAGGTGGAAATTGACTGCTAGACATCCACTTGCGGCAAGTGTGATGTTGTTCATCAACAAAATAGAATAGAAATGATGTAGAAGTTCAACATCCGAACAAAAGATATTATATGAAACAAAGGCAAAATGGGAATGCCTTTCCCAGTCGAAGGTCAATCAAAGCTTAAAAAAGAAGATACTTGAATTCCATGCTCACCAAATACGTGAAGAACTCAAACCAAATTTTATCCCCTGCAAGAATAATACCTCTAATCCATCCCATTAAGAAGGAACCATTGTAAAATTTTCTCCTCATCCAAGTTAACGAGCTAAAGTTTTAGGAGGACCAAATTCTGCCTAAAAAGAGAGAGAACTAGGAAGCCATAGTCTCGCCACCTTAACTGAAATACTGAACTGGAGAATAAATAACATTACAACCGAAAATGGCCCAGATTCCAACAAGCGGGAGCATATCCAATTTCAAACAAAGCCCGGACTCTGCACTTCATGAACTCAAAAAGGAATTAGAACTAGACAATTATATACTACCCAAAAATAATTAACGGAAGAATAAATTTCAATCAAACCATTAAGTGCCTAAGGAGCAGCAAGGGTATTGCTAGTCCACCAACCCAGCCAAAAATAACCACCAAGAAACTGTCAATCCTCAAGCGAAGCTCAAATTTCAACCAAAAAAAAAAAGTGAAGCTCAAATGTCTCATCATGTGGAACAATTGACCAGCCTCATCATATATACGATTCCTCCAGAAAAAGAGATTGCTCCAAGAGAAAAGAAGGTGCTGCCAATACGCTGAACAATAAAATTCAGAATCAGCTTGTACAATAACAATGATTGATCAATCAATCAATAGATAATCAAAGGAGGAGCGTAAAACTGAAGACCCTATGACCGCAGGAGAGTCCCAAAGATGCAATGCGAAACAAAACAGTTTAAGCAGCAAGACACCTGCTTCCAAAATTAGATGAGAAAGCAATCATCTCATCAAGAAGAAAATAGAAACACCAGAAGAAGGATTGAAAGAATGCTAAAAGTTAATGATATCTCCATATCATCATTTCAAAATAAGATGCCACCAGCTTGCCCGAAATAAATCTTAGGTTCTGGCAGCGGTAAGTCTTGATAGTTCCTATAACTAAATAAAAACCCATAATGTACATATATTAGGTCATTAAAGTGGCACTACAGTCCAACCTAAACAACCCATTACGCCTAAAGTATACGACATCACCTCATTTATGAAAATGTTCCCAGCAACGGTTCTGTACCCAAAAAAAATAACACAGTAATCATGCCAAACGAAAATTTAAACGAACTAGAAATTGTGAGCAAGACCAATAAATCCTGCATACACTTATCTCCATAATTTACGATCATATCCAATTACTGATGGCAGCACACAGATAAGAACGAATAGAAACAAGCCAGAACTGATGCGGACCCTCCAGAGCTTCCCAGAATCATAAAAAATAACTTCCATGGAAGACAGCAACAATTATTGATCTTTCAAAAACAACAACATAGCCCCACAGAAGTGTTCCAAAGATAGAAAAGCTCGTCCAATACAATAATGCTTAAGCAGCTAGAAAGAACCATCATCGATCGAGAAAACTCCAAATAAAAAATGAAGAGGTAAAACTATTGCATCAAACAAACTCTAATGCGAAGGAAACAGCATAAGGCACTGGTCAACTCAACTTGACCAGGAAATAACAGAACAGGAGAACAAATTTCACTCCAACTAATAACAGCCTAGAATCCAAGAGGCGGTAGCTTATCCAATTTCAAACAACTTAGTCCCACAGAAGAAACGCAAGTAGGTCACCACTACTTAAATCCAGCAAAATTGACACGTGAAGGAATTAAAACTAGAGAATAAGCATCTCCCAACTAACCAAAGATAGAAATACCAACGAGTTCCCAGAAGGTTTCAAAATGTCAGTTTCATTTCCCCTCCTGAAGACGATCAGAGACTAGTTCTTCAACTGAACCAAACAAGAAGTAAAACAGGCCATTGGTCCTCCAAGAAACGCCTTAATTGTAACCAACTGACCACTTTCTATTCATCATCCTTAGACAGCATCCTTAGATGAAGATATTGCTCCAAGAGGAAAGAAGCCACTCCCAATTGAATTGAATAGCTAAATCCAGAATAAGCTAATAAAACATTTAAATTGATCAATTGATGAATCAATAAATGATGGTAAACCATAAGAATGCTCATAAAAATGGTAGAGTCCAAGATAGGCAATCCAAAACCTTTGGAAGACCCTGTCCAGCAAATAGAAGAAATTGGATTTCTGCGACCAGAGATGTATGCACATCCAGAGACGCAGGACAAGACTGTAAGATGAGGACACAAGGAGACACCAGATCTTGATTATCAGTACTTATAATCCGAAGTAAAGTCTGGATTAAATTGTGTGATCTGTTAATGCATACCAGTTCAGTCGAAAGTATTCCACATTGACCTTGACAAGGTAAGGTATTGCATTGACCAAACTCTGACCTGCGAGGGAACGAGAACTAGGCATAGACCATTCCACCTTAACAGGAAAATAACAGAAATAGAGAACAAATTTCAATCAAGGAGTGGCAGCTTATTATCATATTTCCAGTAATCTTCAACCCAGCCCCAAATAATAACACAATAGGTCACAACTTCTCAAGTCTGCCGACTCTCCAATCCGTAAAAGAATCAGAACTAGACTGTAATCACATCACCACTCCCAAAGACCAAAAAGACTGGAGGACAAAATTCAATTCAAACCAGCATGTGCCCAGAAGATTATCACATTTCAGTCGTTACCCAGACCCAAAAATGTTATTAAAGACTGGTAGTTCATCATATGAACCAAAAAAAAGACTGCAAAACTGATTGTCAATCCTCCAAAAAGATTATTTTATGCAACAACTAACCAGTATTATCGCCTTCTTCGTCCTTCAACGAGATCCAAGAAGAAAGAAGCCATTGCCAATTCATGGAATAACGAATTCTAGAGTAAGCTGGTAAGTGAACGCAATAGTTTGAGGAATCAATAAATGATCAAAGGAGGAGCATAAACCAAACAAGTCCCCAACCATCACAGTAGAAAAGAGACATGCGAAATTTTTGGAATCTCCGCAACAGAAGAACTAGCCAGATGCTTTAGAAATCATATCGAGAGAAATGTCTTATTTCATGTGACCAACCGACCACTTACATCTTATTTATCATCCTTAGACAGCATTCCTCAGATGAAGGGATCACTCCAAGAGGAAAGAAGCCAATGCCAATCAAACTGAATTGCGAGATCCAAAATCAGCTAGTAAAACAAATAAATCCAACAATTGATGAATCAATAAACGATAAAGCAGCGTAAATTCTAATATTGCCCATAACCATGGCAAAGTCCAACAGAGGGATCCCAAACCTTCGGAAAACTCTATTCAGCAATTGGAAGGAATTAAGTTTCTGCAACCAGACATATCCTTTTGAAAATCAGACGGTGAAAGCAATCGGCTAATCAACAATCAATCAAAAAGCAAAAACAAAACAAGGATCAAGAACGCAATTCGACATTAATGTCTCCTCTGAAGTCGATTTTGCAGAGAAAAAAGTAAAGCAATAGCTATGAGAGAGAGGAACACATGCACAACTAGAGACAAAAAAGACATTGAAGGATGAGGACACGAGGGATGGATGGTTATCTGGAGGAAGGAGACATCAACTCTAGATTTTCAATACTAATAATCCGAAGCAAAGTCCAAATTAGATTGTGTGATCTGCCGACGCATACCCCTTGGTAGAAAGAACCATCACAGATCATAGACACTCCCCATCAGCCTTCACATGGTAAAGTATTGTATCCACCAAACATTGACCTGCGAGGGAAAGAGAACTAGACAGTGATCGTTTCACCATAACCAGAAAATAACAGAACTGGAGAACAAATTGCAATCAAGAAACGGCAGCTTATACGAATACAAACAGTCGTCAACTCAGCCCCAAAGAAAAATGCAATAGATCACCACTTCTCAAGTCCCGTGAAACTCCAAAATGTGAAAGAATTAGATTACTAGTCCGCATGATGTCGTCACTCCCAAAGATTAAGAACAGCTGAAGAACAAATTTCGATCAAAACCAACAAACGCCCAGATGGTCATCAAATTTCAGTCCATCACGAGGGACCTGAAAGATGTGATCAAAGAAGACTAGTTCATCATGTAACCAAGAAAAGATGCAAAATGGATCATCGATCCTCCAAAACGCCCAAAATTGCCTCAATCGATGCAACAAACTGACCAGTGTCATCGTATTTATCCTCCTTTTACGACATCGGCAAAGTAAGAGATCGATCAGAACAAGCAACTGCCAACTCGCCTGATAACAAAATCCAAAGAAAGCCGGTGTATCAAATAAAGGCAAAGAAGGAAAAGCGGGAACCAAACGATTCCCATAAACCACGGCAAAGTCACAAAGAGACCGCATCTAACTTGATGAGGTAAAAGTATTGCATCAAACAAACTCTAACGCGAACGTAACAGAATGAGGCACTTAACTGGTAAATAAAAGAACAGGAGAACAAATTTCACTCCAACTAATAACTGTCTAGAATGCAAGAGACAGTAGCTTATCCAATTTCAAACAAGTTAGTCCCACAGAAGACACGCAGATAGGTCACCACTTCTTAAATCCAGCAAAATGGACACGTAAAATAATTAGAACTGGAGCATAAGCATCTCCCAACTAACCAAAGATAGAAATACCAGCGAGTGCCCAGAAGTTTTAAAATGTCAGTTTCATTGCCCCTCCTGAAGATGATCCAAGACTATCATCAACTCAACCAAACAAGAAGCGAAATAAGACCATTAGTCCTACAAGCAACGCCTTGCTTTATGTCAGCAATTGACCAATTTCTATTCATTATCCTTAAGATAGCATATCCTTAGATGAAGACATGCTCCAAGAGGAAAGAAGCCACTGCCAATTGAATCGAATAGCAAAATCCAGAATCAGTAAAACATTTAAATTAATCAATTGATGAATCAATAAATGATCAAATGAGGGTAACTCTATGAATGCTAATAAACATGGTAGAGTCCAAGAGAGGCAAACCAAAACCTTCGGAAAACTCTGTCAACAAACAGAAGAAATTGGATTTCTGCAACCAGACAAATCCTTTTAACAATCAGACCATGAAAGCAATCGGCTAATCATCAATTAAGAAACAAACGAACAATCACAACGCGATCCCTAAAGATGATATTGCAGAGTTCGTCAAGTGAAAGCTACAATAGAGAGGAAGACATGCAGAACCGGAGATGCGGGACAAGACTGAAAGATGAGGACACACGGAGACACCGGCTCTAGATTTTCAGTACTTATAATCCAAAGCAAAGTCTGGGTTTGGATTGTGTGAGCTGGCGACGCATACCCATTACGTAGAAAGAACCACCACAAATCATAGACACTCCACATTGACCTTGTCGGGGTAAAGTATTGCATCGCCCAATCTCGCCTGCGAGGGAAGGAGAACTAGGGATTTGACCATTCCACCTTAAAAGGAAAATAACAGAAATGGCAAACAAATTGCAATCAAGAAGAGGCCGCTTATCCAATTTCCGGCAATCTTCAACCCAGCCCAGAGATAAACACAACAGATCACGATTTCTCAAGTCTGGCAAAACTAC
Source organism: Syzygium aromaticum (assembly GCA_024500025.1). Classification (NCBI taxonomy): domain Eukaryota; kingdom Viridiplantae; phylum Streptophyta; class Magnoliopsida; order Myrtales; family Myrtaceae; genus Syzygium; species Syzygium aromaticum. The sequence goes on from CM044890.1 coordinate 11,091,114, forward strand.
AATCTATAAAAGAATCAGAACTAGACTGTAATAGTGTCGCCACTCCCAAAGACAAAAAAAGACTGCAGAACAAATTTTAATTCAAACCAGCATGTGCCCAGAAGGTTGTCACATTTCAGTCATCACCCAGACCAAAAAATGTTATTAAAGACTATAGTTCATCATCTGAACTGAAAAAGACTGCAAAACAGATTGTCAATCCTCCAAAAAGCCCTATTTTATGCAACAACTGACTAGTGTCATCGCATTTTTTATCCTTCATCCGCCAACAAAAAGAACGATCCAAGAGGAAAGAAGCACTGCAATTCACCAAATAACAAATTCCAGAGTGGAGCAAGTGAATGCAATGGGTCGCTCGACCAATAACAATCAAAGGAAAAGCATAAACCAAACAAGTCCCACAACCACAAAAAAGTCGCAAAGAGAACAAGTGAAACGTTCGGAATCTCTGCAGCAGCAGAAATTAGGCTTCTGCAACTAGCTGGATGCTTCAAAATCATACCGAGAGAGCAATTGGCTCATCAACAATCAATTAAGAAATAGGAACAAAAGAAGGGTTCAGAACGCAAATCGTAATTGGCTCATCAACAATCAATTAAGAAATAGGAACAAAAGAAGGGTTCGGAACGCAAATCGTGATTGATATCTCCTCTAAAGAAATAGAAACAAAAGAAGAGTCAAGAATCCAGCTTCAAAATCATACCGAGAGAACAATTGGCTCATCAATCAATTAGGAAATAGGAACAGAAGAAGGGTTAAGAACGCAAATCGTGATTGATATCTCCTCTGAAGAAATAGAAACAAAAGAAGGATCAAGAACGCAAATCGTGATTGATATCTCCTCTGAAGACGATCTCGCAGAGGCTGTCACGCAAGAGAGAGCAAAAGATCGGAGTAGTGAGAGAGAGAGAGAGAGCAATGCAATCAATGATGATCAGCTCGCTAATCCATAGCACAGCACAGCACTGCAACCAAAGAAGCCTCACTAAGAACACAAGAATCAACACACAACCAAGGATAAAACGACAAAGGCAAGACAAGGACGATATTGAATAGGATAACAAGCAACTGATGTCTCTTCTATTAGTCCTATGAGTTAAAAGACTCATCGTTGGACTCAAAAAAAAAAAATCTCCAAAAGCATAAATCATCAAAATATCACAGGATCTTCAAAAAAAAAAAATCCTAGAAGACCAAATAGGCGATCAAAAGGAGTGTAAATCCCAATGGTGGCCATAACCATGGCAAAGTCGTCCAAGAGAGGCGATCCGAAACCTTTGGAAAACTCTGTTCAGCAATCAGAAGAAATTAAGTTTCTGCAACCAGACATATCATTTCAAAAATCAGACCGTGAAAACAACCAGCTAATCAAAAATCAATCGAGAAGCCGAAACAAAAGAAGGATTAAGAACGCAATTTGACATTGATGTCTCCTTTGAAGAGGATTTGGCATGGAAAATCAAGCAGTAGCTATGAGAGAGAGGAACACATGCACGACCGGAGACGCAGGACGACATCAAAGGATGAGGACACAAGGGAGGGACAAATATCTGGAGGATGAGTCCGGATTCTGTAGACACGAACCCTCCTTGATTAGAAAGAACCATCACAGGTCATAGACACTTCACATCAGCCTTCACATGGTAAAGTATCGCATCGACCAAAGTCTGACCTGCGAGAAACAGAGAACTAGAAACTGATCACCACTTTCACCTTAACCGGAAAATAACGGAGCTGGAGAACAATCAATCTAAAAGGGCAGCTTATCTGATTTCAAACAATCATCAACTCAGTCCCAGAAACAAAACCCGATAGATCACTACTTCTCAAGTCCGGTAAAACTCCAATCTGTAAAAGAATTAGAGAACTAGCCTATATGATGTCGTCACTGCCAAAGATTAAGAATAGCTGAAGAACAAATTTCAATCAAGAAACGGCAGCTTATCCTATTTGAAACAATCATCAACTCAGCCCAGGAAAAACCCAACAGATCACCACCACTTCTCAAGTCCAGCAAAACTCCAATCTGTAAAAGAATTAGAGAACTAGTCTGTATAACGTCGTCACTCCCAAAGATTAAATAAAGCTGAAAAACAAATTTCAATCAAAACCAGCAAGAAACCAGAAGTCGTATCAAATTTTAGTACATCGCGCAGGACCTGAGGATGTGATCAAAGAATACTAGTTCATCATGTCACCAAGAAAGACTGCAAAACAGATCACCAGTCCTCCAAAATTGCCTAAATTGATGCAACAAACTGACCAACGTCATCGTATTTATCATCCTTCGACGACATCAGCAAAGGAAGAGATCGATCAAAACAAGCCACTGCCAATTCACCATTTATCAAAATCCATGGCAGAACAAGTAAACGCAAAGCTGGAACAGTGGATGAATCAATAAACCACCAAAGGAGGAGCATAAACCAAACAATTCCCATAACCACCACAAAGTCTTGAAGAGCGCAAAGACACCACCACGCAAAACCTTTGGAAATCTCCGCCATAGAAGAAACTAGTTTCTGCAAAGCCAGATGCTTCAAAAATCAGACCCAGAAAACAATCGCCCCATCACCAATGACAAAAGAAAGGAGAAAAACGTGAATTGGGCTGCATATCCGCTCCAAAGACAACCAAAAACGTGAATCCGGCTGGATATCTACTCCAAAGACAACCAAAAATGCGAATCGGGTTGATATCTCCCTAAAAACAACCACGCAGAGGCACTGATCATCTCACCTTAACCGGAAAATAATAGAAAAACAGAACAAATCTCACTCCTAATAAGCATCCAGAGTCCAAGAGGTGGTAGCTTATCCAATTTCAAACAACTTAGCCCCACAGAGAAAAGAATAATTAGGTCACCACTTCATAAATCCGGTAAAATGGACCCATAAAGAATTAGAAGTAGACGATAAGCATCTCCCCACTAACCAAAGATAGAAATACCAATGAGTGCCCAGAAGGTTTAAAAATGCCAGTTTCATTGCCCCTCCCAAAGATGACCAGAGACTAGTTCATCAACTCAACCAAACAAGAAGCAAAATAGTCCATTAGTCCTCCAAGAGCTTGCCAAACTCACAAACAATACCTACAATGGAAGGGAGCAACAATCAATGATCTTCCAAAAACAACAAAATACTCACATAAAAGTGCCAAAGAAAAAAGTTGTTCCAATGAAATAATGATTATGCAGCTAGAAAGAATCATCACAGGTCGAAGAGACTCCACATCAAACTCGATCAGGTAAAAGTGCTGCATTAACTAACTCTAGCCTGCGAAGAAAAGAGAACTAATCATATTTGGAAAGCAACAGAGCAGAAGAGCATACTTCATTCAAACTAATAACTACCTAGAATCCAAGAAGTGGTGGCTTAACCAAATTGCAAAAACTCAGCCCCACAGAAAAAAAAAAAAAAACAGCAATAGGTCACCACCTCATAAATCCGGCAAAACGTCAACCTGTAAAAAATAAGAACTAGACAATAATCATCACCCTACTCCCAAAAGATGATAAACTGAAGAACAAATTTCAATCAAAACCAGTAAGTTCCCAGAAGGTTTCAATCTCATCGCCCTCCTGAAGATGATCAAAGACTAGTTCATCAACTCAACCAAACAAGAACTGCAAAATAGGCCATTAGTCCTCCAAGAAATGTATCATTTCACGTAACCAACTCACCAGTTTCATCTTATTTATCGTCCTTAGACAGCATCCTCAAATGAAATGATCGCTCCAAAAGGAAAGAAGCCACTACCCATCCAACTGAATTGTGAAACCCAAAATCAGCTAGCAAAACAATTAAATGCATCAATTGATGAATCAATAAACGATCAAAGGAGCGTAAACCCCAATAACGCCCACAACCATGGCAAAGTCCAAGAGAGGTGATTCAAAGCCTTCGGAAAACTCCGTTCAGCATTCAGAAGAAACTAAGTTTCTGCAACCAGACATATCCTTTTAAAAATCAGACAGTGAAAACAACCGGCTAATCAACAAATCAATCAAGAAGCAGAAATGAAAAAAGGATCAAGAATGCGATTTGAGATTTGATGTCTCCTCTGAAGAGGATTTTGCAAAGGAAAATAAAGCAATAGCTATAAGAGAGAGGAACACATGCATACCAGAGATGCAGGACGACATTGAAGGATGAGGACACGAGGGAGGGACGATGATGGTTATCTGGAGTAAGGAGACAACAGCTCTAGATTTCCAATACTAATAATCTGAAGCAGAGTCCACATTGGATTGTGTGACCTGTCGACGGGTACCCCCTTCCGTAGAAAGAACCATCATAGATCATAGACACTCCACATCGGCCTTCACATAGTAAAGTATTGCAATGATTAAACTCTGACCTGCGAGGGAAAGAGAACTAGACACTGATCGTTTCACCTTAACTGGAAAATAACAGATTTCAATCAAGAAACGGCAACTTATCCAATTTCAAACAATCATCAACTCAGCCCCAGAGAAAAACACAAATGGATCACCACTTCTCAAGTCCAGCGAAACTCCAATCTGTAAAAGAATTAGAGAACTAGTCTGTACGATGTAGTCACTCCCAAAAATTACATGAAGCTGAAGAACAAATTTCAATCAAAACCAACAAGAGCCCAGAAGCTTATCAAATTTCAGTCCATCGTTCATGTCACCAAAAAAGACTGCAAAAGGGATCGTCGGTCCTCCAGAAAGCCCAATATTGCCTAAATTGAAGCAATAAACTGACCAGTGTCATCGTATTCATTGTCCTTCAACGACATCAGCTAAGGAAGAGATCGATCAAAACAAGCCACTGTAAATTCACCAAGAATAACAAAATCCAGAGTAAGCTGGTAGAACAAGTAACCGCAGAGACCTGAATGGTGGATGAATCAATAAACACGGTCAAAGGAGGAGTGTGAACCAAACAATTCCCATAAACCACGGCAAAGTCGAAACCTTCCGAAATCTCTGCTGCAGAAGAAATTAGTTTCTGCAAAGCGAGACACTTCAAAAAATCAGACGCAGAAAACAATCGCTTCATCAACAACAACAACAAAAGAAAGGATGAGAGCAAATCGAGATCGATATCTCCTCTTAAAGATGATCTCGTAGAGGCCGTCGTCATTCGAGAGAGAGCGAATGAAGGGATAAGCAGAACCAGAGAAATGCAAGACAGGAGCAAGACGAGGACACGAAGGAGTGCTGGATATTAATAGGAAGGTGACACCGACTTGCCCACAATAAGCCGCCAGCTTGCCCAAAATAAATCTTAGGTTCTGGCAGCGGTAAGTTTTGATAGTCCCTATAACCAAATAAAAAACCATAATCTACATATGTTAGGCCATTAAGGTGGCACAGCAGTCCAAATTAAACAACCCATTACGCCTAAAGCATATGACATCACCTCATTAATGAAAATGTTCCCAGCAACGGTTCTGTACCAAAAGGAAACACAGTAATTGTATAAAACAAAAATCTAAGCAAACTACAAATTGTGAGAGAGACCAATAAATCCTGCATACTCTTTGCTCCATAATTCACTAGCATATCCAATTAGTGATTGCAGCACACATATAAGAACAAAGAGAAACAAACCCAGAACAATGTGGACCTCAAGAGCTTCCCAAAATCAAAAACAATAGCTACAACGGAAGACAGCAACAATTATTGATTGCTCAAAAACAACAAAACAATTATTGATTGCTCAAAAACAGCAACACACCCCCATAGAAGTGTTCCAAAGAAAGAAAAGCTCGTCCAAAGGAATCATGCTTATGCAGCTAGAAAGAAACATTGCGGATCAAGAACCTCCACATCAAACATGATAAGGTAAAACTATTGCATCAAACAAACTCTCAAGCAAAGAAACAGAATGAGGCACTGATCAACTCACCTTAACCAGGAAATAACAGAACAGGAGAACAAAATTAACTCCAGCTGATAACTGCCTAGAATCCAAGAGGCGGTAACATCCAATTTCAAACAACTTAGCCCCACAGAAGAAAAGCAAATAGGACATCACTTCTTAAATCCGGCAAAATGGACACGAAAATTATTAGAACTGGAGAATAAGCATCTCCCTGCTATCCAAATATAGAAAAACCAGCGAGTGCCCACAAGGTTTCCAAATGTCAGTTTAATTGCCCCTCCTGAAGATGATCATAGACTAGTTCATAAACTCAACCAAACATGAAGGAAATTAGGCCATTAGTCCTCCAAGAAACACCTTATTTTATGTAACCAACTGACCACTCTCTATCCATCATCCTTAGACAGCATCCGTAGATGAAGATATCGCTCCAAGAGGAAAGAAGCCACTGCCAATTGAATTGGATATCAAAATCCAGAATCAGCTAGTAAAACATTGAAATCGATCAATTGATGAATGAATAAACGATCCAACGAGGGTAAACCCTAAGAATGGTCATTAACATGGTAGAGTCCAATAGAGGCGATCCAAAACCTTTGGAAAGCTCTGTCCAGCAAATAGAAGAAATTGGATTTCTGCAACCAGACCAAAACAAGACTGAAAGATGATGACACAAGGAGACACCAGCTCTAGGTTTTCAGTACTTATAATCCTAGGCAAAGTCTGGATTGGATTGTGTGATATGTTGATGCATACCTGCTCCATCGAAAGAATAATCACAAATCATAGACACTCCACATCGACCTTGACGAGTTAAGGAATTGAATCGACCAAACTCCGACCTGCGAGGGAACGAGAACTAGACATAGATCATTCAACCTTAACAGGAAAATAACAGAAACAGCAGACAAATTTCAATCAAGGAGCAGCAGCTTATCCTATTTCCAGTAATCTTCAAGTCTGGCGAAACTCCAATCTGTAAAAGAATCAGAACTAGACTGTAATAACATCGCCACTCCCATAGACAAAAAAGACGGGAGAAAACATTTCAATTCAAACCAGTATGTGCCCAGAAGATTATCACATTTCAGTCATCGCCCAGACCTGAAAATGTTATTAAAGACTACTCATCATCTGAACCAAAAAAGACTGCAAAACGGATTGTCAAACCTCCAAAAAGCCATATTTTATGCAACAATTGACCAGTGTTATCACATTTTTGTTTTTCAACGACATTGCAAACAAAAACAACGATCCAAGAGGAAAGAAGCCACTACCATTTCACAGAAAAACAAATTCCAGAGTAAGCTGGTAGAACAAGTGAACACTGGTTGAGGAATCAATAAATGACCAAAGAAGGAGTGTAAACCAAACAAGTCCACAACCACCACAGTCAAAAAGAGAACATGCGAAAGTTTTGGAATCTCTGCAACAGAAGAAATCAGGTTTCTGCAGCTAGCAGGACGCTTTAAAAATCATACCGAGAGAAATAACCTCATCAACAATTAATGAAGAAATAGAAACAAAAGAAGGGTAAAAAATGCAACTCTCTTCTGAAGATGATCTCGCAAAGGCTGTCATGCAAAGAGAGAGCGAGCAAACAAATGGAATAGTGTGAGAGAGAGAGGAAGGAATGCAACCAATGATGACCAGCTCGCTAATCCACAAGACAGCACACTGCAACCAGAGAAGCCTCACTAAGAGCACAAGAATCAACACAAAACGAAGGAGAAAAAGTGAGCGCCCAGAAGGTTTCAAAATGCCAGTTTCATTGCCCCTCCCAAAGATGACCAGAGACTAGTTCATCAACTCAACCAAACAAGAAGCAACTGAACACTTTCTATTCATCATCCTTAGGCATCCTCATATGAAGATATTGCTCCAAGAGGAAAGAAGGCACTGCCAATTGAATCAAATAGCGAGATCCAGAATCAGCTAGTAAAAGGTTTAAATGGATCGATTGATGTCCAGCAAATAGAAGAAATTGGATTTCTGCAACCAGACAAATTCTTAAAAAAAAAAGGTATATTTTAGAAAACCAAATAGGCAACCAAAATTCCTTCGGAAAATAATCCACAAACCAGAAGAGATTTTCTAAATGTCCTTGTCTAGAGTTCATCAAACCTGAATGGAGAAAAACATAAAAGGCACCCAGGAAGACATAAAAGGATGACGGGAGAGACAACAGGAAAATAAAAAAGAAGAAGATTTGAAGAATTTGACCATATAGAAGGGTTAAGATAGAATAGATAGTTGATTCTCATAAACGGATTCATAAAAGCTTCCATCACCAAGTTGAAACTTTGAATAAGGCCTCATCTGCTGTTGTCATAGCTATATTCCACTCTATGCTAAAACCTCAAATGGAAATCATCATAGGTATGTGATAGATCTATCAACAACCTACCACAATGACATAATGACAAACATATCCTACATAAACTATCTGCATAATTAAGTGCGATCATGTGGACTCCAAGAATTTGCTAGACTCATAAACAATCCCGACAATGGAAGGGAGCAACAATCATTGATCTTCCAAAAACAACACTTACACAACACTTCACATAGAAGTGCCAAAGAAAAAAGCTGTTCCAATGAAATAATGCTTATGCAGCTAGAAAGAACTATCACAAGTCGAAGACACTCCACATCAAACTTGATGAGGTAAAAGTACTGTATTAACTAACTCTGACCTGTGAAGGAAAGAGAACTATCATGTTTGGAAAACAACAGAACAGGATAACATACTTCATTCAAACTAATAGAAACTAATAACTACCTAAAGTCCAAGAGGCGGTAGCTTAACCAAATTTCAAATAACTCAGCCCAATAGGAAAAAAAAAAAAAAAAGAGCACCAGGTCACCACCTCATAAATCCGGCAACTTCAACCTGCAGGAGATTATAACTAGACAATAAACATCTCCCCACTCCCCAAAGATGATAAACTGAAAAACAAATTTCAATCAAAACCAGTAAACGACCAGAAGGTGTCAGTCTCATCAACCTCCTGAAGAAGATCAAAGACGATCAAGTCAACCAAACAAGAACTGCAAAATAGGCCATTAGTCCTCCCAGCCATTAGTCCTCCAAGAAATGTACTATTTCAAGTGACCAACTGACCAGTTTCATCTTATTTATTGTCTTCACATGGCATCCTTGGATGAAGAGATTGCTCCAAGAGCAAAAGAAGCCACTGCCAATCGAACAGAATTGAAAAAAACCAAAATCAGCTAGCAAAACACTTAAATCCGCCAATTGATGAATCAGCAAATGATCAAAGGAGCGTAAACCACAATAATGCCCATAACCGCGGCAAAGTCCAAGAGAGGCGATCTGAAACCTTCGGAAAAACTCTGTTCAGCATTCACAAGTGATTATGTTTCTGCATTTAGACAAATTCTTTCAAAAATCAGACCGTCAAAGCAATCCGCTAATCAACAATCAATCAAGAAGCAGAAACGAAAGAAGGATCAAGAAAACAGTTTGACATTGATGTCTCCTCTGAAGAGGAATTTGCAGAGAAAATCATGCAACAGCTATGAGAGAGAGGCACACGTGCATGACCGGAGACGCAGGACGACATTGAAGGATGAGGACACGAGGGAGGGACGGTTATCTGGAGGAAGGAGACACCGGCTCTAGATTTTCAATAGTAATAAGCCGAAGTAGAGTCTGGACGACGTTGCGTGGTCAGTTGAAGCGGATAGAAAGAACCATCACAGATTATAGACACTCCACATCCACTCTTCACATGGTAAAGTATCACCTCGACCAAACTCTGACCTGCGAGGGAAAGAGAACTAGGCACTGATCGTTTCACCATAACCGGAAAATAACAGAACTGGAGAACAAATTTCAATCAAGCAACGGCAACTTATCCTATTTCAAACAATCATCAACTCAGCCACAGGAAAAACCCAATAGATCACCACTTCTCAATTCCAGCGAAACCCCAATCTGTAAAAGAATTAGAGCTCTAGTCTTGTATAACGTCTATCATTCCCAAAGATTGAATAAAGCCGAAGAAAGAATTTCAGTCAAAGCGCCCAAAAGGATATCAAATTTCAATTGTCGCGAAGGAACCTGAGGATGTGATCAAAGAATGCTGGTTCATCATGTGACCAAGAAAGACTGCAAAACGGACCGTCGGTCCTCCAAGAAAAGCCCAAAATTGCCTAAATCGATGCAACAAACTGACCACTGCCATCCTCTTCATCGACCTTTGACGACATCATCAAAAAACTCCCAAATTCACCGAGAATAACAAAATCCAGAGTAAGCTGGCGGATCCAAGTAAAAACGCAAAGACCTGAACGATGGAGAAGCGTGAACCAAACGATTGCCACTAAACCGCGGCAAAGCGAAGAGACCGTGCAAAGAAATCTCCGCCGCAGAAGAAACTAGTTTTCTGCAAAGCCAAATGCTTCAAGAGATCAGAGGCCAGTAAACAATTCTGCCATCAACAACAACAAAAGGAAGGACAAGAGAGCGAATCGGTATCGAGATCTCCTCCTCTGAAGCCGATCTCGCAGAGGCCGTCGCCGGAGAGGGGAGAGCGAGCCAACGAACTGAAGAGGAAGAGCTAGAGCCAGAATGAGAAGGCGAAGGAGAGACGGGTACTTCAGGAAGGAGACACACCGACTTCGGGGACCGAGACAATGGTCATCCAAAGCAGAGTCGGGATCGGATGGCGCGATCATCATCATCTGTTTAACGGGCTATACTGAAAGGCTGTGGGCTGGGAATGGACCTTGGGCTTTGAGATGCACGCGAGGATTGTCTTGGGATGCGCCGCGAGTCCTAATCAATATAAATTTTATACAATTGGTCAACCTCGTGGAATGACACTGGTTCTAATTTGAAAGATAGATGGCGCTAAATAAATTTAGTCGCTATAAATTTATCAACAAAATATTTTCATCGTCTAAATATTTAGATATAAATTGTTATATCTTTTCTTAATTAATCATTTGGATGTTAAAGTAAGCGTGGGAGCACTTGAGTTTTCACTCGTGGTTTCCAGAGAAAATATATGCAAGCAAACAAACCAATAAGAGAAAAGAGTCTAGTAAATAGTGATTGGATTGTCTATATAGCGAGCTCTACACATTTCATAGATATATATTCCATTTATGGGAGTGGAATGGAACCACAACAATCCCGCACACTTCCGATTTTATATTATAGACGTCCCTGGGAAACTTTTACTGCTGCCCCACCATAAGTTCAAAATATGCCTGACGGAAGACCAAAATTCTTAAGGGAATGAGAAACGAAATCATATGCCACTGCAACCTATGCACATACCAAAAGTGGGAAAGGGCAACCACTGTCCACATACCAAAACAAGAAAAAGGAACCAAGAGGGGAGTGAAAATCATTAGTTCCCAGCTGTGATGATCAGCTCACACAGCTGCAGTCGCAGCCTCCTGACCAGATCCAAAAAGGGGAAAAGGTAACAAAACCACCCTGAAGAAAAAGTTCGCAACACGCGTAGACTTCTCGTTCAATGAATTGGCAGAAGATACCAAAAGAACTCCCATCTCACTTATAAATAACTTCAATAGCTACGCTTGATGTACATAATCATAAGGAAAAGTGGAAACTAACTGCTAGACTTCACTTGCACCAAGTGTGATGTTCCTCATCAACAAAATAGAATAGAAATGACGTAGAAGTTCCACACATCTGAACAAAAGATATTATACGAAACAAAAAGCGAAATGGGAATGCCTTTTCCAGTTGAACGCCAATGAGAGCTTATAAAAAAGATGCTTGAATTCCATGCTCACCAAATACATGGAGAACTCGAACCAAATTTTATCCCCTGCAGGAATAATACCTCTAATCCATCCCATTAAGAAGCAACCATTGTAGATCTTTCTCCTCGTCCAAGTTAATGAGCTAGGAGGACCAAATTCTGCCTCAAAAGAAAGAGAATAGTCTTGCCTTAACTGAAGTACTGAACTGGAGAATAAATAACATTACAACAGAAAATGGCCCAGATTCCAACAAACGGGAGCATATCCAATTTCAAACAAAGCCTGGACTCTACAATTCATGAACTCATCATCCCAAAGATCATCACTCCTCAAATCCAGCAACTCCAACCAAAAGGAATTAGAACCTACCCAAAAATAATTAACAGAAGAATAAATTTCAACCAAACCATTAAGTGCCTATGGAGCAGTAAGGGCATTGCTAGTCCACCAACCCAGCAAAAGATAACCGCTAAGAAATTGCCAATCCTCAAGTGAAGCTCAAATGACTAATCATGTGGAACAATTGACCAACCTCATCATCTATGCCATTCCTCCAAAATAAGAGATTGCTCCAAGAGAAAAGAAGGTGCTGCCAATACAATGAACAACAAAATCCAGAATCAGCTTGTACAATAACAGTGATCGATTGATCGATCGATCAATAGATAATCAAAGGAGGAGCGCAACACTGCAGACCCTATGACCGCAGGAGAGTTCCAAGATGCAATGAGAAACCAAAAGGGTTTAAGAATCTGCAACAACACACCTGCTTCCAAAATTAGATGACAGAGCAGTCATCTCATCAACAAGAAAATAGAAACAACAGAAGAAGGATTGAAGGAATGCTAATAGTGATTGATATCTCCATATCATCATTTCAAAATAAGATGCCACCAGCTTGCCCGAAATAAATCTTAGGTTCTGGCAGCGGTAAGTCTTGATAGTCCCTACAACCAAATAAAAACCCATGTAGTCCATATATATATTAGGTCATTGAGGTGGCACTACAGTCCAACTTAAGCAACCCATTACGCCTAAAGCATATGGCATCACCTCAATAATAAAAATTTTCCTGGCAACGATTCTGTACCCCCAAAAAAACACAGTACTCATGCCAAACAAAAATCTAAGTGAACTAGAAAGTGTGAGCAAGACCAATAAATCCTGCATACACTTATCTCCATAATTTACCAGCATATCCACATAGTGACTGCAGCACACAGATAAGAACGAAGAGAAACAACCCAGAACTGATGCTGACCCTAAAGAGCTTCCCAGAATCATAAAAAATAGCTACAATGGAAGACAGCAACAGTTACTGATCTCTCAAAAACAACATAGCCCCACAGAAGTGTTCCAAAGAAAGAAAAGCTCGTCCAATGGAATAATGCCTAAGCAGCTAAGAAAGAACCATCATCGATTGAGAAACCTCCACATAAAAAATGATGAGGTAACACTATTGCATCAAACAAACTCTAATGCAAAGGAAACAGAATGAGGCACTGATCATCTCACCTTGACAGGGAAATAACAGAACAGGAGAACAAATTTCACTCCGACTAATAACTGCCTAGAATCCAAGAAGCGGTAGCTTATCCAATTTCAAACATACAACTTAGTCCCACAGAAGAAACGCAAATAGGTCACCACTTCTTAAACCCGGCAAAATTGAAACGTGAAGGAATTAAAACTAGAGAATAAGCATCTCCCAACTAACCAAAGATAGAAATACCAGTGAGTTCCCAGAAGGTTTCAAAATGTCAGTTTCATTGCCCCTCCTGAAGACGATCAGAGACTAGCTCTTCAACTCAACCAAACAAGAAGCAAAATAGGCCATTAGTCCTCCAAGAAACGCCTTATTTATGTAACCAACTGACCACTTTCTATCCATCATCCTTAGACAGCATCCTTAGATGAAGATATTGCTCCGAGAGAAAAGAAGCCACTGCCAATTGAATCGGAAAGCTAAATCCAGAATCAGTTAACAAAACATTTAAATCAATCAATTGATGAATCAATAAACGATCAAACGATGGTAAACCCTAAGAATGCTCATAAGCATGGTAGAGTCCAAGAGAGGCGATCCAAAACCTTTGGAAAACTCTGTCCAGCAAAAAAAAGAAATTGGATTTCTGCAACCAGAGATGCATGCACAACCAGAGTCGCAAGACAAGACTGAAAGATGAGGACACAAGGAGACACCAGCACTAGAATTTCAGTACTTATAATCGGAAGCAAAGTCTGGATTAAATTGTGTGATCCGTTCATGCATACCCATTCCGCATTGACCTTGACAAGGTAAGGTATTGCATCGACCAAACTCTGACCTGCGAGGGAATGAGAACTAGGCATAGATTGTTCCACCTTAACAGGAAAATAACAGAAATAGGGTATAAATTTCAATCAAGGAGTGGCAGCTTATTATCATATTTCCCGCAATCTTCAACCCAGCCCCAGATAACACAATAGATCATGACTTCTCAAGTTTGCCGACTCTCAGATCTGTAGAAGAATCAGAACTAGACTGTAATCATGTTGCCACTCCCAAAGACAAAAAAGACTGCAGGACAATTTCAATTCAAACCAGCATGTGCCCAGAAGATTATCACATTTCAGTCGTCGCCCAGAATGTTATTAAAGACTGGTAGTTCATCATCTGAACCAAAAAAGACTGCAAAACGGATTGTCCATTGTTGACACCTAAATTTTGATCGAGGGGCCGTGCCGCGGGGAGGCCGCGACATCCATCCTCCCAAAAGCCTTATTTTATGCAACAACTGACCAGAATTATCGCCTTTTTCGTCCTTCGATAAGAAAGAAGCCACTGCCAATTCACGCGATAATGAATTCCAGAGTAAGCTGGTAAGTGAACACAATTGGTCAAGGAATCAATAAATGATCAAAGGAGGAGCGTAAACAAAACAAGTCCCCAACCACGACAGTCGGAAAGAGACCTGCGAAACTTTTGGAATCTCCGCAACAGAAGAAATTAGGCTTCTGCAACTAGCCGGATGCTTCAAAAATCATACCGAGAAAAATGTCTTATTTCATGTGACCAACTGACCAGTCTCATCTTATTTATCGTCCTTGACAGCGTTCCTCAGATGAAGAGATCACTCCAAGAGGAAAAGAAGCCAATGCCAATTGAACTGAAAAGAATCATCACAGGTCAAAGACACTCCACATCAAACTTGATAAGGTAAAAGTACCACATTAACTCACTCTAACCTGCGAAAGAAAGAGAATTCTGACATTTGGAAAACAACAAAACAGGAGAACAACCTTCATTCAAACTATTAACTGTCGAGAAACCAAGAAGTGGTAGCTTAACCAAATTTCAAATAACTCAGCCCCACAGAAATAAAAGCAATGGCTCACCACCTCATAAATCCGGTAAAACTTCAACCTGTAAAAAAATTTTAATTGGACAATTATCATCTCCCCACTCCCAAAAGATGATAAATTGAAGAACAAATTGCAATCAAAACCAGTAAGTGCCCAGAAGGTTTCATTCTCATCGCCCTCCTGAAGATGATCAAAGACTAGTGCATCAACCCAACCAAACAAGAACTGCAAAATAGGCCATCAGTCCTCCAAGAAATGTCTTATTTTACGTGACCAACCAACCAGTTTCATCTTATTTATTGTCCTTAGATAGCATCCTCATATGAAGAGATCGCTCCAAGACTGCCAATAGAATTGAATTCCGAAATCCAAATCAACTAGTAAAACAATTAAAATTCATTAATGGATAAATTGATAAATGATCAAAGGGAGCATAAAACCCAATGATGGCTATAACCGTGGCAAAGTCCAAGAGATGCGATCCGAAGCCTTTGGAAAACTCTGTTCAGCAATCAGAAGAAATTAAGTTTCTGCAACCAGACATATCCCTTAAAAAATCAGACCGTGAAAACAACCGGCTAATCAACAATCAATCGAGAAGCCGAAAGAAAAGAAGGATCAAGAACGAGATTTGACATGGATGTATGCTCTGAAGAGGATTTTGCAGGGAAAATCAAGCAATAGCTAAAGAGGGAGGAACTCCTGCACGACCAGAGATGCAGGACAACATCGAAGGATGAGGACACGAAGGACGGACGAATATCTGGAGGAAAGAGACACCTGCTCTAGATTTTCAATACTAATAATCCAAAGCAGAGTCCAGATTCTGTAGACGCAAACCCTCCTCACGTAGAAAGAACCATCACAGATCATAGACACCCCACACATTGGCCTTCACATGGTAAAGTATCGCATCAACCAAAGTCTGACCTGCGAGAAACAGAGAACTAGAAACTGATCACCACTTTCACCATAACCGGAAAATGAGAACAATCAATCAAGAAGTGGCAGCTTATCCGATTTCAAACAATCATCAACTCAGCCCCAAGAAAAACCTGACAAATCACCACTTCTCAAGTCCGGCAAAATTTCAATCTGTAAAAGAATTAGAGAACTAGTCTGTATGATGTCGTCACTGCCAAAGATTAAGAATAGCTGAAGAACAAATTTCAATCAAGAAACGACGGCTTATCCAATCTGAAACAATCATCCACTCAGCCCCAGGAAAAACCCGACAGATCACCGCCACTTCTCAAGTCCAGCAAAACTCCAATCTGTAGAAGAATTAGAGAACTAGTCCGTATAACGTCGTCGATCCCAAAGATTAAATAAAGCCGAAGAACAAATTTCAATGAAAACCAGCAAGAGCCCAGAAGGTTATCGAATTTCAGTCCATCGATCATGTCCCCGAGAAAGACTGCAAAACGGATCATCGGTCCTCCAGAAAGCCCAAAATCGCCTATTCACCGTCCTTCGAATCAAAGGAAGGGATCGATCAAACGCAAGCCACTGCCAAATTCACCGAGAATAACAAAATCCAGAGTAAGCCGGTAGAACAAAGTGAACACGCAAAGATCCGAGCGGTGGATGAATCGATGATAAACGATTAAAGGTACAGCGTGAACCAAACGATTCCCCTGAAACCACGACAAAGTCGCCAAGAGACCGCGCGAAACCTTCCCTAATCTCCGCCGCAGAAGAATCTGGTTTCTGCAAAAGCCCAGATGCTTCAAGAGATCAGACCGCAGCAAACAATTCTTCCATCAACAACAACAAAAGCAAGGACAAGAGAGCGAATCGGTATCGATATCTCCTCCTCCGAAGACGATCTCGCAGAGGCTAGTTTCTGCAAAAGCCCAGATGCTTCAAGAGACCAAACCCCAGTAAACAATTCTTCCATCAACAACAACAAAAGGAAAGACAAGAGAGCGAATCGGTATCCATATCTCCTCCTCCGAAGACGATCTCGCAGAGGAGGCCGTCGCCCGAGAGGGAGAGCGAGCCAGCGATCGGAAGAGGAAGAGGAAGAGGAAGAGCGAGAATAAGAAACAGGCAGCGAAGGAGAGACGGGTATTTATAGGAAGGAGAGACACCGACTTCGGGGACCGATAACGGTCATCCGAAGCAGAGTCAGGATTGGAAATAAGGATTGGACGGCCGCGATCATCATCCTCTGTTGACGCGTTTGTACCGAGAAAGGCGTTGGGCTTGTGATGCACGCGATGATGGCCTTGGATGCGCCGCGTGGCAAAATTAGGATTGGACGCGATCCATCTTTGACCACGTGCCCTACTCCTGACAAATATAATTGGTCCACCCTCGTGAAATGAGTGACTGGTTCTGCTTTGAAAGATCGGGCTTTAAATTTTATCTTTTTTTATGGTCAGATGGCTTTAAATACTTTTAATTTCCATTTATTTGATGAAAAATAAATAATTTGAAAATTTGTATTGTTTAACAAAAAGATAAATTAACGAAATTTTTTAAAATGCAAATTATTGTAGATAAATAAAAAAAATTCATTAACTAATAATTTCAAACAATATAAAAGATTAATTTTAGCAAAATATTTTTTTAACCATTTATTTTTTGCGAAATAAATGAAGCAATTATCAATGAATTTTCATATTTGCGAGGGAAAATTATATGCGAAGAATATAAACCAATAAGAGAAAAAAGTGTCTAACGAGGACTAATATGAACATTTAAGAAAATAGATAAACTCTTTAAACAAAATATCCACAAAATCTTTTTATGAGAGGAAGAATCCACAAAAATCTTTTTATGTGCACAATAACTGGAGTTCCATAAGAGAACCTAGCAAATAGTCTACACATTCCATAGGTATATATTCCATTGAAGCCAGTGGAATGGAACCACAGCAATCCTACACACTTCTGATTTTTTATATCATATACATCCTCGGGAAATTTTTACTGCCACCACACCATAAGTTCAAAATATGCCTTGTTAGAGACTCTGCACCATTCAATAACATGAAATTGCTGACGAAAATCTGAAAGTCGGAAAAACCATAGTGATGCAAGCCATTTCACAGGATGAAGATGGTAATAACAACCAAAGAGAATTGTTAAGGAAATGAGAAACGGAAACCTATGCCAATAGGTTGACTAGAGAGAATGCTATACCATTCACCAGAAGAAAAGTTTGCAACGCAAGTAGACTTCCTTCAATGAATTGGCTTAGTATTACTCCAGAAAACTACAATTTCATATGAAAATAAAATGACAGAAGATAACGAAATAACTAGAATCTCATTTCATATGAATTGGCTTAGTATTAGCTTCAATAGCTACGCTTATTGTATATAGTAGATTATATATAAAATAGAATTGAATTGCCATCCAAATATTACAGGACGATAAGGAAGGAAAAATGGAAACTTACTGCTAGACTTCCACTTGCACCAAGTGTGATGTTCTTCGTCAACAAAATAGAATACAAATGACGTAGAAGTTCCGGCATCCTATCAAAGCTATTGTAAGAAACAAAAGGCGAAATGGGAATGCCTTTTCCAGTTGAAGGACAATGAGAACTTATAAAAAAGAAGATAATTGAATTCCATGCTCACCAAATACATGGAGAACTCTAACCAAATTTTATCCCCTGCAGGAAAAATAATACCGCTAATCCATCTCCATTAGAAGGAACCATCGTAGAACTGTCTCCACATCCAAGCTCATTAGCTAAAGTTTTGGGAAGACCAAATTCTGCCTTAAAAGAAAGAGAACTAAAAAGCCATGGTCTTGCCTTAACTGAAATACGGGAACTGGAGAATAAATAACATTACAATAGAAAATGGCCCAAATTCCAACAAGCGGGAGCATATCCAATTTTAAACAAAGCCCAGACTCTGCAATTCATGAACTCATCATCCCCATAGAAAAGGCAATAGATCATCACTCCTCAAATCCAGCAACTCCAACCAAAAGGAATTAGAACTAGACAATTATATACTACCCGAAAATAATTAACCAAAGAACAAATTTCAGTTAAACCATTAAGTGCCTACATAGCAGGAAGGGCATTGCTAGTCCACCAACCCAGCCAAAAATAACCACCAAGAAATTGTCAATCCTCAATTGAAGCTCAAATGTCTTATCATGTGGAACAAGTGACTATCCTCATCAGCTAGTACAACAACAAAGAAGATTGCTCCAAGAGAAAAGAAAGATGCTGCCAATACGCTGAACAATAAAATCCAGAATCAGCTTGTACAATAACAATGAACAATCATTCGATCAATATGTAATCAAAGGAGGAGCGTAAAACTGTAAACCCTAGCGAGGTACATGACCGCAAGAGAGTCCCAATGATGCAATGTGAAACAAAAGAGTTTATCTGCAACAAGCCACGTGTTGCTAAAATTTGATGAGAAAGCAATCAACTCATCAACAACAAGGAAATAGAAAAAACAGAAGGAAGGATTGAAGGATTGCTAATAGTGATTGATATCTCCATATCATCATTTCAAAACAAGATGCCATCAGCTTGCCCAAAATAAATCTTAGGTTCTGGCAGCGGTAAGTCTTGATAGTCCCTATAACCAAATAAAAAGCCATAATGTACAGATATTAGGCCATTAAGGTGGCACTACAGTCCAACTAAAAAAATTACGCCTAGAGCATACGGCATCACCAGGTCCATCACAGGGGAAACGAAAACCAAGATTCTCCTTATATCCCAGAAGTCATAATAAAAGACTTTAAGAAAACACAGTAATCGTGTCAAACGAAATCTAAGCGAACTAGAAATTGTGAGCAAGACAAGTAAATCCTGCATACACTTTATCTCCATAATTTACCAGCATATCCAACTAGTGGTTGCAGCACACAGATAAGGATGAAGATAAACAAGCCAGAACTGATGTGGACCCTCAAGCGCTTCCCAGCATAAACAATAGCTACAATGGAAGACAGCAACGATTATTGATCTCTCAAAAACAACAAAATACCCCATAGAAGTGTTCCAAAGAAAGAAAAGCTCGTCTAATGGAATAATGCTTATGTAGCTAGAAAGAACCGTAACGGATCGAGAAAACTCCACATCGACCATGATGTGGTAAAACTATTGCATCAAGCAAACTCCAATGCGAAGGAAACAGAATGAGGCACTAAGCATCTCACCTTACCGGGAAATAATGAGCAGGAGAACAAATTTCACTCCAACTAATAACTGCCTAGAATCCAAGAGGCTGTAGCTTATCCAATTTCAAACAACTTACCCCCACAGAAGGAATGCAAATAGGTCACCAATTCTTAAATCCGGCGACATGGACACGTAAAAGAATTAAACTAGAGACTAAGCATCTCTCAACTAACCAAAGATAGAAATACCAATGAGTGCCCAGAAGGTTTCAAAATGTCAGTTTCATTGCCCCTCCTGAAAATGATCAGAGACTAGCTCATTAGCTCAACCAAACAAGAAGCAAAATAGGCCATTAATCCTCCAAGAAACGCCTTATTTTATGTAACCAACTGACCACTTTCTATTCATCATCCTTAGACAGCATCCTTAGATGAAGATATCGCTCCAAGAGGGAAGAAGCCACTGCCAATTGAATCGAATACCAAAATCCAGAATCAGCTAGTAAAACATTCAAATTGATCAATTGATGAATCAATAAACAATCAAACAAGTGTAAGCCCTATGGATGCTCATAAACATGGTAGAGGCCAAAAGAGGAGATCCAAAACCTTTGGAAAACTCTGTCCAGCAAATAGAAGAATTGGATCTCTGCAACTAGAGATGCATGCACAACCAGAGACGCGGACAAGACTGAAAGATGAGGACACAAGGAGACACACCAGCTCTAGATTTTCAGTACTTATAATCCGAAGCAAGGTCTGGATTGGAATGTGTGATCTGTTGACGCATACCCGTTCTGTCGAAAGAGTAATCACAGATCATAGACACTCCACATTTACCTTGACGAGGTAAGGTATTGCATCGACCAAACCCTGACCTGCAAGGGAACGAGAACTAGGCATAGACCGTTCCACCTTCGCAAGAAAATAACAGAAATAGCAAACAAATTTCGATCAAGGAGTGGCAGCTTATCCTATCTCCAGCAATCTTCAACCCAGCCCTAGAAAATAACACAATAGATCACAACTTCTCAAGTCTGGTGAAACTCCAATCTGTAAAAGAATCAGAACTAGACTGTAATAATGTTGCCACTCCCAAAGACATGAAAGATCGGAGAACAAATTTCAATTCAAACCAGCATGCCCAGAAGATTATCACATTTCAGTCATCGCTGAGACCTGAAAATGTTATTAAAGACTAGTAGATCATCATCTGAACCAAAAAGGACTGCAAAACGGATTGTCGATCCTCCAAAAAGCCCAAAAAACTTATTTTACAACAAAATATTCACATAGAAGTGCCAAAGAAAAAAGCTGCTCCATTGAAATAATGTTTATGCTGCTAGAAAGAACCATCACAGGTCGAAGGTACTCCACATCAAACTGGACTAGGTGAAAGCACCGCATTAACTAACTCAAACTTGCAAACATATCTGGAAAACAACAGAACAGGAGAACAAACTTCATTCAAACTAATAACTGTCTAGAATCCAAGAAGCTGTAGCTTAACCAAATTTCAAATAACTCAGCCCCAAAGAAAAAACGCAATAGATCACCACCTCATAAATCCGGTAAAACTTCAACCTGCAAAAGATTAAGACTAACTCATCTCCCCGCACCCCAAAGATGATAAACTGAAGAATAAATTTCAATCAAAACCAGTAAGTGGCCCAGAACGTTTCAGTTTCATCCCTCCTGAAAATGATCAAAGCCGAGTTCATCAACTCAACCAAATAAAAACTTCAAAATAGGCCATTAGTCCTCCTGAAAATGATAGTTCATCAACTCAACCAAAAAAGAACCGCAAAATAGGCCATTAGTCCTCCAAGAAATGTCTCATTTCATGTCACCAACTGACCAGTTTCATCTTATTTATCGTGTCCTTAGAAAGCATCCTCAGATGATGAGATCGCTCCAAGAGGAAAGAAGCCACCGCCAATGGAACTGAATTGCAAAATCCAAAATCAGCCAGTAAAACAATTAAATCCATCAATTGATGAATCAATAAACGATCAAAGGAGCTTACACCCTAATAATTCCCATAACCGTGGCAAAGTCCAAGAGAGGCAATCCGAAACTGTCAAAAAAATCTCTTCGGCGTTCAAAAAATTAAGTTTCTGCAACCAGACAGATCCTTTCAAAAATCAGACCATGAAAGCAATCGGCTAATCAACAATCAATCAAGAAGTAGAAACAAAAGAGGGATCAAGAATGCGATTTGACATTGATGTCTCCTCTGAAGAGGAATTTCCAGAGAAAGCAATAGCTATGAGAGAGAGGAACATGCACAACCAGAGACGCAAGACGACATTGAAGGATGAGGACACGAGGGAGGGACGCTTATTTATAGGAAGGAGACACCAGCTCTAGATTTTCAACACGAATAATCTGAAGCAGAGTCTGGATTGGAGTGTGGAATCTGTTTACGCGCACCCCTTGCGTAGAAAGAATGATCACAGACCATAGACACTCCACATTGGCCTTCACATGGTAAAGTATTGCATTGACCAAACCTGCAAGGGGAAAAGAGCTAGGCACTGATTGTTTCACTCAAACCGGAAAATAACAAAACTGGAGAACAAATTCAATCAACAAACAGCAGCTTATCCAATTTAAAACAATCATCCACACAGCCCCAGAGAAAAATGCAATGCACTTCTCAAGTCCGGCCAAACTCCAATCTGTGAAAGAATGAGAGATCTTAGTCTGTACAATGTCGTCAACTCCCAAAGATTCAAAAAACTGAAGAATAAATTTCAATCAAAACCAGCAAGCTCCCAGAAGGTTATCGAATTTCAGTCCATCACACAGAATCTAAGGATGTGATCAATGAATTTCATCATGTCACCAAGAAAGACTTCAAAACAGATCGCCGGTCCTCCAAAATTGCCTAAATTGATGCAACAAACTGACCAGTGTCATCATATTTATTGTCCTTTGATGACATCAGCAAAGGAAGAGATCGATCAAAACAAGCCATTGCCAATCCACTAAATAACAAAATCCAGAGTAAGTTGGCAGAACAAGCAAACGCAAAGATGGAACGTTGGATGAATCAATAAATGATCAAAGGAGGAGCGTCAACCAAACAATTCCCATAACCACCACAAAGTTGCAAAGAGTGTGAAGACACCACATGAAACCTTCGGAAATCTCCGCCATTAAAGAAACTAGTTTCTGCAAAGCCAGATGCTTCAAAAATCAGACCCAGAAAACTGTCGCCCCATTAACAATGACAAAAGAAAGGACAAAAATGCAAATCAAGATTGATATCTCCTCTAAAGACAGTCCTCACAGAGGCACTGATCATGTCACCTTAACCGAAGGTTATAGAACAGAAGGACTAAATTAGATCTGCCTAGAATCCAAGGGGCGGTACCTTATCCAATTTCAAACAACTTAGGCCCACAGAGAAAAACACAATTAGGTCGCCACTTCATAAATCTGGCAAAATGGACACATGAACAATTAGAACTAGACCTTACCAAAAAAAAAAAAACAATTAGAACTAGACGATAAGCATTTCCCCACTAACCAAAGATAGAAATACCAGTGAGTGCCCAGAAGGTTTCAAAATGCCAGTTTCATTGCCCCTTCCGAAGATGACCAGAGACTAGTTCATCAATTCAACCAAACAAGAAGCAAATAGACCATTAGTCGTCAAAGAAAAGCAGACCTCATCCACTGTTGTTGTAGCTGTATTCCACTCCATGCTGAAACCTCAAATGGAAGTCATCATAGTTATGTCATAGGTCTATCAAGCACCTATCATAAGGACATAATGACAAACAAATCCTACATAAACTATTTACATGATATACAGGCGATCATGTGGACCCCAAGAGCTTGCTAGACTCATAAACAACACCTACAATGGAAGGGAGAAACAATCATCACAGATAAAAGTGCTCACATATAAGTGCCAAAGAGAAAAGCTGTTCCAATGAAATAATGTTTATGCAGCCAGAAAGAATCATCACAGCTCAAAGACACTTAAGACATCAAACTTGATGAGGTAAAAGTGTTGTATTGACTAACTCTAACCTGCGAAGGGGAGAGAACTATTCATATTTGGAAAACAACAGAACAGAAGAACATACTTCATTCAAACTAATAACTACCTATAATCCAAGAAGAGGTAGCTTAACCAAATTTCAAACATGATGAACTGAAGAACAAATTTCAATCAAAACCAGTAAGTGCCCAGAAGGTTTCAGTCTATGGCCCTCCTGACGATGATCAAAGCCTAGTTCAACTCAACCAAACAAGAATTGCAAAATAAGCCATTAGTCCTCCAAGAAATGTCTTTATTTCATGTAACCAATTGACGAGTTTCATCTTATGTGTCATCCCCTTAGACAGCACCCTCAGATGAAGAGATCCCTCCAAGAGGAAAGAAGCCACTACTAATAGAACTGAATTGCGAAATCCAAATCAGATAGCAAAACAATTAAATCCATCAATTGACGAATCAATGAACGTTCAAAGGAGCGTAAACTCGAATACTGCCCACAACCATGGCAAAGGCCAAGAGAGGCAATGAGAAGTAAAGTCCAGATTGGATAGTGTGATCTGTCGACGCGTACCCCCCCTAGGTAGAAGGAACCATCACAGATCATAGACACTCCACATCCGCCTTCACATGATAAAGTATCGCATCGACCAAAGTCTGACCTGCGAGGGAGAGAGAACTAGAAGCTAATCGTTTCACCTTAACCGGAAAATAACAGAAACTGGAGAACAAATATTCAATCGAGAAACGGCAGCTTATCCAATTTCAAACAATCGTCAACTATAGATCGCCACTTCTCAAGTTCAGTAAAATTCCAATCCGTAAAAGAATTAGAGAGTCTGTCTGTATGATGTCGTCGCTCCCAAAGATTACATGAAGTTGAAGAACAAATTTCAATCAAGACCAGAGCCCAGAAGCTTATCAAATTTCATTCCATCCCATCACGTCTTCGAGAAAGACTGCAAAGCGGATCGTGGGTCCTCCAAAAAGAGCCTAAAATTGCCGAAATCGACGCAAGAAACCGACCAGTGTGTCATCGTATTCATCGTCCTCCTTCGACGACATCAGCAAAGGAAGAGATCGATCAAAACAAGCCAACTGCCAAATTCACCGATAATAACAAAATCCAGGGTAAGCTGGTAGAACAAGAAATGGTCAAAAGAGGGGGGCGTCAACCAAACGATTCCCATATACCACGACAAAGTCGCGAAGAGACCGCGCGCAACCTTCATTAATCTTTGCCGCAGAAGAAACTAGCTTTCTGCAAAAGCGAGACGCCTCAAAAAATCAAACCCAGGAAACAATTCTCCCATCAACAACAAAAGAAAGGACGAGAGCAAATCGGTATCATTGTCTCCTCTAAAAGACGATCTCCAGCGAGAGGGAGAGCGAGCGAGCGAACGAACGGGAGAGGAAGAGCAAGAGCAAGAATCGGAAGGGCGAAGGAGTGAGTGCCATTTGTAGGAAGGAGACACCGACTTTGCGACCGACAACGGTAATCCGAAGCATGGTCAGGGTCGAATGGCGCGATCATAATCTGTGGGCTGGCAATGGGCATGGTCAGGGCTTGCGATGCACGCGAAGTTGGTCTTGGATGTGCCGCGGGTCAAAATTAGGATTGGGAGGCGATGCATGCATCTTTGACCACGAGTCATAATCAATATAATTGGTCATCCCCGTGGAATGGCATTGGTTCTGATTCGAAAAATGGCTTTAAGCAATTTTAATCTCCATTTATTTTATGGTAAATAAATAATATGAAAAATTTTCTTAATAATATCACTTGCATTGTTTTACAAAAATAAATTAACTAAAAATATTTGCTGATACTTAAAAATATGTTTTATTAATCAATTATTTCAACAATATAAGTGATTATTGGATCTTAAGATAGGTGTCGTGGTCTGTGAGGGAAATTATATGTAAGCAAAAATAGACCAACAAGAGAAAAGAGTCTAAAACGAGGACCAACACGGACACTTAATAAAATAGAGAAACACTTTAAACATAAAAAACACGAAATCTTTTTATGAGAGAAAGAATCTAGCACAATAATTAGAGTTCCATAGGAGAACCTAGTAAATAATGATTGGATTGTTTATATAAGTCTATACATTTCAAGGTATATATTCCATTGAAGGCAGAGGGAATAGAACCACAACAATCTTACACACTTCTGAATTTATATTATAGACATTCCCGGGGAAAGTTTTACTGCCACCACACCATTAAGTACAAGATTTGCCTGACAGAAGGACCAAAATATGTCTTGCTAGAGACTCTGCACCATTTCATATAAAAATAAATGACAGAAGATACCGAAACAACTAGAAACTCATTTATAAATAACTTCAATAGCTATGCTTGATATATATTATAGTAGATTATACATAAAATTGCCATCGATAAAGAAATCAGAAGGAAAAGTGAAAACTTACTGCTTGACTTCCACTTGCATCAACAAAATTGGGAAACAACTAACATAGAAGTTCGACATCCAATAAAAAATACTGCAAGAAACAAAAGGCTAGAAAATTGGGAATGCCTTTTCCAGTTGAAGGTTCTCACATTTTAGTCATCGCGCAGAACTGAAAATGTTATTAAGTACTAGTAGTTCATCATCTTAATGGAAAAAGACTAGAAAATGGACTGTTGATCCTCCAAAAAACCTTTTTTTATGAACAACTGACCAGTGTCATCGCAATTTTTGTCCTTAATCCGCAAACAAAAAGAACGATCCAAAAGGAAAGAAGCCACTGCATTTCATCAAATAACAAATTCCAGAGTAAGCTGGTAGAGCAAGTGCACGCGATTGGTCGATGGACCAATAAACGATCAAAGGAGGAGCATAAAACCAAACAAGTCCACAACCATGACAAAATCGCAAAGAGAACATTTGAAACGTTCAAAATTGCTGCAGCAGCAGAAATTAGGCTTTTGCAACTAGCCGATGCTTCAAAAATCATACCGAGAGAGCAATTGGCTCATCAACAATCAATTAAGAAATAGAAACAAAAGAAGGGTCAGGAACGCAAATCGTGATTCATATCTCCTCTGAAGACAATCTCGCAGAGGCTGTCACACAGGAGAGAGCGAACAAACAGAATAGAGAGAGAGAGAGAGAGAGAGAGAGAGAGAGAGAGAGAGGAATGCAATTAATGATGATCAGCTCACTAATCCACAGCACAGCACTGCAACCAGAGAATCCTCACTAAGAACACAAGAATTAACAAAGAACAAAGGAGAAAAGGACAAAGGTAAGGCAAGACGATATTGAATAGGATAACAAACAACAGATGTCTCTTCCATTTGTCCTATACATTAAATGATTTGTCTTTGGACTCGCAAAAAAATTCTCGAAAAGCATAAATCATCAGAAATATCACAGGATCTTCCAAAACAATCATCCTATAAAACCAAATAGGCAACCAAAACTAATCCCAAAAAAATCCACAAACCAGAGACCAGAATAGACTTTCTAAATGTTCTTTTCTATAGTTCATCAAACCTGAACGGAGAAAGAGAGAGGCATAGCAGGGGCATAGGAAGACATAAAAGTTGACAATAGAATTGCTGTCATAAACCGATCCATACAAGCTTACATCACCAAGTTGAAACTTTAAATAAGGCCTCGTCCGCTATTGTTGTAGCTGTTTTCGACTCTATGCTGAATCCTCAAATGGAAGTCATCATAGTTAGGTCACAGATCTATACCATAAGGACATAATGACAAACAAATCCTACATAAACTATCTGCACTTGATCGTCCAAAAACAACTAAATACTCACATAGAAGTGTCAAAGAAAAAAACTGTTCCAATGAAATAATGTTTATACAGCTAGAAAGAATCATCACAGGTCGAAGACACTCAACATCAAACTTGATGAGGTAAAAGTACTACATTAACTAACTCTAACCTGCAAAAGAAAGAGAACTCTCATATCTGGAAAACAACAGAACAGGAGAACAAACTTCATTCAAACTAATAACTACCTAGAATCCAAGAAGCGTAGCTTAACCAAATTTCAAATTAATCCAGCGAAACTTCAACCTGTAAAAGATTTGAACTGGACAAGAATCTTCTCCCCACTCCCAAAAGATGATAAATTGAAGGACAAATTTCAATCAAAACCAGTAAGTGCCCAGAAGGTTTCAGTCTCATCGCCCTCCTAAAGATGATCAAAGCCTAGTTCATCAACTCAACCAAACAAGAACTACTGCAAAATAGGCAAATAGTCCTCCAAAAAATGTCTTATTTCATGTGACCAACTGACCAGTTTCATCTTATTTCCCTAGACAGCATTCTCAGATGAAGAGATCGCTCCAAGAGGAAAGAAGCCACTGCGAATCAAACTGAATTGCGAAACCCAAAATCAGCTAGTAAAACAAATAAATTCATCAATTGATGAATCAATAAAAGATCAAAGGAGCGTGCAAACCCTAATAATGCCCGTAACAGTAGCAAAGTCCAAGAGAGGCCGTTTGAAACCTTCGGAAAACTCAGTTCAGCATTTAGAAGAAAATTATTTCTCTCCAACCAAACAGATCTTTTCAAAATTCAGACTGTGAAAACAATTGGCTAATCAACAATCAATCGAGAAGCAAAAACAAAGGATCGATCAAGATCACCAGAGACGCAGGACGACATTGAAGGATGAGGACACGAGGGAGGAAAGGTTATATGGAGGAAGGAGACACCAGCTCTAGATTTTCAATACTAATAATCCAAACATTGACCTGCGAGGGACAGAGAACAAGGCACTGATCGTTTCACCTCAACCAGTAAATAACAGAACTGCAGAACAAATATTCCATCAAGAAACGGCAGCTTATCTGATTTCGAACAATCATCATCAACTCAGCCACAGTGAAAAACCCAATAGATCACCACTTAAGTCTGGTGAGACTCCAATCTGTTAAAGAATTAGAGAACTAGTCCATATGATGCCATCACACCCAAAGATTAATTAAAGCTGAAGAACAAATTTCAATCAAAACCAGCAAGAGACCAGAAGGTCATCAAATTTCAGTCCATCGATCATGTCACCAAGAAAAACTGCAAAACGGATCGTCGGTCCTCCAAAAAGCCGAAAATTGCCTATGTTAATGCAACAAACTGACCACATCGGCCTCGTATTCGTCGTCCTTTGACCACATCAGCAAATGAAGAGACCAATCAAAACAAGCCACTGCCAAATTCACCGAGAATAACAAAATCCAGAGTAAGCTAAAAGAACAAGTAAATGCAAAAGACCCGAATAGTGATGAATCAATAAATGATCAAAGGAGGAGATAGAACCTAACAATTCCCATAAACCATGGCAAAGTCGCAAAGAGACCGCGCAAAACCTTCAAAAATCTCTGCCTCGGAAGAAACTTAGTTTCTTTTGTAGAAAAGAACCATCACAAATCTTAGACACTCCACATCGGCCTTCACATGGTAAAGTATTGCATCGACCAAACACTGACCCACAAGTGAAAGAGAACTGGAGAACAAATTTCAATCAAGAAACGGCAGCTTATCCAATTTCAAACAATCGTCAACTCAACCCCAGAGAAAAACGCAATAAATCACCACTTCTCAAGTCCGGCGAAACTCCAATCTGTAAAAGAATTAGAGAATAGTCAATATGATGTCATCACTTCCAAAGATTAAGAACAGCTGAAGAACAGATTTCGATCAACACCAGCAAGGGCCAAGAAGGTTATCAAATTTCAGTCCATCACGCGGGAGTTGAAAAATGTGATCAAAAGAGTGCGAAATGGATTGTCAGGTCCTCCAAAAAGCCCAAAATTGCCTAAATCGATGCAACAAACTGACCAGTGTCATCATATTTATCCTCCTTTGACGACATCAGCAAAGGAAGAGATAGATCAGAACAAGCCACTGCCAATTCACCGAATAACAAAGCCCAGAGTAAGCTGGTGGATCAAATAAAGGCAAAGAAGGAAAAGCATGAACCAAACGATCCCCATAAACCATGGCAAAGTCACGAAGAGACTATATCTACTGCATCAAACAAACTCAAACACAAAGGAAACAGATTGAGCACTGATCAACTATCTCACCTTAACCACTAAATAACAGAACAGGAGAACAAATTTCACTCAAACTAAAAACTGCCTAGAATCCAAGAGGTGGTGCTTATCCAATTTCAAACAACTTAGTCCCACAGAAAAAACGCAATAGGTCACCACTTCCTAACTCCAGCGGAATGGACCTGTAAAAGAATTAGGACGATAAGCATCTCCCCGCTGACCAAAGATAGAAATACCAGTGCGTGCGCAGAAGGTTTCAAAACGTCAGTTTCATTGCCCCTCCTGAAGATGATCAGAGACTATCATCAACTCAACCAGACAAGAAGCAAAACAAGGCCATTAGTCCTCCAAGCAATGCCTTACTTTATGTAACCAACTGACCAATTTCTATTCATCATCCTGAGACAGCATCCTTACATGAAGATATGCTCCAAGAGGAAAGAAGCCACTGCCAATTGAATCGAATAGTGAAATCCAGAATCAGTTAGTAAAACATTTAAATCGATCAATAACTGATCAAATGAGGGTAAACCCTAAGAATGCTCATAAACATGGTAGAGTCCAAGAGAGGTGATCCAAAACCTTTGGAAAATTC
The DNA here is from genome assembly GCA_024500025.1 of Syzygium aromaticum. Classification (NCBI taxonomy): domain Eukaryota; kingdom Viridiplantae; phylum Streptophyta; class Magnoliopsida; order Myrtales; family Myrtaceae; genus Syzygium; species Syzygium aromaticum. The sequence continues at coordinate 11,121,835 of CM044890.1, forward strand.
TGTCAGCAAACAGAAGAAATTAAATTTCTGCAACCAGATATATCTTTTTAACAATCAGACCGTGAAAGCAATGGGCTGATCATCAATTAAGAAAGAAAAGAACAATCACGACGCGATCTCTGAAGATGATATTGCACAGTTCATCAAGTGAAAGCCATTATAGAGAGGAAGACATGCACAACCAGAGACGCGGGACGAGACTGAAAGATGAGGACACAAGGACCATCACAGATCATAGACACTCCACATTGACCTTGGCGAGAAGTATTGCATCGCCCAAACTCGCCTGCGAGGGAAGGATAACTAGGGATTTGATCATTCCACCTTAACAGGAAGATAACAGAAATGGCAAACAAATTGCAATCAAGACGTGGCAGCTTATCCAATTTCCGGCAATCTTCAACCCAGCCCCATAGAAGAGCACAATAGATCACGACTTCTTAAGTCTGGTGAAACTCCAATCTGTAAAAGAATCAGAACTAGATGTAATAGTGTTGGCACTCCAAAAGACAAAAATAGACTGCAGAACATATTTTAATTCAAACCAGCATATGGCCAGAAGGTTATCACATTTTGGTCTGGTGGAACTCCAATTTGTAAAAGAATCAGAACTAGATGTAATAGCGTCGCCACTCCCAAAGACAAAAATAGACTACAGAACAAATTTTAATTCAAACCAGCATGTGCCCAGAAGGTTATCACATTTCAGTCATCGCCTAGACCTGAAAATGTTATTAAAGACTAGATGTTCATCATCTGAACCAAAAAAGACTGCAAAATGGATTGTCAATCCTCCAAAAAGCCTAATTTTATGCAACAACTGACCAGTGCCATCGGGTTTTTGTCCTTCATCCGCAAACAAGAAGAACGATCCAAGAGGAAAGAAGCCACTGCAATTCCCCAAATAACAAATTCCAGAGTAAGCTGGTAGAGCAAGTGAACAAGATTGGTCGATGGACCAATAAATGATCAAAGGAGTAGCATAAACCAAACAAGTCCCACAACCCTCACAAAGTCGCAAAGAAAACATGCGAAACATTCGGAATCTCTGCAGCAACAGAAATTAGGTTTCTGCAACTAGCTAGATCCTTCAAAAATCATACCTAGAGAACAACTGGCTCATCAACAATCAACTAAGAAATAGAAACAAATGAAGGGTCAAGAACGCAAATCGTGATTGATAACCCCTCTGAAGACTATCTCGCGGAGGCTGTCATGAAAGAGAGAGAGAAAGAATAGAATAGTGAGAGAGAGAGACAGAGAGACAGAGAGAGAGGGAGAGAGAAAGAGGAATGCAATCAATGATGATCAGCTCGCTAATCCACAGCAAAGCACTGCACCCGGAGAAAGCTTCACTAAGAACACAAGATTCAACACAGAACAAAGGAGGAAAAAAAAAAGGTAAGACAAGGACGATATTGAATAGGATAACAAGCAACTGATGTCTCTTCCATTAGTCCTATGCATTAAAAGACTCGTCGTTGGACTAGGAAAAAAAATCTTCAAAACATAAAATATCATAGGATCTTCCAAAACAATCCTCCTAGAAAACTAAATAGGCAACCAAAACTAATCCAAAAAAAATTCACAAACCAGAAACTAGAAGATTTTCTAAATGCCCTTTCCTATAGTTCATCAAACCTGAATGGCGAAAGAGAAAGACATAGTAGGGGCAGAGGAAGACATAAAAGTTGACGAAAGAGACAACAGGAAAAAAAGACTCGAAGAATTTGATCATTATAGAAGGGTTAAGACAGAATTGATGTCATAAACGGATTCATACAAGCTTACATCATCCAGTTGAAACTTTGATGTCATAAAACAATTAAATCCATCAATTGATGAATCAATAAATGATCAAAAGAGCGTAAACTCTAATAATGCCCATAACCATGGCAAAGTCCACAACAGAGGGATCCCAAAACTTTGGAAAACTCTGTTAAGCATTCAGAAGAAATTAAGTTTCTGCATCCAGACATATCCTTTTGAAAATCAGACCGTGAAAGAAATCGACTAATCAATAATCAATCAAGAAGCAAAAACAAAAGAAGGACCAAGAACGTGATTTGACATTGATGTCTCCTCTGAAGTCGATTTTGCAGAGAAAGTAAAGCAATAGCTCCGAGATAGAGGAACACACGCACAACCAGAGATGTAGGATGACATTGAAGAATGAGGACACGAGGGATGGATGGTTATCTGGTGGAAGGAGACACCAGCTCTAGATTTTTTATACTAATAATCCAAAGCAGAGTCCAGATTGGATTGTGTGATGTACCCCTTGTGAAGAAAGAACCATCACAGAGCATAGACACTCCACATCGGCCTTCACATGATAAAGTATTGCATCAACCGAACACTAACCTGCAAGTGAAAGGGAACTAGACGCTGATAGTTTCACCATTACTGGCAAATAACAGGACTGGAGAACAAATTTCAATCAACAAACGGCAGCTTATCCGATTTCAAGCAATCATCAACTCAGCCCCAGAGAAAAACGCAATAGAGCACCACTCCTCAACTCCCGCGAAACTCCAATCTATCAAAGAATTAGAGAATAGTCCGTATGATGTCGTCAGTCCCAAAGATTAAGAACAGCTGAAGAAAAAAATTCAATCAAAACCAACAAGCGCTCAGAAGGTTATCAAATTTCAGTCCATCACACAGGACCTGAAAGATGTGATCAAAGAATACCGGTTCATCATGTAACCAAGAAAGACTATAAAATGGATCGTTGGTCTGCCAAAAAGCCCAAAATTGCCTAGATCGATGGAACAAACTGGCAAGTGTCATCGTATTTATCCTCCTTCGAGGACATCAGCAAGTCGAAACTTTGGGTAAAGCTTAAGATGGAATTGATAGTTTATTGTCATTAACGGATTCATACAGAGCTTCCATCACCAAGTGGAAACTTTGAAAAAGGCCTCGTCCGCTGTTGTTGTAGCTGTGTTCCACTCTATGCTGAAACCTCGAATGGAAGTCATCATAGTTATGTCAAAGATCTATCAACAACCTACCACAAGGACATAATGACAAACAAATCCAACATGAACTATCTGCATGATTTACAGGCGATCATGTGGACCCAAGAGCTTGCCATACTCATAAACAACGCCTACAATGGAAGGGAGCAACAATCATTGATCTTCCAAAAACAACAAAATACTCGCATAGAAGTGCCAAATAAAAAAGCTGATAAACTGAAGAAAAAATTTCAATCAAAACCAGTAAGTGCCCAGAAGGTTTCAGTCTCATTGCCCTCCTGAAGATGATTGAAGATTAGCTCATCAACTCAACCAAACAAGAACTGCAACATAGGCCATTAGTCCTCCAAAAAATGTCTTATTTCATGTAACCAATTGACCAGTTTCATCTTATTTATCATGTCCTTAGACAGCATCCTCAGATGAAGAGATCGCTCCAAGAGGAAAGAAGCCACTGCCAATCGAACTGAATAATGAAATCCAAAATCAGCTAGTAAATCAATTAAACCCATCAATTGATGGATCGAAGGAGTGTAAATCCCAATAACGCCCACAACCATGGCAAAGTCCAAGAGAGGCGATCCAAATCCTTTGAAAAACTCTGTTCAGCATTCAGAATATTTTGAGTTTCTGCAACCACACATATCCATTCAAAGATCAGACCGACAACCAGCTATTCAACAACCAATCAAGAAGCCGAAACGAAAGAGGGATCAAGAACGCGATTTGACATTGATGTCTCCTCTAAAGAAGATTTTTTAATACTAATAATCCGAAGCAGTGATCATAGACACTTCACATGGGCCTTCATGTGGTAAAAGTATTGCGTCAACCAAACCCTGACCTGTGAGGAACAGAGAACTAAGCACGGATCGTTTCACCTTAACCGGAAAGTAACAGACATGGAGAACAAATATTCAATCAAGAAATGGCAGCTTATCCGATTTCAAAAAATCGTCAACTCGGCCCCAGAGAAAAACCCAATAGATCACCACTTCTCAAGCCCGGCGTACCTCCAATCTGTAAAAGAACTACAGATTTAGTTTGTATGATGCCGTCACTCCCAAAGATTACGTAAAGCTAAAGAATAAATTTCAACCAGAACCAGCAAGCGGCCAGATGGTTATCGAATTTCAGTCCATCGATCATGTTAACCAAGAAGGACTGTGAAAAGCCCAAAATCGCCTATATCGATGCAACAGACCGACTGGCGGCATCATCGTATTCATCCTCCTTCGACGACATCAGTAAAGCAATAGACCGATCAAAACAAGCCACTGCCAAATTCACCGAGAATAACAAAATCCAGAGTAAGCCGGTAGAACAAAGAAAACACGCAAAGATCCGAACAGTGGATCCGATCAAAGGGGGGGAGCGTGAACCAAACGACTCCCATGAAACCACAGCAGAGTCGCGGAGAGACCGTGCGAAAACCTTCGGACGAGAGAGCGAATCGCAATCGACATCTCCTCCTCTGAAGACGATCTCGCAGAGGCCGACGCCCGAGATGGAGAGCTAGCGAGCAGAAGAGGAAGAGCGAGAACAAGAATGAGAAAGGCGAAGGAGAGACGGGTATTTATAGGAAGGAGAGACACCGACTTCGGGGACCGATAACGGTCATCCGAAGCAGAGTCTCAGGTTCGGAAAGTAGGTTCCGATGGCCTCCTCATCATCGTCTGTTGGACGCGTTCATTCCGAAAGGCGGCGGGCTGGCAAAGATGGGAGGCGAGTCAAAATTACGATTGGGACGCGATGCATGCATCTTTGACCACGTGTCCCAATCAATATATAATCGGTCATCCTTGTGGAATGACTGGTTCCTTCTGCTTCGAAAGATTGGCTTTAAATAATTTTAGTCTCCATTTATTTGATAGAAGAATAAATAATTTAAAAAAATTCTTAAGAAAAATATCACTCACATTGTTTACAAAAGTTAATTAACGAAAAAACATTTTCACTATCCAAATATTTAAACAAAGATTACTATCAATGATCAAAATATTTTTTATTAACTAATTATTTCAAACGATAATTAATTTTAAAAAAATATTTTTCAAATTATTCATTTTTCGCAAAACAAATAAACCATAGTTAATGAATTTTCATATTTGGATCTTAAGTAAGGTGCTTTGGGGGCATTTGAGTTTTTAATCGTGATTTGCGAGAGAAAATATATGCGAGCAAAAATAGACCAACAAGAAAAAAGAGTCCAACAAGACAAACATGGACATTTGCAAAAAAATAGAGAAGTTCTTTTAAAAAAAAATCCACAAAATCTTTTTTACGAGAGCAAGAGTCCACAAAACCTTTTTATGCGCACAATAATTGAAGTTCCATAAGAGAACCTAGGAAAGTGATTGGATTGTTTATATGGCGAGTCTACACATTTCATTGAAGGCAGTGGAATGGAACCACAACATTCCTACACACTTCTGATTTTAATAAAATGAGAAAAAAAGTGGGAAAGGGCGACCACTGTTCACATACCAAAACAAGAAAAACAAAACCAAGGGAGGAGTGAAAATCATTAGTTACCAAGTGGTGATGATCAGCCCACACAGCTGCAGTGGCGACCTCCTGACTAGATCCAAAAACGGGAAAAGGTAACAAAACCACCCAGAAAAAAAGTTCGCAACTCATGAAGACTTCGTTCAATGAATTGGCTTAGTATATTACTCCAAAAAACAAAAATTTTACATGAAAAAATAAATGACAGAACGTCCCAAAAGAACTAGAATCTCATTTATAAATAACTTTTTTTTTGGTCGAAAATGCTACGTTTGATGTATATAGTAGATTATATATATAATAGAAATGCCATCCAAATATTACAGTAATGTAGAAAATCAGAAGAAAAAGTGGAAACTTACTGCCAGACTTCCACTTGCACCAAGTGTGATGCTTCTCATCATCAAAAGAGAATAAAAATGCGTAGAAGTTCGTCATCCGATCAAATATATTATAAGAAACAAAAGGCGAAATGGGGAATTTCTTTTTCCAGTTGAAGGACAATGAAAGCTTAAAAAAGAAGAAAATTGAATTCCATGCTCACCAAAAAGGCGAAAAACTCAAACCAAGTTTGATCCCCTGCAGGAATAATACCTCTAATCCATCCCGTTAGAAGAACCATCGTAGATCTATCTCCACATCCAAGTAAATTGAGCTGAACTTCTGGGAGGACCAATTCCGCCAAAAAAGAAAGAGAATTAGAAAGCCATAGTCTTGATTGAACTAGAAAGGCCGGAGTCTGCAATGCGTGAAACTCATCATCCCCATAGAAAAGGCAATAGATCATCACTCCTCAAATCCAGCAACTCCGACCAAAAGGAATTAGAACTAGACCATTATAAACTACCCAAAATAGTTAACAGAAGAATAAATTTCAATCAAACCATTAAGTGCCTCTGGAGCAGTAGGGTATTGCTAGTCCACCAACCCAGCCAAAAATAACCACCAAGAAATTGTCAATCCCCAAGTGAAGCTCAAATGTCTAATCATGTGGAACAATCGACCAACCTCATTGTATATACCGTTCCTCCAGACAGAGATTGCTCCAAGAGAAAATAAGGTGCTGTCAATACGCTGAACAATAAAATCCAGAATCAACTTGTACAATAACAGTGATTGATTGGATCAATCAATAGATAATCAAAGGAGGAGAATAAACCCTCATCGTATATACTGTTCCTCTAGACAAAGAGATTGCTCCAAGAGAAAATAAGGTGCTGCCAATACGCTGAAAAATAAAATCCAGAATCAGCTCGTACAATAACAATGATTGATCAATCAACCAAAAGATAAATAAAGGAGATGTGTAAAACTGTAGACCCTAGCGAGGTACATGACCATAGGAGAGTCCCAAAGATGCAAAAGTATCTGCAACAAGCCACCTGGTCTAAAATTAGATGAGAAAGCAATCAACTCATCAACAACAAGAATAAAAACAACAAAAGGATCGAAGGAATGATAATAGTTATTGATATCTCCATATCATCATTCAGAATAAGATGCCACCCAGCTTGCCCGAAATAAAACTTAGGTTCTGGCAGCAGTAAGTCTTGATAGTCCCTACAACCAAATAAAAATCCATGTAGTCCATATATATATTAGGTCATTGAGGTGGCACTACAGTCCAACTTAAGCAACCAATTACGCCTAAAGCATACAACATCATCTCATGCATGAAAATGTTCCCAGCAACGATTCTGCACCAAAAGAAAACACAGTAATCGTATCAAACAAAAATCTAAGCGAACTAGAAACTGTGAGAAAGACCAATAAATCCTGCATAGTGCATTAACTTATCTCCATAATTTACCAGCATGCCCAATTAGTGATTGCAGCATGCAGATAAGAACGAAGAGAAACAAAGCCAGAACTTATGTGGACCCTCAAAGCTTCCCAGAATCATAAACAATAGCTACAATGGAAGATGACAACAATTATTGATCTCTTGAAAACAACAAAATACCCCCATAGAAGTGTTCCAAAGAAAGAAAAGCTCGTCCAATGGAATAATGTTTGTGCAGCTAGAAAGAACCATCATAGATCGAGAAAACTCCACATCAAACATGATGAGGTAAACCTATTGCATTAAACAAACTCTAATGCAAAGGAAACAAAATGAGCCATTGGTCATCTCACCTTAACCAGGAAATAACAGAACAGGAGAACAAATTTCACTCCAACTGAAACTGCCTAAAATCCAAGAGGCGGTAGCATCCAATTTGAAACAACTTAGCCCCATAGAACAAACGCAAATTGGTCACCACTTCTTAAATCCGGTAAAATGGAAACATAAAAAAATTAAAAGTGGAGAACAAGCAACTCCCAACTAACCAAAGATAGAAATACCAGCGAGTGCCCAAAAGGTTTCAAAATGTCAATTTCATTGCCTCCTGTGAAGATGATCAGAGACTAGTTCATCAACTCAACTAAACAAGAGGCAATATAGGCCATTAGTCCTCCAAAAAAGGCCTCATTTTTTGTAAACAACTGACCACTTTTTTACTCATCATCCTTAGACAGCATCCTTATATGAAGCTATCGCTCCAAGAGAAAAGAAGCCTTTGCCAATTGAATCGAATAACGAAATCCAGAATCAGCTAGTGCAACATTTAAATCGATCAATTGATGAATCAATAAACGATTAAATGAGGAGATAAAACCTAAGAATGCTCATTAACATGGTAGAGTCCAAGAGAGGCGATCCAAAACCATTGGAAAACTCTGTCAAGCAAATAGAAAAAAATTAGATTTCTGCAACCAGAGACGCAAGACAAGACTGAAGGATGAGGACACAAGGAGACCAGCTCTAGATTTTCAGTACTTATAATCCAAAGCAAAGTCTGGATAGGATTGTGTGATCTGTTGGCGCATACCCGTTCCGTCAAAAGAATAATCACAGATCATAGACACTCCAAAAAATTGGATTTCTGCAACTAGGGATGCAAGACAAGACTGAAGGATGAGGACACAAGGAGACACCAGCTCTAGATTTTCAGTACTCATAATCCAAAGCAAAGTCTGGCTTGGATTGTGTGATCTGTTGGCGCATACCCGTTCCGTCAAAAGAATAATCACAGATCATAGACACTCCAAAAAATTGGATTTCTGCAACTAGGGACGCAAGACAAGACTGACGGATGAGGACACAAGGAGACACCAGCTCTAGATTTTCAGTACTCATAATCCAAAGCAAAGTCTGGCTTGGATTGTGTGATCTGTTGACACATACCCGTTCCGTCAAAAGAATAATCACAGATCATGGACACTCCATATTGACCGTGACAAGGTAAGGTATTTTGCATCGACCAAACTCTGACCTGCAAGGGAACAAGAACTAGGCATAGACTGTTTAGTTCCACCTTAACAGGAAAATAACAGAAATAGCGACAAATTTCAATCAAGGAGTGGCAGCTTATCCTATTTCCAGCAATCTTCAACCTAGCCCCAGAGAATAACACAATAGATCACAACTTCTCAAGTCTGGCAAAACTCCAATCTGTAAAAGAATCAGAACTAGACTGTAATAAGGTTGCCATTCCCAAAAACAAAAAAGACTGGTGAACAAATTTCAATTCAAACCAGCATGTGCCCAAAAGATTGTCACATTTGAGTCATTGCCCAGACCTGAAAATGTTATTAAAGACTAGTAGTTCATCATCTGAACCAAAAAAGACTGCAAAATGGATTGACGATCCTCCAACAAGCCTTATTTTATGCAACAACTGACCAGTGTTATTGCATTTTTCGTCCTTCAACGACATCCGCATACAAAAAAAAAGAACAATCCAAGAGGAAAGAAGCCACTGCCAATTCATGGAATAACAAATTCCGGAGTAAGCTGAGGAATCAATAAATGAACACAGGAGAAGCGTAAATCAAACAAGTCCCCAACCACGACAGTCGAAAAGAGAACATGCGAAACTTTTGGAATTTCCGCAACAGAAGAAATTAGTTTTCTTCAACCAGCCAGAGGATCCAAGAATCATACCAAGAGAACAAAAGATGGGTCAAAAACGCAACTCCCCTCTAGAGACGATCTCACAAAGGCTATCATGTAAAGAGAGAGTGAGCGAACTAACGGAATAGTGTGTGAGAGGGAGAGGAATGCAACCAATGATGACCAGCTCGCTAATCCACAAGACAGCACTGCAACCAGAGAAGCCTCACTGAGATCACAAGAATCAACACACAACAAAGGAGAAAAAAGACAAAGGTAAGACAAGGATGATAGCATAAATCCGATGCGTTAGGATTATACATTTGACTTGAAAAAAAAGTCTCCAAAAGCATAAATCCTCAAAAATATATCCAAAACAGGCATCCTAGAAAACTAAATAGGCAACCAAAATTAATCCGAAAAAAATGCACAAACCGGAAAACAGAAGAGACTTTCTAAATGTCCTTTTCTATAGTTCATCAAACCTGAACGGAGAAAGAGAGACATAGCAGGGGCACAGGAAGACATAAAAGGATGACGAAAAAAAAAATTTAAAGAATCTGATCATAAGAAAGGCTGAAGATAGAACAGGAGAACAAACTTCATTCAAACTAACAACTGGAAAAATAGAACAGGAGAACAAACTTCATATCTTGAAACAATAGAACAGGAGAACAAACTTCATTCAAACTAATAACTACCTTGAATCCAAGAAGCGGTAGGCTTAACCAAATAAAAAAAACTCAGCCCCACAGGGAAAAAAAAAAGCAATAGGTCACCACCTCATAAGTCCGGCAAAACTTCAACCTGTAAAACATTTCTTCTCCCCACTCCCAAAAGAAGATAAACTGAAGAACAAAGTTCAATCAAAACCAATAAGTGCCCAAAAGGTTTCAGTCCCATTGCCCTCGTGAAGATGATCAAAGACTAGATCATCAACCCAAACGAATAAAAACTGCAAAATAGACCATTAGTCCTCCAAGAAATGTCTTATTTCAACTCACCAGTTTCATCTTATTTATCGTCCTTAAACAGCAGCCCCAATTGAAGAGATCACTCCAAGAGGAAAGAAGCCACTGCCAATTGAACTGAATTGCAAAATCCAAAATCAGCCAGTAAAACAATTACATCAATTGAAAAATCAATAAACGATCAAAGAAGTAAGTAAACTCTAATAATGCCCATAACCACAGCAAAGTCCAAACCTTTTGAAAAACTCTGTTCAACATTCAGAAGAAATTAACTTTTTGCAACCAGACATATCCTTTTGAAAATCAGACCGTGAAAGCAATTGGCTAATCAACAATCAATCAAGAACACGATTTGCCATCAATGTCTCCTCCGAAGTCAATTTTGCAGAGAAGGTAAAGCATTAGCTATGAGAGAGATGTACACTTGCACAACTAGAGACACAGGACGACATTGAAGGGTGAGGACATGAGGGATGGACGGTTATTTGGAGAAAGGAGACACCGGCTCTGGATTTTCAATCCTAATAATCCGAAGCAGAGTCCGCATTGGATTGTGTGATCTGCCAACGTGTACCCCTTGCGTAGAAAGAACCAGCACAGATCATAGACACTCCACATCGACCTTCGCATGGTAAGGTATTGCATCGACCAAAATTGCCTAAATCCATGCAACAAACTGACCAGTGTCGTTCATATTTATCCTCCTTTGACGACATCAGCAAACAAAGAGATCGAACAGAACAAGCCACTGCCAAGTCACCAAATAACAAAATCCAGAGTAAGCTGGTGGATCAAATAAAGGCAAAGAAGGAAAAGTGTGAACCAAACGATTCCCATAAACCACGGCAAAGTCATGAAGAGACCACATCTAACTTGATGAGGTAAAAGTATTGCATCAAACAAACTCTAACGCGAAGGAAACAATGTGAGGCACTGATCATCTGACCTTAACCAGTAAACAACAGAAGTGGAGAACAAGTTTCACTCAAACTAATAAATGCCTAGAATCCAAGAGACGGGCTTATCCAATTTCAAACAAATTAGCCCCACGGAAAAAATGCAATAGGTCTCCACTTCTTAACTCCAGCAATATGGACCCGCAAAAGAATTAGAACTAGACGATAAGCATCTCCCCACTGACCAAAGATAGAAATTGAGTGCCAAGAAGGTTTCAAAATGTCAGTTTCATTGCCCCTCCTGAAGATGATCAGAGACTATCATCAACTCAACCAAACAAGAAGCAAAATAAAGCCATTGGTCCTCCACCTTACTTTATGTAACCAACTGATCAATTTCCATTCATCATCCTTAGACAGCATCCTTAGATGAAGATATGCTCCAAGAGGAAAGAAGCCACTGCCAATTGAATAGCTAATAGCGAAATCCAGAATCCGTTAGTAAAACACTTAAATCGATCAATTGATGAATCAACAAATGATCAAATGAGGGTAAATCCTAATAATGCTCATAAACATGGTAGAGTCCAAGAGAGGCAATCCAAAACCTTCGGAAAACTCTGTCAGCAAACAGAAGAATTAAATTTCTGCAACCAGACATCTTTTTAACAATCAGACCATGAAAGCAATTGGCTAATCATCAATTAAAAAAGAAAAGAACAATCACAACGCAATCTCTGAAGATGATATTGCAGAGTTCATCAAGTGAAAGCTATGACAGAGAGGAAGACATGCACAACCAGAGACGTGAGACAAGACTGGAAGATGAGGACACAAGGTACGTCACAGATCATAGACACTCCACTTTGACCTTGACGAGAAGCATTGCATCGTCCAATCTCGCCTACAAGGGAAGGATAAATAGGGATTTGATCATTCCACCTTAACAGGAAAATAACAGAAATGGCAAACAAATTGCAATCAAGAAGTGGCAGCTTATCCAATTTCCGGCAATCTTCAACCCAGCCCCAGAGAAAAACACAATCTATCACGACTTCTCAAGTCTGGCGAAACTCCAGTCAATAAAAGAATCAGAACTAGATGTAATATTGTTGCCACTCCCAAAGACAAAAATAGACTACAGAACAAATTTTAATTCAAACCAGCACCCAGAAGGTTATCACGTTTCGGTCATCGCCTAGACCTCAAAATGTTCTTAAAGACTAGTAGTTCATCTTCTAAACCGGAAAAGACTGCAAAACAGATTGTTGATCCTCCAAAAAGCCTTATTTTATGCAACAACTGACCAGTGTCATCGCATTTTTTGTCCTTCATCCGCAAACAAAAAGAATGATCCAAGAGGAAAGAAGCCACTGCAATTCACCGAATAACAAATTCCAGAGTAAGCTGGTAGAGCAAGTGAATGAGAGGTCGATGGACCAATAAATGATCAAAGGAGGAGCATAAACCAAACAAGTCGCACAACCTCGACAAAGTCACAAAGAAAACATGTGAAACAGGAATCTCTGCAGCAGCAGAAATTAGGCTTCTGTAACTAGCCAGATGCTTCAAAAATCACACCGAGAGAACAATCGGCTCATCGACAATCAACTAAGAAATAGAAACAATTGAAGGGTCAAGAACGCAAATCGTGATTAATAACTCCTCTGAAGACGATCTCACAGAGGCTGTCATGAAAGAGAGAGCAAACAAACGGAATAAGTGAGAGAGAGAGAGGTATGCAATCAATGATGATCCAGCTGGCTAATCCACAGCACAGCACTGCAACCAGAGAAGCCTCACTAAGAACCCAAGAATCAACACAGAACAAAGGAGAAAAAGACAAACGTAAGACAAGGACGATATTGAATAGGATAACAAGCAACCAATGTCTGTTCCATAAGTCCGATGTGTTAAAGTACTCGTCATTGGACTCGAAAAAAAAATCTTCAAAAGCATAAAACATCAAAAATATCACAGGATCTTCCAAAACAATCATCCTAGAAAACTAAATAGGCAACCAAATCTAATCTGAAAAAAATCCACAAACCAAGACCAGAAGAGACTTTCTAAATGCCCTTTTCTATAGTTCGTCAAACCTGAATGGCAAAAGGGAAAGACACAGTAGGGCACAGGAAGACATAAAACTTAATGAAAGAGACAAAAAAAAAAAAAAAGACTTGAAGTATCTAATCATTACAGAAGGCTTAAGACAGAATTGATGTCATAAATGGATTCAAACAAACTTACATCACCAAGTTGAAACTTTGATGTCAAAAAACAATTAATTTCATCAATTGATGAATCAATAAACGATCAAAGGAGCGTAAACTCTAATAATGCCCATAACCATGGTAAAGTTCACAACAGAGGGATCCCAAGCCTTCGGAAAACTCTGTTAAGCCTTCAGAAGAAATAAGTTTCTGCATCCAGACATATCCTTTTGAAAATCAAACTGTGAAAGCAATTGGCTAATCAACAATCAATCAAGAAGCCAAAAAAAAATGGACACCAAGAACACAATTTGACATTGATGTCTCCTCTGAAGTCGATTTTGCAGAGACAGTAAAGCAAGAGCTATGAGAGAGAGGAACACATGCACACAACCAGAGATGCAGGACGACATTGAAGGACGAGGACACGAGGGATGGACGGTTATCTAGAGGAAGGAGACACTGGCTCTAGATTTTCAATACTAATAATCTGAAGCAGAGTCTGGATTGGATTGTTTGATCTTCCGACACATACCCCTTGTGTAGAAAGAACCATCACAAATCATAGACACTGATCATTTCACCGTTACAGGAAAATAACAGGACTGGAGAACAAATTTCAATCAACAAACGGCAGCTTATCCAATTTCAAGCAATCGTCAAGTCAACTCAGCCCCATAGAAAAATTCAATAGATCACCACTTCTCAACTCCCACGAAACTCCAATCTGTAAAAGAATTAGAGAATAGTCCATGTGATGTCGTCACTCCCAAAGATTAAGAGCAGCTGAAGAAAAAATTTTGATCAAAACCAGCAACCGCTCAGAAAGTTATCAAATTTCAGTCCATTACTCAGGACCTGAAAGATGTGAAGAATACTGGTTCATCATGTAACCAAGAAAGACTGCAAAACGGATCGTTGGTCCTCCAAAAAGCCCATAATTGCCTAAATCGATGCAACAAACTGACCAGTGTCATCATATTTATCCTCCTTCGAGGACATCAGCAAGTCGAAACTTCGGATAAGGCTTAAGATAGAATTGATTGTTTATTGTCATAAACGGATTCATACAAAGCTTCCATCACCAAGTGGAAACTTTGAAAAAGGCCTCGTCCGCTGTTGTTGTAGCTGTATTCCACTCTATGCTGAAACCTCAAATGGAAGTCATCATAGTTATGTCAAAGATCTATCAACAACCTTCCACAAGGACATAATGACAAACAAATCCAACATGAACTATCTGCATGATTTACAGGCGATCATGTGGACCCAAGAGCTTGCCATACTCATAAACAACGCCTACAATGGAAGGGAGCAACAATCATTGATCTTCCAAAAACAACAAATACTCACATAGAGAAGTGCCAAATAAAAAAGCTGATAAACTGAAGATAAAATTTTAATCAAAGCCAGTAAGTGCCCAGAAGGTTTCAGTCTCATCGCCCTCCTGAAGATGATCGAAGATTAGTTCATCAACTCAACCAGACAAGAACTGCAACATAGGCCATTAGTCCTCCAAAAAATGTCTTATTTCATGTAACCAACTGACCGGTTTCATCTTATTTATCATGTCCTTAGACAGCATCCTCAGATGAAGAGATTGCTCCAAGAGGAAAGAAGCCACTGCCAATCGAACTGAATAGCGAAATCCAAAATCATAAATCAATTAAACCCATCAATTGATGAATCAATAAACGATCAAAGGAGTGTAAATCCCAATGATGCCCATAACCATGGCAAAGTCCAAGAGAGGTAATCCGAAACCTTCGGAAAACTTTGTTCAGCATTCAGAATAGATTGAGTTTCTGCAACCAGACATATCCATTCAAAGATCAGACCGTGAAAACAACCGGCTAATCAACAATCAATCAAGAAGCTGAAACGAAAGAAGGATCAAGAACGCGATTTGACATTGATGTCCCCTCTGAAGAAGATTTTTTAATACTAATAATCCGAAGCAGTGATCATAGACACTTCACATCGGCCTTCACGTGGTAAAGTATCGCATCGACCAAACCCTGACCTGCGAGGAACGGAGAACCAAGCACGGATCATTTCACCTTAACCAGAAAGTAACAGAACTGCAGAACAAAAATTCAATCAAGAAACGGCAGCTTATCCGATTTCAAACAATCGTCAACTCGGCCCCAGAGAAAAACCCAATAGAACACCACTTCTCAAGCCCGCGTAACTCCAATCTGTAAAAGAATTAGAGAACTAGTATGTATTATCATGTAACCAGCAAGCGCCCAGAAATTTATCGAATTTCAGTCCATCGATCATGTAACCAAAACGGACCGCAAAACGGACCGCGGGTCCTCCAAGAAGACCAAAATCGCCTATATCGATGCAACAAACCGACCGGCGGCGTATTCATCCTCCTTCGATGATACCGGCAAGGGAAGAGACCCATCAAAAACAGGCCACTGCCAAATTCACCGAGAATAACAAAATCCAGAGTAAGCTGGCGGATCCAAGTAAACACGCAAAGACCCGAACGGTGGGTGAATCGATGATAAACGATTAAAGGAGGAGCGTGAACCAAACGACTCCCATGAAACCACAGCAAAGTCGCGAAGAGACCGCGCAAAAACCTTCGGAAATCTCCGCCGCAGAAGAAGCTGAGTTTCTGCAAAAGCCCAGATGCTTCAAGAAATCAGACCCCCAGGAAACAATTCTCCCATCAACAGCAACAACAACAAAAGGAAGGACGAGAGAGCGAATCGGGATCGACATCTCCTCCTCTGAAAGACGATCTTGCAGAGGCCGTCGCCCGCGAAGGAGAGCGAGCGAGCGAGCGAGCGGAAGAGGAAGAGCGAGAATAAGAATGAGAAAGGCGAAGGCGAGACGGGTATTTATAGGACGGAGAGAAACCGACTTCGGGGACGGATAACGGTCATCCGAAGCAGAGTCTCAGGTTCGGAAATTAGGGTCGGATGGCGTGATCATCATCATCTGTTGGACGCGTTTATACCGGAAGGCAGTGAGCTGGCAAAGATGGGCCGCGAGTCAAAATTACTCATTGCTATGCACGAAGTGTCACGGGTATATTACCTTTGATGAGGATAATTGCTAAGTATTGGTATTATCAATGATGACAGCTTGAGGCAATTTAAATCGTTATTAGTCGATTGATAAGCGTTAACATTCTTACGTTACGAACTTTATAGTAAACTTATTATCGCTAAAGTAAATCAACAATCATAGGGGCAATGCTATCTTTCACGCGATTACGTTTTTAATTGTACCGCTTGCTTTCTGGATTGTGTTTCCCGTCCCCTTTCTTCTCGTATCTCATTCTTACACAAGAGAACCAAGTTTGTTGCCGCTTTGCTCGACTAAGGACTCAAGGACCTCACATGATCGCCCGAGAGAATAGAGCTCCAAGGTGACTCTTGCACACAAGTTTGGGAGAAAGAAATACTTCACTAATCAAAGAATTTAAGGATTCAAAGGATAATTAGAGATGACTCTCGTCACTTATACTTATTATTGCTATCGTTCCAAGAACATGAATGGGTAGAACTAGACACATACATGCTAGTTTTAGCAAAAAAAAGACACATGCTAGATGCTTCCTAACACTAGGTATTGTAGTTGATAAGGTTCATCCTCCTCCTTTGAACATACTTTGGTTAATCGTCATTTTTTTGCATACACGGGCCGCGTGTAGCCATGTGCACTTTCATTTAAGTCAAGCAGAGACCAAAGCATATGACCAGGTACCAGGATACAATGTCGACTGCATCGTCCCGCAACTGCAACTGTCGGTGGCCCTTTAGCATCAAATGAGATGCTGGGTAATTTGGAGCACTTGAAACATGAGCAAAGTACGGCGATATTGTCTGGCCATGTCTTGTGTAACATAGGAGAAATAGTCGCATTATCGCTGAAGTTGGCCCATCGAAGAGTTTGTGATACTCGTGGTTCTTTCTGCTAAAGCATGGATCCTGCAGATTACTTCATTGTAAGGGGTACATGAGTTTATATCTTTTCGCAGATGATGAGCAAATGCATA
This sequence comes from Syzygium aromaticum, assembly GCA_024500025.1. NCBI lineage: Eukaryota > Viridiplantae > Streptophyta > Magnoliopsida > Myrtales > Myrtaceae > Syzygium > Syzygium aromaticum. The sequence continues at coordinate 11,139,362 of CM044890.1, forward strand.
ATGCCTTCAAAACTTCCATAAGATTACAAAAGAAATGGCCTTTTTTTGCCAGTGACACAAGACAGAACCATTAGAGAGAGCTAATTAGATTGGACCTGCACTTGTGAGTTTTGACCGCGAAACCAGGTCGGGTGTTTGAACCATCTGGCTAGAGCCTCAGGTTGAACATTGTGATGTATATTCAAACCACCGCAAAACAGCTAAATTAATCATTGAGCATGTTTAAAAACCGAAGATACACTGTTGCTGCAGGAGCAGGGCCGACTTGATGAGGCGTCTTTCGAGAGAAACGACTCTGAATTGTATTAGCAAAATCTGAGTATCATGGTGCTTTGGCAACCACGAAGCAGCTTCCAAGGCATTGGGATCACGAGCTTCTGATGATGGCTCCGATAAATCAATGCTCCGCAGCTGATCCTCCCCATTTCCTTACGCGACTCTCTGCGTCCGCAGCCTGAAATCCCATGAAGCATTGATCTCCGATGCAATATAATCATGGATTTGTAAAGCTTGTAGAAGAAACTCGTGGTACAAACAGCAGAGATCAAAGGCAACATACGGATGAATTAATGATGCTTAATGCTTTTGTCGAAAGGGAAGGAAACTTACTTCTCGGTTCCAGTTGGTTATGGAAGAGATAATCACTAGGATGATGGTTTGCAGACAGGTGCCTCCAATCATTCCGGACCAAATCCCCTGCAATCGCGAAGGTGAATGCGGGTTTTGCGGGAAACAATCAAGGTGGGATGAGTTGAAATGAGAGTAAGATTTCATTCGACTCTCTTCTTGCTGTCCTTGAGGAGCTGTCATGTTACTAGTCACAGACCAAAGCCCGAACATTTTCGTCTTCTTGAATTAAAATCACAAAACAGAAACTTTGTAACTCAGATCTCGGACACTAGCTGCCCTGTAAAAATGTGGTATTGTCTCTGGTCACCGAAAAAGTGGTTCTTAGGTGTCTTGCTTTGTAATATCTCAGATGACATGAAAGCTGATTTTGTTCCATCACATCCTAATAGTCCAATTTAATTAATCAATCACTCACCATCGCCCCAAAACCGAATGTGAAGCCGAGGAGGATGCCAGCTGGCAATCCAACGATATAATAGCATCCAATATTGATGTACGCAACGAGGGATTGCCATCCAGCGCCAATAGCAACACCTTAACAGCCCAAAAGAAGAAGTACGAGAAATTTAAAAGATGTCATTCAGAATAAATATGAAGCATGTGGATTATGCACATTTGATCTGGATGGACATTTTCTTTTAAAAATGACAATTTTCAGCCTCTAATTTTCCCTCAATCCGATGATTGAATGTTCACACTTGCTTTGCCCTGTTATTGTAAAAAAGGTTGAAAATCGATGTATGATGTTCTCGTGTGCTTGTGCTTACCTGATAAGACTGGTTGGAGACTGTTTAGGAGTACTGTGAATCCCAGTAAGAAGGCGAGCTTTGTTGTTTCAGCAGCGACAGCGTTGCTGCTTGTGAAGAGATAAGGAAAGTAATCTCTAGTGGCAAACACAACGGCCATGGCAATAACTCCTATAGTCACTGATGTGACTGAAACAACCATCACTGCAAATTTTGCAGCTTGAGCATTGCCGGCTCCAAGCTCATTCGATACTCTCACACTGGCAAAGAAAATCATGGAATTCTAATGAAATATGTTTTCCAGTAACGATGAACTATTACATTGCATGCGCAAGTACTTGGTACTCAATGATCAAGAAAATAAATTAGCTGAAATCTTGTTCGGGGGACATAGGGAAGGAAGTATGAACCTCACCTTATTGCAGCATTGAACCCAACTGCGATCATGAAGTCCCATCCGTTTATGTTCATGCTGTTCACATCGAATTCTACTTATATCCCAATTCGTCCAGATAGAATGTACTGCTGAAAGTATTACCAAAAAGGAGAAAATGTTGACCTACCATATAGAGAGGGCATCAACAGGTATCAGAGGGTTCAGCAGACGTCCCGCGATCACCAACAACGCCATGAAGTACCACACCTCCAGGCTGCAATCCAATATTGAACACCATCAATTCCACACTTTTGACACAATCGGACATCCATTGACAAGCATATGTAGGAATCCGTGTACCATAGCATCACAGCAGAAGCCAAAGAAAGCTTCACGAATTCCCACAAGTCCTCAAACGTGAGCCAGGAGAACCCGCTCCAAGCGCCGTCCGACTTGGTGATGAAAATGTACAGCAGCTGGGCGATGATGATGAGCCACCACGATGTGTTGAGAGTAATCGCCGCTCCGACTAGGCCGCCACCAAGTTTCAAGATCACCAGCCAGCTATATATCAAGTGTAGCACCAGGACAATCGCTGAGATCCAAGCCATCACCAAAACCTTTCTTTGTGCTTGCAGAAACTTTTGTATTGGGAAATTGAGAGCATAAGCGAACAGTTGCGGGAGCATCAACATCGCAAACCGACCTGCACCGTGGCAAGGACATCCAATTAATAAAGTAGGACGAATTTTAAAAAAAAATTAAGTAGTGTAATGCTGAACTCCAACTGCAACTTCTTGATGCACATACAAGAGAGCGCTGAGTACAGCCATAGTTTAACTAAGGTCCAACAGGCCTGTCGCACCGTTTTAGTGAAGATTATCTACATACTATATATGATTCAATGCCACGAATTGCAAAATCTCCATGACTCGTGACGACTCTTCTCTAGTTCCTAGGGTCAAAAGGAGTTTCTCTGGATATCTCTTTGTCGTAGGATTCAGGACGAGAAAGAAAATTATTGGAGGAGGGAAAAAAATGAATGTTGACAAAGAGACTAACCGGCAGCTTCGGAGATCTCGGCAGTTTCGCCCATGAACTCCAGAATGGGAGAAGCAAAGACGTAGACGGGGACCAGAATGCAAGCTGTGGTTAGCAAAATGACCCATGATCTCTGCATATACACCCCCAACATCCTGATCCGTCCCGCTCCAAATGCTTGCCCGCACAGCGTCTCCAAAGCACTCCCCATCCCCAACTACATTCAACCATATTCAAAACAATAAAAAAGAAGAGTCGAACAAGTCATTATTCTCACACGATGATGCTGAGTAATCAAAACATGTACACACATATTGAACACAGTACAACTTGAAAAGAAATGTTGCACTTTTCGAGTGTAAACCTCGTATCAACAGTAAAGAATAAAGACAGGGATATCAACCATGACGCCAAACGCAAAGCCACCAACGACGGACATCCCAACGGAGACAGCAGCGAGGTCGATCTCGCTGACCTGGCCAGCGAAGGTTTGAGTAAGCGCGTTGAGCGAGAACTGCGTTATAGAGGTGAAGATGGCGGGGCCGGCGATCTTCCATAGCTTCCCGGACTCGCTTCCAAACTGTCTGAAGATGCTCACTCTATTCTCCCCTCGGACGCCATTGTCAAACCTGTCGCTGTCCTCTCCGAGAAGTGGCGTGTCTGTGGCCATCGCCTCTCGCCACCCGCGGGTTTGACTCGTTCTTGAGAGACGAGTGTCGGTGGAAGTTGTTTCAACCCTTTGACTTTATATTCAGCCACAAGAGCGCGGAAGAACCGCGAGATACGAAAAGGGAAACGTTTAAAAGAATGATTATACCCTTTGGGTTGGGATCCTCAAGAGGGAGATCATATCTTTGAAAAATGTTGCGAAGACAAATGAGTTTTTTCGTTCCAAGTATGGTAGGTTTTGCATTGGAGTGTGATACTGTGATTGGCATTGCCGCATTGGGCAGTCAGCGTTTGAGAGTAGGTTTGTGTCCGCCTCGTTCTGGTGTAAAACGTGTATGAAACATGAGGTCTTGAATCTTAGAAAATGTGCGACGCATAGAAGAACACGTGAAGTTAAAATGAATCTGAGAAAATGTGCACTATATGCCATAGTGCACTTCTCGGTAGGAATGAATTGCTGCATATGCTGAACTTTAGAACTTTTGAATTCGTGGCACTTTGAAGGAAGGCGGGCGGTCGCCGGGTCGCACGACCCCTCAGGCGGGACGGTTGCCGGCCTCCATCCAGCTCCCAAACAACCTCTGGATCTATCTCGAGAGGCCTTTGGAAATGTAAAAATTCTCTAAAAAATTTACCAAACGCTATTTGTATTTGTCTAAGGGACTTCAAGGCTTTCAAAACCCATTTGAAATACTGAACCAAACGCATTCATATTATTAGATGTCGTTAACGCTTATATTGTGTAAGACCATCATGCAGCTTTAAATGTTAGAAGTTTGATATTGTGATTCCAGGCAACGACGAGAGAAAGTGAGATGATAAAACATTAATCGATTTGAAGCGCTAGTCATAAAAGAAAGAAGATAACTATGCTCAATCAGGTGGCTGGTCGCCGTTCCAAAGATCTTATGTTATGGGGGGTTTTGCATTGATATCCAAGTCATCTGCAACTTGAAGAGAAATCAATTTAAATTTAACAGCTGCTTCAGATAATGGAGATCTTGTTAGGTCTACTGTGCTCGTAGGAATTGGTTTGCATGGGCCCCTTGTGTTATAGTCTCGTGTCACGCAATTAGTAGCATGCTTAAGCAAAATTTGTACTCATAACTGTCTTTCGGTATAATATAAGTTTTTTTGGGAAAAGTGTTAGAAAAGTCCTAAATCTATTCAATTTATACTAATTTAGTCCTAAACTAATTTTTTGTGCCAATTTAGTCTTAAACCTTTTAACATAATACCAATTCAATCCTTTCGACTAATTTTGATGGAATATTGCCGATGTGGACGTCAACTAGCCTATGTGGCACCGTAAGCACTGATGCGAATAATTTTTAACAATATTTTAATATTTTTTTAATTTTTTATATTTTTTCTTTTTTTAATTTTATCTTTCTTCCTCCTTTTGTCAATAACCGGGCACTGGTCATGGTTGAGCAGGTTAGCCTCGCCTAGGCGAGGGTCCCCATCTACTAGCTAGGCAAGGCTATCCCTCGGCAGATTTGGTGAGGCTGCCGTGGCTTAGGTGAGGGCTAACCTCGCCAGATTTGGCGAGGAGTGCCTTTGCCGAGGCTCGTCCTTACCCAAGTGAGGCTTGGTGAGGGTCGGCCTCCTTTATATGGAGAATTTGCCTTCTTTTTCTTTGAATGCTTTTTTTCTTTTTTTTATGATTCAATATATGATCTAGAGACTTGGATATTGTCTAGTTCAATCAGTCGAATTCGTAAAAGTGGGATATTCGATTATTATTTTTGGTCGGATATTCGATTATTCGGTAACTTTATATATAATTTTTCCTCCTCTTGTTATGTTCGGAAATTGGAATATATTTAGCATCGAACATTTAAAACCTCTCACAAAAACAATAAAACTAGAGTGCTTAGTTAGCGTTCTAAACTTTTCTTTTAAGGATGAAAATTACAACCTATCAAATGCACAACCTGTTAAATGTGTCTCAACAGAAAATTACGACCTCTCGCACGGTGGCGATGGACGGTCGGGGTTGAGTGGGCTGGGCTTAAAGGGTTTTTTGGCCCGCCCCAATAGACCGGGCCTGACTTCTTATATGGGCCCGTCTGTAGGCCTGGTCAAAAAAGAGATAAAAAAAGCCTGAACTAAAATTCCTCAGTTCGATCCGGGCCAATTCGAGCTTTAGCCCAAATTTATCAATTTTTTTTTTTACATCTTTTCAAAAAGATTATTACTCAAGAGAATTTCAAAACATCAATGCATAATTATCTAATAGCTAACATGGATTTACTTGAAATTCATAAATTTCATCAGAAGAAAAGGAAATCTCACATCTTAATATAGCACAACTTTTGATGGCTCATTTGGACTTTGATGTTTAATTGTAATTTTATGACTTTATTGAGAAGGGTAAATATTGAATCCTTTACCTTTAAACTTTCAATTTGATTGCACTTTTTTTTTTTTTGCAATTTATGCATGTAAATCTTAAGACCCGGCCAAAGACTAGTTTTTGAGCTTTCTAGGCAAGCAGCTACGACAACGGCATAGCTTGGAAATGGCGGCAATGGAGCTTAGGGAGAGAAGGAGGTGTTCCCGGCGGTCTTTGTGTGGTTGTTGGTCGCCTAAACTGAAAAAAGTTACCTTCGGCAACCATGATAGGTGGAGGGCACAAGTCGTTGGTTGGAATGAAATGACGGACACATGTATGACATTTTCACTCCCCGCAATCATGTCCCAGCTATTTTCTGCTCCATGTTTGCTGCCATTGCCCACGCCTTCATCGCGGCCACCATTGTGACCTCCACTTCACCTTCGCCATCTCTCATCGGACGATAAAAGAGCAACAGAGTTATTATAATTTTGCCTCTCTTCCCCGTTATGACATTTGAAAATTTTCTTTTCCAATTTTTGCACCCACTTCCCATTTTCCCCTCCTCCTTTCCAAACAAATCCTTCCAAAGGAATTTGAGCAAAAAAAATAAAGGGTTAATACAACAACAAAAAACTCCAAATTGACCGGTACAACATTTAACCCAAAATTAAGTAAAGTCTCCTAAGAAATGGTCGGAAGTGAAGAGACTAGCAGCTGCCCTAGGATTATTTGCGAGCTGTTCAATAGCAGTTGCATCGGTACTTGCTGTACTTGGCAAGTGGAGCAATGCTCGGAACAAGGCATCACGACATCAACGTTTGGACGGTTTGTCGGAGCACCGGGTGGGCTCTTTGCTTGACAAAATGAGAGCAAGAGGACAAAAAATTCTCGGAAGCGGATTGGCCCCAAACGAGACAAATTGAAGAAGCCCAAAATTCATGAATCGAACAACTCCCGAAACTTGCCTAAAATCGGAATCAATCGTGGGTTCGCTAGTTGAGATAAATTTGCTCAAATTCAATAAGGAAAACGACGTTCATTTAAATCTTGGAATCCTACATAAATCCATAAGAAAAGTCAATTGATCGTATCAAGAAAACCAAGAAATTACTTGGAAAGATCTCTCTGATGGGTTGTACCCTCTTTCTCTTGGCCATGCCAAGAACGGATTACGAAATGGAACTTGCTTTTCAAGCGCTTTTCCCTACCAATCCCGCGGCTTCTCCGCTACTTCTCCCACCGGCCACCACAGAACTTGAGCTACTTGAAAATGGTTAACCCGTCCTGCATCCACCCACCTGACACGGCAGCTTTAAAAAATTCAAGAAAGGAAGACTTGCGGATGCTGCTACTGCGGTCTTCGTGAAGAGTCTTTTGACGCCTCTTGCTCTGGTCTGCCTTGCTTTTACTTGCGGGACCCCACAGAGAGACCATTTCGTCAGTACCGTTTTTCTTTTCTTTTTTCGAACCGCATTAACTATTTGTTTGGCACCTTTGCAGACTTTGGTGGAAATGATTTGAAAATACTCAACCGGTGTTTGGTTTTTTTGATGCGTAATACGTTGTCAGATCTTTCTGGGTCGGGACAAAAACCTGCAAAAGAACTCGCGGTTTCTCCAAAATTTGACTTTTCGGCATTTTGGGTAATACTTCAATTTTCGTTTCCGTTTTCTTGCGGTTACGCGCATGATCTGAAGATGTTGCCGTTCCGCCTATTATTCAGGACTGCTTTCTCTGCTCTAATTTGTGATTGTTGAAAAATCGCAAGGAGCGCATTGCGTGTTCTTCTCCATTTCTTTCTTGTAATGGTTGTTGTTTGGGCGGAGAGACGGAAAGGGTAGAAAAGAGAAGTAGAAAGGGCGTTGTCTGTGCGAGAATCGCCGTTGCTTTTTCATAGAATTGTGATGTTATCTGATCTGGGTCTCGACCGCTTTGGCCATTTTTTGTTGCAGGCTCTGCGATTTGTTTGAGGTGAGTCACTCCTCCACTGCGTGTTTTTTTTTCATATGTTGTTACTTTTATCAGAAGTTGAACGTTGTATTGTCATGATTTTAATTGACATGTTGAGCTGGAAGAATCTTAGTTCCTGATCCATGTTTACATATGTTTGACTTTGATGTGTCAACTTTTCAAGCACTTTCATTATCACTCTGGTTTTCTGCTCATAAGCTAACAAATATGACGGGTGGGCTGATCACTTGCTTATCTTTTGTTTTTCTACACGTTCTTCCTTTTCTTGTTCAATTCAAGCATGCTTACGAGAAATTGGTGAATAGTCAAAAGGTTGTGTATTAGAACATACTGCTTCTTGAACGGGGTTTTGATCAATATTTTGCTTTCCACTTGTTGTACCTCCATTAGATTATTGAGCTCGGAGTTAGTTGCGAAACATATGTCGGCTGTTTGCTAAGGTATGGATTGCATTCATGGAATGATGGAGGAGAACTACATCGACGTTGATTGTATCTGTCTATAGCTGTTAAGCATGAGATTCTATGAGTACATTGAAAGCGATGGAATTAGACAAGACGGATGATGAGAGTATCTGGAGCATAGTTCTCCTGTAGACCTCACCTAAAAGAAAGTCACTGATGTCTTTGCAGGTAGACGCTTTCCTGATTATGAGCAGATAACATTTAGCCTTATGGGTTGGTTCAGCAAAATCTTTAAAGGCTCGAGTCACAAAATTTCGGAAGGGCATTACGAAGAAAATTACGGGAAGGATCCTTCTTATGATGCTTCGTCCACTTCTGGGGTAATCTCATCTACACCTTTTGCTTTGTCTCTGGAGACTGAATCCCACTAAATTTTACGTTAGAGGCGGGAAGTTCCACAAGTAATATAGATGATGTCTCCGCTCTGAAATGCATGCTTATGGTGCCTGATGAATCTGCCTCGATCATTGCTTTCTGGGTTATATGACCAAGTTCACTCACTTATCCTTCTGACAGATTTTCTTGTGGAATCAAATGTAGGATATCTTGTCGGACTGTGAGGATGAAGATATAGATCATGCCATTGCTCTATCCCTTTTTGAACAAAATCAGAACAGAGCAAATTTTATTGGTGAGTGATAGCTAACTACTTCAATCACAATAATGCTTGTAATTGATGCTTTCATGATGAATTAATGTCGATGATATGAATGATGGGATAGTTTACTTCCCCATGGCTAACTGTTACAGATGGCAGAACTATTTTAATTTATTATGGAAGTTTACTAAAGAAAAAATGGACAGGTCGACATGATATGTTTTATCTAATGCTTTGGTTATGAAATGTCGCATTGAAGCAGTAAAACCTGCCTTAGCTTTAGGAGCAGGTATTGGGTACTCATGGTGCATATGAGCCTAACTTACATGCACGGTTATATAATATGACATCCAACAGTAGTTGTGGGCTGGGGGCTCATATGGACCTTGAGCACTGAAGTTTGTTTACCTTAGGACTGAGAGACCACATTGTAGACATCATTTTGAGAATTGTAGCCTGAGAGTTTCTGAATGATGAATTTCAGCTCAATTTTTATGGTGGAGGATTAAGCATCTGCATGTTGTCCAATGGGGCACTAAATAGCAAAAAAATATATATATAATAGCCGCTACAAAATATGGCAACATACGTACATCTTATACTCTATTAACACACATAAAGTTCCTTATGTCATATGTGAGTTTGACGATACGGCATGCTCTTCCATGAAAGTTTTTAAATTTCTCAGCTAAATACCTTGGAAGTGTCCTATTTGATGTGTGCATTCTCAATTGTACCATGCTAGAATTCGACATAGTTTCTCAAATTGTTGGATAGATAATGAATCTCTGTTGAAAGAAGATGAACAACTTGCCAGAGCTATACAAGAAAGCTTGAACTTTGAAAGTTCACCTCAGCATGAAGACGAAAGTGCTCCTTCCCCATATGAAAATGGACATTCTTCTCCCTCATACGGAAATGGATATTCTCCTCTGCGATATGGCAATGGACATGCATATCACCCTATGCCAATGTACTATCCGACAGGCTACAGGTATGTGGGAGACAATAAAACGTGGTGCGGTTGTTTATACTTTCTGTGTTTAGTGTAAGTACCAGATTCACTTCTTAAGAGCCTTTCTCATAGGCTTAAAGTAGTCGCATATTGTCATATTTGCATTTGACTGCATTTGTTGGATGTGAAGCTAATCGAGCATATTAAAGCAAACTAGCTCCTATTAGGAAATCATTTTGAAAATACTTTATGTTTAACTTGTTTAGTGATTTGTTAGATGCAAATTCAAAAAATGACTCAAGCTTAGACGACATGCTCATTTCTTTTTTAACAAAGGGAGACGGGATAAGTCCACAAACTTATTTTAACAAAGTATAATTTCTATTCAAATTGGCTTAGCGCAACCACTAGAAATGTGAACAATTGAATGAGATTTCACTAGAAAGTGGACATCTATGTTGGTGAACTTTTAGGGCTCTTCAGAACTTTGATTTGGCTTCAGAAGAAAATTCATGGAGTATTATCCTGTTTATTTGATTGACCAGCGCACTTAATTTGTCATGAAACTTCCAGCATTTTCAGCTGAAAGCAATGGTCTCGATCGCTCCAGGTTACAAAGTTCGTTTCCATAATAAGCCAATATGATCCAATTAGTCTGCTCCAGTTTATCTGTATCTGCCTCCAGTCTAGAAGCTTATTATAACTTTAGCAATCGGATCTGGTGTGCATTCTTTTGATAATTGTTATATAATCCCCTTGCCTCGCAACATTGCTCAGATGTTACAAATTTCCATCTCTTCAGCAGTGAAACTTCACCTCTCTCCACAGTTGGTTACATGCTATAGCTTTGAAAGTTTTTTTTATCGATTAGCGATGGCATAAAGTGAGAATTGAGGATGTAATATCTTCTCAAATCGCTAAGTTGTACTCTAAAAACAGAAGAAACTTGGATTTTGTTGTGATTTCAGAACATATCTTTCGAAGCACTAAAACAGTTGTCATCTTCTAACTCAATAAAATATTATAAACGCCTTGCATACTTGTGAACCCATCGGTGTCAGATCTGCTGGTTAATCTCTGTATGGGGTCCTTAGCTTTCTCTTTCTGACGGTTGTCTCCCTTCAAGCACCTTGCATTTGTCAAAAGTGTGATAGATATTTAGTTTCTCTTCTACAGGATCTGTGCTGGATGCAATACAGAGATTGGTCATGGGCGGTTTTTGAGTTGTATGAATGCTGTTTGGCATCCTGAATGTTTCCGCTGCCATGCTTGCACCCTACCAATTTCCGAATATGAGGTACTACACATTTAAATTACTGCAGGAAATTATTTGATAATTTCCAGCATAGGAATTCATTCTCCTTTATTGGCAGTGTTACTTGAGTTGTAGACTGACTAATTTAGCATTTTTATGCAGTTCTCTTTGTCGGGCAATTATCCTTACCATAAATCTTGCTACAAGGAGCACTACCACCCAAAGTGTGATGTCTGCTGCCATTTTGTAAGTCATGGGAGTTACTAGAACTAAAGCTCTTGATTGTTTACTCCATTTGCTTTAGTGATGCAAGCTCAAGTGTGTTCTGCGGCAGTTACTCCATTGGGCCATTTTAGTTGTCTCAGTTTCCAAGGAAACTGCTTCAGAAATTCAGTTTGAACTGCTAACCTAGGATGTTCATCCCCAACATTTTCTGAGTACGAAATGGACGACAAATTATTAAGAATCTAGTCCGTGTTGATATATATGGATTGTCCTAGCATGTAGTATAGTAAGTAATGAGATGTTCTCATGGAGTCTTGTGTTTTTTAATTTGAATGTAAGACAATCAGTATCTGTTTTGCATTTGTCATTTATCTAGTTTTTGCACTTTTAATAGATAGAAAATGGAAATATCTGCTCTTAGAATTTTTGTACCAACCCGTCATGTTGCATTCATGAGAAATGTTGGTTACTAAATTCTTTTGGCCCCATATTATTTATTTGTCAATACTTTCGCCCTTAAGCCTTGCATAAGTTAATATAAATACTTAACAATGGGCTATGAGTGAGTGGATTCATTGTGGTCCTCCAATCCTCAAGCTCTAGTTTTGACTCTTCATGGTGCTTTGATATCTAACTTTTTATGCGTCAAAGAAAAGAAAAGAAGAGAAAAGAATACTCATCAGATGATGCTTAGTAAAATTTTGTACTTTAACATTTGTAAGTGCCAATGATTGATCTTTGGGGGATGAAGTGCCCAGTTTTCAGTGTGGAGAAGCAGAAAGCTATTAGCACTCCATCTGTTTCTTTGGTTTTTTTAGAAACTCCACTTTTTCACCATGCTCATTTTGGAAATCTCTTGACAGATCCCTACAAACCTTGCCGGTCTTATTGAGTACAGGGCGCATCCCTTTTGGAGTCAGAAATACTGCCCATCTCACGAACATGATGGGACTCCGCGATGCTGCAGTTGTGAGCGAATGGAGGTCAATATGATTAAACTACTTTTGTATGCTTAAACCAGTGATGAATTTGTTATAAACCAATTTCATGAGGATTAAGCATTTGCTCCTCATTCATGTGCAGCCACGAGAGACCAGATATGTTGCTCTTAAAGATGGTCGAAAGCTCTGTTCCGAGTGTTTCGACTCAGCAGTGATGGACACAAATGAATGTCAACCACTGTATGTTGGTATCCAAGAATTTTATGAAGGTCTAGACATGAAAGTGGAGCAGGAAGTTCCGTTACTTTTGGTCGAGAGACAAGCACTAAATGAAGCTAGGGAGGGAGAGAAACACGTAAGTCAAACAGCTCTAATTAGAGCTGCTCTACTGGTGGAAAAATGTAGATAACTGTGATCTGCACTGCTGACAATCTTTCGAAATTTATTACATTCACGTATTTGTTGAAATTTTCATGCAACTCTCAATAATTAATTTGATTCATTATAGTGTTGATGTCAACGATTGAAGTAAATTAGTTTGACTTCTGAGTTTTGCTAGATCATGAATGTAGCTGGTTCTGAGAATTTGTCCTAGAATAATCTGTGCTCGACAGTTTTGTGCAAGATTTAATTTTACATTGCTTGTTTGCATATCATCATTTATAAAAGTCGTGTCTTCTAAAGTTTAATAATATACTGGTTGCGATATTGCTCATTCTGGCCGACTCCGTCTGTGATCCATCCCCCATTGTCTACTCTGAACTATATTGTCAGTAGAGCTATCGATTAGCAAGTTAATCATTATTTATGTTGCTGCGAACAGAGATGACCTTAGATTATCATAAACTGAGTCGTATTGATCATGTTATTGCTTTTTGAAATGAAATTTTTTTTTTTAATTCAGGGCCATCATCATATGCCTGAGACAAGAGGACTGTGCCTCTCTGAAGAACAAACAATCGGCACGGTAAAGACTTTTAGATTCTCTCTCTCTCTCTCTCTCTCTCTCTCTCTCTCTCTCTGTTTGTGTGTGTGGGTGGGTAGGTTTGGGCGCCATGTGTGCGTGTGAGCGGTGCTTGTGCACCAGACACAGAGGCACAAGGCATCCCACATGCAAATGCGCATGCCCATCATAGTTTAAGATTGATCGTGAGTTGAACTCTACATTAGCCCTTTGTGAACCAGATTTCAAGACAGCCAGGTGCCAGGGGACGTCGAAGAGCGGGCACAACAACAGAGCCTTATAAACTGACACGTCGATGTGAAGTGACTGCAGTTCTAGTCTTGTATGGCCTTCCAAGGTATGCCATCCATTGATCTGATTCTATGATGAATTGAAATCTGCTGAAAAGCTCTAAAGGAAGAGAAGACGGAATAAGTAGCACTAATGATACAAATGAGATCTTAGATATTTCTTAGGCAAATTATGAAAGGAGGGCTTTATCCAAAAAACGATCCTTGTGAGTTGGACTAAAATTTGGACTTCTCTTTTGGCTTGTACTACTTTCGCAGACTTTGATAGCGGTTAGCTTATGTGCTATTGAAATGTTGATTGGAACATTATGTGCAGGTTGCTGACTGGATCCATACTGGCTCACGAAATGATGCATGCTTGGTTGCGACTAAAAGGTTCTTTTCCAATATATTTCTTTAGTCAAGTCTTTGGAAAATTAGATGGAAGTTTCATCATTGTGCTTTCTATATTCCTCAATCACTAAGATTATGCTGTTCCTTCAGATTTTTTTTCCCTAAAACTTTTAATGTCAAGAAGTGGCATCATGTATTCGGGGAGGTTTCTCAATTCTCCTCAAGTTTATCGATTCGTTAGTGGTCTATCTGTGGTTGGGTGTTCCTCTTCAAGCTGCTTATATACCTGGATGGTTTTGAAGGTTACCCCACTCTTCGTCAAGACGTCGAAGAAGGGATTTGTCAAGTGCTAGCTCACATGTGGTTGCATAAACAACTGATGTCCGGATCAAGCCATGACGTCGCGTCGACCTCATCGATTTCATCTGCTTCCAGAGCAGCTAAGAAAGGTGCAAGATCTCAGTTCGAGAGAAAGCTGGGGGAGTTCTTTAAACACCAGATAGAGTCGGACAGTTCCCCTGTGTATGGTGATGGACTTAGGGCTGGTCTACAGGCTGTGCATAAGTACGGTCTCCAAAGAACACTTGACCACATCCGAATGAGAGGCAACTTCCCATACTGATCAACCAAAAATTGTTCGCATTCTTTTTCTGATTTCCTTCTTAAATGAAAAGGCCTGGCCGCCTTTCATGCTGATAATAATTTCAAAATCATGTAACAATCAGCTTTCTATGAGATCTGTAAATTTCCATTTAATTATTGGTGTTTTATGGCATAATGACATCTCGAATTGTAAGCGATATGATTTAATAAACACAGATACTTTCTTACGGTCGCAGTCTCGATCTGAAATGAGCTTCCTTTGTTTTTGGTCTTTCCCTGTCTTTCCTAAGACAATGTTGAGCCATTTGCTTTGATAATGTTTCTCGATAGTTCGAGTAACGTGATTCAATACAGTATACTATCAAGAGGGTCAAACATTTTCTCTTCAATATCTCGCAGTCACTCTTATGGTAATAGAATGCGGCATTAACTGGATACAAGAAGATCTATAGAAATGATCAAGAGGTTCTACTCTAGAGAGCTAACTTCTCTGTACTGTGAATTACTTCTTTTGACCAAACTTCGAGCGCGATGGTTGAATTTCCTGGGTCTTTAGATCTGCCTGGATTTTCAATAGAGTCGCTGCTATCTCCGCCATGCCTGGTCTCCTCGTTGGCTCATGCGCCAAGCAGGTTAGACTTAATCTAACCATCCGCATAGCTAAAACTCTTCCGCTATGGTCAAGTCTAGGATCGATGAAGCTTCGAAGAATCTCGGTTTCTGCATTCTCTCTTTCCATTGCGGAAGCAATTGTGGCTGAAAGCAGAACTTCCATTCCGTCTTGCAAAATGACCGCATCTTTTCCTGTGATCAGTTCCAAGAGCATCACTCCGAAACTATAGACATCGGTCTTTGAAGTGACCAGACCTCCCTCGATGCACTCCGGTGGCATATAACCTTGGGCCCCACCAGGGTGTGTAGTTAGGGAAACGCTCAACGTTTCCCTTCTCGCGATGCGCGCGAGACCAAAATTGGCAATCTTGGCCCTGAGATCGCCATTTAGCAGTATGTTGCTACTGTTGATGTCCTTGTGCACATAGGCGGGTTTGGTGAAGTTATGGAGATAGTGAAGTCCGTTGGCAACATCCAGGGCGATATTGATCCTGTGGCTCCAGCTCCGAGTTTTCCTGGAGCTTTTACTGGAGGAAAGCCACTCTCTCAGAGACCCGTTACTCATGTGCTCGAAAACCAGGTAAAAGCAGCTGTCGAATTCGCAGAACCCCCGAAGCTGGATCAGATTGAAATGGTTGATCTTCTTCAATATGTTCACTTCGTTGGACACATCTCGACTCACCCTCTTGACTGCTAGGGTTTCCTGGCCGAAGGCACCACGGAAAACAGAACCTTGGATTCTGTTCCGAGAGCTGAAGTTCTGCGTGGCCTTCCTTATTTCCTCAAACACGAAGACTTTCAGTATTTCCTCCAAGCTGGTGATTTCAAACCGGAGATCGACTGGTGAGGCCAATTTCCTACTCGCCTGCCCTCGAAACTGGGGAACCACCGCCTTTCTCTTCTTATGCCACAGAAAACATGCGAATGCGGTACAAACGATCACAAGAAGACCACCTGCCACGACTCCGACCCCCAAATACTGTACTTTGTTGGGTTCCCTTCTCAAAGAGACATAAGTGGGTGGAGGCGAAGATGGCTGTTTCTGGTATATTACCGTGGTTTGCAAGCTTGAAGGCACGCTTGTGCGAGGAACTAGAATCGTCGTGAAGGGGAAGATAGTGGGGTTCGCTTCTGAAAATCCGTTTTCCGTGAGTATGGCCTCAGCACTGGCGTTGAACCTCTCACCAATACCCGTAAGAGTATCATTCCAGTTGATGGAGTAGGTCAGCAAGTACCTGACACCGTTTATAGTTTGATTCCTGGTAGGACAAGCACACCGAAGCAGCACTCGCAACTCGCTCGCCCCCTCCAATTCGAACTCGCCATGCGGATTTGCTCGCTTGAGAGAATTGCATGTGGAGAGCCCCTGGTAGGTATCGTTGGCAACAGTGAAATAGGTGTCCTTGCCGCCAGCTATGGGAAACACGGAGATAGCTCGGTAGTACTGCCCTGAGCAGGAGCAGTTCACGGGGACGATCACCTCCTTGTCTGTGGGGAACACAGTGAGCCTCGGGACATTGTTGATCCTCGCGACATCCTCCTGGTCCGATGACAGGAGGTTCGATATGGTCGGGACGGAATCGTAGGGAGGCCTAGATTTGAATATGAGGAATGCCCGGCAAGCCCGTCGGTTGCCATTGCAGGTGTAGAGGAAGGCTGGGGACGGTCCATCCCGATCGTCCTGGTCGCAGTCAAGGACCGAATTCCCCGAGTACTCCTGCTGGCCATTGACAGAAGTGAAGAGACCGAGCATGAAGAAACTGAGGACAATCTGGTGATGCATGGTTGCCTGTTTGCACCAAAAAGGACGACTCAGGGTCACTGACAAGAGCTTCAAGATTCTGCAGAATGCTTTCGTGAAGCTTTTGAAGTTGCTCACTTGCTAACATTGCACATAACCGCGTGAAGTTATATTAAAAACTTTAGGATATAAAAATTGATTCTTAAATTGGGCATTGCTATCGGTTGGATTTGATCCACAAACGAATAAGAATCAGGGTGGCCCATATTATTTCATTTAATATAATCATGCAAATAAATCTCCGTTTGAATGGGTAGATTACAGAAAAGTTAGTAGAGTAATCTTGACTGAGTTCGTGCATTAAACGGATTCTTTTAGCCATTTATAAGATTCATAAGACCCCACGTAAATATAATATCTTAATTTAACGTGGACCCGTAATTTGCTGGTCCGTGAAAGAAACTTGTTCCTTACCATGGCACCGCCCCTACCTACACAATTTTTGATGACCTAAAGTTGAGCATCAAATTATTCAACATTAATAATAACTGTAATAAAAACCATGGACTAAACTGATCAAAATTTCAAGAAAAATGGATCGAAGAACGGATAGGTAAAGAACTTAAATCGACCCACAAAGATCTATTTGGATTGGCAGGGATTGGCGAGGTTGCAAGATTCCCGTGCTTTGGACTCAGAATCCGATGATTATGGGTTCCGTTTGTCCCCTCGGAAAAAATGAAATTTCATGTAGGCGGCCGTGGTTATCCATCAAACCATGGACTAACCTGCTCTTTATGGTCGTCACCCCAAATTATAAAGAAAATAGGAAATTTTAAAGTTATTTGAAGCACGAAATGTGTGATAATTTTCAGGCTATAATCTGAAGAATTGCGGTCAAAGATGGGGACGGTACAGTAATATCAAGTGGCCGTTTTGAATTAGCATGAAAGATTGATTTTTGGTCTCGTCTGGCATCGAGCACCCCACAAAACCTGGAATTGGTGTCTGGGCTTCGCGGGACAGACGAGAACAATATCTGTAACTCTTGGAAACCAATGGAGCAAAACGTACGACAACCACAGACCTGGTCAAACAATTCTAGCGGAGACCGATGAGTCAAGTGTCCTCCAGCCAGCAAGAAAAATCATAAATTTTTTAAGTTAAACGAGGCGTGCCTGTCTGAACGAGGTTGAGCTGACGATTTCGTCTCCTAACCCCTATTTTTCTTCCGAGGCACTCACGATGATCAACACCGACACTGCAGTTCGTGTCGTGTTGTAGCATGGAACGTACCGGGAACAAAATAGAGGACGCGCGATATCTATAGGAACACAGCCACAAGCGCAAGAAGACAGGACACTTCGTATACGCAAAGGGCTGTCTTTTGTGCTGTTTTTCAGATGGTTTCGGGGTTGAAGATGAGCAATATGACGGTACCCCGGTCGCTGCATCTCCTTCGGCGACCCCGGTCAAGCCGCCCAACAAAAGAAAAGGCCATATGCGGGGTCGGGGCGAGGACAGTTCGGTTCGGCATCAGAGAGTTAAAACTCGGCCTTAGAACAGTAAGAACACAATTTGATGGCAATTAACTTTCCTAATTTCCGAGTTTACTCTTGACTCTCTCCATTTATTCATAAACAGATGCAGTACATGTCTTCTCAAACCCTCTTAACATGTTGAAGTTGGTGCGAGGTCACGATCGGATCGGCTGGATCTGAAAGATAAGTCATACAATCTGTGCTGTTTATAGATTGTTTATAGATTGAGCTGGATGTTTAAGCTTGTTCACTGTACCAGCTCCATGAAAAGAACATATTTATAGTCAGAACCCTACTCTGGGTAAATGCTCATTCATCTCCTAAATTTAGAGGATGTATAATACATACCAATATTGATTATTGTAATCTTATTGAGCTCCGAGAGTGAACCCCAAAGATACGAATGTTCACTCAAAGGTAACGTAGACTCAAGAAACTACGAAGAAGTCGAAGAGATTGAATTTGGTCACCGTTTCTAGCATCACACGGCGAAATACCAAACCAAGCGCGAACAAGCATTGTGGCCACAGGCGAGCCGTCGGGCCCCAGCCTCGATCCACACGAGGGCCACGACCGTCGCCTGTTGGCCGATGCAATCCTCCCTTGCTGGCCGACGAGGGCTGCGACGTCCTTGCCTAAACCAGGCAAGGGTCGGCCACAACTGACTAAATTGCTAAGTCAGCGATTTATGATCAAAATTAGCCGGAAGAACTAAATTAACAAATCATCAAAAGGTTTAAGATTAAATTAGTACAATTGAAATGTTCAAAACTGAATTGGCACAAATGCCATAAATTTGGAACTTTTTTAGTAATTTCTCCACTAATCATGAGTCAAGCGGCCTAGTATAGCTTTGCCTGAGCTAATAAGGTTGTGAAACACAATTTCGACCTGCCGGGTAAAACAACCTTCTTTTTGGATGATTTTAAGCCCGAGATAGACATGATTAGCTCATTGGTCAGGTCCAGCATGAGCGGAGCAATTTACGTGTATACGTGAAAATTTTAGTCGAGTCGAAAGATTTCACATATCCGTTTTATCCGAATAACATAGAAAAAACATGGACTCGATCGATCCATTGACTTGTCCGTGAAGCCATTTTCACAAGAAAACTCTCCGGCCCTACATCGCATCAACATCAGTTCGAAGTCATCATGCGTTGGAATTCCTGGAAATCAACCACTCCATTCCCATCGAGATCGAAAGCACGGATCATGCTCACACACTCTTCGTACGAATGTTCTCTCTCCCCGATCCTGGACAACGCATGTTGG
Source organism: Syzygium aromaticum (assembly GCA_024500025.1). Lineage (NCBI taxonomy): Eukaryota > Viridiplantae > Streptophyta > Magnoliopsida > Myrtales > Myrtaceae > Syzygium > Syzygium aromaticum. Next base: position 11,158,932 of record CM044890.1, read on the forward strand.
AGCCCTCGAGCCGTGATGCCCCCACAACCTTTGTCAGCTTCAAACATCTCGAACACCCTCTTGAGATCCTCGTCCGCCTCGCCGCCATCCTGTTCCATCATGCTGACAAAGTCCTCGAACTTGAGCAAGCCATCGCCGTCCGAGTCGAAGTCAGCGATCACCTTCTGAGCTTCGTGGTGTGGCAAGGACTCGCCGATGGACTCGAAGAAAGCGCTGAGCTCCTCGCCTGACATCTTCCCGTCTCCATTGCGGTCGAATCGTTTGAAGGCTCGCAAGTACTTGTTTTCGATATCGCAAGGCGTGTTCATGGACGGCGACGGCAGAGACAGAGCGCTTGGAGATTTGGGTTTGGAGTGAAAGTTACGCGGGAGCTTCAGAAGCTTGAGGCTCCTGCTGACGAGCCACTTCGACGGCTTGAGTACCAAAGAGGCGGCCATGTGGCATGTACGATGTCTGAGTTTGGCGAGTTGGAGCGGCATTGATCGAGCATTTTTATACATGAAGAGCGAAGAGTGATGCGGTCGCGCGGATGCTTCGAGGGGATGACGATCGGAGACAGAGAGACTCTTGCGCAGAAATTGCGTGCTGAAGAGCCGTCGCTGTGCGTGAAGTTGCCGTGCATGTTCGTGGCGCCAGACTTTTAGAAAGACTTTGGTTTTTCAATGAAAAAAAGCCAGTGGACGAACCGTGCTCGGTATTTACCATGAAAGTGACCGGAAAATTCATCCTCTCGATTTGTTTGCCTTTATCCCCTGACTTCCGCAAGGAAAATTGGCCGGGTCCCGTCGCCCGCGGCATTCCCATGATCAAATTTCAATCGCGACACGTCGGGCTCACATGCCCGCCGTGTGCATAACAATAGCTCGTGGAACCATCGATCGCATTTCAAAAAGTGAAGTCGTTTGCAATAGATCCGTATAAAAGTCCGTGTGCCACACAGGTCTTTCGGAGCATATCCCGCTTTATATGTATGCACGTACTCCTTTTGTCTGATAATTAACTTAATCTTTTAAGTGAGTCGGATTCAAAATTATTTTTGCCCGAATGTAATCTTACAGGTGATGCAAATTTAAATTACATATAGGACCTAGAATGTCGAAGAAACGGGCCCGTGCACCGCACAGGTGTGAAAAGCTAGTTTCGGGTAAATTTGAGAGCTGGCCAGTGGCAACCGCCATCTTCTTCCACTCTACCTCCTTTAAGCATTGCCGGAAATTAGCTATAAAGGATCAGAGCACTACAAATTGAAAAAAATAGTGTAAAGCAAATCGACAATGTCGGTGTTGAACTTGACAAGAAAGCAGTTTGCTTCGAAGAGAAGGTAAAGCCGACTAATGGAGACAGTGATCCACCCAAAAATCTCGAACGAGAACCAATTAAATAACCAAAAGATTATAGTCATGGTAGCATTGCTAAGCTTTTAATTTAAGAGCCCCCCTGCTTCCCGGCATGACGCCTTTTCGCGCTCTTGAAGTACAAGGATTCTAACCATTGAGCCGATCATCGTATGCAGAGACGTTATCCTTGGAAGAAATTTCGCGACACCGACACGAGGCGATCGATTTAGGCGGGCGAGAACACCATGATCTAAAAGCAACCAAAGTTTCTCCATAATTTTAACATGATCATGCTGCAATTATTGGTCTGCGACATTGTCATGTGCCTTGACCATCACGGTGCAGTCTCTTTGATCCTAAATTTTAACACACTTAACCCTTGGGTAAAATTGGATAATGGCAGCAATCCAATTACCAATTTAATCATAAGGCTTGCCATACACTCCGTTAATCAATTTTTAACCTACGCATTACATCTCTAGGATCACTCGATCAATCCTAAATCGAGTTAATTCTAAACGGTATATTTTATATTTGAAGAAACGGAATGGAATGAAATGAAGGGATGGAACGGGAGTAAGCATATCTGATCGATTGAATGCGAATTTCACTTCTTATGTTCGGCTGGAAAAGAAGTATGAAAGAGAAAAAGAAGTTTTTTAAGCCCATGTACCTTTGGACTACAAGTGCTGGCGAGAGACCCATTCCAAAAGAGCCCACGACATTCATCCTGTGCCTACCACGTTTCGCGCATGCCGCACGGGCTCGGATTGGTCAAGAACCGCGCACGATGGACCATTTGTTCGAAAGAAAACTATTTTCTGAGGAATTGTTCTCCAACGTTCATGTGTTTGAATGATCGAAAAATTAATCAAACTTCGGAAAATATTTTTAATGGAGCGAAAATAACAAATTTGTATCTTTCCCCTTCTGCAAAAAAGGAAATTAATTTTCTTAAACTATCAAATAAATGAAAACCAACCATTTTTCCTGAAAATAATTTTCATGTATGATATTTTCTCTTATCATGAAATTTTCAATGAAACGGATGCACCCTAAAGCTCCATTTATTTCGCAGAAAATGAATAATTTGAATAACATTTTCCTAAAAATGATCTTTTTGCTTATAATATTCTCTTCAAATTTGGAAATAATACCTTATTTAATTTAAAATACATATAAAAACTCGACAACATTCATTTTTACTTTTTACTCGATACAAAAGTCTTTGCAAACGCAGTTCGACTTTGTACGATGCCATGCGCCGCAGAGTCATCACCATGCCTGCAGATGTTTGCTTGGCACCAGTTTATCCTTTCCCCAAGTGGAATTTCATCAACCAAGTATTTAATTGTTTGCTTGAGTAAGTCAATTGGAAGGGAGATATTTATATTTCTTTACATTAGTTTCCATGCCTACAAATACACATTATTTAAATTTTAAAAACTATAAGGACGTGACAGGATTGATTTTTACCTTTTTAATCTTTGCTTAATATGAATCTTCTGCTGACGCGGTGGACTTCTTTCGGCACAAAGCACTTGAGACTTTCACGACATGTAAATACCGACGCATAGATTCGCACATCATTTTTGTTATGCTTTTTTGAAATTTGCATATTGCTTTGTACTATTTACAATAAAGTGAAAAAACGCGTTTTATTTTCGAAAAGGAAAAAGCAATCACAACCTATAATAATTATAGTCTCAAGTCTTTGTCACACGCCATATATTGAAAAGTTTCATGTCTTTCGTATTAAACGAAATTGGAAATTTAAGTTTACAAATTTAAAAAATGAAAAAAAAAAAAAAGCAAAAGTATAATCACCCCCATCAAGCCCTTATTTCATTTTTCAGCTGACAAATAACTAGCACTGCACTTTTTTTAAAGTTTATTCAAATTATACATTTCCTTTTAATGTTATAAAATCGAATACACCTACAAATAAAAAAAAGAAGTCAATCAAATTTGAGGGGATGACACAAATGGTTTCTAAACTTTAGTTCAATGTACAATGTGATTTTTAAATTATCAATTTGTTCAATGTGATCTCTGAACTTTCATATAATCAAGGGATCGATTTGAACATGTACGAAAAGTTCGTGGACTATATTGAACAAATCGAACATTGAACATTTTCATATAATTTGAGGATTAATTTAAATTTATACAAAAAATTACTATATTAAACAAACTAAAAATTCATGAATCACGTTATGAACTTAACTAAAATTTATGGATCACATTGAACGAATTAAAAGTTTAAAAGTTATATTATATATTGAGGCAAAAATTCATGAACCACTCGTTTCATTATCCCGTTAATTTCGCATTCGAAATTGAAGCCAGCGGCTTCCCTTTAAGATCTCTTGCCAGCGTAATCTAGCAAAAGTCGCATATACAAAAACGAAACAGAACAGTGTTTAGGAAGTTGGAAAAAGATTGGGGGGGCGCTGGGGGGGGTCCACGTGTGGAAGGCCAGGTCCCATTTTATTAAATCAAATCAAATCCCGACCATGTGCGCCCCCAGCCTGTGATCGAGCGCCACGTGTCCCGAGCCGGAAGCAATCAATCAATGCGAGTAACATGGCTGCCGTGCCCTTGCCTTCCCCCTCTCTTCTGCTTTGCCGTCTCCTCGCTCTCCCACCGACACTCGAATTTCGACAGCACCCCCGGGGACAGGCTGGCAATGTTGACCTGTCTTTGTTGACCCTATTAATTGGAACTTTTCCCTCCTTTTGTCAACAGTCGGAAACCACGAGGACAACCTGCTCCATACACGCTCGTGTCTTCGTAAGCGTATGGCCATCCAATTACAACTATGAAATTAATGGAAAGGGATGTTAGGTGATCGATTTCGGGCATGTATCGGATCTCGAGAGTCACGTGCCGCGGAGTTTCGTGAGAAATTTTCGAGGGCAAGATCAAGTAAACTCTGTTAAGAGGGGACCCGACTGATGGACGCGCACAAGAGCTGGGAATAACGAAGGGGGGACACGATTGTAACTAATTCGAGGATGATTGTGAATGATGAAGGCAACGTGATCGTGATCATCCAATTAAGGCTTTGCCAACTTGGAAAATATGTAGGGAACATAATTATGGTTAATTCGAGGACGGCCTTTCAAGAGAAACATCGCCGATGGGAATCTCTCTTTACGAGTGCATCCTCGAGATGGCATCATATATACGTGCGCACTCGAAACGGTTTATTATAACAGCGATGTATGCGTATCGTGATCACATTGACAACTGCGAGAAAAGAATGTTGGATACCAATCTTTATACTAAAGTTTCTCCTTGATTAATTCGCTCGGACACGACTAGACCTGTCAAATGGGTGGATCGGGTCGGGTCATAAATGTTCCGACCCAAATTGGCCCATTAACTCGTTTATGACTCATTTATGCGCAATGTAATTTTATTGACCCATACCCGATTCGACCTGTACCCTACCCATACCCAATCAAATCCATATTGCTAAAACACTTCCATATTTAATTAAATATAAGAAAATTCATATCCAGGCTAAAATGAGAGTGCGGGATGAGTGAGTGCAAGATTGAGTGAGGGCGAAAGAGATGCGTTGAGTTTGAATCAGTTGTAAACTCATTTATGACCTATTCACGACCCATTTAATACTAATATAGGACTTCTATCCATTTATGATCCATTTACTAAATATAACTAATCCATTTATAACCCATTTACTAATATATGAGTTAAGAAATGAATTTATGACCTATTTTGATAGGTCTAGACACGACACGATAAAGGCTCCATCACCGAACGGTGAACTGAGCAATCTCCTCTCTTTGATTGATCTGGACTTTTTGTCTATTTTTTGATCGGGGCCCGATCTAAATAGTCTGACGACGACACCCTCCTTGAGGTTATAAAATGAATTTCCAAAATTTAGAAGATAGTCAGACAGCTCGATGTGGGTTTTTGTTTTTGGGTCAAGACAGCACGATGTGGTTTGAAAGGTAAATTTATTGGACAAAAGATGTCTTTTCAAGAAAAGGGAAACTCTAAGCTACTGCTTATATGATAATAATTATGTAATTACACCTGCATGTCTTTTGTTCTGCCTGGAGCATCAACGAGGACAACCACCAGCACTCGGAGATAATGTTACCTAATGAATAACGAACATGAAATGGACTCTCTATTCCTAAATTTTCGGCATCTTATAAAATTCGAAATGAATGCCCATCTCACCGAATTTCCACGTGTTAAATCACCATGCGATGACAGAAAACCCTACTTGAAAAGGAAGCAACATTCAATGGACCGACAAAGAACTTTGTATTGACCGATAGAAAAATCGAAGAGTGCTCATGAATCCACCTCAAAATAGCTCTACAATTTTTGCTCTACAGATAACATGTACATGATGATAATCTCTGCAAAAATTTTCCAAAAATATATATATATATCAAAAGGATCCCAGAAATTTTCATGGACCTCCCTCTTATTGTCACAAGTGAAATTTCATATTGTTCCAACATATTTAATCTCTAATCAAACTATAGGATGCCGATTAAGTGACACCGCCGTCGGTCCATCGGCGGGAAGTGTCCCAAAAGTTATGAAATTGCACACCCACCTGCATCTCCGAAGAAAGTGTGCATGCGTTATCTACACAAACTCCGATGACCTCGGAGTCGACCGGAGCCCGAGCTCGCAGCGCTTCGGCGTCGGCCGGAAGTGTGGAGGTTTTCCTGCTTTGGATCAGCAGTCCAGCGCGAAGGGAGTGCGCAAGAGATCGTAAGGAGCCCACAAGGCGTCCAACGGGCACGGCCGGTTGGCGTCGAGCCGCGCCCACGGCTTCCCTTTGCCGCTCCAATGCAGGAGGCTGACCGGGCCGGGGTGCAGGTCCCGGCACAGGCCCCGGAAGTTGTCGCCACCGAGGCCGTGCTGGTTCCACCGGTGGTCCACCGGCGCGATCGCCCCCGCGAACACCAGCAGGAATGGCGGGAGCGACCCGAGCTCGTAGATCCGCATCCGCTTCTGGAGCTCCATCCACTCCTCGATCTTGGCCGTGTACCCGCCGGCGCGCCACCGGTCGAGGTCGATGACCATGACGCCAGTGTTGAAGTAGCAGGGCGGGCCGCGGCGGCCCGCGAAGGTGAGGGGGAGGGAGGGGCTGGACCAGAAGGTGGGGGTGAAATAGGAGGTGAAGTTGGCGTTGCAGTACTCCGGGGCGGCGAGGACCGCGGAGCCGGGGTCGAGCGGCGTGGCGGCGAGGGAGGCGATGTCGTCGACGAGGACGAGGTCGGAGTCGAGGTAGACGACGCGGCGGACGCAGAGAGGGAGGAGGTTGGCGAGGTAGGAGCGGGCGTAGTTGAGGGGGCAGTCGAGGGCGGAGCGGATGGAGGTGGAGATGAGCCCGGAGACGGCGGAGGTGTCGAAGGGGTGGAGCTGGAAGCGGAGGTAAGGGAAGGAGGAGGAGACGGTAGCGCGGAGGAGGAACGCGTCGGAGGTGGTGGCCGAGTAGACGAAGTGGAAGATCACGTTCTGGGGGCACGTGGAGTGCTGGAGGACGGAGAGGATGGCCGCCATGGAGCCCCGGATGTAGGCGGCGTCCAGGGTCATCGCCACGTGGACCGCCGTCTCCGAGCAGATCAAATCATCGTCGCCGCCACCGCCGCCGCCACGACCGCCATCACCATCATCATCGCTGGAGGTGTTGAGGAGGGAAGGGCAGGCTGGGGAGTTGTAGAATTCCGGGGCCTCCTTGAATTGCCCCGGGTCGACCGCGGCCGTGGTGGCGCCGCCATTGGCGACGGTGGCGGAGGAGACGGAGACGGAGAAGAGGAGGGAGACGGAGAGGGAGAGGAGGAGGAGAGCTTTGTTACTAGGCAGAGACATAAGAGGAGTGGTGAGATGGGCGGTGGGATTTGGGCAAAGATGAGGCTTGCGGGGGCGTCTTTGGTTTCTTGGACTCCCTTTTGTATTGAGTAAAAAGTAGAGAGAGAGAGAGAGAGATAGGCGATTTGAATGATGTCTGAAGATTGAAACACGGTTTTGGCGTACCTTTTCTTTATTTATTTATTTCGATTTTTTATATTTCTTTTAGAGCAAAAGAAGGAGAATTTAAAATAAAGAAAGAAGTCAAAGAAGAGATTGGGAATGGGATTGGGCTTTAAGCTTAGCTGGATGGCTGGCCAGAGAGCTGGATCAAGAACTTTCCGTAAAAGGGGCGTTTGTTGAGCTCAGATCCGTTGTTCTAATTCAATTTTTTTTAAAAGAAAAATCAATTTTCAATTGTAATGAATTATTAAAAGTAAAAATAGCATATGGGTATTTAATCTTCTTTATAAAAAATATTTGTAATTTTTTTCCGTGTGGGGTCCTTCCGTGGGGGGTGGTGGATTAGGGCAGACTGACTTAGCTTTTAATCATTCGGAAACTTTTCAAAAAGCGTTTTCTTTTTGCAAGCAAACTTTAATCATCTAAGCAAAATTGCTTCTACCGAATCCAATTTGAGAATTCAAGGCACGTTGATGTCTCGTCTCATCTCTTTTCTCTCTCTACGCATCATCTCCTCATATGAGTTGAACCATCGCCTTCGGGTCGGATAGGTTGGAGTTTGCCGATCGATCGAAGGCATCTGTCGAACCGAGCTGACTTTTTCATGTTTTATAAACACCAGGGAGCTCAAACCCCCCTCGTGAAAACTAGCATGCCACCTTCCAGGGAAAACGACACTTGAGCATCGGATGTTTTTAAAGGTAGATGGCGCGAATCGCCCTTGAACTTTGGTACAATGTTATTTATGAATTTTAAATTTATTCAATATGATTCCTAAATTTTAATTCAGTATGCAGTACCGTTCCGTAGCGGTGTTTCATGAAACGTCGGATTTGCAAAGCTAGGTAGAGGAATAGAATGCGCGTCTCAATAATGACATTCTCGCTATTCATTGGACCACGAAGACTGTTGGGGAAAAAAAGTTGAAAAGTAAAAACAAAAAGAGTTTGCCAAGAAGGATGGCAATCAAAGTGAATTTTTTCAACATTTTATAAATGCAATAAGCATGTGGCACTACTGGTAAAACAATTGAAGGGTTGGGGATGCTAGTATCACAGGAGCGATATTCAACTCTCGCGTTCGCTGCAAGAAGTATAAAAATCAAATAGTTAGAAGAGTTAGACATTGGATAGACAAAAAAAAATATTCTATAAAAATTTAATTTAAAAAAAGAAAACTATTGAACGTTAAAAAGTTCATTTTGAACGGCCGCAGCTTAAAAAAGGTCAACACTTATGCTCAAGCTATCTACGAATAACACGTCGGTGAAATTTTGTTAGCGGATTGGTCTGATAATCCGATTGCACCAAACTCAAAACGTTGACAACTTGATTGAACTTCTTTTAATGTTTAAGACTCGATTGCACAATGAACAAAACATTTAGCACCATCGGTGCAATTTTTCCAAGATTTATATGATGACTAGTAATATACAATTCTGGGTGACATACTTAAAGGCAAAGACGAGAAGAGATCTTATTATAACATCTTAATATAAATCCTGCATAACCCATATGAAGAATGATACAGATAGGAGTTGCATGCGTCACCCCTTACAACATGGCCTCTGTTAAAAAACCCTAATTTTTACACGAGTGAACCTCCAAAAAGGAGAAGAGTCTCAGGTCAATATATCAACCCAACGCTTTGTCGGTACTCCTCCTCGGCGCCATTGCTTCCTCTCACATGCTTGCCTTTCCATAAATGTCGTCTGGCTTACAAAGATACGACATGCGTCCGGAATCAAACTGCTTCACAAAATTAAATCCCCATCACCTAACTTCTCTGTCCAATCATTCACCAAACAATCCAGAAAGAGAACGATAGCCAAAGACTCTGTATACTACCATTGACTCTCGTGGCTCCTGACTTTTCCCTCAGCAAGGAAGGTCATTTCACCGAAGCTTCTACTGTAATTGAATGCTCCTGATTAAAGAAAACCGTCAAAGTAAACCGAACTCGAAATGTGTTGAGATATACGCGTGAGCCGTGTTGAAAAAATCAAAATCCCACTTTGGTCCATATTTCATTGACTTAAACTTTTAAATGAAGGTCAGTCCAACTGAATATGTTGATGGGTTTAGACTTGACCTCCCTCTTGGTAATTTCTCCGGATGAAAGTATCGGACTTTTGCAGTGCGCTCCCAACAAATAGCATCAAAGTCGATAATAGATTGGTGAGCCTCTCAATCTGTTTCGGTGTTTGGTGAATATATCAAGGAATGGTGACCAACGCAACCTTTATGGTTCGGTCTAGAGAAAAAGATCAGGGATGAAAGTGAGCGTTGGAGATTCGAGTTGAGATAAGGTCAGCCCGTTCCCAACAAAAGGTTCTTTTCAATCTTGGGACAGTTGCTCTCATGCTGTCAAGCCATATACTGACCTGCATGATCGGGCCTCTCTTTCGAAAGCAGCTCGATGTAAAGACGAGCTCCTCATGAGGGCTGGTCCCCCGGAATGGGTCGCCGTTCAAGTGGGTCAAGAAAAGAATAGTTGTGCCAATCTCGGTTCCCTCATGAGAAATAGGGCGTGCGTGAAAGGAACCAAAATAGTGCTGCCTTTCGATTCAAAATAATGGTGCGTTCGTCTTGTGGTACACAGACATGTACGGAAGGACTGAAGAACGAGGCTCGGAGCCCTCTCTCAAACGGCAAACGCATGGTCGCTGTCGATGTGGAAACTACACCATCAAAAGAGGGGAAAGAAGCAGAGTCGTCGCGAAAAATTATTATAAATGTGAAAAGCTGGAGACCCGAGTATCATATAGTTGTTGATCATGCACGTGAAACATCATTTACAATACAAGTCTTAGGCACCCAAAATTACCCGAAATATAATTCGGAGAAGGCACATGGTGCGTTGACGACAAATCGGTTGCAGATTCTTAATCGATGACAAAGGCAGGGCGACTACTATTGATAGTAATTTACTAGTTCTTTATCTGCATTCTTCATTTATTATTGTTTATTTTTAGTTAATAGGATTAACCATACCGATTGTTTACTGTCCGAATCGCCATAGAACCCAATTCAAACAAAAAGGCAAAGATCCAACGTTCAGTGAAAGATATTTCGTCGACGACCATTTCCGACGAAACAATAAGAAAGAAAATATATTTTAAATAAGATCGGGTCATATGTCCATCTAATCAATGACGGAGTTTAAAATGTTATGCATTTCGTTATCATTCACGTAAACAATGTCATCCAGCTAGCATTTTATTATCCTACAATTAGTTCGATAGGATAGAAGATGACACGGTTCTTGGGAATATCTACATAGAGTTCTCTGGATCTTGGGCAAGGTTATTGTACATGCAACAAGGATTCTATGTATCTAACAAGTTCATGTAGGTACTACTTTTCCTTTTGTACTAAGCTACTTGCCGAAGACGAGTGGCAAACTCAAGACTAGCGGCCAACTCAAGGGGAGAGAGAGACAGAGATTCAATCAATAAACTTTGGAAATTACAAAAGTTCGAGTACTCAATTGGTCACTTTCCTAATTTAATTAATCGACATGAGAGATGCCGGATTAGACGTATATAATATAAGTGAAAAAATACACACGCATTTCAATATTGCATTGAGATTTAACAGCTCTTCTAGGCCTTGTATGTCTCAAAAGTCCATTTTAATTTCTTTTATCATAACGTGTCACGTCAAATGCATCTTATCGAATTTCTACATTCAAACCTGTCGGCAGAACCACAAAAAAAAAAACATGCAAAACCTTATCGACTAACAATCGCAATTTTTAGGCCTATAATTTCTCGAGAACCACAGCTGAACCGCTTGATAGCTACATCCCTTTTGTTAAACTTATCTACATATCTAAGCTAAATCGATCTACAGGATGAACTAATAAATATCGAAATCGATGGGAGATTTGACAGATCCCAAGGGTCACCGACATCTGACCCACACGAACCCTAATGCGAGGGGGACATGAAGGTGCCATTAAAGTCGAGCTTCTAAATGAACCGCACGTTGTCCTTCTTTCGTGTCTCGGCGAGCAAGACAACAATGGCCATGTCTTCCATCCTATTGGGGTTTAGCAGCAGAGGCTAAAACGAAAGTACATGGTACCATACGGAAAACTCAGGAGAAGGGTCAAAGTTTCAACGCTGAGAAATAGATTTAAGAAAATCATTTTAAAGCATTGATTCGAGTCTCGAGGGTGGCTTTCCATTGGCTGTTCGTAGTTTATTGAAGTTGGTCCTCAGAATTTATTTATTTTTTTCTCTTTTTATTAGCCTGATTGTGTAGAAAGATGACTTTGAAGAACGCTCTCCACGTTGTTGCCAAGAGACTCATGAATTGCATTCGTATACTTAAATTCCATTCTCTTTTTTTATTCATGTACATCCGTTTGTTCGTGCTCATAAAGTGCATTTTTTTTTTATTACAACTTAGCTATCCTAGCATTTTAGAGGACTGGGCTAATATTGTCTAAATCCTATCGCAACGGAAAAATTATTGTGCCAAAACTCTCCAGATTTATCTTAAGAAATGTTCTTTTTAATGGGGATTTAGATTGAACATGACTACTGTTTATGAAGCACAATTCGATATCAATCTTAATCAACTCGACTAGGATGAATGAAGTGATGGTTATTAGGAGAGACTATTTTGAAGTGAGACAGATAATCGGAAATAAGAAATTGGAAATTGTTGTCATCAACCTAAGGTAATTCACTCTCATTTTGCATGTTAGAGTTAGAGGTGGCAAATGGGTGGACTGAATGGGGTTTGAGTGAGTCATAAATGGGTTCGATTCAAGTTCACTCATTTAATTCGTATTGGCTCATTTATTTTCTAAACAATTTAGACGAACCATATCCAACCCAACTGAGATCTAACCCAAACCTATCCACATAACTCATATTGCATTTGGCAAGTTCAAAGTAAGAGTGATTAATTCTCAGGCAATCCGGTTCCTAGTTTCTGAAACCGAGAACCAAATCATCTGGTTTTGAAACCGATCCAATCCAGTTCCTAGGTGGGCTAATGAAATTGGTATTTTTCATTTTTTTTCCTCTTAGTTGAATTTGGGAGCTCACTCTTTCATCTTGTAACATAGAAACGTTTTCTTCACAAGTATGAAATACCTTGTTTGTGTCGGATGCCTCTTCGAAGTCTTATTCACCTTCATGTTCCATTGATTCTATTATTGGAGTCATCACATCGTAGGATTTATCCACTTCCATTGACATGTAAGTAGATTGCCTGAATCAAGCAAAAGATAGATTGGAGCCAATACTGAGAATCAAAATGAGTGGAACATAGACAACAATCAATCTAGACAATAAGCATTTCATTTAGGCATTTTAATGAACACAAACAATGACCAGTTCGAAGACGATGAGATGCTAAAATTACAAAAGTTTGAGTCCTCGATCGATCACTTTCCTAATTTATCTAATCAACATGTGAGATGTCAGATCGGACGTATGCAATGAAAGTAAAAATATGCCAACACATTCCAATGCCATGTTGAGATTTGACAACTCTTCTAATCGAAGGCCTATTAACGCCAGGCCTTGTACGTCTCCAAAGACAATTCTAATTTCTTTTACCGTAACGTGTCCAATCAAATGCATCTCATCGAATTTCTGCATTAAACTCTGTCGGTTAAAAAAAAAACATGCGAAACATTATCAACAGACTATCACAAGTCATGTCCCTATGGACTAACGACAACCACAATTTCCTGAAAGATGATTTCTCGCTAATCCTAGCTACCCGTTTGACTCCTACATCCCTTTTGTTAAATATATCTACATATCTTAGCTAGATCGATCTACAGGATGAACTGAATTATCAAAATCGGTGGGAGATTTGACAGATTCCAAGGGTGCCACCGACATCTGACCCGCGAACCCTAATGCGTGTGAGTCATGAAGGTGCCATTAAAGTCAGCTTACATGAGGTGCACGTTGTCCTTCTTTTATGTCTCGGTGAACAAGATGACAATGGCCATCTCGTCCTACCCATTTGGGGCTAGCAGAGGCTGGAATGAAAGTACATGCCAACGGAGCTTGGTACCATACGGAAAACTAAGGAGAAAGGTCAAAGTTTCAACGCTAAGAAATAGATTAAAAATTTTGACCAAAACAAAAGAAATAGATTAAAGAATTATTTAAAGCATTAATTCGAGTCTCGACGGTGACTTTCCTATTTGAGGAACGCTCTCCACGTAGTTGCCGAGAAACTCCTAAATTGCATTGGATACTTCAAATTTTCGCTTTAGTGTTTTTTGCATTTGCCTTTTTTTATGCATGTACGTTCGTTTGTTCTTGCACATGAAGTGCATTTTTTTTACAACTTAGCTGTCCTAGCATTTTAGAGGACTCGGCTAATGTCCTCTACATCCTATAGCCACGGAAAAATTATGGTGCGGAAACCCTCTAGATTTATCTCAAGAAATGTTTTTTCGATGGGGATTCAGAGTGATCATGACTGCTCTTTGTAAAGCACGATTAGATACTGGTCTTAATAAGCTCGACTGCGATGCATGAAGTACTGGTTAGTAGGAGAGACTATTTTGAAGTGAGACGGGAGGATTTGGAAATCGAAAATTGGAAATTGTCATCGTCAATCTAAGGTGTAATTCACTCTCGTTTTGCATATTAGAGGTGATAAATGCGTGAATCGGGTCGGTTTGGGTGGATCATAAATGGATTCAACCTAAATTCACCCATTTAACCCATATTGGTTCGTTTTTTTTCTAAACAATTTAAATGGCTTATACCCAATCTAACCCAACCCTGATTTAACACAAGCCGACCCACATAACTCACTTTTTAACTTTACCAATTAAGCAATTAGAAAATTTAAAATATATTAAAATAAAGAAAAAAAACATCTCGCCAGACAGATTTTCATCGCGTCAAGTACGAAGTGAACATTGGCTTTGCCCCTTCCTCCGCCGCCGGCACCACCCTAGACCGCCATAGCACCCCAAGGCACCACCCTCTTCATTTGTAGAAATGTCATTTCCTTCCCCAGACAAACCCTCAACCCCGCCTAAAACACCGGGCATGTGTGAAGGTGTCCCTCCCAACGAACCTCACTCCTCACCGCTGTCCTTCGCAGCCCTTAGCCAACGCTATGGCCTGGACTTCAGCCAGTCATTTTAGTACTCATTTATTTGGGCTTTTCATTTTTAGAACTTATTATGACTAGTCCCTTAAAATTTGAAGTGGCGTGACCCATTCCAATGAATTTAGGTTAATAAATGGGTTTAAGACTCATTTTGACAAATCTGGTTAGTGTCTCAATCAATCACAAGAAAGAATTGTGAAGTTATCGGTCCAATAGTAGAAATTATGTATCATTGGATGCTATACATTATTCTTATTTTGGAATGGTTTCGGGTTTTCAAATCGATGGATATGCTGAATACAAGGAGGCGCTCTTTTCTTGTCTCATAGGAAATAAAGAATGACGATGAATTATGAAAATAAAACCTTCGTTGAGTGAACTTCCGGGGCACAAAGTATCTGGTTGGCCGAGGATTTAGAATAAGGTCGTAGGAAAATTCAAGGCACCTTTTAAGAGTATACTTCGAAGCCCACCAGACCGTTTAATAAGTAAAGGCAGATCACATCTACATCGTTGTAGGCATATGAAATTTGTAGTAAAATCGACGGAAAAAATGCTCAACAGATAGATAGTTAATCGGTACACCTCAATTGCAATATCGAGTCAACAAGTCGCTCATTGAAAGGGGCATTGGCAAATGACAACCGCAACCACAGCAGCATCGCACTTGACACAGCTTCTAAGTAAAAAATGCGGTTTTCAAATCGGCAGTCATCTTCCTGAAACAGACACGAACTACGAATCGTCAAAGAGGGAAAGGGACGTGGCTCAGAAAAGGGGCAAAGTAGCGAGTCTGTGATGAGAAAGATCTTGGGCTCTCACGTTACAGTTAGAAGCAAACTCCACGTGCTGGTGGAGGGGTATGGAATTCAGGGACCACTCAGGCCTATGACCATCTCCAAGAACGACCGTTTCCAGTGGAGAAAGCTAGGATTTGGACGGAGGATACCGAATGCCATGCCCCGCCGCTCAAGCAAAGACAGAAGAATTGCCGATCTGACAGAGAATACGAGGCTGGCCGCCACAAAAACATCAGACGATCACCCATTCTGGAGCAAAACCATCACCACATGCTCTCAGGACCAAGAAGACACGAACACCAATTTGTCCGAACGTGAAACCTCGATCGCCAAGGTGGCGTCCATGGCTACCCGTGCATGCGCGGATCCAGATAGGTAAACTAGGCTGTTCGAAAAAATCGTTACGTTTAACCTAGAATTCACTGATAATAAACCAAAGGTTGACCAGCGGGATAAGAGGCCTGAAACAAATTTTAAACCTCACAAATTGGTTCCACTCGTCAAAATGAGTCTTTGTGTACCAATATTGTCATTTTAATCTAAACAGCCGCCATTTGACATCTTAGGACTGGGCGCTCATTTTTCGCAGTGTTGTAAAGTTTGTGATTTCCCGGTATCGATTGCATATCCCTGAAAATAGGAATCTTAACCATTCAAACCCAATAAAAATTTGGTTAAATAGCAGTCGGATGAGAAAGTAATCGCCGGTTAAACTTCCTTTAAACATTTCGATACCCGAAAAAGAACTTGTTTAGCTCATCTTAGAAATTGGATTACTCAAGAAACGGATTTTACAGCCAAAATTATTATGTCGGATTAAAAAAACTTATCTTGAAATTGGATTTGTCCGACAGGAAAATTCTAGTGGAAGGATTCTCAATTTCTCGAAAACCCATCACAGAACATGTAGATATTAAACATATGCATCGATCCAAAGTCATCATGATAAGAGAAACACAGCATTCGAAAGGAAAAAGGACAATCATCTTAGGGTAAGGAACTGGACAAGTAGATGTAATTACGTGACCAATGTGGCAAGTATGTCCTCGGGGCTTTGTCGATGCTTGTAACAATTTCAATTCCAGGAAGGAAAATTCTAAAACCTTTTATTGATGATTCCGGTGTCTTACTCCAATTTGTCCAACATTTCGAGATCAGCCACGCCCACCGACTTTTGGGCCATCAGGCCCAAAAGGTTAAGAATGGGCTTAGTCAATTGGGCCGAAAGAAATTCAGAAACAAATGGCCTGCTGCAGCGCATAGCTGGCCCGGCCTGTCGCCACCGCTATGAGCCGGCGGCTCTGCCGCAGCACCATTGGCCTCTGTTACCTTCTTCGGCGGTCCAGCTGAAGTTATTTTCAATTTTTTTCAGAACTTTCTTTCTGTACAATCCTTTCCGTTTACTAAACTTTTGAGTTTTTAATTTGCAAGTACCCACTTGAACAAAGTAAAATATAAATGTAAGGTTTTGAAAAGGTTTAAAGACCATCGGCGTAAAATTATTTTTAATAAAATCCTACCCAAGCTCATGAGACGAGTCATAGTCGTGTACCTGTCTATGTCCATCCCTATTTTTATGTGCGTAGCCACCAAATGCCAAATATTAAATCAGGTATTCTACACAAGTAAATATGTTAAAGCCTAGAATACTAGAGACGAAAATACATCGCATTGTCCATTGGATTGACGGTTCAGTAATTCCCCCTAGACTATAACTTATGAAAACGAATGATTTTGGAAATGTTTTCCTGAAATATATATGAAAATATACGAAAATATATAAGCAAATCCGACGAAGATTATGAGTGTATTAAAAGTAGCAAATTGCTTTTGAACCCTGTTAGCTATATCCTGGCTATGTGGTGGGAGATAATATGCGGACTCTTGAATATGAGGAACACTATTTGGAATACTGCATTTGTCAAACCTAAGAGTGCCTTGCACGACAAGACAAACCTAAGAATAAGCGCTGCGAGGTCTGAGGGATTTGTAGCGAAACAGATTATATTCGTTTCTAGAAGAAATAAACCCTAGGAAAAAGCGAATGAGCTCTCCCTTGTTAGGGTTTCAAGGACCACGTGTGCTGCAAAATTATCCAAGACACGAATAAATTTACCCTCCACAATTCATTATGGAATCTAAAAGAATAGTGTTTAGGGATTGAAACTACTTATAAGCAATACGTGAACTTAAAAGAATTGAAGGATGCTAGATATATATTTGTATCGGTTTACCCAATAACTTTATCAAATGGTGTGGCAGAACTGTGAGTGTTTCTTTCGTTGAAACAAATACACCCTAAGGAAAAAGTTTTTTAGGAAAGTGTCTTTTCATATTCATATTAGGGAATTCATTTCCTAATTTTAAGCAAGAATATCTTCTTTTACCATAATTTTTTGTTGATTGATCACTTTCAATAATTCAAACGAGTGAAAGTCTCAAAAAATCATTTCACGGAAAATTATTTCACTCAAACAAACACACTATATAGAAAAACAAAAGTAGGGACAATGTCTTGATTCCGTGGGAGGAGAACCTCATCTCTAATTATTCAATTTATACTATGCATGACATTGACAAAGAGTCTAGAATCCCTATGCTTTCCTATTTCCTCGTCAAGCAAGTCTTCTCTATTTGCGGCTCCGTAAAATAGGTTGAAGCTCCACAAAATGAAATGACACCGGCATATTCTCTAGAAGTATTCCCCACCGAAACATTATCGTCAAACACACACGGCCTAAAGAATCTCTGAAGAGTTCTTCGGAAACAACCTCGGTGGTTCCCAAAAACACTTTCTTTCTCCAACCAATACGACGATTTGGTTCATGGTGTGACTTGAACTTTGTGATGTTGTGAGGTATATGATTAAGGAAAAGGTGCTCGACCCCAAGTGACATCCTCGGCTTTGACGTTAATCCATGATCTCAATATGCCTTCTAGAAAATCGACTCTAAGAAGAAGCATGCCTACGTGATAGAACCTTAGAAAGTGTGAATGAAAGCGATATATCGCTTCCCTATAAGAGAAATGCTATGCATATTAAACTAGGTTCACAAGTTCACATGTTATATGTGATGTGAGGATCCATGATCCCCAAGTGACATCTTTGGCTTTGATGTGGATCCATGATCACGATCTGCTTTCTAGAGAATCAACTCTAAGGAAAAACTTGCCTAAGTGAGCCTCGCCCTGGCCAAGTAAGGGCCACCCACGCTGATATTTTGAGGGAAGCCCTCATCAGGCCTCGCCCTTGCCCATGCAACACCCGGCAAGGCTACCTTAGCCTGGGTGAGGGTTGGCCTCGCCAGATTTGGTGGGGTGGGCTGTTGCCCTCGCTGGCTACTGCCAAAAGCAAAAGGAAAAGAAATAAATTAAAAATTATTAAAAATAATTAAAAAATATTCACATCAATGTCGGTTGTACCACGTAAGATCACTATACCACATAAAATCACCAACATCCATGTCAATAATTTTTGGATTGAATTGGCCAGTACCAATGTAAAAAGGTTTTAGACTAAATTTAGTATAATTGAAAAGTTTATGATTAAATTGGTACTAATATAATAGATTTATGACTTTTTTTGTACTCTTCCCTTTACACAAGTGGAATATCTTCAATACTAAATAGCAATCTGCTACCCATGCAACACCCGGCAAGGCTACCTTAGCCTGGGTGAGGGTTGGCCTCGCCAGATTTGGTGGGGTGGGATGTTGCCCTCGCTGGCTACTGCCAAAAGCAAAAGGAAAAGAAATAAATTAAAAATTATTAAAAATAATTTAAAAAATATTCACATCAATGTCGGTTGTACCACGTAAGATCACTATACCACATAAAATCACCAACATCCATGTCAATAATTTTTGGATTGAATTGGCCAGTACCAATGTAAAAAGGTTTTAGACTAAATTTAGTATAATTGAAAAGTTTATAATTAAATTGGTACTAATATAATAGATTTATGACTTTTTTGGTACTCTTCCCTTTACACAAGTGGAATATCTTCAATACTAAATAGCAATCTGCTACCCATCACATCTCACGCACCAAATTTGTGAACCTGTTTTAATATACTTAGCATTTTTCTTATAGAATTAGTTTAGAGGGGAGAAATATATTGCTTTCATTCACACTTCCTAAAGTTCTATCACGCAGGCAAGCTTCGTCTTAGAGTCAATTCTCTAGAAGGTAGATCAAGATCATGGATCCACATCGAAGCCAAGGATGTCACTCGGGGTCTTGCACCCAATTTTAATAGATTGAGATCGAGATCATGGATCCACAGGGAAAAGTGCCAAAAAAATCCTAAACCTTTTGCATTAGTGCCAATTCAGTCATAAACCTTTTTTTTGTGTTAATTCAGTCCTAAACATTTTGCATTTGTGTCAATTTAGTCCTAAACCTTTTTTTGTGTCAATTAAGTCTTAAACCTTTTAAATTGATGTCAATTCAGTCCTAAACATTTTGTTTTTGTGCCAATTTAGTCTTTCTGGCCAATTTTGATCAGAATTTGCTGACGTGGATGTCGGCCGGCCGTCCGTCGACCAGTCACCGGTGCCGACGTGGCGCTGATGTGGACAATTAAATAATATTTTAATTATTTTTTGAATTTTTTTTCCTTTTTTTTCTTTTTTTTTTGTCCCCTTCTGGCTGGTCGCCAGTCCGGCGGTTGGCCAAAGGCTAGCGAGGTCGCCCTCGCGGGCCACTAGCGAGGGCGACCTCGCCAACCACTGGCGAAGGCGGCCTCGCCCGACCCTGGCGAGGCTTGAGCCCTCCTCAGAAACCATGGCAAGGGCGAGCCTCGCCCAGCTGCCAGTGAGGCCTGACCTCGCCAAATCCGGCGAGGTCGGGCCTCATCCAACCATGGCGAGGCTTGCCCTCGCCGCAGCCTTTGGTAAGGGCTCGAGCCTCACCCGACTAAGGTGAGGCCGCCCTTGCCAGTGGCCAGTGAGGCCGATCTCGTTGGTCGCCGGACTGACGACCGGCCAGAAGAAGACAAAAAAAAAAACGAAAAATAAAGAAAAATATAGGAAAAAAATAAAAATTCAAAAAAAATATTAAAATATTATTTAATTGTCCACGTCGGCACCGGTCGCCGGCCGACCAGTGTCCACGTCAGTAAATTCCAGTCAAAATTGACCGGCAAGACTAAATTAGCACAAAAATAAAAGGTTTAGGACTGAATTGACACCAATTTAAAAGGTTTATGACTAAATTGGCACCAAAAAAAGTTTTATGACAAAATTGGCACCAATGCAAAAGGTTTATGACTAAATTGACACTAATGCAAAAGGTTTAGGATTTTTTTAGCACTTTTCCCTGGATCCACACATCACATATTGCATGTCAATTTTGTGAACCTAGTTTAATATACGTAGCGTTTCTCTTAGAGGGGAGCGATATATCGCCTTCACACGCAATTTCTAAGATTTTATCACGTAGGTAAGTTTCTTCTTAGAGCCGATTTTCTAGAAGGCAGATCGAGATCATGGATCAACATCAAAGGACAAAATTATGCCTAACTACATTTTTTACAAGCCGAGGGTGCCACTTGGGGTCCAGCCCCTTTTCCTTAATGATATGCCTAATTACATTTTTTACCCCCAAAGGACAAACTTCGAGTCACATCATGAGCCAAATCGTCGTTTACTGGTTGGAGGGAGGATGTGTTTATGGGAACCACCGAAGCTGTTTCCTAAGAACTCTTCAAAGATTCTTTAGCAAAAGACGAACTCTTCAAAGAGCTCTTCATAAAACGTTTTTTTCTTTTTTTTGCTAAAAAAAAAAAAGAACTCTTCAAAGATTCTTTGGGCCGCGTGTGGTTTGCCGTTTATGCTTCGGTGGGGGAATACTTCTAGAAAATATGCCCGTCTATGAGGAGCCGCAATTATAGGAGACTTGCTTGATGAGGAAGTAGGAAAGCACAGGGATTCTAGGCTCTTTGTCAATGTCATGCATAGTATAAATTATAAGCAGAAAAATTAGAGAAGAGGTTCTCATATCGCGGGATCTAGAAATTATCCCTACTTCTATTTTTCTATAATCAAATTAAAGGTGCATTTATTTGAGAGAAAAAATTTTCTATAAAATAGTTTTATAGACTTTCAAGCGTTTAATTTGCTGAAAATAATCAATC
Source organism: Syzygium aromaticum (assembly GCA_024500025.1). Taxonomy (NCBI): domain Eukaryota; kingdom Viridiplantae; phylum Streptophyta; class Magnoliopsida; order Myrtales; family Myrtaceae; genus Syzygium; species Syzygium aromaticum. The sequence goes on from CM044890.1 coordinate 11,180,347, forward strand.
AATGCAAAATCATTTATGATCAAAGAAAATATGATTTCTTAAAATTAGAACAATGAATTCTCTAATCTGAAAAGGGAAAAACACTTTCTTGAAAAATGATTTGCTAGAAAACGTTTTCCTTATGGCTTGTTTGTTTCGGCGAAAAGATTTTCTGCAAATTAGTTTTTTGGACTTTTTTGAATTTTCTGCAGATTAGTTTTTTGGACTTTTTTCACATACTTGGTTTGTTGAAAATGATCAGTCAACGGAAATTCATTTACTGTTAAAGAAAATATGAATGCATAAAGTTAGGAAAATAAATTTCCTAAGCCGAAAAGGGAAAAAAATTTCTTGGAAAGTAATTTTCCGAAAAGTATTTTTCTTTATCATAAAGTTTCCTCGAAACAAACACATCCATCATGGTGGTACAAGTACAAAAAAAGGAGGTCCTTAAGCACTTGTAGAAAAAAAAAAACCCAATTTTCAAAAGATTAATCACGCACGCATATCACCAGAGAAGTAATTGCATCAACGATTATCGTATTAGCATATGTCAATTACCTAACCAATGCTATTAGTAGCCTTCTATGCCAAAACCCATGGAAGATAACATCAAACTCGGACTCGAAAATCATAGGCGATAACGACAAATTTAAGATGTACGACGAACTTACAACATAACGTTGACATCTTATTTGATCGCACGTCGTAACCACATCACAATAGCCTACGGTCCTAAATACATCCATAGCTTTGTTTCAAACGTATCGTATCGATTATCGATTATCATGTAACGTCAGAATCACCATTGCCCTTTGAAAGCATATCAAATGGTTAACCAATCGGGCTGTTAAATTTACAACAAACCCTAGCCAAGTTGGTGTTCATGAATGTCGCATTCACATGTCCGTGATCCTTTGCGTGATTCCCCCTTTTTTTTCCCTTTGATTAAAGTGTAACATTGACAGATGCTTGGGTCAAATTTGGAAGGGCCGCCACCTAGTTTACCTGGTCCATCACCTCATACGATCATATCATATGTTTTTTTTTTTTTGGCTCTCGACGATCATATCATATGTTAACCTACCAAATACTCCTATGCTGCACGAGTCTCTATGTTCTTTTGGACATTTCTGTCATGCTCTGTTCACGTCCCTTTCCAGATGCTTATCATATTCGGCCCAACCCTCCATTAAAATAATTTCTGAATGGTTGTTGATTTTTCTCCAATACGATATAAAATAATTTTAATTTATAGTCTTGCAAATTTTCATGGTCCAAAAGATGTCGTCCTTTCCTTTTATCTTTTTCCTCCTCTTAAATCAGTGTATTTTCTAAAAAATTATCAGTGTATTTTCTCAGCCTCGCCTTTATGTACCAAGTCAAGTTCATCCTTCTTCGACCCAAAAAAAAAAAGGTTCGTCCTTCGGGTCCGGTTAAGAAATGTGAATTATAAATGAATAAAAAAAATATCTACAATGGGGAAAAAGTGATGTTAAGGACATGGATACTCGGTTTGCAATAGCAGTTTATAAAAGAGATGCAAATCATAAATATATATATATATAAACAGGTTAATTATGTTAAAGAAGGACAAAATTATTCCAACCATTTTACTAACCGGTTTTTCTAGTTTAGATTACGCAATATCATGCAGAATTTCTAGAGCGTCTATGTTCACTTAATATATTTTGTTTGGAGCTTATTTATGAGTTCTGAAAGCCTTAGCCAGTGAGTAATTCAAAAATGGACAGAAAAATCTTTTGAGATAAACAGCTAAAATTGGAATATGGTATATTGTAACATTTTTATCAAGTATAATTGCGGATACAAAGGATGGGTTTAGCAACATGATTGGTAACATCATAATTGCCATTAAATATCTTTCCATCCAATTACTCAATTAATTTTTCAACTGATCAAATCCTTTTCGAGTCGTCCTAATTTTTTTCCAAAGAAATTCCGATGGAGTTATAAGACAAACCCCTCTTATTGTCGAACTTAATTTTCCGTATTAAGATCCTCGATAGACCAAAACAATTGCACAGCATATCGTCTGACTGAGTGACCTAGAATCGATCCATCATGTATCGTGACGTTTTTTATACTTGATCACGATGATGTAGTACGCCCGAGAACCCGTGGAAGAGCCCTATTCCCCAACTCTTTTGTCTGTCCTAATCCCTCCCCTTTTTTTTATAAAATTAGGAAAAACACATCTGATTCCTTGCCCATCACATATTCAACGGGGCCAGTAAGGATTTCTCGAGAATTTTTAAGTCCGTGCAATCAAAAAAGAAAACCAAAAAGGAAAAAACCCAAAAAAATAATTAAAAAAAAATAAAAAAGAAGTGGGGAATGGGACGTGGAATGTGCATAGGAAAGGAAGACCAGACCGGAGCTGAATCTTCAGTCTTTGACTTTTCTCTCCATCTCCACCTCGTTATAAAGGAGACGACCCACTCCTTTATAAACTCCGCTCTGACCTTCCCCTGTTTCCATCCATCCCCACCTCAGAAGTTACAGCGATTTCTCAACTGCATTTCCATATCCAACACGCACCCATCTCTCTTATCTTCTCTCTTCTCTCTCTCTCTCTCTCCCTAGCTTCTCCGCCATTCCAATTCGATCTCGCCCGCGCGCGCGCCCCGCTCTGTGGAATCTCAGATCCTTGGCAGATGAGAGAATGGGGGTACAGCCGCCAATGTCGCGGGCCCTGAGGTACTACCTGTCCGAGCACCCGTCCATCGTCAACTTCCGGTGGAGCCCCCACCTGTGGGGCTCCACCTGGTCCTTCCTCCTCGCCGCCGTCGCCGTCTACGTCGCCGCCGCCTCCGCCCTCCACCTCCTCCTCCCCCGCCGCCGCCCCGTCCCCCTCGGCCCCCTCCCCGCCCTCCACAGCCTCGCCGTCGCAGCCGCCTCCGCCGCCGTCTTCGCCGGCATGCTCCTCTCCGCCTCCGCCGAGATCCGGGACACCCGGTGGCTGATGCGGCGGTCCCGCACCACCCCCATCCAGTGGCTCCTCTGCTTCCCCCTCGGCACCCGACCCTCGGGGCGCGTCTTCTTCTGGTCCTACGCCTTCTACCTCTCCCGCTTCCTCCACCTCCTCCGCACCTTCCTCACCGTCCTCCGCCGCCGCCGGCTCACCTTCTTCCAGCTCTTCAACCAGTCCATCCTGCTCTGCATGTCCTTCCTCTGGCTCGAGTTCTCGCAGTCCTTCCAGGTCCTCGCCATCCTCTCCACCACCCTCCTCTACGCCGTCGTCTACGGCTACCGGTTCTGGACCGCGATCGGCCTCCCCGGCGCCAGGTTCCCCTTCGTCGCGAACTGCCAGGTGGTGCTGCTGGCCTGCAACCTGATTTGCCATTTCGGGGTCCTCTTCTTGCACTTCTTGAAAGGCGGGTGCAACGGGATCGGAGCCTGGGTGTTCAACTCGGTGTTCAATGGCGCGATCTTGTTCTTGGTGCTGAAGTTCTACGTCAAGGTGCAGCTCAAGTACCGGAAGGTCGGTGCGGTGGCGGAGCAGGAGGACGACGGGTCGACGGCGCCGGCGCCGGGTTCTTCTAGCACGGAGACGAAGATCGCGAGAGAGAAACATCATTGATCGGTTCATGGTCTCTCTCTCTCTCTCTTGTTGGGATTGTGATTTCATCTTTCCGGCAAATCTGGTAACTGCGTTCGCCTTCTGGGTGTCCTGATTCTTGGTTTTTCGATCAGTTTTGGGTCAGTTCCTCGTAGGAATTTGTTTTGTTTCTCCAATTGTTATTTTGTGCAGAACAAACGGGGATTGTCCCCATTTTTTTCCTCCTTTTTTTTCTGTATCTTCTTTTGTTCAGAGCGAGGAAGCTGTAAATTTGACGAGGAATATGCAAATTTCTTAGCGTTCTCTTCTTTTGTCCCATTCTCATTCTTTGAATGTAGTTTAACAAATTGTAATGAGAAAATCTATAGTCTATTTTAGTCGGTTTGATTTGTGGGAGAGCTTACGTGTCCAAAGGGGAGATTGGACAATACGTATGGTCAACAACAGTATAACGTGAAAGCGTTGGACAGTCCTCTGAATTCTGGGCCCCTCTCTGTTTGAATCTCTCTTTTGGCAACTGATGTTCAAAATTCCTTGGTCGTCGTTTCGAAATGATAAGATATGGGTAGGTATTCATTAATTAGGAATGAAAGCTGGTAATGTTGTACGTTAATTTCACCGGCCACTCAAACCGTGGATTTATTTTTGGAAGCACACCCCCTAAAGCGTCGATTGACACATGTATCCTAAAAAATCTGATCTATTATGGAAAGAAATCACCAACACGGAGTAAAAACAAAATAATAGGGACAATGACACAAATAATCTTTAAATTTTGATCCAATATATAACGTGAATCATAAACTTTTAATTTATTCAATACGGTCAATAAAATTTTTATACATATTCAATGCAGTCCATAAACTATATTATAATGTTCAATGTTATTATTCCAATAAATTCAAGATCGTGAACAACATTTTGCATTTTTCATATAAACAAGTACTAAAAGTTTAAGAATCTCATTGAACAAATTAAAAGTTCATGAACCATATTGAACAAATTAAAAGTTCAATGACCCCATTACACTTTAGGCCAAAATTCAGGGACTATTTGTGTCATTTTCCCAAAAGAATATGCAAAGCAACAATCAAAAACCTAGTGAATATGCGAGCGCCGTTCTTCTTCAATCTAGCATTATCTCTTGAGCATGGACGCCGACACTGGGCTACATGTTCTTGAGTAAGGGTAAGCATGGTTTCAAGATAGAACCTAAAACTTGAGAACCTATAGGTTCTAGGTTTCAAGGTATGCAGATTAAGTTTCAATTTCTAAATATTGAAGAACCTGTTTCGACGGGTATATTCCAAATTCTAGTTAGGTGGCACCTAGAACCTGAAACCTTAAACAAGTTTTTTATATTTTTTTTTGTCCATATCTTCACACAATCCTGTGGTATTTCATAACGTTAAATAATGAATGTGTAATCTAAAACTACTAGTTTGAACTTTCATTTTATGACTCGTTAATGCTTCATATTTTTTGTATCTCTAGATATAATTTGTGATCAATGAATTACAACAGCAAGTAGTGATTATTAAATGTAATGATTCAGTTCAATTGTTCAATTAACAATACAAATTGAACCTATGTAGATCCTGGAACCGACCCTAGGACCTGTGACAGGGTAGATTCCAGATTTCAAGGTATGTAGGATAGGTTTCACGTTTCAAAAATGAGGAATTCATTATCGTGAGTCGGTTACAGGTGGAACATGTACTTGAAACTGCTCGTCCCTATTCTTGAGCATGGTCGTGCCTATGATCGAACATCTGACGTGCCTGGTCGTGGAGTTAACTCGGAGAATGGTTTGAGCTTCAATCGACTAAACACGTTGAACCTGATAAAGGATATTGTAAGGCCAATAATTCCAGCGCCTCTCGTGGCCTCAGCGCAAGAGCAAGTGAAGGACCAAGTAACCGAGCCTCACGGGGTCGCAAATGGAGGTGAAATATTTTAGGCCAGCCCGAGGGTAAGCGAAATGAGATTTATGGAGCAACTAGCATGACCTCAACAAACAAGATCTGGCCAAATCGCGCAATTGGTGCAAACGAACATAGCCCCCACCCACCCACTCAGCCCCGGCGCGTGCGCGTCTGACGACCACCCACGGGCCTACTAGGACCACTAGCCTCGTCGCAACCTTTGCCTCTCCTCTTTATTTTTCTCGAAATGTCAAGCGCATTTATCCACCTTTGTTCTGCTGAAGATTGGGTCTTTTTGTTGGCTACGATCAATTGAAGATACGGATTGCCATAGACCAAGCTTAATTATGGCGCGGAGATGTAGACGAGCTGTTAAAAGATGTTTTTCACCGAATGCGTGCTTCCGTTTGTCTTGGCTTCACCTCTTTGCCAGGTTCTAAAAATGCAACGTGATTTTCCAATGAAAGCCGAGGGGGGTTTATGGTAATTTCCCTTTTTGTTTTTCTCAATGGCATTTGTTTACAAAGCTACTACTATATCTTTTGCTAAATCAACATATAAACTAGACCCCGTCAAACGGGTCAGGTCGAGTCGAAAATGATCCGACCCAAATTAGCCTATTTAAACCGTTTTTCCATGTTTATACAATACAAATCTAGTAAGTTATATCCAACCCTATGTCCGACCCTATTCATATTGTTAAAAACTCTCATATATAACATAATTAAGGAAAACTCATACCCAAATTGATATAAGTGCATACGGTGAGCGAGTGCGAGATCGAGTAAAGGCAAGAGAGAGTCAAGAGGTAAATTGGGTATGAGTAAGTTGTAAATTCAGTTTGAGCTTTACCCTTCTAAATCATTGATAACCTATTTAGTTGATATGAGTAATCCTTATAACAATTGAATCCATCAAATATGAGTTAATAAATGAATTTACGATCCATTTTGATAGGTCTAGCACCGTAAATGGGGAGGGAAAGGAAACAGAGAGAGCACAGCTGAATAAGGAGATGCAACTGGGTGTTGTTCCAAAATCTGCTGCATTTCCCAAAGAACGTGCTACTACACACTGTTCTGCCTGTCTACATCCTCAGCTTAATCAACGGGAAGAAATAGGCCCCGTGCTACGCCCTAAGAAAGGAAGCACTTGTTCATAGAACAGTGGCCTAGCTCGGCCCAACTAAGTAACGTGGACTCGTGTTGGACCGGGATGAACCATATCAGAGGCCCACGTAGCGACCATGTCGAACTCGCCTTTGTAAACTTGGTTCGATCTGTCCGTTTCCTCGGGCTACAACAAGTTGTTTCTTGTTTATGTTCTCCCGAAATAAGCACATATTCTGACTACCCTTTTCTTTTTATCTAGTGCTAAATGCGCGTGGACTTTGACATGGTTGAATCTGGACATATTTACAAAACCCACTTGCTCTCAAATGTGATTCATTGAGGAGAATGTTGATAAGTTGGTTCCACCAACTCTCTTCTATTTCTATTAGAGCAAAAAGAAGAACGTTTCCCCGTTTTTAGTTTGTCAGATTTTCTTTGATGCCGGACAGCTAGTTCAGTTGAAGGGCGGGTCAAAAGAAAAGACGGAAGGCTGTAATGATTGATATAATTGTCAAGATCCGGTGAATCACCCGCGCGAACACGGGAGTTGCTACTGAGCAAGCGATGCCGCTTTACCTCGGTACCAAAGGGTTTCCAAACCATCGATTTGGTGAACATAGGACGATGATGGACCATTGCCTCGACTTCCATAGAAAGAATTGAAATTCTTTGAAAGTAGCTAAAAGTTAGGCCGATACAATTAAGTAAAGATTACGAGAGTCATCCCCATCATAAAGGGGCAAATGCTACCTTTAGTTATGAACTCACTCATCTTCTTATTGTCATTCACGTTTTTTACATAAAGCTCTCTTTAAATGTATCTACCCCATCCAATGATCTGAGCACTTGTTTGTTTATGCTATCGAAAAATTGACTGGTTTAGAGGTTAGAATAATAGCATGACAAGCTCAGACGATGTTGCACGTACGAGAAACTTCATTGGAGATCGATCACTAGAAAGAAGGAAAGTGAGCCGAAAACAACAGGGGAGGAGCTTTCTTGCCATAGTTGTTCGAACAGTCTCTTTATGTACAAAAGTGAAGAGAGACATTTCTACGATGCAAGAGATCCTGCGGTAGAGTCATGTTCTTCTTCTAAGTGGACCCAATCGTTTGCTCTCTCAAACACACCGCAATCGCATTCTCCAGGAGAAATTACTCAGGTTGCACTCGAAAAGTTGTGAAAACTGACGTAAACTCCGTCGATCGTTGATAATGTTCCCCCTTAAACCTTCAATTAGATGAACTCCAATAAAAATGGATGAGTTCCTATGCACGACGGCGGCCGAAAAAACTAGTTACTCATGTCTTAACTCTCCCTCTCCCTTAACAGTCATGGCGACCTTGTTATTTAGCCACAGATGGTCAGTTCCCTTTTTGTCTTTTGACCCCTCTCACGGTCTTTCCCGCAAGGACCGGGACTCGTCCGGGTAAAAAGCGCAGCGGAGCTCGCGATACCGGTCGGCGTCGAAGTTGTGGACCCTCATGAGCTTCTGCTGCTTGGTCTTGAAGCGGCGCTGGAAGTACCCTTCGTAGGACGGCTCCGTGGAGGTCCGGAGGAAGAAGCCGTAGGCGAGGGCGACGTGGAGGTTGGTGAGGAAGAAGCAGATGGGCTCCATGACGTCCCAGGTCAGCTCCCAGAACGTGAGCCGCATGAGCACGAGCGTCTGGGCCACCAGGAAGCCCAGCCCGCAGTACAGCTCGCCCTTCACCTGGGCCCGGGCCTTCTCGTCGATCAGGGCCTTGTGCTTCTCCATCTGCTCCAGCTCCCTCCTCCTCGGGTCGTTGGGCCCGGCCATGGATTGGTAGAGCTGCGACTCCACTGACTTAGCCACCTGCAAATTAGTGAACCGATTGCAACTCATTAGATTAGGTGCAAGAATGGAGATAATCTCAATCTCGGCTTCTTCTCGTCTTGTTAATGAATGAACCAATTAAGGACCAACTCCGGTCGAGTTAAGCCAACCAAGGCGATAGGATATGACGGGCACGGCTCGCCATGCCCCGGGTCTTACTTCCTTAAATGCATGGGCAAGGATCCAAATTCAAACAAGGAAACTTAGTAAAGGTCGTAACTTTGCTGCCCAAATTGGCGCTAATGTATCTCATTGCCTAAGCCCAAGATGGCAAAATGATAATCATACTTGCACTAATCTCTTAATCCCTTTTGGCCATGGATGGTAATCGTCTTCATCAAAGTAGACCTTAACTAAAAATTTGACATTTAGGGGCATTGATCGTTACAGCATCTATCATGGTTGCCTGAACAGGAACACTCCTCTGTTTTCTTCGTTGTTTCGAGAAGTTTCGAGTCAATCCATGGAAATGAAAAAAAAGGGAACGATGTATATACCTGCTCAGGCCTGAGAAACACGACATTGCCGTGAACGATGACGTTGCCGGACTCGTCCAACGCCTTCGCGAACTCTGCACCTTCCTCGCGCCCACCGCACGCCTGGTCGCAGATCCCCACGAACTCCTCGTACGAGATCGAGCTCGCGCCGATCCCCCTCAGCTTCGCCTTGATCGTCTCCGCCCGCCACAGCCTTAGCAGCCTCCTCGCGTCCCCCACCGACACCCCGGCGAGCGGGTCCCCTGCCACCGGCGGCGAGAGCCCGCCGAGCCGGAGGCGCTCCCCACCACCACCGCCGGCGGGGCCGTTGAGGCTCCGGAGCCTCTCGCGGAGCTTGTCCCCGACCGGGAGGGAGAGGAACTCCGGCAGCCTCGCCCCGGCGGCCTGGTTGATCGCGCGCCGCTGGAGGAAGCGACGGAGGAGGCCCTTCTCGGCGGCCGCCGGCGACGCGACGTACTCGCGGTGGAAGGAGGCGGCGGCGGCGGCCGCCGGAGGGGGAGGCACGGCTTGGAGCGAGGGCAGGGCCGCCGCCGGCGACGTTGATCTGGGAGAGTCGAAGAGTCGCTTGGCTAGAGCTTTTCGGAGCGCCATTGGAGCGACCGAGACAGGGGAAGAGAGAGAAAGGTGCCCGGCGACAGGTTAATGTTAGTGGGGTTTGGACCTTTGCGCAAAGGCTGGGGAAGTAAGGCTTGGTATTTATAGGAGTCCAAAGTCAGAGGAAAATTCATAATTATAAAAAGTAATAAATAAATAAATAAATATATTAAAAGTCCTAAAATTTACCACGAAAATGCAATTGAATCCTAAAACTTTCAAAAAGTGCAATCAAATTCTAAAATTTGTAATGAAAGTACAATCGAGTTCTAAAATTTATAACGAAAGTGCACGTGAGCCATAAAACTTATTAAGAAAGTGCAATTGAGTCTTGAAACTTTTAAAAAGTGCAATCAGCGGAAGGACTTGATTCAATTAACTTGCCAAGTTTTAAGACCTATTGATTGTATTTTTTAAAAGTTTTAGGATTCAAGTGCACTTTCACGACAGGTTTTATGACTTAATTGTACTTTTAAAAAATTATAGGACTAAATTGTAATTTCATGATAAGTTTTAGGACTTTTAATGCACTTATCCCTAAAAAGAAAAAAGTAAATAATTTGGCAATTTGGAGTTTGTATGGAATCTTTAAAATTTGAGGAAGGGAATCTCTACGAGAATCTTAGGTCTGAAATTGGGAGATTCTTTGGGTTAATTGCGGCAATGAACGAGAGATTTTTAGGAAACAAGTTGAGGTAAATACAACCCTCCTTCGATTTCCTTTATTGCAGTTAGCATCTCACTTTATTTTTGGTCACTCTTTATTAGAATATGCTTTTGTCACGTGTTCAGATGAGAAAGGTCAAGATCTAAGAGGTAACGAAATTCAAGCTCATTTAAAGTTCACATTGAGAAAGGGTGGCTTCACATTAATAGTCGGGCCGACGCGAGAAAGGTTGCTCACATAGCAAAAGAGCAAGTGGCTCGTCGAGGGGCCGGTGTGGTGATTGGAGGATCATAGGGTTTTAGCCGAAATGCTGGACATGCTACCGGTGTTGATCGAGACCAAGTCGCGGGAGTTGCGAGATTACTTATAATTTGCCAAGTAGAAGGACAATGTACGTGTGTAGTATAGCTTCTCCGTAGCGGTTACGGCTGTAAAAAAGGGCGTTGCCACTTTTATAGTGTATTTATTCATTCTCATAATTGAAGCACTTCATAGCAGTTTTTAGGAATTATAGAACGAATCCCACTTTTACCACTAAATTATACTCGCCACAATGCTATTATTGTATATAAATGAAACTTTTGTCGAACAAAAAAAGGTAATCGGACGTAATTATGATAGGATCCAAAAAAAAAATAATGATGAAAATTATAGCAATGGTGTGTTTGTTTTGATTCCGTCTTAGCCAAATCTAAAGAGGTTCTACTAGGGGTGAGCAAAAAGGGCCAACGACCCGAAAGTCCAAATCGGCTCGAACAGAGTTTTAAAAACCTTAATTGAAGTATGAAAACATAAATTACTTATGCTCGAAACACTTTAGTAAATTCATAAATAAGTTAAAAAGCGTAGACATAAAAGAAAAAAAGTGATTTTTGAGGTCGAAAAATACAATAACTAATCTATTCTTAATTTCTTGTAGAAGAATTCGGGTCAAGTCGGGACTGGCTAGTTCGATCGAGCACAAAAAAAACGCTCTGAGAAGCAGCCCGCCCGACCCATGCTCTCCTCTAGGTTCTACAGCTTTAAAAGTAGTGATTTACAACTTCATAACACAAAGTCGCGTCGCAGCACGGTCACATTATATCCGAAGCTATTCCAAATAGACACGTTTAAGTCCGATGCCGAAGCGGTCATCATAACTCGTAAGCTGGAATCAAGAATGTTCGTACTACACGAGAAAGATACCTACCTAAGAAATTTTGGCAGTTCTCTCGATAGGCGACGATTGAAGGGAGATATTTTGAATCGGTTCGTTTCATCACAGACAAAGTGCACGACAAGCATTTCTTTTGAAAGAGCATTTCTAGATGGAAAAGGGTGAGCGTAGGCAATGATGTTTTCTTGCATAGTTTCGGAATGGCAAGTAGGCGAGGCGAGGTCTCTTCTTTCCTTTTGAGTCCCGATTTCTTGCGTTGCCCGCCTCGCTTTGCCTTTGCTAAACTTGGGAACGAGCCAGTTCACAGTCGGTGCAAGAACAGAGCATCCTTCTTTTTCTCGGCATTAGAAAATCATCGGGTTTACAAAAAATGAATAATTTGAAAATATTTCTTTTTAAATAATTTGCTTGTATCGTTTACAAAAATGAATGGATGACAAATATTTTCTTCGTTCATAAAAATGTTTAAACATAAATTGATGTCGATAATAAAAACATTGCTAATTGGCTAATTATCTCAAACGATATAGGCGATCATTTTTAACGGGATATTTTTTAAATCACGCATTTTTCGCGAAACGATTGAAACTTCAATGATATGAAGCGAGGCTCTTTCCAAGACATTAAACGATTGATCGGCAGAAAAAAAATCATTTGGTGTTTTAAATGTATGAAATTGGCTGATGTGGTAGTCCTATGTATTTCGAAAAACATCCCAAAAAGGAAAAGGAAAAAGAAATTCTGTGCATTTATGCGTTTTATGGAGAGTAACTCAATGTTCTCTATACACCAAAGTTAGGGGCATGCTCTCTATTTTGCTTTTCTCAAGTGATAAATTAACTCCAGTGAAGATTAAATCACTGCATACATCGCACTTCATACAAATTTAGGGCTGAAAACCAAACAAAAAGAAAATAATGGGATGAAATTAAAGCATTCGACACTTAATACAATTAACCCTGCTTTGGTAGTGCCATTTGTTTTCACTTAAAAAGATTCATTTAGTAAAAAAATCGGCAAAATGATACTATAAGTGCCATAACTTGTGTACGGCGATCACTTTGGTACCATAACTTTTTTTCGGATCACTTTAATGTCAAGTCGGAGGAAAATAAATCATTTTAGTGACTCCGGCCAAAAAGCTGACCTGGCATTTTTCATTTAAAAAAAGAGTGTGACGTAGATATTGGGTTCCACATTTGATGTCCACGTGGACAAACAAAACGACGTCGCTCAGTCCACTTGGACAAGAAGGACAACGTCGTTCCATTTAGGACAGCAAACGACGTCACTCAGTTTAAAGGTCTTAGCATCGCGTTGCTCGTCACACCTGCTCTGTCTTCCTTGTCCATTTGCCGTCGCCCATCGCTCGTGGCGCCCTCATTTCGTCATCGTCACCGTCGCCGTCACCGTCGCCATCGCCGTCTCTTGCCTTCCTCTCGTGGTCAGTCGGCATCGCTCCCTCATCCCATGGACTGAGCATCACTCATCCCGTCGGCATCGATCCCGTCTCCGTGGCAAATTACGAAGGTCAGTCTTCAAATAAGGGTTGTTAATTTCTATTTTGTTGAATTGATCGACACATTGTGCTTCATTATCCTATGTTTTACTCAATTAATTGGTAGATTATGGCTACCTTCGGGAAATTAGGGTTTGAAGTAGGAAATTAGGGGTTGAACTTGAAATTTGGTCTTGAACTTCTGAAATTAAAGCTTGAACTTCATAAATTATGGCTAGTTGTTCGAATATTATGGCTTGAAGTGGATTCGATTGTGTTGGTGCCGGGCTGAGTATATGCGATAGATTGTGGTCCATGTGGGGACATCTATCATTGTCACCCATGTGATCTGATGGTGGCTTTTTCAATCTCGGCGACCATGTGAGGGACCTTCATGGAAAGCTGTGCTCTTTTTCCTATGTGGTGTGGTCCTGAAAGCTAAAATATTGAATTTTTTGGCTTTTTTCCTTCAATGCAGGGTCGATATGGGGATAAAAACACAATTATCCGCATCATTGTTCACTATAGAGGAGAATTTGTCATCGACACTGATGAGTGGGAATACTTTGGGGGACTTGAAGGTACTGTTTATTTCAATAGAAGCAAGCCAGCATATATTAATCTCATAAGGGATATAGTTCAACAATTAAGATGTAAAATAAGAAGTTTGCATTATTGTGTTCTTAGAAGCTTCTTGAAGGACAGCATTAGAAACTTTGACGATGATAATGGTGTTAAGGATATCATCTACCGTTATCTTCATGGAAAAGAAGCTGCTGTGTACGTTGAGTCCTATAGTGATGGTGAATCTAATGAAGGGGCTGAGGGAGAAGACGTAGGGGATGGTGCTGCTTTACTTAGTACTCAGGTTGGTGATAATTCTATTATAGATGAAGCTAGACATAAGAGGAATGAGAGGGAGGCAAGCCATGTAGCGAGTGAAGAGTTCACTGGATTTGAGTTCACTGGATTGTCGTGGGAAGTTGCTGCATCTAATGAATCAGATGATGAGGGTGTGACAAATGTAAATTTACCAAGTGATGATGACAATGAGGAACTTGCACAGTCAAGGCAAAAGCAAAGAGAAATTGGAAAAAAATCAATAGCTGCACTTGAAGGATTGCATGAAGTTGAACCAGGACATAGCATTGATGGAGCTCCAACTGAAGGTAATTTAATGACACTGATTATGAAGAAAGTGGCTCTGATAAACAGAATGATAATTCTGAAAATTAGTATGAAGATGATGATCCCGTTGTGCACAGAAGGAAACCTAAGTATCCATTATACGATCCTAGCTCTTCTTCTTTTGTGTTGACTGTAGATCTGAAATTTTCCGATGCCAAACAATTCAAAGAAAGGATTATCAAGTATTCAATAGCTGAACAGAGGACTCTTCAGTTCACTTGAAATACGCAGGACTATGTTAGAGCAAAGTGTTCTCAACCTAGTTGTTCATGGAAGATATATGGCACACTTTAAAAAAGGGATGGGTCATTCCAAATTAGGTTATTACAGGAGGAACATACTTGTTCCATCATGTTTGACAACAAAAGGGTAACGAGTGCTTGGTTGTCGAAGTACTTCTTCGATACCATCAAAACGATGCCTGATGTGAATGGTGCTCAGCTGAAGCAATTGCCAAGGGAGCAAGTAGGGATTAATGTATCACTCAATCAGTGTAAAAGAACCGAGCAAAAGGTGAAGAAAAAAATTCTAGGGAGGTACAAGAAAGAATATGGTCAAATTTGGGAATATGCTGGAGAATGTAGGTTACAAAACCCAGGTAGTCGAGTTTATGTTGAGGTTGTAGAGCGACCACTACCTAACCATGGGACTAACTTTGACCGAATTTAAATTTGCTTTGATGTATGCAAGCGGGGATTTGTTACTGATTGTAAACGAGTCATAGGATTAGATGGATGTTTCTTAAAGGGTATGTGCAAGAGAGAATTGTTGGCTGCTATTGGGAGGGATGGCAATAATCAGATGTTTCCAATTGCTTGGGCTGTTATGAAGGTAGAGAGCAAGGACACTTGGTCATGGTTCCTGAAAAATTTGATGGCGGACCTTGAGATCACTAATGGAGGAGGTTAGGCATTCATGAGCGACCAACAAAAGGTAATGCTGGTGCAACTAAACAAATAATATTTATGACATTTTATCTTACACATGCCTTTATTAATGCCTTAATGTATAAATTCTTGTAGGGACTTCTTCCTGCTCTAGCTGAGTTGATGCCATTTGCTGAACATAGGATGTGTGCGAGGCACATATATGCAAACTGGGCAAAGATCTGCAAAGGGGAGAAACTACACAAGCAATTTTGGATGATAGCTAAGAGCACCAACATGGCTGATTTTAGAATTCACAACAGCAGCTACTTGAATTGACGAAGGACGGTTATGAAACACTTTTTCAAACTGAACTCAAGCATTGGTGCAAGGCCTTCTTCAGTGAAGAAGTCAAGAGCGATATCATTGATAACAATCTCAGTGAAGCCTTCAATGGCAGAATTTTAGAGGCAAGGTGCAAACTAATCATCAGCATGCTTGAGGATATTCGAGTGATAGTCATGACCAGGCTGCAAAAACAGAGAAATGAGGCTGCAAAGTAGACTGGACAGTGTGGTTCTAGGATTGCTAAAAGATTGGATGACAACTTAGCGAGTAGTAGGTTCTGTCATCCTATCTGGAATGGAGATGATGGCTATGAGGTCATAGAAAAGACAGATAGGTATGTTGTCCAATTGGACAAACTAAAGTACTCATGTCGAGCTTGACAACTTTCTAGAATTCCCTACGCACATGCCATTTGTGCCATCCAAGCGAAGTACCAAAATCCCAAGGACTATCTGCGTGGTTGCTACCACAAAAGCACATATCTTGCTGCTTACCATCATATGATGCAGCCTATTAGAAGTACAAAATTCTGGGAGCTGACAAATCATGAAGCCCCCCATCCTTTGCCACTTAAGAAACAAATAAGAAGGCTTAAAAGAAGACAAAGAAAGCAAGAGGGAGAGCCCAATAGTAAGAAGATGAGCAGGTCATGTGTAAAGATAAAATGTTCATATTGTCGTGAGGTAGGTCACAATAAAAGTGGTTGTCATTTGAAGAAGCAACATCAGCTGCTTCAACAGTCAAGTAAATGGACTCAAATTAGATCAAGTGCAGCACCAGCACAAGACCACCTGAAGGGGCTGCTGAAAGGCTTACTGGAGGGCCAGCTAATAGGCATGTTGATTGTCTAGCCGAAGGGCCTGCTGAAGGCCAAGTTCAAAAACCAGCTGAAAAGCCAACTGGAGGCCTAGGTTCAAGGGCAACCTCCTCTTCGACTGTTGCACAGGCTAGGAGAAAATATTCAGTAAGCTATATGTATTTGTTTTAATCTTTACTGAGCAAACTTTGACTTTAGTTGACATTGTTTTGTCCTTATCAGTTAAAAAGAAAACCAACTAAACAAGTAACTCACGTTCCTCAAAGTGAGACACCATATCAAACAAGAGGGGTCCTCGGCAGAAAATTAAGATAATATGGTTATGGAATTTATACAGACTTCAATACTGGAATGACTATTTTGCATGTAAGTTTTGTACAACTCATGCATTTCATTTTTGAGTTTTTCACTTTTATGACAATATTATTTCTTCTCATCCATGATTATGTTGTTGTAGCCTGGGAAGAGTTCAGAGATTTTCATATCTCAAGTTGGTCTAAGCTAAGAGTCAAGGGCTGCACAAAAAAGAATCCAACCAACGTCGCAAGCAGCTGGTCCGAAGAGAAGAAGGGTGGCTACAGAGAAAAGTATTCGTAAACTGCCACCAACAAAAAACTCAACACTAGTTCTTGATCAACTAGCACATGCTGACAGCTCTAAAACAGCCACCAACACCAATAAGAAGAAGATAGTTGCTGCGCCTAAGAAAAAATCTCGAGTAAAAAGGCCAGTAGAACAACCTGCTGGTCCAACAATTGAAAAAGATGCAGCTGGAGCAATTCAAGAAGAAGCAGCTCTAGCTGTTGAAGAAGATGCAGCTTAAGCAGTTCAAGAAGAAGCAGCTACGGTTGTTGAAGAAGATGCAGCTCCGGCAGTTCAAGAAGAAGCAGCTCTAGCTATTGAAGAACCTGCATCTTCAGAAGAACAACCTGCAGTTCCTCCAGTTCGAAAGAGCCAAAGAATTATAAATCAATTCAAAAAGCCGTCGAAAGGAAAAGGAAATAGTTGACTTATCACTATTGACTAATGGGAGGGTGTTGAGGTGATTGTTGGTTTTTGTGAAATTAGGGAGGTTTACCATATTGGTTAATAGAAAGTTGATTTTTTGTGGTCCTGGAATGTTATTGACTAATAGGATGTTGTGTGCAATGACTAAATTCGATATTTACCGTAGTTAAAGTGATTGTGATTTCTATATTTTTGCACATGTGTTTATTCTGTTTTAGTATAGTACTGGTATAGTGGGATGCTTGCAAATTACATCAGTAAGTTAATATTCAAATAAACTTACTGATGTAGTTGGTGGGGAGGGTGGGAATTGGTCTATTAGTGCTGGTTTTTTGTGCTATTTTCAGGTGCAATACGGTGCTTGCACCAGCTGCTGATTTTGTGCTGTTTGGGAGTGCAGTATGGGGTTTGCACTAGCTGCTAATTTTGTACTGTTTGGGAGTATAGTATGGTAACTGCTGATTTTGTCATATTTGGGAATGCAGTATAGTGCTTGCATCAGCACGCCAGCACGTGTTGGTGCAAGCATTTTGAACCAGTTTTTTAATATGGTTTGGGGGTTGTTTGGTACCGGTGATTGAATATGCTTTGGGGGCTATTTGAACCAGTTGATGAGTATGGTTTGGGGCGGTTTGGTGCTGGTGAGCAGTGCCAGTATAGTTACTGCTTTGATTTTGGAATGATCTGGTTTAAAGATTGGTTTGTTGGATCCAAAGTCTCCATTTTTCAAAAAAACACACAGCATGACACTTAAGTGATCAACTTTTGGCCACAATTAACACTTAAGTAATCACTTTTGAATCACGATTGAAACTTAAGCGATCACTTTTGAACCATGACTGGCACTTAAGTGATCACTTTTAAACCACGACTAGAACTTAAGTGATCACTTTTAAACTATGACTGACACTTAAGTGATCACAATCAGAAACATTTGGCACTAAAATGTCAACTGCTGAACTTGTGACGATTTCATAATTTGCTGCTACGCAGAGTTGCAGCACATGCAGCACCTCATTTTTCAGCAGTGAACCTTACTCCATAATATGCAACCATCTAACCAGATGAAAAAAATACAACAAATGAGCAAGTGAATGTAGCAAATGAGCAAGTGCGGCAAATAAGCAAAAATATGAAGCAAATGAGGAAGTGCAACAAATGACAGCAAATGAGCAAAAATATGTTGCCAATGAGAAAGTGCAGCAATGATAGCAAATGAGCAAAAATATGCAATAAAATATGCTGCAAATGAGAAAGTGTAGCAAATGACAGCAAATGACCAAAAATATGCAGCAAATGAGCAAAACTATGCTGCAAATGAGGAAGTGCAACAAATGAGCAAAAATATGCTGCAAATGAGAAAGTGCAGTAAAAGACAGCAAATAAGCAAAAATATGCAACAAAATATACTGCTAATGAGGCAAAACTGCATCAAAATATGCAACAACAAAATGCTAAGCAACTCAACATTGAGAACCAACAAATTCCTGATGTAGCTAGCAAGGATCACCTAGAGGGGGTGAATAGGTGATCTTAAATAATTTTTTTCAATTTAAGCGGAAATGAAATATTACAGTTGAGTCTGAATAAAATTCAAATTCAAAACAGTTTATATAAACTGTACTCTTGATGTGCAGTATGTAAAATAAGAAATAAGGGTGAGAAAAACTGCACACAAGTTTATAGTAATTCGACTTATAGTAAGCCTACGTCCACTCTCCCACGCTAACAGCCTACTGGCTGGATTTCACTATGTAATCAAGAGGAATTACAAATTCTGAGTGACAGCACTCTTGTATATGATAGGACTCTCTATCTCACACAATCACTCTTACAAAGTATCCCTCAAAATCTTAATGTTTGGCTCAAGAAAGACAAGAGAAAGGATCTGAATATGCTCAAACTTTGAACTTGTTGATTCTCGTTCTCGTTCTACCTTTCGCTCCTCATAGATCTCATTTTATACTCCTTCACTATCAAACTAGCCGTTGGACAGTCTTTAGATAATCATCTTCCAATCTTCATCTTGGACAGATTTGTATAAAATGGATTGAATAGTCGTTTGTTGACAAGATCTGAATCCCGCTGATTCCGGTCGCCCATACAATCAGAATCTTAGTTTCCATAAGTAGAGCTTTATCCGTTATAATGCATACTTATCATAGTATTTGATTGTCAATCAAATATAGCCTTAGATTGAAACAATCAAAACTTTCCTTCTGTAAAATCCATGCCAGATTACTAGCTATTGTGATTCCTTCTGAATGAGTTTTACTTCTGCGTCTGAAAATCTTTAGCTTCTGCATCTGCATAATTACTGCGCCTGAACAATTTTTAATTCAAAACTTGAGTCAGCGTAGATTTTCAGTAAAATCTAAATATTTCATAATTAGAGTCTGAATGACTTTTATGATAAAGTCTAAATATCTTCTATTTGAGTCTAAACTCTCGGTTCTAAGTCTGAACTTTTGATTCTGAGAACTTGTAATATTTCCTTCTGAAATATTTCTTTCTGAACTTCCAGAATCTATTAACTTGGGAAGAAATGTATGTCAGATTTACAAGTTAAACATTGAAAGTTTTGTCGACTTCAAAATCCATTAAGAGTTTTGCTCAATAATTCCAACCTTCCATTTGTCATAGATTGTAGTAAACCTCTTGTTACATACATAAATTGCAACAAACTAATAATACAACCGTAGCTACAAATTGCCAAATACAAGTACATAGTACAAGCCTATCTTAAATTATGGTAGACTAAGAAACTTTTGCTCATCAGTGACATTACATTTGACTATAAAATAGGCTATAAAAAATATCAATAACACAATCAACAATCGATAACACTTTCTTTCGATCTTCATCCTTCGAACTTCCTTCTTCAAATGGTTGGTTAGATATGCTAAAGCCTTCATTTCAGCTTGCAATGAGTTGACATCGTCTAACTCATCCAACTCGTCCATTAATGTTGGTGGAGGTTGATATCGAACTTCAAGTAGCTTCACTATCACCTCTGTTGCTCGATTTGAAAATTTCGCATCAACCTATTTGAAGAATTTGCACTTCCAGCCTTCTCTATACCTGGCACATCCATGAAATCTTCTCCTGGAGTTCAATCGAGTCCAAGATGTTCTTCTTGGACTCGATAATCCACAATAGCAAAAGAACCGACCTTTTTCTTCACTTCATTCAAACGAATTTGAACCGCTAGTGAAGCTCCTGCCATCCATTTGCAACCTTCAGCTGTCAATTTCGAGGAAAACAAGGAAATAATATGACCGGCTAGGGTTTGCAATTGGGGAATATGTCCAATTAGCCGATTTAGGGTTCCTATATTGGGGAGAGAAAGGTTGAACGACGTCATTTTCGCTATAAGAGCTGACTGAACTCTCTGGCCAACCATCTCAACATCGAATATTAATAAAAAAAAGCCACATCAGATTTCTGGCGTGCTATGTCAGCATTAGCACTCAAGTGATTGTTTTTCAAAAAAGTTGACAGGCACCAAAGTGTCCTTATGCCTAAAAAAATCACTCGAATGGTTTCGTAAGAAGGGATTAATTTCTTTCTCGCCATAATCCAGGGGACGGGTCTGGATACCGACTATGTGGAGGTCCAAGAAACACCTTGCAAGAACCATGAACATGTTAAGTCCACACCTTGGGCGATGCACGTAGACCTGACTCAAAATAGTTTACACCGGGGGTGTGCAAAAGGACTGGGAACCACCCGGATCGCCTGGAACCGATGGTTCCTAAGGGAATCGATCCAGTTCCCGATTCCAATTTTTCAAAACCTGTTGGTACTAATTCAGTACCTAGTTCCAAGTGTGGAATCGCCCACTCGCCCATCCGGACCAGATCGGTAATATGATAATAATATAATATAATATATTTATTTAATTTTAATATTTAAAAAAAAAATCCTAAATCCCTATACTAAACATGATTCGCTTGACGCTCATAACCTCATACTAAACCGAGAAAGAACTTATTTCGCTTTCGCCTCACACTTACTTTCACTCTCTCACTCTTATTGGTCGATGCTCATCTCACCGTCTCCAACTCTCTGTCTCCATCTCCGTCCTTGGCTAGTGGGACCGATTCCATGGACCCACCCCGAGAACCAGACCGGCAATTCGATTCTCAAGTAGATCCATGGAACCAATGGGCAGTTCCCGATTCTAATTTTTTGAAATCGATCCCTAGTGAGCAGTTCCCGGTTCTAGGATGGGAATCGCCTACCCAAACCGTGCTCGCCCCTAATTTGCACTTAGTTTGTGGGGTTCAATCCGGTGACCTTTAATTTCTGAACTAAAAATCTCCCGACGCCCTCAATCAACTGCACCGATTGTGGAGGTTGGGTTACTTAAATCCCCTGATGGAAAACCTACCAATGTCATCCATAATCATATTGCTTGTAAACACACAAATTATATTCCGTCCTTAAAAAATTTTCAGCTATTATCAAGTGGTCATTTCTTTCTATTTTCGGCACTTGAGATTAGCAGCACTTGTCTTCACAGTTCGAAGTACTTGAGTTTTCAGTTTTCGTCAATCAAGTCTACCTGCATTCCACAAATTGATCCAACTTTTAAAAAACCAGTTTATATATCAAAGGAAGAGGTATTCATTTGCTCAATAAAAAAAAATGTTTAACGGATAGAATCTTACCATTGTGTTGTTCAAAACCTACCGAACCTATTATGATTTCCTGTTTGGTAAGAAAAACTAGTGATATGATTTTTTTATTGGAACAATGACACAAATGATCCATGAACTTTGGCCCAATGTGCAATATAATCCTTGACCTTTTAATTTGTGGTTCCGGAACTTTAGCTCAATGTGCAGTGTGGTTCTTGAACTTTTAGTTTATTCAATGCAATCCGTAGACTTTTGATAGATGTTTAATTTAGTCTTTGAACTAGATGAAAATGTTCAATGTTGTCATTTCATTAATTCAAGTTCCAAGACAACATTGAATACATTAACATAGTTCAGCGACTAAACTAAATATATGGCAAAAGCTCAGGGACCACATTGAAAAAACTGAAAATTCAGGGATCGCAATGCACATTAGGTTACAATTCATGAACCATATTAAACAAATTGAAAATTCATAGACCACATTATGCATTGGACCAAAATTGAAAGACCATATGTGTCATTTTTTTCATTTTTATTTGATTTTCAACTAAAACCATTTTTTTCGTGCCCAAATTAAGTTTACACAACGACCTTTTTCATTTTTTTTTTCCGATTTCTAAGCTTACGCAATTACTTATCCCAAGGTATACGCAAGCCAAAAGACCCGTCCACAAACGTTGCCGATGTCTTCCACTTCCACACTATACGCAAGCAAAGGCCATGCCAAAGCCGTGGGCCAAGAAAGTGCCTAAGCTCACCGTCTCCTTTTTGAAAAAATCATGCGCATAATGCCATGAATGGGGATGACCAATCTGGCTGGTCCAACTCGAGAATCGAACCGAACCGGTCTAACACGACCCAATCCGGGGCAAGTGTTCACATGGGGACAGGGTAGGTTCTTAGGTAAAAGATTGGGACCGGCCTTAACCAGTTCGATTCTCAGTTTTATACAATAAACCGATGGTTCCACTCGAGAACTACCACTGCTTGAAAAGGGGGAAAAATATCTAAAAAGTCTTAAACTTGTTGTACGAAGGTCAATTCAGTACAATAGGTTTATGACTTTTTAGACAATTATCCTCATGAGAAAGGTTATGAAATTCATGAATGCCTAAACCACCACACCACGAATTGTTCACATTATATGCTTTCCTAAAATAATCGTCATATTACTTAAGGTTAGGCCTGATTACCTGGTCAATTCTAGAACCAGCCAATTCCCTATTCCAAGAATCGCAAATCGACCCCAACAGAATAGGTTCTACGTTTTTGGTCCGGAACCAATCATCCCCAGCCAGGAATTCCCAATATCTGCTCGGATCATGGAAAAATATCCACATGTCGTGTCAAGATCTCAGAATACGTGCAATCGGGGGCTGTAGGCCGTGGGCTGACGAATAACGTGGTGATTCTTTCGATCGACTAAAACTAAGACTAATGGAATTGTATGCGTACGAATCAGCCTCCACCAGCATCACCATTAGCCGATGTCACCCAGAATTGACGGATGCATCGCAGCTGAAAAGAAATTGAAGCGGATTGCACCCAAAAAAGAAGAAGAAGCTAATTGATGCGTGTCGCGTAAATTGCGAGTGGGAGAGGAGGGATCGGGTGAATCTCCGACCACGACACGAAGCCAATCCACTGCCGACACCCGTCTCGTTTTGTTTGGCAGGGACGCTCCTCTGATTTGCTGTTTTCCAAGTTGGACATGTCTGATTGCACCAATGAGGAGGAAGGAAAGATGGGCAGCACCCTCTGTGGGTGCGTTTTGGTTCGGTCATTGGAAGAAGTTATGGGAAAATACAGAAAACTTCAGATTAACGGGGTTTATTGAAATGCAAGTAATATTTAATAAATTACAATTTAAAAAATGTATTGGGAAGCAATTTTGATTTAAATGATGTTTGGAAAAATCACAATTCGTAAATGACTTTTGGTGTTTTGTTTTTTTTTAAAAGCAACTTCAAAGTAGGCGACAGGCCTCGTTGCTGACGAGGCCAAATATGACTGCCGACAACCTCGCATGAGGCCGAGCGACCTAGGCGAGGCAACCTAAGATCCCGTGACCTCAGGCGTTGCTAGGGGTCGCGCGAACCCATACGGCCGTCGTCGCGTGAGTCGCTCGAAACTAGGCAACCATTGCCTAGGTTCGTGTGACCCAAGTGGCCGTCGCGGAACCTTAGGCCGCCTCGCCTGGGTCGTATGACCTCAAGCGAGGTTGCCAACAGTCGGATCTGGCCTCGTGGGCTATGTCGCATGAAGTGAGGACATTTTTGCAATCATGAAAGATTAGCAAGAACAAAGTTGGAAGAAAAAAACGTATTTGCATTCCGGAAATGCTTTAAGTTCAAAGCACCTTCAAACTTATATTGGACGAAATACAATTGTATCTTTCCAAAACTCTCCAAAAAATTTGCCAAGTGGTAGTTGCATTTGGCCAAGGGGCTTTGGCAAAATAATATATTTGTGACAAATTTACCATCCGTTAGTTTCTATTAAATTGGATTAATACCACAAAAAATCATAAAATGATACACATGTAACAAACAAAGGATAAAACCACAAACTAGTACACTTAACAAGTGTCACACATGTCATCCGACTTAGCAATTTGACAGTAAAATTTTAATGGAAACTAACGGAGGGTAAATTTATCACAAGTGTACCAGTTTGAGAGTTCAAGATAAATTTGTCACTGTACCAATTTAGGGTTTTTTATTGTATTAACCCTTTTAAAATTGTCATACCACAAGTATACTGTAGCATAAATAAATATCATCCGGGATGATAATTGAAACTAAAATTCAATATTTTAAACCTAACTTGGATATGATAAACAAGTGGAAGAAAAGGTAAAAAGCAAGCGAGAAAATTCAATATGATAATTGAAACTAAAATTTAATTGCTAAAGATGAAAGCGAGGACCACATTGGACATTTGAACAAATTGTTTTTCTCTGATGTTGGAACAGTGGGCCAATCATTCGCGTGCACCCTGCTTGATTTTCAAGGCAAATATTCTAAACCTAACTTGGATATCTCCTTCCAGCTATAAAGTGAAAAAATTGAATGATCATCATTGTGTCCGATTTGGGATTCTTAAATCAAAGTGGGGTTCTGATTCCTAGCTAGCTGCCTCTACGAGAAAGGAAGGGACTTCGACGTAAGCAAAGCCAAGCCCTACCATTTTCTTTCATTATTATCAGAAATTGGACTGTCACGTAGCTTGAATAAACGATTTAACATTTTTAATCCGAATTTGCCTTAGCAATAATGTAGCCCCGTCACACACAAATTTTTCATAATTGGCCCGATCCATTCGATATTCGAGCCACCACCCAATTTTTTAATCCCGTCTTGTCGAATTTATGTGGAATTTTGAGGTGAGCAAAAGGAGCCGCCCGGTTTGAACAAGACCCATCGGTTGTGGATAGTTATCGGGGAAAACCGGTCTGGTTCCCCATTCCATAAAATTGAAATCGGTGAATTTCGGTCCTGCCAACCTAGAACTATTTTTTTTAAAAAAAATTATTTCTTAAAATTTGTATTAAAAAAAACCCTAATTTATCTTCCATTTCACAAAGAAAAGCCGTTCAAGGCTTGAGCGACTATGTTTACTTATGCACATGAGCATAGTGACGAGAACAAATCAAAACACTATAGTAGTTACTCATTCCAATCAAATTTTGCCACAAATTGAAAAAAATCTCTATGAAGCATACGTAACTCGTCGATTGTAGAAATGTCTTGATTATCAAGAAAATCTCTAATTTCGTCTTGAACATTAAAGACAAATCAAAAAAAGAAAAAAAACCGAGCATGCCACCGGTTTCAATGGCCCACTCAGAACCGAATAGCCCGAGAACCGATCACCCCTAGCGAAATTTACTTATCTCAAACCCAAATAATACAGGCCATGGGACGATAGAAGCTTCTTGACGATAATCCCACCCAAAAAACGGATCATGGATCGTCCTACGATTGCTGAGAATCGATCCGAGAACGAGAATGTTCCACCAGAGATTCCTGCTCGCTAGGCACAACATCGGACTTTTAAAGCAGGAATTTCCCCCCAACAATTTGGGGAGGGGATGATGTGGGGGAATCGATTTGGATTGGTGGGTGGAATCCACTGGGGATTGTAACTCAAGAATCTCTCTTTGGTGGGTGGGGGTGGTGGGAAGTCTACTACCCCCATTTTCTCACGTGCGACCATACGTGTGCGAGAACCTTCCCGCTCATAAAAATTTTACAAATAATAAACAAAAAAGAAGGGAAAAAAAAAAAGAAAAAATCAAAATCAGTAATATATATATTGGTGGAGGAGGTCCACATTGGAATCACCACGGCATCAAGCTGTTGCGTTCGTGCCTTGCAGATTTTGGACCAGACAGGATTCCATGGATGGATTGTAGGCTCTAGTGGCGCGCAAGCCCCGGCCAATCTTAGTCGTGTGATTAGACTAGTGTCGTAAGTTTCCATTGAGCTTGTTGAATAAGCGAGTCTCGCGCATTTCAATGGTTAGTCATTTTAACCCCCTTCGATCAATAGGGAGCCTAATCATGAGATTAATATCACTTGTGAAAGTAGTAGATAGTGCTCAGTAATTCTGATCATGAATATGGCAGCCCGTGGACTCGTCCAAGCTCAACGCAAGTCAAGTGCCCAAATGCATCTTTGTACATACCTGGGCAAGAGCCTGTTATAGGGCCCCACCCAATTGGGCTCGAGCCGGACCTGCATAGCCTGCAGAACAAAATTATTCATGTGTTTTTTTGCTCGTGGGTGAGGCAAGAGTATATGAGTTTGGGTCAATACAATGACGTTCCATGATCACCTCTAGTGCGCATGTCTAGCTTTGAGTGGGATAGATTCTAGACCTCTTAAGAGTCCGATGGAACAACGGTACCAGAGCGCTGACTTCATCGTCAACTTCAGACCTTCGAGTAACGAGTGGTGTTAAGCAGCAATAGATAAAGCAAACCAATGTATGAGACCTTTGTGGTGAAGTCAAGAAAAGATAGCTATGCTTGTATTCCCCCCAAACATTTGTATTTCTTCCGAGAAATAATTGTTTGAGCACCAGAGGCAGTCTT
The DNA here is from genome assembly GCA_024500025.1 of Syzygium aromaticum. Lineage (NCBI taxonomy): Eukaryota > Viridiplantae > Streptophyta > Magnoliopsida > Myrtales > Myrtaceae > Syzygium > Syzygium aromaticum. The sequence continues at coordinate 11,207,184 of CM044890.1, forward strand.
GGAACAACGCTACATTTGCTAGCCTACCAAAATGGGTTTGCCAAGTGATACGGTACTCCGTAAGTGATTATTTAAGCTAGCGATCACGTTTAAGCACTCAACAGAAAGACGACCGCACCACTTAATAAATAAATCCAAACAGGCGAATATTAGCATGCCGACCATTGCTCATAGTCTTATAATACTTTAGTAATCTAGTTAATCACACAACCGATTAAAAGGTACCATTTATCCACTCAGATATCTTAGGTTATCGAGATTATTAAAATTTTATGCTAATATCGGCCGGAAGGAAGGGACAAAAAACACAAATTGAAGTCCATCATGGCTCACGTTAACTTCCCATGGTTGGGGGTATCTGTCAGTGGAAATTCGCCATGGCATGCACCAATTCACGGTTTCATTATTGAACGGATGTTATGACGACAGAAAATCAATGAAAAATTGTTTTTTTTTTAATCCAAATAGGCCTACCATCTAATAATGATTCATTAAAAAAACATCTCCAATTCCATATTTTTGTGCTTCAAAATCCTCTTTATCCAATATAGGTGTACATGGTTGGCCAAAACAAGAACTATCGACGTACGGAAGTTCTGGAGAAACGGCCAAATCGATGAGGCTTTTTTTTTCTTTTTAAAGATCAGTGGGGAAGCAACAAATTGTAGATCATATTAATTCCGAGTAGGGGCATACACCGGTTCTGATTCAACCCGGAGACTGGATTGAACTGGCCTGAACCAACCGATTCAAAGCCGATTTGATTTTCGATTCTACAAATCTAGAACCGGTCAGTTTCTCGAGGCTGGAACCATCGATTCCACTCTGAAACTAGTTTCAAGTCAGTTCACCTAGTCCGATTCTCGAGTTAAATCGATTTGAACTGGTTTGCAGCCTCTTTTAAAAAATAAAAAAGAAAGTACTTTTGCACTCATCAAGAATCAAACCATGGTTTTTAACATAGATAAATAACAACATAACCACTTGACCAACATTTGTTTAAATAGTTTTATATTTTATTTTCACAGTTTGATTTTTCACACAAAATAAAAGGTAGGCTTGTTCCCGAACCAAAACCAACAGTTCCAAAACCAATCAGTTCGGTTCTCAAGAGCCCCAGGTGGGTTCCTAGTTCTAAGCCAAAAACTGATCACCCCAAATGTCGGACTAGACAATTTGCTGAGAGGGGTTCAACATATTTGAGGACAAAAGGTAATTCCAATGTGTATATTAGCTATGTATATTCAAGGAAAAAAAAAAAGACAATATCATATGCAAAGTTTTTAAGACACGACAGCACACATCACACGTAGGCTCCGTTTATTTTGCAGAAAATGAATGATTCAAAACATTTTCATAAAAATGATTTCTTGTATACATTTCAATAAAAATGATTTCTTGTATCACTTACAAAAATGCATGAATGAAAAGTATTTTCATCGTACACGAAAATTTTTAAACATAAATTGTTATTAGTAATGAAAATATCTTCCATTGATTAATTATTTCAAGCAATACAGGCGATCAATAAAGAAAAAATATTTTTCAAATCATTAATTTTTAGCAAAATAAATGAAGCCGTAATTGTAGATCGCCCGTAGTTATTTGTCACTTCATTCCCTTTTATACCGACAAAATTTACGGTTGTTGCCATTATGGCCTGCGCTTTTGGTAGATTTGGTTTCTATGTCATTACTATGGTTACAACACAGCCCTATGCGATAATTGCAGGGATGAACTACATAAAGAGATGGGGAACGCCTAAATAATCTTTTTTTCACCTGTCATTTTAGTTGCCATTCATAATGTTCAAAACTCTAATGATCAAGTGAAATTGACCTCATCATGAATGTTCTTAGTAGATTTATCTTATGAAAGAAGAAAGTTCCTGACGGAACAGTGTAATAAAGATCTTGCTTTGTCGAATATGAATCTACGTAAGCCCACTGAATTATAATTTAATAATTTTATATATATTAGCCACGTCAGCCACTAAGTCTTTGAAAAAGGTGGCACTTTGGCACAATAAAAGATTGAGTTAATATAAGGAAAGTTTCAAACTTCTACGTCTACAATAAATTTACCCCAAATTAAATTTCTACCATCGAAAATCCCAAACCGATATATTTGTAATAAACATACCCTCCGTTAATCTATGCTAAATTGGATTAACATCACGAAAAATCATAAACTAATACATTTATGACAAACGGAGGGTAAAACCTTAAACTAATACACTCGTCAACTATCACATGTTATCCAACTCGGCAATTTGACAATAAAATTTAACGAAAATTAACGGAAGATAAATTTGTCACAGGTGTACCGGTTTAGAATTTTTCGCGATCAAAAAATTAATTTAAAGTAAATTTATCATGGATGTTCCAGTTTGGGATTTTTCATGATATTAACATTTTTATGTATGGTTTCCCATTTCTATTTCTCTAGATGCCTCATCTTAGATCCACATTCAGATTTACTTTGGGATGATCCCTCTTCCCAAGTTTTTAGTACAGACTAAAGCATGTTAATCAGGGCTTGTATGAAAAAAAATTTCTAATACGAAACGGAAACCCAAGAGGGAATGTCTATGGGAGTGTTTGTTTGCGTGTGAGAATTTTCCATGAATTAATTTTCAGGACTTTCACATGTTTGGTTTACCGAAAATGACCGGTAAATGGAAAACCATTTACCAATCAAAAAAATTATACATTCTTAAAATTAGAAAAATGAATTCCCTAAACCTAAAATAGCAAAGGCATTTTTAAATAGCACCATTATTTGTACCATCACTTGTGATTAGAATAATGCACGGTGAAAGACGTGATGATGGTGGTTTTACTTTTGAGTTAAAAAGGGACTACTAAAACATTGTTAATTAAGCAACTGGCTGGTTATTGGCGAACAAATGTGGGTTGGCATAATCATCCATTGAGAGTAAAGCAAGTAATCCTCATAATTAAGGATTAATTAACATTAATCTTTCAAAACTTCTTTATCAGCCCGGTGATTAGAATGCATAACCAGGTTATTTCCAGGCTTACCATTAAGTTACAAGCTCTTCACCTATAATTAAATGTCGTGGTGGAGATAGCCCAATAAATTTACTAACAAGTGAAAGCTAAAAAATCCACTAATGCTCACTTATTATATATAGAGCATCTCATTAATGCTATGTTGGCTGACACTGAAGCGAAAACGGCAGGCAATTGGGCATAGAATATCAGTTGTATTGCCATCAATCTTGATATGTATAGTCATTTTCTTTATAAATTATTTGTTTGGATTTTTTTAAAAATATAATTAAAGTTGACAGATGACCCAAGGTGATGTGGGTTAATCGGGCATTCCTTCGTTTTTAATAAATAAAATGAACAACCTACTTAATAAGACAAAAGAGAAATTTGCAAGAATGGATGGCAGCAAATAATGCGTTACCTTAGTATACATTAAGTGTGTAATTTTGTAAGACGATTATCTTAAACTATTAAATAAAAAGGTGATTTAATATTTAAATATTTTATCACTTCCCATCATGCTTAATCTGATTTTTTTGCTTAGTACTAAGCGTAGACATATTTAATTAGGGAGGCTAATGAGGTCCAAAAGGATTTGAATTCATGATCGTGTACCATGTGAAATTTTGTGAAATCACTATTAACTGTTCTAAAAACTTAAATTGTAAGATAAATTGGTGATTTAATATTTAAATATTTTATCATTAATGAGCAATTTGTCCATTAATCTCTGTGGATCTCATCTTTTTGGTTTATCTCCAATATGAAAAACCCATCATACTTATGTAGGGAAAATTCCAATAAAGGCTTGAAGTGCCTTCATTTTCTCAAATAAGGGTCTGAAGTGAATATTGTCTTAAACAAGAGCCTGAAGTGCTATCCTTTTTTTTTCAAATAAAGGTCTAAAGTGGACATTATCTCAAATAATGACATGAAACGGCTTATTAGTCTCAAATAAGGGCCTTACCTTACTGGCTGAAGGGCATTTTTGTCATTTACCCGTTTTTGAATTTTTTTTTCCTTTTTTCCTTTCTTTTTTCCTTTTTCTATTTTTTTTCTTTTCTTTTTCTTTTTCTTTTCTTTTTCTCACTGAACTCAGGCGAGGACCACCTAACTCTAGCGAGGGCGACCCTTGCCTGACGTCAACAAGGTCCGCCTTCACCTAGGCACCCTCGCTCGACACCGACAAGGGCCGCCCTCGCCTGACGCCTAGCTTGCCAGCTCAAGCGAGAGTGAGGGTTGCCCAAGGAACGCCCTTGCCAAATTTGGTGAGGCCGAGGGCAGTCGTCGCTTAACGCCGGTGAGAGCGGCTATTGCCTAAGCTCGGCAGTGGTCGTCGACGATGGCCACAAGAGGGACGAGAGAAAAAGAAAAAAGAAAAAAAGAAAGAAAAGATAAGGAAAAGAAAGTAAGAAAATATATTTAAATTCTTTTTGACTAAAATACCCATTATTCGATGCCGGAATAGTCACTGGCCAGCCAAAGTCCTTATTTGAGACGATTTGATCACTTTAAACCCTTATTTAAGATTAATAAGTCACTTTATGTCATTATTTAAGATAAGATTCACTTTAGACTCTTTTGAAAAAATGATCACACCTCGTGCCTTTTTTGAAATTTTATCTACGTAGGTACTTATGTTTGAAATGACTTATACTTTCTTCTTTTTTTTTAAATCTCGGGCTCACAAACTTTGACTTTCATGAAAACAAGATCTCCGCGTGTACCAACGTAAAAAATCGCCTACTCGCAAGGAATTTCATGGGACCAAGCAGCTAGTAAATAGTTCTTTTCAAGTCTCCTGGTTTCATTCTACATGACTTTCCTTCAATCAAATGAAAAAATTTTCATTTTCATATTGACAAAACTCGATATTTGAATATTTTAACTCGACTAATCCTTACATTCGCATTCAAATTGCACGGGAGAAAATTATCAAAAAAGGTCTTAAACTTATTGTAATTGAGCCGATTCAATCTTAAACCCTTTTTACTAGGCAAGACCATAGCCACTTCGCCCGCGGCTGGCTAGGGGGAAAAAAAGAAAGGAAGGAAGAAAAAGAAAAGGAAAAAGAAAATTAAAAATAAAAAGGAAAGAAAAAAAATTCAAAAAAAATATATAAATATGTAAAATTTTGTCATACTAGTATTGGCCGGATGGCCAGCATCCACATTATCGCTGGCCGGCCAAAAATGGCCGAATGGGCTGAGTTGGTGCAAATAAAAAAGGTTTAGTACTGAATTAACACACAAAAAAAGTTTAAAATTAAATTGGTACAATTGTAATAGATATAAAATTTTTTCGGTAATTTTCTCATGCTCGGGAGAGAGGTGGAAACCGACTGTGTCGGGCCCGCCATGGACGTATAGCTTCCTTATTACCTCCTGACTCATGCAGGAACTGTGTTAAATGTCGATTGCCTCCACTTGAGTTTAATTATTTTGATGAGTGAAGAATCACCCACCTCTTTTCCGGCCACATATATAGCCACTAGCTCTCGACCAAGGACAGCACGATTCTGGGAAGCTTTAAGCCCTGTCATGTGTGGGGACTGCATATCATAATGTGTTTTAATGGAATCCAAATCTGATACACTGAAACAGAATGTCCACCACGTCCCAAGAAATTGACAGGGTTCATGGGGACAGTGCGATCCATTTAGACACGGATAGCGAGGCTCTCCTGTTGCACTATGTTGTAAAATCCAACCTATAAGCAACGGGAACCACACAAGCGAAATAAATTCAGGTGAAAACCTTAATTTGATACTGTGTTAAAAAACTTATTTTAAAAGGTTAAACTTATAAGAAGAAGGAGATAATATAAATAACGAGTATATAGAGGTGTATTTGTTTGAGTGAAGTTTTTTTTGTGGGAGTTGACTGTCGGGATTTTCACTCGTTTGGTTTGCTTCGTTTGCTAAAAGTGACTAGTTAGCAAAAAACCATTTAGTATCAAAAAATATCTATGCTTAAAATGGGAAAAAAGAATTCCCTAACTTAAAGGGGGAAAATAGTTTCCTTGAAAATGATTTTTATGGAAAGCATTTTTCTATATCTTGAAGTTTTCCTACAAAACAAATGCACCCTAAATCATGTAGACTAGCGATGTGAGATGTTTAAGACATTAAACATACCATTTTGGTACTAAAATCTAATTGCATCAAGTTCCTTCAAGAATTAGGGTTTATTATATCATATCTAGTCAGCATCTTCTCGTTTTCTAACAATTTGAACTCTTGAAATGTCGCACATGGAGCTTAGTAAAATACTGCACAAGCAACTAGTAGAAGTTGGAATAAGAAGCTGCTCCCCTGACCTTTTATTTATGTTTTTTGGTTACAACCAAAAATGGATATGATCAAAACCCTAAAAACTATTAAGATGTGAGATGCGAGTAAGGTATACTTCAATTGTTCAAAAGTATATGTATATTATAGAGCAATATTATGAAAAATTACACATACGGAAGCATAAAACATAACTGAAGTCAATCTGAACACATTGTAGTTCTGTAGTTTAGCCACCACTTTGAAAAGGCAAAAGCAAAAGCAGAAGCAAAGCCGCCATTGGAACCGAGAATCAGCTTCCGGTTCAGATTCAACAGCAAGGCTGCGTCCCTACGTGAAAGCCAAAAATCTGAGGTTTCGATGCCTTCATCAGATGATTCCGGTGTCTCTCTGACGAGGAGATTCTTCTACTCAACATCCACTGATTACGCAACGATGGTGATGATAGTGGGGACCCGCAATATCGAGAGAAGACGGCCCAAGATTTGCCACGCCATCGCACCCCTCCGATGAATCGAACTCGGAACATATTACAGACCAAGTGGAAATCAAGAGAAATCGGGAAGGAAGCAGGCATTATCAAAATCAAGATCGGATCGTAGTTTGACATATGCTCTGCAAGGTGGGGAAAGAAATCAGCCATTATGAAAAGAGAAGAAGTAGGGAGAGCATCAAGAATTGATACCCTCAACGATACTTAGCTTACAAATGATGCAATGCATGCCCACATTAGATTTAAAGTTATCTTTGTTTCTTTCTTTTTTTCCTTTTTCGATCCCATTTTTAGCGACAATGTCACGTATAGATTCAATCTGTAAGGATCCAAACTTCTATTTCCAATCTCTTTCGGTGCCACGAGAAGAGATACCCCATCAATTATTCATTTTGGAACTTCTTTCCCATTCCCTTAGCTATGCTTGGTCGAAATGCGTCATTATGTTCACATCCCACGATGTGGACACTATGGTAATCGCTTCAAATTTGATTCACGTCCCATATGATCGAACCCAACCTTAGATGGATGATTCTCGGATCATGACGCACCATGCTAATTTCATGAATCGAGTGAAATTGATATAAACCTTTAGCAAGTAACTCAAATATAAAATTGTCTGCACTCTGCGACCCAGGACACTGAACTTGTGCCGTGTACTTAATTTCCACGCAGGAGTTCCTCTCAGTTACTAAGCATTCCCCATGCGATCAAGGAATCATTTTATAGCCAAATCTAAACTACATGACATCTATTAGCATTATATTTTCCTTGACAGAAACTCGCGGTTCGTGCGGAATTGATATAACTCTGTTTGTTTCGTGAAAAACATTTTTCTCATTTTCTGACATTTGGATAGCTTAGGAAAATGAGTCAAAAAGAATGTTTCCCTAGCAACTGAAAACCCGTACTTAAATTCGGGAAAGTGATTTTCACCTTCAAAAATCGAAAATCATTTTTCAAGATATGACTAAATATCGGCATTTTGGATCCGAAACTCATTGCTTTGGGCACGAAAATCACAACGCTCTTTCCCAAGCCCTTCGTAGTGGACCTGGGTCTAGAAGCTGGGGCTAGGTCCATAGGGGTTCATTAAGGCCAAGCCCGGGTCCAAAGAGGCCGGGCCCGAAACCCAAGTGCCTAGGTGGGGTTTAGAACACCAATGCCCATGCATGGGACCTTGGTGCCCATGGCTGGGTACCCTACGCTCGAGCCTGGGTCCACATAGGCCAAGCCTAGGACCTTAGGACCTTTGTGCGACTCCTTGGCACCTCGACCTAGGTCCACAAAGGCCAGGCCCCAAATCCCAACGCCGGTGCCCGAGTTCTCGGGGCATGCGCCTTGATCCATGAAAGTCAGGCTCGATCTGCAAAAGCCTAACTCAGGACTCCAAAACCCATGCACAGATCCTCAATGCTCAAGCTCGAGTCCAAGTCCATCGAGGCTGGGTCTAGGACACTAGTGCCCGTGGCTGAATCTCCCACGCCAAGCCAGGGTCCATCGAGGCCATGGCCAAGGATCCCGGTGCCCAAGCTTGAGTCCCTAACACCCAAGCCCAAATCCACTGAAACCTAGACCACGTGCCCGGGTTCTCAACACTCGAGCTTGAGACCCCCATTGCTCATGCCCTGATCCCCTACACCTGAGCTAGGTCCATTAAGGCCGAGCTTAGGACCAAGTCATTGGCATTTGAGCCAAGGTCTAGAGAGGTCAGGGCTAGGACCCCAGCGCCCATGTCTGGGGTCCCCAATGCCCAAGCCTGGGTCCATTGAGGCCTAACTCAGGACTCCAATGCCCGTGCCTGGTTCCCCGGCTACCCGTACGCAAGTCATTAGCTCCCAAACAGTATATGTTTAATTTGGAAAATCAAATCAAATTTTCCTTTCCAAACTACAAAAAATATTTTCTGGATATTTTTCAAATTTCAGTCAAGGACCAAAAAATATTGTTATTTTCCCGAAAAATGACTTCCTGAAAATTATTTTTCATAAATGTAATATTTTTCGTAAAATAAATGGAGCCTTAAATAAATTGTGGTGCTTGCACGATATATGGAATGTCCTCGACACATCAAATGTTATGTTAGAGAAAGCTATGTATAGAGATGGAATACATGTCTTTATAATAACTTTCTTTTAATGGCCATCAATGGATCTCGAAGATGGTTAGAAAAAATATACCGCCAAGTAAGAAAATCAAAAAAAATTAAGAAGGAAAAGTGGCAGTTGAAGTGAACTTTTTAAATAGCTCCAGATTAAATTAGACTAAAAGAAAAAAGTCCATTTGAGCGCCAGTTGTGCCACATAGGATAGTAGGCGTCTACGTCAATGATCTTCGGCCAATTTGGGTCAGAAAGATTACGTTGGCAAATGGTCAAAAGCTTTAGGAGTAAATTGGTCAAATTAAAAAGTTAAGAACTAAATTGGCCGCCATATAATAAATTCGAGACTTTTTTGATAATTTTTCTTTAGTTTTTTTGAAATATACTTAATTAGTCCTTTAATGTGCCCAAGGAAGAACAAGTTTGGAGTTCCTCAACCACCTTGACTTAAGCCATAATTACTGAGATAGTTCTTAGTTATATGGAACAATATTTGTATTGCAACCATCACAAAAGTAGCAGGAAAAATATCAAAAAAGTGTTAAACCTATTACATAGGTATCAGTTTAGTCCTAAACTTTTTAATTAAATTAATTTATTCTTAAATATTTTCATATTAGTACCCATTCAGTCCATCCGACCAATGTAAGCCAGAAAATGCTAACATGGACGCCGGCTGTCCTACATGGCACGATTAACGTTAATGTAGACATTTTTTAATAATATTTTAATACTTTTTTGAAGGATCTTTGCAGCCTTGCACTCAGCCGGCGAGGCCGCAATGGCCCTAGCAAGGCCCACGATCCTCGCCATTCAAAATGAAGGGGAAGAAAAGAGAGAAAAAAATAATAAAAATAAAATAAAATAACAAAAAAATCATTGAAATATTATTTAAAATTGTCAATGTCAGCACTATCTATATCACATAGGACAAATGGTATCCAAGTCGGCGATTTCTGGCCTGAATTAATCGGATAGACTGAATTGATATCAATACAAAAAAGGATTGGGATTAAATTGGTCTAATTGAAAATTTTAAAACTAAATTGGTAAAAATGCAATAAGCTCAGGATTTTTTATGTATTTTTCTCCAAAAGTAGCCCAAAAAATTTGGTTGAGTTAGTGCTATCTATTGTCTACGCTTATTTTTCCCACTTGGCCATTCCATGGGTCGTATAGTACAAATATGTACGAGCAACTTAAGAGATGAAGAAGAAATTAAATTCGATTATTTTTTTTCCAGTCTCAAAATTGTCCACAACATAAGATAAAAGATCAAACATTACTTTACATATAAATAATTGTGTCCGATATCTAAATGGGAAATAATGTTCGTAGGTTAGCGACCCATTTGCGAAAGTTGAAGGAAAAGTGCGGCAAAGAAGTAGGCTAAAGTTATAATTTATCAATTATTACATTACAATAGTCGAAATATGGCCATTAAAGAAAAAGCATTTCTTTGACCATAGTACATTTTTATCGTCTAGCTATGACCACAACGACGACCTAATTAACAAGACAGCTTTGGCCCAAAATAACATTAAATTATAACTAAAAAAAATGGACTTTGAGATATACAGATTGAACATTGATATGAGCACTAGCTAGATGTGATGTGAACAAGTTTCTAATTTATTTTTCCGAGCGAAAAATGGGTGACATTACGCTCATAATTCTGTAAAATCAATCCGCTCTTTCCCTCGTTGTCAATTCACTTTGAAGATTTTTATTTACCTGAGCTAAAAAAGGCCACCATCTTTTTTTTTTTTAGTCCCATTAACCAACTTTGTTAACAATAAAGCCCCCCAAATAATGACAAATTACCCGAAAAAGGGAGATCTCTGTCGATGGTTTTAAGACTTAATACGCTGGACGTAGTGGCTTCAGCCTATCTATTCGCCAACAAATTTCTCTCATTGTGGGTTGAACTGATTACAAAGTAGGAAAATTAAAAAAGTGCTAAAAAATTATAATGATCATGATAATAATACTAATAAAAAACTCCCAAGCTGGGGGAATCTTCCATGGATCTTTGACCAAGGAAAGGTTGAATGACATCACGAAATTCATGACATAGTAGCAATTATGCAATGACAAAGGGGCAGTGCGTCTTGGAATTTAGCAATTATAAGAGGTCAAAATAAACAGCACGCGACAAGGGGAGTGGTTGACAGTCGCGGAAGATTTTGGTCATTGAGATTGCTGGGAACTTTATTTAGGCTTTTATGAATTGATTTAAGTAGTTCCATTCGAAAGAGATAGTGATTTTGTTATCATAACCTCATTCAGTTAGTCTGACCATAAATTGGGGTTACCTCGTTTGATTCGACGAAACGAACGTGGCGATCCATCTATATATTTAAGTCGAAAGTGAGTCTTATCTCCCAGCTCGCTTTTTGTTTCTCCATTTATCCCTTGTCTACATATTATTGTAGTATTGTAATGCGATTTTACTTCAAAGAGAAAATGTGAAATTGGCCAAAGAAAAAAGATATAAAGGTAAAGGAAAAAAAGTTAACTATGAACTCCGAGGGGGCAATATTTCAACTCCATGTCTTTGATTATTGAAATAACAGTGAAGCGGTCATTTAATGTTTGCCTTCTTGAAAAGAATCCGTATATTGGTAACAAATGAAGACGATATTAAATGTTCTATTTTTCCATCTAATTAAAGTTACTCATCATATCAATCGATTCATCTTGACGTTGCACAAGGGTCGATAAAAAAAAAAAACTAACGGGAAAGCGAAAATAAAATTTTGCATACTCAGATGCACATTCACCAGAATGGTGGTGGAATGTGGTAGTAGTGGCAAAAGGTGGAAATGGTCATGCATTTTGAGAACGGCGTGAAGGAATAGATGCAAGATCAATATTTTGGAGACTCTAATATTTTTTTTATGGAAAGGCTTTCCCTTAGGCGAACGACGTAGCGTGGCCGTGGCTAGGTCAGGGCTATAAATTAGGAGGTCGGGGTTCAAACCTTATGAGACGATGAAGGGGGGGAAAAAGGAAAAAGAAGCTTTGGATTTGAAGGAATAGTGGAAAAGTTCGCTTGAATTGAATCCAACCGTGAAAGTAAAAGACCAACACATAAAAGACAAATTTCTCCGAAGACATAGGTGAAATTGTAGTAGCATCTCATGCTTCCCCTCACTAGAACCCTACCCTTTACATAAGCTTGGGCCCGACTATGCTATAAACTCAATGGAGGCCCGGATCCTGGGCCTTTTATCCTTGGAAAGCCCAACAACCGAACTAGTAGCCAAGGCAACGACAAGGAGAAAGCGCCCAATCTTTGTTGAAGTTTTTGGCTTGAATCGACAGAGAGACAGAGACACAGAGAGAGACAGAGAGATTGCCGTACATATTACAGAAGCATTGCCATTTTACATTGGCTGAGAGCACCATCAAAACGATCCTGGTCATAGAGACTAGAGCGAATTCAGCTTCTTTGCCTTTCGCATCACAAGCCAAGCCTCTCTGTTTCGCTTCGCTATTACACTTGTCGAGAAAAAAAAACGCTTGAAACCCTAGAAACATATCACCGGAGCCGGATGCTTGCGCTGCAGATGGTTGAGTGTTGTGAGCTACGAGAGACGTGGGCTAGGAGGCGGCGGGGAGTAGAAGTAGAACCCTGCCAGGGGAGGCGGCGGGGAGTAGAAGTAGAACCCTGCCGGGGGAGGCGGCATTACTTGTGCGTGAGAATGTGGAGGCGGCGTTGACTTCGACGGAGATGAAGGGGTCGAGGGAAAACGGCGGTGACGATGCTGGTGGCGGAGGGGATGGCACGGAGATCCGGCCGGGCAAAGGGGCCGTGAGTTGAGGAGCATGAAAAAACTAAGGAAGAGAAGGAGATAAATTGAGGCTAAAGGGGTCGTCATGAGATATGGGTAACCAACCAACCCAGTGGTTAGGCAGACTCTTTTCAGCTATTTTGGCTCACACATTCGCCGTTGGAGCATTGGCAATAAATGACCCATTTATATGGGATACTGGAGATTAGGGAGTCGTTTCGAGTAATGCTAGGTAAAATTAAATTGATATATTAAATTATGAAGAAAGCAAGTGATGTGGTAAAATTATATATGTGAGAATTTAAATAAGTAGATCACATCGAATGACTAATAAGAATATGACCTATAATTTAATGAATTCAATTGTGTGATTTCTTATTATGGAGTTAATATGAAGGTCATAGGTGCACACCACATGCATTAATGCACAGTCCACCTAATCGGCTGCCCTTTTTTCCCTGAGCTTTGACTGGCAACTCCATTTTGCTATTATTCTGTGAATAGAACTTTTGACTTTCAGTTGAGTGCATATCCTTATCTTGGCCATTTTGGTCTACCCTCTTTTTTCTTTTTTCTTTTTTTTTTAAATAAAAAGGGTGAGGAGGAAGGATCAAAGCTCTTGATCCCTTGAAAGTTATCATAAATGTTCTATAGCCGCAATTGAAATTTCGGGCGACGGCCGCCCTCGCCTAAAGCCGGCAAACATCGCTAGCGGTGGCCACAAGAGGGAAAAAAGAAAAGGAAAAAGGAAAAGGAAAGGGAAAAAAAAACGACAAAATTGCCCATATTCCGATGCCTAAAAATGTCTCACGATCGCCGGCCGGCGAGCTAGGTCCTTATTTGAAACTAATTTGGGCACTTTTGATCCTTAATTAAAGCATTATCTATTTGAAGTCCTTATTTGAGAAAAGAGATTCACTTTGTATCCTTATTTAATATTTTTTCATAAAAAAATAAAGAAAACAGTCTCTGCTCCGTTAGATTATCGACGGAGTTGACGTACAGGACAAGACAGGCCCGTCAAGAACCCGGACATCATGCCGATCATCGCTTTCCAATACAAATTATCCCGTTTGTCCTAACATGAGACATGTACGACCCCTCTTGCATCTAGAAAGGGAATGCTTCTCGACGTTTCCTCAATTCCCTATTGCTGCTGCCACCGTCAGAGCTGTTCTTCCCCCTTAGAAATCAAACAAAGTGACGTTGGAGGCATCAACCATTGTCCCATGAAAAGCATGCAACCCGCAATGAATCGACGAATTCGACAACCAGACGAGGCCGATCGATGTAATCACCGCAGTGGCAATTGAAGAGATTTGGAATTTCAAATTAAGTAATTTGGCAGACGTCTGGCTAGCCAGTAGAAATCAAGAGAATTAAGACAAAATACATGTCGCATATATACATTGCCAAAGATAACCACCACTTCCCTTGCCAGCAATAGTTCTTCTAGTCGGACACATAGACAATAAAAAATCTAAAGTTGTCTAGTTATTGTTCACCATATATCTACATCGCGGTCTCTATACTACCAAAAAGTACCCTCTATAACTTGGATATAGTCCATAACTAAGCAAGGCAGGGAAATACGGTCCACGGACTGATAGCATATATATATTACAGAATTCGCTACGCAAAGGGAAGAGGAGTCTTGTAAACAGCTCTCGGTTAGTGTGAATACGTTAGACTAGGATCTTGCAAAATCCTCTCCCAGTCACTTGCAGACAGTCTTCAGTTTCTTCGCGGCCTGAACGAACCCCACAATAACCTGCAACTCGTCCATTTCCTGCACACCATGGAAAAGGCGCAAGAAAGAATCGTTAATTTGGAGAAAGGAAAATGGCATCATCAATCGGAGTCTTTCCGAGACCAGGGAACTAGCGACTGAAGGCTCTGGAGATTTTTGGTGATCTATTTAATTCATTTATTTAGTCCTTTCGCGACGGCACACATAGAGCATAGGGTCATGCTGCAATTACATATACAGTCCGATGCGCGAATGAGTAAGTATACCTGAGACATGAAATGTCTTTGAACAACATCAATGAGTTGCTCTTTTGATGGGTTGGGTACAGCATCCACCTGGAAAAGGAGGACGGCAAATGTTAGTTAGGGAGACAGTGAAAGTCAAACAATTACACATTTTTCCACAAAAAAAAAGAAAAAACATCCAATAAACAAAGGCAAAAAGGAAAGAATAGAAAAGTCTCACGAGATTGAAGTGGCGCCAATATCTCCATAAAGCAGCCATCTCCAATTTGCTGAGGTCAACTTTCTGGACAGTGGGTGAGAGGAACAGGAAAAAGAAACAATCATTAAACAACGACTAGTGGAGAACACCAAATGCAATATAAAGTAGTTTGCTTTCGGAGGCCGGAGGATACAAACAAGAGACGATGTAGACGAGAGCATAGGAGAATGTACCGTGGACCCACGGGTAGAAATTGATCCCTTAGACTGTGAGTCACAAGAATGAGTCCTGCTCATGGTCTTGTGGTATGATCCAGATGATCTGTGCACTCGGTGCCTGGATCTGTGGGACTTTTGAGTGTCATCGGATGCTGGAACAAGGAGCAGCGCAAGCACAATCATAAAGGGTTGTGGGGCATATCAAAAAAATAAAGCGAAATGAGTGAGCTTTCAGCAATAGTAAAAGCAAAAGACGAAAGGTGAAAGGCAAAATGGATCCTATGTTCTCCGCTACTTTCCATATGAAAAACCGATCTTTCAAACCCCAAACCAAAGAATATTTCATCATGGGTCTAATTGAACAGGACCAACTTGAGATAACCAAGAGTGACAGAATCGACATCTGGTGCTGCTAATTAAACAATTTCTTAGCTAAACAGCTAATGTCGCAGCAAATTGGAGTATCAGACATGTTCGGTTCTAATTCAAACTGCTTTAGAGGGATCTTCCTTGAAGCAGCAGATTATGCATTTCATTTTCATGGAAGGAAGCAGACTCCAATAGCACCAAAAAAAGCTAATCCCTGATTCGTTTCTTGGATTTGACAAGTTCCAGCTACAAGGAAAGCTCGAGAACCTCCTGTAACTCACTAGTTAATTTGAGGAATCTCCAGCGGCACAACAAAAAAGTGCAGAAGTGGAAAAGGAAGCACGGGTCATGAAATAGACTACTTTAGGAACTCACTCATATCCGATGCATTCCAATGCCCATTCTCATAGTCCAGGTCATCATCTTCCTCATTACCAGTAGGAGCTTCAATCACACTGAGGGCATTCCTCTGTAGCTTGACTTCTATGCCATTCGTTAGAACCTGGAATTTATCGAGAGAGCGTAAGAGGAACTCTAAGCTGCTCTATTGGCTGAGAAACCGAAAAATGTCAGAAGACAAGCTGTAGAACAACACTAGAGGAAGCTCCATTATCTCTCGGAAGTATTAATTTAGTTATTTGAAATTCGAGGAAGGCCCACACTTTTTCCTTCTGCCACCAGAATTAAAAAGCGAAGATCCTGCAGATCTTCTCCCTTAAGAAAACAAAAAACAAAGGAAGATCAAGACAAGAGGCTTTGATCATTTCCTCCGGAGCGATTTCAGAGTGTACAATTAGAAAGCACAAATATCTTACTCCATTGCCGACGCTACGCGAACTAAACCAAAAGAAGCTTAGCATTGAGCAATCTATACCAATACCCACATGAAAAAGAAGAAGAAGATCCAACGTTTAGATCAATACATTCTAGAATCGCCCCTAACTAAATGAATCGAAAAAGACCCCATTCACGATCCGAAGTAAATAATAATTCCAAATAAGATTATACCCAGACATTCGCATGCGAAATTCTCACTCCTCAGAGTGATGAACACTCCTTTTTTTTTTTTCTTTTTCTTTATGGCCAGAGTAGCAATGAACACTCAATGTCGAGAACTTCCATCTGAAATCGGACACTGAAAAGCAATACGGGAGTTCATCAATCACCAATGCGCAGGCATTGACGCAGGCCGGCGTGTGCCATTCATGATCACGCCCCCCAAATCTGCTCCAACTCCAAATCAAGTCAACGCACATTCTCGAACCCCGACACACCAATGCGATGCGCTACTAATCAACTAAAATTCGCCGACCCAGTATAAAGCAAAACCTAAATTCAAGAACCGTTCCAACGCGAGACGCGGGCGCCACATTGTACCGATCAACCTCGATCCCGGATCAATCCGCATTTCCCCAGAAAACCAAACAACCCGGAGCAAAAAGCAGAGGGAGAATTCACCAGCCAATGCCAGCCCCCGAGGCCGACGGCCTTCTTGACCACGCCCTGGAGGCCGACGAGGACGGACTTGGTGCGGTTGTTCCCGGTGACGACGACCTTGGTGTGGCGCGGCAGCACGGAGAGCTCCTCCTCGCTGCTGTCGCCGTAGCTCGGCTGCAGGTGCGAGAACCCGCCATTGATCGAGCTCTCCATTGCCTCCATCATCTTTCGCCGCCGCCGCCGCTGCTGCAAGCGCGCTCCCCCTCGCGGCGATCCTCCGAGCAAACGCCGAACCAGAGAGGGACAAAAAAAAAATCGAAACGCAGAAAGCAGATGCGTCAGCCACGGAGATCGAGCATTGCTGAGCTCGGACTCGGAATGCGAGGAGAGAGAGAGGGAGAGAGGTAGAGAGAGAGAGAGAGAGGAATTCAGTGGGAAAGAGTGTGTTTCTTTTTCGAGAGAAAAGCACGGAGAGAGAGAGAGTGGTGTTGCTGTCAATCCCGAAGACCAGAAACGGACGAATGGAAGGATGCCACGTCGGAGCGGAGGTTGTCGTCCAATAATGCAAAACCCCCCTTCCTCAACTCAACAAACAACTGCTGTCGCGGCATTGCATGATTACCGCTAGCGGTTTTGCAAGAGACGGTGGAGGCGTGGGAGCGTTGACTGGTTGACTGGTGTCTGCGGGGGATGGTGGAATGACACAACTGCCCTTGTCGAGCGCGTATTTCTCTTTGCTGAAAGCTCTTTTTACATCTGTCTGTCACTTGCACCCCCCGCTCCCGCTGCTAAAAGAGGGGAGAAATGGTAACGAATGTAGCCGAGGAGATGGACAACGGACATTCTTAATCCAGTTTAAGAATGTTCAGATATGTGTACCTGTGTTAACGGGACAAATTATTATACTCTTAGACTTGGTTTGTTTCGTAAGATTATCGATACTTCTGAATTTCTCCGGAAATGATCAAATGAACTGAAAATGGAAGCTTCCTTTTATTTTTCAAAAGAGACGGGCATTGCCCGTGCGATATAAAGGCTATACGTGTGTTGTGTCGTCAGATTTCAAATAAGATTGTATCGGATTAAATTTTCATGACATAAATATATTTATGGATTGTAGACAATTTGTTTATTTTTATCTTATGAAACCCGGGCTCGATGCTTGGGTCCCAAGCGCAGCCTTGGGGTATTCGAGCCTAGGTGTCGGGTCCTGGACCTAGTCACAGGGCACCCGAGCTCGAACGCCAAGTGCGACGTCACAAAATTTGGGGTTTCTTGGACCCAACTACTGAGAACCCGAGCACGAGCATTAGGATACCCATTCCCACGCTCTAGTAACTTGGGCATGGAACTAAGTACTCGGGCATAGCTGCTGGGGACCCACGCACGGGCACTGGGGTCCTGGACTCGACCTTGATGGACCTCAACCCAACCCTTTTGTGGACCTACCTAGTTTAGCCTATGAGGAAACTGGCTTAACCTCAATGAACTTGAGCCTAGGTGCCAGTGACTTGGGTGCGAGAACTGGGTATTTGGCATGGCCATAGAAGACCCATGCCTGACCTTTGTGGACTTAAGCTCAACCTCAATAGACCCAGGCCAGAGTATTGGTGATTTGGGTACAAGAGGCAGGTATTTGAGAACGGTTGATAGGAGCCCAGGCACAAGCACCAAGGTCTTGGACTTGGCATTGCTAAGGAATCGGGCTAGACCTCAATGGACTCAGCCTAGGCACTAGTGACCTCGGCGCACAAACTGAGTAACTCGGCCTGGCCGTTGGGAACTTGAGCACAAGCACAAGGTTTGGCCCTGACGTTGAGAGACTTGAGCCTTACTTTTGTGGACCCAGGCTCGACCTTGATGGATCCATGTCCAAGCATCGGTGACATGGGCGTAGGAGCTGGGTACCGAGGCATGATGCTAGGGTTTTGGGTCCAACCTCAAGGGATCTAGGCCTAGTTTTTATGGACCTAGGCCCGAGCTTTTATGATATGGGCGCGGAAGCAAGATAACCTGGCATCGACACTGGTGTCCAACCCTAGACTTGAAAGACTCAACCCAAGCTTTTGTGGACTAGGGCCTAACCTTTGGGACCCCAACTTGGCTACTGGTGACCCAAGCACAAGTGTTAGGATTCACGTGTGTAAGCACTAAGGTCTTTGATTTAAGTGTCGATATTTAATCATATTTTTTATAATAATTTCTAATTTTTATAAAAGGTAATCATTTACCTGAATTAAGCATGGGGCTTTCCATTGACTATGCAGATATTTTTCATTGACTCACTTTTCTAAGCGATATAAATGCCAAAAAAATTTAAAAATTATTTTTCGATATAAATTTTTCACAAAACAAACGAAACCTTATTTATTATACTTGCTCTTATCGGTGCAAGTTTGTGCAAGTTTCGGTGCAAGTTACACTGCACTTATCATTATTAATTTTAGAGACTAGCTGAGTAGCCAAGTGTTAGTCTCAATGCTACAGGAGTCATGATCGATTCGTAATAACATTCATTCCTTTGTTCATAATTATCAAGTATGATGTGTTCGAACCAAACAATCTTGCGATGTCTTAATTACATGCAAGCGATCTAGCTAGCTTTTAAATAAATGCATCGTGAATTCGTAAGCATAAATTGACCCGGCGATAGCATAAAGCCTAGCTTGTGAATATATGTTTTTATATAAATTATACGCACGGAATAAGTTCGATTTTCAACGCCATTAAATGCCAATAATGCGAATGCGATGTTTTGAGCCGTCTGTCCAAATGAGCATGTTTGTCGGGAAAAAAAAACGGAAGAAAAAGGAACACAAATATATATTATTTTCTGTCTATTTTTCGGGCAATAGCAAAGTCAAAAAAGTGAAGATAAGCTTGGAAATTAGCATGGACCTACAACTTTGTCGCAGACATCCAATCGCTTGGTAGCGTCCAATCTGTCAGTTGGTGTGGTTTTCCCTGTAATTTCGTAACTGAAGCAGGTGAGGAAATCAAACAAGAGCGAAATTACATAGAATCACCCTGAACTTTAGGGAAGATATGTATTTATTCTTGAATTATATACTAACCTTGGAAACTTTCATTTTGTTCCAATAACAAAGAGTCTTGGGGAGTAAAAGTGAATTTTCGTATCATGTTTCGAAGGAAATCTCATTTTTTTTACCCTTAATCGCCACCGAAAACCGAAAGAAAACGCAAGAAAACTAAATTAATTGGACCACTAATAACGCGTCGGTTAAGCGATTTCAAAGTTCAGTGTATTGAAGTGCGACAGTTGAAATTCGATTAACTATATTATTCAAAATCAGTTCCAAGCATAACATGCAAGACATTGTTGTGCTCTGTTTTACATATAATAACGGAAGAGTGGATGGGAAACGAAAATAGCATATCTTAGGCTCCGTTCGTTTGGCGAAAAATATTGTGTTTTTGAAAAATGTTTTCCCGGAACATAATTTTTCAATGTTCGACAACTAATATGAAAAAGTTTTGAAAAATATTTTTAGCCGGCGGCGGCAACCGGCGGCGACGGCCGGTCGAGGCGGCGGACGAGCGGCGGCCGGCAACCGGAGGGGGGAAAGAGGAGTTTGGTGGAAAATGATTTTTGCTTTTCAGAAACGGAAATCATTTTCCTTAAAACAATGAAAGATTTGGGGGTGGGGAAGAAAAATGTTTTCCTACGGAAAACATTTTCCGCCCTCGAACACCAGAAAATACGGAAAATGTTTTCCGAAAAAACATTTTTCCTGAAACGAACAAAGCCTTAGAGGAACCCACAAAGGCAAATTAAGATTAAGGCTTTGTTTCTTTCGAGGAAAATATATTATTTTTAAAAAATATTTTATAAAAAATCATTTTTCAGAAAAATGATAATATTTTTCGGTGTTGAGTTAAAACTTAAAAATAAACTTGAAAACATTTTCCATCATTTGGCATAGAAATCTGATTTAATTTTCCTAAATAAACATACGCTATTCAAGTGCTAATGGCATGCGCATGGATAGGTGGGGAACTGGATACAGGTATCAAGATCCTAGGCTTAACCTCATTGGACCTTGATATGAGCAACGGGGTCTAGGCACAAGCACCTAGGTCTAGAGCATGAGCATGGGCACCGATCTCATGTCCACAAAGCCGAGCTTGAGAGTTCGATGTCTGTGCCTGCCTCCTTGGTGCCCTGAGTCGGGTCTACAAAGGCCAAGCCTGAGGATCCGATGTCCATGCCTGAATCCTCAAAACCCAAGCCTAAGTACATCAAGGCTAGGCTTAGATCCACAAAGGGTGAGTGCAAGACCCCGATGCCCATGCTTGGGTCCCCGCCGCTCAAGCTCAAGTCCCCAACACTCGACCCCTAGTCCATGGAGGCTAGGCTCAAGCCTAACAATGAGGTCTTAGCCTAACCTAAATAGACCTAACGCCAGCCTCAATGGACTTGGCTGCAAGCATCAGAGTCCAGGGCCTAGCCTTGATGGGCCCGGTTGCAGGTGTTGAGCACGAGGTCCAAGGGGTCCATCCTCGATAGACACATACTCGAGTGCTAGGGACCTAGGCACTGGATCAAGATCTCGGGCTCAACCTTGATAGACTTGAGCACAGGCACTAGGGTCTTTAGGCATGGGCACTTGGGTCCTGGGCCTCAACCTCGATAGACCTTAGCTTAGGCACCGAAGACCTAAGCCCGAGCATCGAGAATTCAGGCATGGCCTTTGTGAACCAAGGCTAGGTAGGGTGTTGGGGATCTAAGCTAGGGTACCAAGATCCAATTTTTAGCCTTTGTGGACTCGGACGAAGTGTTGGGGCATTGAGCAAGGGCATTGGGGCCTCGATGAACCCAATCATGAGCGCTGGGAATTTGGGCATGGTCACTAGGGTCTTGTGCTCAGACTCAATGGAGCGCTGCTGAATCAGGCACAAAACATCGGGGTCCCAAGCTAAACCTGGATGGATTTGGGTACAAGCATGGGGGAACCAAGCAAGTTTGCTTAGCCTCACTGGACTAAAGCTTGGGCATAGGAGACCTGGTCCAAGGACATCGAGGACTTGGAAACCAGCGTTGGGATTTCTATGCCAAGCGTAAAGTTTTTGGTCCAAGCATTAATTTCTAGTCATATATTTGGAAAATGATTTGCAATTTGTTAAGAAGAAATAATTTTCCTAAATTTAAACATAAATTTTCCGTTGACTCATTTTTCAAAGTTATCCAAACACTGGAAAATGTTTTTTCAAAAAATATTTTCGCGAAACAAATGAAGCCTTAACCAATTTCATTTTCTTAACACACTTGATTCTGGAACGAGAAGGAGATGCTCTATGATGACGCAAAATTCACTTAAGGTGCATTTATTTTGAAAAATATTTCGCGATAAAAGACAATATTTTTTGGGTAAATGATTTTTCAAGAAAATGTTTTTCTCTTTTCAGATGATGAAATTCATTTTTTCTAACTTTAAGAATGCACATTTTCTTTGATCGCAAATTGTTTTTCATTGGCTAATTATTTTCAGCAAACAGAACACGTGAAAGCCTAGAAAACAAATTCGTGGAAAAAAATTTCATTCCGACAAACACAGTCCAAAAACATCGTGATTTCGAATAGAGATCATTTTTCCAAAGAAAATAATCAGATTTCATTTGTTTGGTGATTGAGGGTTACGCGATCACTTTTTTCCCAATACAAGCTCGTCGTCTTTGGCCCACGGAAAACATTTTCCTGTAAAATCGATCAATTTTCCATTATCCAAATGCCGAAGAGCCATAAAACAGCTCCTCAAAAATAGTTTCCCTTCGAACGAACGGATCCTTAGCTTCAAGTCACTTCGATCGATTGACCGATGGCCATATCGAGGGACACATGCGCCACCACCAAGAACTCCCGAATCTCCATATCTTGCGCAAACCAATCATTTGTCCTACGCACCAACACCATGGGCGTGCGCGCCATCGGTCCTTTCTCGAGCGCACCAAACCGTTCCCGCCTTCGAAGGGCGGGAAAGAATTTCAGCGGGCAAAATTCCCCACTCCGCCCGATTTTCCCGCCATCCGCTCGCAGCCGCCGAAAAACGCGGGCCGTCGGGCGAGAGACCCCAACGCCCCCGTCAGATCGTGCGTCGTGGGACCCCGCGCATGGTTTGTGGGGGAGAAAACAATCCTTAAAAGAGTCGAAATCAAGATTAAAAAAGAAGGAGGAGGAAAAGACAATACCCCGGAAAAGAAATCTCGTCAGAGAAATCCTCCGAGACATGTTCACGGAGCATGTGTAATGATCCGCAGCGTTGAAAAGAACATTCCGCAGGGGGTAGGCTCGTCTTTTCGGACGCCCCGACTTTAGTGGGCGCCGGGGGTGTCGCCGTCGCGCCGGACGGGCTGCCGGATCGCCCCCGCCCGCCGCCCGATCGGGGCGGGTCGGGGGGGGACGGAGCTTGGCGGAGCAGAGAGCATGCGTGTCTCTGACTTTATCCCGAAATTATGAGTCGTGTAGATAATGCATAATAATGCACGCAAATTGCAATATTTATTGTGTGCAGGCGCGCGGGAGCATTAGGTGAGGCCGAGCTTTGACTTTGGGGGGGCCTTTCCAGCCGCTATTGCCGGGTACCCTGTGCTCGCACCATCGCCGCTTCAATTATTGTGTTTCGATTGCTGCCGAGTCTCGTCCAGAATAATGATGATCCCATGAATCGAAAGGGTCTAAGAAAGAAAAAGGGCGAGAAAAAAAATCTAATGAAACTACCAAAAAAACCGCGAGAGGAAACGGGTCGAAGGTGTATTTTGTTATTTCGCGAGTGACATGGGGCATTAGACCAAGAGTTCGCTCGATATGGCTGCGGTTGCGGTTGCGAGCATAACCCGTGCCATGCTCGTTTTTGAGGCTGCAACGCCTTGAAGCTGCTAGTTGTAGAGGCGCCATCGCGGTTGCGAATTCGCCAAACGCCAGCCTTGTAAAGACTATTGCAGCTGATGCTTCTGCTGAAAACCTGTAGAAAACTGTCGCTAGAGGCTACATGACAGTGCCTCCTACTACAAGGCAGTGCTGCTGAGTGCAGAATGTTATTTCAG
This sequence comes from Syzygium aromaticum, assembly GCA_024500025.1. Classification (NCBI taxonomy): domain Eukaryota; kingdom Viridiplantae; phylum Streptophyta; class Magnoliopsida; order Myrtales; family Myrtaceae; genus Syzygium; species Syzygium aromaticum. The sequence continues at coordinate 11,231,161 of CM044890.1, forward strand.
GATTTGAGTCCAAGAGCTGAAGGGCCCAATCGGATGCATTTACTCAAGGTCCCGAGAGAGTTCAGTCGGGCCATCATAAGCCCCAGAACCTAACACCAAATCTCCGTTGATGAGCCGAACCACAGATGCTTTGCCTCCTAATGATCCAAAACATCCAACTGATGTTTTTATATGTACTAAACAGCTCTCAAGTCGCAAACAAACAGAGAAACACGACTGTTAAATGAAACTTATGCAGATTAAACAAACCCAGATAGCATACCTTTGTCTTGCATGTTTATTTATTTCACATTTCTTCACCTGCAAGTACTTGAAATCAGGCTAGGCTTGATAAAACCAGATCCGTCTCCCCCATTGAATAAATAAAATCCATTCCCCCTAAGCCATAATCTAGTAAATCGTCTCGGGTGGTGGATGCCACCTCAATGTATCTGCGATTATTCCGTCAATAGCATAAAAAGCATGTACAAGAATCCAACCTAGAACAGGTAGAATTTATCCGAACTACATCAGTACAGGCGCCCTGCCGGCCTACTTGATGAAAACTTTGCCTTTTGGCTGCATGCCCATCAGTGACTGTGAGTACTGACGAGATGAACTAGAATGGCATGAAGCACAGGTACTTCTTCCGGAGCTTCTTCAATGTTCCATCAGTCTTCGTTCTTCCACCAGGACTAGGAGAAGGCGCTCGGCCGCTGTTTGACCCATCACTACTCTGAGAACTCGATGTAGGAAGGTACTTCCTCTTGAGCTTCTTCAGCCTCCCATCTGTCTTGTTTCTTCCATAAGCAGATGGTGTCTGGCTATTGTTCAACGGTTCGCTGCTCTGAGAATCTGAAGTCAATGGCGGACTGCTGTCCCTGTTGACTGCTTTGCCAGCATCTCTGGCATTCTCTGAAGATCTCTCTTCCATAGGCAATCCTGTAAGTTAGCACCAGCTATTTAGGACCCTTCACTAAATGGTGATCTGAATGAAATATTGTACTGACTTGGCAAGGTTTAGGATGAACAAAACAACGGCTTAATAGGGGAAAAATATAGATTTTTTAATCAAATTAATTTCCTTGTGGTTAGCAGTCTAAATGCATCGAAATTACGAAATCATATAGATAGGGATTCTAACATCATAGGACCTTAAACCACCAAATCACTGAAGTTTCTTGATCAGACAGGCAAATTTCACTGTAATGACTAGAACTTAGGAAATACTGATGTCAATTAAGCTGGTCAATGATACTAATTACCAATTAGGCTACATTATTAGCTATAGCTAGTCAATCACATATGTTCACATGAACTAAAAACCGTGTTCTCCTTTCTCATATGATGCAGACATAAAATGTGCAGGCCTTGAAGGTGATTGTCACCATAAAAACGAGCAGCATCAATGATCAGATAGTATGAACCAGCAGTAGCGCCTCTTTATCCAAAACCAGATGCAAGGAGGCCAAAGAAGATACCTGAAATCGCTGCTTGGACAACAATGTCATCTGGTTTTGAAGAATCAGAGACACTCAGGTTGCAACCAGCGTCCCTATGCTCTACATGATCTCCACTTTCAGCTTCTAAGTCCAGCATCGTGTCCGGATAATCAAAGCATTCATCTGACAACATGGTCATGCAGCTTGAATTATCCGAACGGCCGGAAGAAGGCGATGGTGTAAAGAGAAGGTCCAGCAATTCTAAGTAGCCACCTTGATCAATATGATCCAACTCAGGCAGATTTTCAACAGGTTGATTGGGAAGGATACTGGTTACAGGTTGCATAATATTGCAGGAACCGGTGTCAACCTACAACATATAAAAAGTCTAGATGAGCCAGGAGATAGCAACATTCTGGAGGCAACAGCAGTGAATAGCGTCCATGTAACCAAGCACGAGGATGCAGATTATTACAATAAGCAAGAAATCCTTATTTTCATAGTCTAGACATCCAACCATGAGAAAGTTATGGAAAAGATCGTTTACAAGCATATTTCAATAGTGAAGATCATTCTTTTACTATATCATGAGCCAACTGATCCAAGGCACGTATTGGTAGTTACTGATAATCTCAACCACAACTTTCACCAGATCACTTGGCAATTGAAACACGACTATCGTTATCTCAGAACTTCTCTGCTCTTCTCAGACTAATGCGGTAAGTTTACATTTTCTGATCAATTGAACAAATATTCAGTTAGTGAACGTAATACTCTTATTTTGATGCTTCAGCATCTTGAAAATTCACAACCGTAAGTCATTCAAAGTAGTAAATTTACATACTTTCCTACGTTTGACATTGCCAATCAATCTAATTTTATTCATGAACGTAGGAAGAAGTGAGCAACCACAGAGAAGTCCGTAAGGTGCACCTGCATCTGGTTTGTTATGCATTGCCCGGTAGGCATGTTGAAATTATGTGGACGCAGTGAGTAAATGTAGTTTTCACCGTCAGATAGTGGCGAGCTGCAACTGTGGAAGACCAGGCAGAGTGAATTAGCATCCTGCACAAAATCCAACCCAAACTGAACATTAACTGGCAGTATGATTAAGGAGGAAGAGAGGGGAAGGAAAAATGCATCAATGAATTAGCATAGACAACGTGGAATTCGGGTAATACCCTTGCCGGAACAGCTTCTCTTGACACGTTTGGAGTTATATAGTACTCCAGCATCAACCAATTAGTTTTTTCAACATGCGGACCTTGTCCTTTATAGAATTCATGAGTTGCTTCCCAACCAGTGATGGAAGCATCGCCATATATCTCACGGGGTTGTCCTCTAGGCTTCCAGAATCCGCCTTCTGCCCCTCTGTTCTCCGTTGAGGTTATGTAGTACCACTTATTTTCTCCTAAGATCATTTATGGCAAGTAATGTTAGTCAACATGGGCAATCTTTTAGCAGCACACTGGCACGTAAAGCGGAGTTTGGGGAGCAGATCACCTGGCAAAGTTTCAGGCAGGCGGTTGAAAGGGTTCATATCTGTTATCACATCTGCCGGAACAGAGCGTCCTTCAGCCACGTACTTCATGTACCTGAAAAGCTCCTCATGTGTCGAGGATTCATCCAGAGCGGCGGCGGCTGGAGGACACATCTCGAGCAATATCGGAGAAAGGTGAAATTGCTCAGCGAACAAACTCCTTCCTGGACCGAGGCCAAACAGAAAGTCAATGATGGTAACAAAATATGGTCAGCCCAACCACGGACGAGATGGCAGAGACTAATCCATCAGCCTGCAGAAATGTTATTCTACTTGGAGTCCTCGAAATCATTGCGATGCGAAGGACTCCGGAGTAAAGACAATGTAATGGATACCCAAAAAGCGGTAAATCTACAACAGCTTTCTTTGATAACTCTCTCAAACCAGACCCGACACAACCCAAGTCTTCATTTCCAGCACCCTCTTGAACAAGAACTTCAGGACCAGAATCAGATGTGGCCGTCTCAACCGGCACCCGGCAGAGATCGGACCAAAAGTGATCCACAAGGCAATCGAACGCCATGGCCATGAAGCACGGGGGAGCTTCTGCTGAAACTGAACTCGGAAACTATCCGCCGCATAACAACAGGCCAGAGACAACAGCAGAAACGCGAACCGATCGAGCTAAACGGGATGCGACGAAGCCGAGATGAGAACTACGAAACAGCAGCGTTGAGGGAATTGAATCACACAGAATTCCTAACCTGGAAGAGATGGTGACGAAGAAGAACGAGAAGAAGAAGAAGAAGAACCAGAAGAAGCAGAAGAAGAACGAACCGGCCACGGCTCAAATTCCTTAGCAACCACTCAAGAGGGAAATTGCGCGCGTATTTATAGGCTGCTCCGGAAGTGCGGACACTTAACTCAACCTCGGTTTTTCTTTTTGCCTTTGTTCTTTAAATCCAGGACTCAACCATGGTTAATTATGCCGCAAGCGGAAACCAACCGAGCCGATTTCAGGCCGGAAGAAGAAATGAGCGGCCCTAGTAAGAAAGCCATCGTAGATGGAAAACTTAATTACGGATACATTTGTCTTTCAAGTGAAACATCGCGACATCTTTCGAGTTTTCCCAAAAAGCGTGGATAATATTTTGTAAGGAGAGCTGGTGCGCTTTTTCGGCATTTGGCCTATCTTCATATATCAATCGCGTGATTATTCGGACCGAATCATTCAATCATTTTATCACGTGGCGTAAATTCCGAGAATGTTTCCGAGTTCCAACCTACTATCGACCTAAGCCATCAAATCGGCTGTTGAATTTCAATGAAACATCAATATTCGAATTTTACAAAATTACGAAAAAAAAGGAAGTCATATGTAGACTCGAGTATTGATATTCGAGTATCATGAAAATTCAAGGTGCTTCTAATTTTAGAAAAGTCAAAGTGTGCGAATGAAACGCCGGCTTGTACAAGACTGAACCGAGCTTTTCTCGCCAAAATTTAGATTTTTGATAAATGTATCGTATGTAAATTTACATATGGGCATTTTATAAACTGTGAAAATTCCCGAGTGTATTGTATTGAATTAGATTTAATGCATGTCTGTCGGAAAATTTAGCTTAAGCAAAAAGGCCAAAAGGTGAAAAGTTTATTAACCGCGACTGGTCAAAGTCTCGGCAAAGCGTCCCTTACAAGCCGTTCGTCCGCGGCGCGCCCGCCTTCCTCATGCCCCGATCAGCGCGGGCCCGCCGTCTCCACAGAATAGCTGGAGTGGCGATGGTGGATGGTCACGGTCACGGGTCAGAGACATCATCGTAAGCCGTCCAGTAAGACCTCGACACGTCGGAGAGCGAAAGAGGTTGTCCTTTTCGTGCTGATGTCATACTGGTGGGGGGGCGGGGGGCCCCAGCTTCCCGGTCTGTCGGTCGTTTCTCCGAAAGCTTCGGTAGCGCTAATTGGACGGTACCCGGGGGGATAAGGTCGGATTCTTCTTTTTAGGCTGGAAATTTAGGAGGACGAAAATGGAGCAAAGATGCCTTTTGGCCTGCTTGGACTTGGGCAATTTGAATTGACTAGTGTGAAATCAATTAGAAAACGAAGAAATTCGTTGGGTTGGTGATAATGTGGTTACAATGATTTTAGGCCTCCATGTTATATCTTAGTCAAAAGTCACATTATCAATATATATATATATATATATATATAAATAATAATTTAGATTAGTGTAACGTGGTCGAAAAGTGATTGATTCGGGACATTCGATTAAATTAGTTTGACCACAACATTTCGACAATGTGTTCGGGCGGATCTATCTTGATTCCGGCACGAGATCTGCTCTCGACGAATTGGTAACTAGCATTGCTAGGTGGCGCTGAGAAAATTTGATCGACGAAAATTTCTTAATTTAGTAACGTTTGTTATTTTCACCAGCAGAATAGACTTATTAATCTTTATTGCGTAGAGTTACCAGTCTCGTGTTTACCCACTGGCACCTATGGACATGCTTATTGGACAGGTTTGGACTAAACCGGCTCTGCTTGGGCTTGAACCTCTTGAATCCGTGAAATCAAATATTTGGTCTTTGACCTTGTGCAATCTTTTTTTTTAATCAAAATACTTGAACTTTTGATTTGTTTAACTAAGTTCCCAAACTTGTGTAAGTATTCCAATCATGTCCTTCCGGCTCTAAATTTGACTAATTGGAGCACGCGGGTTTGTCGGGGCCCCAAAGAGAGTTTTGGCATTGAAATATCGAGTGTATTATTCGTGTTGAGAAATAGAGGAAGTGTAGGCAATACCTTCTTTACTTCCTCGGACATGGTTTGTTCCTTCTCTTGTCTTGATCTCGTTTGTCTACAGGATGATCACATGCTGACACCAAAAGTCCTAGCCAAACAGACTCTACTCCTGCGACTTCGACGTTTGGCATAGCCAAGTGGTGCATGTCGGTGGTTCTAGATGACATTAAGGTTGCGCATTACAATCATTTTATGCCTATAAATAAATTTTGGGTAGAAATGATTTTTTTTTATTATCTGCCTATAAATAATTTCTAAGTATTTGAAGGTCTTTGGTAACTGCTCAAAATTTCTGTTCTTAGAATAGAAAAAAAAAATGTGTTTGGTAACTACATAAAATTTATTTTTATTAATAATATTTTGAATTTTTTAATATTTATTTCTCTTTTTTTTTCTTTTTTTTCTTTCTTTTCCCTTCCTTCCTTGGCCATGGTTTGTTGCCGACGGCCGACGGGTGAGCCGAAAAACAACAATAAACAAAAAAAAAAAAAAAAAACCAAGAAGAATTAGTTTCGGAAAAATTATTTCAGAATCAAGAAGTTAGTTTTTTTTGCTTCTTGATTATGTTCCAAAACTAATTTTGGGCATAATTTTTTGCAAAATTGTGCTTGGACAAAAAAAATTTAACAAACGGATTTCTGTTCTCAAACTGATTATAGAAATAAAAGAACATATTCAATTACTATTTGGCAAGTTATCAAACGCACCCTTGTTAAATAAGCTTACAACTTCATTTCTTAATCCACAAGTAGGGCCATTGATCAAAAGGAAAACTTCCACCCAAAATCGATTTTGTCATGTCAATCAATCCGATCCATCTTCATTGTTACAATATTTAAATAATAAATGGCACATTTGTTTAACAACTTAATCTGTTAAAATAATTGACAATGATGCCATAAATCTTATATGGTATCAGAGCAAGAAGGTCTCGAAGTCAAATCTTTCCAGACTTCCATTTGCCCTCCTCAATTGCAAATTTTTACGCTTTAGGCTTAGCTAAAAGTTCAATTTACATGCGATAGGGAGTATTAGAATATTTAAAATTATATGCCCATTTCATTTGTATCTTTTCTAGGTAGTCCGCTTGAAGACCTATGTACTTTTTTCTTTGGTCATAAAAGAGCCATGTACTTTCCATGATGGCTTGAGTGTCAAAAGCTATTGCCCCTAGAAAAAATAAGGATTAATACAGCGAAAAATCATAAATGGATACATTTATGATAAATTTATTAAAAATTATTTTTTTGATAACAAAAAATTTGAAATTGGTACACTTGTGATAATTTTATCCCGAACTATTTTTTTGACCATCAAAAACCTCATACTGATACATTTGTGACAATCTTATCCCGAATTAATTTTTTTACCACAAAAAATCTAAAACCGGTATACCTGTGATAAATTTACCCTCTGTTAGTTTTCGTTAAATTTTACTATCAAATTGTTAAATTTAATGACGCGTGGTAGCTGACAAGTGTATCGGTTTGGGATTTTACCCCTCTGTTTGTCACTAGTTTACCAATTTGTGATTTTTAGTGATATTAATCTAATTTAACAGACACTAATGAAGGGTAAATTCATTATAAATATACCAGTTTTGGGTTTTTAGTGGTTCAAAAAGTAGTTCGGGATAAAATTATCATAGGTGTATCAGTTTGGAGTTTTTTGTTGTCGAAAAATTAGTTTGTAGTAAAATTGTTACGAGTGTACCGGTTTAGAGTTTTTTGTGATAAAAAAAATAGTTCGGAGTAAAATTGTCACAACTGTATCAGTTTGGAATTTTTCATGGTATTAACTCAAAAAATAACAATGCAAAAGCGTTAAAGTCAATGCTCATCTAGAAATTAGTATGTGAGTGTAGAAGATTAGTTAAAAAAGAAACTGTCGATGATCCTCGCAGAGAGACAAATCATTACACGAGTGACAACACATATACTAAGTTGAATCTTAATCGTTAAAGATAGTGACTCCCCATGTGTGTCTCACGTGGGTCCGACCAAATTAGACGGTCCAAATTTGATTTAATATATGTCTCAAAATACTTGCTTGTGCTCATCATGCCGAATATATGCATGGAGCAGGGCATGATTCAACGACAACTCCAGTTACTAACGGTAGCCTAGGGGCGATTAAGCCTATTATATTTCACGAGTTCGCTAGTTCAATGATGCAGGAGCATCAAATTCCACTAAAAACAATTTGATTCTTTGCAAATAAAGGAGATTTTGGCCACATCATGATCCAATCGGTCTAGTAAGGAGATAGTGTATACTATGGAATTTCTATAAATTGAAGAATGAAGGCTATTTCAACTTAATCAAAGGTTAGAGGGTTGTTTCCTAATTAAGTATGTTTACTAATATGAGTACGTGTTGCAGTTCAAGTTGGATTCCTAATTTGATACTTCCTACTTTAGTATTTCTTAGTTTGATGTTTCCTAATATAATGTTTCCTAGTTTTGTATTTCCTAATTTGATGCTTCCTAATTAACGTTTCCTAATTAATATTTCCTAATTTAGCGTTTCCTAATATGATGTTTCCTAATTTAGTATTTCCTAGTTTGATATTTCCCAGTTTAGCGCCTCCCAATTCAACGTTTCCTAGTTTAGTACCGTGATTCATTTGGTTTTTAATTCAATTCGTTGCTGGTGAACCTTAAAATTCTTTATCTTAACTAGTAGAACATACCTTTTATGCCCTGGTGGTGAACTATTCTATCATAATCTTATTTTCCCTCGCTCATCAAACACTTTCATTGCGTCAAACATATTTAACAATCTCGCCCAAACTCATTACCATCATGCAAAGTACAAGAAATTTATGCGGCCCAACTTATTGTGTCTCTTTCGAGGTGAACAGCCAATGGGAAGCTAACAGATTACTAAAAAAGCATGAATGGTTCCTTTAACAAAGGTTGCCAAGCCACTGCTGCTTTCGTATACTGAATTATAGTTAAAAGAAACAAAAAATAATGAAACAACGACCCCAATCAAGCATCTCGCGGCAAATGTGACAATCATGGATAAGATCTTTTTATAGTGCGAGCCGGGTCTCTCCCCATCATTTGCTCCATTCTCTCGTCTGATGTAAGAATTTCATCTCTTGCACAACAACGTAAGATTGATACGGGCCGATAATTCCTATGAATGATAGATTCCCATGTATTGCTTGCGTGGGAAGGTCGCTTCTCTCCAAGAGATTTAAAGTGGGTACACGTCATTTTTCCTTTACTATAGTGCAGTGCATTTTGTCAAACTTTTCTTTTGGCACCGCTAGTTTTCTAAAGTTAACCATTTTTTCGGCTCCTACGCACGCGATGCGAACCGCGCATCGCACCTTCATGATCCGGATAACCCGGATCCACCGGGTACGGGTTGGCATCCGACCCGCCGCGGATTTCGGGTGTCTTTTTTGTCCCCGCGAGTCCACGGCGACATCCTCGTCATCCTCGACTCTTTGCTTCACAGCACCGGCCCGGCGCGTTCTCCGGCGATGGACGACGGCGGTTCGGAGCCTCGCCGGAACCTCTCGCCGTTCCTGGAATCTGGCGTTTACCGACTCGAGGGCTCGGGCGCGGTCTTCGTCGACCCCGTTCGCGTTCTGAACCGCTCTCTCGCGCGGTTCGGCATCTCCCCTTCCGCGTACTACTCTCGCTTCTTCGAGCCCAAGCCCTCCGGCGTCGCCGACGGCGGTTCGGATGGGAGGAAGCGGAAGCGCAGGGCGAAGAAGAAGCCTCTCGTCCTCAACGAGCGCGAGCGAGTGGCCGCTCAGCGTCACCAGGCGAGTATTGGGTTCGATTTCGCATTCGGTTCCTCGGAAAGCAAGTGAAGCAAGACCTGGGCTTCTTGGTTTTTTTAGAATTTGGGAATTTTGGGAGGTTTTCGAATGAGGGGATTAAACTGTTGTTTGGTTCTTTTCTTCGTTTTCGTTCTTGTTGTGTTGCTAGCAGGAGGCGAGGCCATTTTTGGTGAAGGCGCATGAATCTTTACTTGGAGCTACTGAGCTGAGGTCTTTCATGTTGAAGATGAAGGGTGAACTCGCCGCCGCCATGGAAGACCCGAAATCGGTGCCGCCTGGTGTTCCGCCGTCGTTTATTGAACTCGGGAGGCTCTGGCAAGCTCCTTTGTATGAGATAACACTCAACTTCTCGCAAGAAAAGATGACCGGAGATGGAGGTCTGCTTCATGTTCCTAAATCCCCTGATTGGTGGTGCGGGTAATTATGAAAGAATGATATGTTGTGGGAAATGCTGGCTATGCTATATGCTTGTTTCTGGGGGAAAGAAGTGAAGGACAATAGTCTTACAGGTGGTTATCAAAAAAAAAAAGACAATAGTCTTACAGGTTATATCAGCGAAGTCGAAGCTTTTTGCTCAAGTTTTGGTTGAGATTCATGAGCCATTTGGTGCCAAACTCAGAGGATTGAATTGAATTTAGTGAATGGTCCTGGATTTTCGACAGTTGTGCCTCAAATAATTTTCTATGTTGCCTGATTTCTGTTGACTGTTATATGTTTCTGTGGTCATTAAGAAGAGATTCCAACATCGAGTGTCATGTAATTACTTAAAGAGACTGCTGCTGATCCATATCTCTGTCTCAACTTTGCAATATTTAGATGCTTTTCAGTAATGCGGATTGATTATTACTTAGAATCATAGAGTACGCTTTATGTCAGTCATTACCTCCCCATTTGCTCTTCATTTAATCATCCTTTTATACATCTGGAAAAGATGAAAGACCTTGGTCGATCCGCTCTTATATTAGAGATTTGCTTTGTTTGTTTCTTTGCTTCATAGTTGAACATGAACTGCCGTTCGCAAGTGGAGATGACCATAAGAAGTGTGGTGTTTTCTCAGGTCCCTTGATCATACACAGCAAAGAGCAAAAAGTGCTTCCTATATTCGATAACTTAGTTTATAACGGAACAAAGAATGATTTGGAGGCTGAGTTCCTTGGCAGTCAATATGTCATTCCTAGAGAAAGTTGCTTCTACATGGTATGTTGCGTCTCAAGTTCTTGCTCCACTTTGGGAAGTGGAATAACGTTTCCTTGAGAATTTCATATTTAAAAAATAGAACCTAGTTTCTCTGACAACCTAGCCCTTCCTTCTTTGTTTCCGCATGTCATAATTGAAGTCCGACCTGCAGCAGATTCACAAAATGATTCCAGGTAATAGCATGCTTGCTTGTGCTATTTGATGTTGTGCATTGAGCATGTTAAAATAAGCATAGAGATGCAATTGTCAAAATTATCATGCACGAAGATGCAATGTAATGGGAACGTTGAACCTTACCTGTGGAGCCTATTAGAAAATATGCTTCTTGTTTTATTTTATACTTCGATCTAACAGTGGCTGAATGTCTGCTAATTTGATGCAGTTGACGGTGATGCTCGTTTCCATCTTATAGTGATAGATCCACCGTGGGAAAATGGAAGTGCCCTGCAAAAGTTGAGGTGCTAATCACACTTTATGTGACTTGAAGCTTTCTGGGTTGAGACTTCGCAATATGCTGTCGACATTTGATGTTCAAAAATAAATTGTCAGGAAATTAATTTGTATTTCTAACTGCAACAGCCTAAATGCACTGTTATTGCTTAAATGCATAATGAACTTATCTTGGTGCAGGTGGTTGTGTTTTTTTCCTTTTTTTTTCGGGTCAGAGCATGATTCTGAGTTTAGTCCATGTAGATATTTATTAAATGGGTCACTGATTTGCTCTCTCTTGAATACAGATATCCAACTTTGCCTAATAAATATTTCTTATCGCTGCCTGTTCAGCAACTTGCTCATAGAGATGGAGCTCTTGTTGCCTTGTGGGTGACTAACAGGGAGAAGCTCCGTAATTTTGTTGAGAAAGAGCTATTTCCTGCATGGGGAGTCAAATTTTTAGCAACTTTTTACTGGTTAAAGGTGAATGAGTATCTCTCTCTCTCTTGTAAGATCTGTCTATCGTTTCTTGATGCTGAGTTGGTGCTTAATCACCTCAGGTGAAATCAGATGGATCTTTGATTTGTGACTTGGACCTATTCCATCACAGGCCATATGAATGCATTCTCTTTGGCTTCTGTGACAAGGAGGTAAGACTTGGCACCCAATTGCAGCTTATCATGTATAGATTGGATTATTTCTCTTGAATTATCTATTTACTTCGTTCTCTTGGTGCTTTCTAGGGCATGGATCCTAGAGATCTGTCAAGATTAAGTAATATTCAAGATAAAAGAGTATTGATTAGTGTGCCTGGGGATTACTCAAGGAAGCCCCCACTTGAAGGTACCCCTTGCATATCCGTGTTTAATTGGCTATCGTGATCCATTTAGAAATACATCTTGTGGTAATTAATTTTCTTATTTAAGTACAACATATCTATTTCTATTTTAATATACTTGATAAGATCATTTCTTATCATGCAACTGATGTAATCATTACATTACTTTTTGCATCTTCTGTGCCAGAGCTAGTTCTTGAGTACATTCCAGGGACCAAGCCAGCACGATGTGTTGAATTATTTGCTAGAGACATGAGGCCTGGATGGTTTTCTTGGGGGAATGAGCCACTGCACTTTCAAGAGCTGAGATATTTTCAGAAGAGAGATGCAGCTGATGTCTGATGTGGGCTTATATGCAACATTTAGCGACCACGGGGAACAAATCATCTCTCTTGCTTGCTGTAAGTTCTCTCAATGAAGTATGGTTGCACAAGTAGTGACTGACATGTAGTAACCAAATGCTTACTTCAAGGGATTTTCGGTTAACTATGGATGGATTTTATCGCTGCCTGAAATTCACCATTTCCCTGGTGTTCGCCAGATAGAACTTAGACGAGTTGGATGAACCAGAGAGATGATAAGCAGCTGGAGGAGTTAGTAACACTGGGGCTTCGGACCTGTCAACTGATCCTGTGATGGCCGAGCACACATTGGTTGACAGATCAACAAATTATGGGAATATGCGCAGTGGGTTTCTGCTCACTAGATCTTTTTGTTCAGTCACATTATTAACCCATCTGGAGCCAAGGTAGTTTTGACGAATGGCCACCAAGCTGAAGCGGCTCAATAACTTGTGTTCTATTACGGCCCGATTTTGTAATTATGACTGTTAAAAGCGACAATTTTGTAGCTTGAGTAGATTGTGAATCTGTTTTCTTTTCCTATCTATTGAGTAGTTCACTAGGGCCATTTAATGATTAATATTGCAAGAGAAACAGAGTAGACTAGTTGATGCCTATGCTACAGAGAGAAAGGGAGGAACTTTTCATTCCTCTCGCTAGTAATGATCTGTCATTTTGGAATTTCTTCATCCCGGCAGCATTATTCCAAAAGGAGTGTTAAATCTGCTTTCTTTCAAGTTTGGCTTGGGACTCTGTGACATTCACATTGCAGTGTTGATTCTGTGTCGAAGTTTTTCGCAATCTGTTCCGATTTTTGGCCCTCCGTCCTGTTATTGTAATTTCCCAGATTGAGAATGAACATATATCGACAATCTGTGTTCTCAGGGAGCCCGTGTTCCCCATGGCTCTGTGGTATTAGCATTAACCATATGCCGCTTATAGATGAAACCTGCTAGCCCGTCTGAAAAGAGATGTAGCACCTGCTAACAAACCCCTTCGCTTATCTCAGATAGACGCTGCTGGATGAGCGTCTCATTAAGTAACCGGACCGGACAGGGCCGGTTCCCCATTTGTGAAACTGGGAACTGACCCTGTCCACCCAGGAACTGGACTGGACCGGTTGGGGCTGGTTCGGCTCCTGGGTTGGACTGGGACTGGCTCTAGACCTTTTTTTTTTGGGTTTCTTCTAAAATAAATACCTGCACGGTGATTGGGAGGCTGAGCAGGTTCAAAACAAAGGGAGATGAGCTAAGGGAGAACTGAACTACTCAAGACTCGAGCCCCAATTAGTGCTATAAGGTCTCCTTCGTCGACAACCTAGGACATGTTTCCTAAATTGTGTTAGGGCCTTATGGCCTTTGTTTCCGTTCGCCTTTTTCTGGGGTCATTCTTGCCTTATGCTTATGAGCCTCGGGCTTCTTTACCTGCACCCAATTTGTGTACTTATTTCTTTTTTGGGGCTATCAGTTTTGCCGATCCGGGTCGGCCCGGTTCTGCTCATGGACGAGACCAAAATCGCCGATGTTCCCTGGAATTTGCAAGAGTTGCCGGCCGTGGAGTAGATAGGTATTAGTAAACCGAGCAAGGAGGCTCAGAGAACAGTCGATGCTTTGATTTCTTTGGTGTTCGGGAAGTGCCGTTTGTTAACGAAAAGCGTGAAGGCTGCTGATAGAGCGCTTGTTTCTCATCTCCAAAGATTGTCTGACATCAAGCAATTTTACAGGGAATTACGAACGTCTGATTTGGTTGATGATTAGCAGAACGTGTCGAGCTTGAAAGCTCAGGTACAAGAGAACCAGAGCAAAGCTCAGGATTCTTGGGACGATTTCGAACAGGTAGCAATCGGAGATCGACCGGAAGCATAACGAAGCGCACAGGCCCGGCGAGTTTTTTCAGTAGTTAGTACGCATGTTGAATGTCTTCTTCTTTTTTTTTTATCTGTTCAAAATGCGCCTTTCGTGTCAAAGTCGTTGTAGTATAGTGGTGAGTATCCCCGCCTGTCACGCGGGAGACCCGGGTTCGATCCCCGGCAACGGCGAATTTTATTTTTCCTTTTCCTTTTACAGTTTAGTTTTTATTAAAAATTAGATATAATATTATTAAAAAAATGCAGAAATGAACAGCTAAGTCGTTGTAGTATAGTGGTGAGTATCCCCGCCTGTCACGCGGGAGACCCGGGTTCGATCCCCGGCAACGGCGCCTCTTTTTTTTTAAACCTGTTTCGTTGCACTTTTCGTGGTTGAAGGTTGCTAGTTAAAGATCTTGAGATTGGCCCGACGTGAGAACTCGTGACAGTAGATGGACTTAGCAAGTTGTTTGGCATTGGGCAGCCCTCGCAAAGTGCTGGGCGAGTTACAAGCCACTCCGAAGGAAGTTTTTGTTGCGAATGGGAAGGAGGTTTTGTACTGGTGTGCCGTGATCAGAACGCATGTCTTTATTTACCATAAGCACTGATTAAGGTACCATGAGATTAGGGTCGGTGTCGGTCATGTTGTCGGATGGATCATCCGTGCCAAAAACTTGATGAGCACTTTGTTGGTTCATGTCCACAGCTCGGGCTTCAGGCCGCGGATCGATACTTGGTCCTGAAAACCCAAGTCGCGAGGATACACAGGTCAAGATTCGATGGTTCTTTCCTTTTTCTGCAGAAGTTAGCACATATGCCTCGGTCTAATTTTTTCAATCTCCAATCCTGTCTGGTTGTCACGGCGCATCTAGACATCGTCCTCCTTTTGTTTGTGGGCCTGTTTGGACCGTCCAAAGCACGCCTCTGTCCAATCTTTTTACCTTTGGAAGCCCTTCAGTTTTGTACCAGGTTACACCATTCCCGGAGCAAATTTCATAATGAACAGCTTTGATATGGTTGCATGGGTCATTGAAGTTATAACGCATTACATTTGGTTATAAATGGTCCCTAGCATATTCGAGTATTTATAATTGGTCTACGAAATTGTTTATATTATGGGATGCAAAAGGGCCTAATTCTAAAAAAAAGAACATCAACGTTACCTTGAACGATAATTCTGACTTGAACTTTTTTTTTGGGTTTCATAAAAAATCACCAATTTTCACTTGAACACCAAGTCTGGCTCCATTGATTTGTAATCGTTAATTGTTCAATGTGACTATTCCACCTTAGTAATAAAATCACGTCGCTTGCTAGTTGGATTTAAAGCACTAGTCATTGTCTTCTTTTCTGAGTTACAACTTGAAGAAATGTGGATTTGTTCATGGTCTCCTTCACTTCACCGGCAAAGCCAAAAAAATCTCCAGATCGAATCTCTCTGACCAGCCTCCACCATTTTGTCGTAATATGAAGTTGTGGACCATTTTTCTGAAACAAGCCCAAGCTCTCCCTTGAAACTTCGGAAATCTAAGACAAATGGACATTAATCAATTGATCTCATTTAATATATCAGGCTCTGCCAAAGTATTTGTAACAATCTACAAGATCTCAATCTTTGATTGATGGGGGTCAGATTTGAGACTCAAGTAAAAGTTAATAATTTTTATTGAGAAAAAAAAAATTGAGTTAGAATTGTCACTCAAAGTAAAAATAGCGCGTTTTTCTTTTTGAATTAGCCCCACGCAAAAACTGCGAACGACCTTCAAAAAGCGGGGCCGTGTTCCGCATTTAGTTCGTCGCGTCGTTTAAAATACGAATTCAACAATTTAGTCTCGAGGTGTTTTTTTTAACTGGCTTGTTCTTCTCAAAGTACGAGACTTGCCGGCCACATTCTAGTCAGCATTTGGATAGATTGTCCCCCGGAAAGTGCCGAACCTCGTCTTGGGTTTGCATCCAATTGGAATTCCCCGACGTGCGAGTGGGAAAAGGGCAAGGCGAGGAAGAGGTGGAATCGACTTTTCTCGCTCATTGCGTTGAACACGCTGTCGCAACTTTGACCATCGAAACGATTCAAAGGCAGAACAAAAGTTAGATGCGGATGTTGCATCGTTGCTGACCGAAGTGAAAAAAAAAAACCGTGATCCACGGTACTAGCTAGGTGCGTAGCTCCGTCTTCGAGATATACGAGAAGACGATTCATCTACCGCTATGTTTCATTGATTGATTTACTGTACTTTGGTTGTGTACATCATGTTCGTACAAAAAAAATGAAAAAAAATCGGTTACTTTAGTAGAATACGTAGCCTATACACCTTACGGACATGGACTACACATTCTAGACGATTGAAGCACGAGCACATGACATGTTTGTTAAAAGATAGAAGAAAAGGGGGCATGCCTCTGCTTTTCACCAGCTAAGAATGCGGGAAAACAAAACCTTATTACTTTCTTTATTAATATGGTGTCTGGTGTATGACTTAGTACTCTGCATTAGTTACGGGGTTGTCTTAACCAACCTTCTTCGAATTTGTTTTGTCTAAATCAATTTGTTATTTGGCCAAAAAAAATTCCCGATTCTCTTTTCCGACACTCGATGGAGTGGCATCAATCATATAAAGCCTGACTTACAACCGTGGTAATGGGGTCGTTATCACGTGAAACTAATCGACGGGCAAAATAAAAAGCATCGTTTTGTAGCTTGTATACTAAATTGAATTCGAATGTCATGTCTAATAATACTTATTTGAGATTCATAAGAGACCCACCATTTCTAATAGCCAAATTTGATTTAAATATTTAGCGAGAAGAAAATTCATTCTAAATACTTAGATTAGATTACGTAATAATTTCTCCAGAATTTTCCCGCTCGGATCAGGTGATGACGTGGATGGTTGCAAGAGCATCGTGGAAGAAAGGACCTGGGATCCTCACTAAAGGTGCATTTGTTTCAAGAAAAGTATTTTCTAGGAATTCGTTTTTCAGACTTTTATCCGTTTGGTTCGCCGAAAATGATTAGTCAATCGAAAACACTTTTTGGTTAAGAAAAATATTCATGTATAAAATTAGGAAAGTGAATTCCCTAATTTAAGAAGGTGAAAATAGCTTCTCTTTACTTTTTAAATATTTTTAAAAATAAAAATATTTAAAAATTTGAATATTTTGTTTTACCTTAGATGAAATCATGAGATTGAAATTATTTTCCAAATGAGATCCAAACACCAAAAAATGTTTTCGATCACATATTACCAAACAAAGAAGAAATTAAATATTTTTCTGAAAAATGATTTTCTGAAAAATATTTTTTAAAAACGTTATATTTTCTGTGAAACAAAGGCACCCTAAACATTTGTTGTTTCGTTGCCGCATTGCGCTCATCCCGACCGTCCACGTGGTATTCCCCGCTCCGTTATCCTACGAACAGCTCCTCCCCACGTGCCTCGCTTGCGGGCGCCCGCACCACAAAACGCTCGCCGGAGCCACTGAGCCACACGCGCCCCATTGCCGTTGACCTGGATTTTATCGAGCGAGGATTCGAGTCAATACGAGACTGTATTTAGGTCCTGCGGAGGAATAATCCCTAAATGCTTGTCTAAGAAAAATTTAACATGAAAATGATTGATTTTTCATTGCGTTGTCCTTCGCGAAAAACTTGATGTATTTTAAATAGCCACCATTTTTTTCCATAATTACTCAACAGGTATTCAAAATAATTATCGACGGAATCCTTAAGATTAACATGATTAGTTAGAATGTTGGGAGATTTCTTGTTTAAGAACTAAAATTCATATGTTCGAATATGATTGATTGTGCGTGCACTGCACCGAGTTAGGTTAGCTACACAGGTCAAAAGTTTGAATTTAACTTGATCATGGAGTTTGCGGGGTGTTTCATAAATCAAAGTCCACGCTCAAACATCTCAACTTAAAACACTTCACGACAGTTTTAAGGGTGTGTTTGTTTTATGGAAAACGTATCATTTCTGGAAAACATTTTCTAGAAAATCATTTTTCAAGAAAATGAGTTTATTTTTGGGTGTTTGGATAAAACCTAAAAAAGACTTGGAAAATATTTTTCAGTTGTTTGGTGAGGAAAATCTAATGGTGAAAATTATTAAATTTTTTTTTATTTTTTAAATTATTTCAAATTATTTGTTATTTTAAAATTATTTTTATTAAGAAAAGAAAATACATGAATGTTTTCCTTCTTAGAAAGAAAAGAAAGAGAAAAAAAAATATTAACAAATTCAAGATGGGTTATTCCGGAAAGTGTTTTCATTCTGTTAGATAAAGGAATTCACTTTTCTAAAATTAAACATGATATTTGTGTTGACCGAAAAGTATTTTCCGTTAATCAAATCATTTTCGGAGAACCAAACGGATGAAAGTCTAGAAAACGCTTTTTGAGAAAATACTTTCACCAAAACAAACACATCCTAAGTGTCCTGGAACAATATTTGAACTAAAAGGCAAAAAATCAATCCAAACACGCCTATTACTTTCCAAGGATAATTGAAACATGCATAATTTACCCTTTTTAAGTACATATGGTATTCCTTTTTTTAAAGTTTATACATTGATTAAAAAAAATGATAATGACACAAATAATCCATTAATTTTGGCCCAATGTGTAACGTGATTTCTAAACTTTTAATTTATTCAGTGTGGTCTCTGAACTTTGGCTCAATATGCAACGCGTTTAATTTGTTCAATATGATTTTTGAACTTTAGCTTAATATACAATATGATTCCTAGGCTTTTAATTCAATATCGGGGATAATGTCGAACATTTTTCATAAAGTTTGTAGACTAAATTGAACATGCACCAACAGTTTAAGAACCGTATCGAACAAATTAAAAGTTCAGGGACTATATTGCACACGTGCAAAAAAATTAATGCAAGGACAGTATTGAACGATTTTCATATATTTTAAGAACTATATTAAATATGTATCCAAAAAATTTAAGAATTATATCGAATAAATTAAAAATTTAAAGATGAAATTAGTTATTAAGTTAAAGTTCGGGAATCATTTATGGTTATCGTCAAAAGTAAGAAAACAAAGAAAAGAGCCAACCGTTTGTCTGGAACATTAGCAAAGTTCAGTGAACTATCGTCTCCCCCCATTTAACAGTCATCTCCCTCTCTTTCTCTTTCCCCCTTTCTTTCTCTCTCTCTCTCTCTCTCTCTCTCTCTCCTACGCACGCTCTCGCGCAGAAGAAAGAGAGAGAGAAAGAGATTCTTGCACACATACGCAGTTTTCCAGCGAAGGCGAAGCGCGCACCTCGTGAGCAGCGCGATCGCTTTTCCTCTCTCCCCCGCTTCCCTTCCCCTTCCGTACTTCCTCGATCCGCCTATAAATCCCACTGCTTCGCGGACCGACAGCGACCTCCTCCTGTTCCCTGTAGCCCCCGGCAGCGACCGGAAGCCTCCTCCTCGACAAATAAGGCTAGAACCCCTTTTTTGGTCCGGGGGGGGGGGGGGGGGGGGCGTGGGGTGGTGTTCGAGCTGGGGATGACGTCGGACGGCGCGACGTCGTCGTCGGCGACGTCCAGGAGGAAGCCGTCGTGGCGGGAGAGGGAGAACAACCGGAGGAGGGAGCGGCGGCGGAGGGCCGTCGCCGCCAAGATATACACGGGCCTCCGGGTGCAGGGGCACTACAACCTGCCGAAGCACTGCGACAACAACGAAGTGCTCAAGGCCCTGTGCGCCGAGGCCGGGTGGGTGGTCGAGGAGGACGGCACCACCTATCGCAAGGTAACCAAAATTAGGAACCCAAGAAAAAAGATAAAAGATCCCATCCCCCCCCATTTTCCTTTCTTCTTTCTTTCTTTCTTTCTTTCAAGTGTGTGTGTTTGGTGCTGGTGATATTAGATCTGTGGGGCGATTTGGTGTGTGAATTAGCTGTTTTTTGGTGAGACGGGGGCTGATAAGCTGTGCTAGTTCGAGTTTTGATCTGATCTTTCGCTGAGGGTTTTCGTTTCACTTGTTTTGCGGTAAAGCTTTCTTGGTCTTCTGGGTTGTGAAGTTGGAAGAAGCGTGCTTTTCGGATTTCCATCTTCAGTTTCATATGATGAGATTGATGGGCTTTTGACCCTTTAGTTTCTTCCTATTGATCTGTCAAGTGAATTGATGATTATGTGCCCCACTGGTTTCGATCTGACTTTCGGGCACTTTTTTCAGCGAGAGAGAGACAACGGTTGAAAAAATCAGTAGTAATCATTGGAATTTCCAGAAGAAGAAATTTTTGAGGTTCAGCTTGGTCTGATGAGTCCTACTTCGATGTGTCATTTGCCTAGTATTAATTGAAGTCTTGCTCTACTTCTCTCTCTCTGTCTATGCCCCCTTCTTCCTACATGACCAACAGATCTCATTTATGAACCTTACTCTGTAGCATTTGAACTTAGAAGTTGGAGACGTTGTTCTTTGATGTTTAGCTGGAGAAAACAATCTTGGCACATAGAAGCTTTTAATTTTCTTCTCC
The DNA here is from genome assembly GCA_024500025.1 of Syzygium aromaticum. Lineage (NCBI taxonomy): Eukaryota > Viridiplantae > Streptophyta > Magnoliopsida > Myrtales > Myrtaceae > Syzygium > Syzygium aromaticum. The sequence goes on from CM044890.1 coordinate 11,251,799, forward strand.
GTTGCTCTTTATTGCTTCACTGTTGATTGTTGCGGCATTTTGGAGATATTAATTCGGTTAATTGTTGTCACTAAGTTACAATCCGTGCATCGGTTTGCAATGTTCTCCAGGGATATAGGCCGCCCTCAATTGACATACCGGGAAGCTCGTACCGAGGCACACCATACTCTTCGCAAAACCCTAGTCCGCTTTCTTCTTCCTTCCCGAGCCCAATACCGTCCTGTCAAGTCAGCCCCTCATCTTCATCCTTTCCCAGCCCCACTCGAATCGAAAATAATGCCGCTTCTAACCTCCTTCCCTTTCTTTGTAATGCCATTCCTTCGTCTCTCCCTCCCCTCCGCATCTCGAACAGCGCCCCTGTCACCCCTCCACTTTCATCTCCAACTTCTAGAAATCCGAAACCTATTCCTATCTGGGAGACCATCGCCAAGCAGTCAATGGCTGCTTTCAATTACCCTATATTCGCCGCCTCTGCCCCTGCAAGCCCAACCCGCAACCGTCGTGTACCTCCAGCTACTATACCAGAGTGCGACGAATCTGATACTTCGACTGTGGATTCTGGCCAATGGATCAACTTCCAGAGGTTTGCGCCACCTCAAATTCCGACCTCTCCAACCTATAATCTCGTGAAACCCACTATGCCACGGAATTCCCTCAAAGATGCTGGAAAAGAGCAGGAAAGAGGGTCCGATTTCGAATTCATGAGAGGACAGGTGAAGCCATGGGAAGGGGAGAGGATTCATGAGGTGGGATTGGACGATCTTGAGCTCACTCTTGGGAGCACAAAGAATAGAAGTTGAAGCTCGAAGGCCAACCATATATGTGGAAAGACTACTGATGGAAGTGTAAGATTAAAGCTGCAAACGCAATAGATCCTTACTCTAGCTTGTAGTTCATTCAGCTCCATTTCATAGTTTACTTGTCATTTTGTAAACATGCCTCCGGTTGCCAAAATTTTCATTTTATCTGAAATATGTTCAGTTTCATTCTTTTCATACTCATCATGGATGTCTTGTTTAGAGTTTTCCTGGCGCATACGGTACATACGTCTACATCTTGTAGTTGATAATGAAACTATCATTTGTGATCTGTATTTTGGTCCAACTAAACCAGATCCAAATGGATCTGAGATGGCCCCTTTTCTTTTTTGACTTGATCGCTGAGGGATTTTCGATGCCTTGCGCTGCTTTGCCCTCGTCTCCTCTTTAGGTGCATTGCCGAAACACTCGAGATGGCCTTGTGATCAATGGACTGGCCCTATGCCACCATGAAGGATCACCATATTCACAAAGGCCAAGGAGAGCCAAGTACTTTCATAGAGTCTGAGGGTAAAGAAGTGGTGATAAAGATGGCAAAGCGGATAAATTTCTCACAACCTTACATCAACAAGGCAGTCCTCATAACGCAACTTCTTAATACACACAATATTATACAAGCGAATAGACAAGAATAGCTTTACTAGAACATCGTTAAGTTGCAAATGCTCCACCGTATCGAGACCCTATCATTTTTCCCTCCTATGAGTTATTGTCATCGGTTAGAAGGTAAGTTTTTGCTCTAAAGAGTTTCGGCTTTAAGATGGGCGCCGGCCCCCGAACCTTCATTTGTTACTTCTGTCTCCTCTGTCTTAGGTTTGAAGTCCCTCTCGATATCTGCATTGCATTCTCTGTATCTGAAGCATGACAATAGATGATCATTGACCATTCCCGCGACTTGCATGAACGAGTAGATGACAGTCGGCCCGACGCAATGGAAGCCTCTTCGCATCATGTTCTTGCTAATGACCTCTGCTTTTGGCGTCTTTACGGGTACTTGACGAGCATAACGGAATCCATTTCTTATAGGCTTGTGATTAACGAAACTCCAAATGTAGTTACTGAAGGAACCGAACTCCTCCTGAATCTGCAGATTAGATGACAACATTCATTCAATGATCTTCTCCGTGGCATTGTACTTGTTATCTTAGCAATCGGATTGGATTGGTGGTTTCCCTCAATGTGACACTCATTCAATTACCCATTCCGGAGCTGTAAGGCTATATTTGAAGAGCCTCTTACACTTTTAGTTTTCCAAATGAGAATCAGAAAATAACAGTAATGGTGATTGTTTGTTCGAAAAATTGTGCTTATATCAGATATTATTTCATGAGATATCATGAATGAAATTTCATATGATTCATACTAGGCGAGCGTATTTCCGAATGTTCGAGTATCATATGCTTAGAGAAGGTATTTACCTTGATGGTCTGTTTGGCGTTCTCAATGACTGCACGGAGCTTTGGTTCAGAGAGCAATGGTTTGCCATTTGCTTTCACACAGAGCATCTTCTTCTCATCAAAATGAGCAACGGATGACGGGTCAAAATTGTCAAAAGACTTCCTGCCAATGTTCCAAGGACAATCCTTAGGTGGGCATGAAAACTACCTGGACTAACTTAAAAGGAGTAGAAATCTAACAAGAAAGCAACCTGAATACATCTCTCAGCTGTAGAATCATGGGCCAGCTTAATTCTGCCAATGCCTGTGAAAAGACCAGCAACTCAAAGAGCTTCCTATCATCATGAACAGGAACACCCCATTCTGCATCATGGAAGGAAGTATACAGAGGATCTGCGAAGGAAGCCGAAATCCCGAATCAACTGAAATAGCCACCTCACCACCACCGAAACAATACAAAGATGCAAATACAAAGCTATACGCGTTCCCAAAACAATACAAAGATTACATTCGTATTAGAGCAGAGAACTCTGCTATTCTGCCTCTTAAAGACCCTTAATCTGAAGATGCAAATATCAAAAAGACAAATTACTAAATTTAGTGTTTTCACGTAAAATGGTATTCCCCATTCTAGATTGGCTGTTTAATTATTCTTGAGAAGTGAAACAACTTGCATGAATTCCTTGATGAAGAACAGAAGAGAAGTATCCTTACTGCATTCTAACAAGCTCTTTGTATGAACTTTTTCTTTTTCAGTGCCAAAAACTCGAAAGTTCAAGCGGGGTGAGAAAAACTCCTCTCCAATATAATCACTGATGCACATACATCTTGGATTGCTTATTGAGCACACAGTAGAAAAAAATTCTCAAAGACAGCCACTTCCATAAGCAGAATTGAGCTTAAAATAAAATAACTAATGACAAATAAAATGGTTAACCAAGTTCCTCAACCTGAATTCGCTGTGATCCAGTCGCACCGTTTGAACGGACCAGAAATGCCACCATCCTCAGCACCGGGGGACACTGGCCTCCCCGCTCTTGTTCTGACGCTCTTCGCCGTCCTCCTGCACTTTGCCATCTTCTTCACAGAGGAAGCGCTGCTCGAGTTAGAGTTAGAGTTCGAGTTTGAGTCTGAGGAGCACGTGCTGTCCACGGAGGTGCCGCTCCTCACAGCCAAAGCCGGCACCTCTGCAGCGGGCTTCCTTGGCTTCTGCGGCTCACCCTGGCACTTCGGATCTTCGGCAATGGCAACTCTGTTTCCTCCCGGGCCGAGGACGGCTCGCGGCTCGGCCACGGGCTTAGCCGCCAGCCGGGGCTTAGCGGGAACAGGCATTGCCGCAGACCTCCTTCGAGCTCTGGGTTGAACACTTCGCGATGGCCCAACTTAAAAAAATTTGAATTGGTGGGAAGCGGGTCACTTGTCAGTGCAGTTTTGTACAGCAAGGGAGGAAATTGAAGAGAGTTCAGGTTGAAATGAGAGAGAGAGAGAGAAGGAGAAGAAAGCGTGAAAGAGACAGAGCGAGAGACGAAGAAGATGGAGCAGCCGAAACAGCACAAAAACGACTAGGAAACGAACTGGCGTTTCTGGCGAGATTTAAAACGCGGAAGCCTAAGCTTTTTTCGAGTGGTCGTTGCGCTTGCGGGGGCGCGGAGGCCGGCCACCGGTAGCAGCCGGTCGCCGTCGCTCGCGTGCCGGTCACCTTCCGTCTCCAAAGCTTCGGAAATGCATGGGGAAACATCCTTTCGCAATTCCCATTTTGCCACCATTCGTTCGACAAGATTGCGGCCCTACCCCACAATCTCTTTTTGCTCTTTTGATTTTGGAAACATTTCCCAAAAAATCGTGAACATTACATTTCTGAAAAATCAGGCCACGGTCGTGATTTTCAAAGTATCGACTGCACAGGTCAAGAAAACCAGTCCATATCACTATTATGATATTTTGTTATTTCGATGCGTAACAATTATCTGAAATATTATTCGCCAAAAATTCTTTTCAATAAAATCTCGAAAGCACGGCTTTCTCTTATTTTAATTATACTTAGAGAAACGAACATCGTGTGTATGTAAACAACCGGTTCTTTGGGAAGGGGGAGTGCATTCGATGATATTGTTCATTACACACACGATAATCAAAAACTGAATTTTCACATATTATGATTTTACTTGGAATAATTTTGAAGATGAAATCAAAAGGCCTATATAGGTAAATAGCATTCACCTAATTGTACTAGCTGAGAATATTTTATTCACCTACATATGGCTGAAGCATGAGGGCCATCCATGCTTTGAGAAAGTGATTTTTGAAATACGTTGGTGCGAAGTGCAAATCCAAAAATGACCCAATCATGCTAATCTACTGATATGATTACGGCGATAATTGAAGGTTTTCTCCTTGGTTGAGGTGAAACCTAACATCGCACGATTGTTCTCCTTTCGTAGGCCAAGTTTGAATCCCTAGTTTCTATCACTTTCTAATTGAATAAAACGTGCAATTCCGAACACATTCGACACCCAAAATGCAAGCTGTGTGAAGCATTCAATTAGACGGACATTAATGGCGTCTCTAATTGCGTATTTGTGAGAAAATATTTCTATATTTCCGTGTCTGAATCACATTTTTCCATTAACCACAAAATTTTGTTTTGTCTGATCGAATCTTTGAAATTTGCATAAATTTTCTAATCCAGATCCTCTACACTAATTTCGATCAATGTGCGCTAACGTGTGGCTATTGGACAGTGTCGGAGGATGGCGTGAAAAAAGATTGTACCTCCGTAAAGCCCATCCCCATCGTGCAAAACAATAGAAACTGTAGGCCTATGTGGATAAGCCACCGTGGAAAATTTTGCATCCGTGGACAAGACATCGTGGCTAGAAAAGTTTGACGGCCACATCAACTCGTATTGGCCGAAATTGGTGTCCGATTAATTTGAATAATATATTTATGCAAGTTTAAGGAGTTGTGGCTTTAAAATGTACGTACTCCTTGCTAGCATTGGGTGAAGCCATCGATTGCATCTATTTGACTTATCCTAATATATCACCAGAACATTTGAATGTCAAGCCACGCTTTAATTCGAAACAAATCTTCAAATAAGTTAGGTGGTGCCGGCATATCACATTTCAAATAAAGATTAGAAGTAGAGGAAGACATCTATGTATTTTCCTTACATTTCCAATAGTAACCAACATCCAAATGATGCGCAGTATTAAAGCATTTGAAACACATGACATCATGCTTTAATCAAACAATCTTAAATTCTGAGGCAAATCGGTGGGAGATGTTATCATTTCTAGGTCATGTTGATCTTTCGTTGCCATCGTTGCTTTGACCCATGACATACTATACTAATCGAGGGGGCCTGACTTGGATCCTTGGTTGGTAGTTACATTGGCAAACTCACCAAACTAGGGGTGGTTTTTCAATAAGGGTTGTGCGCTTGTCCTCTTTTGAGGTGGGCTACCAGATTGCATTTCTTCTTTTAACGCATCAGTGTTCGCATGCTCTGCTTTTCCTAATTCCCCTAATAGAAAGAAATACTCTTTGGCTGCGTTTGGTCATCCGGATTTTTAAATAAGATAGGACTGGATAGGATAGGATAAAAAATCTCAGGATTTCTTCATATCCTGTTCACTATTTAGTGGATTACGAATTTAAAGTCGGATAGGATAATTTTAATTTTTGCTATTCACGGATCTGGAGGAGTCGGTGACTGAAAAAAAGTCGAGAAAATTTTTTTGGTGAAAGCGCACAAGGTGTGGGGATGAAGATGACGACAAGTGAAGCGTAGGGTTTCTGAAAAAAATAGGTATTAGAAATCCTATCCGGGTCTATCGCTCCATTTCCTTGGATTTTTTTATTCAGGCTATATCCGGTCTATATCCGACTTTATCCTATCCTGTACCATCGCCAAACACAGGATAGGATAAAATATATCATATCCTGGTTTTTATCCGGTCGACCAAACGCAGCCTTTAGGTGTTTTATATCCAAAGGATGTCGGGGTCCATTTGAAGCCTCACACGAAGCAGTTTTACCTCTTGCTTAGGAGGGACATACTATACTAATCAAGTGTCAAATAGTAGTATTTAGGCATTGGCAAGGCCGTGGAGAGGGAGGATGGGGGGCTGGGCTGGGGTTGTGAATGAGGCGTTGATGGGAGGGCAGAATAGGAATTTGAGCCCCATGGGAACGGGGACCGGGAGGTGGCGGTCAAAAGAGAGAAAGGCAATTTGGGAACGTTGTTTTTAGGCTAAGGGTCGCACTCAGTCGGGTGTGTTTTGGGCTCGGTTGGCTTTGTGTGGAAGTCGCTCTTCCTTGCTTTACCGTTAACAAAAAGAATCCAAAGGAAGAAGGGGGGCAACGAACACCACCAACAAAAGCCACACTCAAAGGTCGGCAGATGGTGTGTGGGTGGGTAGCCAACGGCTACATAAGAGATAAAGACCTGGTCCATCTGGGCACAAGCCATTGCTTTTCATGATGTGGGCTTTGCTTTGTTGGCCCATTAGCTGTTTTCCGAGGTTTTGCTGGTCGTGTTTTTGCTCGGGACAATTTTTGATGTGAAGCTCGATTGGTTGAGAGCGAGAGGCCAAGGATGAAGAAGCACCCCGGCCTAATACGTTGAACAGTTTTTTACAAGCTAGCCCGATCGGGCAACCACGGGCTCAATGGAGGGGCGAGTGGACCGTCAGGTTTAATCATGATAACTGGTAGATGTTTCATAAGGGCAGATGTCATGGTGAATGTGATGCGCGGTTTAGATATTTGATATGCGCACGTGATAGAGTTGTCTCTCGCGATATCACAATTTTAGTTTACCGATGGATGTGCAGTATTAAGGGTCAAGGAATAAGTGTCAAGGAAGATGGTGGGTAGCCAACGGCTACGTAAGAGATAAGGACCTGGTCCATCTGGACACAAGCCATTGCTTTGTCTTTCTCATGTGGGCTCTTGCTTTGTTGGCCCATTAGTTGTTTCCGAGGTTTTGCTGGTTGTGTTTTTGCTTGGGACAGTTTTGATGTGACGCTCGATTGGCCGAGAGCGAGAGGCCAAGTATGAAGAAGCCCCCCCGGGAAATGCTGTAAAGTAGAGTAAAACTTCAAGACTCTGGTGTCCTGTAAAGTTGAAGATATGCTGTAAGACTAGTGTACGGCTCTTATATGGTAGAAATAAGGTCAAATCACTTTTACCTTTCTGGGGCTTAAAAGTAGAGTGTGATTTAGTCCGTCAGTTAAGATGCCCTCCTTATGTGCGTCTAAGCTTCTTTTTTCTCCACGCTAGTTTTCCCATCTTCCACATTGAACCTTCGGCTTACTTTGTGGCTAGTGCTTGAAAAATTTGACCAGTACTTCGGTGTTACGATTGTCCTTTTCTAAGTATATCTAAGCAGATACTGTGGTTGCACCTTTTCCATTTCAACAGAAAGCTTGAAGAGGATCTGACGGATGAAATGGATGGCTTGGCAAGGCAACTGAAAGAGAGTAGCCTCGTGATGAGCCGGTCCCTGCAAAACACAGAAAAAGTAAATCTTGATACCGTGTGAGGCGTCTTTTAATTTTTCTTTATCTCGATTCCTTTCGTAATGGCAACCCCAGGATGTAACTTGAGCAATCTACTTCAATCTTGCCGAGTCTGTTGCAAAACAGCTGCTTTAATCATGACATTTCCCTGGGCAGGGGCTATTCCATCTGACTCATCAACGTACTCAGTCTGAGAAGATCCTCGTGGGTTGCATTCCAGATACTAGATTCTACGAGAAAGCTGTCTACGAGAAAGCTGTTGAGCACAGCTTGGCGAGCACAAATCGGGTTGGTGTTCGAGCAACGGAGTTATATTCAGAAAGCTCCAAGACTACACATGGTTTACTTGGCTTCCGATCTCCGCGATGACATATATCTTTATTATGGTTGTGCTTTTGATTCGTGTCACTTGAGACGAACCTACTTCAAGTTTTGTCAGTTGAGCTGGAGGACTCCCATCCTGTGATGCTGTCGAAAACGTGACAGGGTAAATATGTGTAGCTTAAACGTTCTTTGCTAATTAACTTGTGATTGAGCTCTTTTAAGGTTCTTTAGACTGAGATAAACAGTGCTTATGACACCCGCATTTCTGCTGCGCTATCCATTGTGAACACATTTGATCTAAACTTTTTTTTGTGTCATAAAAAACTTTAAACTTATACCTGCGTGACACATTTACCCTTCATAAAGATTCAGTCAGTTGATTTTTCAGCAAAAACGACGTCTTTTTTTGTTTCACTTAAGCCGTGTAGGCGTCATTGTCAACATAGTTTGTCTTCCACCGTGCTTGAAGACAGATTTTTAACGCTGCTCATTGATAGAATATTGATGTTGGGTAAATGTGTCGTACAGATACAAATTTGAGATTTTTGGTGTTACAAAAAAAAGTTTATGATGAATGTGTCATAATAGATGTAGTTTGGAAATTTTGGAGCCTTTTTCCTTCTTTGAATTAGAGCAGGGATTGTACTTTCTCTGAGTGCCTTGTTAGGGAATGTGTTGATTTTTTTATCTTTGTCGTACTCTAACTCTCGACTTATTCTCAGACTTTTATCTTGTTTCTTTATAGAGCGGGGGAATTGAAATTCACATCTAAAATTAAACGTTCTCACCTCTATAACCCTTTATATCCAAGGCACGCGAGCCCCGTCACTCGGCCCCCACCAAAGGTGTTGGATGTTCAGAACTCCTCTCTACCGAAGCAAGACACACGTCCTGTGTCGCAAGCGAGTTTGGACTCATGACATTCTATCTAAAAATACGAGCCCACACCACAAGGTCACCACCACCGTAAGAGATTCAATTCCCAAATGTACCTAGATGCAAGGCAATCCGATCTCATTCTCTTTCCAAGAAATAAAATCAAATTAGCTCGGTTTAGGTACACCTTTCGGCGTTCGAATCATACTAAATCGAATCACGTTTAACTTCAACCATCCAACTTTGTGATTTCGGAGAATCAATCCATCTTAACGGCACACACACTCTCTTCCGTATCTCATGATCTATAGACGGTATAGACCAATACCATCTCATCGTCTGTAGGCTATACAATATTTGTCCCCCTCCTCTCGGAAGTACCATGTTAAACCTCCCGACCATATGTGTCCCGTGCCACATACACTGAAGGATCATTCATGAGTGCCTCATACCATGAAAAATCGGCACAAATTCTCAGTCACATATCGAAACCATGCTTGCATCAATCCGCAACATTGCTCCTTTATGCTCTATTTGTCTCGCGGAAAAATTGATGATTTGAAAAATATTTTTCTAAAAATGATCACTTATATCACTTGAAATCGACAACAATATATGTCTAAATATTTTCGAGGACGATGAAAATATTTTTCGTTCATTTAATTTTGTAAGCAATGGAAATGATCATATTCATAAAAATATTTTTTAAATAAATCATTTTTCGTGAAACAAACATAACTTTAGAATCACTTTTTTTCCCCCTCCTCTTTTGGGAAGGGCGTAGATCGGTAAGAGTCTGCTTGAAACCACCTAAATGATCTGCCTAGCATCTGTGCAGGTTCTTCTTTTTTATTATTGTTTTTCCTTAATGAATTATCTCAACATCGAGAGATGCCATGATTAGAATGCAAGCCTATTTGATTTCGAGAAATCTTAGCATCATTTTGTTTGCATATATCATATTGGATCTTGTGACTGGGATCTTTCGCCCCTGTAAACACTTTCCAACGTCGAATCCCTGAATGGACCCGTCGAAACCAGAATAAAATCAGATAATATTAGTGGACTCTAAGAAAGAAGAACGAGGTGCTTGGTTCTCTCCCACTTGCAGACAACTTGAGAATATGTCTTAAAGGATGATTTTGAAGGGGCATTCTCTCAACTCCTTCCAAGCACACGAAAAGAAAAGTGCCGATGCCCAAGTTGCCCAATTGTTTTCCTGGACCATCGGGGGCTAGTTAAAGAGGACAAAAAGAGTATGGGAGAGTTGTGGAGGAAGGGTTAATGCTGTCACAAGGTCTGATCCAAAAATTGAAGTTGTTGAGTGGCAGGTGGCTGCGTGATTATTTGGTGGGGGAAATTGTTTACTCGGTTTTAAATCTATTATATGAATGTCAGTTCAATCCTAAACTTTTCAATTTTATCAATTTAGTCTTAAATCTTTGCGCGAAATTTCAATATAGTTATTCCGGCCAATTTTCGTAGAAAAATCGCCGACGTGGCGGCGTGCTATGTAGAATGGCCGGTAATGACTGGACCGCCATGTCAGTAGCTTCCGGTGAAAATTGACAGGAAGGAGTTCATTGGAATTTCACGCACAAGTTGAAGACTAAATTGACAAAATTAAAAAAATTATGATCAAATTGGCATTCATACAATAGATTTATGATTGAATGGGCAAGTTTACTTTATTTGGTGTAGCTTTCCTGTAATAACTAAACTACAAAAAACGGCGTGTGATGGATTTTACGGGTGTTTGGTGGACTGCCCAAGTCATTCTGTCTCGAATGTATGTATGTATGTATGTATGTCAATGCAAGCCGGCTGCAACGGACAAGATAAATGCACTTTCTTGTATTTTCTTGTAAGGTCGTTTTATTTTAGAGTGGCCACCAATTTGTTGCAAGGTGCGTTTGGTCATCATTTTTTGTCGCTGTTGATCTGTGTTTGGGTTCGTGAGTCGGTTGCGCATGAAAAAGGTGTTAGCGGCCCCAAACGCCCGTTCATAATATGGTATGGTGAATGCATGTATATAATTATTTTTGTTATAAGCACAAAAGCAAACCCAACGTACAAAAGAATGGTAGAACTGTTAGTCTAAGCACATTAACACTTAGATAAAAAAAAAAATAGAAGACAATTACATCATTCAAGGATTCTCAACGTTGAAGCTTGAAATGAAAAGGACCTAAGCAAAGTGAAAGTTGATCGTAGACTCACCTTTGATGAAGTCCTCCAAGTCCAATTGGAGGTGACGATGCAAGTCCAAAATCCAGATCTTCTGCGTCAAGGTGATGAATTCAAGGTCCAGACTCTTTCAGCAATTCCACTTGGTGTGCCCTCTATCTGCTTCTTCCTGTTTTCGTTCTTGCTTTCGTGTAAAACCCAGTTAATAAAATTGATACGTGAAGGGATGTCGGACCAACTACCAAGGCTGCTATGGTTTGAAACTACTCACCAGGTAAACGATTTTGAGAATAACAGTCTTTCAGAAATGGACCATGTAATATCAAATAATGGACTGCCACATCACTTAATGCATTGATTTCGAGAATCGTTCTTACTATGCTTAGGATTTCTCATTAAGTACAGAAGATGCAAAGTACTGTTTTAGGGAAAGATAAACGTCGTATCAATTGAGAAAAGGATTGCGCTTTTTGGACTATTACTATGGTTAAAACACTCCTTGTTACAGTGTTTTGAAAATATTAACTCTTGTGGGTTTTATCTTTTTTGGGATAAATGCACTAGAAATCTTAAAACTTACCACAAAGTGCAATTGAGTCCTAAAATTTTCAAAAAGTACAAATAAGTCATAAAACTTATTATGAAAGTGCTCTTGAGTTCTAAAACTTTAAAAAAATATACTCCTATTGAATATCTGATGGTACAAAACCCAACATCAGTAACGTTCTGGCCCTCAAAATAGGAATTGTACAGGCGAAGTACCGTTCGGTCTTTATATAGATATTTTAAGCTCGTTCTACCCCTTTTACCGTTAAAATACATTTCATGAAAATGTCATGTGAAACTATGATTTGTTGTGCTATACTGACGTAATATTACTGTTCCTCTTTTTTTTTTCCCGATGTAATACCATTTCAAACACACCTTAAATTTCAACGAAATCGATTACGACATAGTACTGCATCGACGTAATGCAGCCACTGTAATGATAATAATATGTTAGTGTGATTCGTGATGTGACCGGAGGAAATATATTGATAAAAGTTGCAGAACTACACCACTTTGTTCCCACGCAGGCTTATTCAATCCCTGTCTATAAGAAGACATGCCCCCTTCCAAAACACCAACACCACAACAAGCGCTTTCCATCTCGCCGCTTCCCCCGTTCCACCCCAAACCCGCACGCCATGCCGGAAACAGCGTCGTACGTCGCCGATCGAGACGACAAACCCCACGTGGCGGTCCTAGCGAACTCGGGCCTCGGCCATGTCATCCCACTCCTCGAGTTCTCGAAGCGCCTTGTCGTCGGCCACGGCTTCCGCGTCACCTTCCTCGTCGTCACCACCGTCGACCCGACCCCAGCTCAAGACCAGCTACTAAATGCGCCGGGCCTCCCGCATGACCTGCACGTGCTCGGCCTCCCGGCCGTTGACACGGCCTCTGTCGTCCCGGAAGACTCCCGCCTCCTCTCCCGCATATGCCTCATCGTCGAAGTGAGCCTCAAGAGCCTCAAAGCCACGCTCATCGAGCTGAGGCACCCGAGGGCGCTAGTCGTCGACTTGTTCTGCACCCAAGCCTTCGGCGTGGCAAGCGACCTCGGCATCCCGACCTACTCGTTCTTCACGATGTCGGCCGCGATGCTCGCGTTCTCGTTGTACCTGCCGACACTTGACGGCGAGGTGGCCGGTGAACTGGTGGACCTGGTCCGGGTCCCTGGGTGCCCGCCGGTCCGACTGGAGGACTTGCTGGACCAGGCGAAGGACCGAAAAAATGAGGAGTACCGGTGGCTACTGTACCACTTCAGCCGGTTGCCGATGGCGGCCGGGATCTTCCTGAACACGTGGGAGGGCCTCGAGCCGGGTTCACTCCGGTCGCTGAGGGAGGACTCCTTTTATAGGCAGGTGCCGGTCCCACCGGTCCACGCGATCGGGCCGCTTGTGCACGAGGACGGCGATGCGGAGGGGCTGCGCTCGACAGACGTCGAGTGCCTCGCGTGGCTGGACCGGCAGCCGGAAGAGTCGGTTGTGCTGGTATCGCTGGGAAGCGGCGGGACGCTGACGAGGGAGCAGCAGACGGAGATGGCCTGGGGTCTGGAGCTGAGCCGGCAGAGGTTCTTGTGGATCGTACGGCAGCCCACAGATGCCTCCGCCTCGGGTAAAGACCAAGGAACTCCAGAGTGATAGCGTCCGTATGTTCGTATTTTGGCTACCGTGTCAATATCTCAATTTCCCGATAAATAAGAATTATCATTTTTATGTCGAATTAAACAATAATTCGAGGTGATTTTCAATGTTAATAGAACAGCCAAAGCCGAAAAAACCCGTCGAATTTTTGAACAAATGATCCCAAGTGACCTACCGTTCATTCTGTATACGGTAGAAATCCAATTTTAGAATATAAGTGTTCCTTAAGACTGCTCTAAATAAATGACGTGGTTTGCTCACATAATTTAGTTCATCCAAACCAAGAGGTTGCTAATTTTTTTTATCCTCCTAATTTTATGTTAGATTTTCTCTCAATTTCTCCTTTTCTTTTTCCCGCATTTACAGTTGCGTGCTCGGCTGACTGGGAATATTTGTCGACTTTTTATTACTTGCTCCATCGAAATGCTACATAAAGTGGCAAATCCCCACAGAAGATAATGAGGTGACAAAACGAAAACATAAAGGGGTTTTGTTAATGACTACCCACGTATCTTTCCTTAAGCATAAATCGAATTAATATCATACATCTCAAAATTTACCCATCAAATGGAGCGCAAATTGATGCCTAGGTTTTATTGAACGGACGGCATTATTTGTACGAGGTGATTGTTGAATCAAACTGGTATGGTATGGTGCATATGATCTACGTCGATAGTACTTTCACTAATCCATTAAGACAAGAATCCTTTTATCTCAATTTATGCATCTATTGACTATTTTTAACCTCTCTTCATACGTTTCTGGTATTATCCAATTAACTGAAACACTAGCACTTTGTCTCAGCTGTGTTTTTCAATGTGGGGAGTGACGGGGAAGACGATCCGACCAAGTATCTACCACAAGGTTTCCTGGAGAAGACTCGAGAGGTAGGCATGGTGGTGCCCTCTTGGGCCGCCCAGGTGGCCATACTGAGCCACCCCTCGATCGGAGCATTCCTATCGCACTGCGGCTGGAACTCAGCTGTCGAGAGCTTGGTCAAAGGCGTGCCGATGATAGCCTGGCCGCTCTATGCCGAGCAGAGGATGAACGCAGCGATGCTGGCGGAAGATGTTGGCGTCGCCATTAGGCCGTTGGTCGAGGAGGGAAAGAAGGTGGTGGGAAGGAAGGAGATCGAGAGGGTAGTAAGGGCCGTGATGAGGGGAGAAGAAGGGAAGAGAATGAGACGTAGGGCTCGAGAGATTAGAGATAGCTCGGTCGAGAGCTTGAGTCATGGTGGTTCGTCTGATGCATCGCTCGCTGTTGTGTGTGAAGATTGGAAGACGAAGTCTAGAGGATGCTATGAAGATCTCTGTGCGGATCATGCTTCGTAGTTTGCATTTGTGTTCTATGAGGATATCCAGCAAGAATGGAGCTCATAACTTTGGATGGGGTGTTTAGCATGGTAAGTAGATTGGCCGATTGGGTTGTTAATGCCCGAAGGAGAAATAGCCTATGTGAGTAACTTGGGTTCTTTATTCCTCGGGGTGTTTGGAATTTACTGTGTTCCGAAACCCATAAAGTGTATTCTCGGACATGTTCTGATTAAATAAAAGTGCTTTTTATGACAAAAAAAAAAAAAAACTGGGGATGGCATATCCTTTGTGGACGTGAGAGAGTAACATTTCATGTTTGAGAGTTGTAATAATGAGATTTTATTCTTAGTTGAAAAAATAAAAAACCGTCTCTGCGCCTTTTACTTCGCAATAATTTTACCTTCTTTATTTTCTAAAGATCCTCACTTTAAATAAAAAAAAAGAAAAATTGCTTCTTCTTGAAAAACATCCAAATAAGATTAAATCCTGAATTGACCACAAAGTCTTAACACCTCAAACATTATAGTCATCCACCCACCGGGCATTCAGTATGATAATTGGGTGAGGTGAGGACGTTTAGTTTTATGTATGGGGTTTGACTCTCATGCTTTATATAGAGGCAAAGTAAAAGTCTAAGAGAGAAATGAGAGTTAGAGTAGGAAAAAAAAATATTATAATCACTCATCATCAACCACGTACGACTGCTGCCTTATATTCAAAAAGGGGGAAAATTAGTAAAAAAGTCTTAAACTTTTTGTAATTATGCCAATTCAGTCATAAACCTTTTTTTTTTATCAATTCAGTTCTAAACCTTTTGCAAATAAGCCAATTCAGTCCTTTGGGCCTGCCGGTGCTAATGTGGCCGCTGGCCGACTGATGTGGCGTCGGTTGGCGTTCATGTAGTAATATTTTAATATTTTTTTATTTTCTTTTTATTTTCCTTTTTTTTTTTTTCCTTTTCCTTCTCCCCCCTAGCTTGTCCGACCAGGGGGGAGGCTCGCCGGCGAGGGCCCAGCTCCGGCAAGGCGAGCTGGGCGAGCTCCACCTCGCCAAATCTGGGCGAGGGCAGAGCTCGTCCAGCCATGGAGAGCTCGCCTAGCTTTGGCGAGGCGGAGCTTGCCTTGGCTGGGCAAGCTCTACCCTTGCCCAACGGCGGCAAGGGCCTAGCTCGCCATGGCTGGGCGAGGGTGGAGCTCGTCCAGCCATGGCGAGCTCACCTAACTCCGGTAAGGGCCCAGCTTGCCTCGCCGGAGCTGGGCCCTCGTCGGTGAGCCTCCTTCCTGGCTGGACAAGCCAGGGGGAGAAGGAAAAGAAAAAAAAAAGAACAAAGGAAAACAATTCAAAAGTAATTAAAAAATATTAAAATATTTCTATGTGGACACCGGCCGGTGCCACGTTAGTAGGCCGGCGGCCACGTCAACGCCGGCCTGCCAAAAGGACTGAATTGGCTGGTTTGCAAAAGATTTAGGACTAAATTAGTAAAAAAAAAATGTTTAAAACTGAATTGACACAATTATAAAAGGTTTAAAACTTTTTTGGTACTTTTCCCTTCAAAAAGGTATTTAAAGGGAAGGAAAGAGAGGTGTTAGCCTTGCATTATTTTTGAACACACTGGTAGGGTTGTCAAAACCAAACACTATACCCGAACCGGCCCAAAATTTTAAGGTATTTTCGATTTGGGTTTTACTATGTTCAGGTATACAATTATAAAATGAGTATTGTGACTTGTTTCGGTTTGGGTTATAACACGAACTGAACCGAAACATGTTACTTTGCCTAAATTGAATTGAAACCCCTAAGTATTAATTCGCGATACACTCTTTCTCTCACGGAATGATTCGTCTCCTTCCACAACCCCTCAATCGAGGCCATCCTGGTCTCCCCCTCGGTCGCTGGCGTTGATTCCACCTACATCTTGGTCGTCCTTCAATGAGGAGGCTTCGTATGTTTTTCTTTTAACTTCAATGAGGAGCCTTCGCAGTTCTCTACTCTGAATCATTTGTCTTTTAGTTCATCACTTAATTCTGTGGGGGAAAAGGTATTTGTTTGTTATGGCAATTGAGCTCCATTTCTAGATTGTTGGATGTTGTTGCTGCTTCTAGTGCAATTGGATTCTAAACTCTTTTTAGGCGTTAAAGATGGTGAAACTTATGGTTTAAGTTAAAAAGCTCTTGTACACAAGTTGATTTCAGCACAAGCAATTTAGTTGTATTCAAAGTAACGAGCGGCTTAATAAATACCCACTCTATAAAAAAAAAAAAATTCTTACTAGACTTGCTTCTAAACGCACCCTCCAAAAAACCCATGCAAAAACCCGAAACCCAACCCGAATCGGATTTTTAGTACGGGTCCTATGTGATTCGGGTCGGGTTCAGGTTAGAGAGAGCACGAACACTTATGATTCGGGTCGGGTAGTAGCGGAAGCTGACCCGACATGACCCATTGACACCCCTAACACCGGTTTATTTCTAGGATGCTCCCTTGCCTATGAAGTGTTACAAATCATGCCTTGTATAGGCATAAAGGAGAAGAATAAACAAACTTACATCAATAATGTAACATAAGACCAACAAGCACCAATAATATGACGTATGACTAACAAGCACCAATAATTCTAGTCATTGCTGTCCGATGATGAAATGGAGCAACCGGTCTCATGCGTCTTTTATGTGCGTAAGATAATACCTTCCCATTCCATTTCTTTCCTTCATTCTCAAAGCTCTTTCGTTTAGGTAGGGTCTTTGGAATGTTTTCGAGAACCTCGAGAAAAGCAGATCACATCTTTTTAGGAGGGGATTGATAAAAACTTGAAGGAATATCATTAGAACCTGACGTGGTGTCACTTGGCATTGCTGGTTGTGTCCAGTTGCCTAAATTCACTGGGGATACAAGATCTCTTAGGCTTAGTGATAAGTGCTTCACTGGCTTCACTGGCTGGGGCCATTTTTCCATATTCATGGAGGTTGAGATGTGTTTCCCCTTGATTAAAAGGATTTTGAGACGGTGGACCACCCATGGATCCTGGGATGAATATGGCTGTTTTGGATTGTTTAATCTGAATTCTGCTAGAGCAGCATCAATCAAGGGCCTTGTCTTGATGTAGTCCCATGAATAATCCCACGGTACATCCGAGTCATCTTTTGGCCACTCTCCTGGTGGAATGGTTGGTTTCACATGGGACTCAGCTGTATTTCGCGGCATTCTCGTGGTGAATCTCTTATACAACATAGAAAGGTCTTGTACACTTTAGCTGGGATAGACTGAGCTTTATATATTGTGACGCCTACATCTGCAGGGTACTTGGAAAGAGTACCATTTGATTTTACGAACATCAATGGCTTATAAAAGAAAACAATTGTGTGTAATTTTGGTTTGGTCTACATGTCTTCAATTATTCAGTGACTGTGAATATGGCTTTCCATGCTCCTAATGTGTTGAACCAATAAAGCATTTGCGACGCCTAGAACGCTAAGCATGACATGTGTCCTTTCCAAATATACTCCGTAATTATATAAGCATGTGGAAGCACAATAAAATAATCGCATCATCCCATACAAAAAAATCCAATCGGTTTAATATACATATGCTTCTTTATATAAATATAGTAGTTACTAACTTAATACAACATTCAAGCAAAATACAATTACATAAGTCCTAGGAAAAGTGAGGGTCACCTATCATCAATGCTCCGCTCCCATGCCCCAAAACTCACCTGTCCAAAAGTCATACTAAATTACGGACCGACAACCTTGCCCATTGACATATCATCGTTACTATCGAAGCCCCTCAACAGTCCAACTAACTCGTCTCCGATTCAGTTTTAAGTATATCTTGATATTCTGATAGGGGATCCACCCTACATCTAAAAAATAAAGGAGTGAGCTGAAGCCTAGTAAATGAAATTTCTAAGTGTAAGACATGAAATCATCTTACCACTCAATCCGACACCAATAAACAATGTGAGTTTCAAGACAAGTACAATTTCAAACCACCAACTGAAGATGATTGTCTCCAGCGTTCACTATATCTAGTAATACTAGTTTAGAATGCAAAATGCCATTTTGTGGCGATTCTTTGGGTGGATGCCAAGTTGCCAAAATTCTGCCTTAAGATCAAATTTCGAATGGATCATTGTATTTAATAGGGACGCGAACAAAGCTTTTTTATTTTGCAATGGACACTTGTCGTGTTGCAGAAAATGATTAAGATGTTGGTAGTTTATCACCCATCTCTTTTTTCCTCAGTTCTGCTAAGCTCTTTTATTAACATAAAAAGCTTCACATGCTCCTTGGGAATGAAAGGGCTCAATTAATCATTGGTGGACTTATTGCTATCATTATTGAAGAGCCAAAGTTTCATCTGAGGTAGGATCCCAAGCTTTTTTGTCTTTTTCCTCTTTGTTGAATACATGTGGTACCTTGGTAAATTCTGAAACCAATTTTGGAACTTGTGAAATGATAAGTTCTATGTTACAAAATATGCTTTGATAATCAATTCCAAAGAGTAGATTTAAGTGAAACCTGAATTGGTCCTAGAATCGCTCAGCCCTACTTACATTTGTATCACCTGTGAAGACCCATCTTCTTTCCGCGTTACATCATACGGCTCCCGGGGGAGCGGCAACCCGCCTTTGGCGGAGAAGGTGCTCCTAGGCCTCGCACTGGTGACGATCATGCCCATGTGCATCGTGGTCGCCGTGAACATGGCTTTGTTCTACTACTCCATCTGCAGGGTCTGCACTCTCGGCATGGAGCTGCACCGGGAGGACTACCAAGAGGACTACGCGCACATCGGAGGGTGGCAGAGGGCGGTGATCGTGCACTCCGGGAGGTTCTTGTCCCGAGTCATGCTCTTCGTGTTCGGGTTTTACTGGATTTAAGAGAGGCGTTATGGGCCGAGAATTCTCAATTCCGGTGTTGATGAGGTAAGGGGGAGGAACATTTCACTTTTTGCTCGTGTTTTGAAGCTTTTGCTTGAATTTTA
This sequence comes from Syzygium aromaticum, assembly GCA_024500025.1. Classification (NCBI taxonomy): domain Eukaryota; kingdom Viridiplantae; phylum Streptophyta; class Magnoliopsida; order Myrtales; family Myrtaceae; genus Syzygium; species Syzygium aromaticum. The sequence goes on from CM044890.1 coordinate 11,271,405, forward strand.
TTCTGTGTGAAATTTATTGCTTTTGGTTCAAATTTTGGAGAATCTTGCCCTGGCATTGCTATGGATTGAGGAGGAAATTCTGACTTACTTTTTTCTTTATAGCAATTTTAGTCTAAATTGTTGAAGCACCTAAGAGGAATATCGCGTGAGGAAGATGCTGTCACGTCGGTTTAAATAGGCATGAATACGTGTGGGTTTAACTTATATCTGCTGGGATTTTGGCATCCAAATTCCATAGAATTGAATGAAAACTGTGTGGAAAAAAGTATCTCACATATATTAGAAGAGGTGATGGGAGAGGATTTATTTTGAGAAGTCTTTCAAATGAGTTTGGACCCCAAGGGGTACCCCACTTTTGTGGAAGAGAGAGAACCTACACCGAGCTAGATCGGTCTCCTCGCGCGCGCGCGCCGCCACTGTCCATCCGACTGGTTTGGGTCGGGGTCCATTCTCTCTCGGGTTTTTATTTTCTCCAAACAGACACGTTGTTAGAAATTAATTAATTATTATTTTTTTTCAAAACAAGTATGTCTGTTCGTGAGGTTCTGTTCACCTGAACGAAAAAACCAAAGCGGTTCAAGCTAACCCTTGCGAGGTTCAAGCTAACCCTTGCGACTGTTCACGAACCGAATAGGTTCAAGTGAACATTCGCTACTGTTCATCATTACTCGCAACTCTTTAGTTTTCGCCATATGCATAAATCCGAACAATTTAGTTTAGAAAGTAACTTAGTGGCATTTTGCATTCCCGCAAGACATTTTCCCGACGCACTAGAGACATTTTTCACTTCATCATTATCATTTTTTGTGCGAATATTCTGCGAAATTGCGTTCAAAAGAGCTCTCTGAATACGTACCGCTTCGGAGGAACGAGATCCGTTCTATCCTGGGAGACGATTGTCCAATATCCTTAGGTACTGACTGAGGGGCCAAATTCGTCTTAAGGACACGACGTTACTTCGTTGGGCTCGGATCAACATTTTGCTTTATTTATTTGTACTGCTTTCAGGTTAGTCTTCCTGATATTTGATTTCAATTTTTGATATACGAACATAACCAACAACAATCTTAAGACAAATTTATATTCGGTTCTGATCGTATATTCTTATGCGTTGTTCATTTTGTCAAATATCTACATTGTCGTTCCTTTAAGTCGAACTTTTGTATAGTTCGTATGTTCCTTGTCATAGTCGAATAGGAATACAATTCTGTTCATACATTCTGTTCACACATTTTGTTTATACATTCTGTTCTGTTTGTGAAAATTTTTTTTGTTTCTGTTCATATTATAATTTCCAATTCTGTTTGTGAACAAGTTTTTCGTTTCTGTTCATATTAGAAATTTTCTATTCTCTTCATGAACAAATGATTCTGCTCATAATCATATATTTCCGATTTTGTTCGTGAATATATTCTGTTTTTATATTTCAGAAATGGCTTCGACTTCGACTCCGGTCAACCCTATTCCGAATCACGGAGAAAAGCCAGAAAAGTTCAATGGTATGGATTTCAAGAGATGGCAACAAAAGATGTTGTTCTATCTCATGACCTTGAACTTGGCTAGATTCCTCAATGAGGACGGTCCTAAATTGAACGTTGGAGAGACAAATAAAGAAAAGGTTGCTGCTGTGGATGCATGGAAGCATTCTGACTGCCTGTGTCGTAACTATGTCCTCAACGGTCTAGATAATATTCTTTATAACGTTTATAGTCTGCTGAAAACGGCTAAGGAGTTATGGGATAGTCTAAACAAAAAGTACAAAACCGAAGATGCTGGATTGAAGAAATTCATTGTCGGTAAATTTCTGGACGTCACAATGGTTGATTCAAAGACCGTCTTAAGTCAAGTTCAAGAGCTTCAAGTGATTATGCATGATATTCATGCTGAAGGAATGACTCTAAGTAAAATATTTCAAGTGGCTACCTTCATTGAAAAACTGCCACCATCCTAGAGAGATTTCAAAAATTATCTTAAACACAAGAGAAAGGAGTTGTCACTTGAAGACTTGATTGTTCGGTTGAGGATTGAGGAAGACAATAGGCTCTCTGAGAAGAAAGTTGGGAAGAACTTAGAGATTTCAAAGGCCAATGTTGTTGAAGAAAGATCAAAATCCAACAAGAAGAGGAAAATGCCTAGCAAGTTTGGAGAGAGATTCACCCAAGGCCTGAAGAAGTTCGTTGGCAAGTGCTTCAACTGTGGCAAGTCTGGACATCGAGCCAAAGACTGCAGGGCCAAGAAAAGATAGAAAACTCAGGCTAATGCGGTGGAAGAGATTTCCAATGGTGTTGATGATATTAATCTGACTGCTATGATATTCGAGTGTAATATGGTGGGAAACCCCAAGGAGTGGTGGATTGATACTGGAGCAACTCGTCATATCTGTCACGCCTCGGATCCCACCGAGCTCGTGATATCTCGCCATCGGTCATATTGAACGCGACGTCCCAGAAAGCGTTGCCGATTCAAACCCAAATCGGAGGATAAAACACATGCGGAAGCGATTATCACCCGTATAAAATAAAACCATGACCATGGATAGCAATCACATCGCAACTAGTATTTTAAATAACATCAGGGAAGACTTACAGCATTCAGTACAGACAATAACGTATACCAAAAGTGGGTCAGGGAGCTACTAACATAAAAAAGGGATACGTGGCTCGGGCGGTCAGAGATATATATATATATATATATATATATATATATATATACTAAGGGGGGGAACTCCTATCCAAAAAGTGTCGGTTCCGCCACACTACGATTACGGCTGGCTCAACCCTATGGCACCCAGTCCGGATCAGATCCCGAAGACTGAGAAGAGCTGTTGGAGGGCTCGTCCTCGGAGTCCATGGGATCCGGCTCAGACTCGGCATCTACGGGCTCTTCCGCGGGCTTGTCCTCCTTTGGCTCCGAATCTTGCTCCATAGGCTCCGGCTCTCCATCCGCCTCCATAGGTTCCGGGTCGAAATCCCAGTCTACTGGCTCCTCATCCATCAAATCCGGCTCGTCTATCTCCCAGATAATCGGCTTGTGGCCTGAACTCGAACTCACCTCAGATGAGGCCTCGGGGTTTACCAGTTCCCCGTTAGTTGTCGGCGGGTCCCACTGCCTTAACCCGTCGAACAGGATGTCGAAAGTCTTAAGGGGCTCATAGTATCCAGTCTCATCCCAGAAACACCACCCAAGATAGGAATGGGCCTTGAGCTGTGGCTCGCCCTCATCGACCCAAATTATAGTATAATACCTAATGTAAGTCTCTCTATTCCAGCCGGGGTACTCGACCACCGAACGATTAATGCGGTCCGGGATCCCAAAACGCAGGGGTACTCCTGCCATTCTCACGGTCGGGGATTTGAAATGGTTATATAATAACTATGAGAACGAGTCTCAATAAGCAATACTCTAAACCCTACGTAGGCCAATGCATACCCAGACAAGTCGTACATGTAATCTAACCCTGATATAATGAATTCACTTCAAGTACTTGCCTCGGCATCCACCGTGTGCCGGCTCTGCACGTTAGTCAACCATAGTACAATAATAACAACAATTTAATAACAATTTACAGTCATACACACGCCAGCCACAATAGCACTTGATCAATTCACTCGATCCGATCGTTCAATCAATTAGTCAATTCAATCAATCCAATCACACTCAAGTCGCATGCGTGGTCGAATAACTTTCCACGACCTCTCAGGTCCCTTCACACGACCCGCACCACTGCGCCTCAGGCCCCATCTCGTAGCCCGCGCCACTGCGCCTCAGGCTCAGCCTTCAGATCAAGCCGGGCTCGGTCCCGCGTAACCACGTCTCAGGACATTTTTCCTTTCCAATGACCTGCGTAACCTACGCCTCAGGTTGACAGCTTTCCGATCAATTCGGGCTTTTTCACATGCACATGCACCACAATACAGTTCGTCATTCTTACACATCGTACCAATCAACTTAAGACACACTCGCCACATCCCAATTCGCCAAATCAATGCATCAAGCCAATCCCAGTCAGTACCAATCCCAGTCACATCACAAGTCCGTCACATCCGATCACACCCCTGACATCCAAGTCATTCACATACAATCTCAAATTTTCATCCACATACGCTACCACAATACGGTCAATTAGTACACCGTAATTAACCACACAATTACTATAATTTAATCTACCATGCGCCACATAATCCACGCACTTATTGCATTCTAACCGTCTAATTTATTTTCTAAAATTAGGCACTAAATTAAATCTAAATAAATCCCTAGATAAGTCTAATAGTACCCATTATACTAAATAGGGGTTAGAATATCACTTACTAGATTTTGGCCCGGTAAAAATCGACTCGGGCCTAAAATGGCCCCAGTGAACAATGCTGACTAGGCGCGGGCGAGGGCGTGACGGGCGCGGGGCTCGGCCACGGCACTTGGCCACTGGCACAGCCCTCGGCCACGGGCACAATACCCGGCCACGAGCACATGCCCGGGCACAGGCACGGGCACGAGCGCGGGCACGGGCACGGGCACAGCGCGGTCTTAGGCATGGCGGTGACTGGCCGGCTGGACTTGCTTTGGTGGCTGGAGGTGGCAGTAACGCGACGGAGGCGGAGGGAGGTCGAGCGGCGGCAGTCGGCATGGCGGCGACGGCATCAGGCAGCTGCAACGGCAACGCGGCGGCGAACGGCTGAAAGCTAAGGGGAAGAAGAAGGTGGCTGAGGCGGGTGGCGCGGCTGGGGGTCCTTCAGTGGCGGCAACGGCGATGCTCAGCCGTCAGGGCGGTGCTGGGGAGTTGGCCGGACGACTGGACGGCGGTTGGACTCGCCGGGTGTGGCGGCAAGCAGTGGCGAGCCGAGCTCGAGCGCTCGGGAGGGGAGGAAGGCAGCGTCGGGCAGAGCTGTCGAGCAACGCGGCGGCGCGATGACGGCGCGAGGAAGACGATGGCGTCGGCGGCTGGTGAGGCAGCGTCGGGTGGTGGGCTGCTGAGGGCGGTCGAGCGACGGGCTGCGAAGGCGGGGAAAAGCTGCGGAGGTGGACGAGAGCCGGGGGAGAGAGGGGAGTGACCAGGTGACGGGGGCGGCCGACGGGACTGCTGGCGATTGGCGAGTGGTGACACCGCTTGGTCGGAGCGGCGGTGGCGTGAAGCGGTCGGCGACGTGCGGTCAGATGGAGCAAAGACCAGGCGTGGCTCGTTCGGGAAGGAAGGGAAATCGAAGGAGAAGAAGAGAAGAAGAGAAGGAGAAGAAAAAGGGAGAGGAGAGAGAATGTCAGGGATTAGGTTTGCATGGTGTGGGGGGTGAGGGGACGTTTGCATGGGCACAACGTGCGTGGCAGATGAGGAAAGAGAGAGGGAAAGAAAGAGAGAGGGGGGGGGGGAGAGAGAGAGAGAGAGAGAGAGAGAGAGAGAGAGAGGGGGGAGAATGATGGGGAGGGAAAGAAGGCGTGCGCGGCCAGAGGGGAGGGAAGAGAGAAAGAGAGAGAGAGAGAAAAAAATATTTAAATGTTCAATCAAATAAATAATGCGATTCAATGGCCCATAATTAAAACTGACAACGTTTCGACGGTCCAAATTAATCCTAGAATATTATAAGGGACAATGGTCAAAATAATTAAAGCAAACTACGCCGAGAGAGGTCTACTAGTCCAAATTCGTACCCGGTCGAAATTTCACTTTTCCACTATTCCTGACCATCAGGACCTTGGCCACAATAATATCGACACCGTTCGATTTATTTCGTCCCGGAACTCGAGAAATTCGACACCGAAGTTTGGGCTCTAATTAACGGCCAAATTCGATCGAGTGCGATTCTAGCGAAATCTTTGATTTAAAAATAATAACCGGGAGTGATCAGTTCCCGAGGGAGATTCTACTATAAGCACACTGACGAATTACACGTTTTAATAAATCCCAAAAGTGGGCTAAAATCCGGGATGTCACAATATCTGTGCAAACAGATCGATGTTCTCGTCCTACACAACCGTGGGAGGTGATGAAAAACTTTATATGGGAAATTCATCAACCTCTAAGGTTGAAGGTGTCAGAAAGATTGCTCTAAAGATGACATCTGGAAAGATTGTGACACTAAAAAATGTTCTGCATGTGCCAGATGTTCGCAAGAATTTAGTGTCTGGATCTCTCCTTAGCAAAAATGGCTTCAAGTTGGTTTTTGTATTTGATAAGTTTGTACTCTCCAAACATGAGACGTATGTAGGAAAGGGTTATCTGAGTAATGGTTTGTTCAAGCTGAATGTAATGACTGTTGTAACCAAGGATGATTTGAATAAAGTTGCTTCTACTTATGTGCTTGAGTCTTCTAATATTTAGCATACTAGACTAGGACACGTTAACTATAAGTCGATAAAGAAATTAATGAATATGGGACTGTTGCCAAAGTTTGACTGTCCAAGTGAGAAATGCCAAGTGTGTGTTGAATCTAAATTTTCTAAGCCTCCTTTTCATTCTGTAGATAATAGAATTTCAGAATCTTTAGATTTAATACACACAGATATATGCGATATGAAATCAATACCGTCAAGAGGTGGTAATAAGTATTTTATCACATTTATAGATAACTGTTCAAGGTATTGTTATGTTTATTTGCTTAGTAGCAAAGATGAGGCTGTGAATGCATTTAGAACTTATAAATCTCAAGTTGAAACTCAGTTAAATAAGAAAATTAAAATGATAAGAAGTGATAGATGAGGTGAATATGAATTTCCTTTTGAGGAAATTTGTAATGAGTTTGGTATCGTTCACCAAATGACTGCTCTTTATATACCACAATCAAATGGTGTGGCAGAAAGGAAAAATCGACCCCTAAAGGAAACAATGAATGTATTGTTAAACAGTTTTAGTTTACCGCGGAATTTGTGGAGGGAAGTTGTCCTAACAGCAAATTTTATTTTAAATAGAGTATCCCACAAGAAAACACAATAAACTCCCTATGAGAAATGGAAAGGTAGAATGCCTAACTTGAATTATCTCAAAGTATGGAGGTGTCTGGCTAAGGTTGCGGTTCCTAAGCCTAAAAAGGTTAAAATAGGACCAAAGACTGTTGACTGTATTTTTATTGGATATGCTCAGAAGTCAAAAATCCCAAATATACATGTTAATACGATTATTGAATCAAGGGACGCTTCGTTCTTTGAAAATATATTTCCGTATAACATAGTCTATGAGCCAATTAATAATAATAAGAGGTCTCGAGATACTATATCTAGAAATGATCCAATGGAGGATGAACCTAGACGTAGTAAAAGACAAAGGACTTCCACGTCTTTTGACCTGATTTCTTAATGTATCTGTTAGAGAATGAGCCTCAGACATTCAAAGAAGTTGTGACATCGCCAGAAGACCCACTCTGGAAAGAAGCTATCAATAGTGAAGTTGAATCCGTTTTGTCAAACCATACATGGGAATTGGTTGACATTCCTCCTGGTAATAAACCACTACAATGTAAATGGATTTTCAAGAGAAAAATGAAAGCGGATGGTACTATTGATAAATATAAGGCTAGGCTTGTAGTAAAATGATACAAGCAACAAGAAGGCTTGTATTATTTTGATACTTACTCACCTGTTACTAGAATTATATCTATAAGGATGCTAATTGCTATATCAGCGATGTATAGGCTTGAAATCCATCAAATGGATGTTAAGATGGCTTTCTTAAACGGGGATTTGGAAGAAGAAATATATTTGGAACAACTCGAAGGGTTTACTGTTCCAGGACAAGAGAAGAAAGTTTGTTGACTTATTAAGTTACTCTATGGCTTAAAACAAGCGCCAAAACAATGGCATGCTAAATTCGACCAAGTTATGTTGTCGAATGGTTTTAAGATTAATGAGTGTGATAAATGTGTATATATTAAGAACATTCATAATGGTTTTGCCATTTTGTGCTTATATGTAGACGACATGCTTATAATGGGCAGCGATAGTGAGGTTGTTAAGGCAACCAAACGCATGCTCACAAGTAAATTTGATATGAAAGATATGGGGGTTGCAGATGTTATTTTAGGAGTTAAAATCCATAAGACGTCTGGAGGATTAGCTCTATCACAATCCCATTATATTGAGACGATTCTTAGAAAGTGCAAGAATCTAGATATTATACTAGTAAAAACTCCGATAGATGTTAATTTACATCTTTTAAAGAATACTGGTGAAAGTAAAGCTTAAAATGAGTATGCTAGTATACTAGGTAGTTTAATGTATGTCATGAACTGGGCCGGACATAGCTTGTGCTGTGAGCAAGCTAAGTCAATTTACAATTAGTCCAAATGAAAATCATTGGAAAGCTATGAAACGTTTATTGGGCTACTTAAAGTATACCCAATATTATGCTTTGCATTACACAGAATATCCAACTGTACTTGAAGAATACTGTGATGCAAATTGGATAATCGGCACTAAAGACACAAAATCAACAAGTGGATATGTGTTCACACTTGGTGGGGTGGCAGTGTCTTGGAAATCATCCAAACAAACTTGTATTGCTAGATCCACTATGGAATTAGAATTTATTGCTTTGGATAAAGCCGGTGAAGAAGCATAGTGGCTTCGAAATTTCTTGGAAGGTATTCCTAATTGGTCTAAACCGGTGCCCGCTGTATGTATATATTGTGACAGTCAAGCGGCAATAGGAAGGGCAATGAATGTTATGTATAACGGTAAGTCTCGACACATACGTCGAAGATATGACACAGTGAGACAACTTCTTTCTAGTGGAATTATCACCATTGACTATGCGAAGTCAAAAGATAATGTTGCGGATCCATTGACAAAAGGCCTAACTAGAGAAATGATTGCAAAAACATCAAGGGAAATGAGTTTAAGGCCTATAAACAAGTCAGCATAGCGGAAACCCTACCTAGTTGACTGGAGATCCCAAGATCTAGGTTCAAAGAGATAACTAAGTTATGAAGACAGTGTAGTGTATTGTCAAATTTTTTGACCCATTCCCGGATGAAGATAGTACTAATATGTGAAGGTTAAACAAAAGCTTTTAATGATTCTGAATTGAGTATGTGATATACTATATGTTCAGAAATCACCTATGTGAGTGTAAAGTGAGGGCCGCTTCTGTGAAAATTGAAAAAATGCCGAATTCTCTAAAACACTCATGAGACCAGGTGGTGTTCATGGTCAAAACGAACACAACAGTGAGAACCAATTTTGTTTGAGAAACAGTTGTGTGATTTCTATTGTCTAGACTTACACCAAAGGTCGACTGTTCAAAGACATCAAGTCTACTGATTGACCGAGTAAGTCCGATAGGTTTCACTAAGGAAAGTTCAAAGTCTCAAACTACTTATCCTGATGTAACGTTTTCTCATGGAATCGCACTTTGCATCTCATGCATACACGAAGAGTTGTGATATTAATACTTTTCATTCATGTGGGGGATTATTGGGATTTTGGCATCCAAATCTCATAGAATTGAATGAAAAGTGTGTGGAAGAAAATGTCCTACATAGGATAGAAGAGGTGATGGGAGATGATTTATTTTGAGAAGCCTCTCAAATGAGTTTGGGCCCTAAGGGGTACCTCACTTTTGTGGAAGAGAGAGGACCTACGCCGAGCTAGGTTGGTCCCCGCGCGCGTGCGCGCTGCTGTTGTCCATCCGGCCAGTTCGGGTCGAGGTCCATTCTCTCTCAGGTTTTTATTTTCTCCGAACAGACACATTGTTAGAAATTAATTAATTATTATTATTTTTCAAAACAAACATGTCTGTTCGTGAGGTTCTGTTCGCCCGAACGAAAAAACTGAAGCGGTTCAAGCTAACCCTCGCGATTGTTCATGAACCGAACCAGTTCAAGTGAACCTTCGCTACTGTTCATCATTACTCGCAACTCTTTAGTTTTCGCCATATGCATAAATCTGAATAGTTTAGTTCAGAAAGTAACTTAGTGGCATTTTGCATTCCCACAAGACATTTTCCCGACGCACTAGAGACATTTTTCACTTCATCATTATCATTTTTTGTGCGAATTTCCTGCGAAATTGCATTCGAAGGAGTCCTCTGAATACGTACCGTTTCGGAGGAATGAGATCCGTTCTATCCTGGGAGATAATTGTCCAATATCCTTGGGTACTGATTGAGGGGCCAAATTCGTCTTAAGGACACGACGTTACTTCGTCGGGCTCAGATCAACATTCTGCTTTATTTATTTGTACTGCTTTCAGATTAGTCTTCCCGATATTTGATTTCAATTTCTGATATACGAACATAGCCAACAACAATATCAAGATATCAAACTAGATAGATTAAAAATTGCTAAAACTGAAGCACAAAAGTTACTTATCGTCCGGACCTTTTCCGTTCAAATTTCCTGTCTAAGATTAAGGATGGAAAAGTAGAATTAGTACTCGTATGCACGTGCGGCGTTTACGGGGGTATATGGTGTAAAACGGAGAGAGAGAGAGAGAGAGAGAGAGAGAGAGAGAGAGCACGTGAATGTCTGCTTATCAAGTAGTTTCTGCGGTGTTTTGTCCATAAGCTCATTCGATTTTTGAATTTGACCATGCGATAGCAAATTGTGGATCTGTTCCTACTGGATTCAAATTGAATTGGAAATCGAAAGCAACCACGAACTTCATACCATTCGCATTGTTTCTTGGGAATATGCTATAATGAACGACGAATGGACTGAAGTGGCGGTTCAGAAGTGTCCTCTGACATTAAATCACGAAAAGATTTTAATTAAACCATTAATTATTTTCAGTTGTTTATGAAATTTAAAAAATGTGTTGGGCAGCCGCAGATCTCAACTGTAGAAATCATTGATACTAGCACAGTGATTACTTTTCATCGTGCATGCTTGCTCTTCCGTGGGTTCTCCCAAAACTTTGCGAACACTTAGAGAGGTTCATAAGATACCGTTTCTAGATTAAAAAATTCACCTGCTTCCCCTCTTTTGAAGTGAATTAACGTCTATTTAATGGTATAAATTTGGAAAATATTGATTTTACGGTATTTTAGCTGATATTGTTTTCTGGCTCTTGTAGTTTAATTTACATAAGAGTAACCAAGCCAATTGTGGTGCATTATGTTGAAGTATTCTCACATTTCGTACTACCATTGTATTAAAAGCTATTGGAATTGATTAAATAATGTTTCTTCCTTCGGTGATCAACTTTGCAGACTGACATTTATTGCTTTTACCTCTTTGGGTTCCTCCTCTTCCAATGGGTCAGAATTTTGGAGTAGAGCAGCGTGAGGAGAACGAGAGGCCGGGAGCAATGCTATCTAACCACATATCTTATATAGACATCTTGTATCACATGTCCTCTTTTCCAAGCTTTGTTGCCAAGGTCTGTTAATGCATCACACTAAATTTGCTGCTGTGATATCTTTACTAACACTAGTGTCAACTTTTGTGAATTGCTGAAGAGATCAGTGGCTAAACTTCCCATTGTTGGCCTTGTCAGGTTGGTGCGCTTCAGGTTGTTAATGAACAACCTTCTTTATCCACCTTCCTTGATTCCATGTTAAGCATTATCCTTTGGCAAGAAAATTTCCTGAACCATCATATAGGTAGTATTAGTAAGCAATAGTTAAAGAATGCTCGATATCTTGTGAGATGTGAACAAAGTTCATATGTTTGCCGACTAAAAGTATCACAAATTTATTCTTAGAACATGCGCAAATTGGCTGTTTTAATACCCTTTGAGTAATAACATACATCACTTTACAGTTCTATGCAATGATATCAGCTTCCTGCAACTTGTTTTGCAGCAAATGCCTTGGTTGTATCTATGTTCAGAGGGAGTCAAAAGCAATAGACTTCAGGGGTGTTGCAGGTGCCTATACTGCTTATGACTATGTTTACCATAAATTAAAACTTTGTTCTTTGCAAGAACTGTTTAATTGAATAATCACCATATAGCTTTTGCTGCTTGGATAACAATGGGTCATTGTGATGGAGGTTCACATCTTTCCTACAAAGAAATGCCTGATAACAAGGAGAGAGTAATTTAACTTGTTAAGAGATCAGAATATAAAATGGAGGAGTCCGTCTAATTCAGCTATTTGTTTGATAATAACAGAAGGGTCGTAGGACAAGTCTTGCCTGCAAAAAAAGCTATAATAATATTTCTGTGTTTTGATTTCTCCTACTATAATGCTATCGTTGCTATGCAATATAAAGACTAGATTTAAGAATTTTGATTATGTAGCGGTTGTCCATGTTAAGCAAAAAAGTATGCTGGATGCTAATCCTGACACAACCCAATGAAAACGTAAAGGAAAGGACTAGCTCAAAAGGATAGTAAGTTTCTGGGTAGCCAAAATGGCAGAGCTCTAACCTTCGACATCCATTCCTAGTTATATGGTGTAAGAGTCCACAGCAGAGATGGTTTTTGCGATTCAATGTGAGAAAGATGATGAGCCATCGAGAGAACTTTGATGATAAATAATGAGGCTCGTTGCTCTCCCTGTTTTAGATGGATGCGTTTCGAAAGTAATGTTAACTTGCCAGTATCCATTCTTCTTTTGCAACTTGGACCAAGCTTTACATCTGAACACTTATTCATCCGCTTACTCCCTTACCTGAATGGAAAGCCCTCTACTTCTATTGCAGCTTCGTGCCAAAGCTTCAATGCAATACACTTCCAAAATCTCATGAGGGGCTCCATTGTTGTTCAAACCTAACTAATTGAGAAGCAACGAGAACATGGAGCCTTTGAATACGTAACAGTCTTTCGAACAAATCCTAATAATTCATTGGGCGGATGGGGGCGTTACCATGGACCAATTCATTTCTTCCAAGAAGTCCTGCACCAATCTTACAACCAAATAGATATTGAAAGAGTAAATATTCTCATGCAGGAGCGCATCGGGTGGATCCTAATAACATACAAAAAAAAAATTAAAATAATTAGTTTCTACTTTCTAGTTCAAAAGTCCTTTCACTTCCCACATCCTGTAGAACGAAAGCAACTTCTGTGAAAGGAATAGGAGCTGCTCTACTGGGAGAAGGGGCACCTGGGAACATCTCTACTGCTGCTGAACCATTTGAATTGTATGACAAGTTCCGCGTTGTCCTTATGGATACAAGTCCCCTTTATTTGAAGCTGTTTCACATGTTGTATTTGATCTCCTATGACCTTTCAGGAAAAGTGAAAATTTTTGGTTTAAGGATTTTCCTGTATTTTCGCCCTGAGATAGGATTTTCTAGATTTCCAAGCATGAACAACTTGTTTATTTTTTGGAGACATTGGTCCTTGAACTGTTTCCTTAATTAGTAAGGTCTATTGCTTACAGGTGTTGTGGCTAAAAGAGTTCAAGAAGCTCATCTGAATAAAGATGCTCCAATAGTGATGCTTTTTCCAGGTTTGTACATCTGTCATGCAGAATCCTTTTTTTTTTTCCTTTGTCAAGTTTACTTGATTTTTCCCTCACATGGTCTTCCAACATCAAATGTCAATTGCAGAGATGTTCGATCCTATGTTCATACTTCAGTTCACCATTCGGAAGACTTTCTCGTTACTGTTCTACTGAGATTTTGTGATGTCACTTATCTTACACTGGCAGAATCTACTGGACCATGCTTTTTCCCCAGCACATTACAATGCTTGGTCAATAGGTCTACTTTTTTTCTCTCGCTTGGTAACTTTGGTTATTGTTCCTGATGCAAAGTTTGAAATTTGTTAAATAAGAGGCGACGGGGACCTGGTAACTTGCTGATCACTAAGCATATGATTCGTCACTATATATTTTTGGTTTCGCAAAGTAGAAGTTTACTGCTATTCAATTGGTAATGGCTGCACCGCTTAGATGATTCATATCTTGCGATCTCCCTTATCTTCAACACTGGTTTGTCTATTTAATACGTCTCCTAATGTGCAGCAGAAGGCACAGCCACAAATGGAGACTTATTTCTTCCATTCAAGACAGATGCATTTTTGTCAAATGCCCCTGTGCTGCCAGTGATTCTAAGATATCCTTATGAGAGGTTTAGTCCTGCCTGGGACTCAATATCTGGGGTCAGTGGGCATCTGATACAATTTTACTTTTTGGCTCAATAGATTTGAAATGTTACCAGATATGTATCTTGTAAACACCGTCACTTATTAGAAGAGAAAACGAAATCTCTTCCTGGGGCAAATATAAAAACACTATTTTACAACTACTTCTCTGTTGATCTCTAAATTGACAGAATTGCAGGCATTTTCTTATAATAAATTTGCATATCATGTGGGACTTTTATGTATCTTGGAAGACATGCTCGAAACTTTCCCCCTCACCAATGAGATTTTGTGTTTTGATTAAGAATGGTCCTCCAGCTTCCATAGCGCAACTCAGGAAACAGTGGCCTTGACTCTCTAGAACTGACAGTTATTGGAACCACAGTGCTATATATTTAGTATTCATGTTTTCATGGCTGTTATCACGCTACTGAGTTGTTAGTTTTTCTAGTGCACCGAATGTATGTTTTTTTCAAGTCTATAAACTAGAAAATCAATTGCAGGTGCACCATCTTATTTTTCTCCTCTGTCTATTCGTCAATCATTTGGAGGTCACATATCTACCTCTTTACTACCCTTCAAAGCAAGAAAAGGATGATCCAAAACTTTATGCAGATAATGTCAGAAGGTTAATGGCTACAATGGTATGTCCTATTTCTTAATATTGTTTGACAAATTTAAATCCACTCGTTGAAAAGTTGCTTTTAGACCTCTTGCCTGAGAGCTTTAAGTCCTTGAATGTTGGCATTGGAAATTGTTTAAGTGTTAATTCATGCTTAAGGAGTCTTAATCCACTAATTTGCTTACTAAAGTACTGGGAAAGAAATGCTACTTATCTTTGCTCTTCAAATTTGCCAAAGTGGACTTGATTAAATCTTCGCATGCTGACTATCCAATCCTCCCCCGTACAAGCTATATTTGTTTTATTGGATTCTTACTTGAAGAGAAACTTAAGACTTGAGACTTGTGTATTGTGCCAAATTGGTAGCTGGGAGATACAAGTCGAGTTAATCTAGGATTATGTTTTCTGGATGACGGTATTCGCAATAGGAATAGAAGCTCTGAACAGTCCATCAGTACTTCTCACGATGATGCTGACACTCGGCACTATTTGTATATGCTCCATCTTGCCACTTATATTTAAGGCCTCTCCTTTGTTTTTGTCCTTCTGTTGGATGTTCAGAGGCTACAGAAGGGTGGAGCCGGTAGTTAATGGAAGATCCTCTTTCATGAATTCATTTTGTTCTCCACCTGTCAAGAGTCCACAACCTGCTGACGCTTTGCATCTGCTTAACAAAGATATAGACCCTTCATGTTCCGTTCCTTGTAGTCTCTGTGCCTGGCTGGAGGTGTAATCAAGCTGAGTCGAGTCCATATGCCATATGGTGCCAAGGTAGAGCTCAATTCGACTTGCATATTGGGGACTCGAAACTCAACTTGAGCTAGATTGAGTACCAAAATTTAGGCTCAAGCTCAACTCAATTACATATAATTTCCCTGTATTTAGTGTATGGGGATTAAATATGTATTTTTCACGACTTGTATGTCTTTTTTTCTTTGTTGTTATAGAACATTTTTTTTAAAAAAATAATAATAGAAGATCGATTAGACTCAATTAGGCTCCTGACCTTGTTGAGCGGAGTATTGGCGAGCTTAAACTCACTTGACTAGATCTCCAGCAGCTCGAGCTCGAGCGACTCAGAGTTGCTTGACTCACTTTTCACCCCTATGCTTTTGATCAGGCAAAGGAGGACTTTTTTTGCGGGGAGGAGGAAGAAGGCCTCAGGCCTCAGGCCTCAGTCCTCAAAGATGTATTACTTGTTTTGTCATAGAAGTATTTCAGTCATTATCTGTTTTAGTGTTACCCTTGCGCGCGCACTTGATATCCTGTGAATTTGGTTTTTTATTTTCCCATGGCACTTATGTTATTTCCCTCAGTTGTGCTTGCGATATTCATTTATTTGGTTCAAGTTGCTCTCCCTCTTCGCCTGCAGGGAAATTTAATGCTGTCAGATAGTGGATTGGCTGAGAAGCGAATATACCACGCTGCTCTCTATGGTAACCGCATGCAGAAAGACGATTAAGTTATGCCATTGTCAAATATGTCATTCTCCTGGCACGGTAGCTAGTTCATTGGTCAAATACTTCTTGCCGTTGAAGCATTCCTTCTATGAGCTAACAATTTGCATGGTTACGCAACTGTGCATCAACAAGGCTGAAGCTATCTTGTGCCCCCTGCGGGTCTGAAGAGGCTGATCGATATGCACAATATTTTATTCGCGTTCTCTTTTAATTCCGATGGTGTGCAGAATCCTGTGCAAACCTCCTGTTCTTAAGCTCTATCTGTTTTTGGTGTTCTAGCTTTTCGATTCCGGAGCAGAGTTGAATTTGCCCCCACTTCTTCGTCTAGGTGAACGGGGTATCTCTAATCCACTCAAAACATAGGAGAGCAGAAAAAAGGAAGTGATCCCCTAGGTGGTGAGTTCAGGGCACTTGATCCTACAAGGCTTCCTACAATAATGCAATGTTGACTTTTCCTCTAGAAGTACTATTCCGCAAATCTAGAGTGATGGGGGGTATGGGCACAAATAGGTGATCTCTGGATTTTCTTACTTTGGTCCCGTTCCATCTATGCATGAAACTCGTAATGCTTACGATATGAAGATGTGTGCTGTCCATGATGATTCTTCTGATGCCCAATTGAAGGACAAGTTGGGCAAAACATAGTCGAGAGAGAGGGGTGGCTTCGGTTCCGTTGACCGTGAAAATACGCTCCTCGGTGCTCTATATAAGCAGTAGGAGTCTCATAGTATGAGAGGTAAGAGTAATGGAGTGTATTATTGACCAATACAGCTCTGAAAATCACTCGATGTTGCCTCACAACTGATCTAATTGTGTGAACTGGTGCGGTATTTGCTATAGCAAGCAATTCCAGATCGTGTGCAAGTAATTGCTGGGTGCGAAGTAAGCAAATTTTGACGGCTCATATAGATCCAATCCATGTCCTTCGCATGCAATTGCTGAGAACGCAGTAGGCAAGTTTTGATGGCTCATACAGATCCAAGCGAATTGAAGTGAGTCCATGATTCCTGCAACAAGACAGGACACCTCTCGCGTTATTCCAGTTCATCCTCAGTAAAATGTTGACAAGAGTTCACATGGCATCAAGATCGTTTTCTAGGATTTACGTACTATAGCCAAACAAGTTTCAGGAGACAATGAACCTAGAAATGAAACAGCAACAACATGAAAGCTGGACAAGTTTCAGGAGACAATGAACCTATAAATGAAACAGCGACAACATGAAAGCTGGACGAAGACAAACAGCACCAACAACACAAAAGTGAAACAAAGACCTCAGTACTAGAGAAATTCTTCGATCTATTGCAGTGAATGCATAGCGAAGCCTCCTCCCTTAGAATGACACTACAATACTAATCAGGTCACAAGGTTTGCGCGAAGACCAGGCAAAGGAGTAAGGGCAGACAGTTACTCATCTTAACTGACCCTCTCGGTAATTAACAGCTTTAAATGGTATTCGCTCGTCAGATTTGCTGATGGTCAACTTGCAAGTTCAAAGTTCAGAAAGGAGTCGGTAGTCGCGTGACGAATTGGCTTGTCAACAAGATAGGTACTAAGAGATTCTTATGTAGCCTGGAAAATTGATTCAATAGTGCAGATGGTTGGTCTTTGCCCACTACAGTGATCTCGACATGCTCCACCTTCTTTTCATTTTTGAGAAGTACGTATTCTGACTATCATAAAATTTTACAAACCGGCAGATGACACATCACCTGAGTAACGAAAAATCACCTGCAATATGTCGAAGACTTGTTCTGCTATGTACTTTTGATGTGAAGCAGCACCCTTCTGCTGCAATTTGTCTGGATGAAGGCAAAGCAAGGCTTTCTGATATGCTCTCTTCACTGCAGGCCCTTCAATTATGTCAACAAGAGGAACTGGCTTCCACCCACTCTTTGGCCAAAGAACCTGCAATGGAAATTTACCAAGTCCTTCAGCTGGTAACACAAAGGAAGAATGACCTAAAGTTTCAGCAAAAGTTTCGGGAGCATTCTTGCAGGTAATTGTTTCTTGAAACTGTTATGCTTTGAATCATGATGAGCGCTAAAGCATTTCAGGATCGGGATTAAATTCAGAGCCGAGAACCTATTAGATGTGCACTGAATTGGACATCAGTCAGCAACAAGATGTTTTACTTTTCTGACTCTAGAGTGTCATATTCCATGAACAATTTGTGTTTTTTAATAATCTCTTTTCAGTCATTATCCTGAAGTTCATATAGATACTAAAAGCATGTGAAATAATTTGTGTAGGACCATAATCCCAAGAAGAATCAGCACAAAACAGCTGAACCAGCCTCACACTTTTCCTTCTGGCACAAGAAATAGCTGGCAATCGATACTCACATACTGCAAAGTTGACAGAAGGGACCGTATATTTCCTTCCTTCCCACGAGACCACTGCCGTATTTTAGCATCAATAACCTGCGTTATAAATTCCAAAATCAGAGCTTTTGTTTCAAAAGCAACCTACCTATATCAAACCATGCATGTGTATCAAGCATTACTATGATATCATCGAGTTCTTCACTTGGTTGTCTTTGCTTATCTTCATTTTGGGGCAATTCTTTTAGCTGCAGTAGAAAACTTCAGATCAAACTAACAGTCTAAGATCAATTGACTTGCATTGAGCTGATTGAAGAAAGATTAACCAAATAAATCTGTCAACAGATGGGAGTTATTTGTCTGAATAAGTTAATGAAGTACCACAAGGTTCCCACTGAAGTACTCATCAATTTCAATAGCCGTGGGTCTTGCATCCTCAGGAGCAGATTCTGGCATAATAAGAAGGATATTAGTATATAGCTTCAATCAATTCTTTTTTTTTGGGTTAACTCTAACCAGTCCTCGGGAAACAAGTAGACTGATCATAAGATGAAGAGGATGTGAGAAGTGAAATTACTTGTAGGTATAAGTTAATGTGTTGCTCTACACGGATAAATTTTTAAACTTTTGCAGAAAGCCTTTCTGAAAGTTTCATTATTAGAGATTGAGATGTTCATTTCATGCTGTTGCAAGTGGTGATAGCAGTCACTGTGCGTCACTTCGATAATTTACAGTTCCTAGACAAACTAACAGAAATTTAGTGCATCTCAATTTGTTTGAACATTTGATCACCTCCCACTGAACATGCTCGGGCAAAATTAATAGGGAGTAATAGACTCTTCTTAGTTATAGCGAGTTAAGCTAAACCTTCATAAATAGAACTAACCAGTACTTGATGCTGAGCTATTCTTCTCCTCTGATGAACCATCGCTAAAGAGAAAGCTAGCAGTACTTCTGCCAGAGTGTTCTCTATCGGTCTGTTTATGAAACTGATTTACCTGAAAAATAAAACAAGATATTTTTGGTAATTTGCTTCAGATAGGATACATATGCGCTGTAAAGATATTTGTGGAGTGGATCATTAATACATTATGATTGGAAGTTTCAGGTATTGTGTCGGTAGTTCCCACGTGGGACACTTTTACTTGCCGTTCTACTCCAATATTGGTATGATCTGCTAAATCGTCCACTTTTCCTCCTCTCTTGTTCCATCTAAAGCTCCCACCTTGAGGTCGAACGTCAACTTTAGGTTTCAAAGGAGCTCCCTGATTGAAGATTTTAATGAACTCTTTGACCGTTCCTTTTGCTCTGCTTCTACCAATGCCATCTTGTTCATCCGTTGGCGATCCCTGTGATGCAACTTTTGTTACTCGTTTGTTGTTCGGACCGCAAAGACCGTCTTGTTTCTTTACTCCTTTATCAGCATCATTCTGCCCAAGAGACTGTTCATTACTCCTCAGACTTTTAGATTCTGCTTCCTTCTTCCTGTCTATCTTGACCTCATTCATATCTGCAACTGAAAAAAGTGATGCTGAATTCGAGATTGCATGGAAAGATATAAAAGCTTTAATTTTGAATGTAGATTACCTAGTTCATCTTTATCACTAAGCAAAGAATGAAGAGGTTTCAACTCGGGCTTGGATAGTTCTTCCTTTTTCTCCATACTCTGATGCAAATTGGTCTGAGGCGGTACGTGGGATTTTGTTTCTCCTCTTGTATTGCATGGCACAGCATCACTATGACCATCTGCACTGCTCCTTAAGCTGCACAAAGTTTTTGGTCTACCAATATTGATGCCTACTTCTTCAGCAGCGTGGCGTGTTTCTGCTTTGACTTGCAAGCTTGATTGCTTCACCATCTCACTTTCCAATTTGCTGTTTTCAACTCCAGAGGATGCAGTGTTTGGCACTTTACTCTTTAAAGAGAAAGAATCGATCTTCTCAGCAGATGGTGACACCAATTCCACTGTCCGATTCTGACTGTCTATCTTCTCATTTCCGTTCGAGCTTTCTGTTTTAACTCTCTCTTTTGATTTCGAACTGTTCGCTCTTCTAAGAGGCATCACCAGCAGTATTCCTTTGCTAGCCCATTTGTATATAGAGAAGTGAAATTGGGCACTGCTTGGCATATCTTGATCCGCGCCCTTATTAGAATTATGGACTTTGTCAGATTTGCTCGCATTCAGAATCTCATCGCCGCTAAGGGAGAACTCATGGGACAGAGGGCTTGGATGATAGGACGATTGAATGACAACCTTGGACGCATCCTGAACTTGTGTCATTCGGCTCGGATATCCCAATATAGAAACCTTGGGAGAGCGTGGGTGGAGTGCTGAGGAGTCCACTGGTTTGCTCATTGTCACAGGGAGGCTGGAAGATGAAGTCAATAGAAGTTAAAACAAAGGCATTAATCAGAAATGTTTTATCTGACATCCTAAAGGGGTTTCTATAGAGTTTACACAACATCTGGGTCATTTCGATTCCTTGTGCTGCCAAAAAGATGACTCGAAAACCATTTATTCTATATGCTCGAAATTGTCGAGACAAGTTTGCTTCTGCTGCAAATGGAAAGCAGATCAAGATAAGATCAGCACCCCGGAATCACTTTTGCATCTGCTAGTGACCGGGCAAGTGGCCCTCATTTCTTGACCAGTCGAACAATCTATGTCCAAGAATTTGACAGACAAAATACACAGCAGAAAGCCTGTTTAAAACAAAATTTGACCAGAACATTTCGGAATGTATCCCATCTTTCTAAACTCTAGCAGATCAGTGAACAGTTTTTCATCGGTTTTATGGGTATATATAAAATGCAGCAGCCATTGTAATAAAGCATATCCAATCTAGAAACAGTCTAAGACCTGAACTGTGACGGAACCGAGGAGCTCAGCAAGGGCTTGGCTCGCGGTGGCAGAGGCCTCACGGGGCTCATGACCCGCGAACCTGGGGACGTTGAGAACACGTCTCGGTCATGCTTCCGCGGAGTGGAACTAGCCGATTCGCTGCCCCTAAATATATCATCAAAGAAGTCTTCACTCATGAATCTCCTCCTGCCCGTGTTTTCCTCTCCGAAAACCGGCTTCTCATTCTCGCCGGTCCACGGATTCCAGTGCGAGGGGACTTCGCCTCTTCTGCTATATCCATACCAATCCGCAACTTCACTGAGACTGTACTTCATCTCATGGACCGATGACCTCCTTGGCGGACCGCCGAAAACATCGTTGAAATCAATGTCCGAGTTTCGGTACAAATTCTTCGGCAAAAAGCCATGGCCCAGTACTTCTCTTTGAGGACTCCTATTGCTATAATCTACAAGAACATTGTCCCTCTGAGAGAATCTCTCCATTTCAATAAATGCCCATCAACCAAATTTAACTCACTGACAGGTTTTCGTTTCCACCGGTGACTCACCGAAGCCCAAGGAAGTCTAGTATTTAAAAAGAAAACAGCGGGACACTCTTCTCGCAGAACTTCAATGAGTTATATGGGCTATGACATATTTGCAGAGAGAACTGAAGAATGTGAAACAGAGCATAGAGCATCAAGAAATCAGACATAGACAGTACATCATGGAGAAGGAAGAATTGAAAACGAAAACACGGAAGGAGAAGACGACGAAGATGGAGGTGGTATCGAGAGGAACGCAAGAATTGAAGCCACACAAGCTGGGGACTACTGAATTTGTGTGGATAAGGAGAAACTTGCAAGCTGACAAAGAGAAGGCATTTTAGGTGGTCACTTTTTTCTTGGGGTTTTGTTAATGTTCTTGGTCGTGAATTTACGTCGCATTCTCTTGGCGGACGTTATTCACTGGATTGTTTATGAAGGTGCATGAATTAAACTTCCTCTTCCAAGAAAACCCTCCATTTCTCTTTGTCAAATCACGATTGCACATCTGATTGGCTCCCTGATTTTTGGTTGGTGGTCATATGGAAGAGAACATTTTGACTTGCTTGATGAGCTTTGTGCTCATTGGTCTACTCATCGAGCCAATCGGCTAGTCGGTAACGTGTATTGGCAAGAGGATGGATGACATCTGTACAGTATGGCATCAATCAATTCATCACAATCTAAGAAATTGCGCTAAAGAAAAAATTCGCTAAGATTCAGTCATCGAGGAAAGGACAAGTTCTAGTTTTACTAACTTAAAGAAACGTGGCATGAATACAAAGTTACCATCTTAATTTAAATTCTTAGTTTGCGTTTATCATATCATGTATTTGGTTGCTGTTCTCAGACGGGCTAAAATCAAATATAAGGGGATATGGTCCGAATAAAAAATTACTATGAAAAGTGGGATAAAGATCGATAGGAATTCTCCGATCTATAATTTAAAACCTATTTTTCAAAAAACCCTACCCTCTCCTTCTCCTACGTTCACATTGAAGCTTCATGTGCGACCCCTTTGAAACTCATTCACATTATAATTTCAAGAAAACAGTTCAAGAAAGCGGCAAGAGTTGAAGCACCTTCTTCTCGGTAGCTCTTCAGTTCACATTGAAGCGTTACAATAATGGCGAGAGAGTTGACACATCGTCTTTTTCTGATTCGTGAAGGTAAATAATCATGCTCTCTCTCTCTCTCTAGATTTGGTATTCTCTAGCTAATATCTCGTTAATGTCATTGCAACTGGTTTACATTTTTTGCCATAGTCAATTCGTCGTTAAAGCAAGTATCGTTGCATAGTCGATACTTGAAACTTCTGTTGGTTGCGTTGAATAGTTTATCTTATTTAATTCAACTCCAGCTGGTGGCTTCAAATTTTGCATCTCGGGAATTCCTTTCATAAACAGTCCTGCCATATCAACTTGGGATATCAATGGATATAAATTCATATAACATCCAAGACAGCAAGGCATAATCTCCTCTATTGACAAGAACACTATTCTATTTTTCTTTTTATTTTCTCTATCACCTTTCCCTATTTTTCTTTTCCCTTGCAATTACCCCGTCTTCCATTTCTCACAGAACAAAAGGCGATTTTGCAAAGTCATTACTTATGATATAACTGTTTATTAATCATTAGTCGTTTGAGATACAATCCATACTTAAGGTTTAGTCCATTAAATTGTTGACTGAGTTGGTATTAGGAGTTCTTTTCTGGATGCATTGAGAGAGAGGTTAGAAAGAGTAATTAATAATCATGAATCAATTTTAGTTCATTTACTTTGCATTTGTGTATTTCTGGCAATAATGATGGGTTGAGTCGATGAGATTCTGTGTGAATCTGTTGATTTGAAAAAGATATACTATTTTGGATGATTTTGCTAATATCTAACTTGTCAATTTGTGCTTTCCTAATGCTATTGTTTTTTTCCCTCATTAGGATTGGATCACGATGATAGGGAAGAAATATTTAACACTCTAATTTTAGATGATATGAATCTATATATGTTGCTTTTGTGTATGATGTATATGATTGTGGTGTCCACTACTGCTGATAGGCACTACTGTAAGCATATAATGAAGGATCGCACATTTGTTATAAGCCAAGTTCGTTTACATCACCTTGACCGCCTCATTAACAGCAATGACTTGAATTGTGTGGGACAACTTATGATGGATAAACATACATTTGCTATACTATGCGAGTTGGCCCGTACAATTGGTGAGTTAAAAAAAGATGGACTTGTAATTATAGAAGAACAAGTGGCAATGTTCCTACATATACTTGCCCATCATGTTAAAAATCGTGCCATCATATTCAGATTTATGAGGTCGATGGAGACAATAAGTAGGTTTTAACTAAGTTTTAAGTACGGCAATAAGAATGCATAGCGTTCTTCTTGTCTCACCTGAACCGGTTCCTAAGGAATGTGCTAACGAGAGATGGAAATTGTTTAAGGTATGTTTGTTATGCTATTACATGGATTAATTTTACTTTAAAGATAAGGTTATTTTATTAATGTCATGTTTTTAGGGTTTCTTAGGAGCATTAGATGGCACACACATTAAGGTATGTGCCCCGAAGATTGATAAACCAAGGTACCAAATAGAAAGGGTGAGGTAGTGACCAATGTGTTAGGAGTTTGCTCACGTGTTAGGATTAAGCTGAGCCACCTCCAAAACACGTGCCCTTATATATGTACCATCTATTGTCCTAAGCAACCCTACACACATGAAATAACCTTACCTTTAAAGTATTAAATTAATCCATGTAATAGCATAACAAACATACCGTAAACCATTTACATCTCTCGTCAATACATTCCTCAAGAACTAGTTTAGGTCAAACAAGAAGGACACTACGCATTCTTATCATTGCACTTACTATATTAAAATACCTACTTATTGTCTCCCATGACCTCATAAATCTAAACTTGATGACATGATTTTTCATATGATGGGCAATTGCACAAAGGAACATTGCCACTTGTTCTTCAATAGTAACAAGTTCATTTTCTTTTATCCCGCCAATTGTATGTGCCAACTCACACAGTAGAGTAAATGTATGTTTATTTATGCTAAGTTGTTCAACACAATTAAAGTCATTGCTATTAATAAGACGGTTAAGGTGATTTAAACAAGCTAGGCTTCTCACAAATGTGCGATCTTTCAATATATGCTTACAATAGTGCGTTGCAGTGGTAGTGGACACCACAATCATATACATCATACACAAACACAAAATCTATAGGTTCATCTCCCTTATTATCATAATGCTAAATATTCTTCTCTATCATCGTGATCCATTTCTAATGAGGAGAAAAAATTGCATTAAGCAAGCACAAACTAACCGCTTATAATAGCAAAATCATTCAAAATAATATATATTTCAAATCAACAAATTTTCACATAATCTCACCGAATCAATTCATGATTATTGCCATAAATACGATAACGCAAAGGAAACCAACTAAAGTTGATTCATGTTATCCATGACTCCTTTTAACCTCCCTCAACACATAAAAGACCAACCCCACTACCAACTCATGCAACAATTTAATGGACTAAACGTATGAATCGTATCTCAAATAATAAATGATTAATAAAAAGTAATGATTTTGCAAAATTGTCGTTTATTCTGTGAGGAATGGAAGACAGGGTAATTGGAAGGGAAAAGAAAAATCAGACAAACAAAGTAATGTAAACAATATAAACAGAAAATAAAAAGTAAAATATATTCTCGTCAATAGAGGATATTAGACCTTGCTATCTTGGATGTTTTATCAATTTATATTCATTGATATCCCAAGTCGATAGGTTAGAACATTTACGAAAGGAGTTCTCGAGATGCAAAACTTGAAGCCACCAAATAGAAGTAGTAGGTATTGACTATGCAATTATACTTGCTTTAACGACGAATTAACTACGACAAAAAACGTAAACCAACAACAATGATATCAATGGGATAGTGGCCAGAGAATACCAGATTTAGTGAGAGAGAGCATGATTATTTACCTTTGCAAATCAAAAAAATATAATACTTCAACTCTTTCACTACTTTCCGTAAAGCTTCAATGTGAACCAGAGAACTACGGAAAAGAAGGCGCTTCGACTCCTACTACTTTGATGAATTGTTTTCATGAAACTTTGATGTGAACAAGTGAGAGAGGAGTCGAGTGGGAAGCTTCAATGCGAAGGAGAAGGAGACGGAGAAGGAGAAGGAGAGTGTAGGGTTTTTTCTTGAAAAATAGCTTTTATTTTATGAATAAGAGAAATCACATCCACTTTTGTCTCACTTTCATGAGATTTTTTTATATTTGACTTTTTC
Source organism: Syzygium aromaticum (assembly GCA_024500025.1). NCBI lineage: Eukaryota > Viridiplantae > Streptophyta > Magnoliopsida > Myrtales > Myrtaceae > Syzygium > Syzygium aromaticum. The sequence goes on from CM044890.1 coordinate 11,297,483, forward strand.
TTGTTATGAACAGCTACCAAACACATAATATGATAAAACATATAATATCCTGACTTTTATCTGGTCGACCAAACTTAACCTAATTTTTTTGTTCACTCTCAGAGTAGCTAAATCTATAATATTTCTGTAGAAACAAAACACTCTTAACCTGAGTTACGGCATTTTTTGAGTTTCGATTGCAAACTTTTGTTTCATTCATAACAAGATTCCCCTGCTTTGTCTATTTGAATAAAACTCACTTACCATTGAGTGGACTTATATAGAGAAGTTCATCTTGTTGGAAACCCCAATAGATTATCCAGCTAATAATGAACAACGGGCCTCATTAATACATTGCTTCAACAATAAACACTAGGCTCCTTGATTAATTTTTGACACAAGTTTGAAAACAAATAAATTTACTGCTCTTGTAAACATGTCAACAAAAGAAAGTGCTGTTTTTGTTATTTTTTGGCACAAAGAATAGTTTAAAGGTATTGGTTTGCAATCCTTTTTTTTTTTAAGCGCTGAGGTTTGTAAGTCTAATTACCTGTGCATGTTTTCAAGTATATTTGTGTATGAGAATGATATATTTAGGATAAGAACAATATTTTTTCCATGGGCTTTACGTAGGAGCATATATATCCTTTCTATTGATATGCACTTTCTACCAAACAATGAATTGGATAGGATATAAAAATATCCGACTTTAAATCTACAGTTCACCAAACAGTAGATAAGATATAATAAAATTCACGTATTTCTTATGATCTTATCCTATCATATTTAGTCCCATCCTAACTAGAAATCCAAATGGCCAAACACAACCTTAATGAAGTTTCTGTTCTAGCCAGAAATGTTTGGCTTTTGCACTATCTTCATTGGTAGCCACCAATGGTGGCCAAAGAAAGAAATTGAATGGAACCATCATCTATCTGATCTGCTTGGTTGCTTAAATTTTAAGTGGCTGTGAACCGGAAAGTATGTGCTGCTTTAAGTATAGGAGTTGACCATCTAGAGGGAGGACAACATGACCTTGTTTTAACGAAAATAAACAGAGTAGCAACCGACATGTTACAAGATAACAATATATAACAGAAAGAAGTTAAAACTATCTCAAGTTGGTCCTCATTCCTGATACTGGTTTTGCGCTGAGCAATATCGATCTACATCACATATGATACCAATGTGGCTTGAATTTAGGGACGCAAAGAGTATCTTCTGACCGTCGTCGAAAGAAATTTCCAATTGAAGCAGTAGTTCAGGCCCATTTGTCTGCTTACCATTATACCAGACATAAGTTCGGCTTGGGGCTTGACAGAAGATGCAAAAGACCCTCCACCAGCACACAAATATGTACAATTCACCGGGTAACATTTGATGCACGAAGCATGAGTTCAGATACTCTGATCAGTAACGATTAAAAAAGCAAAACGAAATGAATTGCAGGGAAATAATTCTTGTAGGTACATTCACAAGTACAACCGACTTGATGCACGGCATGATCTACCCATGCTTGCAGCCTTGCATCTGGACAGTCAGAATCAGAGATCAAAATAAATCGCTATTAACGTTACAAATACAGAGGAGTGATTCAGGCATAGATAAGCATTCTTGAGGGAGTGTCCGCATAGTCTTTTGAGCAGACAAACTGTAACTTAAATAAATTGAGAATGAGAGTCATACAGCTACTTCAAAACGAATACATTGAAACCAAATGGATAAAGTTACAGACACATTTCACATTGCTTTAGAAAAGGCATCAGATCGAAAGCCATATTTATCCAGTATATCAAAAGCTAGAAAAAGGAAAGCTGAGTCGAGTTTGGAGGTTAGATAATGACCAGATCCCCTTGTCGTCCTACCATTCAGAACCATCAGGGAAAGTTTGCAGAGCATCCTTCTTACCATTGATGTAAAACTCAACGATTGCTTTCATTCGAGGAAGTTTATCAGGGTGATAATTGACATGGACAATGACGGGCTTCAACTTACTTAGTTTGACATCTTTCCTCACTGTCTTAAAGAGCACCTTACTGTTCATGAAAAGGTAGAAGTCCATCGTTCTCTTTGCAGCATGAAGACCATCATACCCAGGATGCGATGGGAAAAAGAGCTCCTCGTTGAAAACTGCTTGGTCCCATGCATTCTCCCTGGCAAGCCGACCTGCCACACGGTCCAAAAGCTCAATTGAAGGAATCGTGGGTCTCATGTAGAAGAAACCAGAGTTGTAAACCCATATTCTCATAGTATGTGCATATTGAGCCCAACCCATGGCAGGTTCATTGAAAACATCATTATATCCATAAGCCGTATAGTTGCTGTGACCGTCACTCATGGATTCAACATCAGAATCCCGGTAAAGATAATCAAAAGGATTTTGCAAGTAGACAATATCGACATCTGAGAGCAGGACACTGTAACCCAGCTGCAGAAACTCCCTCAGAATGCGGAATTTCAAACCAGAGACAGCATGGTTGCCTCCACTCTTCCCAACTGCATCGATGTCTTGATCAGGGTCCCTCTTGTACACGGGAACATCATTTAACTTGCACAAATTTTCAATCCCATCGTCTAAGGCTACAACTAGGTAGTTAGGCATACCAACTCTTTTAATGCTGGTGAACCAGACCACCAACATTTCTTTCACATTGGAATTAGCAAGTGCCACTATAAGCTCTTTTCCTATGGCAACTTCATCCAACAGCTTGGCCAATCTCGGGCTCACCGTTTCATCAGGCATGACAGTTGGATTGGTCCTCAAGCCCTTGACTGTTCCAAATGGTCCAGCTTTGTGCTGATCGCCCAATGCTGAGAACTGATTCTGTGCATGATCTTTTCCTTGTTCTGCTGACCTGAGTCTCTCATTCAATACCCTGATTTGGTTCTTGAGTGCCGTGTTCTTCTCAGATAACAATGCAATGTCAGATTTCAGCGAGTTGACCCTCTCCGACGATTCACATGAGGATGACCCAGACTGCCCAAAAGAACAATTTTCTGAACTGTGAGAGGGAAGCAAAAGAAGTCCCTATAATAACAGGACAGATGGTATACAATAAAAATCACGCACAAAGGCATCACCAAATCACTGAGCAGCAAGCACATCGCACAATGCGATGCACTTGAATCCATTGAGCAATTTATATGACAAGGATTAAGGATGACCATCTAGAATGATGGGACAAATCACTCGGTAACACATACATACATACAAAGGGAACTAATTTACCAAAGCAGTGACCTCTCTCTCTCTCTCTCTGTGCCTGTATATATAATTGATGCTGGAGAATCAGTTACAAAATCAATTTCAGGGATGCTGTGGAACAAATGCGTGACATTAGCATTTGTCATTATGATTCTTCAGAAGGAAGAAAGTATGCAGAGCATTTGAACTTAAATAATCAAGCTTCGTTCTCACTCAGTTCAAGTAATTACACTCCAGAAGATATCATGACAACAAAAACCAATCCTTTAATAAAAAGAAGGAACGCACTACGATTACCACACCAAGGACAGCAAGTCCCAAACCCAGAGTCAAACCACACGAAGCAAAGCAAGTCAACTCCGCCCGTCCGCAGCATTTTCCAAAGAAACTCACATACCCACGTTCCCAAATCCAAAAAGAATCGACGCTACAAGAGCGCGAACCACAACCCACGTTCACGCCGAAAATGAATCCGAACCTGGAGATCCGATATCGAAGCGATCCGGGCGCCCGGAGCGGCGCCGAAGAGGCCGCGGGGGTACAGGAAAGCGAGCGCGCAGCCGAGCAGGACCCCGACGGCGATGGCCGCGGCGATGCGAGATCCGCGGAACAGTTGACCCTTGTCCCGCATCAGCGACCCGTCCCTGCGGACCGCCATGGTTGACCTCGCCCGGGCTGTGGGGTACGCGCGCTCGGGGGAAACGACGATCTGGGTTCTCTTCACAGCATGAGAATCTGCAGCTGCGGATCACGCGAAGCTCGAAATTGGGTTCGTGCGGGGCGCAAAATCGGAAGCGCGGCGACTCGGTCTCGCGCTCCGAGACTTTGCCGCGAGCTTGAAGATGGGAGGGAGGGGGGATGTGGAGAAGAAGAAGAAGAAGAAGAAGAAGAAGGCCGTCAACAGTCGGGGTACAGCGTATAGTTATAGAGCGAGGGAGGGGCCCACCACGGCCCAGAGGCTGATGACGTGGCTTGTTGACTTTTCACTTTCGAAACTTCGCCATTGATGGTCGTTAGGTACGTTCATGCCGAGATGTGCAACATTACTAGGTCGATTGTCAATTATTGTAATGCGTTCCGATTACATATTGGAGAGTGATCGAATGCCGACTTAAAGTCCATCACAAATGGTTCTTAAATTTTGCCCGATATATAATATGATCTTTGAATTTTAAATTTATTTAATGTGGTCCATAAACTTTTATTTAATTTAGTCCCTGGACCGTGTGAGAATGTTCAATTTTGTTCTTCCAGTAATTCAAATTCATGAATCACATTTAACAAATTAAAAGTTTAGAGACGATATTGCACATTAAGTTAAAATTTAGAAACCACATTGCACTTTGAGTAAAAGCTTGGATCATTGATATCATTATCATTTTATACCATCTTTGCAGACTGATTTTAGTAATTCGCAAAATATTTATTATTGTTCAGTTATCGGCTTGAAAATGTTTTTCGCAGTATGACGGAGATAGATTCAAGAGCAATCAAGTAGCAACATTTACCCGGCTTTCCCTGATATATGGTCACTGTTTAGCTGTTTTTAATCATCATATGTGTACAGAATACAAGACAACAAAATCAGTGCACAGAATTAGAAAAAGCTGGAAAAAATGTGCTCGACCTAAGAACAGAGGAGTTTCAAAGTTCTTACCAAATTTCAGCACACTGTTTTTTTTTTTTGGGTAAAGAAATTTCAGCACACTGTTTCTATGACACAGACACAAAGTAAAGTGCCCTTGTTCCAAAAACCATAAAAACTAGTCTTCCCTTGTTCTACGTGAGTATGTTACAAACAGAAGTCCACAAACAAAAGGAAGGGGAAAAAAAACAAGAATCTAAGTATGGGTCCTCCTGAAGATGATTTGTGCTCCATACTGAGGCTGCAAGGCCACAAAATGCATGGGCGCGTGAACATAAGAAGGCGACACCTCGAGAACAAATTGCCTGATCACCATGGCCAGAACAACCTTGGCCTCGGCCATGGCCAAGGTCTGGCCCACACAGATTCTGGGGCCGAGCCCGAACGGGACGAACGAGGCCAGGTGCTTTCGGGGCTCTGTGAATCTCGCCGGGTTGAACTCATCCACGTCTTCGCCCCATATCTCAGGGTCGTGATGTACAGCAGCTGCGGCCAAGTAGAGCTGTGTTTCTGCTGGAATTTGAAGGTCTCCTAACTTGACATCTTTGCAGGTTTGCCTCATCAACATCACAACAGGAGGGTACAGTCTGAGTGTTTCATTCAATACCATCGTTACCTGTTCAAATTTTTCTCGAAAAAAGGACAGAAGAACAATGTAACTTTGAGTGGACCAAAATGTTGATCTTTCAATCAGAGTAAACTTTGGCGACCAAAAAAAAATCACACTGGACTTTCATAGATTAGGTAGATTAGGCAGATTGAGTGGTGAAATAGGTTGTTAGGAATATTTAAGCGACCCAATGCAATGGATTGTAGTGAGACTGTTCATACAGTGAATTTAGAGCATTAGATTGACCACGCTTAAAGAATGAGCCCGCTACGCGATACCTATGTAATTAATAATGACCGAGTTGCCATGTATAATATAACTTGTGGGCACAAATGCAGGAAGAAAAATTAGTTTCCATGTCATGTGCAATTTCCACTATTGGTTAAGTAAGACAATTTAAACATCTAACTTGGATATCCACAGAAGTTCTTCATCACACACATCAGACTATTAAGTTATACCATCTCATCCTTGTGTTGGTCCTGGGGATTTGATGATGGAGTTTCAAATATTAAGTTTTTCCATTTAAGAAGCTAGCCCAAGCTCGACAAGTGATGATTTTTCTTTATTTGACAGTAAACAACCAATGAAGAAAACTAAACGGGTGTACTGGTAGTAATTTAACTTACAATCTTGAGCTCGTTCAGATTCTCCGCAGCCAGAAGCCCGGTGTTCCCGCAAATGCGGATCACTTCTTCCCGGGCCTTGTCCTGCCATTCCTGGTGCTTCGCCAGAAGGAGAAGTGCCCAAGTGAGGAGCGTGGCCACTGTTTCTTTTCCCCCAAAGTAAAAAGTCTTGCATTCGTCTATGACTTCCTCCACTCCTAATCTTTCTTCTTCATGCGACAATGTTAGGAGATCAAGGAGATTGGACGAATTTTCTAGTGATCTTGAGTTGTTCTCGATCAGCTTCCGGATCAAGTCACGGGTTTCCTTTTCCAGTCTCCATCTCTCCCTGTTCTTCTGAGTCGGTAGGAACCTGTGTATCGCATGAAACGTGTGATTGTCTGATCTTCCATGGATATGAAAGATTCCAAGCCAAGCTAGGGAGATCAACCACAGCATGCTTTAAAAGTAGAAAGGCGATGATTCATGATTTGAGAAAAGACGCATCAATGAATCGTGTCTTTTTCCAGAAATAGAATCAAGAATTACCTATCGACTAACTATCAACCACAAGAGGAGATACTTGTTTCACGACAAAGCCTACAAAGTAATAGTATTGATGCGACATATGTTCTTTCCTTGGATACTATATGTACATGTATAAGAACTAAGACGTGTGCAGAGGAATGTGGTAATTGATTGAAATGGAGCAAGTTCAGTTAGACCTGAAGCCAGGAATATAGATACTTCGAATGGCTTGAGAGAAGAGGTGCATTTGCTGCTCCTGCAAGGCGAATATGCGCTTGCCCTCTTCGAAGCTGCTTCCGAAAGCAGTCCTCGAGATGATGTCAGCTGAGAGTTCGTTGAGCTCCTTTAGCACATCCACCTCGAATTTCTCTCTTCCTCCTCTTATCTCCTCCCACGTGTCCAGCATCTTGGCCGTGCTCGCGACGATTTCTGGGATCCAGCCCTATTCCAATTGAAAGAAAAGGCACTGTGTGACGTCCGTTCAGCAATTGACGCGGTGAACCAAACCATTCACAGACAAGATTTTGAATGAGAATTGGTTCCTTTTCTTTTTTAATGGGAACCAGCAAGTCCTACAGATTCATTGATAATACAACAACTGGTTACTGTCGGAATCCGCAGGCCCTTACGGTGTGGATGCTCTCTTAGGCAATTTGAAGAACAGTTGATCTTCACCAAATTGCCAAGAACGGTACGGCAATTTGAAGAACATAAACGTAGCTTCTGCTTCGTTTACTTACAGCCATTTACCATCAACTTATACATTGCATTTGCATCATTACATCAACTTATACATTGCGTTTGCATCATTACCTCTTTTACCACAAACAGGTACAATCACTTGCTCCAAAAGCTTCGACCATCAAAGTTGTTACAACGTTAGCTTTAAAGCTTTCATCTTTCATATTACTGTGCAGTGTGTTGGGCTGTGCAGGACTAAGATGTAACATTCATATATCATGTCGTATGTTGACATGGTACGATATAACGACTATTTGATAATTTACGCCAGCTCCATACTCACCTTGACTCTCTCCATAGTGAAGGCCTGGTTGGCGATCCGCCGGTGAAAGGCCCACTTCTCGCCCACCAGCCCGACAAGCCCTTGCCCGAACAGCAACCTGGCCTGCGGGTTGAACCGGACCCTTTCGTACGACCCGCCCGTGTTCATCAGGACCTGCTTGATCATGTCCGGGTCCGAGATGGCCAACCTGGGCGCCGACCCGAACCAATAAACAAAAGTCTTACCGTACTTCAGGTTCCAGTGGTAGTAGAAAGGAGCCGCCCTGTGGAGGATCCGGTGGTCAAAGGGCACGGGCTTCGACCGAGCCTCCGCGAACAGGCGCTTGACCTCCGCCGTGTTGCCGAGGATCGGACGGTAGCCGGGGCCCCGGATGCCTAGCTCCGCGAAGCGGCGCTGTAGCCTTAGCGGGATCCATAGATTGGAGTAAGTGAATTTTGAGAGGAGGATGAGAACTAGCAAGAGGACTGGAACGAGAAGCAATACCATCGTTGAGAGACAGAGACGGTAATGGAGACTGCCGAAGTTCACAAGGAGGAGTTGAATAACATGGAGTTCGGATTGTGATATTTTCGCGACCGTGATCTGGTGGAGCAGAGCAAGTCGTGCGTCGTTACGGAGATGAAAGGTCAAACTTGATGTCTTGCTTTTCCAAATAATTTCATGGTTTTGAGACGCGAAGTTCTCAATTTTCTGAGAAAAATATTTTTCACAGTAGATAATGTTCCCAATATTCCTTTTCATAATATTTCCAATATTCCTTTTCATCCGGAGGAAGCATTGCAAGTGCTCCTGCTCCTCTAAACATCAGTGGTATAGATAATAGGTTAGGAATTTTTAGACCAGTTTATCAAAATACTTCTGATTTTCCTGATCCAACTCCTTTCGAAATGGAAGATCCAGAAATCAATGTTTTAGAAATAATTTTTGAACCAGACAAAATACTTTTGAATAAAGAATTTAATTCTTTTAAAAATAAGCAAATCGGATAATGGTTTCTTGAAAATTTCCAAAGCCAAGCTCTTGAAATCAAAAAAGAATATTATGAGTACATGTACCAACATGAAATTCAAGTATTCTTCTTTGATTGATTTGAAAATATATTTCTAAAAGAAAAACAGATTTTTGTTCTTGATCAATTTTATAAATGGAAATTAGACGATAGCCATGTTATTGAGTCTAATCATCCTCCTCTTAGAAAAATTAAAATTGAACATCGAGAAGTTGAAATGGTAGCTTCTCTTTTCAAAACTACTTCCGAAATAGATGGTATAGGAATCAAAAAGATTGTTGAACAAAATAACTTTTCTAATCAACATTTGCATACCATAGGAAAACAATTGGACCGAATAGAAAACTCTGTCCAAAACAATTTTTCATCTCCTTCAATATTTATTCAAAAAAGAGAATTAAAACCCCCACTCTTTAGGAATTTTGAAATTCCAAAGAATCCCAGTCTTGAATTTGCTAAGGCCTTTGAGGACCGAAGAAAATTTCTCAAAGGAAAAGCAACTTTAATTTCTAAAAATCCTATAATATTGGATACTCCTTTGATACAAAACCTAGGTGTCAAAGACACTCCTGATCGAATTGAATCCTCCGATCAAGTCAATCTTTTGGATAAATCTGATACTGAATCCATTCCTGAAATAAATCGCATTACTTGGAAAGACCCTCAGAAGCTTTATTATTCTCGGACTACTCCTCCAGACATTCTCACAGAAGAAACTTTTTCTAAAGTTCAGAATAAATATTCTTCTGATGCTATCTATGAATGGAACATAGACGGTGTTTCTAAGCAGAACCTCATAAATATTTTAACTCAAATGGTTATGCTTGCAAATACTTATAAAACCATTACTGATACTTCCGATCATTCTGTTGCATATCTTTTAATAGTCGGTTTTACAGGCCAGCTCAAAAGATGGTGGGATAACTACTTGAATGAAGAGCAAAGGTCTCAAATCCTAAACACCTATAAACTCGATCCTTTTGGTCAGAACATCCTTGATGATGATGACCAACCCATCCAAGATGCTGTTAATACTTTGATATTTTCTATATCTCAGCATTTTCTAGGAGATTCTTCTCACATCCTTGACAAAAACCAAGATCTTTTGTCAAACATGAAGTGTAGATCCCTAGGAGAATTCAGATAATATAAGGAAATATTTTTGCAAAGAGTTCTTAAAAGAACGTATTGCAATCAATCTTTTTGGAAAGAAAAATTTCTTGTTGGTTTACCAAAATTTATAAGAGAACAAGTTTGAAGTAAGATGAGAAAAGAATATGGAAACCAAATTCCATATGACCATCTTTCTTATGGAGAATTGATCTCTTATATTTACAAAATTAGAACACAATTGTGTACCAATATTCGTCTTCAAAAACAGATCAAAAAGGAACAAAAGCTCACTAAAAAAGGATTAGGAGAATTTTGTTGCATCTTTTGAATCCTTTCATAAAAGAAAACATACTGGTGATTGCTCTTCTAAAAAGAAAGAGAAAAAGAATTTTTATAAGAAACCTTATAAGAAAAAATTTCATAAGAACTCTTTTGAAAAGAAAGAAAAGGATAATTTTAATAAAACCAAGAAATCAAAGAAAGATTTTAAAAACATTACTTGCTATAATTGTGGTAAGAAAGGCCATACTTCCAGATTTTACAAAATTAGCAAAAAGGTTAACGAATGGCCTAGGATATGGGATTATAAACTTAGAATTTATGAATATGAGGATATTAAATTATCTATTTAAAGTTGGTTCTGGGAATTTGTAATAGAAAGTAAAGAAGGACAAAAAAGTATGTTCTTAGTAAATTGGTTTCTAGATGATGAAAATATTCAATATATTGATTAAAAATGTATAGAGTTCTATGAAAATCTCTATTATTTAAGGCTAAAGCTGAAGCAAAGATATATTCTAATATAAAAGTGCGGATTTCTACACAGAAAATTATTAAATAAATAAAATTAATTAAAATGACGAGCATTATAAATAATAAAGATACCGTAAGCAAGATATAAAATGAGAAGGATAACAACAAGTATCTCTAAACCAACCATGTAAGTAGTATGCAATATAGAGGGTAAAACAGTAAGAAGAAGTAAGGATATATAACAGATACAGAAAATTGGTCTTAAATTGAATTACAGACCATCCACAGGCGGTTTAACTTGCCGTTTGTGGGGTTTATAAATATATAAAAGAATGTAAATGTAAGAAATTAAAAGAAGATTATTATTGAATGACAAGAGATAATATAACAACATGATGTAAATTATACAACTGAGATGAAAATATTAAAGTACAAGTGCAAATATAAAAACCTTAGTATCCTTAGATCATAAACAAGATCTGGGATATTAAGTATCACATGGATATGAAATGATATAAAAAGTAGTAGATCTTATGAAGTTTCAGATGAAACTTTGTGTTTCCCGAGAATAGTACTAGCAAATGTTTGCCGACTATAGCTCTCGAAGGGAAACTAAGATCTAGAAAGAAATATGGAACTGAGAAAGGTGTAAGGTGAACTTACTATTGAAGTGGTATCGAAATGGTTTGAGGTTGATGACCTCTTATTCTCTTCAAGAAGGGATTTTGGATCAAGAGAGGTTGGAGAGAAATGTGTGGTGTGTTTCTGATGGATGGATCCATGCCTCTCTTTCGAGAGGTAAGGCTTCTTTATATAAGCGGATGGGTTTCTGTAGAAATTGTTCACGGGTAGTACTGTAGGGTAAGTGCACAGTATTTACAGTGAACAGTATCCTAACATAATTATGAAAGGTTTTGAAAAGAAAAAGACTAACAGACTCCTTTCGGCTTAGAAATGATGAAAGTTGAAGAAGTCTTTCGGCGCCATAGATCATGGTTTGGACAGATCTACCGCTAATTCTTCATCTTCTTCTTCTTGATCTGCTATATTTTCCCATTGGATTCTTGGAAAGATATCATAGCAAACGTCTTCATCGGAGTTCCCACTATGATGTGAATGGGAAGATCCAGTTTTTTCAATTTGAGAAAGGGTTTGTTTTAGCATATCTGCTAATTGTTGCTGGGATTTAGCAGAATGCCAGTTTATAAAGTACGAACCCTTTATTATGCAAAAATGGAGTGATATCCTCTTGGGAGGGAGGATAGTTAGGAATTGAATTCCTATCACTAAACCATTTATTGACTGCTCTTATGGTAACTCTATCAAAAAATTTGAAACCATCCCACCATTTGACTTTGAATCGTCTGATGAGGATAGGGATGCTTGTATCAAGGGATTTTCGGTAATCAAAATACCATCTTAGGACGCAAGATACTCCGAAATAATAGAAAAAGAGTATCAGTTTGGGAAAGTTCTTTTCATATGGAAGTGGTTTGAATTTTTCAAGAAAGAGTTCATAACTGGGTTGCATTTTTGGATGAAGGAGTTCATCAGTTGGTCCTAAGTGATCCCACCATCTTAAGAACCAGCATGGAACAATTTTGATATCAAAATCCTCAAAAAAGAATAACCAAGTATTTGAATTATTGGCATTCTTTCTCCAGAAAGTGTTCCACCAAGCTTATTGGTAATCAAAATATGAGAATGATGATCTATATGGAAGGGCATCAGACATTTTGATATTGAATTTATTCAAGGTTAATAGATCAGGTTTCCATTGGGAAGGGTGAATGACCTTGTGTATTCTGGTTGTAGAATAATTCACATGACGTTTGTCAGAAAAATGTCTGAAGGTCATAGATTTTGTTTTTTCCAAAATCTTTTCATAAAATTCAAATGTTTTATAAATATCATGAGGTGTGTGTAAAAACTTTTCAGAAAACATATTCCTTGCAAAAGCATATGGATTTTCATCATAAAATCCATTTTCAACATTGTAGACATTTTGAAATATTGTTTTATGGAAAAATTTTGATTTTGGAGGGGTTGTCTGAGTAGACTGAATAACCACCTCGCTAGAAATTGTCTTCCCCTTTGCTCTTTGGGTAGCTATTGGAGAAGGATTTGGTTCAACCATTGCTGTAAAAGATTGTGGTTGAATATTGAAAGTCTGCTAAAGTAGCTGTAAAGCTCCTTCCTTTTGTGCTTTGTTATTGAATGTTTGTTGAAGAAGTGTGAAGGCTTCTTCTGATGAAACTTTGGCTATGTCAGCCAGTGAAGGTAATGGTATACTACTAAAAGCCTGTTGGAGAAGTTTTAAGGCTTTTTCTTAGTTATTAGGATCAAAAAGGTTTTCAGTTGAAGGGAAAGGTTCCTTCTTAATTGGATTAGAAGAAATATTTAATGGCTGCTGGGCAGCTTGGAGCCAAGTTCTAATATCAGTTAGTCCTGAAGGTTTTTTTTCAGAGGACTCTGCAATTTGCTTCCCTTTATCTCTCCTTGTGGGTTTGTTGGAAGGTTTGGGAGGCATTTTCCTTGCAAAAATTCTCTAGTGAGAAAATCTGGAAGAGAATATGAAGAACCATTTATAAATTTTATATCAAAATCAAAAACAGATAGAATGGCTTGCCATCTGGCAAAAATCTGTTTTGAAGCAATATTTTGAACATCTTTCTGTAAAATATCTTTTGCAGATTTGCAATCAATTCTTAGTAAGAATTTTTTATTCAAAAGATCTCCTTGGAATTTAGAAATAGAAAGTACAATAGTAAGGATTTCTTTTTTGATGGTAGAGTAATTCTTTTGGCAATCATTCCAATGTTTGGAGACAAATTGAACAATTTGTTCTTTATTGTCTTTCGATTGCTTAAGTATTCCTCCATATCCAATATCAGAAGCATCAGTTTCAATAATTTTGAAAGCAAATGGATCCGCAAGTGTTGACACCTAAATTTTGGCGCATCATTTAATAGTCAATAATAATTTGCATAGAAAATTAGGGATTAAATTTTAACCCATAAACAAAAATATTACAATTGCATAACATATAGTTTAGGTTCATATAGATTAATTGCATTCCGCATCGGATCGGCGGTGATAAGCGAACTTAAAATTCATCACGTAAATCGAGCTCAAGTATCGAACAAGACTCGGCTCACTCAGAAGGCAAGGACCGAAAATTACAAGTCAAAAAGGGCTGGGTTGTCTTAATTTAAGCTTAAATTAGCCCATCAAGCTTAATTAAAGAAAAGTCCGAATTAATTCAGCCCACTTAGAATTAAATTAAATTAAAGGATAAAGCCTAAACCTAAGCCCGTTAGGACTAGAAAACCCAGTTAATTGATCTAGGTTTGTGTTATAAATACATGTTTATGTCTCATAATCTAGGAAGGATAGCCACAAAAATTGAAATACACGGCCACAATCGAGAGACACGAAAAAGAGAAAGGAGAGAATATTGAGAGAGCAGAGAGCAAAAGAGAGGAGGAGGAGGAGATCCTCTGACTATACGCATATACACGGGTGGTTCAGCAAAGTTGCTTCTCTCGTGGCTGTCGTTTGGGCCCATGGTGCCCAACGACCACGAATTCTCAGCCTCACCATCGAATCCTCATCTGGCTGAGTATTTCACATCAACTCCTGCGGCGGATTCAAGTAGCACCAGTCTCTTTGCCGCTACGATTTAGTCCGATGCTCAGCAAGCACAATGCGTGTCACGACGATGTAGCTGTTTTCCGAGATTTTCACTATCCAGGCGTCCGCTACTTAAAACTATCGTCCATAGCCGCATTTACAAGTTCTTTCTGACGTGTCTAGTCACCCCACGGTTTCTTCGAGGCCCAGTCTTCTAGTGTACTGAAGATTCTTGTTGTCATTCCATCGAAGGGAAGATTGAAAAGGTCAAATAAAAGAACTGGTGGGCACCAAATTGAAAGAATCGGTGCAGACCAAAGGAAGCAAATTCGGTGCTTTTGTTTTATCCAAATAAATAGACCGAGCGTGACCATTGCCTTAACGGAGAAGTCCAGTCTTGACATTTAGGCCATCCTTTGCCGCAAGCAAGTCGCCGGTCACCATCGAGCACACCGTGAGCCCACCGAGAACCTGTCATCGAGCTGCCGTCCTCGCCATCAAGCAACGCACCACCGGTCACCATCCCGATCCGCAATCCCGACCTGTTGCAAATTCAAATTTGGAAAGAAATCTGCAAATCAGGTAATTATCTTATCCCAATTTGATCTGAATATTTTGTTGCTTAATTCGTGCTTATTGATATCTAATTTTGCATATTTAAATAGTATGCATTATTTCAATTAGGATTTATTTCTTTTTTTTTTAAATCTTGGATATCTATTACTTATCAAGTTTGGATAGAATCTAAAATTTTCAAAATCTTTTGAATATATTTCCATGATATTTAAGATACCAAAATTTTTTAAGATGTGCTTGATTAGGAAAATTTCCTAATCCGTAACCGCACACGTGGAAATAAGTCTATCTATTAGGCTTTAGATAGAATTATTTCCATAGTGGGTATTTCGAATTTTAGGATCGATCTATCAGGCTTCAGATCGAAACTTAATTCGAAAGATTTAGAGGTTATATTTTTTTACTAAAATTTTGCGATTTGAATTTAAATTTGAAAATACAAAAAAAAATTCATAAAAGAAAATCAAAAAAAAATTTCTTTAAGTCAGGATTTATCAAAATTGTCAAATTGATATTTTTTCCTAAGATTGGTACTGAAAGGGCGTTAGGGTAATTTCGCGTAACCAAGTCCCCGAATTTATAATTTTTGGTGCGCAGAAATAAAATAGTACTCCCGCTATTTTATTTAAGTTTCTAATCAACCTACCTTAAATGATTAGTGGCGACTCCCATTGAAAATATTTGCATACTCACAATTGGACCTAAGTTGCGATTTGGTAGAGTTTGGAAGAACTCGAGCTAGGTTAGTTAATTTAATTGATCTAGTAATCCATTAGCTTAAGATCGAAAATCCGATTTTTTTAGGTCGCGACAGCAAGAAGTAAGCAAGGAATTTCCTTGATAGTGCACTTAATCTGTCGAACAATATCAGCATGGACCTGGGTCCAAGGAGGAGGATTTTTTTTAGCCTCTGGTGAAGTGGTTTGCAAATTATATTAATGCGAAGAAAGAATTTAATAATGTAATTCAAACTTCTAAGAAATCTTTATAATTGGGTTTTGTCCCTAATTTCATCAGGAAATTATTTATATATATATTGGGTCCTCCAGGCCACTTTTTAATCCTTACAAAAAAGAAAAATATTTGCGTCTGCATTAATTGTGCATTACAACAGGAATACATGCTTTGTAAAGGACAAAATGTCTTTGTCGGGTCACTTGTTAAACACTCGTTTAAAGAAAATTTGAAGTTTTCGATGCGGCGTCTTGATGTGTAATGAATTGAAAATATGAGTATAATGGAGTCAATTTGTTTGCGAATAGCTCAGGATGGGCTCGATGATTACTTGAAATCGAGTTGCCTATTTTCGAGTAGAGCTCAAGTTAGTCGAGTATCTTATTAAGTCGAGCTTGAGTTTGCTAATATTAAGCTCAACTCTATTATAGTCGTGTCAAGTTCGAGTAGTTTGAATTTCTATTTGAGTCTAGTTCGAGTCTAAATCACGATACTCGAACGAGCTCAACTCGAGTTTCAGAGTATCAATATATGAGTTAAGCCGAGCCGAGTCGAGCTTAGCATGTAATGACCCGAATCAACCCGATTACTCGATTACTCCCCTAATTGAAAATTAAAAACTTTCTTGACAAGATTTTTTACGTTGTCCACGAAAATAGTGAGGGTTGACCTAAGCATGATAATGACATGGGAACAGAGTGGTGCAGTAAGTAGAAAAAACACGCATGCTATCACACATTTTGCAAAACCAGGGGACTGATTTGATTTTGTATTGAAGGAGCCACTAGAAATGGCCGAACCAACGCATTTATACCACTCATCTGTCCCATGTTTGAATGCCATTGTCTTATAGTCGCTCACCTTAGACCATACCATTTCTGCCGACTTGCTTTAGTACTTCGAACATTTATCAATTTTTCAGGTATCGACTCGGGAATGCTCGAGAAAGGTTCAGGTGCAATTGGGTAGCAACATTTACGCTACTTACCTTTATGGAAGAAATCCTGTTTTCAATTATCAACTCGAGAGAGGTCATGATTTTGCTGTTTCTAATTATGATATAACTTTACCTTACAAAATAGACATTATGGAAGAAACCCTACTTCGGCTCAACCTCCTTAGATCGATGGGGAGAAGAATGGAGGCCTCCTTAGATCGATGGGGAGAAGAATGGAGGAGCCATGATCATGGTCCATATGGAGAGAGAGAGAGAGAGAGAGAGAGAGAGAGAGAGAGAGAGAGAGAGAGAGAGGAGATAGGGGTTCTGTCGTGAGCGTTGGACCCTCCTTTACTTAATCGGAGCTCAAGTTGATCACAAGATTATGAGATTAGCAAAAGAGAACTCAAGTCCTAATTCGTCAATATGAGTTGAACCCATCTTCATTCAAATACTTAAGCCGATGAGTTACGGGTTAATTGAGATTATTAACTCTCTTGCACCACATTAATTATCCGATGTAGGACTTACCCAACGCAACTGGTCCGTGCATTTCAACTATTTCTTCTTCACATGTAAGCCCAGTATTAAGATATCATTCCAAGTCAACATGTGTCAATTTTAGTTTTTCTAAATAAAACAAAATTTTCTTATCCTAAGTGCACATGTAAGTGATTAAAGATTCTATGAATGCAGGACAAGTATTTAGACAGCATATAAGCGTTGATGCCTGGATGCAGCTAAACCTTGCTCCTAATTCTTTTGCGTCTTTATTACTTAAGGTTCCGACTCGAGATGACTACATGATGAAACTCCATATTTGCCATCCGAGGCAAACATCTCATGTCGAAATTCATATTGATTGCTTACAACATCTTGATTTTGTTGCACACAATTGTAAAATATAAAATGATGGATAATTGCACAATCAGTTATCAAGACTTACATTCAGTTCTAAACCTTTTAAATAAACCAATACAATTCTAAATCCTTAAGTGAAAATGAATAAAATCCTTGACAAAAAAAAAATACAATAAAATCCTCCCAGCCAAGTCTCGCATAAATTATCTAACGTGGCATTCGAGTTATTACCCAAAGTTCTACTACGCATAAATTATCTAATGTGGCATTCAAGTTATTACCCAAAGTCCTACCATTTGAAGTGAACAATTTTAATCAGACCAAAAAAAAAAGTGAACAATTTTAAACGATTGTTTCTGATTTTTATGATTTTTTCTCCTTTCTTTTTTGCAGATCGTTTTCATCCTCTAGATTAGGGAAAATTACCAAAAAAGTCTTAAACCTATTGAAGTTATCAATTCAATCATAAATATTTCAATTTAACCAATTTAGTTCTAAACCTTTTAACGATTTACCAATTCAATTTTAAACCTTTCGATTATGCCAATTTAGTCCTAAAACTTTTGATGATTTGCCAATTTAATCCTTTCAATTGTGTTAATTTAATCCTAAAACTTTTGATGATTTGTCAATTTAATTCTAAACATTTTGACGATTTGTCAATTTAGTCATTCCGATTAATTTTGGTCAAAAATTGTTAACATTGAGGTTTAGTTTGCACCTGTTGTTCTACATGGCACAGTTGATGCTAACATGAACATTTTTTTTTTTTAAATTTAAGCATTTTTTATTCTTTTATTCTTATCTTTTTTTTTCTAACCCTAGGCCAACGACCCTCGCTTGGTCCAAGCAAGGACGTCGCAGCTCTCACTGGCCACGGGTGAGGATGTCAGCATCGTTGCCGGTCACAAGCGAGGACCACGCCCTCGCCCAAATCTAGGCAAAGGCTACAACACCCTCACCGGCCAACAGATGAGGGTCGCTTGCTCTAGGTTGGAAAAAAAAAGAAAATAAAAAAATTCATAAAAATTTTGGAATTTGTTCACGTCAGCCTTGGCATGCCTTGTAGGATCGCCAGAGCTAATTAGACTACCACATCAGCGATTTTTGGCCAAAATTTGTTGAAATAACTAAATTGGCAAATCATTAAAAGTTCTATAACTTAATTGAAATAATTATGATATTTATGACCAAATTGACAAATCGTCAAAAGATTTAGAATTAAATTGGCCAAATTAAAAAGTACATAACTGAAATGGTACAAATTCGATAGATTTAGAATTTTTTGGTAATTTTTCTCTCTGGATCATCTTCAATCTCTGGATTGTCATGGCTTTTCACCTTCGTGCACTTGAAGCCACCATCGAACTCCACCCACTACGGTCTCCAAGCATTTGATTGAAGGTCCATGACCTCGGATCCCAATGTCTGTCACCTCAGAAAACTCTCAAATCTGATGTCGACGAATGTCCAGATCTTAGAGAGAGAGAGAGAGTGAGGAACAGAGGTGAGGGGTGGCGAGGGTGCGGCGGTGCAGCTATTATCACCAATTCCAACACATCCCATTGCTCCGAAACCGTAACTGGGCAACTAAACACACTCTCATCATCGCCGCGGTCGCAGCAAGCCATTGCACGGCGAAGAACCAATCAATGGGGGAGCACCTAAAGCTTAGACTTGGCCATACTCGCGGTCAGCGGCATGCTTTTCCAATTAAGCTCAGGCCACAATGGGGATCCAAGCCATTCGAGATCTCGAAGTTGAGCTCGCTTTCGCTGTCGGCTTCTCCACAAAGCAAGAAACAAAGCGATCGGTAAGCACAAAAGATGGTGAACAGTAATCAGAAAAATAACGAAGGATGAAAAAAGAAAGAAAGAAAGATGAAAAAAAATTCAAAAAATTTAGTAAAACAGCGTGGTTTCATTTAATAGGATCCACCTCACATGGCCATCCGTAACACATAGCATGGTTAGCGATAACCTGACTGTTGCAACCAAAACTTCCAGATGATTTTGCAAGCACACCCATTTGCTAATTACATGATCCTCACGTATCCAATTTTTTTAAGTCTTTTATACATGACAACACAAGACAACAACATATTAGTGCACAAACTAGAAAAACCGGAAAAAAAAAAAACGTGCTTGACTTAGAATGAAGGAGTTACAAAGCTCTACCAAATTTCAGCACGTTATTTTTACGATACAGACACAGTATAAAGTTTCTACTATCCAAAAACCATGAAATTGTCTTCCCTCACACTATGCGACCATGTGACAAACAGAAGTCCACAAACAAAAGGAAGAAAAATGAACCAGAATCAAATATCAGTCCTCCTAAAGATGAGTGGCGCTCCATACTGAGGCTGCGTGGTCACATGAAGCGTCGGAGCATGAACATAAGAAGGTGACACCTCGAAAGCAAATCGCCTGACCAGCATGGCCAGAACAACCTTGGCCTCGACCATGGCCAAGTTCTGGCCCACGCAGATTTTGGGGCCGAGGCCGAACGAGAGGAATGAGGCCAGGTGCTTTCGGGGCTTTGTGAATCTCGCCGGGTTGAACTCATCCGCATCTTCGCCCCATATCTCGGGGTCGTGATGCACAGCAATGACGGCCAAGTAGAGCTCTGTTTCTGCTGGAATTTGAACGCCCCCTAGCTGCACATCTTTACAGGTTTGCCTCGTCACCGTCACAACAGGAGGGTACAGTCTGAGTGTTTCATTCAATACCATCGTTACCTGTTCAAATTTTCTCAAAAAAAAAAAAAAAAAAGGGATAGAAGAAAAATGTAAGTTTGAGTGGAACCAAAATGATAATTTTCAATCAGACTAAACTTTCAAAAATTAGGCAGATGGAGTGGTGAAATAGATCGTTACGAAAATTAGGCAGTTTGCTTGTTCATATAATGAATTTAAAGCATTACATTGACCCTGCTTAAATAATAAGCCTGTTAGGCAGTACCTAGATAATTAATCAGGACTGAGTTTCCATGTATAATATATATTGCAGACACGAAGAAATATTAGTCTCCTTGTCATGTACAATATCTTGTTAACAGGCATGTGAGACAATTTAAACTTCTTACTCGAATGTGCACACAAGTTCTTCATTACACACATCAGACTATTAAGTTACCATCATCTCATCCTTGGATTGGTCCTGGGGATTTGATAATGGGGTTTCAAACCTTTTCTTCTATTTAAGAAGCTAGCCCAAGCTGGACAAACGATGATTTTTCTTTATTAGACAGTAAACAACCAATGAAGATAACTAAACGGGTCTATTTGTAGTAAAGTGATCAGTGAGGAATAGCGATAAA
This sequence comes from Syzygium aromaticum, assembly GCA_024500025.1. Classification (NCBI taxonomy): domain Eukaryota; kingdom Viridiplantae; phylum Streptophyta; class Magnoliopsida; order Myrtales; family Myrtaceae; genus Syzygium; species Syzygium aromaticum. The sequence goes on from CM044890.1 coordinate 11,318,236, forward strand.
CTTACAATCTTGAGCTCGTTCAGATTTTCCGCAGCCGGAAACCCGGTTTTCGCGCAGACACGGATCACTTCTTCCCGGGCCTCGTCCTGCCATTCGTGGTGCTTCCCCAGAAGGAGAAGCGCCCAAGTGAGGAGCATGGCGGTCGTTTCTTTTCCCGCAAAGTAAAAAGTCTTGCATTCGTCTATAACTTCCTCCACTCCTAATCTTTCTTCTCCGTAGGATGATGTTAGGAGAGCGAGAAAATTGGACAAATTCTCTCTCGATTTCAAGTTGTTCTCGATCAGCTTCCAGACCGAGTGGCGGGTTTCCTTCTCTAGTCTCCATCTCTCCCTATTCTTCTGAGTCGGTAGGAACCTGTGTATTATATGAAACATGCGAATTGTCTAATCTTCCATGGATATGAAGACTCCAGGCAGAGCTAGAGAGATTAACCACGACTGCTCTAAAAGTAGAAAGGTAAAGATTCATGATTAATCGAAAGACACATCATTCAATCGTGTCTTCAACCAGAAATAAGATCAAGAATTGCTGATCGACTAACTATCAACCAAGAGTGGAGATACTTGTTTCACTGCAGAGTGTACAAACAAATAGAAATGATGCAACATACGTTTCTATTCCTTAGATACTATCTGTACATATATAAGAACTAAGCATGTGAGTAGAGTAAATTTGTTTATTGATTGAAATGGAGCAAGTTTAATTAGACCTGAAGCCAGGAATGTAAATGTTCTGGTGGGCTTCAGTGAAGAGGTGCATCTGCTGCTCCTGCAAGGCGAATATGCGCTTGCCCTCTTCAAAGCTGCTTCCGAAAGCAGTCCTCGAGATGATGTCGGCCGAGAGTCTGTGGAACTCCTTCAGCACCTCCACCTCGAATTCCTCTCTTCCTCCTCGTGTCTTCTCCCACATGTCCAGCATCTTGGCCGTACTCGCCACGATCTCCGGGATCCACCCCTACTCAAAATGAAAGGAAACGCATTATGTGAAGTCTGTCCAGCTATAGACGGGATGAAGAAAACCATTCACAGTGCAAAGATTTTGAGTGAGAATCTGTGCTTTTCCTTTCTTATGGGAACCGGCGAGTCTTCCAGATTGCTTGTAAACAAAACTGATTACTGCAAGAATACGCTGCCCGTACGTTGCGGATGCTCTTTGGCAATTCGAAGAACAGTTGACCTTTGCCAAATTACCAAGGACTGTACGGCAATATACAGAACATAAAACTAGCTTCTGCTTGGTTTACTCACTGCCATTTACCATCACTTTCAGATTGCATTTGCAACATTACCTCTTTTACCACAGAATCTTTTGCTCCAAAGCTTCAGCTGTCAGAGTTGCAATGTTAATATAAAGCTTTCATTTTTCTGATTGAAAACATATCCTGAATTTGAACCCATAAAGGAAACCCGATCCAAGAAGTCCTAATTTGAGTAGGGCTTTTAAAGGGGTTCCTATTTTGGAATAAACTCTTTCCAATATAAGAAGTAGGTCTTCTTCATGAATAGCGTTCAAGAGGAGCTTTTGGTGTTCAAGCTATTATATCATCCGGTAAGATTTGTGAATTCCTTTGTGTCCGCGAGGAATTATTAGGGCAAAATACTGTATGAGTTATTAGTTATAATTAGGAGTTGGGAAATACTGTGAGCATTTGAGTAACTCGAGCGTGGTTGTAATTTTCGTTGTGTCACTTGATCTATAATTGAATTATATGCTGCACTCCCATAGGGTTGGTCCCACCAATCAAACCATCCCGTAGTGGAATCATCTTCGTAGTTGTGTGTTCGATCTCCTCACTAATATGGATGCAACGAGGGTTTTACTTTATCTATGGTACATGACTTGTGTTTGCAAATCCTTATGGAATGGTTAAAGGTGCAAGTAAAATTAGTGTCCTGGTAAGGTCCACCGGTTATGGCAAAGTTCAAGCATGGCTTGGACTTGGAAGACCTTTTGGCGGTTGACCCATAAGGGGTTGTGGGAAGAGTAGTGACAAAGTTTTAGATTCTAACGAAGCGATTGTAACTTGATTTAAACGTTAAGCCAACGTGGAGATTGTTGAAAATATGTCTTAAGTTTGAACCCTTAAAGGAAATTCAATTCAAGTAGGACTATTAATTTGAGTAGATTTCCTAATTGAATGATTTTCTAGTTTGAGTGGTTTCCTAAAGGAGCTTCCTAGTTCCTATGTTGGATCCCAAACTTTTCTATATAAGAAGTGGGGCTGCTTGGTGAATTGCATCCAAGAAGGGCTTTTGGTGTTCAAGTTAATAAATCTCTCGGCAAGATTGTAAATTTGTTTTTGAGATTATAAAAGCTAAACACCATACGAATTATTAGGTGTAATTGGAGGCCGGAAAATAGTGAGATTGTTCGTGTGGCTTGAATATGGTTATACTCTCTATTGTGTCACTGGAGTTATAGTGGAATGTGATGCTTTCCTCGTGGACTAGGTCCCACCAATCGAACAATATAAATCCGAAATCCGATTTATTTTAGTGTTTGATTGTTTATTTTTCGCAACATTTCATATTACTGTACAATGTGTTGGGCTGCACAGGACTAAGATATTATGTTCATAAATCACGTCAAACAATGGCATGGTATGCATGTGATGACAATTTGATAATTTTTACTACCTCCAGAACTAACCTTGACTCTCTCCACAGTGAAGGCCTGGTTAGCAATCCGCCGGTGAATGGCCCACTTCTCGCCCACCAGCCCAACAAGGCCTTGCCCAAACAGCTCCCGGGCTTGCGGGTTGACCTCGATCTGGTCGTACGACCCGCCCGTATTCATCAGGACCTCCTTGATCATGTCCGGATCAGAGATGGCCAACCTGGGCGTCGACCCGAACCAATAAACAAAAGTCTTCCCATACTTGAGGGACCAGTGGTAGTAGAAAGGAACCACCCTGCGGAGGATCCTGTGGTCAAACGGCATGGACTTTGACTGAGCCTCCGCGAATAGGCGATTGATCTCTGCCGTGTTGCCAAGGATGGGACGGTAGCCGGGGCCCCGGACGCCTTGCTCCGTGAAGCGGCGCTGTAGCTTTAGCGGGATACATAGATTGGAGTACGTGAATTTTGAGAGGAGGATGAGGATTAGCAAGAGGACTGGAACGAGAAGCGGTAGCATGGTTGGAGGGGAAAGGGGGGTGGAGAACGAGGAACTTCGCGAGGAGTTAGAAATATGTGGTGTGGAGGAGTTGAGCAAGCTGTGCGCAATTAAATAGAGGTTGGGCCACACTTTGGTGTTATGCTTTCCCCAAATAATTTCGTGGTTTGCAATAAAAATATATAATATATTGAGGTCTCACTATCGAGTGCTTTCAGGGCACTTTATGGTCATATCTAATAAAGAAATATTTGCATTTACAATGTATTGATTGTTTATAAGATAAAAATTATGTTTTGTAAATGACAGAGGTTGTTTAACGGGGCACTTCTTAAACACCCTGTAACAAAAGCTTTGTGGTTTTTTTATACATTTTCTTGCTTGGGTCACGGGTGATCAATTGGAAATAGGGGTGTAACCAAGTCAAGCAACTTATGAATAGCTCAGACTTCACTCGATGAATGATGATTTCTCGAGATCGGCTCGCCTAATTCCGAGTTGAGCTTGAGCTCGCTAATACGAAGCTCTGACAACCTTCCCAACCTAATAAAAAATATTCATTTTAAATTTTGAAAAATGCTTCATAATTACAAAAGGTGACTTGGAAGTAGTTAAAATTACATGGTGTACCCACACAAACAAACAGGTAGACATATATGTGTGTGCGCACGCGCGTGTAGGAAGTTAACTAATTGAGCTTGATAAGCTCGAGCTTGATCTCAAGTTTATATATCACTCTACTAAACCAAGTAGAATGCGAGTATTTGCAACTTCTATCTGAGTCAAATTTGAGCCAGTATTTTAGAGTCGAGGATCGAGCACCGATTTACGAATGGTGTGGAGCTCAAACTTGGCATGGTATCGACTTGATTCAAATCGGTTACACCCCTAGTTGGAATCTATATTATTCTACTATGAGTGAGAGTGATAACAAAAGAGGCAGTGAGATGGTTTTCATGAACTCTTAGCTTTCGGTATTTGGAAATTGATACAAATAGTCGATGAGCTATAACCCAATTTACGATATGATTTCAAAACTTTTAATTTGTTCAATATGATTTTTGAGCTTTCGTTCAATGTGCAATGTGATCCTTGAACTTTTAACTTGTTCAATGTAGTCCTTAAAGTTTTGATACACATTCAATTTAATTTCTATACTATATGAAAATGTTCGGTGTTGTCCCTGATATTAAATTAATGAAAAAATAACATCGAACATTTTCATACACTTGACAAACTATTAAAAGTCCACAGACCACATTGAATAATTATCAAAAGTCCACGGATCATATTGAACAAATTAAAAATTCATGGATCATTGGGCTAAAAATTATGAATCAATTAAATAAATTAAAAATCTAAAAATCACATCACACAAAATTCGGAAATTATTTATGTCATTATTGCGTCTTAATTAAAGTCCTGAATCTCGCATTGCCAATGAAAGAGGGTTGAGTGCATGCGAGGCTGACAGTGAGGGTTGATCTACGCATGATAATTACATGAGCACAGTATTTCTTATAAGGAGAATATATCTATATATATTTTAATTTTATAGGATGAGTAGGAGCGATGACAATTGACAAAAGAGGCAATAAGACAAAAAAACAATAATTGAAATGGGTTTTCAAGATCTCGTATCTTTCGGAATTGAAGTCTTGAAACAGGATCGAGTGCATAGTAGGCTGATTGTGAGTGTTCACCGACGCTTGATAATGACATGGAAAAAGAAAAAAAAAATTATAAAGAGATAGTTTCTTTAGGGTTAATGATTAAAAGGAAAATGAGAGGGCGACAAAGCAAATAATGCTTCCTTAGAGATTTCTACCACGAAGTTTCTCGAAAATGCCGGACATGTTGTTTGTCCGGTTTCCCCAGAAAACTGTGAATCCGCACGCCAGGTGAATCCTCTTAAATTAATAAAATAATAAAAAAAATTATGGAAATAGAAGAGATATATACTAGAAGCATCTTCAATGTAAAATATCATTACGTAAGTGTTAAAAAAAATATTTTAAACAATTTTATTACAAGTTCTGTACGCAACCTTAATAAGCTCTACCTTTCATTCATTTATTTTTGTCGTTCGGATTGCAATTCCAGGCTAGTCAACCCTAAACCTTTGCAATCCTAGTGAATGATATTTATGACTCAAATCGACTGATGCAGGAGATTGGTGGCAGTCGCAATATGAAGTATTTGCGCTAATCCCTGTTCTTATCCTTTTATCCATAAAAAGAAATTAAATAGATATATTTTTTTCGAGAAACTTGATATTTCTTTTGATACAGTAAGTGTATCTTGTCAGGTTCAAATGAATTCACAATTTGGGTTGATCATGTAAGGTGTAAACAAAAGAACAAGGAAAAAAATGGGAAATTAAAGATTGGCTTGTATTTCGATTTGTTACAATCCATAATTTGTTCTTTTTTAGTTTCCTCCGGTGACCTTAAACATATGCTGAAACAAACTGTGTGAAGCTGCCTTCAGTAAGAGTGCATCAGATCTGTGTTGGTAAAAGGAAAGACGAGTCACGGAGCTAAGAGATTAGGATGTCGGAGGAGTTGTCTTCGTCAGTTTGTCACCGTGCGCTTGAATATTTTCGCACATGAATCGTTTCTTCCTTAAAAATCAAACTGTTTAAGGCATGAATGATAACCATTCCGTTTCTCTATTCTTATATATTTTTGTTTTTTGGAACAGTTTATGAATAAAAATCCGTTTGATAACGCAATTTCATTTTTCTATTTTTAAAATAAATTTTTACTCTAAAAATAGGTCTGGAATAGAAATCAGAAGTAAAAAAAATCTACTTTTTTTATTTCTGAAATAAAAATGAGAAATAAAAAATTTTCTCATCGCTTGCTCTCATTACTAGCCAGCTGCCCACCCACCGCCCGCTGTTGCTGCCAGTCACCTCCCGCCGCCATCGGCTGCCTCCCACCACCGTCGTCCATTGTAGTTTGCCATCGTCCTCCATCGCCGATTGCCTCCCATTGTCTCTCAGTGTTGTTCGTCACCACTCGCTGGCGGCCATCCACTACTACCTGCCATTTGTCGTCCTTTGTCACTACCTAACGTCGTTCACCTCCCACCATTGGCTATTGCTATCCACCACCGTTCACCACTACCCGCTAGCCACCTTCTACCGTCCTTCGCCGGTCGCCTCCTCCTATCCTTCGCCACCGCCCAACACCGGCTGCCGTCAGCCGCTACCCGCTAGCCAACTCTCACCACTGTCCTCCGATGTTGGCTGCCGTTTGTAGTCTTCCACCATTGCGCGACGTCGGCCACCTCTTATTGTTGGCCGCCGGCCGCCTCTTGCCATCGTCCTCCGCCGCCGCCCATCATCATCCACCGCCACCCGACACCAACCCACTCCCGCCACAGTCTTCCACCATTGGCCGCCATTTGTAGGCCTCCGCTGTCGTGTGACGACGGCCACCTCCTACCATCGGCTGCCGCCCTCTTGCCACTGTCCTCCACCATCGCCCATTGTCATCCATGGCCGCCCAACACCGGCCACCTCCCGCCATTGCCAGCCACCTCCGGCCATTGCCTGTCGGCCGCTGGGGAGGAAGAAATTTTGTAATAAATTTTTATTTCAGGAATATAAATTTTGTGTCATTATCAAATGGGTATTTTGGCAAAAAAACTCATCCATGGAATAGAAATAGAAAAATTGATTTCTGGAACATAATGGTTATCATTCGCACTTAACTATTGGAGCTATATCCATTTGACTGAGAAAAGAAAGGTTAAGTTGGAAGATGGAGACATGACTGCACCGAAAAACAAGGAAGACTCAGAGAGGTAATTGATGGGGTTTCATTAGGGTGATCGGTTCTTGGTCCAATTCAGTTTCAAGGTGAAATCAGGAACCGATCATTTTTTTTGTTTTTTTTTCACCATAACGAGTGTGACAAATCTCAAGATATTGACAAAAGTGACAATGAGTGAAAAGTCATTAGGGGTGATCGATTCTTAGTCCAATCAGGTTTCAAGGTGGCACTAGGAACTGGTCTTTTTTTTGGGTTTTTTTCACCACAACAAGAGAATGATAAATCTCAAGATATTGACAAAAGAGACGATGAGTGAAGAGTCATTGTGATATGGTGATTAGGGAAAAACGTTATATGTGGGTTTAGTTCATATTTTACTAATTTTTTTGAAGAAATAAAATATAAAAAAGGTATATGCAGTTGGTCCGGTTCAGTCGGGTTCCCCTTTGGAACTAAGAATCGGACCGCCCGAATACCGATTCTACTTTTAAGAATCGGGAACCGGATCGAACCGAGTGGTTTCTAGTTCGAGCAGTCCGTTTTGTACCCCTAATTTTCATCTCAAAAATAGACAAAATAAAATAACACAGGTGCAATGTTTGTTTGCCTTTTCCTTTCCCCTTCAATATTTTTTCAGGACCTAATAACTTGTGCTTCTTTCTTTTTTTCCAGCTGCTGGTGCTTAGACTCGTTGCAAACACACACGGAAGCATTAAAGACTTCAAAGCAATGGATGAATCAGAGCTCGGGTGGGACTTAAAAAGAAGTGAAAAAGCAGAAACCCCACTAATAAGCCCTGAGAGAGACGAGATGATGATAATACGTACCGCAAGCACAATATTGCAATAGTTACAAGGGATGTAGCGGAGCAATTACATGAATACGATATCTTCAAAAAGTTTATGACTAAATTAGCAATTCATTAATAGTTTTAGAACTAAATTGACACAATTAAAATACATATGATTAAATTGGCAAATCATCAAAAGCTTGTTTTAGGATTAAATTGACCAAATTGAAAAGTATATAACTGAATTATTAAGAATTTAATAGGTTTAGGATTTTTTGGTAATTTTCTCCAGTGGATCACTTTCAATTGTCATAATTAGTCACCTTTGCGCACTTGAAGCCACCACCGGCCTTCACAACGATCCCCACTACGGTCTTCTAGCATTTGATTGAAGGTCTATGACCTCGCATTCATGGTCCGTCGCCTCAGGAAAATCTCAAATCTGATGTCCACGAAGGTAGATGACCTTGGATTCAAGGTCACGGGCCTCCAAATCAGCGAAAATGGAGGTCTGCAAGCTCAGATCACGGTCGTGGACCTCCTTCAGCGCAAATCTAAGAAATAGATCAGAGAGAGAGAGAGAGAGAGAGAGAGGAACAGAGGTGAGAAGTGGCGAGGGTGTGCCAGGGCAGTGTGACTCTGCGATTATCACCAATTCTAACACATCCCAGTGCTCCCAAACTGTAACTGGGCAACATAAACACGCTGTGATCGTCGCCGCCATTGTCGCAAGCAACTGCACGGCGAAGAACCGATGGGGGAGCACCTAAACTTAGACTTGGCCGCATTCGTACTCAGCAGCATGCTTGTCCAATTGAGCTCAGGCCATGATGGGGAGCCAAACCAATTGATATCCCCAAGTTGAGCTTGCTTTCGCTGTCGGCTTGCCGTCCATTTCACGGCAGCTGCTACACTAAGCAAGAAACAAACCGATCAGTAACCAAACAAAGATGGTGAACACTGAACAGTAACCAAAAAAGAATGAAAGAAAAGAAAAAAAATCAGAAAATTTATAAAAACCACTTGGTTTCGTTTAAAAGTGTCAACGTCACATTGGCAGCCATAACACGTGGTAGGTTAGCCACTGAAACTTTCGAGAGATACTTGGTCGGGTCAAGGGGCTTGATAGCATATTTACTTAAAGTTTAAGCCTACATTGACTCAATCGAAAAATTGAGAACTGAAATTAAATCAGAACAATAGATATGATTTTGCAAGCACACCCCATTTGCTAATTACATGATCCTCACAAATCCAATTCTTTTAAGTCTTTAAGTCATAACAGTTGATACACATCGACCTGTGCAAGTCGTTAAATTCGTGCCCGTTTGGGCCTCTTTTGGACCTGAACATCCCCAGACGTTAAACCCTCAGGGGATAAAGGCAACTCCCCTGCCTCGAAAAAGATTGTGACTAGTATTTCTCCTCTTAAGACTTGAACCTTAACATGTCCTTAAAAGATTACAGCCCAATATCCTAGGGTTGTAACTACCGCAAAGGGTATTCCCTTTTGTCATAAAGAAAAATATATGGTGGAGATTATGGGTGCATGACATGTGAGCATCAGTACATTAATATAAACAACGCATTAGTGAAACCCGTTTACAAACGATAGGCTACGGAGGTTCCTACGGACAAGGCAAGGCAAGACGACAACATATTAGTGCACAAACTAGTAAAACCTGAAAAAACGTGCTGGACTTAGTATAAAGAGAGTTACAAAGCTCTACGAAATTTCAGCACGATTATTTTTACGATACAGACACAAAATAGAGTTTCTTTTTTATCCAAAAACCCTAAAAATTGTCTTCCCTCACAGTATGCGACCATGTTACAAACAGAAGTCCACAAACAAAAGGAAGACAAATGAACCAGAATCAAATGAGTCCTCCTGAAGATAAGCGGCGCTCCATACTGAGGCTGCATGGTCACAAGAAGCATCGGACCATGAACATAAGAAGGCGACACCTCCAAAGCAAATCGCCTGACCAACATGGCCAGAACAACCTTGGCCTCGACTATGGCCAAGTTTTGGCCCGCGCAGATTCTGGGGCTGAGGCTGAACGAGAGGAATGAGGCCAGGTGCTTTCGGGGCCTTGTGAATCGCGTCGGCTTGAACTCATCCGTGTCTTCGCCCCACATCTCGGGGTCGTGATGCACAGCACTGAAGGCCAAGTAGAGCTGTGTTTCTGCTGGAAATTGAAGGCCCCCTAGCTGCACATCTTTACAAGTTTTCCTAGTCACTGTTTCACAACAGGAGAGTACAGTCTGAGCGTTTCATTCAATACCATCGTTGCTTGTTTAAATTTTCTCCAAAAAAAAAAAAAGGTAAAAAGACACTAAAAATCCCAAACTTTATCTCTTGTGACACATTTATCCCGAACTTTTTTTGTGACACCAAAAATCCCAAACTTTATTATTTGTGACGCATTTACCCCAATACACATTATCCATGGGCATTTTCATCTTTTCTGCTTTTTCTTTTTATTTTTTATATTTTTCCTTTCCGGCGAGGGAGGCCCTTGCCGGTGTCCGGCGAGGCTCACCCTCGCCGGAAAGGAAAAAAAAAGTAAAAAAAAAAAGAAAAAGCAGAAAAGATGAAAATGCCCATGGACAATGTGTATTGGGGTAAATGTATTACAAATAATAAAATTCAGGGTTTTTGGTGTTACAAAAAAAAGTTCAGGGTAAATGTGTCACAAAGGGTAAAGTTTGGGGTTTTTGGTGGCTTTTTCCCAAAAGAAAAGGACAAAAGAAAAATGTAAGTTTGAGCGGATCCAAAATGTTGATTTTTCAATCATACTAAACTTTCAAAAATTAGGTGGATGGAGTGGTGAAATAGGTCGTTAGGAAAATTTAGACGAGCCAAATGCTAATAGGTGGCAATGAGCTTGTTCATCTAATGAATTTAAAGCATTACATTGACCCCGCTTAAAGAATGAGCCCGTTCGGCGGTACTTAGATAATTAATCGGGACTGAGTATCCATGCATAATATATATTGCGGACACAAAGAAATATTAGTCTCCATGTCATGTACAATATCTTGTTGACAGGTATGTGAGACAATTTGAACTACTTACTTGAATGTGCACACAAGTTCTTCATCGCACATCAGACTATTAAGTTACCACCATCTCATCCTTGGATTGGTCTTGGGGATTTGATGATGGAGTTTCAAACCTTTTCTTCCATTTAAGAAGCTAGCCCAAGCTCGACAAACGATGATTTTTCTTTATTAGACAGTAAACAACCAATGAAGATAACTAAAGGGGTCTATTTGTAGTAAAGTGATTAGTGAGGAATAGTGACGTTGACACCTAAATTTTGGTGACCTAATTAATCGTTCATTGCATAGAAAATTAGAGATCGATCTTGGCTCCTAAACAAAAATAATAGTTAAATTGCATATATATTAGGAGCATTTCATTGATAGTTAATTAGGCCCATATAATTTGCATATTTATCGGACCGACGGCAGATAGACTTGAACGAATAGTTTTGTGCTTAATCAAATTAATTGAACTAAGCCCATGGTGATGAAAATTTGGCCGAACCCATCATTCATATGCTCTGCACATGTGATACTTCAAGTTAAGAAATATAGAGAGCAATATTACTGTGATATTCTGAATTTTGACCCACTTTCGAGATTTATGAAATGGTATTATCATTAATGCACTTTCTGTTATATCTCACTCTAAATTGGTCATTCTTGAGAATACTAACCGTTAGGAAATGGTTAGTTAGGATTTCGGTACGCACAACCCAAGAATTCGAATATAAATCGACACTTCGACCATAAGGTTTGACGAGGGGATATTTTGGACAATTATAGGCTGATCCAAGAATGATTATGGAACAATTTAACAATGTTACACAATTGAGTTACAGGTGATTCCGTTTAATCGTTGTATGCATTCCAAACGTTCCAAAATTAATTTCTAACGATCATGTTATTCGGAACTAGTAATTGACCCTTGTAATCACATGACAATCGAAGTCGCCATGGCTCGAGTAAACTTAAACGTAGATTGATATCAAATCAACCACGGGTCGACATACGTAAATCCTAAAAGCTGCCCGTTAGTTTGAGATACATGAAAGTCGCGCTTGATTGATTTTGGTCACGAATTGGAATCCGAACTTGGGTATTGAACTTTCAAGGATATCAAAATTATTATATTGGATGGCGCCGCGTTAAACTCGTTTTATTATCGGTTTGCTCAGAAATTCTCAAAAAAGTGGAAATTGGCTCGGAAATTGGAAAAGTCGATTTTACCCATGTATGTTCCAGAGTTTATTTGCTGAGTGGAAGGACATAATGGTCTTTTTATCCTAGTGGCCAAAAATCCTCTTAGACTACTTTGCCCTTGCCCTTGCCCTTTTTGGTTAATTACAAAAATGCCTTTCTAGAAACCTTTTTGCAAGATTTAATCTTGACCTTTGGATGAAACTTGGAGGGCAAGACTTGATCCTAGTCTTTAGATCTTTGTTTGGGCATCAAGAACACATATCAACCCTTAATCTTGATTGAAGTTTCAGCCCTCTTTCTCTCTCTCCTTTTGTTCTCTCTCTCTCTCTCTTTATTTTCTTTTTCATTCTCTCCCCCCTTTTGGTTGTGAGCCTCACCACCACCCACCAGCACCTTAGCCCACGTCCCTTGGTCACCGTGGACCACCGTGAGCCACCCCTAAGCCACCGATCACGCCCGGATCAGCTGCCATTCGCCGGAAATTCCAAATCTGGCCGTGACTTTGCTACTGCTTGGATTTGGTTCTTAGCTTAAATTAGTGGTAAGTAACTCCTTAAATCTTGATTAGGTTAATAGGTTACCAATGGATAGTGTTTAGGAGCTGTTAGGGTAATTTAGGGGTTAATTTAGGGGTTATGGTAGATGTTGAATTGAGGATTTGTTGGTGGATGGATTTGATGATTATATGGCTGATTTGAATGTTAAGATAGGTAGGTTATGTAAATTGGGGTTGAGCATATGTTTAGTGTTGCTAATTATGCTTAATTTGGCTAATTATGGTTATTTTAATTAAATTCATGGGTTAATCTTGTGGCTGCAAAAAGCATGTGTTAGGGGCTGAATTGGGTGACTTGAATATTAATCATATGGCCCCCATTGATTTTAGATTGATTAACGTTAATTTAGGGGCTTAATTATCATGATTATGCACTAGTTTTAATTGTACGGTTTAGATTAAATTAGGATATGATAAAACCTTAATCATATGGTTGATTTGAGATATGAAGTTGATCGTGTGGTTTTGATCGACAATTGCATGACTAATTAGTCGACTATGTGCCGATTAAAAGTTTAATGACGATCGTGTGGTGGATTAATTATTTAATGTCGATTGCATGGTTAAATTATTTAATTGTATGGTTAATTTATTTAATCATGGCTGAGTAGTTGACTAGGGCCTGATCATGCAGTTGGAATGATGATTTCGTGGCCTAGAACGAAGATTGTGTGGTTAATTATGGTTATTGTTGGCTTAGCATGACATATCGTGATCATATATTGATGTTTGATACGAAAACGAGTACGATTTATGGCATATTTATTCGTAGTAAATTGTACAACATAAACACTTGCATTTGCTAATTAAGGAAGATTAAAATTGGCAATGTGTGATTGTTTATGTGTATGGGCATGATAAGTTTCGTCTAAGACGAGTTCGAGATGATGCCCGGCGGAGGTTTGGATGCTGTCCGGTACCCAACTTGTCTGGGGGATTCGATCCCAAACATTGCGGATCACAATGGAGGTCAGATTGATACTTTTAAAGGGAATGCCGTCCGATACCCAACTTATCAGGAGGGGGGTTCGATCCCGGACGTTGCCACGCCCAAAGTAGTGGGGTGATGCTTGGCTATTTCAGAAGACCGGCGGGAGTTCGGTGTGACCTATGGTGGGTCGTTAATAATCTGGACAACTTCAAGTGTTATGTACATATGGCATGCTTTGCACTTGATTATGGGATAAAATCGTGAGGCACGGTATGGGACGGGCCGAAGTGATTTCATCTTATAATCGAGATTCGTGTGAACGATTAAGTATGTCTGGATTATTATTATTGCCATTATGCATTTTGAGAGTATGTCATGGTTGTGATGCGATTCGAGAACTCTGCATAGTATGTGGCACCGTTGTTCGTTTAATAGGTACTTATCCTATTTGTTAGAATTACATGATTAGGGTGTTGGAGGTACGTATTGCCTTAGTCGAGATTTAGGTAGTTTACTTATTGAGATTTTATCTCATTCTCCGTTGTTAAACATTTCAATCCCTCGACCTTGATTATGACTAAGCCTCCGCTACGTTTCAGGGTACCAACAGAAATGAAGCATTAGGTGACTGAGTACCCAGTTGGTGAGAATAGAGCACTACCAGGATACTGTGAAGGTTTTTGATAGGATTAGAAATCCCTATCTTTTTGGAGCTCATCTTTTGGTTAGAGTAGTGAAGTAGATCGGTCACTCTATCCCTTTTTGGAGTATGTGTAGTATGAGTTTGTGACCTTTAGAAAGACTTGTATACGTTATCACTGTATGTGACGTTAAGTTTATAAAACGGTTTGTTGGTTTGTTTAAATTATCTCTCTCTATTTTCCCGTTTGAATGTTTGTTGAATGGGGTGTTCGTCTAGCTTCCGCGTTTATTCTCTTATTCGATGGTAATGAGTCGGCAACAAATCTTGGGAGTCGTATTCTTAACAACCGTGGCGGGATGTTATGTATTCATAGGGTACGGGGCGTGACAATTATCGCAATCTTGGGGATTCGGCCACAAAAGGGTAATATCCCGCGTATATATATTCAGCCGAGTGTAACTTGCAATGAGTAGAATATATATTTACGCGGTTGAATGAAAAAGGGAAAGGAATAAGGACGGATCACTGGAAATGGGAAATTAATTGCACTCATAGGAAAATATATCTTCAGCCATGTGAGTAGTATAAGAACGGATATATATTAATATTTTAAAAGAGGAAAGAGATATTTATTCCTCCCTTGAAGAGGTCCCGTGGCTTTGCATATAAAAGGAGATACACGTTCAGAGGAGAAGAGGTCTCGGTCAACAGAGGTGACTCTTATAATTTTCAAACACAGAATCTTCAGAGGCACAAGAAACACACGTGAGTGAGAGTAAAAGTGAGAGAGAGAGAGAGAGAGGCGGTCGCGCAGGCGCTTGCCTCACAGTCGCGCCGCCTCGCGACCGCACCGTGGGGACCGCTGCTATTGCTGCTCCGCAACTCTGACATCCCACCGCTAATTGTGCAGCCGCCGCCGGTTGCCGCCGCTTCCCTCACAATCAGACCTGTGGTCGTGAGTTGCAACCCTCCTCGCCGTGTCCCTGCTGCCGTGACCAGACGCCAGTTACTGTGGACTCAGCAAACCGCCAGCGACATGCCTTTTAACTTCACGGTGAAAACCAGCGAATCGCCTCTTTCCATCGCAAGTCTCGACGTGTCGATATCTTTAGATGTGGTCCATTCCAATCCCCATTGACCACCGCTTGGAAAAGAAGTCCTTGAACCCCGCAATCGGTGAATTGGAGTTGGAATAAAAATAGCACAACAGTTCACATAGTGGAATTTCAATTCGTGTTACACAGAAGGAAGACACAATTTTGGACATTAGTGGGTGATCTTTCCTCGTTGCTGGATTTTCCGTGGTTGTTTCCCGTGCCCACGTCGGACCAGCTGCTGCCCCACCGCGACGCCAACATCCTTCGAAGTTGCTGGTCACCCCGAGTCCCGACGCTAAGCCGCCGCTGTCTCAGTGCCTCGTGGCATCCTTACACTACCGTGGCCGTATTCTTGTTTTGCAGATTGATCGGGAGCACCACCGCATGCACCGTTGTGTCTGCCGTTGATCATCCACTATCGATCACCATCCCGATCTACAATTCCAGCGATTCAAATTTGAAAAATAATCCGCAAATCAGGTAAAGATCTCTATCCGGTATATTTTTAAAATATTTAGATTCTTAATTTGAATATTTTGAATATTCTATGAATATTGTGTGGATTGCTAGATATCTTAGGATAATGTGTGCTATATCCGCAATATTTGAAAATACTCAAAATTAGGAATTATCCTTAATTTTGCAACGTATTTGGACGACTATTCGACATTATCCCTAAGGTACGATACGTGACGATACAGAAAATCGTTATCTTGTCTAACATCACTTGGATACAATAATAGATTTTATTTACTTTCCAAATTTAAACAATCAACTTTCTATCGATATCTATAACTCTATAAATATGACCGTTAGTTTGGTTTCTTTGCCTTATTTGAATTTGAAGAATTTTGCAGATTACATGGATTGTTTGAATGTGATTGTTATCTTTGTTTAATTGCTTTCCTTTTAAATAAAGAAAATCCAAAAATTTGTTAGTTAGATTTAAATTAGAAGTTTTGCATGTTTAGGGAACCCTAAATGTATCTAGAAGATATGATAATTATTTAATTTAAATTAGGACTTTAGATAATTTATTTCCTAGTTTAAATTAGGTGTTACTATAATCCTAATAGATTATTTAGGTTATTTTAAAATTTCGAATTTTAATAAAAATCCTAGAAAAAAAGAATCACTTTAAGATAGATCAAATTATTTTCTCTAGGATAGATTGCATGTTGATTTGAGTATTTTAATTCTAAATTTCAATGAGAAAAATACAAAAAATAAATAAATCATTTGTCCGTCATTAGAATTAGATCACGTCGTCGCATGACATATAGTTCGCATGTTAGGTTGCATTAATTGCATATCATTTTTTTTGCATGTCATGGCATATAGGTTAGTTTGCATTTTAATAAAGCACAAACCCTAAAGAACATCTTGAGTACCTTGCTTTGTTAATTAGAAATCATATTAGGATTGTCTGTGTGATTTTCTACTAACAATGCATATGCTTGCGTTGCTCTAAGGTACATCATTCTTCTATTCTTGCAATTTATCTATTGCTTTCTTGAGTGTTAAATTGATGGTTTGCGCACCCGCATAAACACCTCATATGTTAGTGATTAGATAATAAAATAGATCCAGACTGTCTACATAAATATTTTTGAAAAGAAAAGGTACCAAAATGGCGTTAGACTAAATCTAGTGTAACCAAGTCTCTGAGCTTAGAATCTCTGATTCGTAAGAATAAAACATATTCTTATGTTTTATTTAGGTTTTTAATCGACTTACCACAAATAGATTAGTGGCGACTCCAAGTATAAAAACTTTTGCAAGTTGAAAACTTAAACCTTAAGTTGCGAATTGGTAGGGCATGAGAGGGCCGAGTTAAGCTTAGTCTTAATAATCCATTAGCCCGAGAAATTTTAGGTCGCGACAAGTGATTAACTTACAATCGTGAGCTCGTTCAGATTTTCCGCAGCCGGAAGCCCGGTTTCTGCGCAGACGCGGCTCACTTCTTCCCGGGCCTTGTCCTGCCATTCCTGGTGCTTAATTCGCCGGAAGGAGAAGCGCCCAAATGAGGAGCGTGGCCATCGCTTCTTTTCCCGCCAAGTAAAAAGTCTTGCATTCGTCTATGACTTCCTCCACTCCTAATCATTCTTCCTCGTAGGATGACGTTAGGAGAGCGAGAAAATTGGACAAATTCTCTCTCGATTTCAAGTTGTTCTCGATCAGCTTCCGGACCGAGTGGCGGGTTTCCTTCTCTACTCTCCATCTCTCCCTATTCTTCTAATCTTCCATGGATATGAAGACTCCAGGCAGAGCTAGAGAGATTAACCATGACTGCTCTAAAAGTAGAAAGGTAAAGATTCATGGTTAAACAAAAGACATATCATTGAATCGTGTCTTTTCCCAGAAATAGTATCAAGAATTACTGATCGACTAACTATCAACCAAGAGAGGAGATACTTGTTTCACAGCAAAGTGTACAGACAAATAGAAATGATGCAACATATGTTTCTATTCCTTAGATACCATCTGTACATATATAAGAACTAAGAATGTGAGTAGAGTAAATTTGTTTATTGATTGAAATGGAGCAACTTTAATTAGACCTGAAGCCAGGAATGTAAATGTTCTGGTGGGCTTCAGTGTAGAGGTGCATCTGCTGCTCCTGCAAGGTGAATATGCGCTTGCCCTCTTCGAAGCGGCTTCCGAAAGCAGTCCTCGAGATGATGTCAGCCGAGAGTCCGTGGAGCTCCTTCAGCACCTCCACCTCGAATTCCTCTCTTCCTCCTCGTATCTCCTCCCACGCGTCCAGCATCGTGGCCGTACTCTCCACGATCTCGGGGATCCACCCCTAATCAAACTGAAAGGAAACGCATTATGTGAAGTCTGTCCAGCGATAGACGTGATGAAGAAAACCACTTACAGTGCAAAGATTTTGAATTAGAATCTGTGCCTTTTCTTTTCTATGGGAACCAGCGAGTCTTACAGATTACTTGTTAACAAAACTGATTACTGTAAGAATCTGCCCTTACGTTGTGGATGCTCTTTGGCAATTCAAAGAACAGTTGATCTTCGCCAAATTGCCAAGGATTGTACGGGAATTTAAAGAACGTAAAACTAGCTTCTGCTTGGTTTACTCACTGCCATTCACCATCACTTTCAGATTGCATTTGCACCATCACCTCTTTTACCTCAGTATGCGCAATCTTTTGCTCCAAAGCTTCAACTGTCAAGAGTTGCAATGCTAATATAAAGCGTTCATTTTTCTTATTGAAAACATATCCAGAATTTGAACCCGTAAAGGAAACCCGATCCAAGAAGTCCTAATTTGAGTATGGTTTTTAAAGGGGTTCCTATTTTGGATTAAACTCTATCCAAAATAAGAAGTAGGTCTTCTTTGTGAATTGCATCCAAGAGGAGCTTTTGGTGTCCAAGCTATTATATCATGTGGTAAGATTTGTGACTTCCTTTGTGTTCGCAAGGAATTATGAGGGCAAAACACTATGAGTTATTGGTTATAATTAGGGGTTAGGAAACACTAGGAGCATTTGAGTAACTCGAGTATGATTGTAATTTCTATTATATCATTTAATCTATAGTTGAATCGTGTGCTGCTCTTCCGTAGAGTAAATCCCAACAACCAAACCACCCCGTAGTGGAATTATCTTTGTAGATGTGTGTTCGATCTCCTTACTGAAATGGATGCAACGAGAGTTTTGTTTTATCTATGGTACGTGGGGTTGTGTCTACAAATTCTTATGAAGTAGTTAAAGGTACTAGTGAAGTTGGTGTCTTGATGAGGTCTAACAGTTATGGCGAAGTTCAAGCATGGCTTGGACTTGGAAGATCTTTATGGCGGTTGAGCCCACCAGGGGTTGTAGGAAGAGTAATAGCGAAGTTTAAATTCTAAGGAAGCAATTGTAACTTGACTTAAGTGTCGAGCTTTTGTGAAAATTGTTGAGAATATGCCTTAAGTTTGAATTCTCGAAGGAAAGTCAATTCAAGTGGGACTACTAATTTGAGTGGTTTCCTAAAAGGAGCCTCCTATGTTGGATCCCAAATTTTTATAAGAAGTGGATTTGCTTCATGAATTGCATCCAAGAAGAGCTTTTGGTGTTCAAGCCAATAAATTTTGTGGCAAAATTTATAAATTTCTTTACGAGATGACAAGGACTAAATACCACATGAATTATTGTGTGTAATTGGGGTCTAGGAAATATTAAGATTGTTTGAATAACTCGAGTATGGTTGTGCTCACTATCGTGTTGCCCAAATTATAGTGGAATGTGACACTCTTCTCGTGGATTAGGTCCCACCAATCAAACAACATCAATCACAAATCCAATTTATTTTCTTGTTTTGTTTATTTAATTGCTTGATTATTTGTTTTTCGAAACATTTCATATTACCGTGCAATGTGTTTGGTAATGCAAGACTAAGATGTTATGTTCATAAATCACGTCAAACAAGGCAGGGCAGGGCAGGCTTGCGATGACAATTTGATAATTTTTGCAGCCTCCAGCACTTACCCTGATTCTCTCCATAGTGAAGGCCTGCTTAGCAATCCGCCGGTGAATGGCCCATTTCTCGCCCACCAGCCCAACGAGGCCTTGCCCGAGCAGCGACCGGGCCTGCGGGTTGAACCCGATATGGTCGTGCGACCCGCCTGTGTTCATTAGGACCTCCTTGATCATGTCCGGATCCGAGATGACCAACCTGGGCGTCGACCCGAACCAATAAACAAATGTCTTCCCATACTTGATGGACCAGTGACAGTAGAAAGGAGCCACCCTGTGGAGGATCCTGTTGCCAAACGACATGGACTTCGACTGAGGCTCCGCGAACAGGCGATTGATCTTCGGCGTGTTGCAAAGTATAGGACGGTAGCCGGGGGCCGGGACGCCTTGCTTCGTGAAGCGGTGCTGTAGCTTTAGCAGGGTACATAGATTGGAGTACGTGAATTTTGAGAGGAGGATGAGGACTAGCAAGAGGACTGGAACGAGAAGCGGTAGCATGGTTGGAGGGGAAAGGGGGTGGAGAACGAGGAACTTCGCGAGGAGGAGTTCAAAAATATTTGGTCTGGAGGAGTAGGGCAAGCTGTGCACAATTAAATAGAGGTTAGGTCAAACTTTGGTGTTATGCTTTTCCAAATAATTTCGTGGTTCGCAATAAAAATATATATAACATATGGGGCCCTTATCAACGAAGCTTTCAGGACACTCTATAATCATACCTAATAAAAAAATATTTACACTTACAGTGTATTATACATAATAAAATAAAAGACTACGTTTTGTAAATGATAAAGGTTTTTTAAACGAGGCACTTCTTAAACACCCCTATAGCAAAAGCTTGTGGTTTTTAATACATTGTCTTGCTTGGGTTATGCGTGATCAATTGGAAGTAGGAGTATAACCAAGTCAAGCAACTTGCGAATAGCTCAAACTTGACTCACTCGAGATCGACTCGTACTCGCCCAATTCCGAGTCGAGCTTGAGCGCTCGTTGATGCGAGGCTCGACAACCTTCCCAACCTAATTAAAAGTTTTCATTTTAACTTTTGAAAAATGCTTCATAATTACAAAAAAAAAAAAAAGGACTTGGAAGTCCTTATAATCACATGGCGTATCCACATCTACATTTAGGAAGTTGATTAATTGAGCTTGATAAGCTCGAGCTTAAGCTCAAGTTCATATATCACTCTATTATAATCAAGTAGAATGCAAGTATTTGCAATTTCTATCTGAGTCAAGTTCGAGCCGATATTTTAATGCCTGATCAAGCTTGAGTTGAGGATCGAGCATCGATTTACGAATCGAGCGGAACTCAAACTTGGCACCGTATCGATTTGATTCGAATCGATTATGTTAAATTATGTCTTGAGTTTGAGTCTGTATATAATATCGGATCCGCACTCGCGGGATTTGCCAATACACGGAAATGAGGAAGCACGTCCGCGCATCATTTAACGAGAAATGGCGCATGTTCTGACTATAGAATTATACAACTCCTTCCATGGCCAACGTACCCACAGGCTATTTTCTTCTTTGGCCATACATGAAAGCTCCTTCAAAGTAGCCGCAAGAAGAATTAGCCAAAATAATAAGTGTTAATACCATGAAAAATTTTAAATTAATACATTTATGATAAATTTAGCCCAAATTAATTTTTTAATTACAAAAAATCCTAAATTAGTACATATGTGACAATTTTACCCTCTATTAGTTTCTGTTAAATTTTACCATCAAATTTTTTAGTTGTATGACATGTAGCAGTTGACGGATGTACCGTTTTGAGGTTTTATGCTCTGTTTATCACAAGTACACCAGTTTGTGATTTTTCGTAATTTAATAAATGATAAATTTGTCACAAATATATCAATTTGGAGTTTTTTATGATCAAAAAATATATCAATTTAGAATAAATTTATCATAAATATATCAATTTAGAGTTGATAAATTTATCATAGGTATATTAATTTTGAACTTTTCGTGGTATTGATTCAAGTAACAAGTTGTGGGCTTCATTTGTCTTCATTCATCAACTTCTTCTGTCTATAAATGGGAAGAAGAGGAAAGCAGAAGTTGTGCTCATCTCTTTTCAATGCATGACGTGCTGCTTGCCCATAAATTCTGGTAGGCATCGTTGGTGCTGATTGTGGGCATTTAATGAGGTCATTTAATGATGGCCGTTCTTTCTCATTGACCGCAAGCTCTCCTATATTAGGAGAGGAGCTCTCATAAAAATAAGTAAGAAGCCGAGAGAGCTCCAGAGACGAAGAGAGGAGCTCGGAGAGATTTGTGCGGAATCGAGTCAATCGAATTGAGTTATTAAACATTGTAGGTATAGGGTATATACTAAGGATGGAAAATATTTGAACATGAGTGATTGTAACACTGTAATTCTTTGATTTATTAGTGGATTATTTATTGGTTCTCTCCATGAACGTAGGTTCCAACAGTAAGACCGAACTACATAAATTTCTCGTGTCCTTTTATCATTTCTCATTTTATTCCTCCGTCAAATTTCTATAGTTCTTGACTTAATTGCAAAGTTACAATCCACTTCCGTTACAACATATTATACCCCTAGTTGGAATCTATAATATTCTAATATGAGTGAGAGTGATGACAAAAGAGGTAGTTAGTCAAAAAATTGAAATGGTTTTCAAGAACTCTAATCTTTTGGAATTGGAAAAGTGACACAAATGATCCCCCAACTTCGACCTAACGTGGCCTATGAACTTTTAATTTATTTAGTATGGTCATTGAACTATCACTCAATGTGCAATATAATCCTTGAATTTCTAATTTGTTCGATGTGATCCCTAAATTTTAGTACATTTTCAATCTAGTATCTAGACTATGGGCTCGTTTGGTTCAACTTTTCAAATGCTATTTGGGGAAATGCAAATATTTTTAGGTGAAAGTCACTTGGGAAACTACAAGTAGTGCTTGGTAAAAAAGAATTTGTGAAGTTACTTTGGCCTAAGTAGTGTTTGGTAAATTTTTTTTTGCAAAAGGCTTTGGCAATTTTTATTTTTAATATTCTGGTTTTGCCCATAATACTGTTCATCTTCTTCACTGGCGAGGGCGGCCGACGAGGGCGGATTTGGCCGGCGAAGGGCCGGCGAGGTCGCCCGACCCAAGCGACGACCACCTGGGGTTGAGCTACCACCCAGGCGGCCGGCGCCTAGGTCGCGCAACCCAAGCGATCGTCACCTGGAGTCGCTCGACCCAGGCAGTCATCACCTAGAGTCGCGCAACCCAAGCGACGATGCCTGGGCAGTCAGGCAGCGGTTGCCTGGGTCGCACGACCTCGTCGACCTTTCACCAACCAGATCCGCCCTTGCCGGCCACCCTCATGGTGAAGAAGATGAACGGTAACAGGGACAAAACCGAAATAAAGAAATTTGAGTGAGGGCAATTTGGGAAGGGAAAAATAGGCTTCAGCATTGGACTTATATTGAATGAATTGAATGGCAACATTGAACAAATTAGAAGTGATCTTGAACTAATTTGGTTCAATGTGATCTTGAATGAATGAAATGATAGCATTCAAAATTTTCATATAGTTCAGGAATTGCATTAAGCATGTATCAAAAGTTTATTGATCACATTACACAAATTAAAAGTTCGAAAATCATATTACATATTAAGCTAGAATTCGTTAACTATTTACGTCATCCCTTTTGAATTAAAGTCTCGAACCTCTCATTGCCCAGGCATGCCAGGCTGATTGTGAGGGTTGACCTACGCATGATAATTACATGAGCAGATCTATATAAAATATAAGAGTGATGACAAATTGACAATTGACAAAAGAGGTAGAAAGATAAAACAAATGAAATGGTTTTCAAGATCTCGTCTCTTTCGGAATTGAAGTCTTGAAAGAGGATTGAGTGCATGCGAGGTTGATAGTGGGTGTTCACCTACACATGATAATCACAGGGAAAAAGAAAATAAATAAATATATCAAAATTAAAAATTAAGAAAATAGAAAAGATATATATTAGAAACATATTCAATATTAAGTAAAATAAAAAATTTAAACGTCTTTATTACAAATTCTACCTCTATATACAATCTCAATAAGTTCTGGCTTTCATTCTTTTTTTTTGCCGTTCCAGTTGCATTTACAGGCTAGTCAATTTTAAACCTTCGCAATCCTAATGGATGATATTTGTGACTCAAATCAATTGATGCAGGAGACTTGTGGTAGTCGCAATATGGAGTATTTGCGCTACTCCCTATTCTGATCCTTTTATCCATAAAAAGAAATCAAATAAATATATTTTTATCAAGAAGCTTGATATATCTTTCAATACATTAAGTATATATTGTCAGGTTCAAATGAACTTTACAATTTGGGTCAATTATGTAAGGTCTAAACAAAAGAAAAAGAGGAAAAATGGGAAATCAAAGATCGGCTTGTATTTTGATTTGTTACAACCCGAAAATATCGATATGAATATCGAGATATAACTTTTCAGTAATCTTTTAAAATTTAAATAATGTTTTAGATTTGACGAGAAAGTTTAAATTTGACTTATGGTCAATCTAGATGAACAACCATAATTTAAATTAACATATAAGTCAATCAACATAATTTTGAATTAATACAAGTTGCATCACCAAATCAAAGACGCCCATAGTAAAGCACTTCCTACGCCATCAACATATATTCCACGTTCAAAACGATCAAAACAAGGAGTGTATCCCATCAACATCAAGAGATCATGTGGATCACGCATTGTTTATTATATAGCTTCCATTATTGAATTAATTATCTACAAGTTCAACCGGCTGCCATGGGCTTGGGAAACGAATTTGTCGCCAACAGGTCTTCACCGTTCTGACAAATAATCGAGACCGTTAGGATGTCAGTGCCTTGTTTATAAAGTTTATCGCTACTGAAAACAAGTCATTAAGACGAGGTTAGGGGCAATAGGTCCAGCAAAAACTACAAACAAGGATGATCGTCTAAAGCCGATCCTCTTACACGATCGTCAGACCAGGTGGATCCCACGTAAACCCTACTCATTGGTGTATGTCGATTGCGGTCACGCGCACAAGAGCACTCCAACTTTGTCGATCCTGGCTTGCCACATTAAGATATAGGTCGTTCATTGCGACTTTCGAGCTACTGAGAAGCTGAGACAAGCCCTACGATGGCCAAAAGGAGAATACAAACCGATCGGCTCGCCATCAAGCATAACAAGTTTTCGGTAAGTGATGACCATCAGTCATGCTGCAACACAATATCGGGACGCCAAATCACAAGCTTCAAAAAAACCGCCTATATCAAGTACTGTCGGCGGGGCAACAGATAATTGTCAGCAAGATCAATTTTTTCTCCGCAACCCATTCGTTTTGCCTGAAGGGTTCCGGGAGATGTCTCGAGCCACTTTGGACTTCTTTTTGCCTAAGAGTGATTCATGTCATGGTAACCGCCCATTTAAGGAACTCATGACGCCGATCTCCGCCGGACGTCCATCTAACGCATCTGGTAATGCATCAAATCCCGAATGCAATCTCAACAAGCATTAACAGAACTATACAGTCTATTCATCCAAGTAAATATGATGCCTCAGCACTAGGACATAGATACAGCTAAATATCACCTATGTGGACCCGGCCATAAGCAAAATCTTATATGTGACCACTATGTACCCCATCATCCCTCAGAAAAACCGGATTGCCCCAGTGGAAAATCCACTGAGTTTTGCCATAAGCACATTGGGATTTTACACAGGATTATCCAAGATTACAGTTACAGAGAATAAAACACAAATAGCACAAAATTTGACCGGTAAAAACCAATCACGAGCGGCAGGTGTTGAAGATCTCGCCTCGCATCATGTCAACGGGCATGTGTTCCAGAGTGTAACGCTCTGGACCTAAATAAAGACTTGTTTTCTCCAAGAGAGCCAGCCCTTCATCTCTGCCATATTTCGAACTATAGAGCTTCAAGTACTCGTAGTCCTAAAAAAGTACAAAGACATGTCCTTTAAAATATGCAGTTACAGATCATATTAAGAAGTTCAACACTAAGCCTATCAAAGATCCAAGTTTCATGCTAAAATATGGCACGCATCTTTCTGTATCATACTACAACCTCAGTCAAACACGACGACCATAGCAAACACATAACAAATGTCTAAAGGGATGGAAAAGATGCAAATTTTCACCAGATCAGATGAGGAGGCAAAAAAGTGCTTTCCATCAAACGACGGGTCAAACCAAGGGCACCTCTAAGAGCTTGTATTTTTGCCTCACCTGCAACCCACTGAGGATGCGCTCAAGTCTGATCGAAGCAACTGGTTCCTGAGAAGATGAAAAGACTTCGCCGGGGTAGAATAAAACACCATCACCAGGTGGAAGACCGCGTCTAAATCTTATCTGCTCAATGACAAAATAATGCACTCAAGCATGGATAACATATTGCTGCCATTTTGAAGTTTGAACAATGAATCATCCACAGATCAAGCAACTACCTCAGCACTAGGAACTGTCGCCTTTTCGTAACAATTGGCACCCCAATAAAGAAATCCTGTACCACCTTCCTTCCATACTCGCCACATAACAGCACGATGTTGTGTCCCCCGCATCCCGAGGTGCCAGTTGGGATGGGGATCAGATGGTCCCATGCACACATATGTCCACCACTCCTGCAGAAAAGAAAAAACTGTTTCTTAGCAATTAATATGATGACTAATTCAGAAATAAAAGTTAACAGTACATCTCTACTAATAAACAAGAGTAGTGCTATCAATATTCCGTTGCAACAATCCAAAGGAAGCAAGGAAACAAAAAATTAATAAATAAAGTAAGAGAGGAGAGAGATAACTAGATCATCGCTTTCTGTACTTCCTTTATTTTTCTTCAGACTTCTTATAGTTAGTTTCCCTAGAAATGAAACACACTTCATTGCACATCATCACACCAAAAGTCAATGAAAAAATCGACTAGATGAAATTAAAGGATGAATTAGTCATATTGTTCAAATGATAGGCTGAGTTTTCCTTCCATTTTCCAAAATCACAAGATTTTGCATCTCTAATACTAGCAAGTAACAGGAATTAGTCTTATAAAACACCATGGTTTGCAAACTATCAAACAATCAGAGAGCATCTCCAACAATTGTGCACAGGATTTGATTCCTGTATATAATGGACAGATATTAAGAGTCCAAAACTCCAAATTGCTGCCACTGTTGAGGCCCCAGTTGGATTATACTTAGTTAAAATCCACCAGTCCATCAAATTATGGATGCAGTCTGTCATGATTCTTTTTTATTTCTTTATTTTCTTCCAACATTTGGGTGCCATATCTATTTTTTGGGAGAGTATGATTGTGTTATTTTCACCAATGACTCAATAGCATTATCGAGCTATGAGGGAGTAAACCAAAAAATAATCCAGTGAATAAGTGTAATGAATCCTAGTGTTCACACAAAAATGTCAAAACACCATACATTTCATGGTGAATGAGCCCTATCCTACCTTGGCAGGATCATCCAATTGACCTCTCACCAAAAAGTCACTTGAGACATGCTCCAGAAAATAACCAAGCCGTAGCTTGTACGTAAAACCACAAGGCTCTTAACAGTACACTGCCTGTATGCCTAGGGAACAATTATGTCAATTGCTACATGTTAGTTAACATAGTAGTTAGAAAATGATATAAAAGCTTGGAAAATATAAATCAAGGTCTTAAATTCTACTTCCTATGCACTTCAACAAACCGAACTGCAGGCAACTTCAGAGTGGCTGTCTGTATATGCCTAACAAACAATTATCTCAATGTCTATCTGTTAGTTAACATTTAGTCAAGGAAATGATAAGTTTTAAATTCTCTTCCAGTCTTCTACTACTCCCGTTAAACTTATCAAACAGCGTATAAAAAGGCTGGAAAGACTTCGGTACCAGTTACCAAAATAGTCAGAGGACAAAGGTTTTCAGGTATCTTCGCCAAAAAAAAGACAGATTATCAACACATAGCTTCCAGAAACTTGTCAAATCATTTCAGTTGGATAAAGAGACAGAAACTTGTAGATAGTAATGACCTTTAATGAAAGCTCGAGGATTATGAGGGTAAGAGTTCAAATAGATTGATAACATAATGAACAGACAGATTAAAGTTTTTGGGAAGAGAGAGGTAAAAGAAGAGACAATCATCAACCCGACATAGTTTTTAGTAAAGTTACTTAAACCACATAGCAATATTATAAAATATCAAGTGAAATTGATCTTGTCCAAGTTGAACGTCATCGAATATAATATTTTCTGTCAAATTTAGAAATGATAATAAAGAACATGAAATGTTGTAATTGTATGATTGGATAAGCAACATCCGCGTTAAGAAGTCGAGACTATTACCTCACCATCTGCTGGCTCCAGCTCAGCAATGATATCCTTGACCAAATCCTCTCGATTGCCCAGCACCCACTCACTGCATATATGAGAAATTCTCGTTAGCTGTCGGATAACAAGATATGGTTCACATCAGATGGATACCATGTCAAACAAAGAGCTTTTCATTCATACAGTATCAGCAGAAAGGCATAAATATTCCACCTGAGGGTCACATCACATCCATGACTGAGCAAGACCAGTATAAAAATTCAAGATTTGGAGATGAGAAAGAAAAGGTAAGATGGATTTTAATTTAAGAATGAGTAAAACTGACACCTGAGATAATCTTATTAAGTGCCAGCCATGCTAAATAATGCCAAAACAGGCCCAGTGGTGAGATTCAAGTGATTGTCAAGGACTCAAAAGGCACTATGGAATCTAACTCCATAAACATGCGATGTTCTACCCCAAATGACAAGGTGTGCACGCATTAATAATGGCTCACAAAACTTAATGTGCATGAAGAAGCATTTGCGAAAGCCAGCCTTGCATCTTAGATGCAATATCTCTCACTTCATGTAGACAGGTATAATACCAAAATTTTCAAACGGGATACTCTGAAAACATATTCATGTCAATGTAAAAAAGCATTATATCACTAGAACATCAAGTCTAGAAAATGTAACTAAAGCTTCAGAGCTCCCATTAGAATCCAATATCATTTTCCCAACACTGTTCCTGAAACAGCTACCCAGACGGGACCCTCCTGGGAAACAGAACACAAGATAAGATGGCCCCAAAAAGCAGGAGTACCACTTATAATCAACAAGCCATCTATACTCTCCTACATGGTGAAATTTAGAATGCCCATTAAAAACATACCTAGTACAATATATTTGAGTGTGAGGGCGGAGATACTTCGGAACCTTCAGAAAAGCCTCAAAGGCATTAGGAGCAAGAGGCATGTCGCTCGGCCCTAAGAAATATGGGGGAAGACAATAGCAAAACACATTATAGTAGTTATAAAAGCAACTATAGTATCAAAAACTATTGCTGAAGTGATGCAGGAGCATAATTCTAGTTTTATCATGTTTTAGTGTCTTCTCTTTTTTTATTGTTTTATTATGGTACTAGGTTGATAAACAGTCATGTGCCAGTCATGTGACTGTTAATGGAATCCAGTAGTTAGCGAGTTGAAGTCATTGTGTCAGATCAAGGGTTGAGATTGGCAAACCTCCGTAATGCTCCCCTAAGGCCTCATTAGTATCTTCTTCATTCAATAAACATTGTTGATTTCTATAAACCCTGGAATATCTTTTCTCTATTCCATTTTCAATTCAATTCAGCCACCCATGTTTTATGCTTTTTGCTATCTTTTACTTCTCCAACTATGTCAATTGGTATCAGAGCCCT
Organism: Syzygium aromaticum; assembly: GCA_024500025.1. Classification (NCBI taxonomy): domain Eukaryota; kingdom Viridiplantae; phylum Streptophyta; class Magnoliopsida; order Myrtales; family Myrtaceae; genus Syzygium; species Syzygium aromaticum. The sequence continues at coordinate 11,347,626 of CM044890.1, forward strand.
TGTTGGATGTGGAAGAGGCAATCAAGCCCAACAAATAGAGATGGTTCAGATGAGACATATGATTGAAGACTTGTCACAAGCTGTTCAAGCTTTGCAGCAATAAGATCCCGTGAAAACCCATATCGAGAATCCCGAAGGCAACCGTGATCCCCTTGGACATGTCGGCAAGTGGTCCCAAGGATGATAGTGATGATGGATAAGATGAAAATCCCGTTCATGATGCCAGACCCATAAATAATGTGGTAGGATTGGGAGAGCAATTGTGTCATACTTAGATCTTGATGAAGAGATCAATCCTTCTCATAAAGATTTGAACTTGAAGTGTCAGTTTAAGTGGGATGATGAGGAAGTCATGCAAATAGTTGTTTGGGATGACATTAATGATCAAGAAGAATTTGAAATATCTTACCTTGGAGAGGGTGATAAACTGCAATTGATTGAAGATTACTGTGAAAAATATAAATATACTCTTGAAGAGTTTCTTCAGGAGACATCAACATACGTCACAGAAGAGGATGGGCAAGTATGTGGAGGAAATGCTAGCCAGTTTAAAGTTAAAGAGCAAGTATTCTTCATGTGGAAGGTAGGTTTTGTTATTCCAGAATAATTTTAGGGTTCAATTGAAAAGATAAAATCCTCGATTCTTTTGAAGATGTGATTCAATTTGGAAGAAATTCGCTTCATCTCATTAATCAACACTTAAAAACTCGAGGTCGAGTGTTCTTCGAAGGGAGAAGAAAGATGCTAACCAGGAACAATGATATGGTAGAAAGTTCTCAGTGAAACCGTGGATAAATCATGCATTGAAGCTAAATGGTTTTTGGAAAAGAGATGAAGAAGATTGATACAGAGAATCAGAGACCACACTTAAGAAGTCTTCACATACGAGCTTGATTCTCTCAAACCCAGGTAGAATGATGCAGGAGCATAAATCTAGTTTCATTATTTTTAAGTGCTTCCTTTTTGTTTAGGATTTTATTATGTTATCAGGTTGATAACCAGCCATGTGCCAGTCATGTGACTTCTAATGAGCTACAATGGTCGAGATTAGAAGTCGTTATGTTAGAACAAGGGTTGAGATTGTTTAATGAATGTAAACATCGAATAAATAGGCCTTCATATCATTTTTCGTTAGTATTTCTTCATTCGATAAACATTATTGGTTCTTTAAACCCTAGAATATCTTTTCACTCTTCCAGCTTCAATTCAACTCGATTCTACCCCTATTTTTGTTCTTTTTGCTGTCTTTTACTTCTTCGACTACATGATTTGATATTAGAGCCCTTGATAGAGTTTTCCCTATATCATGAATGTTTCGATCTAATAAACTATGACAGCAAAGTAATTTGCCAAAATCAAAACGCCACTTATGCTTCTAGCATGTCCTCAGACTAAATTATGATAGCTCTATAATGCGTTAGGATTAAAATTACTAATCAAATGATCTAACCGGTCTTTTATCGATGTCCAACTATTAGACAATGTTTGCACGTCATAAATGCATCATATTGAAACTAAGAAAATTCAAACCAATTTTTTATGTCAGTAACAACATGAGATTATTAAGTGACCAGTCCACCAAGTGCAGCATAGTGAAAAACATAAAAATAAAAAACGAAAGCAAGAAGAAACGCGATTATAATGGTTGTCAAGGAAGAAAAAACACTTACCACAATAGTAAGTAGTTAATATACGAGCATCAGGAGCCTGAGCATGAATTTCACTGGCCATTCTGCGAATGGAATCATATTGTTCTGAATTCAGTGGCTGCAACCCAATTACACGATATGAAACATCAGTTATCATGACTGAAATGAAGTTCCATTCTCTTTGATCATTTTTTGCATGGGACTTATTGTCAATTCTATCTCATTTCTCCTAATCTCCAAAATACGTACCTCATCCCATAGGTAAAAGTAGGCTTTCTTCCAGTGGGGCTTTGTCCTCAAGATCTCAATTTCCTTCTGCAAATAGTCCTCTGATGCAGTGCCGCTGTTGCATGTTAAAAAGGTGGTGTAAGCAATCAGCTTTATCTGAATGTCTTTGCAAATATACTTGATCACAGTGAAACATGTCAAGCAAGTAATAGGATACCGTGAGACTGCATGACAGTATGGTACAGCATATGCTGCTAATCGTGGGTCTGAGAAGTATTCATCGGATTTTGGATGGTCAGCTGCAAAGGAACATAAACCACACATTCCACATGCTAGTTCAAATTAGAACCTTGCAATATACCAGCTTATAATGGACTAGTTGCAAAATTATATCGAAATTTCAGCTCGTTAAATGAATATACCAGGCCAAGGACTGGTATATGTCAAAACACGCATGCTATCACCCCATCTGCAAAAATATGGACTGATTTTGTATTGAAGGAGCCACTTGAAATGCCGATCCAGCGCATTATACCACTCTTCTGTCCCATGTTGGACACCAAACCGATCCTCAATTACAGTATCAGATATCTTCAACACGGTTAAAAGGAAAGCTAATCAAATCAATCTCCCAGTAAATGAAATTGATAGGTCGTTTTTCCTTGTTCTTCCACAAGAAATTCTTATCCTAGATGAGTTAAGACAGCACTGACAAGTTAATAGAGTTTGGAAAACATAATTGCACGCTAGCGCTCACAATTCAGCATCTTGACACATTCCCCAACTATTTACTACCTTTCTGGTCTCAATTAATTTATTCTTCACCAGCTACTGAAAATCTTCAACGAACAAAAAAATGCAAAGGGCCAGTTGCTGCATTTCTAAGAAAATCCAAATTGTTCTGCCAAAAGTAGCGACTGTCATTTGGCATGGGCTCCTCTGAGCACACAACTAGATTCTCATGCAGTCCCAGTCCTCCACTTGATTTATCTATAATTCACTGCTATAGTTCGTACTTTAACTTGAAAATTACTTCTGCGAACAGAAAGGATACACCAAAAACTGCGGGTAGTGAGGGAGTTGCAGGAAGAACAAAGTCCCACACTGTCAAATTTAACTTCACATGCACCGGAAGGTTTGAAACAGCATCTTCATCCATCAAATCATCTAATGCATCTTCTGAAACGAACTCAGAAAACGATGGGGATAATAGAACTCTTCTTAAAGACATACTTGCTGATTTCACTCTTTGTTCCTAAAAAAATACATGCGTAATAAGTCACAACAGCCAAATACAACCAAAATTTTTTAATTTCAGAGCTGATGTATGAGTATGATTAATCACCACTTCTTCCAGTGGTTTTTCATCTATTTGCTCCACAGAATCTAGACAGCTTCTAAGTTCCCTGTATAGTTGATGCTTCTCCGCTCTGGTTAAGCCTTGACCTGCCGATTTGATATACCTAAAACCATAAGTACAATTAATATTAAGCTGTCAATCATCATCAATTAAGCTGAACAAGGATAAAGTGGAGCTCCTACCAGAAACTTCTAAAGCATACCACAGAGCAATAAACAAAAAATGATGGCGAAAGCAGTAGGATATTACTCTTTATCCAGCTTTGTCGCAGTAATTGTGATCTCCCCCTCATATTGCCCAGGAGGTTGTTCGCCGGGAACATCTATTGATACCCAAATTGCTGTAGTTTCACTGCCACGAGAGTAAATCAATCTCAGTATGGACGTGTGGAGTCAGTATTCTTCACATCATAATAGGGAACCTCAATGTGGAGAGTACCCCGGAAATAAGCTCACTTGACTTGTTGGAAGATCAATCGGAACAAGAGCATCCGGGACACCTAATATGGGCACCACCCGCCGCAGTGTAACTGACTTTCCAAGAGCCAACCTGTTGATCACAATATCAACAAACATGAGTGGAAGACTGTCATGAAATGCATAAAAAAACCTGATGTCACCAAACTAACCGATCACCGGATTTGGAGCATAAGTCACAACCCTGAACTTGCACTACCCCTGCCGTGCCAGAGCCACCCCAAGTAAGTTTTGGGCGCATAGCAATTTGAACACTTTCTCTCTCATTCCTTGCTGCCAACAGATTTATCTACAAAATAAAGAGCGTTTATGAAGCTGGAAATACTTGTAATTTGAATGAAGATAAAATCTCTGCTCCTTGTTCACATTGATATATTTGAATTGTTGCAAAATCTCTGCTCCTTGTTCACGTTGATATATTTGAATTGTTGCTATGTCAAGACTACAAATGAATTTAACATAAACTTGGATGAAGGGTAGAAGCTTCTCCAAACTCCTTGAAGTGAATGCAGCAAAGGAGACCAAGGCAAAAATTCACAATTTTGGAGGGTACGTAGTCTCTTCCATTGTCAATACTTACTCAAAGAAACTTGACATTATCGGAAGAAGATATTGTCATACCTCTCATATTCTGGAAAAGGTAGACTTTTGCTGATGAAAAACAGCTCATACCCACCCTTCCACCCCACTACCTAAAGGAAAGTTACACTGAATTTCTTTAAGGACTTAATGTCCTCTTCAATTAAGGAGAAAACTAACCAGCAGATTGTCATCTCACCTCCAACTTTCTCACCTCCAACTTCTTCTAGAACTAGTTCTCTGCGACAGTGACAATCATAACTGATTCCGGTTACACAAATTGATTTATGCCTATATCATAGACCAATTGCATCACAAATTCATAGAAATTGATTACCCAGAAACGATCGCACCTAGCGAACGTCAACAGGGACTCTCTACATTTACCTTATGCACCTAAACTCACAGAATGAAAACGTTTAATTTGACATCTACAAAGATACACCCAGTATGGAAAGTTAAGACAAGCATAAGAATGTGGGTCCTGCGTAGAGGCATTATTTCTGTGAATGCTAAAGCAAAATGCTCATTCATAACATGCATGCTTCTACATCTTCATGTTTTACGCAGCAATAGAATATCCAATTTCCTATGTAACACTAATGCCACTAGTTGTGTAGGTGGCCCCACATCAACATCTCATTGCTCCAGTTCGCATGTCAAAGAACCACTATGGGCAGGCATGGTAAGTAAATGTCTAGAAAATAAACGGCATCTGTGCTCATAAACAACTGATTATGAAACAAGTATAGTGCATACCGGCTCCAAAGGTCGAGGCATTTCCTGATGCCCAACATTTGCTGTGCTCGGCATGCACCAGATATGCACTAAATCTGCTGTAGGAACCTCACTGGGGTTAATTGATTCCTTCAGTAGATTTGAAACGTGAAAGCCACCATCATTCCATCCATAAGCAGTTCCTCCTCCAGCAACACCTTCAACTGGCGGCACAATAATGTCTTCAGGATTGGCTCCTGTTAGTATTATGACCGCACAACATGGTGAGGTGGAGTTTGAGGAATAGATCTTCCTATTTGCTATGAGAATCTGAGATCCATGCATTGCATTTAAGAAAAATCAGCATTTTTTTGCACGGGCAGAGTACATTCTTGAAATAATTGAGTTTGCATGACCAGCAGATTTGACATGGAACATGCACACTTGCGTCGGCCTAACTGGCAAGCTGAGGCCCGAGATTTCTAGCACTCAACAATGACGATCTCTTCTTATGGCCCAACTTTTTCTTCAGACATCCAAGTGAAAATCCAAGTAAGCACGACAAAAACCGGGGCCGACACCGCAAGTAAACCAGTCTAAAACACTTGAATTGGCCTTAAATCAAATTCCAACTTCTACCAAAAGTTTGTACAGTGTTAAATAACGAAATTTGCTTCCCTTGATCAGCCCGTTCAATTACATGGAGTAATTCGAACGCGCAGATTACCACGATCCCGAAGAAGACGATCAAAATTCCGGCTCAACCGTCCGGCTCGGCAGGAAGGAGATCCAAACGATTCGAGCTCGAGATACCTCCTCCTCCTCACTGATTCCCTCGGGCGAGAGAACAACAGACAGCCCGCGAGCAAAGCAAAAACGAGAAAGCGGGAGACAGAACTAAAGAAGGGAAAAAAAAAAAAATCGGTTCGCGGCGCAGCGCAACATCAACAGGTCGGCTCGAAGCGAAACGCCGACACTCACCGGAGCTCTCCATGTCCTCGCGGGCGTCGAGACCGGCGGGTGGCGCGGGCGTTGCAGGACCCTGGAATCGGAGGAGATCGACCCCGCTCAGCTGAGCGAGGCGGGAGGGTGTCCGCACGAAGGTGCGGGGTTTAAGAATTGGGCGATCGGTGGAGGACGGTTCTGGAGGGAGGGAGGGCGGGAGGGAGTGAGAAGGAAGACGAAACGGGGGGGGGATAGATGATGGAGGAACACAGCTTGATCGGTGCGCTCTGTTTGCGGTTCGCGGACTGATTTGCGCCTTTCCAAAGCTTCGTGCGAGGGGCAGGAGGATCGGGTTGGGCCGAGCCTTCATGATTCCCGACCTGACCCAAAACCCTATACCGACGCGCTTGGCCCGACCCGACCCGGCTCGAGACCGTTCATCATATATCCACAGCAATGGGTCGGGTTTCAGGTTCTTCTCTTTTTTTCTTTTTTTTGCAAATAGATTGAAAATATGTGTGAGCCCGAATAGCGAATAGTGATGGAATCAGCATCCTCACCTTCACATTTCCCCATTTATTCTTATTACAAATAAATTGAAAATGAGTGCTTAAATTCATTTCTTTGCATGATTAACTGAAAGCACCAGTTAATCAACTGAACTCGCAAAGTTAAACGTGTCATGCGTGGTGTGGGCTAGGTGATGCTAAGTACTTGCAGAGCATATTGTTGCAACAACATAATGATAAAGAAAACATTTAGGGTATCCGAACCAACTCGCAAACTTGTAGCTAGTGACTACCATCAATGACCGGTAACTTAGATAGGTAGATGTGCACTTAACCTATGTGCTAATGGCGGAAAAGATTGGAGTTGAATGTTAGCAGAGTAATCCTCCTACTAGCATTTCCAACAATTCCTTCACTAAAATGGACAATTACAAAGAAAAAGATACATTGTTGAAGTGCCACCAAATTCTCTATAACACTTCACCCTAGTATGTTCAGCAACCCATTTGACAAAGATCTTGTCACGTGGCTATCCATCCTCATAGCTCAAGGTCTAAACCAAATCTGTGTCTCCAAGCCTCTAAATGACGCTTCCACTCGTTCTTCATCTTAGCAGGAAAAGTGTTGATTAAGGGCCTTCACAATGACACAACTAGTTAATTCAAAACATAAAATATGAAACCAAATGCAACTTCAGCTATTTCTAGGCTTCTAGCTAGTAGACATACAAGGTAAGAGATATTTTTTTTGCCAGGTAACCAATTTTAGCTTTAGGTTCATTTTGAAGATGGAACTTAACCATGGTCTAGATAGAAGAGACTTACCTAATTACAAGGTCAACAAATGTAGCTAAGGCAGCGAGTCGATCGATTGGACCCTAATGCTGTCACGGCGATCACATCCTGCAAGTCTTGATGGTTGGCATTTCTTCTGCATTTGACCACGAAATGTTAAGGAACTTCTCAAATTGCTCCCACAAATTGCAATAGAGATAATGTTTTTGAGTAAACTAAGAGAATCCCAAGATTTTCATTTTACCAAGAGTAGCAGATTGGGGTCAACTCCTTTTCTAACAAACACCTTGCGAGCCTGTTACTTCTTCTCCTCTGCCCGCATTTTGGTAATGCTGGACCTGTATATGATGATGGTCCTACAAATCAACCAACAACAACTAATCAGGTGAGTCGGTGACCAACTCTAGTTGCTTCACAACCTCATCTAGGTCAACAAGACAAGTCCTGTGTAATTTGATCTAGGAAGCAAAACAAGCAATCTAAAGCACAAAACACAACTAATCTTCGCAAACACAAACAATGTTGCATCGCACAACTTGTCCTGTAGTTGTTTTACATTAAAAGACAATCATGTTTAGTTCGCAGCCATTAGTAGCATGAAGTAAGGCAAACCAGTGACTAGGAAGAAATGAGTTTAACCTCACTCAACATCAAATGAAGCTCGTTCCTAGCTTCCGATATCCTATCTCTATCATTGCTATTGACCACATAGATAAGTCCCTGTGTGTTCTAAAAATACTGTTTCCACAGGGGTCGAATCTCCACTTAAGTCGATCCATATGAGGCAGCCAAATCTTGCACGAGGCATTAAACACTTAGCAAAGAACATCACGCTTTAAGACCAAGTAACCGTGGAGATGCATGAAATCACACTTCAACAATGCTTCCACTTTTGGACATAGAAATAAATCCCAGTCGATAACACAGATTAAACTAAACTAGCTAAAACAATTGTCTAATTTTTGCAAATGAAAGCCTTCCCTAGAACTAAAAAAACCAAAACCCATCAACTATTGAAGATCTTACCCAACAATTAGCCCTCGAAAACCCACGATGCAAGCTCTTTCTTCTCCTTCACACTCAGATCAGGCACTTTCCCGGTCGTCCTTGGCTATCGATAGGCCGGTTCTGGCACTTCTTCTTTCTCTTCTTCTTCTAGAAGCTCACTACCCGCGTCTCTCTCATGGTCATTGTGGCCGTCATCTTCGCCGAAGATCTCCCCTTGAGGAACCACATCAGTCGACGGCTCCGAATGCAGAGATGATGTTTGAGTGAATGGTGCAATGGACGAGGAAGTGGAGAGAGGATGACAGCAAGCGAGGTGAGAAGGAAAGGAAGAGAAGGAGGGTGGAATGGAAATTAGGGCTCGGAATGGGATAGTGGTGTTTTTGGGTAGCGGTGTCAAAAGACCCGCACCGGCCCGACCCTAACAATACCCACTCCTAAAAAGCCCTTCCCGATTCTAAGACCCGACCCCAAAATACCCCAAAATTTTGGGTAGGGTTAGGCCAAACCAAGTCGGGTTAGGTCGGCGCCGGTTTTTTTGACACTCCTAGCGAGAGGTCTTTTGGCTTGGCTCAAGAGTTGTGTGTGCGAGGGGGTAGCGAGATTGGGAGGGCGGGACGTGAACGCAACAGAAGGTGTCCGCCGTGTGACACTTTGCTACTTCAGATAGTCCACATTTGGCCATAAACTGTAACGGCAGTCAATCTTTTGTCCATGGTCATAGGGATAATGAAGTTCATGAACTTTGGTTAACTGTAACACGTGATTTTTGAACTTTTAATTAGTTCAATAAAACCTTTGAACTTTAGTTTGATACTCAATATAATTTTTGAATTTTTAATTTATTCAATGTGATCAATGAACTTTTAATACACATTCAATGTAGTCCTAGGATTATATAAAAATGTTCAATATACTCTCTGTTATTGAATTAATGAAAAAATTATATTGAACATTTTCATATAGTTTATGAATTAAATTGAATATATACCAAAATTTTATAGACTACATTAAACAAATTAAAAGTTTAGGGACTATGTTGCATATTGAGTTGAAATTCAAAGGTTACATCAAACATTATGCTTAAATTTAGGAATTGTTTGTGTCATTTTTCCAACATTCAACTATTACAGATCACGCACTGAACTTTTTCTTCTTTATTAAATTCGTTCGCCCTCCATTATATTTTCCGTTAGCATGAACGATTTACATTACTTTCAAGGGGTAAATGGCTATTTTCATATCATTTTTTAAATAAGATCTCTGTTTTACTCCCGAATCATGTTAAAAAAAACTAGAAATATAGTACACGAAGAGAAATAAACTAAGTAGAGAATTTATACCGGCAAAATTAAGTATCGATAATGTCAAAAAAAAAATTATCGATAATCAATGGATATATTAGGGGTTTTGAGGAGGTATGTTAAGAAAAGGAAACACAATTTAAGTTAAAAAGAAAAAAAAAATGTCTCAAGAACCCAAAAAAAAAAAAATGCAAATGCAGGGGCAAAGGTAAGGCCAAGCCCAGCCCACATTTCCCCTTCTCTCTCGCTCTGTCTCCATAATCAGATTCCACCGTCCCGTCCCGCACAAACATAAATAAAAGCCTCCCGCTCCCGCCACTACAAAAATTGGCGCCGTCCTTCCCTTCACAGTTCACTCCCACCCCCTCTCTCTCTCTCACTCACTCTCTCCATTCCTCGAGGCGCGCGAGCTCGAGCTGAAGCTCTCCACCGCGCTCTCTCCGGCTCGCGGAGTCGGCCTCGTTTCCTCTCCGCGCTCCGGCGGAAGCCGTTGCCCCCCGCCGCTCGGATCTGCGGCGCCCGGTTCCGATCGCCCGATCGCATCGGCTCCGGCACGGTCTCGTCTCCCAAACCCGGACCCCGGCGCTCCGCCCGGCGGATCTCCGAATCCGTGCGTCGTTCTTCAACGCCGGTTGGTGGTAAGTAGCGGGAGTCGCTGTCCTGGCCGTTGTCTCGGTCGTTCACTGTTATCGGTCGAGTATTTAATCTGCGCGATTTCAGGTTTGCTGTCGATTTAGCGACTGTTGTCTTCAGATCCGATGCTCGTGAATTAGCCGGCGCGCCTTTTTTTTTTCTTCTCTTTAACGTGCCATGAGTTCCTCCGGTTGCTTGATGATTGAGTCGTCAGGTCAACAATGATGCTTTCCTCTCGGGATCGTGTGTTATGCGCTTTTTTAGGTCTCTACTGTCCCGCTCTGTGGGGAACATCAATATCTTGTGGGAACTTGGTAGGGTTTAAGATCTTTTATGAACTTCGATTTAGAGTCCAGATTATTGGACCCGAGGAAATGGGAATCCCGGTGAAACCAGTCGAGTAGCTCTAGTGCAATTATTGCTTTTCGCAGAGATTGCAGCTTTTAGACATCATGGAAGGTCATGGTGGTATGGATATGTCATTCTTATATGCACGAATGGCTGGGGATCGGAATGATAAGAAAATGGCTTGCCGATAACGGCTTGGACTTCCTCAACAAGTAATTGTAGACCTGAGACGAGCTGATTTATTATAGCTTTCTACAGGTTGAAGTTGTCATAGATTTTCCTTTTCAGAGTCAGGATTTTTTGGCTTTTTTGACTCCATCTTCCACATAAGCACTAAAATCCGAAAGCTGTTACTCGAGATCAGAGAATTTTAATACAATTTGGAAGATCTGGTCGAATGGTAGAAAAATCTGTGGGCTCATTAGGGACAGAGAAATGCTCAACCGATTTATAGTGGTTTGGTTCCAAATCGGTGCCCACTTCATTCCCCAATATCGTTCGGGAGTCATGCCCAATCCACTAAACTTGAAATCTCGTACAGAGGTTGGTTTACAATGGAGCCAACTCTCCTTCACAAATTGGGTGCACTCTTTTACAAAATATTTCTCACACAGTTCAATCTCTCAAGAGTTTTGATTGCAAAGTATGTACGAGAGTTTTTAGCGAGTGTGTGTAGTGTTCTCTACATGCTTAAGGCAATGTGCAACCCTATTAATAGAAACAAGCTCAACTAGCCGTTAACACATTTCAAACGGCTAGAAATTCGACTGCTGAGGCTTCCGGGTGTGGGCCCAAAAAAGGCCTGGACACCCACTGGATTGGGCAGACAAAAATTAACTTTGAACTGCAGCAGCCAAGTGTCTGAAGATAAACCTTCTGCTACTTGGCTGGACACCTGGCCCTTCTCTTCAGAGTTGAGATAGTCTTTGTATCTGTTCAAAATCATGCAAAAGATACTTAAACAGTACAAATATAAATCCAAATAATCAATGACATATTTGGGTGAGTTTTGTTATCATCAAAACTGAATTAGGGTCAACAAAAGCACCCCTTAACATCCTTGCACCGGACAGCCTGATAGGGTTGATGTACCTGCCAAGCTAGCTCAATGAATTACAACAAATATATTTGACACAAGTGCAGATTCCAACAGACTAGAGTCACGTAGAAGTTTGATCTGACATAATTTGATTATTATGTTTTGGGCTTAGACCTAGATCAACTGATTCCTCCTTCCACATCTCCTCTTTGCCACTATCTCTGTCTGGTTAAATGTGTTCTTTTCCTATTCAAAGTGCTGCACTTAAATATGGAGTTGCTCGAGCATGCTTTTCCGCAGACCTTGTTTATTAGATAATGTGATCCAGCTCTAAATTTGATTGCATTTCATTTCGTTAATGTAATTTCAATTCTATTCCTCTTCTGATTGTTATCTTAAGAGTAATGTTTAACAGCCATAGCATTGATGTGTCTTTTGATGATCAGTTGAGTTCCTAATGGCTGCTTGGCATGAATCACAGGATCTTGAAAGCTTTCTAGAATCTCGAAAGAGGATTAAGTCATTTTCAAGGCATGGAGTTAAGAAGTTGTATCCACTTGCATTCTATCCAGGCAATTAAAAATGGCCAAGTGACCAAAGTCCTAAATATAACGCGTGGAAGGCCAGCACTTTTATTCAAGAAAGTTGCTGATTTGTGTGGTTCAGGAGATGTCAAAGACCTCGTTACCTTCCGGAAGTTTGAGCCAAAAGATGAACTTGATGTCTCAGATTTTGATGACGCTGATGATGTCAGAGGTGGATTATATCCTGACACGGTGGGAAGAAAAACAGCTCGATCCAACTTGAATTGTTCAAAGTTCAACTGTGTTGATGAAAAGAACAGCCTTCTAGATGATTTTTTCCTGCAAAATGTGACATTGAATCAAATTAAAGAGAGATGTAAAATGCAGAAACGGAAACGAATCTTGTGGGAAGATTCCAGTGCAATTGATGATGATTCTCGCTCTCCTAAAAAGGAGGTTCGTTCTCACTCTCTTCCTAAGGAAGATGAACTTGATCTCGAGGAGCCTCTGATTATTTGGAAAGCCAAAATGAAGAACTTCAAAGGCAAGAAGGTTTCCCCTAAAAAAAACAAAGATTCATCATGTCAAAGTGCCAAAGTAGTTGTCAACGCAGTACAGATCCCATCTCCTCAATCAACCCTGCAATCTGAAGGGAATTTATGTATGCCTATTTCTGTAAAAGTTGAGGATGAGGCCCATGACTGTGGTTCTAACTCACAGAATGGAGTTGGTGCTCCCAGAGATTCCTTAGAAGTTGTCAATGATGGACAAGCCACCACCAACATGACAGTTTCCAGTGAAGTGCCCAACCTGGCTAACGAATCTTATCAGGATAATCAGATTTCTGTCTGTGAAGAATCCGAGATTTGTGTTCTCAATAAAGTGCCATATGAAGACATGGAGCATGCCACGTTGGCATCTGAATCGTCCAACCTTGACGTGGCAATTTCAGTGGTCAGTAACTATGGGTCCTCTTGCAGCAGTCAGGCCACAAAACAACCCTGTGTCCTCTTGAGATGGCGTTGGCATGTCTCAGGATGATGCTGGAGAGAGTATGCTTTATGATCATGAGAAAATTTCTAAGAAAAGCACTGTTGGTGATTGTAACTCAGCTTGCAATGCAAATCTGAATCCAAGTTGTGATGTCTGCTTGGATTCTCCTATCCAAGTGGAGAAACAATCTCATATATGTACTGGTGATGATGCGGAAATCAGCTGCACCGCAGATGTCCCTCCATGTGATGTTGCGGAGCCCACAAAACAACCCTGTGGAGATGGTGTAGGCATGTCTCAGGATGATGCTGGAGAGGGTATGCTTTATGATCATGAGAGAATTTCTAAGGAAAGCATTGTTGGTGATTGTAACTCAGCTTGCAATGCAAATCTAAATCCAAGTTGTGATGTCTGCTTGGATTCTCCTATTGAAGTGGAGAAACAATCTCATATATGTACTGGTGATGATGTGGAAATCAGCTGCACTGCAGATGTCCCTCCATGTGATGTTGCTGATGATCCTACAACCTTGCAAATGTTTGAAAAGTTCGATCAGTTGAAGTTACATTGTGCACCCTGGAGGTTTTTTTCTGCAAGAAAGGTACTTGTCTGATATTGTCGTGCGACTAGAGTGAATCTGTTCATGTTTACTTCTCTAAATAGTTCTTGTATTGTCAGGTCATATCTCCAACTTCTCAGGAAAGACTGCGTAAATTGATGGGTGCAACAAAGTCAAATGATGATTGTTATGGTATGTGTGCTAACCTCCAAGAAAAGGCCTTGTTCATGGTCCATCTAGGCGATCTTTGAAACAGGACTGTTGACAAGATAACCACAGTTATCATGACAAGTCCTATTATAAATCTTGTAGTTCTACGATGACTAAATGTCTTCATCCCAAGAATAACAATTTTAAGCAAGGCTCCTCTTTTTATCTGGTCATCCGTTTCAAACGCTGATACATGTTCGTTAGACCCTTTAAATGGAAACATAAATCCCAAGCTTGGAATTGTTTCCTTTTATTGAGCTCCCTTGCAAACATGGCTGTGATAATTGCTTGTATTACTGGGTAGCTGTAGCATTTCACTGTTCTTTATTCTGTCACTTAGTATTTCTTATGGTATTTTCAGGATCTGGGGGAAAAGTGTACTCACAGAAACAGATGGAGATGGAGTCTTTGGGAGTTGAAAGGTTCAAACTGGTCAGAAGGGCTGAACTACCTCCAAACCCCAAACGTAAGAAACTAAAAAGCAATAAAAAAGGATCACCACCTAAAGGCAATCACAAAGATTCTAATCTATCTGGCACTGTACCGTGTGTAAACTCCAGTCAGAGTTGTTCTCAGAGTGCAATTGCATTCTCTCAACGGCAGATGCAAGACTTTGACAATCTGGCAACAAAACTCATGACTGAGTTGAATGTTATGACGGATGTTGTGGAAGGGAATTTGGGTGGCGATAGCTGTCTTACAAGAAATACAAAATATACAAAAGATGAGGTATGCTGATGAGCAGATCAAGATTACAGTTTAGTACCTTTAATGCACTCTTAGGACCTTTGCTCTATATTTTTTTATTAACATGTGGATTAGGTCTATATTATCTCATTTTGTTTTGGGATTTTCTGTTGAGCAGAATTATGTTCATGCATTTGTTCTCCTAGGCTCATCTTGAGTTACCTGTTATGGTGTGGGAAGGGTACCAGATATGTTTTTATATCTACAAATTTGTTGTTATGATCCGTTATATCTGATTCTGTGCACTTAGCTGTTACTGGTCTATAGCTTTCCTAGCTGGATTAGAGCGGCTGCAGATGAGAGACTGTGACTCAATCAGCTTGAGAGTTGATATGACATTGGTTACCCTATTTCCAAAGTTCAATTTGATGATGGTTTACCCTTTAGTTTGTTTACTTCATCCTTGTGGCAACCTTCATGATTTTTCAGTCTAAATGGACTTCTCTCTCTGCACTACTTAGGAAGACATTAGTTACTCTAGTATTTGTACAGTAGCATTGTTTGTGAGCCCATTGTTCTTCAGTCATTTCTGCAGTGACATTTGTTTTGATTTGCTTGGCAATTCTTTCTCCATTCATTTCTGATCTGACTTGTTCAAGAAAAGAAATGTATTATCATTAAAAATATTAACTCCGGTCTCTCTGGCAGGTAAAGACTGCCATTGAAAATGCCAGTAAAGTGAAAGAAACTGCACGGAAGTGGCTTTCCATGATGGCAAGGGACTGCAATCGTTTTTGCAAAATAATGGTTTGATTCTGTCCTTTTTTATTGTCGCTGGAAAATGCTGGATAATTGATGGCACTTTTGCATATGTTGACAATACGATTGTAAATTCCAGAGATTAACTGAGGATTGTCATCCTATGACGGAACATAAGGTTCACAAGGAAAGAAAGAAGATTACGTTTGCTGATGAAGCTGGTGGCGAGCTGTGTCATGTCAAGTACATCGAGGACAGCATGGCTTCCCTCCTGGCATCAAATAATGAAAATCAGGAAGCAACGGTGGAATAATTGGTTGTTCTCTTTTTTACCTTCATCTGCAATTCAGGAGCAATAAGAGAATATTTACTGGTGCTTCTTAAGGAATTGAATACCCAAGGTGTAGAGCCCGAGTTGCCTCATTCTCGCGAAGAGGATAGAGAATGGAGATATGCACTTGGACAATCCTCATCGAGTTGAGTATATCTTGTCCAAACTGTACAGACTGTGATTTTTCGACTGTTCACGTGGGAAATGCTCCCTGTTTGTACCGTTTTGTCTCCCCCTGTCCATTCACTTAAAAAAGATTGTGCTGTAACGTGTTTTAATGAAAAAAGAGGACTATCCTATAAGGTATTTCGGAGGGATGATGCACTTTGATAGTGAGTGTGAAATCCTTCTGTTGCTTGCATTGCCTCTAAAGTTCTTATTCGTGGTAAAGCGACGTTTACCGAAACTTCACATTAAAAAAAGTTACTCATTGCTGGGATTAATAAAGTTGGAGGTTTCAGATTATGAAAGTGCCGATTTTACAGTGTCTATTCACCATTATTTGGGGTTGTCCTCCATCCTTTGCAGTCGCCATGGTGCTGCTATTTAGCCCTGAATTGGATATCACAACCTTTGAGCTATTTAGCCGAATTCAGCTAGATTATGCTCGATTGGGTCCTATCAGACAGGGATTGGATTTGGTTGCTGTTGACTAGATTGTTCATCAGTCTGCCATTCGAAATGTGCGTCCTAATATGTTGAAAATATGCGGGCTTCTTCTAGGACCTTGAATTCCATATTGGCACAGTTGGTGCTGATGATGCACAATCTAGTCTTGAGAAATTTGTCGAAGCTCCCGTCTCGTGATGGATTCACGCTAATAAAACGGGTTTAGGGCGTCCAGGTACTCGATCTGGATTGGCCCCTCTATGATTAAGTTAGCAAGAGGAAGGCGTATGCACGAGAGTACAGAAAAATCAGGGAAGAAACTCACCTAAATCACCGAATCTTTATTTATAAATGGAAGTTCCATACCAGGTGTTGGTGATCTTGTCATGACAAGTGGTTGCATGTCGCGATAAATGATAATGGTGTAAAATAAACTTTACGGGCCGATAGTTGTTGAGCTTTCGGCACAGCGATTCAACCATTAACCCCTCCAACGAAATGAATTGTAAGCGGAGGCCTCCTCGGGATCTCTGGTCGGGGATGGATTGAAGGAACGCGTTCCCTTATAAAAGCCCGTCGATTATAAACAATAACGATCGAGTACCGGTACGACAACTTGCGTGCGTCCATCTTTACCCGCGCAGAATCTGTTCTTCTCCCCCAAATCATGTTTATCCTTCCGCAAAATCATCTGAGAAATTCTTTTCCAAAATTTTTAGGGAAAATACCATCAAAAACCCTAAACTATATTACTTGTGATAAATTTACCCTAAACTTTTTTTTATAGCACGAAAAATCCCAAACTATGTCACTTGTGACAAATTTACCTTGAACTTTTTTTAATGACACAAAAAATCCAAACGATGTCACTTGTCAACTCAGTCCAAATGCAACCTATCACATGCAAAGATTGAGGCAAACAATAAACACGCACAAATTGCTGCTTGTAATTAAGTTCCCTTGACTAGTGAACTTTTTTTGCTAGTGGGCTGACTTTGGAGATGGACAATTGTATTGGTACACACATAAAAGCATCAGTTTAATTTCAATCTCACGTACCAAAATTGTGAAGATTGTTTCATATTTCATTTATGTTTACCTTATGAATAACCAAAAGTAGTTCCAAAATTCACGTACTTTTTTACTTTTTTTAAAGAAAAGAAAATCTTAGATGCAGCAGGAAATTATGTGTTGCTAACTCCGGAAACTTTCAAAATATCTAATTGGACAATTTTATTGGGTTTTGGCAAATATTCACACTTCTATCAATATCTATAAAGGCGTCTAATAAAGCTCGCCCAAGATTGAAACACGTGACACGCTCACGTGCGAGCTTTACCTAGTAGTTTATTCTTCATGCTCACTTTAGCAAGCGCTTGTACAAACAACCCCTACCTCAATCCCTGATCCCGTATTTACACCCTTAATCCTTTATTTCAACATAATTGCTTATTAAACCCTTGGTGTTGGATGCTAGGACAGATGATGCTCTAGTGGATAGTCAACCAGGTACTTGTGGGCTTGTCGATGAGAATATGCAATCTCTGAAAAGCAAGCTGGAAGAGCTAAGCAGCCGGGAAGCAGACATGGATGAGCTGGAGACATGGTGGAGGAAAGCGAACAGGATAAAAGGAGAGTACTGGAGTTTGGTGCAAGCATTCCGAGAAGGTAGGTCTCTTTCTCAGCAGCAAGTAGAGCGAGTGGATGACTTGAGCAAAGAAGTTGAAAAAATTCTAGGCCATGGTCGGTTCCGAAAAGGGTTGACGACACATGCTGCAGAATGTAGGAAAAGCACACCCTCGGTTACAACGAAGCTAGTAGGCGATGAAAGTGAGAGTAAAATCAGAAAGATTTGTGAGTATTCGATGGAGGATGACATTTTCATTATTGATGTTTATGGAGTGGGGGGAGTTGGCAAGACAGCCATTTTGATGCATATCCATAATAGAATACTCCTTGAGAATCCTGCCTTCAATGATGTATTCTGGGTCACTGTACCTCAAGAGTTTAGCGTGTATGAACTACAAGATGAGATTGCCAATGCAGTCGGACTAGATAATATCTCAAAGATTAAGGATGTGAAGAGCCGGGCGTGCTTATTGGATAGACATCTGAAGAAGAAGAGATCTATCTTAATTTTAGATGACCTGTGGAAGCACTTCGAAGTTGAGGATGTTGGGATTCCCCTTGAAAAGGGCGACCTTAAGTTGGTACTGACAACTCGATCACTAGATGTATGTAGTAAGACGCTCTGTCAAAAGCAAATTAAAATAGAACCTCTACGTCGGCCAATTGATAATTGGACCTTATTTTCAGAGAAACTTTGCTTTGGGAAAGAACTCCCTTCAGAAGTTGAAGAAATTGCAAGGTCCATTGTGGACAAGTGCGAGCGTATGCCACTTGGGATCATTGAGATTGCGACTCGCCTGAGGGGAGTAGAGAAAGTGCACGAATGGAAAGGCATGTTGCGAAAGTTAGAAGACTCAAGGATGGAACTTAACGTGTTCAAGAGACTGAAACTCAGTTACATGAACTTGGGTGATCCTCAAGTGCAACAATGTTTCTTGCATTTTGTACTTTGTTTTGGAATAGACCTTACTAAAACTAATCGAGAGGAGTCGATGGTCTTTCATAGATGAGGGTTTGTTAGGTGGAATTGCCACCCAGCAAGAAATGCACCACCAGGGTAACACCATATTGGATAAATTAAGAAAGGCTAACCTATTGGATGATCCAGACGAGCATGTACCGCCTACGATAAGGGACATGACATTGCAACATGTACACCCCATGATAACGGGCATGACATTGCAACTCGTGACGAGCACAACTCACATGGTCAAAGCTCGCATGGGATTGAAAGAAATTCCAGACGAAGAATCTTGGACCGATTATTTAGAGAAAGTTTTTTTTACAAGGCAACTGTATAAAAGAAATCCCATATGGCATATCGCCAAAATGTCCTAAACTTACACGGCTATCATTGAATGACAATGACAAGTTGAGAGTTATCCATGAATCTTTTTTCAGGCATCTAAACGGGTTGAAGGTTCTAGATTTCAGCAATACTAGAATCACGGAAATACCAGACTCCATCTCGCACTTGGAGAGCTTGGAAGCGCTGTTACTCAGAGAGTGTTGGGCATTATGTCGGATACCTTGGCTAGGAAAACTAGGATCCTTAAGAAAGTTGGACCTGAATAGGTGTGCAGGTCTTGAAGAAGTGCCGAAGGGGATGGAGATGTTGGTAAAGCTGAGGTACCTCGACCTAAATGGCACGCAGATCAAGACGTTACCGAAAGGAGTGTTGGGGAAGCTGGTGCACTTGCAATAGCTAATGATCCAAGAGGTGAGGGCTGGGGAAGAGACCAATTTAAACAGGGTGGAAGCACTCTATTGCTGTGTTCCAGATGTGGAAACATTCAATGCATGTGCAAGGTTTCTCGAGCAAAACAGCTCCCGAAAGTACCAACTCGTGCTGAATGTATCAAGGGAGGACTTCTTTACGGGTGAAAACAAGAGGTGTATAATCATTGGAAGTTGCGATGGTATCTCGAAAAGGGCAGATGGAGAAATTGGTGGAGATAGTTGCGCTCTACTTCCGACGAATGTGCAAGAGCTGAAAGTAAGCTGTTGCGGTGGGGTGACAAGTTTGTGCGACAGAGGCCCACTTGAAAATCTGGAGGTGTTGGAGATAGAGGAATGGGAGATGTTGAAGGAGCTGGGTGCTGTCCACTTCCCACGCTTGTGGAATCTGAATATCACTGGGTGTTCCAAACTGAGGCATCTCTTGGAGGTGGGACAGTGGCTTCCATGTCTACTGTGGCTTGAAATCAAGGGCTCAGAGGAACTAGAGGGGATTAATATAGCCGCACCGAATCTCCAAACGATTGTAGTGTACGAGTGTCCAAAAATGACGAGAGTCGTGGAATGGCAGTGGCTGACCACTGGCCCTCAAGACCTGCAAAGGATATACGTATTCAATCGTGCGAAACTAGAGGAGATAATAGCAGGGCCCTTACCACGCGGTGCCACTTCTCTTCTCCGAGGTCTTTCTATCAAAGGGTGCAAAAACACGAAGAGGGAGCTGCTTACGTCTGATGTGTTGCCCTACCTCCATTTCCTCCAAAGCATTTGCGTCGAGTGAAGAAGATTGAGGAAAATATGCAGAATTCTCTCATTGATCTGTATATTCTTCTTACAAGATTACAATATAACATGTATATATATACAGAGGAGGACAACCCTAATTTTCCTACAGGTCAGGAGATAAGAATAGGAAGAAATCAAATAAGGAAAACTCCTCCTATTATGACACTAATTGACAGCTCGTCAAGACTCCCCCTCAAGCTAATGAGAAAATATCTTTGATACCCAGCTTGACAAGAGCGCTGTGAAATGTTTGGCTCGACACGGCTTTAGTAAGCACATCTGCCAATTGATCCTTAGACTTGACAAAAGGAAACTCCACCACCTTCGCATCCAAGTTTTGTTTGACGAAATTTCTATCCACCTCAACATGCTTGGTTCAGTCATGTTGAACTGGATTATGAGAAATTTCAATTGCCGCCTTGTTATCACAGAACAATCACATCTCAGACTCTGGTGGAAAACCAAGCTCTGTCAGCAACTTCTTAAGCCACAGTAACTCACATAGCCCCTTAACTACTCCTCGGAACTCAGCTTCGGCATTGGACAGGGCTACAACCTTCTGTTTTTTGCTTCTCCATGTCACCAAGTTACCTCCCACAAATGTAAAGTAGCCCAAAGTAGATCTCATGTCTGAAACGTTGCCTGCCCAATCTGCATCCATGTAAGCCTTTATTTCCAAATGTCCATTTCTCCCAAAGAACAGCCCTTTGCCCGGAGCTGACTTCAAGTAGCGTAAAATTTGAATCACGACGTTCATATGTTTTTTGCTCGGAGCATGCATAAATTGACTTACAACTCCTATTGCATATGCAATATCTAGACGGGTGTGCGACAAATAAATTAACCTTCCTACTAACCTCTGGTATCGATCTTTATTAGTAGGTACCTGATCAGGAACTTCTCCAAGTCTGTGATTTTGGACGATAGATGTGTCTACAGGCTTACAATCCAACAGTCCAACCTTAGCCAATAAATCTAACACATATTTTCGTTGAGACAAAAAAATACCTTTCTTTGACCGGACTACCTCGATCCCCAAAAAATATTTCAGACCTCTCAAGTTTTTCATCTCAAACTCCTTCGCAAGTCTTCTCTGAAGTTCAACAATTTCTTCAACATCATCTCCAGTGATGATTATATCATCCACATATATTATTAGTGCAGTTACTTTGCCCTGTCTCCTTTTTAGGAATAGTGTATGATTAGAATTACTTTGAATATATCCATACCTCTTCATTGCTGAGCTAAAGCGATCAAATCATGCCCGGGGTGACTATTTTAGTCCATACAAGGAGCGCTCGAGCTTGCAAACCACATTAGGCTGATCGACGCATGTATAACCCGGTGGAATCTCCATGTAAATCTCTTCCTCTAAGTCCCCATGAAGAAATACATTTTTCACATCAAATTGATGCAAAGGCCACTCTCTGTTTGCTGCAATTGACATTAAAACCCGGATAGTGTTTAACTTAGCAACCGGGGAAAAGGTTTCTTGGTAGTCCACACCGTAGGTTTGGGTATACCCCTTCGCTATTAGCTGAGCCTTGCATCTCTCAATTGAACCATCGGCCTTGTATTTGACGATGAAGACCCACTTACACCCTACTGCTTTCTTTCCTGTTGGTAACTCTACCAGTTTCCAAGTCTCATTCTTTTGCAACGCTTCCATCTCTTCTTTCATCACCTGTACCCACTTAGGATCATTCAATGCTTCTTGTACTCCACCAGGAATTTTAACTCCGGAGACGTTAGACACAAATGCCTTCACGGGAGCTGACAATCTCTCTGTCGATACGTAGTTCGTGATTGGGTACTTCGATTTTCTTTCCTCCACATCAGGTGAGTACCTATTAGGCGCCTTCCCTCGATTATGTCTGTAGGGCAATTTATAACCAACATCCGTATCAGTATCATCAGAGTAATCATGTATAGTTGGACATCTTACATCAGGAGTATCCTCAGGAGAGTGGTCGGGTACTTGAGAGGGAAGAGAGGGTTGTACTTGTGACTCTTGAAGTGAAGCATCCTGCTGATCTTTTGTACTAAGGAGTTGTGGCCTAGGGTTCTGGTCACTATCCTGACCCATATCCTGAGTTATTGCCGTAGGCTGGTCTACTGCCTGTCCTCCCAATTCACCATTCTTTGATACTGAGTTCGCCCCAATTGCTGTCATTAAACCAACATCCCACCAGTTTTTTCTTTCATCCTGTTTCTCCCCCTGAAAGGTAGAATTGGTGCTAGGGAAAAAGAGTTCTGTCTGAATAAACGTCACATCCATGGTAACAAATGTTTTCTTCGTGCTAGGATTGTAGCAGCGGTGACCTTTTTGGTGAGTGTCATAGCCCAAGAAAACACATTTAACATCACATGGATTGAGCTTTGTACGGTGATGGTTATGAATGTGGACATAAGCCACACACCCAAACACCTTCGGAGGCAAAGTCAAGATCGACGGAAGAGGAACATGTTTCGAAAGCTCCTGGAGTGGAGTTTGGAATGCCAAAACTCGAGAGGGCATTCTGTTCATGAGATACAAGGCCGTAACAATGGCCGCATCCCAAAAACGACGAGGAACGTGCCCACCCTCTAATAAGGCTCGCGCCGTCTCAAGAATATGACAGTTTTTTCGCTCGGCCACACCATTTTGCTGTGGTGTGTTAGTACATGAGGTCTCATGAATGAGGCCATGCTCCCGGAAATAACCTGCTAACTACTAGTTGATATATTCACCACCATTGTCACTTCGGAGAATGCGAAGTTGAGCTCCGAATTGAGTAGCTACCATGCAATGAAACATATGAAAGACAAAGCTGACCTGATCCTTGTGTTTCAATAAATATAATCAGGTCATTCTGGTACAAACATCCACAAACGTGACAAACCAACGAACCCCAGACATAGTAGAAATCGGCGAAGCATCCCACACATCAGAATGGATTAATGAAAACGGTATCATGCTTTTATTGAAACTCAACGGAAAGGAAGCTCGATGGCTTTTCGCCAAAATACATGTCTCACATTTAAATGCAGAAGCTGAAGAATTACTGAATAAGTCTGGGAATAAAAATTTTAAATAGCCAAATGAAGGGTGGCCAAGTCGACGATGCCATAACCAAATTTCTTGCACTTTATCAATGGAGGAACTGCGGGTGTGGTAAACTCTGCTCATATTGAAGTCCTCCACAAAGTACAACCCCTCTCTCTTAGTACCATGTCCAATAATCTCCTTCGTGAGGATATCTTGAACTAGACAAAAAGAAGGATACATGAGTACGCTGCAATTTAGTTCATCAGTGATTTGTCCAACAGACAATAACCGATTAGATAAAGATGGAACTAGCAGAGTATTTGTCAATGACAGAGACTGAGAAAGATTAACACTACCAGCTCCTGTAACAGGAAAGCAACTGCCGTTAGCATTAAAAATATGCTGTCGCCTCAGAGTGGTACGATGAAGGAAGTCCTCAGCATTGGGTGTCATATGATCCATGGCACTCGAATCTATAATCCATCCATCATGGCCGTTACTTGTGGAAGCACTGACAAGCATAAATCCATCATTACCTTCAGAGGTTGCAGATGGGATAGAGGTAGTATCTACCGTTAGTACTAAAGATAAGGCCGAGGCAACCAGGGCCCTATCCAAGTCACCAGTAGCCAATGACACATGTCCCTTCCCTATTACAGTATCTCTTTTCTTCTTAGCCTGTAATTCATTCCACCAATCAGGGTAGCCATGCAACTTAAAACAGGTTTCCTGTGTGTGCTTAGAATTCCCACAATGGCTACAGCCCCCTACGTTCTATGGAGATGATCTGGCCCTCAAACCATCACCGGAGCGTCCTCCCCCAGAACCACTGGGCACCATCTGCAAAGTAGTGTGTGCGGCGCTCCTCTTAGGAATTTTCTGGCCAAGTTTTCCTCCGCGTGACACCATGGCAGCAGCGGAGTAGTGTCTGGACGTGTGAGCATAACATTTTGTCGCATATCCTCACGTCGAACTCATGCATAGGCTTGCTCTACGGTAGGAAAAGGTTGCATTTGCAGCACATCAGCCCTGACATTGTCAAGGCGATCATCGAGACCATCCAAAAATAAGTAAACACGATCTTCTTGTACTAAGGCATTATAGCGCTCAATATCGCGCAGGCATGTCATGGGGTTCGGACGGTGAAAGTCAACCTCTTGCCAAAGACCTTGAAGAGTATTGTAATATTTCTCAATAGTTCCACCTACCCGTTTCAATCGACTCAGGCGTTGCTTTAGATCATATACCTGGGAAACATCGGAGCCGTCAAAGAATGTTGTAGCTATGGCCTCCTAAACCACCTTAGTGGTGGGGTACCAAATAAAATTGCCAATCAATTCTGGGACTATAAAATTGATAAGCTAGCCTTTAACTGTAGAGTCATCAATTTTCCACGTCCGAAAACTAGGATCGATCGGAAGCGATGGGGAAAGATCTCCATTAATATGCCCCAATTTGTCTTTTTCGGAGATGTATATCTCGACAACTTGGGTCCAAAGGCCATAATTGTGGCCATCTAACTTCACGACAATGGATGGTGCAGAAGTCTCAACGTGGGACGGTGAGACTTGATGAGTGGTCAAAATTTGGGTCAACTTCGATGTTAAATTCTCAATGAGGGCATCAGTGGTGGGAGCCCCTCCTGGAGCTTGGAAAGGGACACCGTCACCCAAAGGGTGCGCAACAACTCCTGCTGAAGGTGGAGGGCCCACATCGGATGGGATCTTGTCATCGGCCATGTCTCGAGAAGAGAAGAAACGGTGCGGCAACCAATCGTGGTCGTGATTTCTGATTTAGAAGGTCGGAGTGGCAAAGATCGCGGTGAGAGAGGATCGGCGCAATGACAAGCAAAGTCGCGGTGGGTCGTAGTACCTCCGCTGTGGTCAATGGCGAGTCAAGCAATTGACACAGCAAGCGGCGGCGCTGGATCGTGAAGTAGAAGAGAAGACCAAACCCTAGTTTTCGGGTTTGGTTCAATTGGTCGGATCAACAGATTCCTAATCAAACCCGTTCTGATACCATGAAGAAGAGTGAGGAAAATATGTAGAATTCTCTCATTGATCTGTATATTCTTCTTGCAAGGTTACAATATAACATGTATATATATACAGAGGAGGACAATCCTAATTTTCTTACAAGTCAGGAGATAAGAATAGAAAGAACCAAAATAAGGAAAACTCCTCCTATCATGACACTAATTGACAGCTCATCAAGATCGAGTCCTGCGAGGGCATAGAAGTGATAATAGGCAATAGGGCCACCATCGCGCACTCCTCCTCCTTCCCAGAACTGACTTTTCTGACTCTAATAAATCTTCCGGAACTGAGGAGCGTATGTGATGGGGCCATGAGATTCAATTCCGTCTATTGGATTGATGTGAAAGGATGTCCTCGCCCCAAGAGCATTTCTCTGCAGCTGCCCCTGCTCGATAATGGCCTCCCATCTCCTCTGCCTTCTCTTCAAGAGATTAAGATAGACAATTGGCAATCATGGGAGTCGCTGGAGTGGGACCATCCCCTTGCCCCGTCTTCACTCGAACACTGCCTCCGGTTTTATACCTAGTGTCATACCACACTATTACTTTGAAACTAGCAATGAGGCCGCTGCTATGCCCGGTAAATGACTTTTATTACATCTTGAAAGTATCGCCAAATGGTTATATTATTATTGTTGTTGTTGAAACTTACTTGTTACGGCCAAATAGAGGATGATTCCCGCACACTATACTCATTATCTATAGCTTTCCCGGCTGGGCCAGAGCTGCTGTGGACTGGAAATTATGACTCAATCAGCTGTTTTAAAAGCTTTTAAGGGAGTTAAATAAAAGATCCGAAAAGATTGCACCCGCGACCTCCTATTGTGATACAATGCCAAATTTTGTAGAATCACTGCCAGTTTGAACTCTTCGATGAAGTAGTCAGCTAATACATAAATATTCTAACAAATACGTGCTTTCAGAAATCTTCATGATTTTTCAGTCTAAATAGACTTCTCTCTCTCCACTACTTAGGTAGACATTAGTTAATTTAGTTCCTGCGCAAAAGCATTGTTTGTGAGCCCATTGTTCTTTCTTCATTCATTTCTGTAGCACATTTGTTTCAATTTGCTTAGCGATTGTTCTTTCTCCATTTGTTTATGATCTGGCTTGTTCCACAAAATTGTATTATCATTTAAAATCTTAACTCCAATCTCTCTGGCAGGTAAAGACTGCCATCGAAAATGCCAGTAAAGTGAAAGAAACCGCATGGAAGTGGCTTTCCATGGTGGCGAGGGACTGCAACCGTCTTCGCAAGATAATGGTTTGGTTCTATCCTTTTTCTTATGGCTCGAAAATGCTGGATAACAGAAGGTATTTTGTGCATTTCTTGACAATATCATTGTAAATTTCGGAGATTAACCGAGGATGGTCGTCCAACATCGGAACATAAGGTTGCAAAGGAAGGAAAGAAAGAAGATTGCGTTTGCTGATGAAGCTGGTGGCGAGCTGCGTCATGTTAAGTACATCGAGGACAACATGGGTTCCTCCTGGCATCAGATAATGAAAATCAGGAGGCGATGATGCAATATTGATTATTTTCTTTTGCTCCTTTCATCTGCAATTCTGGGGCAATAAGAAAATGTTGACCGGTGCTTCTGAGGAAATTGGATACTCAAGGTGTGGAGCCCAAGTTGCCTCATTTTCGCTAATTGGATCGAGAATACGAATGTGTACTCGGACAATGCTCATCGAGTTGAACTGTTCGTGTCCAAGCTGTACATACCCTGATTTTTTTTTTAACTGCTCACATGGGAATGCTCCCTGTTTGTACTGTTTTCTCCCCATCATTCAATTAAACGAGATTGTGCAAAGGATAGATTAGTGATGGATGCACTTTGACGATTAGTGAGTTTTCTCCCCGTAAGGTGTTTTGGAGGAATGATGGATGCACTTTGACGATTAGTGAGTTTTGATATACGCACGTTGCTTCCATCGCTTCTAAGTTCTGATCCCTGGTGAAGTGACTTTACATTTAAAAGTCAGTCATTGCTGGGACTAATAAAGTTGGAGGTTGCAGATTCTGAGAGCGCCGATTTTGCAGTGTGCATACACCGTGATTTGGGGTTGCATCCTCCATCCTTTGCAGTTGCCATGGTGCCGCTATTTAGCCGTGAATTTGGATATCACAACCTTTGAGCATATTTAGCCAAATTCGGCTAGATTATGCTCGATTTGGTGCTTTCTGACAGGGATTAGATTTGGTTGCTGTTGACTAGATTGTTCATGAGTTTGTCATTCGTAATGTGTGTCATAATATGTTGAAAGGCAGATTGGATTCGGTCATTAGCATATGCCCTCATTGATCATGTTGGCATGGTTGGTGTTGTTGGTGCACAATCCAGTCTTGAGAAATTTGTTGAAACTCCCAAGAAATGAATGAGGGCGTCCAGCTTAGGTTAGCAAGAGGGAAGTGTGTATAAGACTACGAAAAATTAGGGAAGAAACTCATCTAAACCGTAGTATCTTTATTTATAAATGGAAGTAATACATGTCGGGCATTGGTCGATGAGTGGTGATCTTATCACGACGTGTGGTTATATGTCATGATCAATGGCAATGGTCCGCATATATAGTCAAACGGACGTTGAGCTTTTGGCATAGCGATACTAGAAATGTCATAAGTTGTATACGGAGATCACTTTAGTGCCATGACTTTTTTTCAGTTCACTTTTGTGTCAAATCGGAGGAAAATAGATCACTTTAGTTACTCCAGCAAAAATGCTGATGTGGTATTTATATTTTTAAAAAAATGATCTGACTTGTACATGTATAAATTATATAGTTTTTTTTTAATTTTTTAATCTTTTTTTTTCCTAACTTTTTCCCGGTTACTGGTCCGGTAATCGGCAATCGGTGA
Source organism: Syzygium aromaticum (assembly GCA_024500025.1). Taxonomy (NCBI): domain Eukaryota; kingdom Viridiplantae; phylum Streptophyta; class Magnoliopsida; order Myrtales; family Myrtaceae; genus Syzygium; species Syzygium aromaticum. The sequence goes on from CM044890.1 coordinate 11,375,959, forward strand.
CCGGCCAGAGAAGAGGGCCGGTGAGGCCGACCTTTGGCGAAGCTCACCCCATCGGCCACCGGCGAGGGCAAGCCTCGCCGGTCCCTGGCTGGGCGATGTCGCCTCACTCAGCAAAGGTGAGGCCGACCTCGCCATCACTTGGGTCGCGACGGCGACGCCTCCCCTCACTTGGCAAAGGCGAGGTCGACCTCGCCATTGCCTCGACCCAGGCGACGGCAAGGCGAGACCTCGTCGTCTCTTGGGTCCAGACGGTGAGGTCTCGCCTCGCCAGCAAAGGCGATCGCTTCCTCTAGATCGAAATGAATAACTTATGTTTAAAAATGTTTTCCAACACAAAATACATGGCATTAAAAGTACAACGCATGAAATTAACTTGATTATTCTATATCGAAAATATTCAAAACGCTCTTTCATTTTTTTAATACGAATGACTAGCGTAAAACAAAATGAAAGTGCATCTTTAATAAATAAAAAAAATCGCGAATTAGCTAATAAAAACAACATATGTAATGATACATTTTGAAAGCATTATCAGGTCCAGATATAGTAAAGATTGATAAATCGAGAACTGTTTCTTGATTTGATGAGTGGTGGTGGATGGCCATTCTGAGTTAGCGGAGGCGATTTGTCCGGTTAATTCCGATAATGAACAAGACTTCAGCCTGCCAACTAACTATGATGTTGTCCCATACTAATGTATATAGAGCACAGTCTCGCTTCGAGCCCCCGAACATTTTGGGCAGAGACCATTTTTTCGACCCCGACATGAAAAACGGTTCGGTTCGGTTCGGCTCGGGTTTCGGGCCTTCCTCTTTACCCTTTTTCTGCTCAAGCCCCATGTTTCCCCTGTTCCCCCCAAAGCTCAAACGCCGAAACGCGGAGCGCCTGGGGACAGGAAAAACCCTAATGCCGAGCCCCCCGCTCCTCTATAAATAAACCGATCTCGCCGCTGCACATTTCAACCTCTTCGCGGTCGGCGCCACCCCGCCTCCGTTCCGTTCCTCCTCGTCGCGGCCGTCTCTGCGTCTCTCTCCGATTACCTCCTTTCTCTCGCAACCCCAGCTCCCATCCCCTCGTCAATCTCTCGTCTCGTCCCGAACACAGAGCCACCTCCGTTTACCCGCCCCCTCCGGCGGCGGTTTCCGGCGCGCCCCCCGAAAGAATGGCGGAGGGGGGATGAAACGGAGCTGCGCAGAGCGAGAGACGGTTTGGCTTACCAGCCCACCGCGTGCTTGCTTTTTCTCCTTTTTCTCGGGGGGGAGCTTTTGCCTTGGTGTCAAATGGACCGACCGACACTCTCTCGTTTCCCCCCTTTTACCGTTTCGTTTGGGTCCAATCTTGATTTCTGCTGCCCTTCTTTCCCTTTTCAAATCGTCGTTTCAGCCGAGATTTGTTGCCGTGAGCTTCTTGGGTCTTCGAGATTCGCTTTCTTGCTTTTGGGTTTTTCGCCCCGGTTTTGTGGGCTGTTCTCTCATGGTGGCAAGTGATGATTTTCCGTGAATCTTATCCTACACACTGATGCGCAGTGCTGACTACATTACTCTGCTTATTGTCTGATGCCTCTTGACAGAACCTGAGACGCCGGTGTTCGCTCTTTCTTGCTGTCCCTCGTGCGTTCTCGTGCGATTAGTGTTGTTGTACAGCGGATCTTTTTGTCGTGCCATTCTGTCATGCATTCCTCTATTTGGTCATCAATGTCAGATTTTTTGTCCAGTTTTGGGCAGAGGGAGCTATTATACTCCTGGCTAATTTAATTCGAAAGCAATGTGCTTTTGCATTCATTGGTGTTCATGTAGATTTTTCTCTTTTCTTGATTTTATTGACGGGAAGGCAAATGATGGATACGAAAGTTATATACACACTGAAATTTCATGTGGTTTACTATTCCGCTTATTGTCTGATGCCTATCCTTTCTCAATTTTGCTATTTTGCTGCCTGTTTCTTTAGCTTTGGTTGTGTAGGGTGGTTAAATTTTTCCTTTCTTTAAGCCTTTTTGTTTTCAGAGCAATCGAAAAATAGTAGAGAAATGTACGACCGGAAATGAGATCTTTTTTTATCAGGCAGGTCTGTTTTCATTGTCTTATAATTTCAACTATTTCTTTAATAGAAAATTGCATGCTAAGCCTTTGTCTTTTGGCCTTTCCTAGATTTTTACACTCGGCTTAATGTTGTCAAATGGAGAAACACATGTAAATATGTGGACTTTCACATAGTACCGAGGATGACAGAAAGCAGACGGGCGGACTGAACTGATGCCGTGTTGATTGTCTGCAGCTTCCACTTGTGGAATGTATCTGAGGTTGTGGATTATAATTTCAAAAAATCCTTCCAGCATTTACTCAGTTTCTTTGTAGCCTGTTCCTGAGTCTCATTTTCATTTGGAGCTCTAGAATCTTATGATGTTGATGCATAAACAATTCCATGGAAGCTTTTTTCTGAAAAAGTGACAGTGAATTTAATCAGACACGACAGAACACGAATGATTTATTGTCTTTTCTTCTTGCAATGATGAAGTTGCTTTAATTATGTCTGGACATATGATTTTGTCCGTGATTTGATATGCTTCTTTCTGAGCAGAAGAATGTTACTCCTTGACCTGCATGCATGTGGAGTTACGAAGAAGTCCACTTGTTAATTCAGGTCTTTTATGATGAAGTTTGAGGTTTCTTGAAAGATGATTTCTGACAATTTGTGGCGGATGATGTGTCTTTTGGGTTGAAGAGACAGGATGCAAGAATGAATAATTCTTTTCTAGCTGTGTGGACTTAAGAACGGGGCTTTTGAGTATTGGGGTGAAGTGTGCTGGATATAGTAGGGAAGATACATCAGGAATGGTGTTGGGGTATTCATGCTTGGAGTCTAAGGCGTGAGGCTTAATTTTGAGGTGATCGCTACAGGTGGCTTAGCCACTTGTGCACAAACTAGTTGAGAGTCGACACCACTCTCCTGAAGATGGCCATGAAGTGATCTACGTGTCTTGCTCGATGAAATAGAAGGTTGTGGTAAGATTAATTGGCTTGGGTTGCCACACTTGGTCGGGGGAGTACAAGTGACTATAGATTCGCAAGAATCTTTGATTAGTCAGGGGCTTTGTAATGCCCCTTCACATGAGGCCTTGGAAGCGGGCGGTGGTGATGGTGCGGAATGCTATGAAAAGACGTTAACAATCAACAATGACCCTTGCGAGAACGAAACAGGTGTTTCTGTAGGGCGAATGTTGCAAGCAGTTTTTATCAAAAGCAGCGACAGAAGATGCGTTTTGACCATTGCTGGAGGCAAGATGCACTTGAGTTCACAACAGCGGTGTCAATGCCAAACGATGCGAAAAAGACTGCCAAATTAGATTGGGAGAGAAAAGAACAGATCGAGGCATAGAAAAGAAATGCACAGCAAAGCTGCGGATGAAGGATGGTTTTTGTTTTTTAGGAAGTGGGAGGGTTGCCGACAGAGAGTTTAGGGTTCTAGAAGAGTTTCAAATTTTGCATTATTATATAACTAGAGTGTAGTGGGCACATGCTATGCTTAGCTTAGCTTATGCCTTATGGCCCCACCAACTCAGAGGAGCAATAAAGATGCAAGATGAGAACACCGCCGGCCTAAGGAGGTGCGTTTACTTCATCGCACAAGAGACGAGACCAGATGAGACCGGCTTCGTGGGCTTCTTTTCAATTTCTACTCAAAAGACCCAACAAATAGAAAATAAAATTGACACACAGCACGAGATCAGAAGAGAAACTGACATTCAATGAAATTTAGGACAAATCATGGGTCTAAGACGCAATTTTTTAACTTATGTTTGATAGACCGAATTGTTATATATGTTAATTATATTTACTAAATAGATCATAAATAGTTTCTGAATTATAAAGCTTGAAATGATAAAAGTGTTGATTGGATTTGTAGTTTATTCAAATTTAATCTACTTCTATGACTTTTTATTCACTCTCGCTTGATTGATCTTGTGCTTACTTATTTTTCGCTCTCACTTGAATATGAGATTTTATAAAATGAATTATATATGGAAATATTTTAGCTGTATGTATTGAGTCGGCTCTAGTTGAGTAAGGGTCACTAGATATGCATTGCATAAACATAGGTTAAATGAATTAATTTGGATCAAACTATTCTCAATATGACTCAAACCTGACCCGACACATACATTTAATTGATAGAACATATTACATTGGGTAGTCCACTTTCTTCATCTACCAAGTTTATCGAAATCATTTGGTGTATCAATGTTCGTAAATCAATCTCACAATCACTTTTTACAAGCTAGTGGAATCTCTATATCCAAAATCCCACTTCGAATAGTAATTTATTCGGCACCCTCTAAGGATCAAGATCCATGCCGTTCTAGCCATACGTTATTTAGCCCAACTCCCTCGTGTTATTTCTTATATACACTATTTTATGTTTGTCTACAGCAATTTGTTTTCATATTTCAATCCAATTCTTTTCATAGAAAAACGAATATAAGATCGAAGAGAAAGTTATGTAAAAAGAAGTACCTTAGTATCGTACTTTTTGGAACATATGTAAATACGGGAAATGCAAAGGTTGGTCCTCTTTTGAAAAAGGAAAAATGACACAAACAGTCCATGAACTTTGCCTCAATATGTAATTTGGTCCCTGAACTTTTAATTTGTTCAATGTAGTTCATGAACTGTAACCTAATGTTCAATGTAATTTATGAACTTTTAATTTGTTCAATATGGTTCTTGAACTTTTGGTGTATGTTCAATTTAGTTCCTGAACGGTATAAAAATATACAATATAATCTCTTAACTTGAATTAATGGAAGGGCTACATTGAATATTTTTATAAAGTTCAAGGACTATATTGAACATGTACCAAAAGTCGAGGGATCACATTGAACAAATTGAAATATCAGAGATCACATTGAACATTTGGTTAAGGTTTAGGGATTGCATTAAACGAATTAAAAATTCAATGATCAAATTGCATATTAAGTCAAAATTCATGACTGTTTGTGTAATTTTCTCTTTAAAAAAAGCCATGTGGACCGTTGACTGTCCTTCAAGAGGAGGGCTGACTCGAACGAGATGCGTAAATGAAAAACTTGCCGTTGGAACATAATAATCATGAGGGCGCACCTCAATACCCCACGTTTAATTATTGATTAATTAATTAATTAGTATTAATTGAATTGAAAGTTTTAGGGCACGCATGGAATCCATTCTGGAGTAGAAATTATACTCAAGAATAGATTCCAGAATAGAAATATGTTTGTTAAAAAATTTCCGAAATGCATTTTGGAGCAATTTTTGCATTCTGAAATAAAAATGCGTTTGTTAAAAATACTTGATTTCAGAATACATTCTTGATTTCAGAATGCATTTTTTATTCCGGAATAAGTTTTTGGCAAGAAAAAGAGAAGCTACTTTTTGTAGCTTCTCTCTTCCAGAATGCATTCTTTCTATTTTCTCTCTTTTTCTCACTAATTTTTTTTTCAGAAAATGCATAAAAATTGAAAAATTCCAGAAAAATTCATAAAAATTTCCAGAAAATAAAAAAATTTAGATTTCAGGAAAATAGGAAATTTGGAGAAATTTTTTTCAAAAAATATTAAAAAAATTAAAAATTTCAAAACTTTACAAAATGATTTAAAATACCTTTGGGCACTCATTTTGAGTGAAATTTAATTTTTTTGAGATGCCCAAAAAATCAAAATTTTTAAAATTTCACAAAATGGTTTAGAATACCTTTGGGCACCCACTATGAGTGAAATTTAATTTTTTTGAGGTGCTCAAAAAAATAAAAATATAAATAATTTTAAAACTTCATAAAATGATTTAGAATATCTTTGAGCACCCACTTTGAGTGAAATTTAATTTTTTTGAAATGCCCAAAAAAATCAAAAATTTCAAAACTTCATAAAATGACTTAGAATACCTTTAAGCACCCATTTTGAGTGAAATTTATTTTTTTTTAGGTGCCCAAAAAAATAAAAAAATAGAAATAGATTTCTGTTTCAAAAATTAATTTCTGGAGTAGAATTAGTCATGTTTTACCAAATAGATTTCTTCTCTAGAAATCAATTATTGGCAAAAATTTTTAGAAATCAATTTCTAACAAGAATTTGATTTCTGGAGTAGAATAGTTACCATTCGCATCCTTAGCCCCCCGCGGTCACTGACATGCGACCAATGTCCGTTCCTCGACATCTCAATTGTCAACCTCAGTTGATGTTGAACTCCAGCGTCGTCTTTCGAGCGGGACCCACCACCCTCCGCGTCCTTTCATGGTTAAAAATAGAAAATTATAGTAATTGTGATTTTATTTTGGTTGGAAATAGTAATTGTGATTAGAAAATATGAAATTTTTTTGAATTATTTTTTTCCCTCAAGATATGCTCTTTGTTCAATTTTGAAAAGCGTATTGGTCCGAGTAACTTGTATTTTTAGCGGTTTGAACCGATACCAAGTATCCCGAGCGCATGTTAACAAGACCATTCTTACCTAAAAAGGGTCAAACGTCCTAAGAAGTACTTAATTGATTTACTTAAGTCAGGAGATGTGCTGATGAATACCTTAAACGCACTTATGAAAAGTATTTAACAAGAAACGATATAATTTCAAAGTATTAACCAAACATGACGAGAAAGCAAAGAAAAAAAGAACCGAAAACTATAATTTTTTTAAGTGATTACTTGATAAGTAATTTATAGTTGATATTATTAACTTATGCTCTCGGGGCACTTATTAAACTATACCTACAGCCATTTTAAATACTTCCGATTATGAGACAAGCGTTCTCCAGTTTGGTAGCCAATAAAAAAGAAATGCCAAAAAGTACTTTCAGAGCGCTTGATCGAGTCTTCATAAAACATGCATTGGAAATGTAGAATTATGCACTTCAAGTAGATACCTTTCTTAAATTTGCACTTCTTCAATCTTCAGGATATCAAGGAGACCGTTATTTCTAATATCAATTAATCTAATAGAAAGATCCTTATCATTACCAAGATCCTTCACAAAATCCTTTTCACAATACTAGTCTTTAGCTATCAACCCCACTGGGCAGTGGGCACTAACCTTAGCTGTTACCTCGAACTGGGAAGAACCATCATAGGTGTCGGAGCACCGCATTAGATGTTACCATCTCCTTAATTTCTACGAAAGCCCACACCGACTGATGATGATTTCTTGCAAAACCTCGCACGAACAAATCCAAAACTAACGAACTTTAGCAAAGTTTCAAGATCGCCAAAGGAAAAAGCACACCATTGTCAAAATCTCGACCATCTCTCTGTCCAATAATTGACAGGCACCCACCCCACAAGTCTACCATGTTATACGGTCCCTAGCTGCAACAGTGCTCAGAATCTCTCTCTGTCTGTTTCTTGAGCTTCTTCTGGTTCACCAAGACCGACCCATCATCCTCCTCTGCTCCTGCAATGGCCACCGACGGACATCAGTTGCCCACGACGGCGGCGGCGATGGCCGCGGCCTCGACCGGGTCGAAGAGGGAGAGGGCCGGGGAGAGCAGGCTGTTTGGCAAGAGCACGTACAAGTTCTGGGTGCTGGCGGCCATCCTGCTGCTCGCGTTCTGGTCGATGCTCACCGGCTCCGTCACTCTCAAGTGGTCGGCCGGCAACCTCGCCAAGTTCTCCGCCGACTTGCTGGATTCGCCTTCCTACGAAGATCTCGACATCTTGGTACTCTCTGTCTGTCTGTCTGTCTGTCTCTCTCTCTCTCTCTCTCTCTCTCTCTCTCTCTCTCTCTAACCTTCCTTTTCTTGTTTTCTGGGGGGTGTGCTGTTGCTGTGAAAGTTGATGTTTTTTTATTCTGGTTTGGGTTTCGATAGGAAGTGGAGCAGAGAGAGAATGTAGTGAGGCACATGTGGGATGTGTACACGCAGAGCAAGAGCAGTAGATTGCCCAAGTTCTGGCGGGACGCCTTTCAGGCTGGTTATGAGTTCTTGACGAGTGATGCGCCGGGCGTTCGCGACGTCGCCGTTTCTGAGATCGCGAAGATGTCCCTCCGCTCCTTCACTTTCTCCGACCCTCTCGCTGCTCATTCTCATTCTGTGGTAGTTCATCCTCCTTGGCCTTCAAAACCCCCTTCTTCTCCGCTTTTTTATAATGCTTTCGTCGTCAGCTTCATTTGCTTGGAGAACTTTTAGTGCTGAGAAATTGGGCATTTTTTGTGAAATTTTGGGAGTTTGGTCGCTGACTTATCCTTTTAGAGATTGGATGGAAGTCATGAGTTTATAAAGTCTTTGTTTTTGTCATCGAGCCCTCTCCCCTCTCTGGACAGATGAATTGAGGGCTTGCTTTGATTGATATGGATTTGTGATGACTTAAGCTTTAAGCTGTGAAACCGCTGTTTTTGTCACCTGGCAAATAGTTTGGAAACTGAGATGTTTTGATGCTTGAATTTGGATGATTTCTGTCCGAATTCGGCAATTATTTCTCTACCTTCAAAGAAATAATACTCGTGTCTCGTCTGTGTCAAATGGGAAATCTGAATCCTACCTAAGAAGTACACGGTCAATCTAATGATTTTCATTAGGTGCTCCAGGAGCTTTGTTCTGGTGCTCCAGGAGCGTGTAAGAAATACTAATTCTAACTTTTTTTTTTCTGTAGGTAGGTCAAACTCATTGTAAGTTCAGTGGATTCATGTGTTTGCAGGCATTGTAATTGTTATACCCTTCATATGCCAACTGTCTTATCCTTTTTCTTATTCCTACTAATAGTCCATTGTTCTTTGACATTCTGTTGAGTATGCAAATTTTACGTCGCAATCTGATCTAGTTGACGCGTACAGGTTACGCTGTTAAATGGGTTTTCTATTTTGGCTTATTCTTTGGCTTTTGTATTTTGTATCATCCCAAGTGTGTAATTATATAAAACAATAAGTGGACTGGAAGATCTTGTTGTCCTTATTATCATCTGCTGGTGTTATAACTTCATATTTTTGTTAAACTAAAAGTTTTAAAATGTAAGATTGCCAGCTATTTGTTTGTGAACTTAGAAGGAAGAGAACTTGATGCATGAGTTACCTGTGAAGCAAGATCTTCCGACATCTTGACCTTGATAAAAGATCAAGAAAATTTTTGTTTTGGCGTGATGCTGGGAACTTTGGCTCTACTGCTGTTAGTATAAGATCAGTATATGTCCATGATACACAGGCCACTAAATGGTCAATGTGATTTCCATGTCTTTTTGATTGCTTGTATCGTTTTTCTGATCAAGTACTTTTTCTTGGAGATGCTATGGTGGGAACGTAGTGATTACTAGGGAGATTTAGGGCCTTAAACTGAAGAACCTGATCTTGGCTGCACATCTTCTGTTTTTTCCCCTCTGGGTGGCAACAAATGTTTTCTTGTTATTCTTTCTTAGACAATGAGGTTAATTGTGGATTATAGTTATGACTATTTGTAAAGTTACTCGATAACTGTTGAAACGATCCTCATTATTCTTAAAACGTGAAGGACAGTTCCAAGAAGATGCATGTTTCTGATGATTTAGCTTCTGAATCAATTTGATTCATAAACTGAGTGAGCTGATTCTCCATCGTCTTGTCTTGTGCAGAATAACGACAACCAAAGAGAGACTTCTGCGATAATGCCTAAAGCTGGCAAGGGTGCTTATGTTGCAAGGATTCTATAACCAGAATATCCCTTCTGCACGATGCACCTCATTGGAATTGCTGAGTAGCTGCTTCTGGTTTTTACTGAAGATGGCAATATACCTGATCACACCCATAAAATTCATCGTTTGGAGGTAAATAATCCACGTGGAATACACTACTACTATAGCGGAATCCCGTGTTCTTGTACTGCACTTTCATTCTTTCAGTCGGAAGGCAATTACATCGAGCTTTGTATGAGCTTATGCTGAACTAGAAAGCCCATGAAGATATGGGTTTCAGTTTACATTACATGTATGTACGAGTGACTGTCTCCGGAGTTTCATCCGGAGATCAGATGCAATAGATACTTATGTTTAGTCCATGAGAATAAAAAACATATCAAACTTCAGAGCTTAATGAAGGTTTGCGTGCATTGTTTTTGTTTTGCCGTGAACGTTGAGTTGTCTTTTCCCCGCTGTTCTAAAAGCAACTTAAAGTTCCATGCAAAGATCACTGGAGTCATGAAAATTGGTTATTTATACTGAGTACAGACTGGAACGCTTCAATCCACACATTTCCTCGTAAAGCTAATCTTTTCACTAGAAAAAGACGAAATATTAAGAATCGGGATTGGCACCAATGCTCATGAGTCGCCCCTTGTGCTTCATGCATTGCCATCACCGCTGGCGAAGCAACACTTAATCTCTTCCTTTTAAGCCACCCTCCATACTCCTTGATGATTGTAAACCTAAGAGGTAATGACATAAATGATTTTTGTGTTTTGACTTAGGGTGACTATGATAATGATTCTATGTCCAAAAAATTGATTCCGCTTAGAAATAATTCTTTTTTATTCCGTATATGGGAATAATTTTTAAGCATTTGAAGGCGTTTGGTAACTGTCCAAAATTTATATTCTTAGAATAAAAAAAAAAACAGAAATGCGTTTGATAACTACACAAAAATTTTTTTATTAATAATATTTTGAATTTTTGAAATTTTCTTTTTTTTTCCTTCCCTTCCTTGGCCATGGCCGGTCGCCAGCGCTGGCGACCGACCACAGACCAGGGCCAGCGAGGTCGTCGCAGCCCTTGCCGCCGGCCTCACCAAATTTGGGCAAGGTCGAGCCCCACCCAGCCATGGCCGGGGGCCCCAAACGATGGCAAGGTCGGCCTAGCCATGGCTAGGCGAGGCCTCACTGTTGCGACTGTGAGCCGCCGTCGCGAGCCTTGGCCTGTGGCTTGTGGCCTGTGATCGGCCGGCCGGCCGGCAGCGGCAGGTGGGGAAGAAGAAGAAGAACAAACCAAGAAAAAAGAAGGAAACAAAGAAGAATCAGAAATAAAAAAATTGCTCTAGAATCAAGAAGTTACTTTTTTTTGCTCGGGTACAAAATTAACAAACGGATTTTTGTTCTCAAACTTATTATGAGAATAAAAGAACATAAATTTTTACTATTTGAAAAGTTGCCAAACGGGATCTTAATGTACAATATGATCAATGAACTTTAAATTTGTTCAATATTATTTACGAACTTTAACTTAATGTGCAATGCATTCTATGTACCTTTGATTTGTTCAATATGGTCTCTAAGCTTTTAATATATGTTTAATCTAGTCCCTGAATTATATAAAAATGTTCAATGATATCTCTAAACTTGAATTGATATAAGGATGACATCAAAAATTTTCGTGTAATTCAAACATGTACCAAAAGTTTAAGTATCATATTAAACAAATTAAAAATTTAGGGATAATAATGCACTTTGGGCTAAAGTTGAGGTACCATATTGAATAAAATTAAAATTCAAATATCACATTATATATTGGGTTAAAACTTAGGACCATTCATGTCATTTACTCTAAACCTAATTAGGCAAAAACGTTGACGTCTCATTTCATTAACTATTCCCTGGGAAAGAGAAGTAGGTTTTCTTTCAATCCGCATGAAAAAATGAAAACAGAAAGATCAAAGTAACAAATTGCTCTTGAGGAAAGAGAAATGGCGTGAAGAATTGAAAATGATTAAAATTAATCATACTGACAAAATTTTGTAAGGGAGCTGATACATGCATCCCCATGAAATGCCAACAAGCATCAAAACTCATGCCAACAACTTAGCAAGTTCATCAACCCTCAAGCTTCCATGTGGTAACACATTCAAGGGGTGTTCATCCAAATCTTTTTTCCGTCGAATTTTTGGATTTTTCTGCTTGTTTCCCCTCTCTGTAAATGTAGAAGAGGGTACGCTTTGGGCATCAACATTTCCATCTTCGACCTTCACAATCTTCTTGGACGCAGCTCTCTTAGGTCGGTGCCTAAAAATTGGGCCAGGTGGAGCAATCTTTGCAAAAGCAACCGCCCTTTGGTAAGCAATGTCAGCATCAAATGAGTTGGTATCCAAGATAAGTGCACTGCCGTTCTCGACAGCATGCCTCAACAGTAAAAGCACTTGTTCCGTGCAAGGTGACATTGACCTAGTTGGTTGAACTTGATCAGGCAAAGCTTCTGAAACATTGTGCACGTTCTCTGTTTCCACCATAGTCTCAGATTCTTCTGCAGCAACATCGGGCATAGCAGCAGCTGCATTGATGCTCTTTGCATCCTCTGATTCATCTGCTTCGCTGCTTTTGCTGCCTACAGTGATTTTATTTCCATCAACCTCCCCCAAAATTGAATCTGCATCAATAACTCCATATACCTCGTTTTCTTGAACAAAAGGAGGACTGGCTTTCCCAAGAACTTCCTGTTTTTCATCCTGTTCTGAGATTACTGGAAGAGGAGATTCTTCACATGCACGATCAGCACTAGATGCATTATCCTTGGAAGAACCTTCAGGAGTTGGAAAGGAAGACTTCCACTCTCTTCCTCTCCACATAAGTATATGCTCATATTCAAATGAGATTAACACACACGGGACTAGATCCTGGAAGCGAGGAACATTGACCAAACATTGAACAACACATCTTAAACATCAACACAATTATACATAAGTATACAGAATATATCCTACTAGAGATAACACAGACCTTCAGTTTCGCACCAATTTTCCTATAATCACTGCCATTCATCCCTTGGCAATTTATTCTGACCAATTCGCACTCTTCAAATGCCTCTCTAACATTTTGCACCAGGTCACAGTAGACACCATTTTTACCTGTAAAACATGTGTGTCAACTTAATAGTTAGTCCGCTGGCGCATACAATGATACTATTCAGTCTTTTTTAGTAAACGTCAACAGCCCAATGGTTTCCAAAGGTAATTCTTCTCCACCAATCCCAACAAGGTTCAATTAAAATCTTGGCCTAGCCCTTGTATTGCAAATAGAGACCTTTTTCTTTGACCTATCAGAAGAACAGCTATAATATATATACCAAGTTTGCATATGGGTATCAGCATCCGTCCCTTCCTGCGCATCTCTGTAGCTTCTTCCAGTGTTAGACCTTCTGGAACCCTCTTAATTAACCTTGGATACACAGGAGTAACAGGTTTCCACAACATCAGTGGAAAGCGAGGACGAGTTTTGTAGTTATAGTTTCTGCCCCTGAAAAGGTATAGTACCCCTCCTTTACTGTAAATGATCTTCCCTCCAGTTCGCTCCTGTCCATTCATGAAATTGAGGAAAAAATATATCAGAGTGCACATCAGACAAGTGCGCTAAGGACCTCATGTCATACAATTCCGACCCGTGTGTCGTCAGTGAGACATATGGGTGGTCGTCAGTGAGATGTATCGCCCTATGATAAAGATAGCAGAGAATGAGAAGGGCAAATAGAATGATTCCCAAAATTAAGGTATATCTGATCACCAAAAACTTTTTAATGAAAGAAAAAACGTCAGCTATCGCAGTGACTAACAGCTTTGCATAAAACATTTACAAACAAACTCCAAAAGCAAAAGCATGCAAGAAAACAAATGAGCGAGGACTGAGATGACAGGTGATAGTGAGAGAAGAAGCAACCTCCAGCTGTTGTTTCACATTGTCCATGTCTACTGTACAAACTCCTTTGCATTTTATCTTGCACACTCGGCGCCGCTTCCAGTGAGCATGAATGTTATCCAGCATATTGTGAGTCAAACCATCCCTACCTAGACACATGTCAAAAAGCAAACGCATCTGTATATAACTACACCTTCAAAGAAAACAGAACATCTAACAAGGTTTGTCACAAACAAAATTCTCGAGTGTCCCCACTTGCAGTTGCTTTTTCTAATCCTCAAACTCTAAAGTTCAAAACTCCAGGTTCTGATCTATTTGAGCACCATATGCATAAGACCATTTAGCATTTACAAGGTCCCACTTCGAAGGACAGAAGCACAGAAAATTTCTCTTCCTTAATGCTCCGCTTCTCCAGAGGCTTTTAAAGGGATAAGGTAACTTGGGAAAAACCGAAAGAAGAACCATGATCTTAAATATACTGATGATCACAACCTAAACCACTACATAAAGTTTGCAAGAAAGGAAAAGGCAATATGCAAGCACTGTCAGGCACTGACTACGAGCCCGTTACAAGACTGAAAGACCGGCAAAAATGCGCCACTGCCTGAAGCACAAGCGAGACCGCCATTAAATATAACAGTTGAACCAACCAATATCTTCAACAAGAATGAAAAATGCACCACACAAGCAAGACCAGAGAGCAAATCATATAGCAAAGCGTACCTATATTCAATTGCCTCTGAGACTTTATGCACCCATTAACCAAATCCCTCACCTCTTCCTCGGTCAATGGCTCCCCCAATATCTCCTCCCTCGTCTTCACATACCTCGGCCCCCTGCCCGGCAAGAACGGGCCAGGCGACTGAACGGGCTTCACCCCTTTCTTTCCAGGCGGCGGCAACCGAAAAGAATCGAATTCCTTCAGCTTCTTCTTGCTCGGCGGCAGCGGGGCGCGCCCCGTCCACGGCCTCGACATGGTAGTGGGCCCGAAAGGGGCATAAGGTGCTTCTCGTAGCTTCAATGGTTTCACCTTCGGCGTCTCCGTGTAACTGTACTTAAACTCAAACGGAGCCCCGTCTATAACATAAGACAACCCATCCTCACTCAACACAACGTCAGCCTTCCTATCAATTGGGTCTTCACGAGCGTCAACTTTCTTCTCTTGGGTTCTTCGGGTCTGTGAAATCCGCCTAAAAGCCGGGTGTTGATCCTTGGAGTACTTAGATTTCTTACCCGGAATCGAAGGGCTCGATGGAGAAGACGGCGTGCCTCTGGAGTGGAAGGTGTCCGGCGAGTTGGGAACGGTAGCGGCAGCGTCGCCGACAGCGGCCGCGTCGTCAACATGGGCAATCCTGGTGGCGGAGTTGAAGCGGCGCTCGCGGCGGATGTCGTCTTCGATCTCCTGCTGGGCCCTGCGCCGATCGTTGAACCGCTCGGCGTTGGCGTTGTTCCACCGGGAGAAGCGGACCTCCGTCGGCGGCCGGTGCGAGGCCGCGTTCGAATTGGGAGCGGAGCCGGGGTTCAGCGACGGCGGCGCGAAGATGGGGAAGGGAAGAGCGAACTTCAGCGCCATTTTCCTCGTGGGGGGGTGGCGAAAGCTCAAGCGAACGGGAGCAGAGGCTCCTCGATATCGATTACAACCGAACAGGATGGCGCATCGTGAGTTCGTACGCGAATTGCAGCAACAATTCAGTTGGGCACCTCAGTAGGAGTTGCAGAGAACCATGGTGCAGAGATGTGAGGTAGTCTCTGCGAAGAGGAGGAGGAAGAAGAAGATGGGTCGCTTGAAAGTTCAGAGCTTGTGGCTTCAGTAGCCATTAGAGAAACGTGTGGTGGGCTTAGCGTTCGAGCTTTCTCACGTTTCTCTTTCCAACATATCTTTTAGGCCCAACACTATTCTCGTAGTCTTCTTCTTCTTCCTCGGTCCTTTTGCCTCCTCGCCAGGCTCTGAGCTTGGAGATGTTTTGGGCTTGAAAAGTTTTCGCTCCCCCCAACCCAACCATCTCCTCTTCCCACGACGATGTGTGATGGCGGTCAAATCGGGGGGCTCTCCGTGAAGGTCGCGGTCGAGGTCGCGCCATGCTCAGTGCGAAACTTTGCGCGGGAGGTTTCGCGCCATCTCTCGGAGAGCAGCGTCGCCACTATTTAAGCCGAGCGTTCGTCTCGACCTCTTCTCCAGCAGCGTTGTTCCTGAGCTCTTCGCCGCGCAACTGCTTTCATACCCATCGCCGTCTTCTTCAGCGACTGAAAATGGTTGAGAATGTGCCCGAGATCGAAGGGCCGTGCCCCAAGATCCCGAAGCTCCACGAGAATGGGGCCGTGGGAGCCGCCGCCAAGGAGCCGGTCTCTCTGCTCAGGGTGAAGAAGCTCTCCCAGAAGGCCGTCTTGCCTTCGAGAGCGTCCCCTCTCTCCGCGGGCTACGATCTTTCAAGGTAAAACAACAGGGTCCTTTCCTTAGAGCTTCGAGTTCGCCCTTGTCGAGTAATTACGATGGTTTCTGCATGTGGGTTTCTTCGTTTGTGGATGGAAAAACAGCGCGGCTGAGACGAAAGTGCCGGCGAGAGGAAAAGCGCTCGTCCCTACCGATCTGAGCATCGCGATACCGGAAGGGACATATGCTAGAATAGGTAATGTGCACTAACTTCTTTCCTCGAAACGCGCTCTCCATACCTTGTATTGGCTTATCGACGAGGGCTGAACCGAGTCGCTTGCGCATCTTTCGCCTTCAGCGCCGAGATCGGGTTTGGCGTGGAAGCATTCGATCGACGTTGGTGCGGGCGTGATCGATGCGGACTACAGAGGCCCGGTTGGGGTGATCCTGTTCAACCACGCCGACGTCGACTTCGAAGTGAAGGTGGGCGACAGGATCGCACAGCTGATCGTCGAGAAGATCATGACCCCCGACGTCCTCGAGGTCGAGGACTTGGACTCAACTTTAAGGGGCGAGGGCGGGTTCGGGTCGACTGGGGTGTGAAGCCTTGTGCTTTGGTTTCGGCTGTTTACATTGTTCTCTATATGGTTGTTGTCAATGGGTTTTAGGACGTGTCTTGTCCAGGATGCACGCAGGTCCAGTAGGACGATTAATGCTGTGCACCTTTTCATCATTGTGCTTGCACGTTGATTTGGTTCGTGCGAATTACTCTCTTAATGTGGATTGTGAAGTCGGAAATCGGGGATTCTTTTATTGGGCCACTGGCAATTGCTGGTGCCAATATCCGGTTCAGAAAGTACCATCCCAATGTGCATTGTCTTGTTGTAGATAGCGAGGTAGCGAGGCCTCTCTCGGTGTAGGTATTATCCATATCTAGTGATACGACCGACGCACGGTAATGGTACACGAACATGCTGTTCCTTGAACTTGACAGAAAGTCACAGACAACAAGAAGACTGATCACTGCAATCCATCTCAAAACACGAAATCTGTTGCGTGCCTGATTATTTGATCAATTTGTCTAATGGATGTCATTGGGTCACTAGAGATGTCATAAATTATTTGCCGATGCTGGCAAAATTACTTGAAAGTTAAAATGTTTCTGAGTACGAGGGTCTGTAACACGTGAACACTTGATCCTCAAGTCCAGAGGATGAGATTATTCAGAAATACGGAAGCGCAGTAGCATTCGACTTTGATGGATTCCAGTCATATCCGAGGCAACAGAGTTGGGGGATCAGAGGGCACATCTGAACTTGCCTGCAACAAAGAAGCAACTGTTAGTGCTGCTGAAGTTCGAGCGATATCAGTCTCTTAACTTCTCTATCTGCTAAAGTAGTCCGGAAGATGCAACTTCTCTTTGCGTGGACTTAGGAACTTTTGCCGGAAACAGATGAAATAGATCAATTGCTGCTACGTTATACCTCCAGATATCTTGTCATCATTGTTGTAGTACTGCAATTGAAGCCTTCAACTGGTTCTCCCTTCACACGAGTCGCGTGAAGTTGCTTCCTCACTTGAGTTGCCAGGGACTGCAAAGACAATGAAATTAGGCTCATGGAGGAACCTCTGGCAGTTCAACTTGCCAAGTGAAGAGACCGTAAATTACATGTAATTGGATCTTATTACAAATAAAATGATGCAAGGCTAGGCTTCTTTGACAGTAAGGAATAACAAGGATAATATTCTCTAGTTGGTGCATACCTTTCCTAACTCAACTCCCCACTGGTCAAAGGAATTGATGCCCCACAGGAAACCTTGCACAGCTACTCTATGTTCATAGATCGCCAGTAACTGAGGAATATTATCGTTTTGTTGAAGGTTAGCCAAATAGTAAATAGTGTACCCAATTCAGTAAGGATAAGAGACAAGCAGGGAATGGAAATGTATGAGAAAAATTGGGCAAAATCACATCTTTGCAAAGAATGGAAAGACGCAGAACCTTCCATAGCTGAAATGTACATACAAGGTCATGGACAAGGGTCAGTTACTATACAAACAAGAACTAGCGAAGTAAATCGCATTTTTGTTTTGTGCAACTACCATGTCATGGACAAGAGTCAGTTGATCCCATACAATATTTTACTTGCTTTTGGGGACTTCGTTAATAATTGGTAGCGTCTTGAGTTAGTGCTATATACACATCTTTTGAGGCGCTTTCTCGTCATCAAAAAAAGGAAAAAAAGAAGCACTAAGTTATTATCTCAACTATGAGAAGATAAGAGAAAATTTCAAGAAATTCAACCAAATGTCAGCAAGGAAGTAAATGTATGGAAGGACTTCTCTTCTCCATTTAACAAACTGGCAAAGGCAGTGGAAACAACTTGAGTACTTAGTAATGTGAAGTATCGAACTTTATATCGAGAAATAGAAGATTTTGGTCAAGAAGTATTCTATTTCTAAATCCGGAGTCCTTAGAGAGATCAAAGCAATCAGATATCCAAGACTGCCATGTAAAGTGCAGGTCACAGATAGAAAGGCTCTAGGTTGGCTTAGCAACAACCCTGAGTCATAGAAGTAAGCAAAATGGTAGCCCATAGAGAACGCAAATATCGGAATCTTTCATCTGCAACTCATTGCGGCATATATAACGCTTACTTTGGACTTAACAGGTAATAGTCACATGAGGGCATACATTCGAGAGAGAGAGAGAAGGATTAGTTCATGTTACTGGAAGTGTTAACCATTGCTCAAACAAAGCTTCAAACCAGCCAACGACGTCTTGAAAGTAGGGAATTACAAACCTGTCCAATGTTATAGGCAGTCAGGGATGGGAGCAGAAGACTCAGAGAAGGCCGATTACCTGTGAAAGTCTGCAGAAAAAAAAAAAAGCAACGGTCAAGACAAGCCCTGGATTGCAAGAACAAGATTCTGCGAACTTACCTTATGAGGAATAAGATGATGAGGAATGTTCTCTTTTTGTAACTGTTCTGGGGTCTACGCCATACCAGGAAGTGGTTAGACTTCACTTTCGCTAGCAGAGACAATAACTTCAGAAAATGTTCAAAAAACTCTAGAGATAACACACCTTCCCATATGCTAGGGCATCTGGTTGTGCAAAGAAGTTGGACATGAGCTCATCATGGTTATTCACCACTTCACCTAAACAATCGAGCATTCCAGTTAGTGCAAACAAACATGGATATCAATTAAAGTATAGGAAGCTTCATCTAACATTGTCATTGTTACCTTTGAGGTAGACAGGTTGCTGACTCTTCACAACGCCAATAAAATCACAGGGAATAACACGACCCTGAAAGTCAAATATATTGCCGTACAGAGTGTTAACATGAGATTCCATATTTCACTTTTCCAGTAAGGTAACTGATACAAGAAAAAAGGGGTACCCTTTCACAAAATTTCATAAAAAGGAAGCTCTAATCAACTCTGTCCACGACAGAAATTTACAGCAAGAATGGTTTTGTGATGAGCAAAAATTACACTAATAAGGAGGATAAATTTTTCCAATTGAAAATAAGCAGCGAGATTACAATGGGAAGAAACTTCCTCTAACCGATCTTTCGATTGGTGGATTACAAACATGAATATCACCCACATTTAATTTTGTTAAATTTAACATCTACATGACGTCCATGACTTGTAACCCTCAATTAGAGGCATATAATGGAGGGAAATACGGCCCAAAACCAAAATTAACTAAAGAAACAACTCAAAAATTTAATTTCCTGTAAACACAATGCAGACATCGATCTAAATACAGTGCGGTACTGCTTATGCCAATGAGATAATATTAACCATCGGTTACCTGGTGAATTAGTTGGTAAAAACTATGCTGCCCATTTGTTCCTGGTTCACCAAAGTCTATTTCACCGGCCTCACCTGGAAGTGGCACACCATCTATTGATACCCCCTTGCCATTACTCTCCATGCTGACCTACATTATGACAGAAACATGGCATCTAAATAACCAGAGATCAATCTCCAAGGGAAATATAACTGAGCAAAGGGCTTATTATTATGCCTGTTGTATGTGCGGGGCAAACTTCTCCAAGGCTTGAGAGTATGGTAAGATGGCCTGCACAGAAAATCAGAAATCAGAAAGTGAAATGTTTATAAATTTGACCAGAAAACAGTTAAGATCCTAGGCAGAGCAAAGGACACTCACTCTTGCTGGGTATCCTAGAAATGAAACATTCCATACGCTCAACAAACCTAAAATCACCTGAATAACAGAAAGTCACCAGATTTTACCTCAAGATATATGTAAGAGATTATCAATGTAGACCTTGGAGGAAGGCCTCTAAAAACTGGATATAAAGTTCGGCAATTGACAACTGTAATAAAATAAGTTCTATTGGAAAAATGAAGTCTATGTTGTTAACAAACTTACAGGTATGTTCTTGTCGAATGGTGCCGAATAGAAATGCTGATCAATGCTTTGAGCTCCCTTCAAGAACCTTAAAGCAATGGCAGGATGTTAACCACATATTAAAGGACACATGCAGAGATGTCAGTACTTGAGCAGATTTGTGAGAAGTCAAATCATCCAATTAGAGATATTATAAGTAATAAGCATCACTGAAGTAGTTGACAGGAGAAAAGTTTGACAATAGACCGTTCTGCTGTCGAACTCAAATAGGATACTTGATACTTTCAAACCTCAAGTTTCAACTTCTAAGTTTAGGTGATCCACTAAGCTAAGATTGGAGAAGTGATACTAGTTGCTGTATTCAACAAAGAGAGATCTGCAATTCATGGAAACAGAATCTGATGGATAAAGAAGAGAAAGAACAGCAAGATTTCAAGACCAACTCAACCAACCAGAAAAATCTGGTGCAATCACCCACAGAAATGACACAAAAGTCAAAACTCAACAGAATTAATCTTGTTGAAATGATAGCATTGATGCTTCTTATCCTCTTCTTGGGGAAGACTTTTTGGGGAAGGAGGGAGGTAAGGTCATTGTCTCTACAACTTACGGTTCAACATATCCCAAGATCAAGGGTAATATTTGGGTGTGGGGATCCAGACATTCATTGTGGGGATCCAGACATTCATTACTGGCCTAAAATAACTATAACATGAGCAGAAATCATCACTGACTCACTACAGAACTCTACATAATAAAAGTACTCGTCATACTTCTCAACAATTGGGAAGCCATATTGCAGCGATAAGGGCAATACTCCAACAGCACTGCAAACTACAGAGAGATGTCAAATATCAGTAAACATGAGCAATTCTGGCAGTAGCTAATGCAGCATATAAAGGCAATAATACTTACCACTGTAACGACCACCAACCCAGTCCCAGAATGCAAAAGCATTGTTAGGATTGATACCAAACTTTTCAACAAGCTGCATATTAGACATTCATGAAATGCTTGTCATTTGGTCAAGAGATAGATGAGAAGCCACCACAATTAATAATGTATATGTTAGAACTGCCATTGAAAACCATTTTCTAGTATGTATACAATTTACATAAAATAGTATTTGGAAATAGACTTGAAAGAGAGGAGATGATTTCAACATGCTCTAGGTCTCATTAATTCATCTTGATCTAGAAAAAGAGATCAAGGTAATCCATCGAACATAATTTAGGCAAACGTGAAGTCACCTAAAAAATGTAGGAAACAACCAGTCATTCCCTTGTGGAAGGTCAGGATTGTAACAAAGTATCAAGTTTTGGCAACTTTTTAGATCATGTAAAGTTCTTAGACCAAGAGAACCATGGGGTCCACTAAAGCAGGTAGCTACTTTAAAGACAACAAAAGAAAAATCACCACATATTCGGATGCAAAAATAAGCATAACTGAAATGCGCATAAAACGAGATGGAATATGTGAATAACGGGAAAAGAAGAGGAGCTCAGTTAGGCAAACATACAGATGTAACCTTATGAAAAATGAATATGAAGAGCAGAGAGAGAAAGCAATTTGCCGGTTAGAAATGGCAAGCTATATGTCACCTATATGCATGGGATGGTAGAGAATTGATACCGGGAGATTAGTACTGACGGCAACCATATGCTTCGCAACTGCAGAAGGCCTGTGACAGCAAATCCAATTGAGTAAATACTCTGAGAGAGAGAGAGAGAGAGAGAGAGAGAGAGTCATTTTATTTGCAATAGTTTTTGTTCATCAGTAAAAACCTGAAGACTAGAAAACAGAAAATTATTCAATCAGATGACAACCTAGAAGAGTTCCAAAAGAACTTAGTTCTACAAAGAAGAAACAGGAGAGCTTCTCTTTCGCTCCCATTCCTGAATGTGAAAGACTCTTTACCAAGAAACTTGAAGAGTAGCAGAATTACTCCTCAAATTGCTTCTTTAGGAATGAGTAATAGTAGTGTATGGAACTTACCCTAAAGCAGCGGAAATCCACTCTCTCAAAGTCCGAGCATTTAGCATGGTTTCTGCCGTGGTAAAGGTCTTCGAAACCACAACAACTACCATCAAAAGACAAATTCTCAATGAAAAAGCTATCCTATTGGATAGAAAACCATAATGAATGCATAAGGATAGATTGTTTATTACCAAGTGTAGTTTCTGGATTTAAACCTGAGGTGTTTCTTGCTACATCAATAGGGTCAACATTGGCAAGACTGCCCAGAAAAGATACTTACGTCAAATTTTCAACGCATAGCATGTCCGATATACTGTAACTATGGTAAAATTCTATCTAGAAAGAGAGAGTACAATAAAATCTATACGGCAGGTAAAATGGCCTCAGAGTAGAAGCCACACTTGCTCAGCATATGTGCACATTCATATAGTTGTCCATTGGCTAATGTCATTGTATTGAGTTGATCCTGAGAGTGCTTTTAATGTGTCAAAATTATTATGGCACATCTTACACCATCACCATGAACAGAGCATTTTCAAGGGAATGACTGGTGTGATCTGATTTCCATTTATTTTTACAACAACAATCCTCCAACGTCGAAGCTGAAGGTGGAGGAGATACGGCCATAAACCAATGATATCAGCAACAAATTCTACACTGAAACAATGATTGCCTGCAAGAGACACCATTTTCTTTTCACATGTAAGTAATTGGTACTTGAATGTATACATTTCATATTACACCTGAAGGTGTAGTTAAAGTGCGAAAAGTGAAAAGAAGATTTGCAATCAGCTGCATGATCCATACGCTCACAAGTACCAGGACACCACGAAAGTGCAACACTACGCATGTATCTGCATGCACACAACAGGAATACTTACAAGCGCAGCTGACGACCTCTTGCGTGCTCATTGGCCTCAGGTTCTGCGGATTATTACAATAGAGTATCAGCAGAATATTTTGCTGGTGTCGAGAATGCTTAACATTTTAAAACGGCAACCAAATACAGATAGTAACCAATAGGGATAATGACAATAGCAGTCCTAAAACTTGCATCAACACTTAAGTCCTGATGCATTCTTTTTCATGCGTCTAAATTCTAAAATTTTGCACACGACATACATTTCAGGACTTCCATTAAGTCCATCTGTTTTTTGTGGACGAAATATCTTATGTGGCTTATCAGTTTTTCAATTTTACGTGGCTGTTAGTCACAAAATGGCATCAGGAATTTTTTTAAAAAAAACCCAAAATAAAAATATTAAAAGAACTTAAAACTCTTTCTAAAAAGAGATCAGATCATTGCAGGGGTAAGTGGACAGAGGGGCTGTGCGCCGGCCCCTCCTTCATTGGCGAGGGACAAAGCCCCTCACTGGGGTATCAGCCAGGGTCGCCTGCTTGCCTACAAGGGCAGCCAACCCATCAACTTTGGCCAGTCAAAGGCCGGCCACCCTCCATGACACTCATTGTCAGCAAGGGTGGCCGGCCCTAGCCAAAGTACAAGGCCCACCCTGCTGTAAACCCCTTTCCTTTCTCTGTCTTTACTCTTTCTATTTTTTTGCCTCCGGTCAGGCAAGGAACAACAGTCCTTGCAGACACCCTAGTGAAGGTCGCCAACCATCACCAGCGAAGGAGGGGATGACACCGCTGGTCTCTGCACAAAGTAAACCACAACACCCCCCCCCCCCCCCTCTCCCAAACCACGATCTCCCTTCTCTCTCTCTCTCTCTCTCTCTGATTCTTTTCTTTATGTGGTTTTTTTTTTTTCCCTGATGTGGTACCAAATCCGTAGGAAAGAACAATTGATGAGAATTGCCACGAGATTTTCCGTCCAAGGAATGTTAATGGAGGTCACTGAAGTCCTGAAATGCACTTTGCTTACAAATTTTAAGACTTAAGTGCCAACTCGGTACAAGTTTCAGGACTTTTACAGTCATTACCCTTAATCCATAATAAAACCAACCTGTCTGGAGAGCTGTATGCACAAACAAAGGACCAAGGAAGCTTCCACCAATACCAACAGATATTACATCTTTCAAAACTTTACCAGTGGCGCCAACCTACCATATAGTGTCATTTAGCTTAAGATCTAATGATGCTAAAGAAAAATCAAAATCCAGAGCTGTACATTACCCAAGAACCACTGCGAACCCTTTCTGAAAATTCTTTGATCTTGTCCAGAACATTCCAAACATCAGGGACAACATTTTTGCCATCACTGCAAATAACTGCATCCCGTGGAGCTCTCAGAGCTACATGCAGTACTGATCTATTTTCCGTACTGTTTATCTGCAATGGCCAAGAAAGAAAAAAAGTTAGCAACTCCATGATTTACTAATCGTGATGTTATTTACCACAAACACAATGATTTAATAGTTGTGTTATAATTTATTTTGTTCTCCCTAGTACACGTGAAAACTGAAAATTAAATGCCAATTACTCTTAAGAAATTCATTATTAACTAATCAAGTGCCTACTAAATGCCAAGCAGGCCATCTCCCAGAGAACCATATCGACTTGTTCAAATGAGTTTACCAAAAGAAAATTAAACCCAAAGCTCTCAATGCAGTTGCACCAATCAACTCAGAAATCCTATGATAATGAATTAAAGCGTTTCAATTTAGTTGTACACAGTAGCATCTAACAGACCACAAGTCATTTCACTAGTAAGTGGATGGCCAAAACTTACATGCTCTCCATTGTACATGCGTTCAATCTTCTGCTTGAGAGATGCTGCCTGCAGAAATCAAAGATGTCCAAACGACAATATCGTAAATATCTTCGTTTCAGGAACATATAGTCCACATTTAATTTGAAATATACCCATCACCCCAACAGCTACGAACCTCTGCTAAAGCGAAGAGCTTGTCAACAGTGTCAAGAGTAGCACGCTGCCGTGAGTAGTCCAACAGTATATCATCGAACTCGCTGTAGAAAAGCTTCAATTACTTAAAAAATAGTATCATGTCACACGCTTGGTTCACAATACTTAATCCCGCGATAGCGAGACAGCATCTCGAGGAACATTATATACAGAGCTTAGAAAAAGGTCCGGTAGAGGCGCATACACCATCATAGACTGGCACCGTTGGGCGTCGCCCATCAATTCTCGCAGATGGGTCCCCTTAATCTCCTCGACATGGCCCTGCACGACACCACATTTTTCACCGCGCGTCAAATACAGTTCCCGTCATATCAACAAACACCTTCAGAGCACCTAAAGAAAGGCGAGCTAGGCCCACCTTCAAGTCGTTCCACGGCTGAGTCTCGCTGATCAGAGCAGGCGAACCCATTTCGAACGCGCTATACCGCTCGAAAACCAAACCGCTGCACCGGAAACCATCAACGGAGGTTACAGTCATAAACCGTTCGAGATCTAACTTCGACGGCTTCATTAACAAAAGAACGAAAAAGAAAAAAAAAAAGAAAAGAAGAAGGCTAGATTATAGCCATTATGCTATTCAGCAATCTTCAGGCGAACTAAAAAGAACGTCATCGTCCGGGCGGAACGAGACAGATAAGAGGCGATAATCGCATCGGACGAGGCGGCGCGAGAACGGGAAGACGGCGCCCGCGGAACGCAGGGAAGGCGGTCGCCGGAGACGCGAGACGGGAACGACGCGACGGCGGCGGCGGCGGCGAGAGGGAGGAGAATCGCAGCCGCAGATACCTGGAAGGTGGAAGATGAACGCTGCCGACGGCGACGGCGACGGTGGTGATAAGGAGAACCAAAAATGCAGAGTGGAGGACGAACGAGAGATACCGACGGAGCTGAGAGACGGAGAAGAAACAGAGGGAGAAGGGAGAAAATATTAGGTGGTCCGGGACCGCCAAGTCAGCGTGGTCCCGGACCACTCATGAAGCGCCACGTGGTCCACGTGGCTCTTGTGGGACCGGCTCACCCGGAGGCAAATTTTGCACAAAAAAATAATATTCATTATTTCTCCTTAGCCCTGCACGCTAGCCCCCCTCTCTCTCTCCCTCTCCTCGGCACGCATTTATTTCTTCTCCCTCTTCTTCTCCTTCCTTTCGCATTGAAAAAGAAAACCCACCGCTCTTTCGTCTCTCGCTTTCAAATTTATTTTGAATCTCTGCGATTTCGTTCTCAAATTTCGCTCGGCTTCCTCGTTGCTCCGACGCTTCCTCCGTGGCGTTGTTGCTGCTGCGGCGATCTTTCGTTCTCTGCTCAGTGCCATACCGTCGAGAAAGGCGCCAGCCGCAAGCAAGGTTCCCCTCTTCTCCTCATCCCCCGTGCCTGGATTCTTCGTCGATCCATTTTTTTGTGTGCCCGCGTTGAGCGGTTTTGATTGGTCTTTTTCTTTTACTTTTCTCTTTGGTGGTGGTGGGTTCAGTACAAAATTGGGGGGGGGGGGGGGGGGGGGGGGAGTCCCCTTCTGGTTTTTTGCCACCATTGTTACTCCAAATGAAAACAAACCCAAGCGTGATGCTATGTTCTAAAGGGGCTGCTAGTTAATTTGCTTCGTGCTCTCGTTTGAAGGTTTGAAGGGATGATGGCTCCGAGCCAAGGGCAAGCGGCATTGCTGACATTCTGCTCCTGCATTAGCCTCACTAGCGTTGGCCTTGTTCTTACAAACTGTTCTGGACATTGGTAACAACTGGTTTTGGATCATTGCATTGAGCCCCTTAGCGTAAGTAAAAATTGTTTTTCATTGAAGAGTTCGGTTTCTAGTTTTCCTCATTTCTGAACAAAAATCATCTGCGAATATGCTGAACCCTTCATATGATATTTTGCAGTGGAGCACACTATTGGATGCGGGCATCGTGGAAGGAGCAAATTAAGGTAAAGATGATAGTGGCAGAAGACGGACGCTATCGGAGATCATTGAGCAGATGAGGAAGGAGCTTTAGCTCAGCGAGAAGGGAATGGTTTATGGAAAGGGCATATTCGAGAGATGACCAACACCCCAACACTTCTGATGGGGTGTTGGTCATCCAACACTCGAAGCAATACTTACTGCAGGGCCATGCTATTACTAGGAAGCTTAATTCTGATGGTAAGGTGGATACCATGCAGACTCTACACAACCTAAATGAAAGTATTGAATTTTCTTGTTTGTTAAATGCCGGATTCCCAAAAATGGTTCATTCATATAGCTCATGACTATCTAGATGAGCTGTCTCAATTTGAACAAGCCTGGAAGAAAAATGCTAGAAAGCATTTGCCTGGTTGGAGCAAGCATTTTGATGGCCATGTTGGACGGGGTGAGTATTACTGCGAGATTTTTTATTTCCAGCTGCATCTTTTGTGTTAATGACAAGCCAAGCATGAATGTTTCAATTTCTTACTACTGTTAGAGATAGGTTGAATTCTGTGGTGAATTTGTTTTGCCATTAAAGGCCTTAGCGTAACAATCACAACATTTTGGTTGAACGTTTCATCGCTTGTCTTGTGAGGGCGGTGTTCTTGTTTCTAATACACGCCTTTTGTTGGTGCCAGCCACAGTCAAGCATTGCCTTTGTCGGACAAGGATCATGAAGAGAGGGCAAAAAGATGTGAATTTGTGTCTGGGCTATTATGATCCACCGTCATCGATGATAATTTATGAGTGGGTGCAAAATGGCGGGTGATCTGCAACTTACGTGACCAAGAATCCGGCCCTACAATCTTTATGGTTGGCCTGGGGTGAATGTGTTGTTTGCTGATGTATTAAAATAGGAAGCAAGGGAATAGGGTGTATAAGCTAAAATGTAATTCTTTGCTTGTCGACTTCAATTTTGACCCGAGGAAACAATGCTGTGCATAGCTCCTGTGTGATGCTTGGACCTCTCAAAAGTAACGATATTGAAGAACTTTTCTTTACGTCTATGTACCATGTATTATTCATAAACATGTCAAAGCACTATCGAAAAAGCAAAGAATATCAAGTGAATCACTAAATTTTACTGTAGTTAGGACTTGGAAGTAATAGGAATGGAGTGGGGGTAGGATTTTCACGACACCAGGCATCGCATTCAAGCATTGTCATATTCATTCAAATGGAAAGATATCATCAGTCAATGCTAGTTTCGCTTGATGATGTCTTCCTCTGTTTCCAATGACCAAAATAAGACCAAATCACAGTGCATAGGAACAAGAACATTCCATGCCACATTTAAACTTCTGACTAGGTTCGAGTCCAAATTTACTCTTTGAGAAGTGAGTTAGCCACTCCTATGCAATTGAATTAGACGGACAAGAGAGAAAAGAACCGCCTGGGAAGAAAAAGGAAGTACTATTGAGATTGATTAACCCACCTCTTCCAAAAAGAAGACCCCTTCAACCAAAAAATAAATATCATCAATGTAGTCACAGAAAAATGGATCCTCTTGGGACCACGAACAGTTATCAGTATGGATAAAAACCCCCCTACTTCTCATCTAAATCCCCCCAAAATTAAGGATGGACGTGCAAAAAATGGCAGCCCATGTTTATCAATTCGTAATGACCTAAACTTAACCAACACAGTGGTAGTCTTGTGTACATTATGTTTTGGGTTACATCTCTGACGAAAACATCATAACATGTTAAGTAAACTCCTCTCATCAGACTTGTCTATCCAGTTGCCATTTTGTCTATGTGGGAATAAAAGGATGGCAGAGGGATTGCGTAGACCTCGCTCCTCCTGTGCTCAAGGCCACAAGCAACCAATATAGTATGAGTGGAACACCTTGCTATTTCCTTAAACTCACCATGACCTGCATCAACGACCATATCAATAAGTTCACATGCAAGGCACCTTGCGCACCAAGGAAAAAACAAATGCAATAAGCACTTGAAAGAAAGCACCATAAAGAGAACAAGCACGGGATTCTAGAGCATAAAATGTATAATAATAGGACCAAAAATCTAGTAGAACATATATAACTCGCATACCTAAATCAATTTCTCTCAAAAGGCTTTTGACCATTGATTGCAATTCCTCTTTTGCTCTACAAAAATGGCTATCTTCACATTCTGTATGAGGAGATGCAGCCCCATCAGAACCAAGGCTGGATTGACTGCAGGACTGATGATGCTGGTCAGGAACTATCGTTGAGCTCATTCTACACGTTCGTCCAGAAGTGCCCGGCCAAAACTACTGGGGGTTCTTCTGGACCACCATCTCAAGCACTATGCGAAATTTCACCACTGTCTACCACCTGCATCCACCCTCAATTATGACTCTAGAATGATGCGTAACATACAAAATGGAATACCAGTAAAGTGCAGTCAAGTATCGTAAAAAATCAGTATTCAAGAGTCCCTGGTTCATGAGGAGGCACGGACAAGACTCCAAAAGGATAAAAAAAGCATATTGAACCACGGCGACCAAAAACGTTAGTGAAAGATCATTAAGCGAACCTGATTACAACGCATTCGAAGCGACTCAAAATTGGACCTTGGTTCAAACATTCTGTCAAACACATGGTGCGCAGTGAACGTTCGAGCAATTAAAAACTTGAACGCACACCAAAACTTGAAAGAGACCGTCAAAACACACTTGTCCAGCGGCATACATCCACAACAATTTTTTTTTTTTTTGGGTAAAGATACATCGATAACAAGTTCAAATTCAATCAACTCAGAATTAATTTTTTCTTTTTTTGGTAAGGACTCAGAATTAAATTTTTCCATCTTAAAAGGATTGAAAAAAGGGTAAAAGAAATCAAAAACTTCCAACATATCTCAGTGTTTGATTGGGCATTGGCAGAGATGTAGAACCAAGCAAACAATTAGAGTAATGCAAGTTTCATCATCCGTACCTGAATGAAGTGAAAATGGGATCCCCAGATCTCGACCGCCCCAGCAGATTAATGGGCGAGGAAAGCTGCGCCGGAGCAGAGACGGAGCGAGCGATGGATCGAGCGCCGAAGGAGAGACGAAGTGAGGACGAGGGACCCAAACCTTGGCTTCGTCGGAGAGGGAGGGAGCAACGAGGAAGCCGAGCGAAATTTGAGAGCGAAATTGCAGAGATTCAAAATAAATTTGAAAGCAAGAGAGGAAAGAGCGGTGGGTTTTCTTCTTCAATGCGAAAACGAAGGAGAAGAAGAGAGAGAAGAAATAAATGCGTGCCGAGGAGAGGGAGAGAGAGAGGGGGGGGGCTGGCGTGCAGGGCTAAGGAGAAATAATGAATATTATTTTTTTGTGCAAAATTTCCCTCCGGGCGAGCCGGCCCCACAAGTGCCACGTGAAGCACGTGGCGCTTCATGAGTGGTCCGGGACCACGCTGACTTGGCGGTCCCGGACCACCTAATATTTTCTCGAGGGAGAAGTGGGAAGGTTCGCATAAAAGGAAAAAGCCGCACAGCACAGCACGGAGGGACGTCGCGTCGTCACGTGGCGCCGGCGTGCAGGGCTTCGCACGTGCGGCATCTCTCGAACATGATGAGATGCGGATCGCACCAGCGGTGGGGGGGGGGCCTTCTAAACGACTCTCTGTGCGCGCACGCAGATTGCAAAAATTTCCGTTAGCCAGAAATTTATTAATAATAAACTGGACACATACGACATGCTGGTGCGACATGAAGAAAAAACATGCGGATGTTGGCGTGAAAGTTAACTTAATTTAAATGAAAAGGAACACCATCAAAACACTACATCTTATCCATTGTAATATCAAAATTTCAAACTTTTTTTTTCATGTCGCCAGGATCCCGAACTTGTACCGGCGTGATAAAAATACCGGTAATGCTAAATTTTGCTCGTTGTGACATTAATACCTCAAATTAATTTTCTTGTTAGGCCTTCGATATATGAAACTTTTGTCGAGAATCAGTATGACATGATTTTGGGTTCTGGTGACGAAAAAAATTGCGAGTATTGGCATCACAATGCACGCCGTTTATGATATCCGCGGATCCAAAAAGAGTTTAGGGCATTGATGTCATAATGTGCCTAGTTCAGGATTTTTGGTGGTTTTGATCCTACTCGAAGTCATGCTCGACCTGTGCAACGCTGGAAGTGGATTCGATTCTTTGTTGTTATCCGATGAGCTCTTAACTAGTGAATCGGTCTAGTCTGAGTTCGAATGCCGTCAAACTTGGACCCCAATAATCTGTGAGCTTTCCCGACCAATTAGATTCAGAATTAGTCTCCTATAATCTTCACCCACGATAGAAATAACATGGTATGCAATCAACATTACGGAACGGTATAGTCTTCAGACAACCACTTCCTGGCAAGCAGGTTATATAGATAGGAAAGATCAGTCACACCTATTAAAACCTTAAATGGCCAGAAAGCCATGAACTCTAACAATTACGTCCGTACTTGTTTTGCTTTTCTTGCTTTTACTTCTTGCGATTTTACTTCTTGATGCGTTCATCTGCAGATGTATTTACTCAATATATGCGTGCGATTGAAATTCTGGACCTCTGTTCTTGGCGCCTTCTTTCATTGTCATAATACAGTTTGTGAACAGGACGGCTGCAGCATTAGTATACAGAAAAGATTCAAAACAAGGATCTGCAAACTTTTATCTCCTTGGTTGTATGTTAACCATTTAGTCTGCGGGAGATGAATGTCGACGAGTCTTTATCTCCCACGGAATCCAGAAAGAGAAAAGAGGAAATGATAAAGAAAGATAGAAAGGAAACCAAGCTTTATTCCTGTTTTCGAGGGTATATCGCCGAGAGGTGTCGCCATCGCCGGTCAAACTCATTTCGAACTTTTTGCAACCAAATGCATTATTAATAATCCTGATTACCATGTTGTTGTTGTTTCTTTTTTCCGCCAGAGCTTTTGTTAAAGAAGGTTCAGAGCAGTCATCACTTTTCAGGACAAAAAGAACTTTTCACAATAGGCAACAAGCACAGTGTGCTGCTGTTCGAGTAAAAATGGTCTTGGCCAGTTAGTTTTCTTCACTTGCAGGATTATTGTTCTCGCCCGGTCAGTCATCATGGCAAACTGACAGCTAGAACTTAAAGATCTGTCCTGTGGTAAGGTTGTTGCCAGTCAAAGCTGAATCGTAGTCTATGCAGAAGAATGTTAAACTCATCCTGCCAGGAAATGGGAAATGGATGCATATTTACAATAAGGTGACCCAAACGAGAACCAATGCGGTGCTTATTCTGGCCAAATCGACGCTATAGATAGAAACCTGCTTCATACTTTCAATGCTGCCAAATTGCTGATCCTTGCTGCCGGAGTGACCTGTGCATCCACCGTCGTCAATATCTGAGGTATTGACATGCCTCCAGAGATGACGATTTCTGCATCATGCGCGCGAGAAGATTAGAACCCAGACGACCATTCTAGATATGGATTAATAAAGATCACCAGCTTTGAATTTGAAGACCATACCGATCCCTTCCCGAACAGATAAGTTAGGCCTTATGATATCATTTGAACTTATCAGAAAGATGTCCCCCATGTAGAGGTGGTTAGAAGGCACATAAACACAGGTCAATTCTTCTTCGCCGACGTTTCTTTGGAGAATAACGGAAGACGTAATAAAACCAAATGCATATTCGCCAATGCGTGGATGCCTTATTATGGCCACTTCTTTGAATGCATTGGTGCTTTGATCTGTAAGAAGATACAAAGAAACACTTACTAGAAATCAGTAGTTAAGTCGGCACAATGTATCCGGACATATACCTGGTGATATTGCTGCACTAATTTGCTTTGACGCAGAATAAATATAGCTCACGAGTGGCATTTTCTTAATGAACCATTCACCAAGGGTGAGGACAGAGGTTCCTAACCATGAAGACATGAAAATCCCAACCAAGAAAATGAAAGTGATGGAGGTGACAAATCCAAGACCTGCAGATGACCAGATAGTCCCATAAAGGGGGTGGAGTTATTAACGCATTCAAAATCAGTCTGTTGAATTCAGGTCAGACAAAATATGGTTTACTGAGCATAAGGTGACCGTATGTTGCCTTGAGACATGCACTAGTAGGCCTAGTACATGAACCACTTTTGTGTTTGTCACTTACAATGATTCATAAGTTTCAGCTAAACAGGATGCCCTTATTCAGGAAAGGGTAATTTAGGACATACAAAGGCAGGATCAAAGGAAAACATAAACCCAATTTGCTTACAGACAGTCAGAGCCAGCAGATTCACCTCTAGTGCAAAGTTTCGTGAGTTCTCATGCACAATTAAGGGACAAAAGACAAGTTTTATTTTGTATCAAACAGATGAAACACATCAGACCTATCTATAATGCTCATTGATCAGACCTATTTGCCTTTCAAGCACTTTACGTGCAGGATGTTGCCTATGCGAAAAAGTTACTAGATGCAAAAAATGTCAAAAGTGGACTCCTCTCACCATGGTCAGGGTAACAATCTGTACACATCCGACAAGCATGACATATTACTGTATAGAAATATAAGAATCTCCCAGAAAGAGCACTATACAGTAGTTTCCTCATTATGCGCCATAAGGAGCATTATGAGGGGTCAAATGCAATTTAGAATGACACCAGTTTTACATTCACGCTTGAGAATTGAACCATATTTGCTGCAGCTGCTAACAAATTGCATTAAACCTTAAGAGCAATTGCAGTGACAAATGCTCAAACAATACTCACCGAAGATGTTAATCCCTAGATGGTTATAGATTGGAGAGAAGAACCCATCCACGAAATGAACGAAACCCCACGTGACATAAAATGTAATGGCCATTGGAAGAAGAATGACACTGCAAACAATGACGAACTTTCTCACTTCGGTAAAACTTAGTCAAATAATCGTGCTAGAGACTCAAAAAATTGTATACAGCAACAATGAACCTTCAAAAGGTAGTGGTAACTTGACAAAATGATTTGACAAGTCTAATAGGATGAAGATGAGAATTTCCCAATATATCATTGGGAGAAAAAGAAGGAAGATGGCGTACCATCCCGTCATAAACTTTTTGGAAGCCCAGCTCTGGACAACTTTGGAAATTGCCTATGGAAAAGAAGAAACACAGTTATTATTCACTCATGGAGACCAAACCACATAAGATGGACGAATGCTACGATGTCTAACGATTCATTCTAGTCATAGTTTTCGTCTCATAGATGTACTCGGTCATCGCAGTCACGGATATCCCACCTCTGTGCAGGAGGAAAATGTCAGAAAACCTCAGATTATCTCAAATTTAACCAGATTTTTCCAGGGAGCTGAACAGGAGGTAATCAATTTCTGTTTGGCCAAGTTTCATGTACAGACAATCAGTATTGCCACAGCATATCCTTAGCAACCCCAACTTTAGCAGTGGATTTTTGCGATCATCGGTCTTCCGTCTAATTGTCTGCCTTCATTTTTCAGCTGACAACTTTTTCTTTCTACCACTTCGGCGAATACCCCAGCCGGAACTCCATATGACAAGGCCAGCTCTTATCAATTCATTTGTTTTCCTAACGTTCAATCTCCACAATGACAGCAAATTATGAGCCTTCCTAATCCTGATCAAAATTGCGATCAGGGTTTATCCGAAGATCGCCGCCGCCCAAAAGAGAGATCAGCTAAACCGAACCAAGGAACCAACAAACCACGCATTTTCTCCACCGAGCCAATCGGCAAATGCAGCTTAAAGCTAGAGCAAACGGATCGAAAAAATCACCCATACGCGAGCGATCTAAACATATACAACATATACAATAGAGCGATGATGATGATCGTGGTGGTGTGCGGCGGCGGCGGTGGTGGTGTGAGAGGGAGAGGGAGGGAGGAGAGAGGGACCTCTCGGCCGGAGTGATGATGGGAGGGCGCCGCGACAGCCGGCGAGGACGACGGAGACGAGGACTTGGAGCAGCCATTGTCGGGGAGGGCCGACACGGGAATCAGCAACTCGCGATCTCTATCCCTCTCTCTCGTCGCCATCGCTTTGCGTTTCTTCGTGCTCGAACTCAGATTTGTTTCGAGTTCATGGAATTCGTCAGCAGTTTAGTTAGTTAGGGATGTGCGGGGGTCCCTTATAACTGTCAATCTCAGTTCCGACCAATCACATCAAAATGGGCTTCCCTAGGCCCAAAAATCATAGATAAAAGGGGCAACGATGGAGTCTCCAAATTTTGATCCCGAATTTTGCCGACATGAAATATAGTCTCTAAACTTTTAATTTGATCAATATAATTTATAAACTTTTTATACATATTTAATATAACTAATATATTATATAAAAATATTTAATGTAATCCTTGAACTTGAATTATTGAAAAAATTATATTAAATATTTTCGTATAGTTCAGGAATTAAATTAAACATCATAGACCATATTGAATAAATTAAAAGTTCGAGAACTACATTAAATATTAGGGTAAATTTTAGGAACTATATTGAATAAATTAAAAGTTCAAGGACTAAATTACACATTGAGCCAAAGTTCGGGGACTATTTGTATCATTATCAATTTGTTCAATTTAGTATTGTATTTTTTTTTGCCAAAATAGTCTTTCTGTTAAAAAACAGTGAATAAAAATGCCGACATGACCAATAAATTTCTATTTAATGCTGACTTATTGTCCCTCCTGCGTTGCTTTTAAATTCGTTCGGAAATATAAAACAAAATAAATATGGTTAGAAATGCAGAAAAAATAAAATAAAAGTAAAGAAAGGAAAAGGTAAAATAATACTAAAGTTTCTCAACAAGAAATCTCTTATACCTTTCTGCCACTTGGTCGACCCTGCTTAGCGAAATGACATTGAAATTTGTTGTTATTGGTGTATATATGAACATGCTAAAAACTCCATGTTCCTCCAATGACAGGATTAGGAGGGAGTGATTTCAGATATTTTATAGAGTTCATATGAAATCTGGAATCTACTTTCGTGTATAGATTCCTAGAGATATCAATGAATCGAATCAGATCAGGCTTTGATGATACCCGACCTGCCTCGAAACCTATAGGGTCACGCCCGACCCGCCCCACCATGACCAAAGATCCTTTTTAGCATATAAACCAAGAGAAGTGTCGGGTCGGGTCGGGTCGGGTCACTCCATATCTGGTTTCGTGAGTTGGGGGTTGGGTCGATTAGGAATAAATCAATAAGATAAAAAATAATAATAAATCAATAAGGAGAAAGCTCCCGCCTTTCATTGTTCCCTTTTCATGAAATAGCAATAGTCGCGATTGCTTGCGTGTTGCGTTTCGCATATAAGGTAGCGAATGATAATCATTCTGTTTCGGAATGAGTTCCTGAACCAGAAATAGATTTTTCTATTTCTGGTTCCTGGATGAGTTTCTAAGAAAAAAAACCCGTTTGATAATGACAAAAAATTTCTATTTCTGGAACAGAAACCCGTTTGATAACAGCATAAAATTTCTATTTTCTGAAACAAAAATCCGTTTGATAAACAACAGAAAATTCAATTTTCAGGAAGAAAAATCCATTTTTTTAGAAATGGAATAAAAATAATAAAAAATCCGAAAAATTCATAAAAATCTTTAAAAAAATTCAAAAAATCCCAAAAAATTGAAAAATTCTAGAAAAAATCATCAAAATGTCGAGAAAATAAAAAAAATTCAGATTTTGGGAAAATAGGAAATTTGTTGAATTTTTTCAAAAAAAATCAAGAAATCAAAAATTTTAAAACTTTACAGAATTGCTTAGAATACCTGTGGCCACCCACTTTTAGTGAAATTTAAATTTTTTAGGTGCAAAAAAAAATCAAAAAATCAAAAATTTCAAAACTTCACAAAATAGTTTAGAATACATGTGGTCAACCCACTTTGAGTGAAATTTAAATTTTTTAAGGTGCCCAAAAAAATTCAAAAACTCAAAAATTTCAAAACTTCACAAAATGGCTTAGAATACCTGTGGGCACCCACTTTGAGTGAAATTTTAATTTTTGGAGGTGAAAAAAAAGAAAAAAATCAAAAAGTTCAAAACTTTATAGAATGACTTAGAATACATGTGGCCATCCACTTTGAGCGAAATTTAAATTTTTTTAGGTGAAAAAAAAAACATAAAAATAAAAAATTTTAAAACTTTACAAAATGACTTAGAATACATGTGGCCATCCACTTTGAGTGAAATTTCAAAAATTTTTGATTTTTTGCTTTCTTTTCGGCACCTAAAAAAATAAAATTTTGCTTAAAGTGGGTGGCCACAAGTATTTAAGTCATTATGTAAAGTTTTGAAAATTTTTCTTTTTTGCTTATTTTTATTTTTTTTTCGACACCTAAAAAAATTAAATTTCACTCAAAGTGGGTGGCCATAGGTATTCTAAGCAATTATGTTAAGTTTTTTTTTTTTATATTTTTCGGCACCTGAAAAAATTTAAATTTCGCTCAAAAGTGGATGGCCACAGGTATTTTAAGCAATTTTGTGAAGTTTTGAAATTTTTTATTTTTTTTCGGCACCTAAAAAAATAAAATTTCGCTCAAAATGAGTGGCCACAAGTATTTTAAGCCATTCTGTAATGTTTTGAAATTTTTACTTTTTTGCTTATTTTTATTTTTTTTGGCATTTAAAAATATTAAATTTCGCTCAAAGTGAGTGGCCACGGGTATTTTAAGTCATTCTGTGAAGTTTTTAAATTTTTTATTTTTTACTTTTTTTTATTTTTTTTGGCACCTAAAAAAATAAAATTTCGCTCAAATTGGGTGGCCACAAGTATTCTAAGACATTCTGTGAAGTTTTTAAATTTTAGATTTTTTGATTATTTTTTATTTTTTTTTGGCATCTAAAAAAATTAAATTTTGCTCAAAGTGGGTGGCCATAGGTTTTCTAAGTCATTTTGTGAAATTTTGAAAATTTTTATTTTTTTATTTTTTTAAATTTTTTCGGCACCTAAAAAAATTTAAATTTCACTGAAAGTGGGTAGCCACAAATTCTAAACCATTCTGTTAAGTTTTGAAATTTTTGATTTTTTACTTTTTTTTCTCACCTCAAAGGTCGTGACTTTCATATGAATGTGTATTGAAGAAAATGAATTCCTCAGAAATGGTTCTCACTTTTGTTCCAGAAATGAAAAACCAACTTTTTTTTTGTTCTCATTTTTGGTTTCAGAATTAGTTTTGGAAGCAAACTTGTCCCGAAAATAGAAAAATGAAATTGCGTTACCAAACGGGTTTCTGGTCCAAAACTGATTCTGGAAACAAAAAACCAGTTCTGGGCAGAACCAGAATGGTTTTCATGCAGTACCTAAGCAGCCCGGTAGTGGTGTGACTTGTGATGGAGTCAACCAAGCTCTCGAGCGTCGTCCCCAAACTTCCCGAAGGTTCTCGCCGGCTAGGGTTTCTATGTTCTTCGTCCGATCGTCGTTGCCCCACTCTCGAGTTCCTCCTCGTCGGCTAGCGGGAATCG
Source organism: Syzygium aromaticum (assembly GCA_024500025.1). NCBI lineage: Eukaryota > Viridiplantae > Streptophyta > Magnoliopsida > Myrtales > Myrtaceae > Syzygium > Syzygium aromaticum. The sequence continues at coordinate 11,414,463 of CM044890.1, forward strand.
GCGAAAGGATTGGCGCAGTTGGAGCCGGGTTCCGCTTCCCGAAGTGGCGGCCATGCAAAGCGGAGCTGAGGTTCGGGGAGTGGGAAGAAGGGTGGAGCAAGCGAGCTTGGGGGGTGGGGTCTCGACATGATAGTCGGGTTCTAAGGATGCCGAGCTTTGTTCCAGCGAATCTAGCCTCCAATTCCATGGGAATCTCTCCCTCCTCCGGTTTAATGATGGGCAAGTTGGACGGAACAGGGGAAGAGAACAGCTTTCTATCGAGTCAAAAAGTCAACGGGAAAATAATTTAAAAGTCAGCGCGGGCATGGACTCTACAAAATCTATTCATGTTACTTCTAGCTCTAATGGTGTCAAAAAGCCATTGCCGGCCCGGCCCAACCCTACCCTGACTTGACAATACCAACTCCGAAAAACACTACCCAAGCATACTATGGCCCGACCCCAAAATACCCGAAATTTTAGGATAGGGTCGAGCCGGGCTGGGCCGGCGCGGGCTTTTTTGACACCCCTACAGGTTCCTTAGTTTTTTAGAACTTGGAACCTAGAACCTACCCGTCAAAACCTGGAATCCGGAAACCTAAAATTTGAAACTTATCCTGTCATAGGGTCTAAGGTCCAACGGGTTCTTTTTTTTATTGCATTTTTAGTTAAACAAAACAAAAATGAACATAATAATACTGAACAAGCTTGTCATTCATCAAAGATAATACAAAAGAATAATTTTCTTAGTATTACGTTTCAAATAAATATAATTAAAATGAGAAGTTATTGCATGAATCGATATTAGAGGTGAGCAGTTCCATGTTATGTATAGGTTCCACCCATGATAATAGATTTCTCATTTTTTGGAACTTAGAACCTGCTTTATCACAGGTTTGAGAATCGGTTCTAGAGACTACTCAGATTCCACTTGTATTATTAATTGAACAATTGTAGTGAATCATCACCTTTAATAATCATCACTTATTGTTATGTTCTACTAATTACAACTTATATTTAGACACATGAAAAATATGAAACATTAATAAGTCATAAAATTAAAACTCAGATTAATGGTTCTAGAATATACATTCAATATTTAATATCATGAAACAACGCAGGTTTTCATTGATCGGGTTCTCAAGTTCTAAGGTAAAACTTAGAACCATACTCAAAGGACAAAGCTCCAGTGGATTATTACAACACATCCAGGTGCTCCTCCAACCATTCCATGGTAGCTTCTTCTCTTATGTTTTTTACCTGTTTTTCAAGTTCATACAGTGCCCGGAAACCACAGCTGAATTTAGAAGCTAAATCTCATCATCTGTCAAAATCGCCTCCGAACTGGTGAATCATAGCTTGTATTGGGGGAACATGAGATTGCTGCCACTGTAGGGCCGAAGAAATCTAGTGCGATGCGCAATCATCTGAGTTACAATTGCATCGAAATGTCGTAGTGAATCACCTTCCTACGGCATTTCAATTGTTCGCATCCCGGCTTTAATATCTCTTTGATGGAAGTCCAAAGTTTGCTGAAATAGGGCATGCCACTTAATTCGAGATCATATGCTAACCTTATATAATTACAGAGTACAAGTTCTCAGATAAATATTTAAGACTGGTGTTTTCGAGATCAGCGAGTGTTTCGGCCGTAATCTCACGAGCCGATCTGTGACTATGAAATGAACGTCCGCAGTTAAACATAAATTCACTTTGGCAAACCACTTGATTGGCGCAATAGAATTCCTATACACGGAAGCCATCAAGTTTGAGTAATTGCTACAATCCTACACCATGTAGGATTGAATTTCTGTTGATTTTGCAACGGCAGTAAAGTACAACACCAATATAAGTACCTAAGGCATTTGCCACACTTCACAACTTCTCGGTTTACTTGAATGAATAACGATCCTCCGCCGTCAGCTCGCTCCACTTGGGTAGACACAGCCACCGTAACCTAGAAAACAAAGGGATCGATCGTGTAAGTCAGATTTGCCAACGATTTGAAAGCGGGTGAAGGTATAAATGAAATCCTCCGTTTCATTACTATGTAATGGACTAGAAGGAGAAAAGAGTGAACATCTGCCAGCAACGCAGTGAAGCATCAAACGCCTTACATAGTCATATACAGCTAGGAGGAATATGCTGCTGCTTCTTCATGGGATCTTCAAGTACAGAGGATTACAGAGAACAGAAAGGAAAAGAGTATCTGTTCGGGTCGTATCATTGATAGGACCCATGACGGGCCTGTGGATTTTAATGCCAATGGGAAAGACTCATTTCAGTTGGAAGGCAAATGAACAGAAACTGTCTAGTAGAAGTAACGGTACTCACTTGGGTTGTTGGATGAGACTGTGGCAGTCTGCGAGAAGTCGCAGTTCAAAGGACTGCGGTCAGAGTTCTGGTAGAAAAGATTCATGGCATATGCCGCATGTGATGCCACGGTGTTAGGCTCAAAGCAAGCCCCACCAGGTTGGATCGGCTGGCAATTAATTCCTTGCCCACAGGCGTAATCCAAGTTCGCCTGCAACTGGGCATCTGACACCCCAGCCTTGGGTACGCACCAAGTTGCATTCTCGGGCTTTGGCGTTGGGGCAACGGGTGTCTTTGGCGATGGCACAACAGGTGTCTTTGGCGCTGCGGGAGTCTTCATCAAGAGATAGTATGATAATTAACCACCCAAAGTTGATGATCAGGAAAAAGCAGCGTCAACAAAGTCGCTAATATTAGTCACTAGTCAGTATCAGGGAAACCTTGGAGACTATAGCCCCAAAGATGGACAATTTGATTCTTACCTGGCTACTCTTGGAGAGGCCAACGTCATAGTTCATGGAAAGATCTGTCTTAAAAAGACCAAATGCACGCTCAGAAGCGGGTCCAGGTTTCAAATCCTCATCGTACAGGGCAAACAGATAAGTGTCTACTGATTTCCCAGGCATCAAGGGAGTTCCAACCATTGAGCGGAGGTGAGCTATCAGATTACCATTATAGGCCTTCGCGTTCTCGATGCTAGGGCCAACCTCGTTGCTGTCTCCCTTGTATGGCCAACCGGTCTCAGCCACTACAATCTCCACATTTTTAAACCCAAACGAGTTTAATGCAGAGCGAACGGCATCCACCTGCAAACATAGTGTTTTCTGTCAGTCAGCCGCCCCTGTTCTGCAGCTATTGCTAAAAATTAAGATTGAAAGAGAATAGGGGAATGTAACTTGGGATCCAGTGAAAAGGATCAACAGCCGGTAGTTGCCTGTATCTGGTTTGATCTTTCAAGTGTAATAAATGACTCGTTCTACTGAGATAAACATTTTGCTGCTTCAGAGTCTAAAAGATTTAACTTTTGTCCTAACCACAAAATCATGGAGATTGTGAGAATTCATCTACTTCTCGTTACAGATATCTTTGTTCTAAGATCACATACTCATCTAAAAACAAGACGTAAGTCGTTGCGCATTCATTTGGGGAATCAAGTCTGCATCTTTGCATAGTTGGATGAGGCTTTCTTTTTTCTTGTTTCGTTAAGGAAGTGCTGAGACTCAATGGACTATGGCTTTGACGAAATTTGAATAGGTTAATAGAGAAACCGTTGCCAACTACTAAGATACCAAAATCGACTTGCCCTAAACTCTACTGATTTCAAGTATTCATCTGTCATCAACTTAAGACAAACTTCTTGTTATCGGGAACTTTTCACCAACATAGTCCACTCGATTGGGGAAACATAGCCATTCTAGTACAAGTAGAGTGCAAGCATCCTTCAGCTGCAATTCAAATTGGCAACTGAACTAGGCCTTATCGCGGCAAATTGAAAGCAAACAAATATAAATAAGAAGGTTGCATGAGTTGCTGACTCACCTGAGCATCAAACATATTGGTGTACTTGATGTTGGTGTTGGTATCGAGCCTCCCAGCATTTGGTTGGAACAAGCAGAAAGCCAATGTCTCAGGCCTAGGATCACTCCTGTACGCGAAATAGGGATATGGATTGATAGCAAATGGTGAACCGGTCACATCGTTAAACCCCAAGATTCCCTTCATCAAATCACCGAAGCTGGGGTCAAAACTACCAGAAGACGGCGGCTCGGAGGTCTTAAGCACGGCCATGGAATGCACCGAGGACACCTTGATTTTCCCTCCCAGGGACATGGCATTAAGCGCATTCTGCATGTTCTGCATCGCCGGCAACAGCCGAGTCATCAAATTATGGTCTCCGGAGGTCATTACCTCATTGCCCACGGTGATGAGGATGATTTTACTCGAGGGATAGAAGGGAACCACGTTTGTGTTCACCCAATTCTTTGCGAAGTTAGGATCATTTGCCAGAGCAGGAATGTCGCCATTCGCCGCGCCGATGACAATTCCAATACCCGTGTTTGCTAGAGCGCTGATTATGGCGGGGTCCGTTCCATATGACCGGACCTTCTCGATCGACGTCGATTGAAGTAGCTTCGCGGTGGCCGACGGCGGCGGTAGGTTATCCGCGACCTGGCCATAGTTGACTCCAATGAATGACTGCGAATCTGCGTGCAAATAGCGTGTTATAGCTAATCATGGATTAGACACAATCACTCAAAATTCTTGGGAATCTGATCCTTTTAGCTTCTCGATTACACACTGACTTCTTGACTAATTGTTCTCCACTGCACACGTTATTCCCGAACGAAAGCTAAGATAGAATGTGAGAACTCACAATAACACTCCATCATACACGGACTAAATGACGCAACAGACTCTAATTCAGCGAGCAAGGTGCTCCATCGCTCGGTAAATTGATTTTCCAGACCAGTCTTAACATACCCAGCATGACTTGACGACTCAATGCTTAAGAAAAGGATCATGCCGACGAGGGCGCCGAGCACTCCCTGACCATACTAAATAAATTTTCATATTCAATGCAGGCTTTATGTTGACATTTTTCATGTTAACAAAATAAAAGAAGACAAAGCGGTTTGCAGCATCTCAAAAATCTTGTCTAAAAAAGCAGGAACTCCAGCAAATACTATGATCCTGCAAAAACCGGGTTGGAACTTCCGCGCAACTCAAAACAAGAAAACTCCACACGATTACCGTGCGTTGCGAGATTGAATTGGGATCAGAAAAAACTTACCCGCGAAGCAAGACGACTGAGAGAGGACGATGAGGAACAGGAGGGCAGTAAACGGCGGAATCGCCGTGATCGAAAGGAGCTTCATTCTCCGAGTTTCTTTGCCAATGCCCAAGAACACACACACGACACGACGCGTGGGCAGAGAAGCAAAGAGGAGGAAGAGAATATAAAGACGAAAGGTGAAGCTTTCGTTGTACAAAAGTTTCAGGAAAAGAGAAGAAAGAACGGAGAAAACAAAACAAAAGAAAGAAAAGCAAAAAGGCGCGAGCTTGAGTGTGGAAAAGGGCGTTCGAGAGTGCCTTGGAGCTGGAAACTTTCCGTGTCCCAGCACCACGTTTCAGATAACAAAGCCGTAGCAGCAGCACTTACTATGCTATGCCAGCACTTCGTGGAGACGCTGATGATGAGATGCAGAGGAGTTGAGTGGGGTGGCGGGGATCAAAACGCCGTGTCGTTTCTGCAATGCCGTTTGAGGTGACGGGCTTTCGACCGCTGCGTTGAATCCTCGTCGCGCTACGTAATCTTGGGCCAATGATTGCATGGTGGCACGTGCGTGAAAGCGCCATCCAGATTGCATTTTTTTCAAATCGTAATGGGGAGCAGAGGAGGGAGACGGACGATTGAGCGGACGACAAGGCTCGTCGTCATTTACTTCTCTTAGAAGGACCTTAACGTTACAATTCATCTCATCTTTTGGTACTTGCCTACTTGGAGAACTGTCTCCTTTGTCAAACTACATACTGATATTTGACACAATTTTTGTATCAGGGGCGGTATCGATGTTTCAGTCCGGATCGGGTTTTCATGATACGAACCGAATTATATGGGGTGTGTGCTTGTTTTGACCCGAACCGAGTCGGGTATGTAGAATAGTTTTTTAATGATGTGGAAGGAGCTCTGGTTAATTAGTCACTTCATTTCTCTATCTCATCTCCACACCCAAACAAGACGAAGGAAATTGCAATTTCATTCGCTTTTTTTCTCTCTCCATTTTCCTTTCTCTTCCATTCCCTCAATTTCGTTCCTAACTTAGAGTTACCCGGAAAAAAAAAAAAAAAGGAGTGTCGGATGGAATATAGATTTGCACGCTTAATCGTGGATATGCAAATTCTTTCAATTCATCAGGTCAAAGTGACTTGACTAAGGGCATGTTTGGTTCAACTTTGAAGATGCTATTTGGAGGAATGCAAATACCTTTGAGTGAAAACCCATTGAGGAAATATAAATGGTGTTTAATAAAAATATTTTAGAAAGCTACTTTGGGCAAAATATAGTATTTGGTGAATTATTTTTGCAAATGGACTTTATGAATAAAAAACCCAACTTACCCTTCGCTGGAGCTAGCACCGGCGAGCCAGATTTGGTGCCGGCGGCCGTCGCCTAAGGTCTGGCGACTGCCGACGGGCCAGATTTGGGGCCGGCGGCCGTCACCCGAGGCCAGGCGACCGGCGAGGGTGGCAAGACCTAGGCGACGATCGCCTGAGGTCACGCGACCCAGACGGCTGTCGCCTGAGGTCGCGCGACCCAGGCGTCGGCCGCTTGAGGTGGCGGCCAGCTGAGTCGCGCGACCCAGGCGGCTGTCGCCTGGGTCGAGCAACCTCGCCGGTCTTGCACCAGCCAGATCCGCCCTCGCCGGTGAAGAAGATGAACAGTAACAGGGGTAAAACCGGAATAAAGGAATTTGAGTGAGGGCAATTTGAGAAGGAAAAAATAGGTTTCACCATTCCACAAATGCTGAAAGCCCAAAACTAGTCCAGACCAGCTTTAGGCTTTTAGCATTTCAAATGCAAATTTTTGGCTTTTCATTTCAGCATTTGAAAAGGGGGCTTTCGAGGCTGAAAGTCCCATCTAAAAGCCGAACCAAACGGGGCCTTAATCACCCAGCATCACAGTAGTCAGTCATAAAAGGAGGGCAGCAGCGTGAGATATTTAGCACATGGCGTGTCAAGACCTTGGAGGGATCAGTTGAGCCCGGCGATGATCGGAACATTCTTACCAATAATTCAAAAGTAAGGGCAGATCGAGCATAAAGATACCCTCAAGTTTCATTTAATTAAGTTTAGCACGCGGTCGTAGCTAAAAAGGGGAGCCACCAAACCCTCGTAAAGATTCGATGTCCTCCAGTGGATTTTGCCTTCCCTGCTAAGGAACTGAGCATTCCCTTTCGACGCATTTTGAGGATAAAGTAAGGAAGAAAAGTTGCACCATTTCACGTGGACGAGCCCACAGTAAGAGATCAGAAGGAGCTTCTCGTGTAATGAAAAATCAGCGGAACATTTTGTTTTGATCTAAAGTTGAGAAGAGGGTACAAAAGAACTAAAGGTGGACCGACTTTCAAGTGAGATAGGGATAACTTGGGACTCAATTTATGCCCTTAGCACGCATGGAGGTGGGGGGGTGGGGTAAGCAAGCTTTCTGAAATTTAAGCTCGAGGCCCACCGACGCGGACCTGGTGACTTGCATTCGTAGTCGAGCACATGAACCCTCGTGGTGGAGAAAATGGTCAAATTAAGGCTCCGTTTATTTCACGGAAAATGAATAATTTGAAAAATATTTCCTAAAAGTGACCACTTGTATTGCTTACAAAAACGAATGAATAACGAGTATTTTCATCGTCCACGAAAATATTTAAACATAAATTACTGTCAATAATAAGAACATTTTTCATTGAACGAAAAATATTTTTATCGTCCATGACGATGTTTAGACATAAATTATTATCGATAATGAGAATATTTGTTATTGACTAATTATTCCAAGCTATATAAGCGATTATTTTTTAGAAAAAATATTTTTCAAATTATTTATTTTTCGCGAAACAAACGGAGTCATTTAGAGCGTCATTAAGGAACATAAGAATCTTCATTTTTGCAAGCTATGTTCCTGTCCTAATCAATTTCTTCAAGGAAGATATGTTTTTAGCGCACGTTAGGACGATTCTATTATTCTGGCATTAAAAGAATGGATTGTAGATTTCTGAAAAAGCTAATAAGTGTCAAAAAATAATGATAAAAAGGGATTATTACATAAACGGTCCCACAACTTTGGCATACTGTGCAATGTCATCCTTTCCCTTTTAATTTATTCAATGTGGTCTATATATTTTAGCCCAAATGTCCAACGTCGTCTTAAAAATTTTAATTTGTTCAATTTAATCCCGGATCTCTATTGATAAATGCTTAATCCAATCTCTTGACTATATAAAAATATTTAATGTTATCTTTATATTAATCCAAGTTAACAGAATTAACCGATTTTGACTTTCAATCTAATAAGTTTGAATGGTGGACCAAAAAATAATAGTATATGTGGATTAACCACGTAAGATATTCATTCCAATTGAGTTCAATATCACATGGAGAATGCACGTACAACGTTTTTTTTCACTATTCAAACGTATCGAATTAGAAGCCAAATCAGCAAATTCTATTAACTTAAATTGATATAAGGATAATATTAAACATTTTCATATAATTTAGGAATTAAATTGAACATGAATCAAAAGTTCAAGGACTGCATTGAACATACTAAAAATTTAGAAATGATATTACACATTTGCTAAAGTTCATAAACCACATTAAATAAATTAAAAGTTCAAGGACAATACACAATGAGTCAAAATTCATGAAACTTTTGTATCATTTTCCCAGAAAAAAAAATTATTGGCCACCCTGTTTCCCGATAATTTGTTAGTAATTTATTGACACTTTTATGCAAGTGCTAAACTTTTTTAACATTTTGCCAATTACCAACTTATCGTATCTTTTACCAATTTTTATTTGCCTTCCTTAAACATTTTAATTTATCAACGCTTCAGTGAATATACTAAACTTTATTTGAACGATTTGCCAACTCTTTTTACTATTTAATTACCAACTAATTTTAGGTCACCAATTCTCATTACGATATGTTTCTCTAGTTTAGGTTAGAAGTTTCATAGTCTAATAAATATATTCGGATCGAGAATAAATAATGCAAACAAAAGTTGGTACGTTAGTACAAAAATTGGTAATTTACAAACAGTCAAAACAAGATATGGGTAGTTTTATAAAAGTGCTGGTAAGTTACTAACAAATTACTTTGAAAATAATCACCGATCAATTTCTTACCAATAATTATTTTACACCGGTCGACACTTAAAACCGAAATTTACCGGGGCATAAAAAACGCAATGCTTGGCACGGAAAAATTATATTTTCGGGAAAATTCCAAAACACCCCCCTAAACCCGTAACCGCTTTCACGAGGTAACCTTTGTAATGGACGTTTGTCTCAAATAACTCCCCGGACTTAACAACTATGCATCAATTTACACCCTTCGCTCATCCGCGGCCAAATATTTGTCGGAACGGCGAGCACGTGCAAAGTCACGGGCCCATTCACGGACTTGTTGGTCCAGACATTGTGAGATTTGACCCACATGCACGAGCGAGTCACGTGTGTCTGAGTCGGTATCTATGACAGGTTATCAACAGAGGAAAAGAAGGAATTCTCACTGGGCTTTCTGCATTTGAAGAGGAAAACCAATGCGAGTTGTGGCAGGAGGGATGCATTGAGAACCGTACAGATTGTTTCAGTTTACGGTTCCCAATTTCAGGATTTATCTAAGTTAAGAAAATCGAGAGAGGTCGAAGCTAGCTTGTGGACATTCTTTTTTCAAAATTTAGGCCTCATCGAGCATTTGAAATTGGAACTAGGGATTTCGAATCGAATGCGCGCGTGCGATCGAGTCAAGTTTCGCATTTTTTCAATCGAAATGAAGAGGCCCCTGGAATGGCCGTGAGATGGGCACATGTGATCCTGCATCGATAAAACGGGCGGAACCTGGTGAGCGGCAGCTAAGGGCGCGCATGAAATACATTCTGGAGCAAAATTTCTACTCCATAATGCATTTCGGAACAGAAATGGGTTTATTAAAAAATTCTTGCCCTTTACCAAGTTCAGTGGTTCCTAGGTAAGAACCGACGCGACGTTCGTGGAACTCATCCGCAGCTATTGATTTGTACGACTCTTCTTCACGCATCAGAGTACTGTTGACACCTAAATTTTGGCGCATCATTTAGTGGTTAATTTGCATAGAAAATTAGGGATTAAATTTTAACCCCTAAACAAAAAACATTAAAATTGCATAACATATAGTTCGGGTTCATTTAGATTAATTGCATTCCGCATTGGATCGGCGATGATAAGCGAGCTTAAAATTCATCATGTAAATCGAGCTCGGGCATCGAACGAGACTCGGTTCACTCGGAAAGCATGGGCCGAAAATCACACGCAAAAGGGCTTGGTTGTCTTAATTTGAGCTTAAATTAGCCCATTATGCTTAATTAAAGAAAAGCCCAAATTAATTCAACCCACTTAGAATTGAATTAAAGCCTAAACCTAAGCCCATTAGTACTAGAAAGCCCGACTAAATGGCCTAGGTTTGCATTATAAATATATGCTTATGGTCTTTTGAGGGGGCATTCTCACGTAGAGACATGGAGGGGACTCTTTCAAAACTTTGAGATCAGAATTTTTAAGGTGAAACACGTGAAAAAGGTCTTCAACAACATCTGGATTCTTCATGCTTCAACATTGCTTCGTAGTCAAAGGTCAGTCCTCATCAACAAGTGGATAGCTATCACTTTCGCTGTCCCTCTTTCCCTTCAATCGAGCCCCACCAGACGAGTTGACGTAGTTGAGCCCCTTCAACCGAGTTAATGTGTTTGATCCGTTGAATCTTCGACGCTCCAAGCAGCCACGTTCAGTCCTTCTCTCTTGCAAATTCTGACCATATAGAAGACGTAGCCGAACAGTTCGCAGACGCCTTTGCACTACCGGGGCCAGTCAACAAAGACGTCCACTCCTTGCTGCTCCAACGACGAACCACCCAACAACGAGGTTGGCCAGTGAAGTTAGCAATTTGGCGTGAATTGCAGCAACGTCCATCAAAATTCAGCAAGCACTCGAGTCACCACAGTCCTTTGCTCCCTGTTGCTGCTTCCAGTGCTGATCGACGAAGCCACGTGACTGTTGCTCTCGGCACAATCCATCCAATCCTGTTGCTGTTTTGCTGCGTCACTCTTCTATATTTGCAGGATTTGCGAAGTTGGTCGGTGATCATCAAGCACCACCGTGACGTCGTCTCCGTCACCGGGTCAAGCCACGTCGTTCACCACCACTCCCGTGGCCTTACCCGCGCCGTCGCTCCCAACGCACTGCCGATCTGCAATCCTGATCCGTTGCAAATTCAAACTTGGAAAGAAACCTGCAAATTGGGTAATTATCCTATCCCAATTTAATTTGAATATTTGGTTGCCTATTTTGTGCTTATTGATATCTAATTTTGTATATTTGAACAATAAGCATTATTTCAATTAGGATTTATTCCTTTTTTTTGAAATCTTAGATATCTATTACTTTTCAAATTTGAATAGAATTTAGAATTATCAAAATCTTTTGAATATATTCAAGATATTTAAGATATCGAGAATTTTTCAAGATGTGATCGATTAGGAAAATTTCCTAATCCGCAACCGCACACGTGGAAATAAATCTATCTATCAGGCTTTAGATAGAGTTATTTCCATAGCGGGTATTTTGAATTTTAGGATCGATCTGTCAGGCTTCAGATCGAAACTTAATTCGAAAGATTTAGCGGTTATATTTTTTTTTTACTTGATTTTAATTTCGAATTTTAATTTAAAAAAAAAACCAAAAGATTACTCTAGAATAGGTTAATTCCTTTAGTTTAAAATTGCATGTTTAGATAATTGGCATTTTTAATTCCGAATTTTATTAAAAAAATACAAAAAAATAAATAATATGCCCGTCATTAGAAATAGGTCACGTCGTCGCATGACATATAGTTTGCATGTTAGGTTGTACTAATCGCATGTCAATTTTTGCACGTCATTACATATATGTTAGTTTTCATTTAAATAAGTGAAAATAAAAATTTCTGCACCTTTAAACTCTAAGTCGGGATTTATCAAAATTGCCAAATTTTGTATTTTTCTTAAAATTGGTACCGAAAGGGCGTTAGGGAATCTAGCGTAACCAAGTCCCCGAATTCATAATTCCTGGTTCGTAGAAATAAAATAGTACTCCCGCTATTTTATTTAGGTTTCTAATCAATCTACCTTAAATGATTAGTGGCGACTCCTATTGAAAATATTTGCATGCTCATAATTGGACCTAAGTTGCGATTTGGTAGAGTTTGGGAGAACTCGAGCTAGGTTAGTTAATTTAATTGATCTAGTAATCCATTAGCCTAAGATCGAAAACACGATTTTTTTAGGTCGCGACAGCTTGGCGACTCCGCTGGGGATTACTTGAATTTTTTTGAAAATTTAAGGAGGACTTAGGCCAAAAAAAAAATTTTCAAACAAAAATCACTCGATTTTGCAAAATTTAATTGAATTCTCATTTTTAGGTGTTAAATGTTTTTGCAGGATGGGAGTTATAAGGGGAGTAGTGATTGGCTAACCCTTTGTTTTGTAGGTTTGGTAGAGTGGAATTTGGTTTAATTTTCGTACTATTGAAGTGATGGTTGAATATAATTGTTGTGCATGATTTATAGTATTTGCACTACACCACACACAACCTGTGACCGGACCTGGGTCACACCCATAGTTTTAAGATGGTATTTAGGTGGTTCTTTAACCTTGGCGGTAAGGCTTCGCTAAAGGTTATCCCATTTGAATCCCGAAAATTTTTCCAAAAAATGGCTTAAGGGTCATCCTCATGCACGTGAGGCTACAACACATGGAGGTGCCCTTGTCGACCGAACTAAGCCGAAGTGATTGGACCCGACTAGTCATGACTATTGTATGCGAGGCTGCAACTAGTCATGACGATTGTACGCGAGGCTGCGACGCGTCGTTCCGTTCATCATTTCACTTTGCAAAAGCCATTAGGATAGATAGATTGAGATTTAAACTCACGATTCATGTGCATGTCTCTGTGATTGACATTTTCTTCCTGAAGACGGTAATTTCTCGAGCTTTATCTTTGGTTTTCCTCATCTTATTTTGAGTCGGTCCATGATTTAGGTTGAGTCATTTGGCACGTGGTCTATATAAGAATGGGTCGCCTCGATATCCGTTTCGTGCCTACTCCGAAGCTGGAGCTCAAGAAGTTATGGAGCCAGTTGAAGCCAGATGGTCAGCAATACGTTCTCAAACGCATTGGATTCATGCTGCCAATCCTAGACATAGATGTTCAGAGCGGGATCATGCAGGCATTCGCTCATTTTTGGTGCCCCGAGACAACCACATTTGTGTTGGGAGGTAAGTTTGAGCTCACACCGACTCTGGAAGAATACAGTATTGCCATTGGGAAATCGATTGAGTTGGATATAGTTGAACCACTCATTAAGGTAGATCCTGTGGTAGTGCTTGCTGAATTTTTGAATTTAACTAAAAAGGAAATTGAAAAAGTGCTAAGGAGTAATTGTCAAGCATGCCCATTATCTTTTCTTATTGAATGTTTCGAAAATAACTACATCCTTGTGAGATCTAAAATTTTTATTTTAGCTTTTTTTGGACTCATCATTTTTCCATTTCGTCAAAATGCTATTGATCCTGTCATAGCTTGGACGGTAAAACTAATATGTGGCGAAGTTAGTTTTATAAACACAATTCTAGCAGTGACTTTCATATCTCTGACACGATTCAAGAAAGGAAAAGATAGAACTTTTCGAGCCCAGATTGAGCTTTTACAAATCTGGCTTTTCTCACACCTTTCTCAATTTGGAGAAGATATGACTGTATTTGAAATGGGCATGACTGATAACCCTATTTTAAGGTTCAAACAAATACAAGATCAAACTAAGAGTTTGCACTATACGCAATGGGTCCATCTGTTCAAGGATCCAAACTCTAAGATTTTCCTTTGGCAAGCTGTGTGGTTTCGGGAGATCGAGGCTCGACTATACCATGGCAATCAGAAGCCCGTACCTTTGATAGGCATTTATGGGGCAACCTGCTATCAACCCCTTCGGGTTACACGTCAATTCCGAGTTCTGCAGGATGTCCCACCTCCACTCAGGCACAATGAATTTCAAGTCCAGTTCGAGAAAGGCGAGTCCTACAGAGTCGAGCTTAGGCGTCATTCTGAGGCTTGGCAGAATTGTTCTACTCAGAAGCTGATTTGGCCCGCAGATGAGCTCACTGGAAGAATGAAGCGTCACTTTGCCACGGACCGGTATGTTCAGTATCATACCATCCCTGCTGAGATACTCCCGAAGATCCCGGTCGTGACAGTACGGCATACCCTTCAGACTCAAATCAAAATCAGCGAAGAAAAGGCGATGAAGGCCCGGGATAAGGCAGATGCTCTGGCTGAAGAGAATGCATGATTACGGCGTGCCTTGAAGGCCCATTCATCTATAGATCATGTAGCCTCTAAAAAGAGGAAGACCATCTGATTTCTTGTTTGGTTTAGGGGGTTTTTCTTTTTTTTTAGGAGAAAATGTTAGCTTGCTATTAACGTTTTTTGGTAGTAGATGTTTAGACATTTTCCATTCTGAGCAATTCAATGAAAAACATTAAGTTATAATTTGTAAATTTTGAAATTAGTCCAAGTTTTTATTGAATGAAGCAATTTGGAATTTCGGGATTTACTGGACGAATTGGTCTTTTGAAAGAAATTTCATCTTGAGGATCTAAGGGATGTCATGGACCGACTCGTTATTCTTACTTGTTGTATTCATTCAATCGTTACTTTTGTAGGTAATTTGCCACGGATCCCCCTCATCCTCATAATACTCGATCGGTGACCAAAAGAAGGATGGCCAATCAAGCCGAGATTGCAGCCATGATTGACGAAAAGCTGAAAGAACACATGAATACAATCAATGAGCAGATCACGGCTGCCATGTCCAAAATGATGAGTGATCTCATGACCAAGCAGCAGCAGATCAATGCTGTCTCTCAATCGGAGATTCCACCTCCAACCCGTCAAGGCCTCCGCCTCGACAAAGCTCCTGCAGTAAATACTAATCCAACCTTTCAACTGGACGATGTCATTTTGACTGACACTAGTGCGTGTCCGGCGGCCGATGTTCTTCATCCACCCCCCAATGATGAAAATGCTAAATTGCTGGCTAAGCTCGACCAGAGGTTACGTGAAGTGGAGGGAGCTCAAAGTGTTCCGCCTGTTGATTTGTCTATTTTTACTCGGGTCCAAGTGCCCGATAAATTCAAGATGCCAGCTTTCGAGAAGTATGACAGCACCTCAAACCCAATTCAGCACATCGAGATGTACCAGGGGCTCATGAACAGATATATTTCTAATGAACCTTTAATGATCCAAACCTTTCAAGCAAGCTTGAAGGATGCTGCAATGAGGTGGTATACCAACCACCAGATCAACCGGAAAGACTCGTGGGAAGAAGTGGCAAATCTTTTCGTCAAACACTTCAAGTTCAATCTCGATGTCACTATTACAAGGGAAGACCTGGAAAGAGCTGAGCAAAAAAAGGATGAAACTCTAAAGGAGTATGCCACTCGCTGGAGGAACATGGCGGGACAAATCATGCCTGAACCTTCAGAACGTGACTTAATGAAGTTGTTTGTGTCCACTCTACCGCAGCCAGCTCGTTCACGAATGTTAGTGACGGCCGTCCAATCTTTTAGCCAGCTGATAGCCATGGGTGAGGAGATTGAGTCTGGGCTCAAGAAAGGATGGTACAGTGAGTCAGGTTCATCAGGCAAAAGATTTGCTAGTAAGAAAGACAAAGAGCACGCCCCTGAAGTCAACATGACTTATGTACAGAAGATGCCAGCTCAGGCCCCGAAACTATAATTTACCACCAAGCAGCCGACCTCTTATGTGCAGCAAGGCCGGCAAGACCCACGCCCGCAGCGCAAAGCTCGCCAATTTACTCCACTTCCTGGAACGTTATCTCAGGTACTAGCAGTGCTAAGGAAGAAGGATTTGCTGAGTTCGGAGCCACAAAGATCTAACGCTGCCGGCTTTGCACGATACGATCCATCGAAGAAATGCGATTACCATAGAGGTGAGGTGGGACATTCGACAGACGACTGCCAAGTGCTCAAACATCGAGTACAGGATCTACTCGAGACTGGATTGTTTGCACTACAGCCAGCCGGTAAGCCCAATGTGCAGAACAATCCACTTCCTGATCATTCGAGCAGTGCAAATGTTGTCCTTGGCCCGGCGGTCAAGCGAGTTCAAGACTTTAGGGTCCCTTTTGAAGATATGTTCGACGTTTTAGTCCGAGCTGGTTATGTTTCGACCGGTGAAGTGGTATCATTCGGCGAAATAGAAAAGAAGGTGGATGAGTTGGTAAGAGAGGGAATGATTGGGATGGCTAATGAATTCGGGGTAGTGGCTACTATATCTCAGGTCATCATTGACTGGAATGAAGAACTCGCAATGCTAACCGATGAACAAGTTAAGTTGGATCCTGAGCTAATTGACATGCCCTCTCTTGAAGATGCCTCTGATGATGACCTCGGGATTGTTATACCCGATGCTTCTGAAGCATTGGTGATGGCATCACCTCAGCCCTACGCTTATGAAAGTGACAAGATGGTTCCATGGTCATACAATGTTGATCTGATAACAAGATCGGGGCGAACTTATGCTGATAATCCACATGTCAAGCCAGTGGTTGAGAAAGAAGTGAAGGAATTCCTAGCTGTGATTAAGGCTAGTGAATATAGTGTGGTTGATCAGTTGAGAAAGTTACCTGCACAAGTTTCGTTGTTTGAACTTCTCCAGACGTCAGAGAAGCATCGGGGTGCTCTTACGAAGGTTTTGAGTGAGGTTCATGTGCTCGAAAATATTGAAGAAGATAAGTTAGAGGGGTTTGTCGGGACGATCCTCCTCAAGGATCAAGTAGCATTTTCTGATGAGGAAATCCCAGTTGAAGGACGTGGTCATAATAAAGCGCTTCATATATCAGTGAAGTACAAGGAGACTCACATGGCTAGAGTGCTTGTTGATAACGGGTCAGCTTTGAATTTATGCCCGTTGGCTACTTTAAAAAAGTTAGGCATTAAGCCATCTACCATGCAAGCAGCCAAGACTTCTGTTCGAGCCTTTGATGGAGCAAAGAAGGATGTGATAGGCCAGATTAACTTAGAGCTGCAAATCGGACCTTCGGTGTTCGATATTCTTTTTCAAGTGCTGGATATCCCTTCTGCTTTCAATTTTTTGTTAGGGTAGCCATGGATCCACAATGTAGGTGCAGTGCCTTCCAGTTTGCATCAGAAGATCAAGTTTGTCGCTGAGGCAAAGTTGGTTACGATTTATGGAGAAAAAGATCACCAAATCTTCAACGCGACATCGGTCCCATACATGGAGCCCGATCATGTTGAGGAGGATAGCTATCATTCATTTGAGATAGTTCAAGTTGCTCAAGCTTCCTCTGATATGCCGTTGCCGGCTCCAGAAGTTTCTAATGCAGCTATCATGGTGGCCAAGGTCATGGTCGGTAATGGTTTTGAGCCAGGTCAGGGTCTTGGGAAGGAAGGTCAAGGCATTCGTGCCCCGATTAAGACAAATGGACAATCCCACAAGGCTGGTTTGGGATATCATGGGTCGGGAAGCCGCGAACAAGACCTCGGTTGTTGCAGAGGCCAAAGAGGAGTAGGTCAAAGTCCCTTACCACCTCCTATTGACCACATCTTTCGCTTAACTGAAGTAGTGGGGGGATATGAGTATTTAAAACCGAGCCCTACTGAGAATGATCTCGGGCTTATCTTTCCTAAGTCGCCACCAGCCCTAACTGACTCGCCCAAGAAGCATGGTAAAGCGATTTTGGTCAGTTTGTCTGATGATTCTGAGGATGACCAGCCACCCTGTATTTTCAAGAAGCCGGAGTCGAGGGTGGTGGACTCTGACTTTAATGACGGTATACCCTACCTCACTGGTTGGTTTGCTGAGACCTCCATTGGTGCAATCACTGAAGGATCACTTGAAGGGATGGGCGCTGGCCCTCAAGAGTAATTATTTCTAGTTTTCGCATCTCCCCTGCGTGGGAATCTTTATTGTTTTCGATTTTCATTTCAATTCATGTTGCCCTTAGGTTTTTCAATCCAATAAGATGTAATTCATTGATTCGATATCAATAAAATTACAGAAGTTTTTATTATTTTGAATCTTGTTGAAGTACCCCAAACCAACCCGATGACGATAACCAACGATTGGAAAATTTTGTCATCTACGGTAAGAACTGAGGGTTGGGCTTCTCAAGAATTCTTGTTTCGAGATCTTCAAAAGCAAAATGAATTTCAAAAAGCAATGATCAATTTTCGAAAATTGCATGTGGTTAAGCCCTGTCTTGTCTTTTTGATCCATTTCCTTTATGTTTCAGGATTAATCTCGAGGCATGCGAAGGGACGGGAATCATGGATCCTCATATATGTGATGCAAATCAATCTGATGACTTAGACGATTCTGATCCGAATGATGAAGAAATACAATGGAACTTGGAAATCCATGAGAAATCCAAGCCTCTAACTGTTGAAGAAACCGTGGTGATCAATCTTGGCGACACGGAGAATCCTAGAGAAGTGAAGATTGGGGCATGTCTCCCTAAAGATATGGCTAAACGCTTGATTCAATTGTTGAAGGATTATCAAGACATCTTTGCCTGGTCTTATACTGACATGCCGGGTCTTGATCGATCAATCGTCGAACATTGTCTACCGACTGATCCTTCGGTTGAGCCCGTGAAGCAAAGGCCGCGAAGAGCTAAGCCAGAACTGGCAAAGAAGATCAAGGAAGAGGTCATAAAGCTTCTTGACGTGGGATTTATTGAGACTACCCAATATTCAGAATGGGTCGCTAATATAGTCCTAGTGTTGAAGAAAGATGGACGGGTTCGAGTTTGTGTTGACTACCGAGATCTGAACAAAGCTAGCCCTAAAGATGATTTTCCACTCCCACACATTGATGTGCTTATGGACAGCACAGCCGGGTTCGAATTATTTTCCTTCATTGATGGTTTCTCAGGTTATAATCAGATCTTGATGAACGAGGATGATAAGTTGAAGACAACATTTACCACTCCATGGGGGACATTTCACTACAAGGTGATGCCTTTTGGTCTCAAAAATGCTGGAGCAACTTACCAACGGACAATGGTCACGTTGTTCCACGACATGATGCATAATGAGATTGAGATCTACGTTGATGATATGATTGCAAAAACTCGGCGTGGAGAAGATCACATAGAAACCTTAATGAAATTATTCAACAGGCTTCGCAAGTTCAAATTGCGCCTTAATCCGGAAAAATGCGTGTTCGGGGCAGCCTCTGGCAAACTACTCGGCTTCATTGTCAGTAACAAAGGGATTGAGATTGACCCGTCAAAAGTGAAGGCCATTTGTGAAATAAAATCTCCCTCTTCGGTGAAGGAAGTTCGTAGCTTAATGGGTAGGCTAAACTATATAGCCAGATTTATTTCTCAACTATCTAAGACAGCAAAGCCTTTCTTTAAACTTCTCAAGAAGAATGCGCTGGTTAGATAGGATGAAGAATGTGAACAGGCATTTGACAAGCTTAAGCACTACTTGATGAATCCGCCGGTGCTTGTTCCACCGACACCGGGGCAACCTCTAACACTGTACCTTACAATCCACAGTGAATCCTTAGGCGCTATGCTTGCTCAAAAAAGTGAAGAGGATGGAAAAGAGCGTGCAATTTATTATTTGAGTAAGAAGTTTACCGCCTCTGAGATGAACTATTCTGAAATAGAAAGAACGTGCGCCGCACTAGTTTGGGTGCTACACAGGTTGAGGCAATACACTTTGCATTATCAGATATTGCTTGTAACAGAATGTGATCCCATCAAATATTTGCTCAATCAACCCGCTTTGGTTGGAAAACTGGCAAAATGGCAGATTCTCATCTCAAAATTCAATGTTCAATTCTTGTCTCAAAAATCGGTCAAAGGACGAGTAATTGCTGATGTCCTGGCCGAAAATCCTGGGAAAAATGAGGATCTGGGTCCGTTAAAGGATGGAGTCATACCAATTGATGAGTATGTATGGACCATGTATTTTGATGGGGCCGTAAACTTATCAGGATCAGGTATCGGGGCCGTTTTAATATCCCTAGGCGGTCAACATTATCCAGTGGCTGCAAAATTGATATTTCCTTGCACGAACAATATCGCTGAATATGAAGCATGCATCATCGGGTTACAAGCCGCTATCGAAATGGGAGTAGCTCGACTTAAGGTGTTCGGGGATTCAACCCTCATTATTCTTCAGATAGTTGGTAAGTGGCAAACTAGGAATGCTAAGTTGTAGCCCTATCACGCCTATTTAGAGGAGTTAGTGGAAGAGTTTAAAGACATTTCGTTCGAATACTTGTCGAGGACTCAAAACCATTTTGCCGATGCTTTGGCTACTTTATCGGCAATGCTACGAGTGACAAGTGGGTTAGAAGTTGAACCTTTAAAGATAGAGGTTTTACAGAAACCAGCTTATTGCATGGCCACGACAGAAGAGTCTGACGGCAAGCCGCGGTATCATGATATCAAGGCATATCTTCAAACATAGGAATTTCCTGACAAAAGTACTGCATCTGACCAGAAGTATATCAAGAAAATGGCGTCAAAGTTCTTCTTGAGCGGAGAATGTCTATACAAGCGGTCCTATGATTCGGTCTTATTAAGGTGTGTTGATTCAACTGAGGCTGTTCATTTGATGCTAGAAGTACATGAGGGAGTATGCGGTCCGCACATGAATGGTCATATACTAGCAAGGAAGATAATGAGGATGGGTTATTATTGGCTCACTTTAGAGAGTGATTACATTCAACATGTCCGAAGTTGTCACAAATGCCAGATCCATGGTGACAAGATTAATACTCCCCCGAATGAATTGCATCAGATGTCTGAACCATGGCCATTCTCTATGTGGGGCATTGATGTGATTGGCCCGATCAATCCTAAAGCGTCAAACGGACATCGGTTTATCCTGGTCGCTATCGATTATTTTTCGAAGTGGATTGAAGCCATATTCTATACATCAGTGACGGCACGGAATGTAGTGAAATTCATTCATCGAGACATCATTGCTCGATATGGTGCACCTGATACCATAATTACTGACAATGGGTCGAATTTGAATAATAAATTGATGGATGATCTGTTCAAGGAGTTCAAGATCAAACATCTGAATTCCTCTCCATATCGTCCGTAGATGAACGGAGCGGTCGAAGCAGCCAACAAGAATATCAAGAAAATTTTGGCTAAAACAGATGAGAATTATCGTGATTGGCATGAGAGATTACCATTTGCACTTATGGCATATCGAACTTCTATCCGGACATCTACAGGGGCAACTCCATATTCTCTTGTGTACGGTATGGAAGCAGTTTTACCTGTTGAAGTTGAAATTCCTTCGTTACGTATTCTTTCACAGGTACAATTGTCAGAAGCAGATTGGATCCAGCAGAGATTAGACCAGTTGAACCTGATTGATGAGACAAGGCTTAGAGCTATGTGTCATGGCCAGTGCTACCAACAACGAGTTGCTAAATCTTTCAACAAGAAAGTCAAGCCTCGACGTTTTCAGGTAGGCGACCTTGTCCTGCGGAAGTTATTGCCGATAGTTCCTCTTGCAGAAGGAAAATTCGCCCCAAATTATGGCGGCCCGTACATTGTGAAGAAAGTCCTTCCAGGAGATGCTTTGATTTTGGCCGAGATGGATGGTCGTGTTTTTTCCAGTCCAGTTAATTCTGATTCTGTGAAGAAGTATTACACTTGATTTGTACTCATTCTGACTTTGTCTCAGATTGAATTTCGTGAATCAATTGATTTTCTTGTTATGTTACTAAGCTTCGTTTGAGGAAGGCTTTTGATCTGGCAATCTATTTCTGTCCTAATGAAGTGATCATATTGTATGAGAGACTTCAAGATGACGAAAGGCAAGCCATTTCCATACATGCCTTGAATAATAATCCCCAATGTGAGTTGAGTGAAAATTCCGTGCTAACAAGGTAAAGGATTATCTCATGAAAAGTATGACGACCAAAATGATAAGAGGCATTCATTTCCTCTATCTAAACACTACAGGTTATCATTTGCTTAACCCTTTGAACGGAGTTTCATTTGTTACCCCTGTCAGGAACAACCCCATACTGGGACAATTTCTTAGAAAGTTCAAAATGGTTAGAATTTTCTTGCTTTCACTTGCATCAATCTTCAAGTATATTTACTGCATGCAAATTCTGTGTTAGCTTGAGTGCTTTAGATATGACGAAGAGCATTTCTTTCGCTATCCTACACACTTTATCCGTTGCTTAGCCCATTTGAGCCTACAATTTCATTTCATAAGAACCCAATTGGTGATCATCCCTCACACTGGGGCAAGGTAAAAACCATCGCTATCCACACAGCATATTCGGAGCGCCAATGAAAAATGAAGACCCCAATAATCCAAATGTTAGTCATTCAGTCAAAACAAGCCAAAGTGTGGCTGGCCAATGTATGCATTATAGACAATATATGTCAAAGGTCAAAAAAAAAAAAAAACTAGGGGGCATGAAAAAGCAGTGTGCCTGGTAAAAGCAAGGCCAATGCCGGTAAAAAAAATGATGAGAGAAAGAAAGGCTTTGGTGAAAACTGAGTCAATATGCAAGATCATTCTTCAGGGAAAAGACCATTTGAAGGTTCATTTGTGGAGCAATTGCTAGAGATAGATCAATGGTACCAGTAGCATGATTGGATGATCACCAATTTCCATGTTCATAATACCCCCTTTGATGGAAATAAGCCATTCATTTCAAGCCTACCCGAATCTACGTTACAACCCTTACCGAAGTCTCTTCAGAATAGGACACTTGAATTAACGTAGAATTTCAAATGCTTATAAGTGTTGCTCGAAGAAGTGCGAGCAAGATTTTTCTATTTCATTTTTTGCAGCATTCCTGACTTGTAAACCCGGAGCAACTGGTGATATCATTCTTTCAATAACCTCGACTCGAAGAGTCCCTTTTGCTAAGCCATTGACCAAGCTTGCATTTCAGTCCTTATAAAGACCTCTCAGATTGGCCAAGTTATACTGATTTTGAGAATATCCGAACCCTTGTCAAGCACAATGAAGAGAGTTCGAGTGATTCTTATATCCGCATCAAAAGTCGGGTCAAAAGCCTTTTATTGAGAGCGAGTGAAAAGTTCTTTCTGATTAAATGTCTCTCATTTAATGTGATCAAATTGTCAAAAGGACGAAATGGTTGTTCTTATTGATAAATTCCCCAATGAAGCTTGATAATGCAAGCAGATTCATGAATTATGTTTTCTCTGCTCCTGCGCATGTGTTGTTTTAACCTTTTCTCAGGTAAAAACAGGTGCAATGCATTTGGCGTTGCCATTTTTATAACACAAGAAGAAATCAGGTACATCTACTAATTATTCTTCATTATTTCTCCCTCCGGAATAGGAGAAATTATCTCTTTCATATGTTTACCAAATGGAATAGGTGACATATCTCTGGGTGTTGCTAAGTGGAGTACGAAGCACACCTCCATCTCTTGGTGTTGCTAAGTGGAGTACGAAGCACACCCCATCTCTTGGTGTTGCCAAGTGGAGTACATGGCACACCCCATTTTATGTTGCCAAGTGGAGTACGCGGTAGCATAACACCCCATTTCATGTTCGCCAAGTGGAGTACGCGGCGGCATAATTTCTCATTTGATGTTTGCCCAATAGAACAGGCAGCATAGTTTCTCATTTCGTGTTCACCCAGTGGAATAGGTGGTACAACTAACCTCATGCTCACCCATTGGAAGAGGTGACATGATCCTTTTCGTGATTGCCCAGTGATATAGGCAACACGTCCTCATTCTTTCTTCATATCATACGCTATTTCGCATCTGTGGGAAACTACGGGTAACAGATAGGCAATCCAGTACCTCGAAAACCTTACTTCCAATGGATGAGAAGTTTGGAGATCAAGGGAGCTCACAACATTATAAAGCTTTCCCTCACTTGGACGCTTTTTGTGCGATCCGTATGTAAGGCTCTTTCACCTCTCTTCATGAAGTGAAAACCTTAGCATATGTTCATTATTGTTTGCATATCACGCATCATTGCATTTAAATTTAAAAAAAAAAAAAAATCATTCATCATTTTGCATAGTTTAAATTTAGGTCTCAGTCTTTGAGCGAATTCTCTGCGAGCCTCCACTCAAAGAGGGGTAGCCGTTGACACCTAAATTTTGGCGCATCATTTAGTGGTTAATTTGCATAGAAAATTAGGGATTAAATTTTAACCCCTAAACAAAAAACATTAAAATTGCATAACATATAGTTCGGGTTCATTTAGATTAATTGCATTCCGCATTGGATCAGCAGTGGTAAGCGAGCTTAAAATTCATCATGTAAATCGAGCTCGGGCATCGAACGAGACTCGGCTCACTCGGAAAGCATGGGCCGAAAATCACACGCAAAAGGGCTTGGTTGTCTTAATTTGAGCTTAAATTAGCCCATTATGCTTAATTAAAGAAAAACCCAAATTAATTCAACCCACTTAGAATTGAATTAAAGCCTAAACCTAAGCCCATTAGTACTAGAAAGCCCGACTAATTGGCCTAGGTTTGCATTATAAATATATGCTTATGGTATTTTGAGGGGGCATTCTCACGTAGAGACATGGAGGGGACTCTTTCAAAACTTTGAGATCAGAATTTTCAAGGTGAAACACGTGAAAAAGGTCTTCAACAACATCTGGATTCTTCATGCTTCAACATTGCTTCGGAGTCAAAGGTCAGTCCTCATCAACAAGTGGATAGCTATCACTTTCGCTGTCCCTCTTTCCCTTCAATCGAGCCCCACCAGACGAGTTGACGTAGACGAGCCCCTTCAACCGAGTTAATGTGTTTGATCCGTTGAATCTTCGACGCTCCAAGCAGCCACGTTCAGTCCTTCTCTCTTGCAAATTCTGACCATATAGAAGACGTAGCCGAACAGTTCGCAGACGCCTTTGCACTACCGGGGCCAGTCAACAAAGACGTCCACTCCTTGCTGCTCCAACAACGAACCACCCAACAACGAGGTTGGCCAGTGAAGTTAGCAATTTGGCGTGAATTGCAGCAACGTCCATCAAAATTCAGCAAGCACTCGAGTCACCACAGTCCTTTGCTCCCTGTTGCTGCTTCCAGTGCTGATCGACGAAGCCACGTGACTGTTGCTCTCGGCACAATCCATCCAATCCTGTTGCTGTTTTGCTGCGTCACTCTTCTATATTTGCAGGAATTGCGAAGTTGGTCGGTGATCATCAAGCACCACTGTGACGTCGTCTCCGTCACCGGGTCAAGCCATGTCGTTCACCACCACTCCCGTGGCCTTACCCGCGCCGTCGCTCCCAACGCACTGCCGATCTGCAATCCTGATCCGTTGCAAATTCAAACTTGGAAAGAAACCTGCAAATCAGGTAATTATCCTATCCCAATTTAATTTGAATATTTGGTTGCCTATTCTGTGCTTATTGATATCTAATTTTGTATATTTGAACAATAAGCATTATTTCAATTAGGATTTATTCCTTTTTTTTGAAATCTTAGATATCTATTACTTTTCAAATTTGGATAGAATTTAGAATTTTCAAAATCTTTTGAATATATTCAAGATATTTAAGATATCGAGAATTTTTCAAGATGTGATCGATTAGGAAAATTTCCTAATCCGCAACCGCACACGTGGAAATAAATCTATCTATCAGGCTTTAGATAGAGTTATTTCCATAGCGGGTATTTTGAATTTTAGGATCGATCTGTCAGGCTTTAGATCGAAACTTAATTCGAAAGATTTAGCGGTTATATTTTTTTTTACTTGATTTTAATTTCGAATTTTGATTTAAAAAAAAAAACCAAAAGATTACTCTAGAATAGGTTAATTCCTTTAGTTTAAAATTGCATGTTTAGATAATTGGCATTTTTAATTCCGAATTTTATTAAAAAAATACAAAAAAATAAATAATATGCCCGTCATTAGAAATAGGTCACGTCGTCGCATGACATATAATTTGCATGTTAGGTTGTACTAATCGCATGTCAATTTTTGCACGTCATTACATATATGTTAGTTTTCATTTAAATAAGTGAAAATAAAAATTTCTACACCTTTAAACTCTAAGTCGGGATTTATCAAAATTGCCAAATTTGGTATTTTTCTTGAAATTGGTACAGAAAGGGCGTTAGGGAATCTAGCGTAACCAAGTTCCCGAATTCATAATTTCTGGTTCATAGAAATAAAATAGTACTCCCGCTATTTTATTTAGGTTTCTAATCAACCTACCTTAAATGATTAGTGGCGACTCCTATTGAAAATATTTGCATGCTCATAATTGGACCTAAGTTGCGATTTGGTAGAGTTTGGGAGAACTCGAGCTAGGTTAGTTAATTTAATTGATCTAGTAATCCATTAGCCTAAGATCGAAAACACGATTTTTTTAGGTCGCGACAAGTACTGTACAAGCCGTTTGAACCACAAAAGATCACGAGAAGTTTCGATACATGACGATTTCGACGAGGGTAATGAACACTGGAAATTCAAATGGGCAATCGGCCAAAAAGAAAGGCCAGCACGCAGGGACCGCTCTTTAAAGATGTCACAAGCCAAAAAACAAAACCCAAGTCCGATCAAGATGGTCCGCGAAACGATTTCTTCGGCGGGTTCCGTAGCGAAACTGATTGCGAAAAGATGGGAAATGGCGACCTCACGTATCGCCTTCTTGAGTGGCCCGGCGGGCAAAAATGGCTCAGGGATTTAAAAGATCTCTCGTCATCTCGTCGATGAGTCCATTGATCACCTGCTTCTCCACATCTCTCACCACGTCGTCCTTTTCCGGGAAGGCAAACATGGCATCGTTCCATCCGAAGTCCCACATGCAGTTTGTGTCCGGATCGCCGACATTGACATCGATCTCGAGCATATTAGGGAGGTAGTACTCCGGTTCGCATTCGGGATTCCCATTCCTTCCGTGCAGTTTCAGCTGGCTGAAGTTTTGGTTCAACTGGTGGACGAGATCGTCGAACGTCCTCACCCTCACGAAAGCGATGGAGATTTTCATGAAGGGGTGGACGGCGAGCTCTTGCTTCCTCCCCTTCCTTTTCATTATCTCGTAGCCACCGTCCAATATGAGCTTGTCGTCGTCTCCGAGTGAGTTCTCGTCGCTGACGTGTAGGAAGGCCGCGGGGCTGTCGAGATTGAAAAGTGCCTCGGCCGTGTTTAGGAATAGTTGACTTTTCATCAGAATGTGCTTGAGGTGCTTTTCACATTCCGTCATTTCTTCTTGGATTCCGGCCTTGGAAATGTCCCTGTCTTCCGATTTGTCAAGATGATGCGTATAAGTTGTCACTCCTGCAGTTCCTGCAACACCAAGATGATTAACTTGATCAGAAAGGCCGTTTAATTGCCAGAGTCATCCCATAGCATCAACATCATGGACAAATACTCAAAAATGAGTCTTGCCAGGAACGAGTACGATATGCAACTCAAAGGTTGTTCATAGTTACCTTGCAGATCTTACATTTTATCAGCAACGCAATGCAAAGTTTGGGAGAGGCAGTTTTCAGGAGTAGACGTGTCTTGAAGTAATTTTACTGAGTTAAATTTCAACTACCCGTGAATAGGGGAGTTTTATTCTATCAAAGGCTTTAGTTTGTCAATCCTCGGTGTTTTTACTCTCTATGTCGAGGAATGGAAAAGACGAACGTTTTTCAAACTCACCATCCGCCGGTTCTGAAATAATTGTCGCAGACAACAGTTCTTCATCTCTGCCAAACCCTCCCGAGTTGACGTGTGGATCATCTAGGATTACAGAGGATACATTTTGATTCTGCAAGACAAATTAAAGGTGAGTATTGGCCAATAAATTGGCGATTAGCTTCTATGTTGCGCATTCTCATAATTCTTGGGAAAGCAACTATACTTACCTTGAAAACTAGCTTGTGAAAAATGGTGGTGGGAAATAGAGGAACTAAAGTCTTTTGACACGCCTATTAGATTTGGTAACTATACCCTCATATTGAATGTCGACATATAGCTTTTTTGGTGTAGCGACAAGATAGGCTTACCAAGTCATATGGGAAGTTTCGTGCTTCCTCGAGCTCTGGGGTTTCATCCACGTCGCAAGCATAAGCAGGTGCTAGTTGTTCAGCTTCTTTCTGGTGTTCCGGTGCATTAGCCAGCCATTGGAGGCTTGCTTCGGCTGTTGAAGGCTTGACATTGTGCTCTCTGTGAGCAGACTTATCGGTTTTCGCTTGTTCAGTTTCAGCAGAACCATCCAGTCTTGCACGCCTTATCTGCTTTGCTCCTTCTCTATAGGAAGCTTGTGGGAGTGGCTTCACCAAGTTATTATGTAGGGCTCCACTTTTTTTCTTCATTTCATTCAGCTTCCGAGGCATCTTGTTTTTCAGTGGTTCCATGGCCTTTCTTGCTCTTGGAGCTGGTTCAAGAATGCGTTTCTCCTCGACCACCGGCACGGCATTATTCCTCCTTTTTCCTGATTCAGATTTTACCCTTCTCGGGACACGGTTTTGTGGTCGACTTTGGTCTGGAAGCTTGTTGGCATGCGCATCATAAATAGAACCTGCTGGAACAAACTTTTGAGGTTTTGATTGGTCCAGATGCGAATTCTTTCTTTGGAAGCTTAATACTTCCTCTTGCACAGGCTTTGGTGAAGCCTTGTGGATGATTTCACTTCCTTTAGATTGCACCTCCTGGCTCTTCATCTCTACTCTCATTCGCTTTTCTTCACGAGGCTCTGATCTCTGCGGCACAAAAGATTGCTCAAAACCGTTATCTCTTTGAGGCATTTGCGGATGAACTGGGAACAACAGGTCAGCGTTTCTCTTTTCCATCTGTACTTTCCTTTCCTTGTACCCCAGCTTTTCTTGCATGGCCGGTCCGAATTCGTTTTTTCTTGGAGTTCTTGGTGCCATATGATACAGCTCGTCATTATAGGTCTGTCCCTTGTTTTCTTGGATCTCTGCGCCTTTCTGTTCTCTCGTCGTTTTGACATCTTTTTTCCTCTCTGCTTCCTGCTTACGCTTTTGGTCTCCGCTGTTTTGATTGAACGGGTCAGTGTTTGGTCGCTCCTTCTTTGTTTCACTATCGACCTTTTGAGTTTCCTTCCAGGGCAGTTTTTCAGTCGAGCTGACCAACTCTGATCTAACGCTGTTAGTGGCAAGTCTCTTTTCCGCTCCCAGAACTATACTGTTGATGTCCTGAGTCAATAGACTCTTTCCTGCCTGCGTCGTTCGGATGGATGAAACGAGAAGATTGGGAGCTTCTCTTGTCTTTGGTTCGACATCCCCGGTGCTCCCTTGTGTTGACTTCTTTACGAGCTTCCGGTTTGACGTCTGATTGGAGCTCTTATCTTTCTCTCGGGTATATCTCGAATCGTGATTTACTGGAAGTTCTTCAAGCCCCATAAGTTTAGCGATAACATTGGACATTCTTCCCTTTTCTGATTTTGTTTGCGGTGAATTGGAGAGGTTCGCCTGTTCCTGGAGCGGGGCGAGGTTTCGTGTATTGTTGCCAAAGCTAGTTGACCGCTTGTGAGAAGCTGTTTTGACGTGAGATTGAGTTTGCTCTCTGTAGTGAAAACTTGTAGCTTCTGCAGGATAAGTCAAAGCTGGCAATCCAGGCTTTTGAATGGCGTTAACTTGTTGATTTCTGCGAGACCGTCTTGCCGGATCATCAAAGGAGAATTTTGGCGGCAGGACAAGCTGCTTCTGTTCAGTACTCTTTATTACGTCTCCTTCACCGTCATCGTCATCATCGAGCAGGACTAGGCGGTTCTTCCTCTGCGGCTCAGTCATGAACTCTGAAGCATCCTCCAAGTCCACTAGCATCCGCAGCGACTCCTCCAAATCCATGGCCCCTTTCAACAGCTCTTTTCCGATTTCTATCGAATGCCTATCCAAGTTTACTCCGCTTGACCAAGCTCTTAGGATCTGATTCAATTTCTGCGCGCCCTTCGATATCTCTTTGATGTGGAATTGAGAGAGGTTCGGGACTTGGATGGTTGATGAATGGCGCCGATCCACGCTGTTTGTTCTTTCCATCTGGTTGAGTTCCACAGAGCCCCGGCCAATCTGATGCAGGAAAGTTAGCATCGAACTATTGCCCGACGAATCCATCCTTCGGAAATTTCCTCCGTTTTCGACGGCTAGAGCGAGAGCCATGGACAGATCTCCTATTTGCTGCGAACTCTGGCCTCTGCGGAACGCAACTATCTGGTTTGAAGCTTCTCCGCTGTAAAGTGATTTCTGGCCTCCGCTAGACCTACTGTGAGTGTTTGCACTTCTTGGAGCGCCCTGCGAAATGTTGTACATTTAATTTAACGGACTTTACGTTGGTCAATTTACTTCTATTATTCATGGGAGCTTACCGTCCTATTTTGTGTCGATCCTCGGTGTGTTTGCCTTGAGTAGCCATATGCATCTGCAGTACATTATATCGATATAAGAACACAAAGTGAAATCTTTTTGCACGCCTAAGATCTGACCAACAGCGTAACGTATATTAAAGATGGCGTACGTCTTCTATATGCATGTAATGCGTTGAATATCCATCGTCTTGATGCATAAGATAAGATATATCCCTCGAATGATTGCGAAAATTCTTGACCCTTTCTTTAGCGACCTTTTCCTTTCCATTTTCCCTGCATCTGTATTGAACGTCAAGAAATGATGTCGTCCTAGCTTCACTAACGCTTGAGAGACCTAATTTGTTTGGTTGATTCGTTATATAATTCAACTTCTGGATGACTTAGTTGCCTAATCTAGTTGAGATGCCTGATGAACTTGGAATTTCACGTGCTTCCTCCTCGGAGTCCATGAGGCATGCGTGAGAATGAAGAGATTACTCATTTGCAGCCACCAGAATAGTCTCATCCTGGTCCATCCTATTACTGCAGAGCAGTTTCCAAAAGATCAAGCAAGATGATATAGCTTTTTCACAGCTTTCCATGTTAAGCGGGTTCGATTCATTGGAACAACGAGCATGCCAAGAATGCAAGACTTGATTTCAAGATGCACAGCCTCTTACTACTAGTAGTAAATTGCATGTGAATGTTCACTGACTCAAGGGCTATTAATCACTTAATGCGGAAACACAATTGAAAAACTTGCCTCCTCCTGTCTTGTAATGCGAATGGCTCGAGCTCTGAGATGTGGCCAGGCGTTCTTTCCGCAGCCTGAGATCGTCCAACAGCTTCTGAGCGAAATCCGACCGCTTTGCCATTCCGTGCTGTAATCTGCAATGACTTTCTGCGCACTTTCTTCCCTTTCTTTTGGGGGGTGAAAAACAGCAACTGCTATGTAATGTAATTTTGGTTGCAACGACACCTTTTGGGTACAAAACAATGGAATGTCTTGGCCATTGTCGTCGCGACGAATAGGTTTCGTCCTTCAACACCGTCACAGGGTGAATGGATAGAACTGGGGACAGCAAAACAAGGCCTTAGATCGTTTCCGGTTGAGAGGGCTCTTTCACTGTTGGGTGTGGTGGGATGTCCAGCTCAGAGCAATCAAATGGGAGTATGAATTTTCTTTGGCCACGATGTTGACGTGAAAGCTAGCGCTCGCTCTCTCACGGTTCAGTTCTTGAAGACCTTTTTGAGTGTACTTTGATTCCAATCCAAGCAATGAGCACAGAGGATTCTGAAAGGGCTTCTCTTCAAAGCTTTCTTTTTCCATCACCAAACTCAGCTGTTTTTTGTCCTCCGGTTCCCATGTTCATGAACCTCTCTGCTTCTTTCAGCCACCGAAATGATGAAAAAACTGAGCGGATTGGCGAATGGGGATGGGGGCGCTCGGATTCACAGCAGAATAACCTTTAACAACCGCTCTCGCGTGCAAACTTGCGAACCGAACAAGGAGCTAACCAACCGCATGCGAAGTACAGACCGGCAGCATCAAGAACTGAACAACTTTCTCCGATCATGATGCCATATTAAAATTCCCGACCCGGAAAAGCTTCAGCAAATCACAAGCCTTACAGATCAAGACAAGCCACGCGGTGGTATCTCAACGGAACGCAAAGGAGGCGAGCGAAGAAGCCGAGAGCGTTCTGTCGGCGTCTGTTCACACGTGGGTGGGGAGGTGAAAGTAGCAAGGAAGAGATCTGAAGGCAACATCAGGTGGGCCCCCACCGCCGGGCATCCGTGCCATGCACTCAATTCTCAATGGCTTTTCTCCGTGGAAACTCCCAACAGATGCTTGCGATTTGATTCATTCGAAACTACGAATGTTTGCCTACTCCCGATGGTGACCGACCGCCTCGGTCTCTTCTCGGGTCAATGGGTTTCCTGCTCGAGCCATTACAGAGCAATGCGTGGTACCGGATGATGCTGCGTGGAGTCGGCGATCCGACGCAGCGAATGACTCGTGCTCGGGTCGCTCCGTAGCTGATTTCGCGCGCGTCGGCTAGATTTCTATGCACAGCTCAACTGATTCAATGTGCCAAAGGATGGCTTACGTAGGTCGACAATTTCGGGGGAATCGCGTTCTCGTGCAAAGTAACGGGACGAGGGAAATAGCCTTGCCGCAGATATGACCCTAAACACGTGTGTTCAAGCACGGAAGACCAAAACACCCGTGGAGACACGAAGAAGGTCTCGGTCCTCGGTCCGTACCTGCTCGCTTCGGTCGACCGAATCCCGTTTAAAAAATCCAATTGGGGTCGATCAAAGTTACCAAGGCTGTCGACCCATGCGATAGAATTCCGGAACTGAAAGCCATGTTCCACATTTTGCGCAGATGCACCCCCTCTATTTATAACATAAAATCGCTAATGAACGATGGATTTAGACGCTAAGTTTGAGGTGTTGGTATTTACGGATAATGACACAAATGATCTCTAAATTTTGACTCAATGTGTAATGTGATTTCTAAATTTTTAGTACATATTTAACTTAGTCCCTGAATTATATGAAAAATATTCAATGAAGTCCTTTCATTGAATATTTTTCATATAATTTATGGACCAAATTGAACACGCACTAGAAGTCCATAAATCATATTGAATAAATTAAAAACTGTGAGATTACATTATACGATAAGCTACAGTTCAAGAATCACTTTGAAAAAATTAAAATTTTAGAGACCGTATTGCACGTTTGCCAAAATTTAGGAATCATTCCGTGTCATTTCCCTTCTATTTAATGAGAATAAGATTGAGCGGGATGGGCTTGACGACCGACCCATTTACATCTTCGCGGGGGCAACATACCCGGTCCAAGGAGCTAGACTAGGCGCGTGAGATGACGCCAGGATAGTAGCGCGTGGGCGCGAAAAATCTCTCTCAATCGAGAACCTTCCCGGCAAAAATGTCCACCTAACCCGCACATCCCACCGTCCATCTGACTGACCGCCGCTCACCTACAGCCGTCCGATCAGCATAGGTCCCTGGTATAAGTTACTTCCCTCCTTTCAAAACCTACCGCACGTCTCTCATCTTCTCCTCCGTCGCTTCGCTGTTTTGTTTGCGTTCGTCTCTTTTCTCGATCCATCTTCTCCTCAGATCTCGAGCGCCATGGGCGTCCTCGTCGGCTGCTCGCGTCGGATCCCGGCAGATCGGGCGGCGATCTATCGTTCGAGTATGGCTTCGTCCGTCGCCGTCGACCGCCCGGTTTCGAGGCGCGGCTTGTCCATGCTCGTCGCGTAGACGTCTTCGCCGTCCATCTGGTCCTCTGCGACGTGGTAGGATCGATGTTCGCGGCTGGAGGTCGATTTCCTCGCTAATCGATGAGTTCTGAGTTGTTTTTTTACCGCCGGCGGAGTTTCCCATGGGATCGGCGTTGACCGGTGAACCTGGAGTCTTCTTGCGCCTCCTGACCGTGGAAGTGATGGTGCCGAAGGAGGTATGGCTTCTTGACCAGATTTCGCTGTGATTTCATCTTTCTTTCTCTCTGGTTTCTGGTGTGGATATTAATCGGAGAATTCGGTTTCTTTCTTGCAGTCTTTTGCTGTCTCGCTCTTGTGTGATGGAAGCGGCCGATCTGGTTGGGCCATCTCTCGATTCGCGAGTCAATTTCTTGGCAAAGAAGAAGGGCTGGATTGATGTCTATCGACGGCTGAAGGGGTTTGTTGAGTATGTTCTGCTGTTACTTAGTGAAGCTATGAAACATCGCTGTATATATCATGTTGTGTGGGCGTGTCTTGAGAGATAGAAACGGTGTTGTTGAGGGGAGGAAATTCCGGGGAGGTAACCGTGTTAGATGTGAGGGGGAGAAAAAAGAAGAGCGGATGTGTTCGACCTTTGCCATGTCAGGTGCGCTTGCATGGCAGGTCACCGAAACCAAATAAAAGTGCTTCCTTTTTGGTGTTTGAAGGGGGAGATGGCACGGGGTTTTTTAGTGTCGTTTGCCCGGCTCTCCCCCTTCCCGCGCGACTCGTGTCTTGGCTCCCTCTTTTTCCTTTCTTTCTCCGTTTGCTCGATCTTCGTATACCTTGCATACGGCTGTCGGGAATGATCCTATGCAAATTGCACCGAGTACGAACACATCGGTAGAATGCAGGGAAATGAAAGCGGTGATGCTAGCTTAGAGGAGGAGGTACGACTTAAACTAGTAATTCTAGTTGGTCGTGGTACCCCTTGTTCAATGATGATAGCTACCCCAATGCGGAAAAGTCCTGGACTATATTCAAATTCCAATTCCACCAGAAGGTATACCTTGAATTTGCGTCTTTCATTGTGCTAATCTTGTCCTTTGGCGGCAGCTTTTGCTACATGCGAATTCTAATGGCGTGCGAATTATAGACCTGGCTGATGAGTTGATTCCTTCCGATGAAAAATCTACTCGCTTGCTGCCACTGGTCTTCTTAAGCATATTTGACGATGGCGGTATGGATTCTCAAGTAATTGATTAAATGCACTGATGACATATCAAGATATCATGGACCTAATGTTTATGCTAGTTTTGCATGTCTAGTGACCCTTACAAGCATCATGTGTTATCCTCACTCCTCACTCATGCTCAAGAAGATAACGTAACAGTGATACTCACACCTTCAAGGTGGATGCTTCCCCAAGAAGTTGTAAGTCCATCTGATCAGATGTATAGGTTATAATTGGAAATTAATGACTTTATATAGAAGCAGCTCCTACGCGTTGTCTGTTCCTGGAACAAGAGTCGCAAATTTCCTTGTGTTTTGTCACTCATAGTGAATTCGCGCACCATTTGGTGTTCTATTCTCTCTTTCTAGTTCAGAACTGATAGTACATCAAGACAATTCCTGATTTGGAATGTCAAAGCATTTGGAAGTTGATGCCAGGTTAAAGATTTTGTGTGTATGAGCTATATGTTGTAGAGATTATGTTCTGTTAAGCGTGGTCCACTGCCCTGCTAGTTGCCAAGCTGTTCGCTGCCCTGCCAGCTGAAAAGCTGTTTCAGACTCTTCAACTCACTGGATCAATGAAACCCTTCGAAGTCGCTTTCCAGATCGACCTGATTGTTTTGGCTCGAGTGGTGTGTTGCTTTGGGATGCCAAATCGAAGGATGGGTTTGCAGCTCGCTTGAATTTATCTGATGGTAAGGTGCAAAACTACTTGTTCTGATTGCTTCTGATGTCTATTCTATCTTTGTTTGTGTGTGATAGTTGTCAAATGTTTAGTGTCTTGTGTTCTGTTACATGGGTTGTCACGCACCGTAGTCATTCCTTCTGCTTTGTGTTTGCTTTGGTTGATTATTTCTTATAATAAACGGGCCTTAGCCGTGAAGATGTTTGTGGTCTAGTTTTGTTTTGGCGTGGAGATATTATGAAGTTGGAGTGACCATACTTATATGAAGGGTAATATTTTTTTCTAGTGCTAATAAATGATTTCCAAAAAAGCAGTTATACCGAGATGTAAAACTGGCTACTGCCTGAGAATCTTCATCAGCTGATTGAGATGTGTAGGGTGTGACCCGGACTTGAATTTTGTGATGGGAATTAACTCTCGAAACTACAGCAAAGTTTGTGGGTTTGATATTTCTGGTTTGAGAATATAGTTTGTGTAGAGTCGTTACTTTTAACTGCTAGTTTAACTTATGTACTCAACTCTGTTAATCGCATGGCGGGCAGAATTGTTCCATTAACTTGCTGGAAATATAATTTTAACAGTGGATGATTTCAATTGTAAGTTGCTGAAAGAGACATTTATCCAACAGCTTGCAGTTAATAGTACTCTGGTTTTATGTGAAAATTTGTTTCATCTCTTGGGACTAAACCTCTCCTTGTCTTTACTGGTTTACAGAGCATGAAAGTCGATTATCCCCGTGTGCTGAGCCTCTGCCCTATCCATGAGGGGACCCCATTGAAGTTGATCACTCCATGCCATTGTTGGAAGGATTCCTCCAGCTGTGGAGATGGTACTTTGCATGGCTGTCTAACGGAAACCATGATGGTGAAAATCTGTCTATTGTCTTCTCTTTGGCTGCATGAACACTACCGGTTCATATGCTTGAGTGAAGCACCTGCATGGTCGAGCGCACTGAGTGATGCATTATCTACTCATGAAAGCGTTCTGTTTTGACGCCTGTTGATTTTCCTTTGCTTCAGTTGCATTTAATCTGAGTTCCAGGACCAAAATACAAAAATACAAGACCATCCAGATCTTGGGGAATTTTCCGCAGGATTTACATTTTGGTTTACGAATTGGTGGTCAGTGTCATCTTGAATGTTCTCTGCCCGTGCTTTGTTGAAGTTGGCATTGTATGTTCTCTACTGCCAAGGTGCTATCTAATCGTCATCTTCTCCCGTTATTTTATGGGGTCGCTGAAGCTGCTTAAGGTAAGAAAGGTTCTGCTGAGAGTGGTTGGGTTGTCGATGACTGTTCCTCAAACTAATGAAATTCACTTACCCAATTTTCCTTTAGTTTTTGCGATAAATAAAAATAATTGCCATTTATAATCTGCTTTAATAATTTTGTATTGTATCTTTCTGGTGATTTATTCATCTATGTAAACCATGAATTTGCCAGTTGGGAACGGTGGATTTTTAAACTTGGTCTTTCTTCAACCTTATTTGATCTTTTAAGATATGTGATTCCTTGGAAGGGGCTTATTTTTCCTTTGTGAATCGAATTTTTGTAAGATGTGGTTCGGTTTTCCATTTAAACACTTATCGCAGTGTCAACTGCCTGTTTACCGTGGGCTTGGTCTTTGCAGTAAAATTGTTGTGAAATGGAGGAACGGTTAGAAAGTGAACATGACGTTACTCTATAGACTATTGAGCGGCCGACCCGACTCACAAGGTGCATCGATTCGCTGCAACGGGGCCTTAAGATATGTGAAGAGATATTATTTCAATTTCTTTAGCAAATCCTGTAGGGTTGCAAAAAATTGGGGTCGCAAAAAATTGGAATCGTGAGAAGGTGTGGCTACCCGGTCAGCGGATTATTGCGCCTGATTTTATTGAGTGAGAACTGCAAGATTTCTGTACTTTTTGAAAATGTTGGTTTTCACTTCGATTAATTATCGCTTGTTGTCGTGTAGGTTTAATATTACGAATGATTTTTGGATTTAACTGTGTAGCTAATATTTCTAGTTTTGTTGTGTCAAATAAGTTTTAATCTCTAACTTTTGTAACCTAAAACCCCTAATGTGCTTGGTCAAATTATATGTAATATCCCAGGTTTTTTAAGACTAAATTCGTAATATTTTCTTTGGTCATATTTCATGTAATATTCCAAATATGCTCTAGACCGTGCACCACATATTTTGCTAATGTCATTTAAAGTTTCCAAATTTGGACACATGTACGCTCTCCGTCTATGATCCTATTGGCCACTGAAAAATTTGTGGAGGATTTACTCACGAGTTCCGTTTGACAGTGTTTGGTGACGTGAAAAGAAAATTTGTATAAAGGTGTCGAGTAGAATTCAGGGGTTATAATGACGGGTGGCCGGTACAGTTTGAGAGTATAGGTCGGGTTTTGGATAGTAGTTTTCCTTCTCAAAATATATTGGATAATATAAATAATTATATCTATGTTTAGAAATCATGTGAAGTGAAATTGTGTGATCTTCTATGTGGGTGACTGTGCTTATGGATCCAAATGCTCCGACTGGCGGAGCTCCCAGGCCTCTTTAACTAGCGGGTATGGGCTGTTGGTGGTTCGACTCCACCTGGATCCGCCATTTCAATTTTTGTGCTACCGTGACTCATTGTCTTGGCATTAAGGTTTCTTTTTTTTTCACAAAAAAATTGAGAAAATATTCTTCATCCTTTTCTCTTTTTGGTACATAATTCATCGTTTTTGGTTTTTCCACGTCACAGATATTCATTTTCCATTTAATTTGCTGAAAAATTGCCATTTCTAATTTTAAGGGAAAATATCACAAAAAACTTTAAATTATTTTATTTATGATAAATTTATCATAAAAATTTTAAATTATTTTTTTACACGAAAAATTCTAAATTATGCTATGATAAATTTACTCTAAATTTTTTTAATAACATAAAAAATCTCAAATTATGTGACTTGTGATATATTTATTCTACAATACTTTAGTT
This sequence comes from Syzygium aromaticum, assembly GCA_024500025.1. Lineage (NCBI taxonomy): Eukaryota > Viridiplantae > Streptophyta > Magnoliopsida > Myrtales > Myrtaceae > Syzygium > Syzygium aromaticum. The sequence goes on from CM044890.1 coordinate 11,453,020, forward strand.
TATGAGCATTTTCGTCTTTTTCTTTTTTCTGTTTTTTTTTTCTTTCTTTTCTTCTCTCTCTTCCTTTCGTTGGCCATAGCGGAGGGAAGTCGGCGAGGGTAGCCCTCGCCTAAGTCAGGCGAAGTCGCCCTTGCCAGATCCGGTGTCGGGTGAGGGCTTCCCGAATTCAATCCACTTAAGGTCTGGGCATCCAATTTACTTTACTTTTTGGCAAAAGTGAAAAGGAAAAAAAGAGAGGAAAGTATAGTAACTTCATTTTTTGAACCCTACAAGATCGAGCATCATATATAGGAATTATTTGGAATGTTTCGTGCCTTAGACCAAATTTGATGAGTTTCCAACGTTGATGTCGTGGGTCTAGCACGAGTTAAATGCTCCGTTTGTTTCGCAGAAAATAATTGATTTAAAAAATATTTTTATAAAATGACCGTTTGACATAATTAGTCAATAGAAAAGAGTCTTCATCTAGGATCTCTCTTGGGTCACCCATTTCTTTTGACGGGTTCCGGTCATTGCAGTATTTCTAGAAGAATTAATGTCCAGATTAGGTATCCATGCCTCGGACAATTGAATTCGATGGATCGCACGCGAAGAAAAGATCGTAGCCGTACGATGCGATGACCTACCCGTCCGAACGCACACGAGCCGTCGATTTGGTGATGAGGTGGATGGGGACCCAGAAGATGGCATCTAAGTCAAATTGGGTTGGTTCTCTAGAAGTCCTCGAGCTTGAAACCGAGTGGAAAGAAAGAACAAATGGAAACAAGACGAGGGTGGTAGTTGTCCGAAATTGACTAGCGAGGCGCGCTCCGCCCCGTGTAAGTCCATATTCCCTCGTTCGGGAATTTTGTAGGTGACGGAAAATATATTAATAAATAAATGTTCACCGGCATTTCGGGAAATATAACACTACGTGCACGTCTGCCGACGACGACCTTCTCGCCTCCCCTCTTTTCAAAGTCGAGGGATCCCCCCTTTTTTTTTTCCCGCGAGAATTGCGCGGGGCACGGGACCTGCCGGGACCGCAATTTCGGGATCATTCTTCGCGCGTGGAAATCCGCTCTCCGTGCCGTGTCCCGGCTTGCGGGGCGTTCCGCGGTCCTCCGAGCGATCCGATCGCTCGCCCGCTCGCGGGGATCGTACTTTCGGGATGTCGAAAGAAGAATCGATTCTGCTGCTGCAACTTCTTCAGTTGGAAAACTTGGTAAAGAGGGGAGATGCCGAGGAGGATAGGCTTTTTTAAAGTGTGGGAGGGACATATGCCTAACCCGGGCACTATGCGTCAGCCAGCTCTATTTTTATTTGGAGAATAAATTCACTTTTTTATAATATATATTATTTTTTGGGTTAATACCACGAAAAATTTAAATTAATACATCCGCGATAAATTTACCCTCAATTAATTTTCGTTAAATTTTACCGTCAAATTGCTAAATTTGATGATACGTGATAATTGACAGGTATATAAGTTTGGGGTTTTATCTTTACGATTGTCATAGCCCATGGGCTTACGAATTTATGATTTTTCGCGGTATTAATCTAATTAACGGAAGGTAAAATTATCACGGGTTTGCCGGTTTAGGGTTTTTTACGGTGAAAAAATTAGTTCGGAGTAAATTTGTCACGGGTATACCGGTTTAGGATTTTCAGTAGCGAAAAAATTAGTTCGGGATAAATTTTTCACAGATGCACCGATTTTGAATTTTTTTGTGGTATTTACCCCTTTTTGCTTTTGGGGTCAAAGAAATTATTTAGGTCGTGCGTACTGAAATGATGTTAATTTCATGGTCTGTCGCCGTTATATTGTTTGCTTTCCATCGATTTCGTGTCTTTCTCCTCCACGCCTTTATTCGTTCGTCGTCTTCCCTTGACAAACCGAACGTCACTATAGAGGATATGTGGCATGGACAGACAAGCAGTTTTGGACAGAAATATAAAAGGAAAAGGTGAGTAAATTCCTCCTCTTTTTTTTTTTTTTAAATCGAAATGCGACGTGCCATATCTCTCGAAGTAACGTTAGAAATATTAAAATTAATATTCTGAATTGAATTTCCAAACGGTTCGATAAATTTTAAGCGATTCTTTCGGATGACAGGAGCGCTCATCAAGTCTATTTCGGAATAGCGCCAGATGCACTGGCACCTTTACCTCCACAGTGTTCGTAACAACTATGGCGTCATATTGGCCGCATTAGAGATACTTAAGATATTTCCCCCGTCTCTCGTGATTACTCATGCATCGAGTCGATTCCTCACATTCTCCTCGATTGTACATATCTTGATTGATCCAATAAAGCATGCAAATAAGCTCATACATCTGGCACACATAAATTCCATAATTTTCTATTTCGTACATTTCTTATCCATACCGATTTGAAATTTCTAATAGCATCAACCCATTTTAATTGGGTGAATTCCAAAAAAAAAAAATTCTCAACTTTAAGGCAAGTTCCAAATCTATCTGGAACTTTTTTTTCTAAAAAAAAACCCTAAACTTTAGGTCCAGTCCCAAACCTGCTCCAAATTTTGCTTTGTGTAAAAAAAAAGAAATTTTTATTTATTTTCAAAAAAAATTTTAATATAAAAAACCTTAATTTTTAGGTTGAGTCCAAATTTGCCCCAAACTTTTTCTTTGTTTAAAAAAGGCCCCGTTACTTTATTAATGTGGATTTATTATCAACATAGAAGTGTCACGTCAAGTTGAGACCGGATCATGTGAGTATATTTTTGAAAATAAATTGAATTTTCATGATTTTTTTTTTACACAGACCAAAATTTGGAGAAGATTTGGGACTAAATCTAAAATTTAGATTTTTTTTAATAAAAAAAATTCGAGACAGATTTAAGATTTGACCTAAAGTTAAGTCCTTTTTTTTTTTAAGGCAATTAGGCCCATTTTAATCATAGGACCAAGATGGTTACCATATTGTCCCCGGCCGTGCGACGTGGGTCGTTTGAGTTGGCCCCCACTTCCGACGATCTTCGAAAAAGTAAAAGGCCGATCGCCCATCTGGAAACCCCACACGTGTGCCCCTTTTCTCTCCGGTCAACAAAATCGACGATGCTATAATTATAAAAAAAAGAAGAAGAAGATGCCAGACGACTTTTTCTTTTTCCTTTTTGGTCGAATAAAAATCAGACAACTTCACGCGTCCCATTTCACACCTCAATTCCTATATCAATTTGATTTTTCTGGAAAGAAAAAGAAACGAATCAACACACGAACCCCCCGATCCGAGATGTAATTCCCGAACTGTGAACCAAAGTCCGCATGATTTCGTATCCAAACTCGCTCGCCTCGTTTTTGGGCTCGCATCCTGCTCGACCGATCCATGAGATCAGCGGGGATTTTTTTCGGGGGGATTCCGCGATTTACTTCTTGAAAACAAGGATTTTTCCCATCATTAAGATTGCGAATGATAATCATTTTATTTCAGAAATTAATTTTTAGCTAGAAATTATTTTTTTTTAATTTTTGTTCATAGAGGAGTTTTTGAGTTAAAAAACATTTTTGATAACGATACAAAATTTCTATTATAGAAATATAAATTTATTTGATAACGACAAAAAATTTCTCCCTTTCGGATGGCAGGAGAGTGAACAGCTGGCAACGAACAGTGGTAGCAGATGATGGCGGCGGATGGCGAGGAGAGACAGTAGCGGATAGCGATGTGGCCAATGCGGAGGATGGCGACTAGAGGTGGCCGGCAATGGGAAGAGGGCAGCGGTAGGAGGAGGGCCACCAGTGGCGGGAGATGGTGAGCTATGGACGGTGGGAGGTAGCCCAGTGTGTCAAGAGGCAGCCGGAGGACGGCGGTCGGAGGCGCGAGTGATGACTGGTGGACGACGGGTGGCGGCCCATAGCGATGGGAGGAGGGCGACGAGAGGAGGGAGGCCGATGGTAGGAAGAGTGCGGCCGTTGGTGGGAGATGGTGGTTGGTGGACAGCAGGCGATGCCCCGCGGAGGTCGACGGCGGTGGGAGGTGGGAGCGGTGGTCGGTGACCAATGATGGGAGGTGGGCGGCGGCCAAAGGCGGGTGGCTGCAGGACGAGGGAGGCTGGCGGCGGCAGGAGGAAGGCGAGCGGCAGGAGGAAGGCGAGCGGCAACTAGTGTGGGAGGCGGGCAGCGGCAAGTGGCGGCGAGTGGCCGCGGCCGGCAAGTAAGCAGCTATAAGTGATGGGTGGGTAATCGGTTAGTAGTAAGGACGAGCGATGAGAAGAATTTTAATTTCTCATTTCTGTTTCAGAAATAGAAAAATAAAAATTTTAGCTTATAATTTCTATTTTAAATTTATTTTTGAAATTAAAATTTATTTTAAAAATAAAAAATAAAATTACGTTATCTAATGAATTTCTATTTTAAAAATAAAAAAAAAATAGAATGGTTACCGTTCCTAATTAGAATCATTATTTCAATGATTTTGCCACTTCTACCGTACATGGATTTGTTGGGACGACGAACAAGCGTCGCGCGCGCTCTCCATACAAACACTCCGCGGTACGGACTGACAAGAAGAAGAAGGGGAAGAAAATATCTTGCCCATTTTCCCGCGACTTTTATTAATTTATTAATTTTATTAAATTTTTTCGGGGGAATAAAGAAAGGATGGGAAGAAGAGAGAAGAAGAAGAAGAAGAAAAAAAGCAGCTCCGCGCACTAACACAGTACTAAATACAACAGAAACTCCAAGGCTCTCTCGCCTGGTCGCCGTACCGTGTGGAAAAAGTGGAGGGACTCGCGTCGTGCCGTTTCCGTGGGTCGCGACGGCCGGAGGCATCCGGCCCCCCCCCCCTCCGCCCCGCCGCCGATCGCTCCCCCGCCGCCTCCTCCGCCGTCCCCCGTCCTCCTCGTACGATTCCCGACTCCGAGCCTCTCTCTCTCTCTCTCTCTCTCGCACGCACGCGCGCACATGGATCGGGCCTCTTTGTTCCGGCTTTTGGCGCGGCTGTTCTGGTGGCGCGCTCCGACGAGGGCTCGCCGCTGCTTGTTGGGTTTTCGGTCTTTCCCGTGTTTTCCCTTCGTCGCTGCTCTCTCTCTCTCTCTGTGCGTGCGTTTTCGTCGCGGAGCGGCGCTTTCGCGAGTGGGGGAGGAGGAGGGTGAGGGGTGGGGGGGGGGGGGGGGTGGTGTGAGCGCGCGTCGTTGCCCCTTTTCTTGGGTTCCTTTCGTTTGCTCGTTTAGACGGCGAGACGGCCGGCGACAATGTGCCGAAGGAAGGAGGTTTCGGCTCGCGCGTCGACGATAGAACAGTGCTGATCGGGGTGGATCTGTTGATCCTAGTAGTACTGCGGAGTTTGCTCATTTACCGTCCCTTTTTTTTTTTCTTTTTCATATTGCGAGATCTCTACACAGTTTGTCTTCTCAAGCCTCCGGAAAGAACTGTAGCGCGTGTTGACGAAAGTCAAGGCTTTGACCTTTAGGAAATTTGCTTCCGTAGTCGTCTGTTGATCTTGCGTGAGTTTGTGTTGTGGCCGCTTGCTGTGTATTTGTCGGTCTATTTGTTATTGGTGTTTTTAACTGTCTGACTGTCGAGGCTTGTCGCCTCGCCTTCAGTTGTGAGCAAGTTGGGTTTGCGGTTTAATGGGTAGCAGTAGCAGATGGCTTGTTTGCCTTACTTTAACATAAAAAAGAGCCCTTTTCGGAAATTGCCGCTGTTTGGCTCCATTATGCACTTTCTTCTGGAGGAAGAGTTTCTTTTCTATTTTCGGTTCCGCTTTCATTCGATTTTCTGGGAAGTTCTACCTAGCTAGTGCACTTTCAGTTTGTTTTTAGGACATAGCTGACTAATTGAAGGCGCTTGGCATTGAAGTGACTTGGCTCGTGGTTCAGTCCCACAATATATTGATCTGTTTTGTCGTTTGTTTTCTGGGGGGAGCTGGATTTGTTTTACGTCTTCAGGCAGGGTGGCGCAGTGTCGATGGGTCTGCATTTCTTCACACAATATTTTTGTTCGTTTTGTTATTTTCTTTCCTGGGGGGAGCCGGAATTCTTTTACAACTTCAGGCACAGTAACGCTATGTCAATGGGTTTGGATTCTTTCATGTGCTCGATGCTGCATTGTCGCGTATGCTATATATGGGCTGTACATTTTGCACCGTAGCATCGGTGTGGTTGAATTGCAGTACATCCACGTTGCTCAATTATTCGATTGTTCTCTCGTTGAACTTAAGGGCTTAGTTCTCTTGCCCTTCCTTTTGTGTTCTGTTGGAGACTAGAGAGTAAAGGCTCCATTTTATTCAGTAATTTATTTTCCCTTCCTTTTCTTCTTATGGGAAATATGCTCTCATTCCTAGTCTTTTGAATGCTTGTCCATGTTCTTATATGGTGTGAGTCGTCACTTCTATAGTAGCCCATCAATACTTCATTCAAGATATATTTTTGATTCCTTCGATTTTTGCGGCTTCAGTCACCATGTTTCGTTGGAGGAGTAACTCTCACCTGAGTGAGGAGGATGACTCGCTGCAGTCCGAGTCCAAGGTAATTAAGATTTCAAAATTACAGCGTTTGTAAGGACTGGACATTTCTTAGAGTGTAACTCCTTGATCAATTGCTCATATTCATCTGATTTCCATGGTTGACCTAAGTCAATAGCTTTTCCGGCCAGGAGAAACCATGAAATTGCCCTTATTGCAGATAATACTTCAGTGTCCTTATCTCCTGTATCTGTACCCCTTTCCCTATCAAGGGCTCATCTATGTATTTGCTGTCTCATGATGCATAGATTTTCCGAAGTTGTTAAATAATAATCAATGTTCCTTCCCAGAGAATAGGAGAAACGCGGTTACATTTTAAGTCCATTTGCATCCAGGTGGATGAGCTTAAGACTGCTATGGGACCCCTCTCTGGGCGAAGTTTGAAGTATTGTGATGATGCATGCTTGAGGAGATATTTGGAAGCTCGAAACGGGAACATCGACAAAGCAAAGATAATGTTAGATGAGACGCTGAAATGGAGATCAGATTTTAAGCCCGAGGAAATCAGCTGGGTAAGATGGCTGAATATCCCGGTGAATGAATGCCTGCACAAGTCTTGTGATAGATAATGTTTGCCAATGGCAGTTGCCTGTCAAACTTCAGTAGAAGTCTGATGCTGGTTACCCTAACTATTGTGTTGACCTTAAATTTATTTCGTAGACTTAGTTCCTAGTACAGTGAAGAACTGATTTCGTGAATGAATGCGTATGCACGATTGGTTTAATCTATGATAGTTGAGTGGCAATCATTCTTTTATGTCTTCTATGAGACTTGCTATGATGCAGTAATATAAAGCATTAGGTGTTGGTGAATTTATTATTCAATGGATAATGTGTGTACCGGTATATATTTGCACTCATGCCGTTACCAAAATCATCATTTAGATTGTTCTAATAGACAATATGGCTAGCGAGCAGGTTGTGCTAGACATGAAATAGTACTTATTGGGACGCTGAATAATACTTTCATTTGACAATGCGATGCTTACTAAAACAGGAAGAAGTTGCTGTTGAAGGTGAAACTGGAAAAGTATACAGAGCAAGTTTTCATGATCGTCATGGAAGGACTGTTCTTATATTGAGACCTGGAATGCAGGTACTTATCCAACCTGTTGTTGCTAATTTCTGTAGCTTTTATTTGCTCTTACCTATTGACTTGGCAATGAATTTCGCAGAATACACAATCGCTTGACAACCAGATGCGACATCTAGTCTACTTGATAGAAAATGCCATCCTTAATCTCCCAGAGGGTCAGGAACAGATGGCATGGTTGATAGACTTCACAGGGTGGTCCTTGAGCACCAATGTGCCCATCAAATCTGCAAGAGACACTATTAATATTCTGCAGAACCATTACCCTGAGAGGCTTGCTGTAGCATTTCTATACAACCCTCCTCGCATTTTTGAAGCATTCTGGAAGGTTTAAAATCCAAGACTACCATTTATTCTTGCTTATTATTTCCAGATGATTAGTTTGGTGTCATAAAAGCATCGCATCCTAGGTTTTGTCGAATTTACATCAAATTCTAGAGAGTTTCTGTATACACCCTTTGCAAGGTGCTGCTAGATTCTCTAGTGCCAAGTGTCAACAACTGAGCTGATATGGATTCGAGATTGTAACAAACACTCTGAGGCAGTCATTAGTTGCTGCAATTCCTGATGGAGATACAATAGCATCCATTGCTTTTCTTGTGCACCGCCAAGAGGCCATATTCAACTCATACCGTAGTCCAGTGGCCAACAAAGAAAAGAGCAACATAGATTAGCCCCATCCTTACGTTTGCCTGGTCTCTCATGCCATTCCTGTCTCTTTTCCTGTTGCTCTTGGCTCTTGTTTCATCTTTGGATAGGTACATCATCCATCCGTGCATTAGATCCTAGATGCTGTTACAGTTGTGAAAATGCTTTACATCCATCATTTTGAAGGCTAATATCCTGAGACCTCTTTTTTCTCTCACCTCGTCGTGCTGTTTATATGAGTTGTCGTATTTCCTCCCCTTATTAAATCCAAAAATTCTCCTGACCCAAAACTGACACGCTTCACCTTTATTGGTGCAGGTCGTGAAGTACTTCTTGGATGCTAAGACTTTTCAAAAGGTTAAGTTTGTATACCCAAAAAAAGAAGAAAGTGTCGAGCTCATGAGATCATTCTTTGATGAGGAGAACCTTCCTACCGAGTTCGGAGGAAGAGCAAAACTGAAATACGACCATGAAGAGTTCTCTAGGCTAATGGCCCAGGATGATATTAAGGCAGCCAATTTGTGGGGATTTGATCGGCAACCTGAGAAGATCTTTCACCTTGGTAACAAGCATTCTGGAGCTGAGGTGGCTCCTGAGCCCGTCGCGGTTGCCCCACCAGCAAGCTGAGCATCTATACTGCATTCGGTAGGTAAATAAGCAGGCTAACGTGTGCACCCGAATGAACCAATGTGATGGTCATGAACCTGGCTAGACAGTATGGGTAGCTGCTGACTGTCTACGGCTATTCTCAATATTTTATATTCATACAGAGCACCTACAGTTGACATAACTAGCATTCTGTCGGGATAACGTCCCTCTCTCTCTCGGGGACCTCTGTCTCGATTTCCATTTCGGAAAAAAATTTGCACCATTGGTCCGTAAACTTATGTACTTAAAACTTCAATACGATATTTAAATTCGACCCTATATTTTCATTGCGTTCATCTTCTCCCAATCATCTCTCTTTTTTACGTTCAATCTTGTCTTTCTTTTCGAATTGCTGAGCCGGGTTAACAGGTCAAGTTCAATGTTACCCGGAACTTCTTTCCCGTGTTCGGTATGGGCTTATTATGTCTATCATTCACAGGGTCAAGTTGGATTTGACTGGATGCCGTTAGTCGAACCTTAGCAGCGGCTGTTTGCCATCTCTAGCGGATCACATTGAAAAGAACTGGGATAAAGACACTGACATTGTCTAATCAAATTGAATATTGTTCCAAATTTTAAGGATCACTGATTTCATCATCATTCCTATCATCTCTTTTTAACTACAGTTTCCATTATTCCCATTTGCAGGACTGTTTGAGGTATGAATAGTTGCTGTTGTAGAATAATTTACTGGTCGACACTTCTCTGAAGTTGGCTGAGGATCCCTAACGCTTTACCTTCTTCAGGTTTCTTTTCATGTGTTTTGTGAGTCTATAGCCAAAGTATCATGCCTGAGAGATGAGTCGCTCGTCCGCTAGGGATGAATATAGGTTCAGAGTAGAACCGGAAATGCACTAAATTAACTATGGAAACCGTTTTTGGTTTCAAAAAAAGTGAAATCGGTACTATGCGGCTCGGTTCCCGATTCTTGGATAAGAATTGAATCGGGAATCAGGAAGTGAAGCAATCGGTGAATCGAGATTTCATTTTTGAATTTTCTATTGTTTATTTTATTTTACATGTTCATCTTTTATAGATTGTTGTTATTGATAAATGGGAATAATTAATGAAAATAAAAGAAAAAAAAAAGCCAGAAAAAAATGAAACAAAAAAGAAAAAATTGGCCGGTTCTTGAAGAGATCGAAACCGAGTGACAGGATATGTTTCAGGGTATGCAAGGTAGGTTATAAGTTCTAAAAACTAGAGAACTGGTTGACAAACTAAAGAATTGGTTGATGGGGTAAGTTCTTGATGGAACCTGAACAGACCTTGAAGCCGCTTACTTCTATCGTCAACCGATATAAGGAGCAATCTATACTCTTGGCAATGCACACAAAAAGTGATTTTTATCGCTGAACATTACCTAGTTCCCGGAAAGAAACCTTTTTACACGTTAACGAGCCACTCAAGTGTATATATATATACACACGCATCACCCCAGAGATCAACTCAAGTTAACTGCCTTCCCTCGGTTCACTGGATCTGCACAACCATTTCTCTCCCTTTAAACAGAGGAGATACCACAATATAGCACACCAAAAATTGCTCACACTTGGCCAGGGAAACGAAACGCTTGGAGCCAAAATCTTCAGCGAGAGAAAGCACATTGGACTGGAAAGCCAGGAGGGCACAATTTAGGAGGTCTCCGCAAATCGTGGGTTGTAGTATGGAACTTAAAAGAGGCGATGACCTACAAGAGCCGCCTTTTGAAGTTCCCAGTAGTTGCTTGGTAAGTACGAACGAGCAACCCTACCCCTATGCCGACCCCAATGCAGATGCCAAGCCCAATTCCAACTCCAACTCTCACTCCGGCATTGAACCACGAGAGTTCACCATCTTCGTAATCCATGAGTTCTGACCTCCGCCAGTACATGCTGTAGTCCTCGTCAATTTCTGGCTTGTAGTTTCTGTATCCTGCAACCTGCAATAATGAATCAGGGGTCATTTCGAGTGTGAATACTTTGCAACACCCAGATCAGGAATCATGTTGACGACAAATACTTTACCCTACCCAGACATGCTAGTAGCTTCATAAAGCTTGTTCTTTAACAAAAATTGAACTGAAAGGTTAACACATGAGTGGCTGATTGGTTGATGCGTCAGCATCTCCTGTGCACCTATTGACTATGTGCAAATATGTGAGCATAACCTTGCAAGTTTCCCTTGTATGTATATATCCAATGTATTGGGATGTAACGGATAAGGAAAGGGGTCCAAAGTTCAGGGTCCAGCTTCGACAAGCAAACATACTAACTAATCACTTGATACACCACCTAAAAGATGTTAGATTGCCTGTCTAAGACTCTATCATATGTTCCATCATTTCTTTGATTTAGCAATGCTCTGGACACCTTCGTGTGCATAACCGAGAAATATATCCAGCACTCTCTACCAAGAAGACCATAACGGAACTTTTTCATATATATATGACAAACTAAATTCACAGAACCCCGGACGTATAGAAATTAACTTATACAAGGGTCAAGTGTCATCTGCATCAGCCGAAACTCATTAGAAGCAAAAGCAACTTGAAAGTGCACGTCATTGAGCAACTTCATTCAAATTGTAGGGGAAAATATTCGTAACAAGGGAAACAAAGTATGAAGCAGCTCGAGACAGATATAAATATCCCTGATAGACTTACAAACAGCGCATGGTTCTTGAATGATGAAACCAAGAATGAACAAGCCTTACAAAATAAGCATGCATTGACCAAAGTAAGAACATGGTACTACTAAGAAGGAGAAACAAAGATGCAAAACAGTTTTTTCAACCAACATAGCATCCTTCGAGGAGACAAAAGTACAAATTTGTGAACACCAGAAAAGTCTATTATCTGCACCTAGAGGCCAGATAATCTAAGTGAGAGGAGGGAGAATCGCACTGCACATGGATGTATAGATTTTTCTCTCTATTCTCAGAAGGTGAAGGCACCCTATATAACGACATATGACTTCACATCTATTAGGCGACCAAACACCAGAGAGATTTGAAAGTTGGATGCCAGACTGTGTGACACTGGAACTTAATTTTGATGACACACTAGCCTAGTCGTGCAGTTCAGACTGCTCATTAATCCAATTACAAATGTTACAAATTCTTTACAAACTCACTCCACACAGTAATATGATTCCATTGAACATTTGGGTACAAAAGTGTCCAATGTTAATGTAGCTTAATTACATCTCCTGAAAGCTCGTAGATTATCAAGGACAATAACCATATATGCTGGGAAATCAGAGGAACTGTATGGGCAGTAACAGAGGACTCGAAACCCATAACATCATGGCAGTAAGTGTAAGACATTGGAATATTTGTTGTCGATTCTTGTATTACGTAGACATGGTCCCAGATGTGGATAAAGTTGGCCATGTTGTGGGTCAATCGAGGCCCCTGTACGACATACTCCCTGGAGAGAAGGATATTAAAAATAATGCGACAAACCAGAAAGGACACAATTTCCTTGAAACATATAGGATCTTATTTCTTCCCATACCCCCATGATGCATATAGGATAAGGTGCAATACTCTGTCAAGCGTCAGTGATCTAACGGACATGGGGCTTCTGCTAAAAGAAATGTCTAAAGATTGGAAGCATGTCAGCAGCTGTAACAGCATGAAACCTAGAGATGTTGTTCCTGTACCTCTATGATTCAAGGATAGAAACTGTAAAAAGGATAGCATCCATTCCCTTCCCCTCTCCCCCACCCCACCCCACCCCGCCAAAATAATGTAAATATATAGATAATTAAAAAAATAAAAAACAAGAATTAGGAAGGAAGTGAAGTGTTGTGCTAATTTCTAACTACTGAAATTATAAGAGTCAATGGTTGTGCCTACTAAACTTTCCCGTTCATGTGCAAGCTGATAGGGCAAAGGTCTGACACGTGTAAAGCACACAATATGTGAGGGCAATGAGAATGACAAAAGCCCTCAGAAAAAATGAGGAATACAAATGGAGACATGACGAACTGAACATAGGACACATTTTTCTCTAAAGTCGTGGAATGAAGTGTGCTCCAAAGACTTAAAACCAGCACAAAAAACGCTGGACTGCATTCATTTCTTGCTATGAAGAAATATCGAAAGGCACAACACGTGTGGGAGTAGATTAACAGCATTTGGGAGCACGGTACATTCGGGTTATCACAGCTTACCCGTAAGTCCAGTCCTGGTGACTCATCTTTATGGAATTCATTAGTTTCGTCCTCAGGAATCGCATCCAGCATGCCTTTCCTAGCGTGCTTCTTCCGCAAGCTAATCTGCAATGTATTCGTCAAAATTATTGGATTTCCTGCAAAGCATCCAGTGACATAAACCTCAATAGTTGGAGGCATCGACTCTGGTCCCATGTTATGTTCACCCTTCAAGAAGCCATTGCCGACCGCCATCTCGGATTGACATTTCATGCTCCATCTCTTTGTATTGCCTTTTGATTCCCCCGTGGAGCCATTACTAGAACACATCTCCAAAACCCCTGAGAGAATTTGATCATCTCTATCAAAAACCTCAAATTGTACACTCCCTGTCAACCTTATAGTATCAGTGCTCACGAACGTGGCCTCTTCTGATCTCTTATCGATCCTGTCCCTCCTGAGAAGGCATGAGACTCCATCCGAATATATGCTACTTCTAGTGCCATTCACTTCGAGTAAAGTCTCAGGATCTAAAGGCATGTGATTAAGAGTGAGCGATTCGGGGGTCAAATCATTAACCTGAAAATTACTGATCCGAACATAGAACACTCTCAAGTCGAACCAAGCCGAAGACAACTTGGTGCAGGGTTGGTAAGCACAGTATCGGATCAGCTGGAGGCCATTATTATTCGCTACTTCTCCATTCAGGGTTCCATAGAGACCCTCCATGCTTCAGGAGCAAAATCTCAACGAATCCCTTTGATGTCGATCAAGAGAGTGACATGCGGATGGAATGGATTACACAAGCTGGAATCACCTGGACGATAAAACCTGCTCCAAAAGCAACACACCAATGAACATTCGGAAATACTGAAACCAGGGTGTCGCGAAAAAATCGCGTCGATAACTAAACAGAAAAGCGAAATTATCTCAAATGGTCAGAGGCACAGCTAGAAAACTCAGAGGAGAGACAGAAAGAGGTTTTGCCAGGTATAGATGTGCGAGTAGGAAAAAAACAAAACAAAAAAGAACCCTGTAATGAGCAACTAAAAGCCCTGATAACAAGGAACAGCAAAGAACAGATCGCGCATGCTATGAGCATCCTGGTATGCAGCCTCATTTGTAGGAAAATAAACCAAACAAGCCAAAGGACCAAAAAGATATGCATCCTTTTCCTCTTTCTTTTTTTCCATGAATATGAAATAGAAAAAAGAACAGAGAAGAAAACATCATAAAACCATTCACAACCGAGTTGCGAGCGAGCGAGCGAGAGAGAGACAAGTAGTTCCCTCATTCAATTTACCGGAAATTGAGCTCAAGAACGAACTACTTTGCACTCAGGAATGCAGAGAAAATGCGAGATCAGAGAGAAAATTAGAGGCTTACGACGACGAATGAATCAAGAACGAACAAGAAAGCGGCAGCATACAGGGGAAATCTAGAGGGAAGCAGAGAAGAATTCACTTGTCCATCTCAAATCAATCAGACAAGCATCTCATCAAGAAGCACTATTCATGTCACTCCAAAACTCTCTCTCTCTCTCTCTCTCTCTCTCTGGGTAAATATGGGGAGGAATTAAATGAAAAAGAGAAAGAAAAAAGAATGCCACATATATATGCTTACAAAACTGCCGGCTCTTCACTAGATGCACCCACGTACACGCCATGCCAAGACGCTCTGACTCTGCTCTGTTTCGCTTTCTCTCTCTCTGTGTCTCGCTTTCGCTTGATGCTGAATCGGAGACGCACGCAAGTCACATAAAATCCTTCTTTGCTTTTCTGGGTGTGCGTCAAAATCACGCATTGACAATGTCAATCACCTCGCCACATGAATCTTCTCTCTCTACGCTTAAACATCCAAAACCCGGCTGTTAATGCGACGGCAACTCGCTTTCGAACACCAAATTGGGACCCTTTGATCCCTCAGCCATAAATCCGGTGCCCCGAAGATTCCTCCTCTGTTTACCCACGCAAAAAAGAAAAAAAAAATCGACCTTTTTCTTGTTAATTCATGAACCTCTAGTAAGTGCGCGATGTCAATTCGGTTCTAGATATTTTAATTTCGATTTTCAACCTGTTTTGACGTTTTATGAATGAAGTGCTTTAAGCCAATTTGGATAAAAACTTTGCCAACGCAAAGGCTAACATGACTGATGACCATCAAGCCAGGTTGGGTCCAAAATATTTCGACCCAACCATATCTATTTAATTTATTTTGATCAATTTTCATGCAATGCAAATCTAGTTATCCATTTCCAACCCAACCTAATTCATATTGTTAAAACACTTCAATATTTAACCTAATTTAAGAAAATTCATACTCAAATTGTGACGAGAGTGCGGAGTGACTGAGCGTGAGATCGAATGAGAGCGAGAGAGAATGAAGAGAAAGTTATAGAGGTGAGTTGGGTTTAAATAAATTGTAAATTTATTTATGACCTATTTAATATTCATATTTTGTCTAAACTCATTTATGACCCATTTAGTGAATATATTTAACTCTTATAACAACTTAGCTCATCATATATGGGTTAACAAATTAGTAGAGACTCATTTTGATAAGTCGAGTCAGTGCTGACGTGAACATTTCTTACAATTTTTTAAAATTTTTTATTTTTTCCTTACTTTTCTTTTCTTATTTTCCCAATGTGGGCCGACGATCGTCTGACGGGGGCCGCGGATCTGGCAGGTGAATGTTTAACAAGTGCCCATAAAAATCTTTTATTTACAGTGTTCGCAAAATCTGACGATCCCCTCAACTTGTCTCGTCTCCAGACAACGACATTTGATATGTTTGTTAACGTTACGTACTATTATTATTATATTGAGAGGATGTAGCGTAACATGGGGCTTTGGATCTGTGTTGTGTCCTCGTCGTCTTCTTGATCTTATCCAGAGGACTAGATTTCGCGTTCACGAGGTTGGACGGTGTCTTTTTGAATCCTTTGCCCAATGTCTTGAAAGGGGCCGTCGAGGGCTTGGCCACCAACCAGACGTCTCTTCGCTCTTATGCTGAATTCGCTTCGACATGTTCGATGACGAATTGCGTGGAAGACAAGGAAAGCCCTCGCCTTTCCTTAATCTCCACACAATTGACTGGTTGCCGGAATGAATTAAGGGAACAAAAAAGAAATTTATTAGGAAGTTCTGAAGTTTTCTTCTTCTTAATGCATGCGTTCCATTCCAGACAAAAACTGAAGGGGCAAAGGAAGATGACATAAAGAAGAGATGGAAGTGTTTTGACAGTAAGGCCGTGTCTTAGCCCCACAAACGAGGATGGCAAAGTGGTCGTATTGTTCTTGATGCTCAAACATCAAAAGGGATACGTAAAAGGATGAAATAAGATGAGCCGCAGAATGGACCTTTCTTTGTGATTTTACTGCATCCAATTGAAAAACCACCATATCGATCAGTGTCAAATTACTATTCATATTATAATAACTACTGTCAGATTAAGACAACTTATAAGTAGTTTTGGAGGCTGACCGATTCGTCGGTTTAACGATCCAGAGTATGCGGTCTGCATGAAAATTTATATACCAGAGAGAGAGAGAGAGAGAGAGAGAGAGAGAGCAATGTTATGAAGCAGTCACTTTGCTTCAAGAGTCAACGAAGAACGTCGTTTAGAAGCAAAATGTGTCCAGATAAGATCATCTCATGAATTTTTTTAATGTACGGTTCAGTGGCAGTGAACTCAATCATCATTGCCATGAAAACCCAGAAGAAGATGTGAGACCCCAGAAGGAAGAAAAAAAAAAGGCAACATATGCATGAGATCGTGTTAAACAAGAACAAGCGATGCTACGCCGTGACAAATCACGGGGGCATCGCTCCTCTTCTATACAGTGGGAGCAAAATTCGCCTTCGACATCGATTTCTAAGATGAAAAAAGTATGGTCAGGGATTTATTGTATGGTGCAATCTGTGTTTCTACTGTCCTAGAGTGAATGTTGATTATTTAATCGTGCCCTCATGGTCGCCATGTGGTTTTTTGCGCGCAGATGATACCCTCCTTATCCTTTGAAAAAGTCATCCGAATCTCCCAGTGCAGGCTTTTAAATATACCTTCCAGTGGATCAAGTATCTCAACCTTGTCGCGTATAATCGCCCAACCTCCAGGCCTCAAGACTCGATCCATTTCAACCACAATAGCCACCGGCTGCTTACACCTGTAAAGAACGAGAACCGAAAAGGAAAGCTAAATCATCACGCAGTTAATGAATTCAATGGGTTCGACCTATAAAGAAGTAATACGAAGGAAAGCCAATCATCCACACATCAGGGTTCAGCAAAATGGATTCGCAATAGCAGGACAACTATTGCCCCCTCAAAATTACATGAAACAGGAGTCAATAAACATATGCATGTTACTTAGTGGGACAGAACTTGCTACATAAATTAACATCACAAACTGGCAAAGCAAAAAATCGCAAGTAATGGCATGACGATAATCCATGCTATAAAAGTATGAGACAAGAAGTACAGAATACATTTCGACCAAAAAAAAAAAAGTAAAAAATAGATAAAATTGCAATCTGTCATATGCCTAACATTAGTCAAATTGGGTCCTCTATTACAATATTGCTTCCCATAAAATTGTATGGGCAGAAATGGCTCATGATGGTCTCAAATCACAAAATGTGGCATCAATGCACTTCAAAGCAGCAAGAAAAAAGAAACTGGATGTAACCCATAGATGCAAAATCATTTGTTCTCGCATAAAATTTGTCATGAGATTCACCTCTTGATTGAGCTCTACCTATATCTATCTATATAAGCATACTATGATAGAGTGCTTCTAAAAAATCACCTCTCACGATGACATGTGGGATTCTAGCTAGCTAGAAAGGCCTTCTCCTTATTGGAAACATTTTATTTGCAGCATTCTCTACCAAAAAAACTCCACCTGAGCGCCATCTAAACATGTATTTACCACCCACTATGGATCATTTATTATGATCTCTTTACTTTAATGACTTGCCTATTAGCATAGTTACATCTAACCACCTACTTCAGATTTTATGTTTGTGCCATAAGAATCATCTTTCTTTTGTAACTACCCTTATTAGCTTCTGACATAATAACGTAACACAAAGGACTTCTCGAATTAAACTATTAGTACATAAAAATTGTTATGACATATAAATACGAAATATGATGGGTCATTTGAATAGATTTTTGTACTTTTCAGTTGCACCAAAACTTAATAGTCTATGTAGGTGTATATTTTAATCATCGAAAGATACATTTACATTTTTCATGCTTCATTTTAATTGATTTTTATATGATAAATCGAGTAAAGAGTGGATTTATGCCTAGTAAATACATAATAATGACAGTGTCTTATCAAGAATTGCCTCTTAAAAGTGACACTATATGGCTAGAAAAGCTTCCTTATCATTGCAAGCATTGGTTTCCTTGCATTCTCCTTAAATAACGCTGCCACATCAGATTTAGAGGGATGGATTGCGAGTAAACCAAGGGATGATCAAAATGATAGAAGCACTCAATAAGGAAGATGATATGTTTACATACTGGCCTCTATGTTTTTTGTTAATTATGCTGTTAATTGCTTTCAACTGCTTATGTTCACGTTAGGAAGGTGTTGGCAATTGCTTGACGCTATAAAAAAAAATACATGATTGCTTTTCTTAAATTGGCAATTATTTCCTAAATCAAAGGACTTTATTACTTCTTTACCTAGCAATCACCAACATTACAGATTCCACATTGTTCTCCAGAAACTTCTTTTCATCATTTCTTTGCGTCTATCTGTATTTTCCTACTAACCCATAAAAGAATATGTCTACTGCCCCCGTTTTTCGCTCCATTTAGCAGGACTGCATCTTCTGTGGTTCGCTATTTGGTGTTGAAATCTTCACAAGTTCCATTCTTCCAATTCTAATATTTTGATGGAAGCTCATACACGAGACACGAGGAGGAATGATGTGAGTTAATTATCGATTTTGTTTCTATTTAGATTACATTTCTATGTGCTTTTACATGGACAAAAGGTAATCTAACAAGTTACTTAAGAGAGTTGAAAAACATATGGCTACTCTTAGCAAAGAGATCTAATAACGATAGATGGGCACGCAATGAGTCAATTTGGCCAATTCCTGTTATTCTTGATGATGAATAGAGACTCACGAGAGGGCAGCAAGAAAATCATGAGGCAAATGTAAATTGTGAAGAAGCCAAAACACCACTTAGAAGAATGAAGGTGGTCCTACGCTAACAAGAAATTAAAAAAGAGTCAAGTAGTTTATTATAGGAGATTTTCATTACGTCAGATTTTAGGTATTCGGTTTCTCCATTTTCTCCATTACTTTCAAAACAAGCTACAATATAAGCCATTATTTTAATCAAATTACGAGTCTTTTTTATCTGTTGGTTATTTTTGAGTCTTGTGAATTATAGTTTTGGTCTCAAAATACCATGGGCTGCTCACCAAATTTAGGCAAGATATGGTTTTCTTCAATTACAGCTATTACAGTTTCTGTCAAAAAGGAAGGTGTGCCATAAGAATGGATTAATTCAATTAAGTATTGTCAGATCAAGGCCAGTCCACGTAGGAAAAGATGGCCAGCAAAGAAGCATTCGACTCTATTAAAGTACAAAGATCCTAACTCATAATTCTTGCGTGAATTACTGTAGTAAGGTTTGTTTCTTTGTGAGAAAACACATCTTGTATCTATCAATTAATATTACTAAGAAATCCCCTGCAAAGCACAGGCCATAGCCTATTAAGATAACAGTTTGGAAATTCAGAATCTGACTTCTAGTATAGTTAACCACATTTCGGAGAATTCTATTTTATCAAGGACCAAAGCAGGATTCAATGTGCACTGTTTGATAATTAATTTGAGAAGACAAGGTAGAGAGAGAGAGAGAGAGAGAGAGAGAGAGAGAGAGAGAGAGAGAGAGAGGGGTTAATTCTGACCTGTTTTTGAGCCTTGAGAAGAGATGATCAGCATGCAAAAGATCATATGATCTTGGATAAGTACCGAATGACTCACACCAATCATGATAAATACCAACAAGACCACGTTCATATATGAAAGGCAGTGTATCTGGAGCGTGCACGGGTACCACATTCATCACCCACACCTTTTGTTGGAAGAGAGCTGCTGCAAATCTGTGGATAATATTTTTGTAACATCAAAATTATAAGTCACATTAGAAATACATGCATGCATGTGCATTTTTGTGCAGAAAAAAGAAGCAGACTATAATGTGCATAAAAACCATCTACATCCTCTTTTGTCTCCTATGCACACAGATACACTATAAATGATAAGACTTGCATACCCTCCATAAATCGCTTTCATGTCCATTACATTCCGGACATTGGACCAGTCTACACCCATCCCAGTGAGATAAGACTTCTCGACAATAGCTTTCCAGTGGTTAGTGTCAGCAACCAGTTTATCCTTATTATTCATCCAGTCAGGAAAACTTTCAAGCCTCTTGGGCCACTCTTCAGGCCACTCTGTTCCACGCTGTTCAATTGCAGCAGGAATGGTGTGCAAGCAAGTTTTTATGGGAACATACCTGTCAATTAATGTAAGAATTTACAATTCAGCAGCTGAAAACACTTGTAACATAATAATGTGCAGATGAGCTACTAAATTGGAGAATAAAAGATGACATGAAGAAAAGAATTTTCAGATGGCACGAATACTTGCTCTCAAAACGATTGTTGTCTCGTTTCAATGGCAATTGGCGACAGGATCACTCTTGACGAAAAAAAACCAACAACAACCAGGCCTCATCCCACTGAGTTGGGTTGGATATATGAATTCTATATCGTCATTGTGCTTGATCATTAGTTAGATTCTCTGTGAGCTCTAGATGTTGCATATCTTTCCTAATTGTGTCCTTCCACGTGCTTATAAGCCCTACCCCTACCCCTTTTAACCAATGTATCCAATCCTTATTTACATCGCCCCACAGAGGCATCTGAAGGCCTTCGTTCAACATGGCCAATCCATCTTGGACAGCCTTCTTTTATCTTATCCTTAATTGGAGCACCGCTTACTTTTTCCCTAACAGCTTCATTTTTTATTTTATCTATTCTTGTGTGCTCACGCGCCCAACGAAGCAATCCTCATGTCTGCTAAACTTCTTTTGTGCATATGCTGTTGCTTAACTGCCTAGTACTCAGTGCCATAAAGCATTGCTGGCCTTAATGCCATCATATAGAATTCCCCCTTGAGCTTATGTGGCATTTGTTCGCACAAAATCCCATGTGCACTTCTCCACTCCATCTATCCCACCTGTACTCTATGGGTGAGATCTCCATCTATTTCCTTGTCTTTTTCAGAATGGATCCACAATAGGAGAAACATTCACTCCTTGGGACTTGTCTTCAATTTACACCAAGGTGTTTTTTGGACTTCTGCCCTGACTAATATTACACACCATAATAAGGGCAGAAGTTCAAAGGACCCCTTACTTTTTGAAACTTGGATCATACAAATTCCACCATCATTGTAGGTGCAGGACCATCTTAAGCATACTATTTCATACTATTTACCTCTTCCACAAGCTTTTCCCTTCACATTTCTAGGCAGCATTTTATTTTCCATTTGGTCCTTTGGTTTGGCATGGGCATGTTGTTACTAGATTTGCTTGTTGCAGGCCACATGCATATGATTGCTAAGGTTACAGACATATAATAGGGTAAACACAACTTTGGGAAGTCACCACGGATGGAATCAATCTGTTACCTCGCAATAATGCTACACTGTTTCAGCAATAAAAAAACGTTCCAAAAATCTTTGCCACTCAATCACATGCACTCTATCTAATTTACACTAATTTAAAAATATGGAGCTCCCACAAAATTATATAGATCAATCCAATTTCAATTATGTGCCTTCTGGTCGCCACTTGCAAGCTTAAAGGACAAAAGATTCCTAAGTGATAGAAGCTCAGATTGTTTAAGTTACCAGCGGATAGAGTCTCCGACAAAAGAGTGCTTAATTTCAACTGCACATGTATAAAGAAAAACCGGTATTTTCAGCTGCTTTTGGGTTATATTTACCCCTTATATCTTACTTTTCAGGGAATAAAGACTCAACAGTAAAGGAGTGAAATTAAATATATCAGTACTGTTAGCTACGTATACATCAATGGATCATCCCAGCTTACCAGGCAGCATCTGGATTTTCATTTTCTTTGCATAGAGGTGGATTTTTCTTCCTTCTCAAATCATATATATCATTTGACTCTGGCTTCTGATATATCTTGACACCCACTTCACTGTCTTCGTCAGTTTTATGGGCCAATATATTCCAACAGATAGATGCAGATAATGTGGACATGGCTGAAAGAAATTAATACATTAAAAAAATACAATGAGGATATTCGTAATGTGTGATGCAGCACGACAAAAACTGGAACAGCTAGCCTGCAAAGGATAATGCCTCATTTCTAGTTGATAAGAAAGGCACAGCAAACATTTCAGACAGCACAAATAGGGATTCAAATAGCGAGTTGAGCATTTACGCAGGGTGGGGGTGGAGGTGGGGGGAAGTCAGTCGTCTTCATTGTTAGCAATAAATATTAATGGACACCCCTTTAAGTATCTAAAAATGGAAGAGGCAGAGCATGATAGATCTAGTGTATTACTTCAACTATTAAGTATCCAAGAATGAATTGAACTCAGTGGACAGCAGTTGAAACAGCAGGTAGGACCACGAAACCTAAAGTTGACCAGATCATATATCACTAAAACAATGACGAAACCAACCTTCTACTTCTTCGACACTCTCATGCCGACTGGACAAAATAAAGTACCCACTGGGCCTCAAAATCCTGTTCATCTCCAGTAGAAGCTTGCCCCCTGCAGTCAGAACAAAGGAAAATTTACTTGATGACAAAAGTACAAATTGCATGTAACAGACAAAGAACCAACATGGAAAGAGAAACAGAGAAGCAAAACAAACCGTTATGATGCCATGGTATATTGCAGCTTCCACAGTGTATAGCATCAAAAACCATACTAGGAAAAGGAAGCCTTCTAGCTGCAAAAGGGCTAACTACTACCGGAAAACCACGTTCCAGGGCAACTTGAGCTAAATCTACGAGGTCATCTTTCAAGCCTAGGGATAAAACCATCACGTCCTTGTCAAGTAGAGAAGCAACAAAGCTTGAATCGGTGCACCCGATGTCCAATACAACACGTATGTTCTTTCCCCATTCAATATCTGGTACCATCTATAAATGCCGATCAGATTCAATGGTGATTAACAGCCTAGCATTATGGATAAATAGCACCAATAGCTTGCAAACATATAGCAAAGAAAGCATCATGGCTGCAAATCAGAACGTTGTAGCTAGATAAGTTTATGCATATTGGAATAACTAACTATTGCCAGGTTAGAAATTAAATTTGCATGAAAGCACTATGGCTGCTCTTGCCTAAACAACAGACTTTTTCATATCGTGTTACGTGTATGAAGAACCTTAATACATTGACATTTGATTAGCCGGTCAACAAGATCATGGGCGACACTCTCAAGGAAATCCATCATGCTCGATGTAAAATGTCGAGGTAAGATCCTGAGTTTTCAATGAGGGGCAAAGGTGGAGGAGCCACAACAATAAAGTACTGGAGATGCAGATATTCGGCGGCGATGAGGTGGAGACCCCTTGCGAGGGCAACAGTGAACCACCATTTAGATGCTACTGCTGCTAACCATTAGAACAGAAAAAGTTAAACATAACTGGAGGAACAAATGAATAACAGCATCGCTATAGAAAGTCATGTGGCCTTTTGTGCAATTACTATTGAGTGCCCTCATTCACATTTAAAAACTAGACTCAGTCCAACTTAAAGATAGTTCCCAACCACATTATTTTAGAAAAGGTGTATAAAAATGTGACAATTTGATATTCTGACCAATGTGTTTCAGAAGGCGCGGAAGCCTGTAGTTAGCAACTTAGCATGTGCATCCCAGAGATGCCCCCGTGCAAAATTACACGATCCACCGTAGTTTCAACACACACATTTCAACTAGGCCTTTTGGAGCTGGTGTTTGTGTCAGGAAACAAAAAATAAAAAGAAAAACACACGGAATTAATAGGTCCTTTATATAAATGGAAAATGTGAGGCCTTGTCACGTGCACCCAAGAAAAAAGGCAATGAAAGAAAAAATATGTACTGCAAGATAACAGGAATGGAATCAAACATAAGAAAGGAAAATTTGCTTGCACAAGTTATGGCATTAACTATAGTTTGAAAACTAAGCTAAAAGCACAAAACAAATTAAGCAGTCACACAATATAAGGAGAATTAAAGACCACATACTAACCTCTTCGATAAATTCAAGGTAGTGAAGAACACCCTTTCTATATTCAGACTGGTTTGTATGAAAGATAAGATACTCTCCTGATTCATTCACCCAATTGTGTTTCTTAATGAATTCAGCAAGTTTCGGATGTGCCACATTCTTATGGAATATCTGCATGAGATTGCGCATTAGCACCAGAGAAGATCTTGGCTCGGAAGAACTGAAACGCTCCATCAGATCGTGGTTCTCACCATCAATGTGCTCTCTGGCCACCTGATTGGAGTCTCATAACCCCCATGAGGAAGAGGAACCAAACACACTGGAGGCGCTCTTGGGCAACTTCTCTCCGTATGCCGATAAATCTGGAGCCTTCCCGAACCCCCCTCATTGTCGATACAAGGAAGGTAATTATGCTTGCTCCTCGTGCTACATAATTTCCAACTATAGTGTGCTTTTGGATCAAATACTGGACCCTTAATCTTCCTCTTCTGCCCCGTACTTTTTGACCCACCACTCTCTTCTTCCGCTTTCTCCATAGCTTCCTGATCCGTTGATTCAACGACATCTGCACCTGCTTCTCTCTCTTCATTGGATTCTCCTTCTTGATTTACACCTTCTCGATCTTCCTTGCCATCCATCACTAGTTCTTCTTCTTCTTCTTCTTCTTCTTCTTCTTCTTCTTCGTCTTCTCCATTCTGATCAGCCTTCTCATTCTCTAACTCTCCATCCCCAGATACATCAACCGCCTTTTTCTCTTTCCTCTTTTTCTTGGGCGACTTCGAATCAGCCTTCTCCTTCCTCTTGTCAACCACCTGCTTTTCATTTCGCTCTTGCGATCCACGAACATCACTAGACAAAGAATTTTTGCTGTCCACTGCCTTCTGGTCCTTACTTTCCAAATTAGACTCCGATTTCACCTTACCATCCTCTTTACTCCCCTCCCTTTTCGCCGGTTCCATCTTCCCCGATTGAGTCCCGGACTTACTAAAAACCCCCGCATCGGCCGATATCGGCTCGTTGATGTCGTCGAAGCTCTCCCTCCGGGTGGTCGCGGAAGAGGAAGACGACGAGAACATGGACCAAATGAATACGAAACACAGCCCCAGAACGGCCACTGCCGTCATCTTCACGCACAGCCCGTGCGGCTTCTTCGCCTGGCGACCCAACCGAGCCAAAGCCATTTCTGCTCAATACCCAGATCAACGTTCTCCGAGAAAAAAACAAAGAACACAGCTACAGAGACCGCATTGACACAGAAGAACCGGGAGTTGCCAAAAGAGGGAGAGGACTCGATCTAGAACCCGATCTTCTTCTTCTTCTTCTTCTTCAGAAGACGCGGCGAGGCGAAGCGAAGCGAGATCCACCCGCTTCGTCTACCGAAGCAAAACGGAAGCAAAAGGGCACAGAGATGACGAAGAGGAAGAACAGGAGATCGACCCCGCGAACGGAAACACGCATCAGAAACATCAAACGACGGCGAGCGGCGGAAGTCGAGGGGGATCGCGAGGGACGCGAGAAGCGGGGAGCGAGCTGGAATCAAGCCCGGCCGCCGGAGCTCTAGCAGCACGCCATTGTCGATCCGGTGCAGAAGGAACGGAGGAGGAGCTCGTCGGACCAGAGCAATGGAGTGCAGGCTAGAGAGAGAAAGAGAGGGAGAGAAAAAGAGAGAGAGGGAGGTACTGAGGTAGTACGTTGAAGCAGCGTTGTCCGAGGAAGGAGAAGAGACCTCTCCCTGCTCTGTTTCCGTCGTCTCTTTTTAATTTTTTTTTTTGGATGGGATGGTAGGAATTTTACCAAGCGAAAAATCTCGTGTAGTCTGTGGTGCGTGGGATTTAATTATAATAATATCCGTTGGCTATTTTAAAATTTTACGTAATAATCGCGTTGGTCATTTTTCGGAAAAATTCTAAATAAAAATTCGAAGTGCTAATATTTTATTAAATAAAAGCCTAAAGTGAATCAGATGTTAAATAAAGAACTCGAAGTGCTATCATTTTCTCAAATAAGAACTTAAAGTGAACTTTGCCTCAAATAGGAGTCTAGAGTGGCTATCTTCGTCTATAAAAGGGTCTCACCTCACCTGAGTCAAGGGCATTTTCGTTTTTTAATTTTTTTTATATTTTTTCTTTTTCAATTTTTTTCAATAAAAAACAAACTCAAAAATGAAAAAAAAAGCTAAAATTAAAATTTAAAAAAGAAAAAAAACAAGGGGGAGTCCAGCCCTGCCTGTGGCCGTTGCCCCATCACCAGTGGAGCAGTAGGTCGCTGGCACCTCAGTGAGGGTTGATAACCCTTGCTAACTAGAGGCGAGGGCCAGAGCCAGGAGAGGGCGGCGACCCTCTCCTAGATTGGGGCGAGAGTTGCCATTAGGAGAGGGTCGCCACCCTCTCCCGGCTCTGGTGAAGGTCACTGGCCCTCGCCCAGGTCTGGGGAAGGGCCACTAGCCCTGTGTGAGGTCTGGCGGCCCTCGCCCAAACCAAGGTGAGGTCCGACAATCCTTGCCTAGATATGGAGAGTGTCATCGCCCTCTCCTAGCTCTGGTGAGGGCTAGCAACCCTTACCTCTCGTTAGCCCTCGCTGAGGCATCGTCGACACCGCCCACCATCGTTGCCACCTCGTCGGCCATCACCGCCACCTCACCGGCCATGGGGCGGTAGCCACAAGCGAGGAGGGCTAGTTGCTAACCTTGCCCCCTATTTTTTTTAAATATAATTAAACTAAAATTTATGTTAAAATTATTTTTAGATGACAATGCCCTTTGTTGGCTGGAAAATTTAGTTGGCCAGTGGGGCGAGACCTCTATTTGAAATTGTTATAGTCATTTCAGGTCCTTATTTGAGAACATAAGTTTACTTCATACCTTTTTTTGACACAAAATTCACTATATACTCTTATTTGAGAAATTGAGATAATTTCGGATCTTTATTTGAAATTTTCCCTCTTTTTTTTTTTGCAAAATTCAAGCGTTTTCGATTAGGCTCGATTTCTAGATCCTGTGCATGCAAGAGTCTTCTCATAAAATTCAGAGCACGCTATGTAGGGGTTATCGGTTCCTGGTTCATAGGGAAGGATTCTCAGTTTTTGGAATCAGGCTGGTCCGGTTCGATTTTCGGATAGTCTAATGGAACTGGTCGCAACCTCACAAGTTTTGGAAACGAGGAAGACTTCCACCACTATGTACGAAAAACAGTACTGGATATGTCCTTGATGAGATGCAAAAAACAAAGCAAGAGAAGGAGGCGAGAGTCGAGATAGCAACAGGGAGGCATCGAGCTCAAGCGAGAGTAGCATGACTTAGGCAAAAGAAGGTGGTGCCGTCTAAGAGTCGAGCAAGAGAGTGACTAAAAGAGCCGTGAGTCATGAGCGATAATCGAGTGGGAGAGGCATGAGAGGGAAAGAGCGAGTGTGAGAGTGAATTTGTGATTTGAATTTTTTTTTAATTTTTTAAGAAATAAAAAAAAGAATCAGTCCCTACCAAAAAAAAAAGAATTAGTCCGGTTTTGATGAGCAGGTCCACTCTTGGAATTAGGAATCAAATCGAAAGTCACCGGTATAAATTTTTTAGAATCAGGAATTGGACCGATGATCCTGGAATTCCCTACAACCGACTAATTCGATCCAGTCCGGGTGGCTCCTCTTGCTCACCCCTAACGCCGTGTATCGAGTCCCATTCTATAATATGCGACTTTTCTCCTTACAATCTCTTGTTTTCTTCTTGTATTTCTAATTTCATCTCGTACGTCGAGATAAGTTGCGCATCGAGTTACGTTCTCTCGCGATTAATTCAAGCCTATGGCTGAATTGATAAAACATGTTTTACGGAGAGAAACGGACGGAGTAACCCAGAACGATAGGTTGTTGATTTTAACGGAGTAATCGGGCTTTCGAAAAGCAGATATTAATCAGGTAAGTCAAAAAAAAAATAGAGGAAACTGAAAAGTTCGGCCGCCAAGGAGCCAGGCACGTGCGGCTCAGATGACCGCGACAAGGAGGAGAGAGAGAGAGAGAGAGGCGGCGCTACCTAACCTTTGCCCATGTGATTCGGTCACATGTCTCGAGCCTGCTCGAAGGCGCGACGAAAATGGGCCGGAAGGCAAAGCATATGTGTAGTGGAAAAATAATTTTTATTATTCGTGTAGTGGTTGGAAAAATAATTTTCATTATCGATAACCAATTAATGGTTGGAAAAATAATTTTCTAAAAAAATATTATTCGTGTAGTGGAAATGTGTGTACATAAATTGGGTTATCGATAATGAAAGGATTTTTATTGATTGATTATTTTCAGCGGTAAAAACGATTTCTTGGAGATTTTTAAATTATTCATTTTACGCTAAATAGGTTTCGTGTCACGAATAAAGCACCTTATCGACTACAGAAAGTCGGGCCGATGATACTATGGACCTAAAGGGAAAAAAAGAAGAAGAAGAAAATTTGAGTGTGCGACGACTTAGAAATCAAATTGGCATATTTGATTTCTAGTTCTTGCAGAATTACATCAAAGCAATTCCCAGCATTTGCTTTCATATACGAACCCTCAGATATAGTTTGACTTTGATCCGTGCTCGGTTTGTTCGGTTGGGCCTAGCATGGTTTTTTCGCAGAATTTTCAAAGCATCTTTCTGGATACTACATGATTCCTAAACTGGGAGTACCAGGCAATTCCGCATCGAAAAGCGAGAGTCGCAACCATTTTGGAATTCCATCAAAGCGAGAGTCGCGACCATATTGCAGAACCAGGTTGATCATGATGAATGTGAAGTATCGCCGCTCCGTTGCCTCATTCGCAAGTCGGATATGGATCGAGTTACTTATGTTTTACCCTGTCATTCACGTACGGTGTCAGCAACATCTTCGCTTTCGAAATTTCCATGCCTATGACCGTATCGATAATGTGTGCAGCCTATCTGATTTGCAGGTCATCCTGTTCTATCGTATAAATTTTCAGAGTCAGCCAGCTTCTTCTGCATCATGGATAGCGTAGAAAAGGCCCACTGACATTAGACTATTAGCCCGTAGTTTTGTTCATTGCTTCAAGGATATCTCATCAACAACATAGTTCGCTAGTATCTATCAATGACGAAACTTTTGCAGGAGTACCAATGTGCTTCATCAAAAATTTCAGTTGCGCATCGTCCGAGATCAACTGGATGAAGGAAAGAATGGTTCATGAAACTCCGACCCACTCATTGGGTCGGATCTGAATCCCCTATTCACAATTTCCACACCATCAAGCAGCAGTAGAAGAGCACAACCCGGAAATCCATTCCATGTGCAATACTTTACCTGCGTCTTTGTCTGATGCGGATCGAAAGGTTTGCATACCGCTACACCAGCCAAGTTTCCGACTCGAGGAGCCTGCATTCAACCGAAATAAACATAAATTGGGCCCTCAAAGAGGTTGGTGTGATAGCTCGTGAAGTTTACAAAGCAAAACACCGGGTAATCAACGATCGTTCATGGTAGGCTCGTATATTTTTCATCATCTGTTTGCTACTATTTCCATGATACAATCTTATGCAGATGTCCTTACTAAACTAATCTCAAGCATCGACTTTTGTATTGTAACACTCTGTGGGCGATTGATAAATTTCAAAATGTCAATGGTAGGACAATATCATGAGCGAAACTCTATCCATGAAACTGTCGAGCACCGATACATGATGAGTTTAATGATAAAAACTCAAGTGTGATGGCGAATCAGTTGACACGAGACAGCTTTTATATTGATCCATTTCACAGCTTGAGTTACCCTTGAGATTCTTTGATATCGAACTACAGTTCCGATTAAAGAAATGTATCTACAAGCATGCACGAAGCTTTATATCAACAATAAACTATATATTTCTATGCCGACTAAACAACATTGACAAGTTGCTTTCCATTTAACAAGACCGACATACGTCGCACGGCGCTCAATATTGTAAGAATGAGTTATTGGAAGTGCAAACGAAGGTATCGACTCGACAAGCAAGAATTGTCCCTATTTGGTCTAGACTCTGCACATCGCTATGCAAGATCTTAAGTAGCTAGTTTTTGATAAGTTAACTAGTTCATCTCCAGGCATACAATGCACCGCCCAAACACCCATGTCCATCCAAAAGGCATAGAATGTCGTAAGGAATAATATGGAGGCCAGTATCAAGTTACGAATTCAAAACCAGTAACAGCTTAATGCAGCCAGAAAAATTATTCTGTTCCATTTCCATGTCACCTGGCTCCTCGATTTTGCTCTTCTTGTTATCTTTCGCATGTAACAGTTCAATTCACTTGATCATCAAAATATTAGGGAACAAAAAGATAATCGAAATGCGTAAAATACAATGCAGTTCTCCTTATTGCAATCTCTCGGCTGATGACTTCTTTTCGATCCTTTGTAAATTTACCAATCTCGCCATGCATTTCGATTGTGAACTTTCATGATTCCAGCACTAAAGTAGGAGGAAAGTTCTATCACTCCATCACTCAGCAAAGAAAAGACCTCTCATCCTGCATATTCCTTGAGATTTGGTATCATGAAAAGATACTTCGTTTCTATAAGTAGAATAGACATAACACTCACATTCTATTCATAGTTTCACCTTTTCTTTTGGCAATTATTCCAGAACAACTTTTGTTAAAGGCTGAAGGTACACTATAGGTCCATGTAAAGAACTTTACCATTAGTAAAGGTTGCGGCATCAATTTCAAAGGCGTCAACTTAGCAGGAACTGTTGACTAACTGTAACGATCCAGTCCGACGAGGGCGGGAAGTGATTACTGAGGTCCGAGGACCTGGACAAGGAGCGGCTTCCGGTAGACTTTTAGGATGGCAAGGGGGGGCATTGCTCTTGTCCTACATTGCTTAGGGAGTGAGATCTTGGTGAATTTATAAGGCTTGACCCCCAACCCTTGTGTAATGCGTTTTAAAACCGTGAGCACTTAGTGTCCAAAATGGACAATATTACAAAAGGAGTGGCGCAGCAGAAGCGCGGTGGGGCCGAGATCCTTACAAATGGTATTAGAGCCGACTCCCGACTGCATGTGGGACTGTATGTGGGACTGTATGTGGGGCCACAGCGAGGACGCTGTGCTCGAAGGAGGAGAGAATGTAACGACCTGGTCCGACGAGGGTGGGAAGTGGTCGCTGGGGTCCTAGGACCTGGACAAGAAGCGGCTTCCGACAGGCTTTTAGGATGGCAAGGCGGGGCATTGCTCTTGTCCCACATTGCTAAGGAGCGGCTTCCGGCAGGTTTTTAGGATGGCAAGGGGGGCATTACTCTTGTCCCACATTGCTTAGGGAGTCCGACTGCATGTGGGACTGTATGTGGGGCCACAGCGAGGACACTGTGCTCGAAGGAGGAGAGAATGTAATGACCTGGTCCGACGAGGGTGGGAAGTGGTCGCCGAGGTCCTAGGACCTTGACAAGAAGCGGCTTCCGGCAGGCTTTTAGGATGGCAAGGCGGGGCATTGCTCTTGTCCCACATTGCTAAGGAGCGGCTTCCGGCAAGTTTTTAGGATGGCAAGGGGGGGCATTGCTCTTGTCCCACATTGCTTAGGGAGTGAGATTTTGGTAAGTTTATAAAGCTTGGCCTTTAATCCTTGTGTAACGCGTTTTAAAACCGCGAGCACTTAGTGTCCAAAGTGGATAATATTACACAAGAAGTGGCGTAACGGAAGCGCAGTGGGGCCGAGGTCCTTACAATACCCCAATTCGACGGGGATGTCACGCCCCGGACCCTGCCGAGCCCGCGACATCCCCCGCCACCGGTCGTATAGAATGCGATGTCCCAAGATGCGTCACCGACCCAAATGAACAATGCAAGCGGAAACGAAATACAACAACCCAGACAATAAAGTATAACAAAGGGATAGCACAAACACAATTTAATACACACACAACATTAACTTGAATTCACAACGTTCATACAATAAGCCGCTAGGGTTAAATCCACCTTCGTCATCAATCAAAAAAAGAAACAGGTGGCTGAGTAGACTACTGACTGCGCAAAACGGGACTCTACCAAAAGGTTTCTTGGCCCTACTCCTAAACATTCCTACGGTGCCCAATTCGAATCGGTCAATGTAACGACTCGGTCTGACGAGGGCGGGAAGTGGTCGCTGGGGTCCGAGGACTTAGACAAGGAGCAGCTTCCGGCAAGCTTCTAGGATGGCAAGGGGGGCATTGCTCTTGTCTCACATTTGCTTAGGGAGTGAGATTTTGGTAAGTTTATAAGGCTTGACCCTTAACCCTTATGTAACACGTTTTAAACCATGAGGACTTAATGTCCAAAGCGGACAGTATTACACAAGGAGTAGCGCAGTGGGGCCGAGATCCTTACACTGACCCTTCCCTATCATGATAAGAATCTGAGCTGGCTCATCTACCTATCAGGAGCCAAAGAAGGCTTGCTCCAACTTGTTGGGAAAGGACCACGCAGCCAAACAGCTATATCTCTCAAGCTCATGAAAGAGAAACAAAATAATACCAAAGCAACCACTTTATCCCTTACGCCTTTTCTAGGATGATAAGGATTCGAAATATCGGTAGCATGATGAATCTCGACCCCAGTAGACTTTATTAAGGTGATCGGTTATTTTGACCAAAAAAAAAATCATCGCGGGTTGAATAATTCCCTGATTAGCAATCACCATGCCCTTTGAAACTGATGCCTCAATGCTTTTACAATTGTTAACAGAATGTGACAAGCAATGAGAATTCGAAATTAGTACTAAAATTCTTGCATTGCTATCACTGAACTTAAGAAACTTTTTATCATAGACAAATTAACCTCATCAAGCAATGCAGAGGGAATTCAATGGAAGCTCACTTCAGAAGAAGATGCAGGAATGGGCAAAAATTGGGTGCACAAAGCTGGATTAATAAAACACATAACACTCCTCTCTTTCCCTTATAATTTACTTTCTGGTAGTCTTGGTGAAATTTTGAAAAGTAAAAAGCCGATTCACTCTATAGATGAGACGATAAAAAATTCGAGATAAATTTATAAGTCCTGAATATGCCATAGCTCCTTCTGAGCTGCATTATTTTCTCATTATAAACACACAGGTATCATTTTGAACCATATTATATTGGACAAATTATGTGATGAAAGCCAAATACTTCTTTATTTATAAGACTTGACAAGAGGGGGTGTATGTAGCACCTTCCCTCCAGCCTTTTTTTATGTACCCATTTCCAATTGTGAAGTGGATTAACAAGAGGGGGGTTACTACCATCTCATAAGTACTCTCCCAATATTACTTTCTTCCAACATTTCCCTTTGTCAGCATCACTCCCCACCGCAATTAAGTTTTTTCATCTTCCATTTAAATATTGATGGATAACTAGCTTGCTTGATGCATTTACTTGCCCACACCAACATTTGACCAAAATTAATGATTCTCACTATGAACTTACACACGACACTACTTCGTCCCTGTCAATTTTCATTCATGTGATTTCAGTGCATTTGCCAGGCGTTATTACACTAGCTCTTCCCATTTATAAACAATACCTTGTGAGACATCAATCAGACTATGAGTACCACAGACAATTGGCTTTATCCTGGAAAGGTGAAGCACAAGAACAATGGACAGAATCCTTAAAGCTCAGGAGAGAGAAATGAAATGATTCTGTAATGATCAAGTTGTACACTTTCTTTGAATCATCGATACGGATTTGAAATGCAGTATGATTTATCGAAAAGTATCGCCTTTCACAGGGGTCCTCATCATAATACAGAAGTCACTTTCATCGGAAAACCAACTTTGCCCTGGCCTGTGCCAGGATTCTCGACTGCTGAACATTTTAAAAGAAAAATTCTTTACCCTTCCCCATTTGAATACATGAAAATAAGTACCATATGAACGGTCTAAAAAGCTGGCCACTCAGTAATGTTGAACGAAACAATAAGCAGGTACTAAGCATAAGAAGAGCATATGTCAAAACAAATAGGAGTACATGAAAAAATAACAGTTCATAAATAGACAACCGTTGTGAAAAACCCTCTCTCCAAGTACTGTTGGACTATAAGTGAGGAAACCCGTGCTGCAGTACTATATTTGATCTTGGTGGCTAATGTATCAAAACTTTTATAATGTTGT
This sequence comes from Syzygium aromaticum, assembly GCA_024500025.1. Lineage (NCBI taxonomy): Eukaryota > Viridiplantae > Streptophyta > Magnoliopsida > Myrtales > Myrtaceae > Syzygium > Syzygium aromaticum. Next base: position 11,487,398 of record CM044890.1, read on the forward strand.
GCACAAAGAACCCTCTATTCAAATCTCTAAATCAATCTTCTCCAGTTGAGCTAGCCACTTGGTTTAGTTATACCGCATCTGATAAGTGCAGGTCCAATCAATCTAAATCATTCTAGATGAAAAAGAAGGAAAAGGTATATGGATTCCATTCATTATAAAATGTTCTTGAATGAATGCATTCAGAATCTACTCTCAGTCACAAAGAACCTATGGCAAAATAGAACAAAGCTTTTAGACTAGCGAAATGGCGAACCAATCAGTCTCCAAGTAGCAATCTGATGGCCGCCCGCCACCGACACTGATAGGAGGGCCTTAAAGTATTGAACGAGAAAGGAGGATGTCGAAGGTCTTTACTGGCCAACGGACGTGGATGATAAGTGTTCTAGCACAAGCATTTATCCAAAAGGCTTGCTCCTCTATCCTAAAAGTTGCAGGTGTTACTTTTGACAATGTCAACCTCTATCCTAAAAGTTGCAGGTGTTACTTTCAACACTGCCAAACACAGGAAGCGGTAGCAAGAGAGTTCATAGGCTCACGTAAATGATTGGCTATGACCGTTATCTCAGCGAAACTTGATTTCCAAGTGATAATATTTTCTTTTCAACGAATTCTCAATAACAACCAAGAACTGATTGAGGAACAACTCTCATCTCTTGTGAGAATCAAATCATCAAACTGTTTATATTAAATGCTTGCAAGAAAGCACACAAAATACGCGAATATCAAAATTTTCTTACTCCAACTGTTAATATTGCATTTTTCCATGGCCTGGGGTTTACCTATGGCTTGGCCATCATAAAAAAAAAATATTGTAGTTCTTTTTTTCCAAGCGTTAGTATTGATTTGTTTTTCCGTTTTCCTTGATCCTTCTTTGTTTCAGCTTGATCTCAATCGATCATTGCAATTAACACAGCAATAGATTTTGGACATAGGAAGCGATCGCAGAGCTCGTGACTCAATTTCCTTGCAAATCCTCATCCACAATCATACTAATGGAGAGCAGACTCAATCAAAACCTAATCGATGCTCATCGTTCACAAAATATGAACAGCAATGAATGCGATTCGATCTGCATAACCATGGAGCTAGCTAAACAGCGATGCTGGTAAAAATTGAGTCAAATTTCGAAAAATATTGATCCAAAACAGCCCAGATAATACAAAGCAAAGATAGACCTTCTACTTTTAATGGATCTTAATTATCTTTTTCCGTCTTCAATCACTTTTTGTGACTCGTGTATTTTACCAAATATTAATCTTCAATCACTTTCTTCAATTTAAAGGTATATTATGTTAATCTGATCCAAGTGTTATACATATCTCCGTAAGGTAACTTAATGTGATCCACTTGTCACAACTCTAGTATTTTCTGGATACTATTTCAAGTTGGTGACATAAAGCAATGTGATGATTATTGGGGGAAGCCCTCATCCATCAAGATATAGATAGAATCTATGTATTTAGATAACGCTCTCTTAATAGTAGAAAGCATTGACATGTATTGACGTGAATTTAGGAGATTGGGTCGATCCTAGACCTGTGATTCTCCATCAATCTAAGGTTTTTCTAAAGTTCCATAAGATATAGATTCAAATACCACATTAGGAGTTAATTACGTGCTCGCGCTTATCCAATTGAAGTATGTCACTCCTGGATCCTGTGGCTAAAGTATGTTTATTCAGCCGCGTATTTATGAGTAATTTATACTTTGCTTAAACTGACTCAATTGTATCCTTATATCATCAATCCAATTAGCGCTGTCCCCGAATTTACGTAGATACAAGTATTCTAAATAAAACATGCCAGTGTTTGGTTAAATTACAACTCATTTTACTCTTAGTTTACAACTTGCGATGTGTTGGAATTAGCAAAGAAGAAGACCTTGTCGAGGGGTCAAACCTTATGTGGCCGCGAAGCCGATGTCAAGAAAACCCTATTCGAGCTTTGTCCAAGTATGGAAACCGCCATGACTCCTGGAAAAGTTCAATGTAGTTCTGTGGCTTAGAATCGAAGATCACGCACAGCATGTTCTTACGTTTAAAAAAAAGAGGGCACAAGTTGCGGTTAAAAAAGAGTTGATGAGAACTAAAACGAATCCGCATTCACTTCGAGAATTCCGATAACAGACCCCTGATTAATGGTAACCGACGCGTTATTATATCTTAGCCCTAACTCCAGATCAGGAAAAGAGAGAGAGAGAGAGAGAGAGAGGGCCGAGACGGTGAGCATGCATGCAAGAGATAATAATGAAAATGGTGCAACGTCAGAGAGTTTACTTCTTCTGAATAAAGCGAGAAAAAGAAATCAATAATAATATACTTTTGTCGGTTAACAAGGAGATTTTCTTGGAGCTCAAACCTAATCCTCAAAACCCAATGACGCAGAATTATTATTATCTGCAGGGCTAAGCGAAAACCACGTAGGTTTTGACGAGAAGAAGTCCCGCTGTTTTGCAATGAAGAAGGAAACTAACCCGATGAATGCATGAGCGTGTCATGTAGGGTTTTAACTCAGCTGTCACGTGGATTTGCTCGTGCTTAACAGATCTGCTGGCGCTGTTGAATTTGAATTCTCTCGCTAAGCAGTCGTGAGAAAAAGGGAAAATTTTCATCATAGTTGCTGTCAAGCGACACGTGTGGAGATCCAATGCAGATAATTATTAATTATTTCGATATTCATTACTCATTTTACTCTTTTTGATTTGGAATTTCCAGTGGATGTGATGTTTCTTGATTCCTCTATAACAAAGTTACCTTTTCAATAGAGGTGTTTTTTGGAATTTTTCTTTTTTGTCCTTTTGGGCCTCTATCTTTCTCTCTCTACACCAGTATATAAAGGCAAGCAACGCACCTGCAGTAGCAACACCATCTGTTCACTTCTACACATACCATTCCCATTCTGTCCATCCTTCGCTAGAGCTTCAACTCATAAACCTCTCTTTCCACCCCCCCCAAAAAAAAAGAGAGAGATAAGAGATGACTTCGGGCTCGACATGGACGGCGAAGCAAAACAAGCTGTTCGAGAATGCGCTGGCGATGCACGACAAGGACACGCCCGACCGCTGGCAAAATCTGGCGAGAGCAGTTGGTGGAAACAAGAGCGCGGAGGACGTGAAGAGGCACTACGAGATGCTCGTTGAAGATGTGAACCAGATTGAGTCCGGGCAGATCCCCTTGCCGAATTACCGAAAACTCGGAGGACCAAACAGCAAGGGGTGCAGTACCGTCATGGATGAAGAGCAAAGGTATATACACGAATACATATTTTATGGTTATTCCGCAAATTAACAGGTTTTATTTCTAATATCTGCAAAGCACACATGATATCATGAAGACGTTTTATATTGAATTATACTCTGTTCTTTTGGTTTTGGTCTTCTTCCTTTTCAATCCAGTGATGTATGTATGCTTATGAAATTTAATTAGTGGATATTATTTTAGCCAGATATCTTCATGACTTGTGAAAGGTTTTATCTATTGGCAATTGAATGTAGTAGTAATCCATAGAGTGGATTAGAATCAGGGGACTGTGTTGTCTTCAAACTTCTTTTTGGTTGTAAAGTTGGAATGTGCTCGAAAGTGGGCGTGTTTATTTCAGGAAAGATAAACTATTAAAAAAATATATTCATTAAAATTATTACTTATACTACTTACAAATATGTATCTCAAATATTTTCATAATCAACGAAAATAGTCATGTGTAGATTTGTTGATAATGAAGAAAAAAATTGATTGGTCTTTTTGAAAGAAAGAACAAACAATATTATTAGGAAAATTCTTACCAAAAAAAAATTATTAGGAAAATATTATTTAGATTGATCATTCACTTTCCACGAAACAAAAAAAGCGGAGTTTAATTTCATTATATCTGGCAATATATTTTCTCACTATTCTATTATTCTCCAGGTTGAAGAGCCTGAGGATCCAGTGAAGTATTATGGAAAAGCCGGCTGATATTTTGGGATGGAATAAAGTTCAGATGATGATCCAGCAAAGAAAAGAAACGCAGAATATTTTTTTTTCCTTTTGTATTTTCATCTGTGTAATTCCCATTTATTAAAAGACAAGACCTGGTACTTCTTTGAGTGTCATGTTGCAACTTATAATCAAGAAAAATGTCGTTAGTTACATCCACAACTCATTTTGAGTTCTCACAGCCTATGAACTATACTATGTTAAAATGTCAAAATGCCCCCTTTTATCGTTTAGAGAGAAAATTTGAAATTTAGATAAAAAGTGCGATTCAAGAGTGTGATTTAAAAAGTATTTAGGATCCATTTGTTTCACCGAAATCTCATTGTTGCTAAAAATGTTTTTCCAGTAAATTATTTCCTCGAAAATGAATTATTTTCTTGCGTATGAATCTGTTAGCAGTCCGAGAAAATGTTTTGCGGTATTTATTGACAATCAAAATAGCTAGCGAAATAATATATAAAGTGAAGACAAACACTTTTATGGATCCTTATAGAAACCGCAAGCCAAAATGAGTCATATTTGTTCATAATATAAATCAATGAATTAACAACAAATTTATGAAAATAATTTAACTCGGATAGGAATTTGTTTTCTGTTCTGAAGACCAAATTAGAAAAAGCGAAAGAAAAGATAAAAAAATTATGGTAGTTATTTTGAATATCAAGAAATGATTTCAAAAGCAAAGATAGAAAATTATGGAATTATGATAACAGTTAGAGAAGATGGGCAGTTGTGCTGTATTGGTAGCATGATAATATTGAGGGTATCCTCACGAAAAATCATTTCTCTTTTTCACCGAAAGGAAATTCACATTTTTAGATTTTAGCTCGAGAGTATCCCTCAACAGAAAAAAGGTTTTCTATTGACCGATTCATTTTCCCGCGTTGAAACAAATAAAATTCTGAAAGCGTTTTTCTAAAAATAGCTTTACCTGAAACGAACACATCCTGCCTGTTTCTTTTGTTATCTTGAATTTTTTGTTTTAAAAAAAAGGACAGGATGGATCCATAGCTTTTTTCTTTGTTTGGACAATAGATATTTATTGTGGGCTAGAACAACAAAATAGCATTTGCCGGATCAATGGTAACCCTTAAGGAAACTCGATTACAAATAATTGCAACGTCCATGATTACATTATATTATCATTTAAATTTGGTCAAAATGCAGTTGACTCCTAAAATTTTCATTTAGTTTAATCTCAAGTCCCAAATCTTTAGTGAAAAATGCAATTTGTTTCAACTTAGAATGAAAAGTGCGGTCTAAGGATATCGCACAGGTAATTTTTAAGTGACATTTGAAAACTTTAAGTACTGTTCATTAAAAAGACTTCATTGCACCTTTTAACAAAGGTTTAGGATTTAATTGAACCAACCGAAAGATTTAAGAATGACTTTCCATGAACTTTTCCCTACAATTATATGGTAGCATTAAAATTTGCTAGTCCTATTTCTTATGTTCATAGTTGAAGAGTTAAAAGGAACTTAAGGGCATTTGGTGCGATGTATTGAAGAAAATATCTCTCAAAAAGCTGAGCAATTGCTCTCGATTATATCAAGATCAGTCAAGCAATTCTTGTACTCTTGGCAAGCGCAGGCAGAGTTTTCAAAGTTGACAAACTTATTTTATTCTTCTTTATAAAGCGGATTTTATCTTACCATGTATAGTAATCGTAGCTCAAGTAAGTTATTTCAGTGTATTTATTTTAGCTAATGTCTTTTCATAAACCATTAACTACCTTGTACTTTAAATACGCATGCGAAATAACAAGAAAGTGTATCTTGTCAAATTCCTATGATATTAGAGCATACGGCTCACAAGCATATTGTTCAATTATTTTTCCAATGGCGGATAAAACAAGTTAGAATTTTCTTTGGAAGCTTAAAGATATAAGAAGATCTTTTTATAGGCCAAGGGAAATAAACCTACAAACCAAGGTTAAAAGTAGGGCAGCGCTTTTTCCACTCCTTATTTGGCTTATGCACTTCCTTTTTTTGTGTTTTGACCTTACCATCTTTTGTGGGCCCATAACTTATGGTAAACTATACAAAGTGATTCTTTTATTATTATTTGGTCACACTTGTTATAAATGCATTGAATGATGTGGATGTTTCACTTTTCTCCGTTCTATGAATAGTTCCCACTTTTAACGTAAATGATCATCTCCTCATTAATTGTGTACATGAACACATATATTAATGTAGAATGTACCTACATTATTTACGGATCCTCTAGCCTATGAATAGAGACATTTGTAAAGTTGTTGAAGGTGGAATAAGAATTAAGATTTGTTCCTCACTTCTCTCTTATCTTATCTTTTCTCTCGTATTATACTTCAAGTTGATTTCTAAATTAAAGATCACTGTTTACGTTGATTTCTGAGTTGATTGCAAAGATTACCATTTACTTTTACATCACATTATCAGCACGAAGATCTACCAATTGAGTAAATAATTTTTACAAGGTAAGTGTTCTCTTTGTTTTCATTAATCAACTTATACTTCATCTTCTTCTATCAATTCTTCATTTTTCTTTTTCTTGGCCTGAAGCCAATTTCCAATCTAAAACTATCCTTATGCTCCTGAAGTGGTTGTGGATATTTGGAAATCCTTCTAATTAATTTAAGGATTCATTTGTTTTGCAAAAATTATGGCAAATATTGAAAAGCCCAAATTCCACATCCTCAAAGTGAGTGGAAATAATTATCTATCATGGTGCCTTGACATGGAAATGCACCTCCAAGGGCAAGATCTCACTAATACAATTACAGAAGATGAAACCTCAAATGCAAAAGATAAAGCAAATGCATTGATTTTTATTCGTCGTCATTTGCATGAGAGCCTGCAGACTCAATATTTATCCGTTCGAGACCCTCAGACCTTGTAGAAGAGGTTGAAGGATAGGTATGATCATACAAAGACTGTTATCCTCTCTCAAGCACAATATGACTGCCAAAATCTCAGACTGCAAGATTTTAAATCAGTGTCTGACTATAACTCCGCTTTATTTGATATTGTTTCTCGGCTTGAGTTATGCGATATCAAGGTCACTGATGTGGAACTGTTAGAGAAAACTTTCTCCACCTTCCATGCTTCAAATATTGTATTGCAACAGCAATACCAGCAGCGTCAATTTGCCACATACTCTGAATTAATTTTTATGCTCCTCACTGCTGAGCAAACTAATGAATTGCTGCTCAAAAATCATGATCTTAGACCTGTTGGGTCAAAAGCATTGCCTGAAGCACATGCTAACTCTGAGAAAAATACTGGCCATTTTAAAGGCTATAAGCGCAGGCAAGAACATAATCCTCGAATGGTTGGCATGAAATTTAACCGCCCTAGGAAATCTAACTTTGGCCCGAATCATGACAAAGAAAATAAGCAAAAGAAGGTGACTAATGAAAGTATTTGCCATCGCTGTGGCATGACTGGGCACTGGTCACGTACTTGTCGTACGCCAAAGCACTTTGTTGATCTATACCAGGCATCTTTAAAAAATAGGGGTAAGGGTGGTGAATCTCACGCTATTAAAATTAATCTTATTGCCATAACCACTGTTGAGGCCAATAATATCTCTGTTGGTGGGACTCCTCTAGCTCCTGAAGTAGCAAATGCATCCCTGGATGTCTCTGATTTCTTTGAGGATCTCTAATTACTTTGATGAAGTATCAGACTGGTGGATAACATCTTAGACTTCGAATTTTATGATTCTAATAATTTCTTTTCTAGTTGCTTCTCTTTAGATGTATTACCTTTTATTGTTATTTAATATGGTTATGCAATGAAATGCTTATGAACTTGATATAATATTTATTATTTTGAAATTTTATTTGAGCCTATAACTAATATGAAAATTTTATGATACTTGACACTTGAAGCTGTCAACATAAATGCAAATGGAAAACATCGAGAAAAAGGAAGATGTTTGTTTGCTTGATAGTGCATCAACACATACCATATTTCATAGTAGACACTTTTTCTCGAGTATGACATTGCATAAGACACATGTCCATACAATATCTGGTCCTATTCCGATTATTAATGGTTTCGGGAATGCCACAATTGTTTTGCCAAAAGGCACCATCCTGCATATTGAGAATGCATTTTTAAGCAATAGATTAAAAAGGAATCTGCTTAGCTTCAAAGATGTACGCCGTAATGGGTACCATATTGAGACTATTTATGAGCAAAATAAAGAATATATTGGCATTACCTCTTATAAGATGGGCCTAAAGACCATCCATGAGAAGCTAGAAGCTTCTTCTATGGGTTTATATTGTGTTATGATTAAGGTTGTTGAAACATGCGCCACCATATCCTGGAGATTGGTAAACCCTAATCAGTTTGGATTATGGCATGATCGCCTTGGTCACCCTGGCGCTTCAATGATGCGTAGAATAATCCACAATACAAAAGGGCACCATTTAAAGGATACAAAGGTATTGTTGTCCAAAGATTATAATTGTGAAGCTTGTTCGCAAGGTAAACTCATTATCAAACCTTCTATAACAAAGGTTGATCTTGAATCTCCTTTATTCCTGCAAAGAATTCAGGGTGATATTTGTGGACCAATACAACTACCAAGTGGACCATTTCGATATTTTATGGTACTAGTGGACGCATCTTGTAGATGGTCCCATGTTTGTCTATTATCTATGCGCAATGTCACATTTGCACGTTTACTTGCGCATATTATAAAGCTCTGGGCACAATTCCCTGATTATCCAATTAAAAGCATAAGGATGGATAATGCTGGCGAATTTACATCAAAGAGTTTTGATATGTATTGTACTTCACTCGGAATCGAGATTGCGCACCCGGTCGCATATGTTCATACTTAAAATAGATTGGCAGAATCTTTGATTAAACATATTCAAATCATTGCCCGCACTCTATTATTGAGAACGAATCTCAACGATACAGCATGGGGTCATGCAATTTTGCATGCGGCAGCCCTAATAAGATTGCACCCCACTTCTAGTCTCTTACAATCTCCCCTTCAAATGGTTCTTGGTTATGAACCTGATATTTCACATTTACGCACCTTTGGTTGTGTAGTACAGGTGCTTGTAGCACCACCAAAAAGAACGAAAATGGGTCCCCAACGCCGTTTGGGCATTTATGTTGGGTTTAATTCACCGTCCATCATTAGGTTCTTGGAACCGATTACTGGTTATCTTTTTACTGCAATATTTGCAGATTGTCATTTCAATGAGACTATATTTCCATCGATTGGGACACTTAAAACTGACATGGCTGTGAAGCAAAAACCAGTTAAGGTTTTCTCCTGGAATGAGAAAAATTTATCCCAATTAGACCCAAGAACTCCTGAATGTGAAAATGAGGTGCAGCGCATAATCCATTTACAGGCTATGGCCAATAGATTTCCTGACGCATTTAATGATGCTACTAAGGTAACAAAGTCTCATATTCCAGTTGCAAACACTCCAGCTAGGATAGCTGTTCCCGAAAGACAAGCTAAAACAGATCAAAATCCCCCACACTTGAAACGCGGTAGACCGATAGGATCAAAAGACACTGTTCCTCGAAAACGAAGGGGAAAGAATCAGGAATCTGCTCCAGAAGAGCTTAGTGTTGTGCTTGCTTCCAAAGAGCTTATTGCCCCTGAAGAGACACAAACCCATGAAAAGATCACCAACCCTAGGAATACTGAGAATCCCATTACATATTGTAATGAGATTTGGGATCGGAATGAAATCATCATTGATGATGCTTTTGCATTCTCAGTTGCTCATAAAATTATGAATGATGATTGTGAGCCGCAATCTATTATTGAATGTCGTCAAAGGCATGATTGGTCTAAATGGGAGGAAGCAATTAAGGCTGAATTAGCTTCCATAGCCAAATGAGAGGTTTTTGGACCCATAACTCGCATCCCGGATAATGTAAAACCCGTTGGATGTAAATGGGTATTTGTCTGGAAATGAAATGAGAAAAACGAGGTTGTCATGTATAAAGCCCGACTCATTGCCCAAGGATTCTCCCAGAGACCTGGGATTGATTATGATGAGACATATTCACCTGTGATGGATATGATTACATTTCATTTTCTCATTAGTCTAGTACTCTCTGAAAGATTGGAAATGCGTCTTATGGACATTGTGACGGCATATCTATATGGCTCATTAGACTCGGATATTTATATGAAAATTCCTGAGGGATTCAAAATGCCTGATGCATGCACTCCCCGGAACTTATTCTCAATAAAATTGCAAAGATCTTTGTACGGATTAAAGCAATCCGGTCGCATGTGGTATCAACGCCTAAGTGAGTACCTAATTAAGGAAATGTACAAGAATGATCCTATATGCCCATGCGTGTTTATTAAGAAATCATAAACTGGATTTGCTATTGTAGCAGTTTATGTCGACGATATAAATTTAATTGGAACTCCAGGAGAGTTAACTAAAACTGCTGAGTTTTTGAAAAAGGAATTTGAAGTTAAAGATTTGGGTAAAACCAAACTTTGTCTTGGTCTAGAGCTTGAGCATAAAGCAAATGGAATAATCGTTCATCAATCAGCATATATTGAAAGATTACTTAAACGCTTCAACATGGAAAAGGCTCACCCATTGAGCACTCCTATGGTTGTAAGGTCTTTAGATCTCCAAAAGGATCAGTTTCGTCCTAAAGAATCTGATGAAGAGATACTTGGTCCTGAAGTACCATATCTCAATGCAATTGGGGCTTTGATGTACTTGGCACAATGTACGAGACCAGACATCGCTTTTGCGGTAAATTTATTGGCACGTTTTAGTTCTGAGCCAACTCGGAGACACTGGAATGGAATTAAACATATTTTTCGTTATCTCCAAGGAACCATAGATTTGGGATTATATTATTCCAAGGATTCCACTACCTCTAGTTTAGTTGGATATTTTGATGCTGGATATAGATCAGATCTACATAAAGCTCGCTCTCAAACCGGTTATTTATTTTGTTATAACGGCACCACCATTTCTTGGCGTTCTACGAAACAATCGCTAGTAGCTACATCTTCCAACCACTCTGAAATTATTGCTTTATATGAAGCTGGAAGAGAGTGTGTTTGGTTAAGATCCGTTATAACACAAATTCACAATTCTTGTTGTTTAACACCGGTTACAAATTCTCCCACTATAATTTATGAAGATAATGCTGCTTGTGTTGCACAAGTTAAGGGAGGATATATCAAAGGTGATAAGACCAAGCATATCTCGCCGAAATTTTTCTATACTCACGAACTCCAAGAAAGTCGACAAATTGATATTAAGCAAATTCAATCCATAGATAATCTTGCAGATCTTTTTACCAAATCATTGCCAACATCAACTTTTGAGAAATTAGTATATGGCATTAGTATGCGGCGAGTTCATAAGATGCAAGATTGACTAGCCCCAGGAGTGGCTACATAGCTCAAATTGAGGGGGAGATATTATTTGCACTCTTTTTCTTTCTGTCCGGTTTTTTCCCACAGGGTTTTTCCAGCTTAAAGTTTTAACGAGGCAATTTACGCATCTATAAAAGGGAGAGATCTTAAAATTTGTGCTGTGTACTCTTTTTCCCTTTTGTCCGGTTTTTGTCCCACTGGGTTTTTCCGGCTCAAGATTTTTAATGAGGCAATCTAAATAGTGTATAATAAAGGTGAACATCCAAGGGGGAGTGTTATAAATGCATTGAATGATGTGAATGTTTCACTTTTCTCCATTCCATGAATAGTTCCCACTTTTAACGTAAATGATCATTTCCTCATTAATTGTGTACATGAACACATATATTAATGTAGAATGTACCTACATTATTTACGGATCCTCTAGTCTATGAATAGAGGCATTTGTAAAGTTGTTGAAGGTGGAATAAGAATTAAGATTTGTTACTCACTTCTCTCTTATCTTTTCTTTTCTCTCGTATTATACTTCAAGTTGATTTCTCAATTACAGATCACTGTTTACGTTGATTTCTGAGTTGATTCCAAAGATTACCATTTACTTTTACATCAACACTCTTTTTATTTTGTTTCTTATTTTTTTCTTTGCGGGTCCCACTTTTCTTTTTCTTCTTTCTTTCCACGCCTTTGACATCTCGATTATCGGTTCTTGCAAATCATCCCTGTGTTTTCTCTCTTATGTGTCATTCTCTTCTTTCAATGCCTCCCATTCTTTTTTCTTCTTCTACCACAAATCTCTTTTGCATCTACAATCCCAAAAGAACCACTTACTTTAACAATCCGCGCCCTTCTTGCCCTCCTCATTCGCTATTGAAGGTACACTTCTGGCCAAAGCTTGTTTTTATTCTAGTTTTCTTGATCTCGAATTATGCGCATTTTAGTCGCTATTGAGTGTTTCATGATATCTTTTGTTAAAAGTGAATTTGAGTTTTGGGTCATATAAATACTTGATATTGTGGTTCAATCTTGTTTTTAGAGTGTATCGTGCATCAAAACAGTGATTGTGAATTAATTGTGCAGTTGCTTTGTAGTTTGTAGCATATATAGACTATTGCTCTCCTTGGGTTTAGTTTCTTACTATGATTTCCATAAGTTGTTCATCATCTGTTTGGGATGCTGTTATTGCTTCTCATTAATTGACTTGCCGAACACGTTTAATCTGGTTGTTTGATCACAGGGGGAATTAAATAATCTATTTTCTTTGACACAATGGAGTCCAAATTCTTTCTTTCTCATGATTGTAGGCGTTGGGTTTAAGTCTAGAGTGGAGGCTAAAAAACACCTATTGTACCTAAAATTAGGCTACGGAGTCTTTTGCTTTAAGGACAAATGCAATTTGCTATATCGAAATTGACAACAATATGGTCTACTGTTCCGGCGCCTATGCGCAGTAGAGAAAAGGGCTCGTTGGGGAGGTCACTAGTGAGCATTGGGGATTGGCATCATAAATAGAAAATAAAGGATGATGAGTTTGGGGAAGAAGAAGATGAAGAAGAAGAAAGAAAGAAAGAAAGAAGAGAATGACATGTAAGAGAGAAAATAAAGAGACCGATTTGCAAGAACGGTGATAACTCTATAAAAATAGAGTTATTTTATCTACTTTAAGCAATAAATAATGCAATATTTACTAGAATGTATTTGGATTTCATTTTATTTACTCGATTTTTCCTTGTTTATGCAGAATATTGAGATATTGAGAAAATAAGAAAAATATGGCAAAAAGAAGGAAAGGAAAATGCTACCCAGAGAAGAGTTAGAAAGTGGCTATCATATCGAATTCCACAATTTATTCCCTAATATTGTGCGAAAAAGAAGCAATTACCCTGTGAGATGAGTCTTGGAATAACTTGGGGGACAACTAGTTTTCTGAGAGATCATAAATTTTATTGTGTTAGGAGTTTTTCAAGTATTTTGAAGAGAAGACAAAAGTGATGATAAAATTCTTGTTCTTTGATTCAAGATGTTTGGCTTAATTTATATTTTCGTTTTTTTTTCTAGTATGTTCTAATTTTCTTTGTTATAGTTATGATGTAGCCTAACCATGATGATATGAATTTCATATTTTTTATGTTTTGCAAGTGATTTCATTCATGTGAGTTATATATTATTGTGTTTAATGCCTTTAAGTGACTGACCATCACTTGAATGATCTGATGTGCATGTTTGAGACTAAGAAGTGATAATATGCAATTGCTCCTTATAATATATTACCATGAATTAAATGTTGATAGAATTATACCATGTTATTTGTATAGCTTTTAGTGATAAGGTGGTCTAAAAGATTCATTGTAAACCCGGAATATACATGGATTTTAATGCACTTATGTTTATTTAAATTCACATATAGATATAGTGAACTGATAAACTGAGTGGGTTTGCTATACCTAGAGATATGATAGTAAATAGACTAGGAAATTCTGTTATCATATGTTTGACATGTTTTTGTGTGTATAATGATTTGAAATTCATATGTAATGGTTATGGTGAAATCAGATACTCTAACATATTTTATCTGATTAATTATATGCCTTTAGTTTCTAAAATTTCGTTTCTAAAATGGTCAATTTTTTATTTATTCTCAATTTTATTTTGATATGCTAGATAAATTTTAGAATTAGTCTATTTTTAATATTTAATTGGTTTATTAATCATCAATCTCTATTGAATGAGACTCTTCCCATCATTATATTACTTATTCAATATGTTTATTGACACATGCATAATTTTATGAACAAGCGGAGAATTAAAAAGTCAAAGGCTTGGAAAGAATGAAACAAGAAGGAAAGTGGGACCTAAAGGGAAAAAAAGAAGAAACAAAATAAAAAAGAGTTGACCAAATAATATAACAATAAATCACTTTTGCATAGTTATATTAGAAGTGGTGGGCCCTACAAGTGATAGTATGGTCAAAACATAAGAAAAAAGAGTGTTTAAGCCAAAAGAGGAGTGGAAAAAAGTACAACCCTAAAAGTAATGATAACCTTAGGTTAATCCCACTTTATGTAAAGAGTCGAATGGTACTTCAATCTAAAGAATACAAGTGGCCTAACATGAGTAGCTAAATTAGAGATATTTTGAGGAAGAGCTTCTTGGCCAAGTAAAATGAATAAGTTATCTAGACATTAATTGGCTAAAGTTGAAATAGATGATGTAACGCATGATATTAAGGCTAAGCTAAGTTCAATGTCACTAAGGGCATGTGGGTTAAAATAATTGGTGGAGAATGAAGAAGGGCATTCAAATAGAAAAGTTACAAGTGGTATAATAATGTGGTTTCCAAAGTAGACACTTTGATAAGTTACTAAGATATATTTAGTAAGTCAGTAAGTGAAAAAGGAAATCAGTGTCCATTCTAAACACTAATAAATCTGAAAAATATTTTGAACTCACCAAAATTATTAGTGAACAATATTGAAGACTAGAAAAATTTCAATTCATTAAATTTAAAACTTGAAAATCATTAAATAAATAATTTAGAGCATGTCGGTCCCTTTGTGTACAACTAATATGGTGGTAAATTAATTACCATCACTCTACATTATCAACATAAATGTCAATATCTATTAATTTAATCTCAAAGTATCGCACTCCGGATCACTATGGTCTTGAAAAATCATCCTCAATATTATTTTAGAAATTCTGGGTGTCACACTGTCGCTTAAATGGTCGTGGTGGCAATCAGGGAGATTTCTGGAGGTGCTGGGAGGCTAGGTTTGCCTCGAATACAGACGCTGAGAGATCACCATGATATCGAGCTCGTCAACTGCCTTCACCTTGCGAATGTACCTGCCCGTGCCATCTCTTTTTGCCTACGACTCTAGCACAAATGCTCATGTGGAGAGATATGAAGAAGAAGTTTTTGATTTGCAGTTGAAAGTTAAGAGAGCGGTGAAATGCGAGTGACTGCAACTTCCAAGAAGAAGCCTAACTGATAGTTACATGAAAAGTTGGAAAATGATTTCGACTTGGAGGTTGTTTTTGAATTTGTTATTATAATCCCTAATCTAATGTCCTAAAAAAAGGAATCAAATCAACGAATTTGAATTTTTTTTGGCCTTTGGTATCTTTGATTTATTAAGAAAAATGGCGCCTGAGTACAAATGAAATGGAATGCTCTTAATTTATATTTACGCAAGGGACTCTAATGACCCTTAATAACTCTTTTTGGCCGAGAAATTAGCCCTGTTGCAGTTAAGGAATCACGAGTTTCAAGTTTTTTAAACTTATTGAACTTGTCAACGATAATTCAGGTGTTAACATGTCCGATTTAATCCATCCGTTTGGCAAGTCTATCATTTTTTGAGTATTTGTTTTCAATTTTGTGGGTTATGAGATGGAATTTAATTGAATAAATGCAGTTGATTGGTATCTTGCTTAGAGATAATTCAGATTATTTGACTGATTTTATGCTCTCTTATCTTTTCATGCTTTGCTGCTTATCTGCACAATGATTATCTGATAACCTCTCCTATCATAAAGGAGCCACATGACAAATTTCTTTCGAGGGTGTTACTCTCAAAGTTAAAACTCGCAAATGTAGAACTCCTGAGAAGAGAACATAATTTGTAAATTTCAGCATTATGAAATGGTTTTTCTAAATCAGTTGAGGATCCACACAACTCTACAGTATCGAGAAAGTGAAAAGATAAGCACCCGTTTTCCAAGATTGAAGGGATGATACAATTCCCAAGCACTTAACAATCAGGTCGCGTCTGACCAAAAAAAATAAAAAAACAATCAGGTCGCGGATTGATTTCGGCACCTGGATTAATAACCCTAAAGCTCAATGGGGCGATGAACTTTAGTAGCCCTTGCAGTTGACCCAACTCGTGGGCCGAGCCAAGGTGGCGGACAAGTTTATGGAGCAATTTAGTGGGAAAAATTACCAAATGAGTCCTAAACCTATTATGATTATACCAATTCAATTCTAAACCTTTTACATTTATGTCAATTCAGTTTATCCAGCCTATTTTGCTAGGTGAGGTCAACCTCGCTAGCTGTCGATAAGTTCAAGCCTTGAGAGCTCATCCTTGTGTTGCCCACCCTTGGCAAGGCTCGTCCTTGCCGTTACTGGGCGAGGTCAACCTCGCCAGTTACTGGCAAGTTCGAGCCTCACTAGATTTAGTGAGGTCGATCTCACCGGTTGCTGGCGAGTTCAAACCTTACCAGATCTGGCAAGAGCTCGTCGCTCTTGAGGTTGAGCCTTGTCCAAATATGGCAAGGTCGACCTCGCCAAAGGTCGGCAGGATCGACAAGAAAAAAAAAAGAAAAGGGAAAGAAAAGACAAAAAAAGAAAAATTCAAAAAAACTCAAAATTTGCCACTTTAGCGTTGGCCAATACTGCCTGGCGTCCACGTTAGCACTGGCCACTGAATTGACACAATTGCAATAGGTTTAGAACTGTTTTGATAATTTATTCCAATATAAAGAGAATTAAGATAATTGAGAGGTATTAAGTCAGCCCAGTCAAACCGAGTCCCAGATCAACCCGAGTCAACCTGGTTTGACCCGACCCGATCCGGCCTACTATTGTCCAAAAAAGGCCAGATCTTTTTTGTTTTGTTTTGTTTTGCTTTTGTACTCGCATTGCACGAATAGGGAAAAGCTAGTCATAGATGTAACCAATCACCTCATGGGAAAAACTAGCCTTCATATGCTCATTCATTTGAAAAATTCACTTTTAAAATCCCAACCTCCCCCACTTAAGTCCTTAGCTCCAGTACATGCAATTATATGGGCTTAATTAATATGCTCGTAACATTTGTATGTAAGTTAATTGGTATTTTTGTTAGGGATCCAGGTTGATTCCAAAATTTCTATGCAATAAATGGATCGTCAATATTATGATCAGTTAAATGAACTAGTAAACAAATGATGGTTTACGGAGATGATATCGCTAATAGCACTTATTCACCAGGAGATACAATAATATTTTGATGGCCGACACTTAGGTGAATGTGCCCACTTGAGTTCAACCAGAATATGCCTTCCGAAACTGTTGAGGAAAACTCCTATTAATTTCGAAGTTGACAAAACTGTCAATGAAGTTTTTATTGTGAAAGAACTTCATACTCAAACTTCAGACTCAAAGTTCAGACGCAGAAATTTTTCAGACGCAGAAATTTTGCAGACGCAGAAATTCTTCAGACACAGAGGTTTCTCAGATACAGACGCAGACGCAAAATTTCTTCAGACACAGAATACATAACCTAACATAACAGCTAGTGATCTGGTATGGATTTCACAAAAGGAAAGCTTTGATATAAATCTAATTCAAATTGATTGACAATCAAAGATTACGACAAGCATGCATTTACAACGGACAAAGCTCTACTTATGGAAACCAAGGATTCTGATTGTATGGGCGACCAGAATCAGCGGGATTCAGATTTTATCAACCAACGGCTACTCAATCCATTTTATGCAAATCTGTCCAAAGGTGAATATTGGAAGATGAATCTCTGAAGACTGTCCAACGGCTAGTTTGGAAGTGGAGAAGTATAAAAGGAGATCAGCGAGAAGCAGAAGAAATTGAACGAAATCAAGAATCAATAAGTCCAAAGTCTGAGTATACTCCAATTCAATCTCTTGTCTTTCGTGAGCTTAAAAGTGTAATCTTTTGAGAAGTGTAAACAGTGTTATAAGTGTGTGCTTAGGTGTGAGATAGTGTGATCTATTAGCTTGGTATAAGCAGCACCAACTTCGGGGAGAAGTGCTTGTGCGGCACAACTTGCTGTAACTTCTCATTGATTTAATTAGTGAAATCCAACCAGTAGGCTGTAGCGTGGGAGAGTGGACGTAGGCTTGCTATAAGCCGAACCACTATAAACTTGTGTGCAGATTTTTCTATCCCTATTCTATTACTTTGCACACTGCACATCAGGAGCACTGTCTTTATAAACTGCTTTGAATCTGAACAATATTCAGACTCAACTGTTTTCTTTCATTTCCGCATAATCTGGTTAAAATCACCTATTCACCCCCCTCTAGGTGATCCGTGCTAGCTACTTCAATTGGTATCAGAGCAGGTTGCTCGTTTATAGAAGTGTTTTACTTCTGAGTTAACGATCTATATGGCTAGCTATGGTGCTCCAAGTCTCATTGAAGGTTAAAGCAACAACAGACCACCATACTTTGATGGCAAGGAATACAACATCTGGAAGAATAAAATGAAGGCATTCATTAAGTCAATTGATCACATGCAATGGGATGTCATCATCAGAGGAGTCAAGCCAAAATCTTCTGAAAATGCAGATGCAGAATATCCTCCTTTATCTCAAACTGAGATATCCAAATGAGAGACTTTAGATTCCAAAGCAATTTATTCTTTATATTGTGCTTTATCTCCTATTGAATATAAAAAAAATGCTGCTTGTGAATCAGCTAAGGAAATCCAGGATACGCTTCACATCACTTATGAAGGAACAGATCGAGCCAAGGAAACTCAGATCAATCTGCTGCTTGGTCAATATGAATCCTTCAAGATGAAGCCGGAAGAATCAATTGCTAACATATATGACAGGTTTACTGACATAGTAAACGGTCTTGCATACCAAGGACAACCAGTTCTAGATGCAATGAAAGTCAACAAATTACCGAGAGGACTCACAATGAAGTGGGATAATATCAAAATATCTCTTCGTGAGACACAAAGGATCAAGCCTCTATCAGTAAATGAGTTGATTGGAATTTTGCAATCATATGAGATTGAACATCGAAATGAGGAGAATCAATCCAGAGGTAATAAGTCAATTGCATTAAAGACTAACATTGATTCTGATGTAGATTCTGAAAATGAAGACATTGACGATGAAAAACTAGCTCTCTTCATAAAGAAGTATAAGAAGATGAAGATCAGAGGAAAAAACCTCAAAGGAAAGAAGCTGTTTGAGAAAAAGAAGTCTACCGATGATATAGAAAACTCAAACGATGTTATATGCTTTCACTGTAGGAAACAAGGACATATCAAGCCTAATTGTCCTCTTCTGAAAAAGA
This sequence comes from Syzygium aromaticum, assembly GCA_024500025.1. Taxonomy (NCBI): domain Eukaryota; kingdom Viridiplantae; phylum Streptophyta; class Magnoliopsida; order Myrtales; family Myrtaceae; genus Syzygium; species Syzygium aromaticum. Next base: position 11,506,812 of record CM044890.1, read on the forward strand.
AGACCAAATTTGAGAAAGCAAAGAAGGCCTTAAAGGCAGAAACTTGGAGTGACACAGAATGTGAAAACAATGACGATGATATCTGTCTTATGGCAAAATCAGATTCAGACTCAGATTCAGATTCTGATCCCAAAGTAGAAATCGAGGTAAAGCTTTCTGAAATGCCTATTGAAGTATCGAATTACATTGACGATTTATGCCTTGAATTTAAAGCTGCTCTTAAAAAAATCTCTTCTCTGAAAAAAGAAAATTCATCACTGAGGCAACATGATGTTTCTCAAAAAGAAAAAATCGATTTCCTTCAAAAGGAATTTCAACAAATCAAGGAAAGTCGAGATTTTCTTTCCAAAGAGAATGCTATTTTAAAAAAGGAAATTTTAGAAATTACTTCCAAGTTTTCAAAAGGGTCAGAAACTTTGAAACTTATCCTTTCCATCCAAATTCCTTATTACAACAAATCTGGACTCGGATTTGCGAAGGAAAGTGATAGCTTGATTGATTTTCCAAAGGTCAAGGAGAGATTAAGACAAAGACCTTATCGACAAGTTTACAAAAATCATTTCAAAAGGAACTTTGTAAAACCTATTGGGCGAAGTGTTCTCAAATGCTCAAAATGTGGAGATCCACAACATTTTGAGAATAAATGTCCTAAGGTCTGGAGACCTGTTCGAAGAGAATTTGTTAAGACAGCTTATACTGATCCTCAAAGACCCAAACAAATTTGGGTACCAAAGAAAACTTGAGATGCTATAATTCTTGCAGGTTACCACGAAGAGAAAAAGGAAGTGGTACCTAGATAGTGGATGCTCAAGACACATGACAGGAGATCCAAATATATTCATTGATCTACAAAGTCTGAATGGTGGAAAAGTTTCCTTTGGGGGAAATACCAAAGGAAAAATCATTGGCAAAGGAACTGTTAAAATAGGAGGATTGACAATCACTGATGTCTCTTTGGTAAAAGGACTCAATTATAACCTGTTAAGCATAAGCCAACTATGTGATACGGGTTTCAGAATCAACTTTCAAGACGATACATGCTCAGGAACAAGCAAAGATTCTTCTCAAACATTTACAGGAAGAAGGCATGGCAACATTTATCTTTTAGATGTCAATCCAAGTTCCATTCATTGCTTAATCTCAATCAAAGAAGATGAAGATCTATGGCACAGGAGATTGGGACACATCAGTATGAAACAAATCTCAAAGATCTCAAACAAGAAACTGGTACGAGATTTGCCGGATTTAAAATACAAGAAAACAGAATTATGCAATGCCTGCACTTTAGGAAAGCAAGTAAGAAGCTCTTTTAAATCTATACACCATGTTTCTACTAATCGTGCCTTGCAGCTTCTTTATATGGATCTGTTTGGACCTACAAGAACACAAGGTTTCGGTGGTAAGAAGTATTGTTTTGTCATTGTTGATGACTTTACAAGATTTACTTGGGTGTTCTTTCTTGCTCATAAAAATGAAGCATTTTCGTATTTCTCAAAATTTGCAAAAAGAGTTCAAAATGAAAAGGGCTATACCATTTCTTGCATTAAAACTGATAATAGGGGAGAATTTGAAAATCAAAATTTTTTAGATTTTTGTGAGGAGAATGGTTTTCAACATAACTTTTCTACTCCATATACATCAGAACAAAATGGTGTTGTGGAAAGGAAAAATCGTTCATTGCAAGAAATGGCAAGAACTATGTTGAATGAGAACAAGATTCCTTCATATTTCTGGGCAGATGCAGTTTTTACAGCATGTTATATCATGAACAGAGTTTTTCTCAGACCTATTCTTGAGAAAACCCCCTATGAACTCTACAAAGGTAGAAAGCCCAGCATTTCATATTTTCAAGTGTTTGATTGTAAATGCTTTATTCTTAAGAATCCAAATGACCACACTGGCAAGTTTGATGAGAAAACAGATGAAGGATTCTTACTTGGATATTCCACTACGAGTAAAGCATACAGAGTCTTCAACAAAAGGTCTCAGACTGTGGAAGAAATAATGAATGTCAAGTTTGAAGAAAATATTCAGACTTATAAAGATGAATCTGAATCATCTTCCTACAATCAAGAATTATCAGAAGCTCAATTTTCAGACATTGTCAAATGTACAGAAGGAGTAAAAGAAGATGCAATCCAGACGTATCCAGAACCTTCAAAGTCTGATATTATTCAGAAGGAAAAATATGACAGAAACTGGAAACACAAATTCAGTCATCCGAAGAACCTTATAATTGGAGAAATAGAAGACGGTATCAAGACTCGATCTAAGTACAAGGAAGACATCAGCAACTTGGCCTTGATATCAGAAATATAACCAAAAGAAGTTGATGAAGCATTATCAGATGAAAGCTGGATTGAAGCTATGCAGGAAGAACTTCAGCAGTTCAGAATCAATCAAGTATGGGAGCTTGTGCCAAGACCTAAAGACCATCTAGTCATTGGAACAAAATGGGTATTCAGAAACAAGCTGAATGACAAAGGGAAAGTTACAAGAAATAAAGCTAAACTAGTAGCAAAAGGCTATTCTCAAGAAGAAGGCATAGATTATGATGAAACATATGCACCAGTTGCCAGATTAGAAGCCATTCGGCTACTATTAGCTTATGCTTGTTTTCATAACTTTAATTTGTTTCAGATGGATGTGAAAAATGCCTTCCTGAATGGATATATCAAAGAAGAAGTATATATTGAATAACCACCTGGTTTCGAAGAACCAAAGAAGACTGACTATGTCTATAAACTCAAGAAGGCTCTTTATGGTTTGAAGCAAGCACCACGTGCTTGGTATGAACAACTAAGTAACTTCCTTCTCTAAAATGGTTTCACAAAAAGTAAGGTTGATACGACCCTATTCATCAAGAAAAAAAGGTAAAGATTTTCTCCTTATTCAAATTTATGTTGATGATATAATCTTTGGATTCTCTAACAAATTGCTTTGCAAGGAATTCTCTAAAAATATACAGAACGAGTTTGAGATGAGTATGATGGGAGAATTAACATTCTTTCTTGGCTTACAAGTGAAACAGACCAAAAATGGTACATTCATTTGCTAGGAGAAATATGCCAAGAATATTGTCAAGAAATTTGGATTGCAAAATTGCAAGAAAACAGACATTCCCATGTCTCATTCATCCAAATTGGACAAAGATGAAAATGGTAAGAAGGTTGATCAGAAGGTATATAGAAGCATGATAGGTTCATTATTATATCTTACTGCATCAAGACCTGACATACTTTTCAATGTTTGCATGTGTGCAAGATTTCAATTAGATTCAAAGGAATCACATTTATCTGCTGTTAAGAGAATAATCAAATATATTGGAACTTATCCAATGTTAGGTCTTTGGTATTCCAAAGATTCAGACATTACTCTTACATGATAGGTTCATTATTATATCTTACTGCATTAAGACCTAACATACTTTTCAATGTTTGCATGTGTGCAAGATTTCAATCAGATTCAAAGAAATCACATTTATCTGCTGTTAAGAGAATAATCAAGTATATTGGAACTTATCAAATGTTAGGTCTTTGGTATTCCAAAGATTCAGACATTACTCTTACTAGATATTCTGATGCTGACTTAGCTGGATGTAAAGTGGACAGGAAAAGTACCACAGGTACATGTCAACTGCTTGGGAATATGCTAGTATCATGGTACTTCAAGAAACAAAATATAGTCGCACTTTCCACAGCAGAAGCAGAATATGTAGCCTTGGGAAGTTGTTGCGTACAAATTCTGTGGATGAAGCAACAATTACAAGACTTTGGAATTGAAGAATCAAATGTTGCAATCAAGTGTGACAACACAAGTGCAATCAATCTGACAAAGAACCCCATTCTCCATTCTCGAGCTCAGCACATTGAAATCAAGCATCATTTTATTTGAGATCATATTCAAAATGGTTATGTGAATATTCAATTCATTGATTCTAAAAATCAATTGGCTAATATATTCACAAAACCTCTTGACAAATCTTCGTTTGAATTCATTAGACATAAACTATACATTGTTTATCCCCTTTAGTGTATCATCTGTTAAACAGGAACTTTTCAAACTCAACTCTCAGTCTGAATGTCCTCTTCAGACTCTAAAGAAAGGTACGTCCATACTTCAAACTTTGGCGGGAATATTTTTGGTAAGATATTATTATTTTTGGAAACAAATCAGGTACGTATTCTAATTTATTTGTGCCTAATATATTTTCCTGATTTTATCATGTCTCCTTATGCTTATAAAGTATATTCTTAGGATTACTTTTTATTCTTTCTAAAATTTTCTTTCTCTTTAAAACCCTTGCGATACTCTAAAACCCTTTCTTTTTTATAAACCTATTCGTCTTTTATCAAACCCTATCAGTTCATATTTCACTCTCCAAACCCTTCCGATACTCAGAGTCGCTCCTCCTCTCTCTCTTTTTTAAAGATCAAATCTTTCGGCCAAAAAGGTGTTCAAAATGCCTTTCAAGAGAAGATCTTCACGCATTTTCAATCAAGAATCAAAATCTACTGCATCAGCGGAGCATCTGGATATTTCCGATACAGATTCAGATCATCCCGAAGTTCCCTCTAAAGCGACACCACCGAGGCATTCATCTTCTCATAAATCTATCGGTAAAACTGACTTTCGTTTCCGGAGTATTAAGTTTGTATGGGAAACATATCAGAAGTTAAAACGGTGTAATGCTTCTGCAACGGTTCTCCGTGCGTGTTTATAATCTCTTCTCAGAAGAACATCTTGTCCAGACTTATACTCTGTTTTGTTCTAAAAATGAAACTGCTCCCACAAGCTCTGCTCCAAAAGCATCATCTTCCAAAAAGGGCAAAGAGAAAGTTGGAGAAACTTCCACTCCCTTTGAAAAAGAATCTACTCCCACAAGCCATAAACCGGTCAGTATCTCAAAATATGTGGTTCCTGATGATGATGCGCGACTTTTTAATACCTTTGAGATGAAGGTAGGAATCGCATCTGGCTTACTTGGCATAGGTGGTTTATTCAGAAGTAATGAGCATAACATGTTCTATAAATTGTTCCTTGCTCGGGGAGTCATTAACCATAGGATAGTGGATTTTGGATATCTAGAGAAGGCAGGAATTAGGAATTTATGAATTCTGTCTTCAGTCTGGTACTGTTTTTGCCGAATTAACCGCATACTTCTATTCCAATCTCTCCATTCTGTCACCAAATTGGATTCAGTTTACTGTTGGTGATCAGAAGTTTGACTTACGAGCGACTGACTTGGCAAAAATAATTGGGGCAAGACATTCCAAGTTCATTCCTTTGGCAGTGGATGTTGAAGAGGCTTCGAGGGTTGCTTTCGAGAATCCCAACTTTGCTCCTAAGGGATATATTTCCTATTCTGACTTATCAAAACGATCTGTGATCTTGTATAAGATCATTATCAACTGTTTAAAGCCGAAGACAGCCTCGAAAACTGACCTTTCCAGATCCGAAATCAAACTCATTTGGGCTATCTTAAAAGGTCAATCCTTTTCTCTCCCTTATGTCATCATTTTTCATATGTACCGAACATTGCAGAAGGACAAGGGATAGTTACCCTATGGGGCTCTAATCTTTCGCATATTCATGTTCATTAAAATATCTATTCCTGCTGATTTGCAAAAGAACCCTATCCCCTGCATGTATGTTGGAGAAAAAATGGTCTCCAAAATGAAAAATTTTGAAGATATCAAGGGAAGAGTACAAGAACAAGAGGCTCAACAGTTAGAAGGAAAATCTATTGGAAAGACAAAAGCAAAGGAGCCAAAGAAAAAGTCTGGTATAGCCAGCAAGATGCCTGTCTCTCCTCCTCTACTCAAAGTGTATAGCAAGAAGAGAAAGTTTCTTCTGCATGATGAAAGCGATGATAAAGAAACAGAACACTTTGAAACAGGACGCACTGCAGAAACAATTCATGAAGATGCTATACCTTCTACAGACCAGGCACCTGTTCAGGGGGAGCATCCACGAGCATCAGCAGATGATCAATCAGTACCAGAAAATGTCCAGGAACAATATTCAGATACTGCAACTATTCTCTCCCTACTGCTCGAGATCAAGGCCAAACAAACTACTCTTAAAGAAGATCTAAAAAATCTCCATCACATTGTTGAGGAAAATCATCAGACTTAGAATCTTCAGGCAACTCAAGATAAAGCAGAACTTACAAAAGCCATTGATCTATGTTCCACCAACTTGGATAAAGTAATGGGAGAATGCAATTCCAAGATTGAAGAAGCTGTTTCGATTCTTGAAAATTTTCAACTCGTTCGCACTCCTAAAAAATAGCCTGTTTTTTCTTTCCAAAACTATTTTTTCTTGGTCTGTAATTCCAATTACATTTTAAACTGCTTGATTGCTTAATATCATTGATCTATTTTTTTTGCTGATAACAAAAAGGGGGAGATATTATATGCAGATACATTTTCTGCAGATTTGATATACTAATATGTCGGATCATATGCAGGTTACATACAAAGGAAGAGATAGACACAGATATCAAAGGAATTTGCTCTTTTCAATTTCAATCTGTGACTCAATGCGCTTAATATGCCTTCAAATTAATTTCAAACTAATTCAATCTGCAGGAAAGTTTTATCACCATAAAAAAGGGGGAGATTGTTGAGGAAAACTCCTATTGATTTTGAAGTTGACAAAACTGTCCATGAAGTTTTTATTGTGAAAGAACTTCATACTCAAACTTCAGACGCAGAAATTTTTCAGACGCAAAAATGTTGCAGACGCAGAAATTCTTCAGACGCAGAGGTTTCTCAGATGCAGACGCAGACGCAAAATTTCTTCAGACACAGAATACATAACCTAACATAACAGCTAGTGATCTGGTATGGATTTCACAAAAGGAAAGCTTTGATATAAATCTAATTCAAATTGATTGACAATCAAAGATTACGACAAGCATGCATTTACAACGGACAAAGCTCTACTTATGGAAACCAAGATTCTGATTGTATGGGCGACCAGAATCAGCGGGATTCAGATTTTATCAACCAACGGCTACTCAATCCATTTTATACAAATCTGTCCAAAGGTGAATATTGGAAGATGATTCTCTGAAGACTGTCCAACGGCTAGTTTGGAAGTGAAGAAGTATAAAAGGAGATCAATGAGAAGCAGAAGAAATTGAACGAAATCAAGAATCAACAAGTCCAAAGTCTGAGTATACTCCGATTCAATCTCTTGTTTTTCGTGAGCTTAAAAGTGTAATCTTTTGATAAGTGTAAACAATGTTATAAGTGTGTGCTTAGGTGTGAGATAGTGTGATCTATTAGTTTGGTATAAGCAGCACCAACTTCGGGGAGAAGTGCTTGTGCGGCACAACTTGCTGTAACTTCTCATTGATTTGATTAGTGAAATCCAGTCAGTAGGCTGTAGCGTGGAAGAGTGGACGTAGGCTTACTATAAGCCGAACCACAATAAACTTGTGTGCAGATTTTTCTATCCCTATTCTATTACTTTGCACACTGCACATCAGGAGCACTGTCTTTATAAACTGCTTTGAATCTGAACAATATTCAGACTCAACTATTTTCTTTCATTTCCGCATAATCTGGTTAAAATCACCTATTCACCCCCCTCTAGGTGATCCGTGCTAGCTACTTCAGAAACGACACACGCAATCGAGAGAGGTTGAGTTGCGTGTATCATCCATTAATTCGAGAAAATCATGACAAAAGAACCTTCGATTGAGGACAAAGAACCGCGATTAGGGTTTTTACATCCTCATTTTGGGGAGAGGAGACAAAGGCGATTTTTTTCTTCGTGGTGTGAGCTCTGAGGCTAGTGGCATGGGTCTTTAATCTTTTTCTTCACTTGCGACCAATGTGACGTGCCGAATTTGATATGAATGTTAATTTTAATGTAATCTTGGGGCCTTAAGTTGATGTCTAGGGAATTAGGGAAATTTTTAAGCAATTATTTATCATGAAAAAAATATTTTCTGATAAAATGTTTTTCTCCAAATAAGCGATAGCTATGAATTGAAGATAAATACGTTCTAAATTGATTCAATTATTGATATATCCATAATCATGAGCTCGAAAACAAGATCATGACTAGGATCACAATTTTAAACTAATGATAAGGAATTTTAGTAAATTAAATTATTAGTTATTTTTTTAAGAAGGAAATATTATCATTTATTAAACTTTATATTTTCTTAAAGGACGCGTTTGAGTTGAGATCTCTGAAATAAGAGAGAGAAAGGATACAATCACCATGAACGACAGGTACTTATAAAAGGATAGTAAAAGGATGGTCATTGCCCTTGGATGAGATTGTGCCATGTATTCAATGATTAGTAAATGGCTTGTAGTAGGTTGCCATGTGGTAAATTTACTTCTTTTTTTTTTATATTGGGAGCCAAAACTCTTTCAAACATGATCCGATAAAATCCTCTTTTATCGCTTGGGCATCAATACAAGATTCTATCCTATCCCAATTTTCACGGCTGGAATCTAAATTACCCGAATCGTGGTCCCCATCCTCCAAACAATAATATCTTTCCTCAGATGGTGAAAGATGTCCTTTAAGGATAAAGATTATGCTCAAATAACTGTTAAATGAAAAAAAAAAAAAAAAAGAGGAAGTTATAGGCACAGAGAAAGTAGTCACGAGGCCATATGACACAATTTGAAGAGAGGCCAAGAAAGAATGGAGGCCAAAAAGGAATATAGAAACGAGGGTCTATTATGATAGGATCAGGAACCAGAAATGCATTTCCCCTTGGCAGAACATAGAATGGCTTCCCATGACTTGGAAATGCATAATTAACAGTTGTTGTGAAGAGAGGAAATGAAGCAGAACATCATCTGAAGGACCATTGGATTTCTTCCAGGGTTCTTCCTTTTGTCTCAGGGACCCAGAAGCACACAAATGCCAGGGTGAAGGCGCTCACAAGGGTATAGATGGTGAAGGTACCTAAATACAAGTGAGGTTGCCATGAGAGATCAGTTAAAAATTTCAGGGAGGAAAAGTTTTTGAAGTACTTGCTCTGAGTGAGAGACCTCCGGCGCTCCAATGTAGGAGCAAGTTCGCTGTCATGGTGACAAGCCAGGCAACAAACCAGTTAGCAAGTGTGGCTGTGCTTCCACCAAGTCCCTTGATGTTCATTGGAAGGATCTACAAACAATCAAAACAGATGTCAAAAAGTAATCAGAGACAAACCCAATTCTTGATGTTGGAACACGAATGTTTATGATCAGCTGAAACCCATCATACAAACGGTCAGAACAAATTCAGCAGGTTTTATAGCAAGCTAATTGCTGGTGTTTGATGCTTGTGCAACATGGGACGAGCCTCACCTCAGACATTACAACCCACGGGATGGATCCAATGCCAAGCGAGAACGAAGCTCCAAAGCCCTGAAAAAGGTAGGCAAGTGAAAGATGGAGTGGACACGTAACTGAGTGTCACATGCCTAAGTTTCGAGATTTTGAGCGTACCACGACTCCGATGACCGATACAATCCCAAGAATAGCATACACATCAGAGCCATCAGGTACAAAACCCTGAAACCGTTTAACAAGACATGAAAAGTTGATTGAGAATTCTCAACCGTTACCCAATGTGATTTAGGTTTTGGAGAGCATAATCTGAATTTAAGCTGGTCAAGAAAGTCCACTTCAATACCTTAAGATAGAATGCTGCTGCGACTGTGAAGAGGCTAGCGGTCATTCCGGAGCTAGAAACCTGCACGATGAATTATCTGTTTAAATTGTTTTCTTGAAAACTATACAATCACCGAGCCTAGAAATCATTCTCAAACTCACAATGAGGAGGACCCGGCGACCTGCTCGATCCGCCAACCAAGTACTAATTCCAGTGGCTACAACCTAAACAGCGCAGAGTCCACGCTATCACCATGCCCCGGGCATATATGATTCATTGACTGACATTTAAAACAGATACTATCCACTTCACAAGGAGTAATTTTGAGCTTTACCTGAATAGCACCGAGTCCAAATGTAGCCATACTGGTCGATGAAACCCCTGTTGATTATTACACCAAACCAAATAGTTCATGTCATGTCAGCAATTCGAAAAAAGAGAAACTGTTCGAGTGCAATTAGTTGCTTTGTTGAATTAAGAAGATTGAACATAATATTACAAGAAATCTCAGTTGATTTTCCTTTAACATGATCCGGAATTAGAGTAACAGCTACTTCGAGGAGCTCCTACCAGAGTCCACTAATTTTGAGGAGTACCTGCATCTTGAAAAATGATACTCGAATAGAAGAGAACACCATTTATTCCACTAAGCTGTTGGAGACCTAGTAATCCTATTCCAATCTGCAAAGTTTAATTTTACGGATAATTAGGTCGGCGATTAGCATTACCCGTCAAACAGGCCGGCCGACTGAGACAGAAAAAAAAAATGAAGTATCAAGAAAAGGAATAGAACCGTCAAAGGAAACCAATATCTTTTCTGTTTAAGCTCTGCGAATCGAATTGCAGTTCTTTTGCTACTTGAGGCGACAGATCTCTGCAGAATGTACATGTTGAAGGAATTACCGGATCCTAGAAAAATAAATTTGTAGCATGTCTACAGACCAATTGCTCGAAACTATTACCTTGATCTCATTCAATTCGTTATTTATATCAGTCTCAAAACCTCGGAGTACTTGCAAGGAAGCCTCACAGTCGTCGATCATGCCCATTTTTGCCTGAAAAATTAAGAGGAATATAGAATGAGGATGAATACGGTATTAGAATATTAGAATAAGAACATGAGGGGCCGTGTGCTATAAGAAATTTACCAGCCACCGAGGAGATTCCGGAATGAAAAACAGACCAGGTATCAGAAGAAGGCAAGGTAAAATTCCTGGAAAATAGAGGAAAATGAAGTTTTCATCTCCTCGTGATGTTTGTTCTGAGATGTTTTAATAATCTCTCAACACCAATCTTAAGATACTATTGAAAATCACCATCCAAATCTGGCATCTGGACCGAAAAGAGAGAATAAGTGGAAAGTAAAAAAGAGACCTTGAAACACTAGCGAAGTGAATGAGATCAAGGAAATAGTCTAGCAATCTTTGCTAATATGAAGTTTGTTATTCCAGCAAAGAATCACATGCCAAGATTAAGCAAATGATCAGCTTTGCAATAAGAATCACCTCTTTGGTTTGATCCCTGCAAGGAACAAGACCACCAAAAAGCAAGCAAGCAAACTAATATTGCGAGTTACGCAAGAGTTAAGGGTACCTATAACTGCGAGCGGCCTCCACTGAACGAATAGCCCCAGCAGATAAGCAAGCATTATTCCAATAGTCACAGAGAGCTGTATCGAATAACACATAAATTCATAACCAGTTCTCATTGTAAAGATTTTGAGGTTTGGTTAAATAACAACATAACTCGAAAAGTTCTTACCAAAAAAAAAAAAAACATAACTCGAAAAGCATTTGCTGCCATAAAAAATTTACCTGATTCACTGATCCTAAGCTTCCCCTCATGTTCTGGGGCGCTATCTCGGATATGTATACGGGGACCTGAAAATCATTCAATGAGTTTAGCAGATTGCCGAGGAAAATGTATGAGCAAAGAAGGATTGGACGAGGTTCAGAAATTGTACCGTGTATGATATAACCCCCACGCCAAAACCTTCCAGCAACCTTCCCAAATAGAGGAAAGAGTAATCCTGAACAGACAGAGACATGAGGTGTTTATCTTCCAGTGTATGTGCTCAAGAGATGAGCTGATTCTGGAGGTCTTAGGATGATAAGGAAAACTCACTTTGGCAAAGGATATGGCCAGCCATCCGAGGATGTTGGGAATGGCAGCAATCATCAAAGACTGTTTAATTGAAGCAAGAAATTACAGAAATATAGCCAATTCAACTTGAAAAGATAAACAAGAAAATCAAAAGAGCAATCATGATTATCCTTTATAAGAGAAACAAACTGAATTTTTTCCTACCCCTTTTCTTCCAATGTATTCGGAAATCTGACCACTTGCTATAGCCCCAACCATCGCGCCAACGTTGGATAAAGAGCCGAACACAGAGAACTATGAACCACAAAATTTACCAGCGAGGATGATGAAACTAGGGGCAGCAAGCAAAGGAGAGAAGCAATCCTTAACAGAGATGCGAATGCACTACCTCGGAGACAGAGAGCCCGAGATCCCGTGTGATTGCGATTTGGCAAGGTGAAGAATAACCAGACTGTCAGCAAGATAAAGGAATCAACAACAGATCATGTTCCCAAGAAAAAGAAAAGTGGACTGACTTTTCCAAGTTTCCATCCTTGATTATGTATGCCGGTCGGGTTTGTTCTCCTCTGCTTTTATGTTGACTATCGAAAGACTAGTTTTTTTTGGATTGGAAAGGGCACCGTGAGTGGTAGTGAAGGCAGAATTCATGTGGTACCCAACAAATTCTTCACGGCAATCGCTAAGTGAAAAGAGAAAAAGGCCATGAATCAACCTATCTATTTCGCATACCTCACCAGGTCACACGAGGGTAATTCGACAGCTTTTTTTACAATTTTTCTGATGAATTTTCAAGCACCAATCTCCTGAGAAATCAAATAGACCACTCATGCACACATCATTTCCTAGTTCCTCTGTTCCACGTTGTAATCCTCGGGCTTATTTCATCTGAACATGTCATTTAAACGGGGCACATAAGAAGAAAACGAGGAAAACTTCTGATGTGTTCATAAGATTGGCTCTGCACTCTCGAAGTTGGAATGGCATATCCGGGCATCTCCACACCAAATGGACAAATGAACGAAAAACACGGACAAAAGGGGACGAGGGTGGTGGTTACGGTGAATCCGAATTGGATGGGGCCGAGGGCGACGATGAGGACGCATGCCATGACCGAGATGGAGGAGTCACGGATGGACTGAGATGACGCCATGATGGCCGACGGCCTCGAGCTGAGGCGGTACCAGCTGCCCGTGTGCAGGAAGGGCTTCTTGAGATCCCTCCCTTCCTCATTGTCCTCCCTGAAACTCATCCCTCTGCCTCTCTCTCTCTCTCTCCAAATTCTATCCTGACAGAAGCCAAACCAAGATCGGAAAAACCAATCTGGGCGTGAACGAGCACGCACCGAGAGAGAGAGAGAGAGAGAGAGAGAGAATGAGGGGAGGTCAAAGTTGCATGATGGGGAAAAGCCAATAATAGCTAGGCAGAGAGATGGAATTGAGGCAGAGATACTAAATCCCCGAGTTTGCGGGAGGATGGGGCTGTGAACGAGCTAAAGCTAGAAAAACGGGGGATGGTGCTGACGAAGACGACGCTGCATGCATGGTTTGCTTTTGCACTCACGTACGTGAGAAGCAAGCGGGTGGACTAACCTATTACTCATTATTCGATCATTGAGATGGAGTGAACTCGCATGTTCCAAAAGGTGACGAGAATTCTTCCTGACGGAAAATCTTTATGGTTATTTCATGCGGAGCTCTTGTTGGTGTAAGAGATGGAAAGAACCCAATGAAGCCCATCGGGGATGCCAATAGCCCGAGCCCGCGATGCATTGCGCACGGGCCGCTAGGGCGCGAACGTGAGCGCGAAATTGCTTGCGAAAATAGAGAGCATTCCTAACTTTGTGCAAATCGGATTCTCAATCTCTAGCATTTCGTTAGGGATCACTCGGTTTATCGTTCTCGAAGATTTGGGCTATGAATGATGCAGAGTAGGTATGACTTAAGTTAAATTCCATCGTCAAATGACATTTGCGACTTGTAAAAAGGCCTAATCGATCTTTGTAATTGATTTCCATCTAGTCTTTTCATGAAATCATATTGTAAGAAAGTGTACTGTTTTTAAGAGTAATCAAGTTTGAAAATTCAAATTCGTCTTTGGTGGTTGCTGCCAAAGGAATATCGAGTCCTAAATAAATGGACGAATTCTCATGCGGCGGACCACAGGTAAGACAAAGAACTTTTTGGTAACGTGAAGAAGATTCACGCAAGAAAAGTCATACTTTCTTCGCTAGAAGTGGATGAATCACCCACCCTTGATTTCATAAGTCTCATGAAAGGCTCTTTTGTAACAAGATAATGACACACAGTCCTTGAATAATGTAGTTTATAAAAATTTTTAAATTTTTTTTAATGTAAACATTAAAAATGAGCATACTATTTAATACGATCTATGAATTTTTAATTTATTCAATGTGATCTCCGAATTTTTTATATATATTTGATGTAGTCCTTAAATTTGAATTAATAAAAAGATTATATCGAATGTTTTCGTATAATTCAGGAATCACATTGAATATTAGGTTAAAATTTAGGAATTACTTTGAATAAATGATTTTATATTGGGTCAATGACTATTTGTGTCGTTCTATCTTGTGTAATTGGGCCCCTGTTTGGATTAACGGTCCCGATTCAGTCGGGTTCAGCGGGACCCGACGTTTCGACGGCTCGCGGGAAGGAGAAGGAGAGAGGGTGAGAGAGAGAGAGAGAGAGAGAGAGATTCACACGCGCCGTTGAGGAGCGTGAGGGACGGGGCTTCCCCCCTCCGTTGAAGCATTCGTTCATTTGTTCTTCTCCCGAGCGACGCAGTAGGAGGAAGAAGAAGAAGAAGAAGAAGAAGAAGAAAGCGAAGCAACGGTGGAACAAACCCAGACATGGCGGCTCGCGCAGTCTACCCCACGCACACTCGCCTCCTTCTCTGAGTCCACCGCCACCGCTCTCCGCCGCGGAAGAAGCCGCCGCCGCCGCAGCCGCAGCCGTAGCCGCCGTCGCCGGCGTCGCTTGTTCGCCGTTTGCGAGTTTCGCCTCGAGTCCCGAACATATGAGCGACCGAACCCAGACCCACACCGAACCCCAGCCGCTGCCCCAGCCAAGCCATGACCCAGCCTCCGCCTCCGCCTCCTCGTCCGCCGCCGCAGCAGCCGCCCCTGAGATAATCAACGGCCCCCAGCCGCCGCAGTCCGCCTCTCCCCCGTCCAAAATCCCCCTCCGCCCGCAGAAGATCCGGAAGCTCTCGCCCGAATCGTCCACGGCCGACCCGAAGCCGTCCGCCGCCGGGGCTAGCCCTAAATCGAAGGCCGTCAATGCCGCCTCCTCCTCGAAGCCCTCCAAGAACCGCATCGTCGCCTCGCGAGCCCCCGCGCTCCCCCGGATAGTCGCCCGCTCCCTCTCCTGCGACGGTGAGCTCGAGGCCGCCATCCGCCACCTCCGCGACGCGGATCCCCTGCTCGCGCCGCTCATCGACCTCCATCCTCCGCCTACGTTCGACATCTTCCTCACTCCGTTCCTTGCCCTCACCAAAAGCATTCTCTACCAGCAATTAGCCTTGAAGGCCGGCACCTCGATCTACACGCGCTTCATTGCTCTCTGTGGCGGCGAGGCCGGGGTCCTTCCCGAGACCGTGCTCGCGCTGGACCCTCACCAGCTTCGGCAAATCGGGGTTTCGGCACGCAAGGCAAGTTACCTTCATGATTTAGCTAGGAAGTACCAGAACGGGATATTATCCGACACGGCGATTGTAAATATGGATGATAAGTCGCTGTTTACGATGCTCACCATGGTCAACGGAATTGGGTCTTGGTCGGTCCACATGTTCATGATTTTCTCGTTGCATAGACCAGATGTTTTGCCGATTAGTGACCTCGGAGTGCGGAAAGGAGTGCAGCTTCTCTATGGGCTCGAGGATTTGCCCAGGCCATCACAGATGGATCATATGTGTGAGAAATGGAGGCCGTATCGTTCAGTCGCGTCGTGGTACATATGGAGGTTTGTGGAGTCGAAGGGTGCACCTTCGAGTGCCGCAGCTGTTGCGGCCGGTGCTGGCCTGCAGCAGCAACAACAGCAGCAGGTAGAAGAGCAGCAGCAACACCACCCGCAGCAGCCACAGTTGCTGGATCCTATAAATAGCATTCTTAATCTTGGGTACAATGCGTTTCACTTCAGTTCCTAGTGTAGCAAATGCTGCAATGCAAATGATTAGAATTCTCTCTTATGTGAGCTTTACTAAAGTTATCTGGTTCTTGGTTAGAAACAGACTTGTTTCCTTCATTATAATTGTCATTTGTTATGCGCTGTCATCTATTGGTGCTGGTGGATTTCGACAACTGAAATACTTGGGGCAGTGTGGGCTAGTTTGTTTGTGGAGGAGGTTTTGTACAATGCAATTGTATTGCGCTCCAGTATCAGTATGAAGGAAGACCTTTTATATTTCAAAAAGACAAGTGTGTTCTGTTGATTTGGATGATATCACTGTAAGATATTTTCAGTTTGTCGAGTATATACTGTAGCGACACCTGTCATAGTAGTATCTCTGTTGATGATGTTGGATTAGTAGCTAGATCTCTATGATCGTGCTCCTTGTACTGTTAAGCACAATGAACGCAGATTTGACGTAGGACCCAATAATTCCTGGGTTGGTTCCTGTATCCCCCTAACCTACTTGCTTGTTGAAGGGTGAAACTGGAAAGCTTGTTGAATGCACTCCTTGTACATGATCATATACAATAGCGTATAAATCATCTCAAATGCATTCCAAGCCCCTATGTCATCATCCGATCATTTTTTGTGTTCTTTGTTTCCCTTAGAGGTAATTATACTTGTATGAGTTGGCTATCACATTGGCTTTATACGCAATTGCCATCGGATGCTCTTGTGCCAAAGCGTTAGATTGATGGATTCTGGTGGTGAAATTTTGGCTAGTTAAGAATCTGCAGGTTCACAATCTGCTATTTTTGCCCAGGAAGGGGATCAAACAAGTATTTCCACATTCAGTGTTGAGTGTGTTAGATATATTCTACGACTACTTATGGATGCCCATTGCCATATCAAGTAGGCGAGAAATCTTGCTCTGGAACTACGATAGGATATGTTGTCTTATGATTTTAAGAAGTGGAAACCGCAATGCATGGTAGATTTTTAAAGGTTCAGTATATACAGTTTAGGCTTTATCCTTTTCCAGTTGGTTATGACTATCACTGTCAGTTGTCAACTCTCGATATAAAAATGTACTTCAACGTGTTGTGTTTGATAAGAACAGTGCACTGTTTTGAGTGTCGTAGAGTGGTATGGATGTTTTGTGAGAATTATAATAGGAAATGATGTGTCTGCAAATTGCCCTGTGGTCATCCTGCATGGCTTTCAGATAGCATGGCTATGTGTGCCTTTGTGCTGCCTTTTGTGCTCATAGCCATGCTTTTGGTCTTTTATGGTTGCACATGAGGTTTATTTGAGTTCTATATGCTTTTCATTAAGAGGTACGTGATTTTAATTGATATTTGTCAACCATGCTTTCCAGCAGGCAATCCTGCTATAAGAGATACAGGTGCTTAATTTTTGGGATGTGTGCAAGTCTGTTGGAGAGAGCTTTTGTATAGAAAGTTCCAACTATTATGGAGTAGGATAAGACTGAATTGAGTTTGAGAAGTTGGATGTATACTATTGTTTTCCTTTTGATCAATGAAAAATTGAATTCTAAATAAATATACGATGATGTGCCTGTTTTGTTTTTTTAGAATGGAGAATGACCGCGTTCTAGTCTTATCGGACCATAGGTTAGCACTGAGTCAAGCTAAATTTGACCCAATACATATAAGTCAAAAACTCGAGTCAGACCAAGCATTTCTTGGTTTCTTTCAGAGTATCAACTGAGAGCTAATCATTTGGGATGGCATGTACATGGTTTGCCTGTATGAAATGGTCTCCTGATTATAAGATGCTTAGTGCAACCTTGTGGATGAGATTGACAAAGTGCAAAGTGGTTGAAGTGTCTTTTTTGCTCATCAAATGAACCCTTGAATGATAAAAATTGGAGAAGATGATGCTCTTTGAGCTGAAAAGGAATCCTAGTTCCTTCCACCAGTAGAAGTAATTGTGACTCCTTGGCCATTTTGTTCATACATTTTTAAGTGTGCTCTTAGTTTTTCCTTGCTCATTCAATTCCATTATAGTATAACAATTTCGATTTGTGTCCTGTTGTCTCGTCCTTTGAACTTAAAGAAGCTTGCTTCCAAGGAGTTCAATTTTTTCGTATGCACAATGCCTTAGCAATCACCATTAGGATGTTTGTAGAACTTCTTAATCTGCCATTCTACTAGAGCTTGAGTTGCTTGCATAGAGATTATTTGATTCTTAAACCATTGTTGCAAATCTCCTCTTCCATTTTAAAAGGCGGTGGCAAAGCCAAATGAGGATGTTTACCCTTGCCCAGCATGGGATAACAGAGTCTTTAATTGATGCTACTGCATTTTCACTGCGTTCTCTTTCCTTTATGAGGAGATAGGGTATATACTATATCTTGATTGGGGGTTTGTTAGCTTTTTTAAGTGTTGGTGTTTGTTCCAGTTGGTCGGTGAGAGTCTGCATCTTAATTTTTCCCTGTTCAGTTTGCGCATGCATATATCCCATATATTGCTAGCTTTGTGTTTTCTTCATCTAGGAATTTATATTTCAGCTGCCTCATGTTGCTAAAGTTCAATGCTTTGGCATTATTCATAAATCCGTTGCTACATGAAATGAATTAGTGCACTGTTGATTATCATGATCTCTAGTTATGACACGTCTTCTTGGATTTAGGGCTTATGCTTGGGGACAATGACTGGGGAGGTTTCTTGGTGGAATATTGTCCATCAATTGATATGAGTTGAGATCCTTGAAAAGCAACTCGAAGGTACTCAACTCAGGTGCCAGAGGCTTGAATTTTTCTGAGTGTCGAAAGATGAGCTCTCTGTACCTTGTAAATTGTCAGGCAATGCAATGAGATCCAGCTCAAATTCGGTTGAATGTTGCATGATAGTGGTTCCTAGATATATTATTACCTAGAATTAGTCATAACTGGTGGAAGAAAGAAATGTGGTGATAAGTTGATGTCATTGTTCGACAATTTATCATGTGACAATTTCTTTGCTGCATCTTTTATCTGCATACTCCCCAACCCTTGGGGTGAGCATTGAAAAACATGAGAAAGAATTGTCCTTTCCGTATGCATTTTTCTCCTTCTGCTGCATTCTGGTCCTGGGTGCTTATCCGCATAAATCATGGTCTACACATTAGTGGTGGTGCAGTGGTGAACTGTATACGTCACTCTTCTTTCTCCTGGACATGTTGCAGTTAAGTTGAATCCAGAGGGAACTGTGCAAAATGCTCCAATTTGAGCTGAGCTTTTAGGGGTCCATGCCCAATCTAAACACGCATTTAATTTCCATATCGAGTACCTTCCCGCACACCACCCCTCCCCCCCCCCCCCCCCCCCCCCTCTTCTCTCAATAGTGTGGTTTGTTTTGCCTCTATCTTGGGAAACTAGCTTCATCCTACCTGGTCCCGTCACTACTTGGCGAGATCACTACAAGAACAAGTTCCTAGTTGCTTTGATGTTAGCGATCCTTTTTCATTTCGACGAGGGGGAAACTGGAAAGCAGGGTTGCTCCCCGTTGTCCTGGCCATTTCCAAAGCTGAAAGCCGTGCATCGCAACTCTTATAGTTTCCTTGTGACATTCTGAAGTATTTCATAGTTAGCAAAGCTTTGCTGTTCGATGCTTTCGTTTGATAAATCTCGAATTAAAATGTTACGGCACCGGGAATTAAATCCTGCTCAAAATTGAGACCATCTTCCGTGTGTGGCAGAGATGAGACAAGTGACAACCCAACAGCCGTTTGGCAATTGGTTGCCTTGTAAGAGGCAGTCAAGGTTGCATTCCATGAACGCAACGAAACTTTAACTTATGTCGCGGCGGGTCAGTAAACACGAAGCTAAACCGAAGCACAGCCAAGATGCCCGAGGTGAAGTACCGACGCAGAGAGAGAAACACCGCGCGTTCTGTTTCTGGACAGTGACTATTCGCTACGCCCATGAAGAACCAGCTTGCAAACGCCTCACGACAAGATCTTCAAACCCTGTGTGCTCACGGCTAACCTCATGCACTGCGCAGGTTAATGCCTAGTGATAATCGACTTCCTGTTTTGTATTTTAGCGCCCAGAGCGTCTGATTGACGAATATTCTAATCTTTATCATCCGGGTCCAAACATCTTCTGACCTTTTTTTTTTTTAATAATTTCACGAAGCAAAAATACCCAAAATAATTGAAAATTGTATTGGTCCCATCAATACTATTTCTAAGTCATCTCCTCTGCGAGACTTTTACGTGAGTACTTTTTCATACACTGGAGTGGGTTGGGCTGGGGACGGGGTGGATCCTGGATGAAGGCACCCTGGACTCGAATTAAGCAATGCATATGCTTCATTTGTTTGGAGGTAAGTACTTTTTCCGTGTAAATTGGATCTATTCTTTTAGTAATTTTTTCACTGTTAAACAAAGAATAGACAGACCATTGGATTTCAAGGAAAAAAGGATTTGTTGAAAAGTACTTTTTGACATCCAATAAGCAACTACGTAAGGTAAGGATTAATACTGTGAAAAAACCTCAAATTAATACACATATGACGAATTTACTCCAAAAAAATCTCAAACTAATATACATATAACAAATTTATCCAAAACTGATAAAGATTTCCACGAGAACTTACCATGTTAATTGAGTTATTACCATGTGCTATCCAATTCAGTAATTTCACAGTTAAATTCGATGAGTATATTAATTTGGAGGTTTTGGTATCCTAAAAATTAGTTTTTGGTAAATTTGCCACATGGATTTTTGGTAACTCAAAAATCAATTTGAGATAAATTTGTCACGCACAAGTTTGTCACATCACGGACAAAAACTGATGCATGCACGATTGTGAAATAAGAATATGAACATCAACAATGTGACAGACAACCTTTACTAGAGATGTGCTCCCTTGAACACATCAAAGCGAGTGGGATATTCTGGTCCCATCAAGGGTTTATTCCCTCCTCGACCTTTGACAATCTACACTTAGAGACAATGTCACAGTGTTTTTGCATTGGAGGAATCGGCATCTTAATACATTATCCTCCTAAGGTACCTTCTTGCTCCTATAAGATGTCCTCAGCATGGTCTTGTCATTGCAGCCCTTGATCACGAGCACAACGCACCCAAGCGTCATACCCACACACACACCATGAACTGCGAGAATTATGACCCTTCGTTCCCTGACCAACCTGTGGTCGACCTCTACCTTCCGGTGTGGGCCAAACTCCGGGCCTTCCTGTCCAAACCGGCCTTCGTTTGGGTCGATGACAACGGCGGTGAAGTGTCGACCCTGACCTACTCTCAGCTCAATGACTCCGTCCAGTCCATTCCTTCGCAATTGCTTGTGCCTTTGCAAAGAGGTGACACTGTGGTCATTTTATGCCCACCGGGGCTTGAGCTCATAGAGATCATCTTTGGATGCCAAAGAGCTGGACTTGTGAGCATACCCATGTTGCCACCTGATCCATCTTTTGCTCCAGAAAGCCACCACCACCTTGCTAGAGTCCTCTCTCAAACAAAGCCCAAGGCTGCCATAGCACCCCACGGTTACATCACAAGAGTCAACCACTACATCTCTTCCAATTCCGTAAACCATGACCAGAAGTTTGCGGGCATGTTGCAGAGTCTCAGGTGGGTTTCAACTGAAGAGATTGGGATTAAAACTAGTGCAAAAATTGGGCCTTCTTTGCCTTCTTCTCCTCCTTGTTTGTACAATGGGTGCAAGCCAGAAGAAGTGTACTTGATTCAATACACTTCAGGAGCCACTGGGATTCCTAAGCCGGTGCTTGTGACTGCTGGCTCAGCTGCTCATAATGTCAGGGCAGCAAGAAAAGCATATGATCTTCACCCAAATAGCATCATCACCTCATGGTTGCCTCAGTACCATGATTGTGGCCTCATGTTCTTGTTGCTCACGATAGTGTCTGGTGCAACGTGTGTTCTCACATCTCCTATTTCATTCCTCAAAAGACCGAGGCTTTGGCTTGAGCTGATCACTAACTTCAGAGCAACTTGCACTCCAGTCCCATCTTTCACCTTCCCACTGGTGGTGAAGCGCGGCGGTGTCAAAAAGGGATCTTCAACCATAAATCTGACCTCAATGAAGAACCTAATCATGATCAACGAGCCCATTTACAGAGCCCCGGTAGAAGAATTTGTCAACGCGTTCATGCCTTTCGGCTTAAGCCCATCATCCATATCACCATCTTACGGACTAGCAGAGAACTGTACTTTTGTGTCGACGGCTTGGAGACCCGTCAATAACGATTCAGCCACTTTCCCAAACATCCCAACTCACAACAAGCTCTTGCCAAGTGCAAGACTCGCTTCAACAGATGATGATTCATCATTAGAAGAAGAAGACATGCAGATTGTAGTTGTAAATGAAGAAACTTTAGCGCCTGTCCAGGATGGAACTGAAGGAGAGATCTGGGTCTCATCGCCAAGCAACGCTTCTGGTTATCTCGGCCACCCTTCATTAACAAGAGAAACTTTTCATGCAAGGCTCAGCAACAAGGTGAGCAGTTGCTTCCTTAGGACCGGAGACAGAGGAATAGTCAAAGGTGAAGAGAGGTTCCTTTACGTGACAGGTCGGTGTTCGGACATCATCACAATAACACCACCAAACGATATAGAGACATCATCGCATGCACATCATGCGCATTACTTGGAAACCGCAGCTTACGATGCTTACCCGCAGTTTCTGAGAGGAGGCTGCATAGCCGCGTTTGAGCGCGACTCAAGAAAAGTGGCCGTCGTCGCGGAGTTGCAGAGGAGTGAAGGACTAAACCGCGACATCTTGAGGGGATTGTGTGAAGGCATAAGAGATGCGATCTTGAACCGAGAGAAGGTCGAAGTCGGGCTGGTGGTTCTGGTGAAGAACGGGAGCATGCCCAAAACGACATCCGGGAAGTTGCAGAGATGGCTGGCCAAAGCAAGGCTGGTTGGCGGCAAGATGAACGTGGTGATGGAGATGGAGTTTGGGCTCGATGACAATGGAGGGACTCGGTCAAGTTTTATGAAAAGTGGCGTTAATGGCAGTGAGTCCAGAGATCAAGGAAGAGGGATGAGATCATCATCATCAACCGCGATGGATGTGAATGGGAACCGGGGTGGGGAGAGAGTTGAGAGTGAGATCGCTTACTCGTTGACTAGCCGCGATGGCGATTCCACTAGTCCAAAGTTGCACTCAATGTTGTGAGGATCTGTGAGAGATTGTCTGCTGTTTCTCTCTCTCTCTCTCTCTCTCTCTCTCTCTCTCTCTCTCTCTCTCTCTCTCTCCCGCCCTCCCTCTCTTTTGTCTTTCATGCCCTACTGCCATGCATGCAATGCATCAGCGCTGATGTTGTCAGATGTTCCTGTTAGTAGACAATAAAGTATGAAGTTACAAGATACCTCAATCACTCCTGGGGATTTTCCGTTGAGCATCGAGAAATCGCTCCCCTCGTGACTTGTCATGTTCAAGTTCAATTTGTCGTGGCTTCTATACCAAGTATTGTGCCATTCACAAACACTTAAAAATTCCCAGGAATGCCCGTCTGTATGGCGTGCCATATATGAAAATCACCACATGAACTTAGACACGATAAGTTTCGACGGGAGACTGATCCTTGCGAAACCGTAGAGATCCCTGCGACTCTGCGTAAAACTCTAAGCCCAGAGAATGGAATTGGTGTACAAATTGCCTTTGCCATTTGAGTGTACACCAAATATTCAAAAGGGGGTGCGAGGACGAGTGACATGTTGATCTGGGACTGTGAGGTAGGAGTTGCAGAGAGCGCAGAGCAATGCATTCAATGATCTTGTTGAGAAATATGCTATATATGGCAATGGCATGTTGTTTTGGAGAAAACCTCTTGTCTAACCCACAGATGATACAAATCCCAACACTCTTTCTTGTGGTTTATGCAGGTGTGAAAACCGATTTACACGAGGAGTGTCAAGAAATATGTTACACGCTTTTTAGACTGTGACTTGCAGATTTTTTTGGTCTGCATTGTTAGTTCATTTTCTATCTACTTAAAAGTTGTTTGGAAAAAAAATTGTGTAAAAAGATTTTAGGAAGATACACTTGAAGTTGTGAATTACTTGAATTTTGCAACATGTTCATAATCTAAAATTGGATCTAACATTTATGTTGAGTAGATCTGATCGACGGATGGGTAGCCTCAAACTAGCCCATAAATGGGTGGGCTTAGTTAGGGGTGCACAATTCTAGGATCGGTCCAGATTTGAGGTTTTGGAACCTATCCTGTCAATCGGTTTCAGGGTCTATCCGATAATCGACCAATTTCTTTTCTTTTTTTTGTTTCATATTTAGTTAAGCAAAATGAAAGTGAACGCAACAACAAAAAATCCCCATTTGTCAATAGCAACAATCCATAAAAGATGAACATGTAAAATAAAATAAATAATAAAAAGTTCAAAACGCATAATATAAAAATGAAAAAAACCGGTACCGATGAGTAAGGAACTCTTTCGTGGTATGCTCACAGTGATTGGACGAGAGCTACGGTTCATGATGCAATAGTTATCCTACCGAGTGAAGGGTCGAACGTCCCTTTCCCTGGGCCAGATGGTGAAGACATCATCGTGCTCGGTATGTACTTATATTTGTTAAAAAAATATACTAACTATAGTCCCCATATTATTCTCTAATAGCCTAACTTTTTTGAAGAATTTTTACCCTGCACGCCAACTTCAAAAGCATTGAACTAGAGATGGGGATCTTCACAACCGATAGAAAATGCAATAGGTGAATGACATTGCGAGAAACCGGATATAGAGAAAAAGAAAACAATATAAAATGTTGAGTTAGTGGGTACTGGTTTGTTATCAGTACATGGCAGAATCTAAAGATGAGAGGCAGTGTTTGTTATTGTTAGCAAGAGTAAAATGAGAATTTAGGTTTAACTCAGGTCCAGTACATCGGTTGTTGGTTCCCAGTTCGGTTTTTTAGTTACCAATTCAGTTCTTACTTGGAAGCCAAACCGCACACAATCGATTCCATTTTTTGGAATCAAGAACTAGACCGGTAATCGCGGGAACTTGAAACCAAAGCAATTTCTTTGGCCGATTCAATCTAATTCCTGGTTTTACCCTAAATCCATGCTCACCTCTAGTAGGGGTGATCGATTTTAGGGTCTGAATCTACCATGTTAGAACTGGTTCTCAGTTTTTAAAATCTACAATATACATGTTTTTCTAGTCCAATTTCAAGGTCTACCTGAGAGAGAGAGAGAGAGAGAGAGAGAGAGAGAGAGAGAGAGACAGCCGTGAAAAGTCTGAGTGAGATTGGAGAGAATAGACAACAAGAGAGAGATAGGGAAAAAGATGTTAAGAGGAAAAATAAGGTTTTCTGATTTTATGAAATTGGTTCCAAATTCAGTTTGATCAGTTCGGTTCCTAGGTGGCTCTTCACTTGGAATTAAGAACTAGACCGGTTCTATAAATTTGGAATTGGGAACTGGACTAGTTCCAACGTAAACTTGAAACCGGATTGATTTTCAAGGTAGTCCGATCTTGTTCCTAGGTAGAACTAATCCAGTTGTATAGCCCTAACCCCAATGCTTAGCTAAAAATTATAGGCTCATTAGGCTGGGCCAAAATTTTCGACCTAATCTGCCCATATATTTATTTAGGAAATTTAAAAATTATGTTTTGTTAATAATTTTACCTTAATATTTAAAAATGTAAAACGTTAATAGGATAAAATAAGCCCAAATTCTAATATAAGAGAAAAAAAATAGCATAAATCTCATGGTTAGAGTAGTAAAATAAAATACAGATGGACCTGGAATTATTTTTTGAATTTTTTTTAGTTGAAATTTCACAAATTAAAAATAAAAAAAGGTGGCCTGGTGGGCGGGCTTGGCCGGCCCATGTTTTTCCCTTGGGCAGTCTCTTGCTCATGTTAGGCCCAAATAAGCAAACAAGAGGTGGTAAATTGAGTTTTCAAGAAAACACAAACTAATTTTGTAAAACCAACCTCAATAAAAATTCTGTATCTACGCGCAAAGTGAACTGGTAATATAAACAACATAAGCTAATGAGTTTAGAGAGAGAGAAATTGAAAACGGGATTTATAGAGGTTTGGATTGGCTATGCACACTCCCTTTCAACTCTAGCAGCTCAATTAGGCCGGATTCCATTAATTAGTCATAAGAATACAACTATCATCTTGTTACAAGTGTAGAGCCTATTGTCATGCAACACTTGACTCCCTCTATAGCAACCCCTCTATGGTCATTCTCACGCATTGTACACATAGCATAGTAAATCATTTTTTCCCAAGTTATAAATCGCACGCCTCTAAGTACTTATAAGGAGTCTCTCTCGCAATTTGTCTCTCATCTAGATGAATGTCTTTACTCTAAGTACAATCACCACTTCTCTCTTGTATTACTAGATTTGTCACTATTGCAGCACCCAAGTAGATATTACAAGCTCACAAAAAGAGACGGGCCAAAAAAACCTCCTCAATAATACTCCACTACAAAAAAACATGTTTTTTCCGACGAAATTTTCAACGAAAAATTTGGAGAAATTCGTTGGAAAACGAATTTCCAACGAATTTTCCAATGAAAAAAAATTCGTTGGTAAAAAGTCGTCGGAAATTTTTCCAACGAAAAATTTCAATTTTCGTTGGAAATTTGCGATAAAATTTTTTTTGTTGGAAAACTCGTGGCTAAATTCATTGGAAACGAATTTTTTTTTTTCCGACGAATTTTTTTCGTTGGAAATTACAAATTTTTTTTTGGTCGAGCTAAAAATCGTGGAAATTTTTTTTCCATCGAAAATTTTTTTTATTTTGGTCGAAATTTTTTTTTTATCGAAAAATAGCCATCGCCGCCGGCGAGGGCCGAGCTCGCCCAGATCTGGGCGAGCTCGAGCTCGTCGGCCATGGCGAGCTCGGCCCTCGCCATGGCCGGCGAGGGCCGAGCTCGAGCTCGTCGGCCATGGCGAGCTCGACCCTCGCCATGGCCGGCGAGGGCAAGCCTCGTCGCCGGCGAGGGCCGAGCTCGCCGGCCATGGCGAGCTCGACCCTCCCCATGGCCGACGAGGGCCAGCCTCGTCGCCGGCGAGGGCCGAGCTCGCCCAAATCTGGGCGACCTCAAGCTCGCCGGCCATGGCGAGGTCGACCCTCCCCATGGCCGGCGAGGGCCAGCCTTGTCGCCGGCGAGGGCCGAGCTCGCCGGCCATGGCGAGCTCGACCCTCTCCATGGCCGGCGAGGGCCGAGCTCGCCCAGATCTGGGCGAGCTTGAGCTCGCCGGCCATGGCGAGCACGGCCCTCGCCATGGCCGGCGAGGGCAAGCCTCATCGCCGATGAGGGCCGAGCTCGGCCCTCGCCATGGCCGAAGATGAAGAAGAAGAAGCAGTAGGGGCAAAAGCAGGCTTCGGGGCCACCGCTCGTCAAGTCCGTCGTCGTCTCCTAGCCTCGCCGGCGACGAGGCTTGATGGTGTCGGGGGCGTCGGAGGCTTGGTGTCCATGGCGCCGGAGCCGGAGCCGGAGGAGGAGGGGGGGCGGCGGGGGAGGAGTCGGAGGGGGAGGCGGAGGGGGAGACGGAGGGAGAAGGTGAAGGCGAAGGAGAGAGAGAGAGAGAGAGAGAGAGAGAGAGTGTGTGTGTGTGTGTGAATGTGGAAATTGAAAGTTGTGGGAATAACGAGTGCGAAAATATTGAATAAGGAAGAAGTAGGGTTTTCGTTGTAAAATTTGTGGGAAATTTCCCACGAATTTTGCAACGAAAATTGTACACACTAAAATAATTGTCCGGAAAATTAAAATTCGTTGAAAAATTCGTTGGAAATTTTCAACGAATATAAAAAATGCCGAACAGGACTGGGTTTTTTTTAGAATTCGTTGGAAAAGTCGTTAGAAATTTCCAACGAAAAAAAATTCGTTGGAAATTTCCAACGAATTTTCCAACGAAAAAAAACCCATTTCTATTCGGCATTTTTGATATTCGTTGGAAATTTCCAACGAATTTTCCAACGAAAATTGTACACACTGAAATAATTGTCCGGAAAATTGAAATTCGTTGGAAAATTCGTTGGAAATTTCCAACGAATTTTCTAACGAATATCAAAAATGTCGAATAGTAATGGGTTTTTTTGTAATTCGTTGGAAATTTCCAACGAAAAAAAATTCGTTGGAAATTTCCAACGAATTTTCCAACGAAAATTGTACAAACTGAAATAATGGCCCGGAAAATTGAAATTCGTTGGAAAATTCGTTGGAAATTTTCAACGAATATAAAAAATGCCGAACAATACCGGGTTTTTTTGAATTCGTCGCAAAATTTGTTGAAAATTTCCGACGAATTTTTTTTCGTTGGAAATTTCCAACGAATTTTGCGACGAAAATTGTTTCGTTGGAAATTTCCAACGAATTTTGCGACGAAAAAAAATTCGTTGGAAATTTCCAACGAAATGTGCGACGAAAACGTTTTCGTTGGAAATTTCCAACGAATTTTAATTTTCGTTGGAAAATTTGTCGCAAATTTGCAACGAAAATTTTTTCATCGCAAATTTTCATAGCAAAAATCCAGTTTTTTTGTAGTGCTCAAATTCTCTTATTTTACACCTATTTATCTTCTGGCCAACTTTTCTCCAATTCATGTAACTCCAACTTCGAACATAGCACTTGAATCATGTAACCATTATGTCCATCTAATTCTCTGTAAAAAAAAAATCTTGGCAAAATTCCTGGAAATATAGGTTCATAACTCTACTTCAATCTAGGCTGCCAATCCGATCTTCTATCTTTGGTAGGTTTTGATCACTTCATCTCACCAATCTCCTAAGTGAATTAGTTTGTGATTTTTGGCATAAATAATATTGGAATATGAGTTGGGTCTTTAATTTAAGAAATCCAACAGTCGTCAAATCTATATTTGGAAAGTCCCCCTTGACATAGTTTCACTGTTTTGCATAACCTAATTTGGTTCTACACCGCTCCTTCCATAATTTTCGAGATTCGGTAAAATCTAACTCATATTCTCGTAAAATCCGAACCTATCTTCCATATGGTTTAAATATGAACCTCTATACACTTAAATGAACTCATTCAACACATGGATGAAATTTCAATATCATCAAAATCCTTTAGGGATATTTTCCAACAGCTCAAACTTGTAAGTTGGACCGCCAGGCAGGACCTCTAGAATATCAGTCTTGAGCTTGCCCAAACCCACCTAATGAGCATGTCTAATCATGAGCAATCATCCGCGTTCTAAATAAACTCTCAAACATTGAATATAGTGGAATAAGAAATTTCAACTTATTAAGATGCTAATTATCAACTAATGATACTTATGATAAAAAATAACAACGAAATTTCACTATAAACCCGTTCAAATGTCGGTAAATAATTAATGGATTTGTCGGGTATGGATGGATGTAAAGTATAGATTTCCGCTAATTAGGTATGAACGAGTGGAAAATAGACTTCTATTCTACTCATGTCCCATCCAATGGACACATGGTATTTAAGCATGGTTCTCTAAAACTGTTAAGGCTTTTTAAAGTTGAGCTGGCTCTTCTAAAGTGCTTTAGCAAAACCTTTGGAACGCGACTCAAAAGCCACAACACTTCATCATCAGATTATTCAAACAAAAGTATTATAGCAGTGTCTCTAAGTTGTAAGATAAAAACATC
This sequence comes from Syzygium aromaticum, assembly GCA_024500025.1. Taxonomy (NCBI): domain Eukaryota; kingdom Viridiplantae; phylum Streptophyta; class Magnoliopsida; order Myrtales; family Myrtaceae; genus Syzygium; species Syzygium aromaticum. Next base: position 11,536,306 of record CM044890.1, read on the forward strand.
AAAAGTTCAACCAAATCATGCGTGAGTTGTCTGTAAACCCTCCACTCAAGAGATGTCTGGAGCAATGAGATTGACCGAATCCGTCCTTGGATCACCATGTGGAGACTCTGCTGTTGATCTTGGGGTGTGATTCATCCTCCAGTTTGGATGGCTCTGCACAGGAGGACATGGGGTCATCATCGAACGTTTTCCTTATTCTCTCCAGGTTGCTGCAGTTCACATCAGAAATTCGAACTCGGACCAGGCTAAGGGGCAAGACCAGACAAGACACGCTAGTGAACACTTGTCTTTGTTATGCGCGAGGAAAAGGTATGGGTGGTGTTTCGGTAAGGCTGATTTGTCCCTCGGCATGTTTTAATTTGGAAAGAAGATGGACCAGATTTGTACTCTGTTTGGGCCCCCTCGAAAGATAGTGGGAAACTGCAGAGGCGAGACCCAAGGAGCCAAAAAAGCCATGGACCACACGTTCTCTCTCTCTGGTCCCCATTTGTGCAGTAGGCAATTGACCCAGCACTTGCGGAAAAAAGAAGAACGGGAGAAAGAAAGAGAGAAAGGCACGGCCTGGTGCCGTAAATGCGACGTTGAGGCATGTGTGCCATTTTGGATCGCATGAAGAAGCTCACTGGATTCGACGACACCGGGGCCTTCTCCGGTCCGCCGGCGAACCGGTTTCCCGCCGTGACTCGTGTACATTTCGTCGCGACTCCTACATGAGAATTTCAAAAATTTTACGAGCACGGTGCGGTGCGAGATCTGCTCTGCTTTTGATGAAACAGTGGCCCCAGCATCCAACCATCCAAAGGAACCCCCTTTATGATTGGGGCTGACATGAGTCAGGTACGTGCCACGAACGAGAGGTAGACGAATGTGGGCACTGGGAGTGGGTGGGGACGAGAGGGTACGGAGGAGAGCATTCGATGCGAGTGTTGACTAGAAATGTGTCCGAGAGAAGAGACAAGATGGCTTTAGCTGGGCTGCATCCTTTTGTCATTGCCCTGAGTTTTTGTGGGATTCCTGCTATCGAACGCATGGTGGAGAGGAAGACATGACTTTTTTTTGCCATCACTTTTATCGGTGGGGAAGAAAATGCCTCCCCTACCCCCCTACCCCCCATTCAACAATTTAGTAATTAAATAAGGCTAACATTTAATGGTTAAGAGGTAATTTCACTAAAAGATGGAAGTTTTTCGCTTTCTACCGGCGCCTCCACAGACTGTCCCCATTTTGTGGAGCAGACTCCATAAATACGTTTTTTTTATTTTAACATGTCGGTGTCTTCATGCCTCGCATCCCCCAATTCTCCATTATCTTTGTCTTTCACAGAAAAATGAATACATTTTAAAAGTTTTATATCCAAATGATCTCAAGTTCTATGAAGCCTTTAAAGGATTTGCTGAGGTCCAAAGGAGGTTAACATTTAATAGAGTCGAAAGAAAAAAACCGGACGTTGCTTGGTCTTCTTAATATGAAAAACAGATTGCACCATTCCATGATGGATCCAAGTGACTGGGAACATAAGATCTAGCGAGGCCGGCCCGGACGGGGGCAAGGTTCATCCTTATCGGCTTAGCGTACATGGACCAGATGCACGAGAGCCGCTCTTTTTCTCGATGCGGCCTCCATGGATGATTCTGACATGTGCACTTTAGAGCCGATCGATGGGCAGATTCATCTTCCTTGATTGATAAATCAGCGCCCTTAGGAACATGCGAGTCGAACCCAGTACCAAGCGTAAAACCTTCGGCATTAGCCCCACGATTCACTAAAAAGGAAAAACACCAAAAGGATGCTCGAGTTTTCACTCTAATATTCAAAAGCATGCCTCCCTCCAATAATAGCATCCATCTCTTGGTGATTTTTTAACGTTACTGTTTTCCATAATGACCCCCCACCGTTTTCTCCCCACGCACCAAACATACGAACCTGACCAAAGGAACTCCTGAATCATCAAAAGTAGTAAAGCCTCGATCGACAGCATCAGAGGCAGAGGCATGGGCTAAAGAGCAGCGAAGACATGGAGAGGCCCTGGTACTGGCCCAAGTGCGCAAGGAGATTCTCGTTCCCGGTCTGGTACAAAGGGAAGAACTAGACAGTCAGACCACCATACGGGAGAGAGACACGTTAACTCGAACATGATGGCAAACCCAGAACGACAGTTTTTTGCATGCAAACGCGAGACCCAGAACGAAGAAACCCGAAAAAGCACAGCAAGGAAAGGAAAGGGAAATGACAGCTTGGCTCGCTGTACATTAACACGACGCGCACGATGCAACGGCGAGGGAAAACCATAAGATAACTCTGGCTACGGTCTCACGTGAATTCACAGCTCATGTTGAGTGAAACTAAGATGGACAGGGGCGTTCGAAAATAGCTCATGATGGGGGCACAGAGAGAGAGAGAGAGAGAGAGAGAGAGAGAGAGAGGGGACTGCACCAGATTCTTTGCTTTTGCATCAGAGGACATGGAGAGCATTGGTGCGAAGCCGTACTGCACCAGCAGAAGCAGAAGGCAGAGAGGAGAGAGAGAGAGAGAGAGAACAAGTACCAAAGCAAACACAAGAAAGCCGAGGATGGTCAGACAAAACCAAACCCCGCAAAGGCACGGCCCTTCTCCTGATGTTTACTTCGGTCCGGATCGTGAACGAAGGAAAAGCATACGACTTTTTGGAAAATAGCCGTTTGAATCACCAAAAAGAAAAATGAAAGATGAAACAATAACAATAGCAATAAACTTTAATTTTTCTTCAAAGGAAAAAACCACCAAAAAAAATCTCAAACTATGTCCGCTGTGACACATTTATTCTAAATTTTTTTGTATGACACTAAAAATCGCAAATTTATACTCATGTGGCACATTTATCGTGTAAAATCTGCCTATATGGAATTCGTAAAACAAACGGTGTCGACATGGTGTTTACGTGACTTAAGTAAAATAAAAACGACGTTGATTTGACTGATAAATCTGACAGAAAATTAAAGGGGGGTAAATGTGTAATATAGGTACAAGTTTTGGGTTTTTTATGTCACGAGAAAAAGTTTATGATAAATGTGTTGTGGTGGGTATACTTTGGAGTTTTTTATGTTATAAAAAAAAATTCAAGTAAATGTGTCATAGTATGCATAATTTGAGGTTCTGGTGACTTTTTTTTCTATTTATTCGAAGAAGAATTTACGAGTATATACGGATTTTTGTGTCGGCATTACTTTAAGATTTATGCACTTGGATACTACAATGTTACGACGGAATCAACACTTGCGAAACGGTGATACCCCCCGTGTCGCTTTGATGTAATAAGATCCAACTAATTGTTCGAAATCGGGTGATTATTAAGAGAAAATTCTTTGATACAAGAAGCGGTAGCAAAATGTATCTGGCCGATGAATATGGTTTCCAAGTCAAACGTAATTAATATTATTTCCTCGAATTTCTTAAAAAATATCAACAAGTCTAACACAAACTCCTAGGGTAAAAAAATTATTAGAGATTCTCGTATATGGAGCAAATAGTCTAGCTTCGAGGGCATATTCGAAATGGATGATTTGGTATAAATATTGTACAAAAATCAACAAAATGACCCTTTTGACAAAAAAAAAAACCATGAACCTCAAATCAAACATTTAATTTGGCCTTGCAGGACATTCTTGACATGACCAATAATAATAATGATAGTAATATGGCCATAGCTTGTTTAAAATTAATCAAAAGAAAGAATTTACACCGAGACGGCAGCAACCGCCGGGCAAGGCAAAGGTAAATCTCATAATTTTTTTTTTTTCGCATTCTTAAAACGGCAGCTTTTCCATGCCCTTCATGTCTGCTGAAATAGACGTGAATGATCACGAGAGCTCTTCGAATCCTGTTCAATCTAATTAAATATGTAACAAGGTAAGGACAACCAAGAGCAAGTCAATGGCTAAATGAGATAATCGGCATACTTTTTGCATTGGCAATCCTAGGGGTATCCAATCATAATACTTATGCAAAATTCACTTAATTCTGTTTCAGTTGACCTCCCCCAAAATTTTTAATGTCTCTGGATTTCGTATTTAGCTACAAGCACTCGATTGAATTTTTAATAATTTCACAGTTCAATCTCGAAACCATGAGCAGTACCGAAAACGAGTTTTGGTCACAAACACGTCCGGTTGCAATAATAGCTACTCTGTTGCAGGTCGATCGCTCATTACACCATTCACTTGACAACGATAACTATTCTGAAAACATCTGGCGTCTCTTTTCTCTCGCTCGCTCTATCAATGATAGATTACTAATCGAGGCTATAATGATTATGTTAATCTTGATAATACATCATTGTTTATTATATCATGTATTATCATCACTATAATATTAACCATAAAATTAGTTGATTGCTCTTAGGTACAGTAGTCTAGATTTTCGTAATTAAATATTATATTAGGGTTAATACCACGAAAATTTCAAATTAGTGCACTTATGATAAATTTACCCTAAACTAATTTTTGACAACTAAAAACCCCAAACTAGTACAGTTATGATAAATTTACCATAAACTAATTTTTTAACCACAAAAATCCTAAACTGATACATATATGATAAATCTATCGTTCGTTAAATTATATTAATACCACAAAAAATCATAAATCAGTACACCTGTAATAAACGAAGAGGGTAAAACTTCAAATTAGTATATCCGTTAATTGTCGCGTGTCATCCCATTTAAAAATTTAATGGTAAAATTTATCATAAACTAGAGGAGGGTAAAATTATAACAGGTATACCAATTTGAGATTTTTGATAATAAAAAATTTTATTTTGAATAAATTTATTATAAATATATCAGTTTAGAAATTTTTGGCAGTATTAACCCATTATACTATGCATTGATACAATGGGTATTGATCAATGCTCACAACACGACACGAACGTTATCCCAATCGCACAAACTAATCATGTGAAAAATAATCATTTGAAATAAATATCACCACAGACTGTTATTGTCGGGTTTCGGAATGGGAAAAGAAAATCAAAGCAGCTGGTCAAAATCAAATGGGACAAGCTGATGTGATGGATCTTTGATTAAGTTTAGTGTTTTGATTAGTACCACGTTTAAGGGCAGACAAGGCAATGATTGAGCTTCATTACTTGGTTTTTTCTATTATTTAATTTTTGTTAGAAAGGGTGACGAGAAGCAAAAAGCTAGAGATCGATGTGGTGGACCGACGATTCTTGGAGTGCCTGAAGATCTTTCGTCGACTTGTGTGGGGTCGAAATGGATGATAAGTTTGATATAGAAAAGTGCGCTCCGCTGCCTGTGAATAGCGTTAATGAATTGTTTTTCTTTTTTGTTTTTTTAACTTAACACACTCGTTCCACGTACCTTAATAAGATTAATTTTTGGGGTTCACTTGTTGGGAGGAAAACTACTTTTTTTTTTTTTTTTTTTCCGGGGAATTGTTTTTCCGATGTTAGGATGGCGGTTTTTCATAAATTGAAAACAAGAATTGTAGATTTGAAGAAAACGACTTCTTCTTTCGGCCAAAAGGAATTCGCTTTTCCTAAACCATCAGACAAATGAAAACCGACCTTTTTTTTTAAAAAATATTTCTCTTTATCGTTAAATTTTCAGCGAAAAGTAAGCACCATTAATTTCAAAACGATGATTATCCAAACACATCAATATACAAGAAATTTGATTTTCGACAAATGGCTCGACAAGTGTCCTAAAAGCACTCGTCAATGAAATAATACTTGCATTATGTGACGAATTGGCACAATGCTTTTTATTCAATTTATTATTATTATTATTATTATTATTACTACTACGGCTACTACCTATTTCGAATTTCAGAAAATATATCGATAATGTTCGATAGGTTAATTTACCAGACAACAATATGGTGCCGTACCATTGCGAATTGAAACATATCGTCCCTTACGGAATTTATCTGCAAAACATTCATTAAAGTACAGGGACCGGAAATGCAATTTTCCTTTAAGTACGTACCAATAAGAGTCACTTGCTGATATACTACTATTGCCAACTCGGCATATTTCGTCCGTAGATCAAAGATAACTCGATGGACTAAAATGGGCACAAAATACAGCCCACGGATCGGAACAGAATTGGAGCAATAGTTTCGTGGACATCGTTTCGTAATTATCCCCCCCGCAAGTACATGCATAACTACGAGGAAACTAACAATTCGGGAGACGAAACAGAACGGAGTTCCCCCGGACTAAGCCCGGCGATCGATCGCGTTCCTCACACAGATTTCAAATACCGTCCCGCCATATGATATCAATTTGCAAGGGTACCAATCTTGTGCATAAGACCGGCCTGTTGATCTCACCAAATGGGGCGCGCTCGCAACCGAGGCCACATCTGGATTGGACTTTTAACCCCTTTTTTGAACTTTCTTAACCCGAGACTTTTTTCCGGTGGACATAGCTCTCGACCCTTCAATTTCTTTTTCCATATAAAAAGCACTTGTAATTCTATATAACATGTTAAGGATTTTTCCGGTAATATGCAAGGATTTGAATTGAATATTTTGCCATATTTTATGGTGAGGACATGAACTTGGGATTAGTATAGTATAGTATATAGTATAGTATAGTATAGTGTAGTGTGGTACAGTATAGTCGAGTCGAGCGGGGGGGAGAGTGCGAGACACTGTGCGTCGATGAGGAACAGAAAGGGACAATTATTAAGGAGGAGGAGTGGGGGCCCGTGTTGCAGGGCGTGGGGGAGGATGAACATGACTCTGTCGGTTCTTTTTCCACCATTTCTTCTTCAGAGAAACCAAACCACCCCAGCCTCCTCCCCCCCCAAAAAAAAAAAAAAAAAAAGAGGAGGAAAAATTAGAAAGAAAAGAAAGAAAGAAAGAAAATATAAAAAGAGAATATGATTTTATTTTTATTTTAGAGACGCGCGCGCGCTCTCTCTCTCTCTCTCTCTCTCTCCGACCTTACAATAACGGAGCGAAGCACTTAGTAGTAAAAGGAGTTGTTGGGCTTTCTAGGCAAAAGAAGAAGGGAGGAGGAGGAGGAGTTTGCTGTTGTTGTTGTTGGGGCTTTCACCTCAGGCAACCAACCTGTCCCTTGTTGCTGCAACCGGGGGAGTCCCTGGCTCGACCTGTTGGGAGCAACTGAAGCACGCCCCCGCAACACACGACCCGCTCTCTCTCTCTCTCTCTCTCTCTCTCTGCGCTCTTTATGCACCACCCCCAAAATCATCAGTGATGGTCGAGCTCGTCGTGCCCGGGCAGCCATGATGAGGAAAAGCAGCTGCTGCTGCTCCTTGCTCCTCCTTGCGTGCTGTTCTCTGCTCTCCTAACCTCCTCCTCCTCCTCCTCCACCCCAACCCAGGTTCCGAGCCCCATCTGCTCGACTTGAGTTCCCCGTATCAACCCCCCTTCCTTTCTTTCTCTCTCTCTCTCTCTCTCTCTCTCTCTCTCTCTCTCTCTCGCTTTCTTGGTCTCTCTCTGTGATGCAAATTACCAAGCTGGTTGCTGTCAGTCTCCTCACACATCCCCACGACAAAGCTCGCTGACTCTCCCTTCCCATTCCATTCACCAGCGAATTCTGTACTTTCTCGCGCTGAATTCTGCTCAGCAAGACGAGGCCTACTTAGCTTCACCACCCCTACTCTCTCTCTGACCTCACTGAGAGAGAGAGAGAGAACTGGAAATCGAGAAAGGAAAAGAGGGTTGTTTTGGGGGGGGGGGATATTTTGTGTGAAAACAAGGACTTTAAGATTGTGGGTGGGGATCGAAGACCAAGGAGAGAGAGAGAGAAAGAGTGAGGAGTGAGGGGTGCAGTTTTCCATGAAAAGAGAGAAATGGAGCTCAAGCCCCAAGAAGATGACGTCACGGCTCCGGTCTCCTCTCTGGGCTTCGCTCACTTCGCCCGCGACTCCAGAAGGATGGAGGGGTTGCACAACGGTGCACCCATCCTCGCCGCTGATCCTCAAGCCCTAGACCACCACCACCACCTACCGCAGCAGCGCCCCAATTTGCACCACCCCCACCCCCACCCTCACCAAGACGATGAGTTCAAGCCCGAGCGCGAGGACTCGAACCCGGATCCCGTCTCCTTCGCCTTCTCCAGGTCCCCCGCCCTCCCGGCCCCCGCCGGATCGAAGCCGAAGCTCGCGCCGCCGCCGCCCCCCCACGCCGCCGTCAGGTACCGGGAGTGCCTCCGGAACCACGCCGCGAGCGTCGGCGGGAGCGTCTACGACGGGTGCGGGGAATTCATGCCGGCCGGCGAGGACGGGACCGCGGGAGCCCTCAGGTGCGCCGCGTGCGAGTGCCACCGGAATTTCCACAGGAAGGAGGTCGACGGCGGGGGCGGCAAGGGGCTGCAGCTCTCCGCCGGCTTCCAGCGGGGCCTGGTCGCCCCGCTCCAGCTGCCGCCACCGCCGCTGGCGTCCCCGTACCAGAGGTACTCGGTGGGCGTCGTCCACAGCCCGATGGTGACGCCGATGAGCGTGGCCTTCGGTGGCGGCGGGGGGAACGAGTCCTCGAGCGAGGATCTGAACCTGTTCGGCTCCGATCACCATCATCGCCACGCGGCGACGGCGCCCCCGTTCTCGAAGAAGAGGTTCCGGACGAAGTTCACGCCGGAGCAGAAGGAGAGGATGATGGAGTTCGCGGAGAGGGTGGGGTGGAGGATCCAGAAGCAGAACGAGGAGCAGGTGGAGAGGTTCTGCGGGGAGATCGGGGTGAAGAGGCAAGTGCTCAAGGTGTGGATGCACAACAACAAGAACAATGTCAAGAACAAGCAGCCATCCGACGAACCGGCGTGACCCATCTGCGCAAACTGGGGTTGAAGATGAAAGGTGCAAGCTTTTTTTTTTTTTTTTTTGAGGTGAGACTGCTCCAAACTGATCACTCCGCAGATGGGTCTTGCGTAGTTAGTAGATTTATCGATCTGATGATGGGTCATCCATGTTTTTAGCCAGCAATCTGATGAACCAGTGCAATCTGTAGTAGAGAACCCTGCAAAATTCTTTGCTTGTTGATGGGTTTAGTGCTTAGCTACTATTTCGGGTCTCGCGGGTGCGCTTGATGAGCTTGATCTTGAGTGTACAACATCTCTCTCTCTCTCTCTCTCTCTCTCTCTCTCTCTCTCTCTCTCTCTCTCTCTCTCTCCTTCTGCATCCAGCTACTTAGCTTCGGGGAAGACGATGATTCCGACCATTCAGCGAAGTAGGGAACAGTTAGAGCTCTCTGATGATTCCATAAATCTTGTTCTTGTAGCTGTTGAGCGGCGGATAGATTCGTGGGTCGTGTTCAAACCGATTCAAGAAGTGTGTGTCGAAATGCATTAATTGGGTGAACATCGGATTTAGTAAATGCTGAGCATGATCATCTTTCGATATGGATTAGGTTAGGCTTTAGGATAGCGGTAGTACCCTCCAGCTTGTATTCTGTCTTTTCTCAGTGCTACGAGCATCATCTCTCTCGTCTCGACGTCGGGAAATCTGGCTTGCACACGCACGCGCGCACGAATTCACGGTTTCATCATTTAGGCTCGAGCCGTACCGGTGCAAGAGTCCTGAGATTGATCGGGAACAATGTCTCTTTCCCGCAAGCGGTTTTGGACAGAACAGAAACCGAGCTTATGGCCCAAAAAAAACAAAAGAGTTGGCGGCATCTTGCGCAATACATTTAAGCCGTGTGTTGCTGCAAAATATGGAAAAAACTTCGAACTTTTCCTTAAGGAGGAGACGAGAACAATCTTATATTAAAGTATGCAGGATCGCTTATCTATGAGGCTTGTACGTTCTTTGTTCTTTGTGTATGCACGTGGTCTTTCTCGCTTATTAATTAAAGTTTTTGGGTTGGGTTTTTCAATATTGTTTCGAAATGAAGTCTTGTTTTATGTCGTTCCTAATCATCTTATTTAGTAGTTATTTTGGCCCTAGATGAGAAGTATATTAATCTGTCGAAAACGTAACGAACGATTATGAATTCTCTGTGGCATATGATTGGAAATTCGTGTTTAGCGACTCGGACGACACTGAATAAGTGAATGCAATAAATAGATAAATAGATTTATTTTATTCAGCTCGCCTGCAAAAAGGCTACACAATTTCCTTTAGTATTCTTTCTTAGCTACCCTAAGGAGAATTTTAACTCCTTCCACAGGATGCTAGCTAGTTCGCTAGAGACATCCCTCAGGAACGCCTGCCAATAATTTTACCTATTAGCTACACAAGAACTGCAAAATTAGGCATGAAATTGCGGATTATTTTGAGACATAAATGTGCTTGAAGTGATTGTCCACGTTCGTATGCCGATTAGGGTGCCGCCGCCGGCCCGTTCTCGTCGTGGTCCGGGTGATAGAGGCCGAAATTCCTGCATTCATCGGAAAGATCGACACCGGTTCAACGTTAGGAACAGATAAAACCGTAGTGATAGCGATAATAAGTAGGGGAGAGGAGTGATCAAATGTGTTGCCGATCAGGGGCTGATTCGGGATCATACTCGAGCTTGCCAGTGAACCAGTGGGACCAGGAAGAGGCGGAGTCCCCAGCGGCCTCCGCTGCATCCACCGCGGAGTCGGCCATTCTCTCGGCCGCGCCCTTCGCCGAATCGGCGGCCTGGCCCATTTGGTCCCCCCCTGGGGCGTACTGGTCCGCCCACACCGCTGACTGGATCGCCAGGACCAGGAGCAGCGAGAGCAAGAGCGCTGACGCGATCTTTGCCATCTTCCGCGACAGTTTTCAACCTCGGGAGAAGGGGGCGGGGAACTTGGTTGCAATCGACTGCGAGAGAGAGAGAGAGAGAGCAAAAGAAACAACGGCTCTTTCTATTCCTTTCCTGTCAATACAGTCTCTTGACGAGAGATGGAGGAAGTGGTGAGATTTTGGCCAAGTATTTATAGCGCCAAGGGGGAGCTATATTTAGGGGGCGAAATTGGACGTGTCCGGACGATGAGGACCGCGAGAGACGAGAAGGGGTGGGAATGGCTGAGAGCAAATTGTTGAATTCACGTGTCCCTTTTGCATGTCCTTTGTGGCCTTCCATGCACGAGGAGGGTGTTTTTGGGTGGGTCGCAACGCTCCATTTGGTGCCCCCCCCAATTTGAGAAATCCCATTTGTGTGGTGGCACAAGGTCCTCGAGGGCGAAATGATCGATTCGTTCGTGCTCACGAGTTTATGAACTTGAAGTATTCAACTCTCTCTTCGACATGCTTATATATGTATGTATAATGGGAATTCCATCTTATTTTTCCAAAAGTTGAAGCTAATGGAAGTGGGTGCGCAGCAAAACGAAGAGTCTGTGATGTCGATTTGGTCACGGCTCGCGTTAAACTTTCCATAATGATATGTGCTGAATGATCCGTCTCTCGGGCTCTTCTTGTCATCCTCAGGGATGCACGGAAACGACCAAAAACGGAATTATAGCCAGCCAGGAAATTGTATCGCAGGGGTCTTGACCCTTGACATGAAAAGGACGACAGAGAAAGACGGGTGCAATAGGTCGTTTTGTATCTTGAAACTTATTATAGATATATCACAAAAGCAGCCCTTCGTTTGTCCGCTGATGCAGCTCGGATGGCGTAGCTCTGGCCGTCCATGCGAGAGATCACGGGATCGATTCCTAGAACTTGAATATTTTGATCATTTCTTTTCTTTTTTTGTTTTGTGTATTTGCCCTGGTTAAATCATTCAAGCAAAAGAAAGGGATGACGATTGGCATCACCAGGAGCAGCTGGTGATCAGCTCTGTTTCCCTTTCACCATCTACTCATCACTAATTTGAGTTCCGACTCTCACATACCGCTAGGACATTTTGAGAGAGAACTTTGATCGTCGTTCGAGTTTGGCGCAATATATTCTAATGCGGATCACTTTTATGTTTCCGTGACACGACGTTTGTGCAAGTCAACCATGGTTTCTAGACGCATGAAAACATGGTACGAGACAGAGAGCACCATTATATTCCTCTTTTTTACAATAGGAGATGAAATTAAACGTTGCTTCATAGATACAGAGTATGACAGACAAACAGTGAGCAGTCCATCGCATAATCACACCGGAAGGTGGCATTAGGGAAACTTTTAAAGAAAACGAGGAAGGAGAAGAGCAGAATCGCAGCCTTCACATCGCCGGCTGCTTAATTCTTTCGTTTCTTTACAATTTACAGATCTTCTTCGGGCGATTTCTTTCGCCGTCATTAGAGCTTGAGGTTCTTCAGTATCCTGCACAAAAAAACAAGGCAACGAGATGAATGAACTTGAGGATCTTTGAACTCCATGATTAGTAGACTGGGACACCACGTCACTGCACTTGTAATCCAACGGCAAGCTCACTAAAACGCCCGGTCTTTTGTTAGATTATCGCAGAAAGATAAATTCAATGCATAATCACGTTATCAGTTCAGATTGAGTTCCACACCTTAGTACAATTTTTTCATGCATCGAGACTCAAATTGCCCATCCGCACGAGCCTATCATCCGCGGCAAGTAATTCTAAATTTATTATCCGATGTTGCGGATATGTTTTCTTTTCTTTTTTTTAAGGTACAAGGAACTACAATCCCCGTGTCCCGAGGACCCTAGATGATTCAGAAAGAGTGTGATGGAATTTATAAGTAAAGATAAAAAAGAATAAGTGCTTTGGGATATCAGATCACCATCTTGAGCCGTATAAAACAAAATGGATTTCAGTTTGGCCAGAGAACAAGAATATGGGAGCATGTGCAAGAGATCTAAAAGGAGGCAAGATTAGGTTTCATGCGAGCTTTTCAACATGAACTGGAATAATAAAATGGGCAGAAAGTGATGGAAATCTACATGAAGTAATAGAAAATTCATCTTACTAGGTAAGCTGGCAAAGGCTTTGAGCCTGAAAATCTAGGCACCAAAAAAAGGGAAAGAAATGGAACTGGCAGCATCTTCAGGAAACGAGGACAACTTACAAGTACACAAAAACAGTTAAATTAAAGAAGCTCATAGATTATTGTTGGTTCTTGCCCATTCCGATGCATCACACCTGTGTGCTTAAGCTTAAAAAATAAAAAGTTGTACTTATCTCACTGTCTGTTAAAGATAACTTGGACAATTTGATGCTGAGTCACTAGTCCTACTGCCCTAGTAAGTTGGTGAACCAAACCATTACAGAACAAGTTGCAAAGAACCTTCTGATTAGTTCTCGCAAGAAACTGTTCCTGATGGGTGAGCCTGTTCTATGGTTCATGGCGATGAATGACAATGCATGTGCCAAAACAGACCTGTCCACATTATATTTACTCAGAAATTTCTTCCACACCCTTTTTGTAGAAGCAGGGACATTCTTGATCTTGTGGGTGTTGCAGAAAAAGAGTTGGCCTACGGTCATTTACTTCAAAAGCTGATATGCAAAGGGGAAAAAGACAAAAAGATTAGCCCTTTTACAACCCAATTCATCTGAAACCGTTGGATCCTTTTGTGGACCTCACACTTGGACCCATATGATCTTACATTGGGGATGAATTGGGCGCATACGCACCCGGATCACCCAAGAAAAACATTGCTTTTACATTTGCAGATCACTTCAGTGAAAGATGAATTGCATCAAAGCACTTGCCAAATGGGCAAAAGCGTATGTCATCCATCCAACACGTCCGCAAAAGATTTCTTTTCCGACTGAGGAGAAGATGTACTGAAGACCCTTCGAACCTTAGTCATCATAAACATCTGTAGAGCTATTTGAGTGCAGAAAGGCAAAGACACAGGAGTAATCGCTGGTGCATGACGAATGCTAACAGTGTCAGTGTCACACGTTACCTCTGCTCATCAGCAATGGCTCTGCTGGTGCTGAAGGAGGCAGAGGGTGCTCGGTACTTGGGCAAGGGGACTTGGCCGGACTCAATGTGCATGAGGTCCTGCACGAGGATGTCATAGTGCCTCTTCACTTCTTCCGCAGACTTGTTCCCGCCGACGGCCCGGGCCACGTTGTGCCACCGGTCGGGAGTGTCCTTGTCGTACAAGGCCAGCGCCCTCTCGAACATCTTGTTCTGCATAGGCGTCCATGATGATGAGTTGTACGAGAGCGAACTTGATGCCATTTCTAGTCTTGGGTTTCGGGGCCGAAGAAACCGAGAGAGAGAGAGAGAGAGAGAGAGAGAGAGAGAGAGAGAGTACGTCTAGGAAGAGGACCTTTAGCTTTTTAAGTTGGGTGATTGCGTTGTGTGTTCTTCTTGGGGAAGAGATGGTCACCCTTGCTCCTTTTTATACTGGAGAAGGATGAGAGAGCATGGTGGGATCTTGAAATTTGCAGAATCTCTTTCTCTTCCGTTTTTTCCCTGGAGAAAGATATAGAATGCAAAATGTGATTCCTTCCCATAGGAAGCAAGCGGGTCATTTCCAAAGTCCGACATAAATTCATCGATTCGCTTGATATATCTGTTCAATGAACCAATCTTAATATGCCCGACATTTTCTGATAACAAAATGTATTTTTCCAAAGTCCCTTTCCGCCCATTTTGTTTTAGCTAGTGGGTTTTTTTTTCTTCTAAGCATTTTAGCAGATGGTGGGGATTAGATCCTGAATTCCCAGAATCCAGCACGCACACTCGCACGCACACAGTGAGAGCCCCAAAAGATGTGCGCCTTTATTACCAAGAGAAAACATTGGTCGGATCAGATAGGGTGTGTATATATCCCTCACAATTTTTCCAATCGTCAAGATGTGGGTGGAGGATATTCTGCCTCAAACTTGTAAGCAACTTGACCCAAGTTCGTTTAACCCAGACAGTGAAATTGTTCTCTCCTGATGATATATATTATTATCATCTTGATTTTTGGGGAGGACATCTCTAGAGCAAGGATAAGGTTCAGCAGCAGCAGCAGCAGCAGATGGGGTTCTCTTATCATATGACGTATTAGGCATATAATCTTTGCCCAAAAAGCTGTCACTTGGACCCGGGAAGATTTACTGGTATCAAAATTGTGTGGAGCAGAGAAGTCAAGATGACAAATGCATGATGTCAACGAGGAAAAAACCAGATTCTGCATTCCAGTAACTGGATCTCGATTCTCTTCTTTTCTCTCTCTCAATGATCGACAGAAATTTTCACGTCAAATCTCTACGCAGAGGCAAGCTCGAGGGTGTTATTGGACTCAGGTCGTAACGTGTATCAAAAGGCAGATTGTGTTGGGATCACGTTTCTCGCCGTTTCTTTGAACAGATTACTACTATCATTTTGTTTTTCTCTAATCTTTTGAATTAGAATGAACATGCATGAACCCTTTTGAACTGTGATGTTGTCTTCAAGTCACGTTTGACAGCTTTTATAGTTATCCATCACCACTGAAAGCAATCCCAAGAAGATCTTTCGGGCAGTGGCCAGCCAGGGGGACTTAGGGGAGGCGTGTGAATGAATAAAGTCAGTTCTGTTTTTTGGGATTCGGTTCTTCTCCACCTGCGGAGTCAAACTGGCGTGCTTGCTTTTTTTTTTAAGGTACAGCGTTGCATCACGTAACTCGTATTCTTATGCCTTTTTGTCACAGAGAAAGAATTCATATCTCTCCTTCTCTCCGTGTCTAGAAAAGTTCTTAGATACTCGTGGTAAACGTGAGCTCGACTTTTCTTATTTATCAAACGGGACCTTCGAATGAAGTAGACGGCGATGAGAGTCGCTTAATCTAAAGACATGTGTAAAATTGGACTCATATGCATCGAGTGCATCCAATGCTAGCTCCTCGTGTGATGTACGCATTGTCCTATTTGATCAATGGGCGAGCCAAGTCAGATGCTAAACTCAAAATTCTAATTATTTTCTTTGCAAAATGAATGGATTATGAATAATGGATTATGGGCGGGCTCAAATATGCTCACGTGGGTGGCCTTAGGCTCAAGAAAGAAATTGCTTGCTGAAGTTGCGTTGAAGCCTTGTTGGCTCGGGAGCTTGAGTGGGCCCAATGAGTGATCAACTATATGATCAAGTTTATTTCTAGATTCACGTTGACACCACACCACGCTTATTCATGAGTTCGGTCTGAGCATGGATATAGGAGCATAAGGTGCTATTTTGACAGCTGAATAGCAAAAGGTTCCTTAAAAACACTTCTCTTTAAATAGTGAATCAAGTCTAGAAGTCTTAAAATCAGTATCGAAGTGCAATCCAGTTCTAAAGTATATAAATAGAGCTGATAGAATTTTACAACTTGTAAAAAACAGATGCAATCAAAATCTTTTCGTTAGTTTCGTTGTTCAGTGTGAGGAAAAGAAATGTATACGGATTATTTTAATCATTTCTTTCCTAGGTTTAGAACTGAGTTTGGCATCCAAATACATATGGAAAAGATGCCATGTTGAACACATAACTAGAACAAAAGACCATAAATCATACACATTTCCAAAGACTTGAGTAATCTAGGCTTTAACGAGTCATAAACTTTTTTATCCAAGAGGAGTTATAAGACTCGTGGCACCAATTCGAAAGGTTCTTCAAAGTGCTATGTTCCTAGCCAGATTAGGAATCAGTTCAAGGCTTTTGGGGTCATTTTCTATTTTGTTAGGGTCTTTTTCAGGACTACCTTTTACATTTGAATTCTTTCCGATGACTTATGTAACGACCTTGCTTCAGGGATTATCGGTGCAACGTCCCAGGCGCATCGCCGACTCAGTTCTTTTATCTTGTTAACATAAGCATGCAGAAGCGTGTACAACAACAAACACTCAAACAACACAATAAACAAAGCAGTCTGGAAAACACCATGTAGAATACACTACTTTCGTATTGCTTGAGTACATTTACAAGCCCTTTTTTTTTCTCCGAGCACTTCTTATTTATATTATCCTCCTATCCAAAAACATAGGCCGGAGGATTCCTATCTCCTCTAGCAATGCCGCAACTCCAAAATTAGTACACCATGATGAAGAGAATGTGAGACGTCCATACCTACAAGTTTGAAAGACAATGCAATGAGTCAAGAACTCAGTAAGTAAAATCACTAATCCCGAGTTAAGAAGACATCTCATTGTCGAACCCAGCATACGAACATTACTTGCATCACAACATCGATAGCATATTAATAACAATACTATTGTTGTACCTCGACTATATGCATGTGATCAATTCTGGCTTACCGTCAAGGCACGATTTACCTTTGGCTTATTAATAAATTTAACAACAATAGACATCAACATACATCAAAGGTTCATTAACCGTCTCACACGATTCTTCTCATTCTTTCATGGGCTTTTAGCCTCAGGCTAGGTATTCGAACTTCACCGGGCATCTCATACTTTCAGGAGCTTCCAACTTCAAGCTGGGCAATCGAAATCCACTAGGCATCCCATACTTTTAGGGGCTTCTAGCTTCAAGTTGGCCATCCGGAATCCACTGGGAAACGTCCCCAAAATCCATTGGCGACAGCTATTTCCTTTATGTGACCACATAACAAGCATTTACGCTAGCCAGATTCTTATCTTTGTTTCTTAGCCGATGCAAACAAAGCCTGAAGGCGTGCTCATACAGGTGTGTACGCGTGTCATAGCCTATAATATCACAACTAAACCGATGAACTGAGCGTGACACGTGACTTGTGGCTTGGCTGACATGCATTGACGTCAATTCGAAGTCGAGCGAGTATTGAATCAACACGTCTCAATGCCAATCCAATGCCAACCGTGGCCTGAACCATCATGCCTCAACGTTGATTTCCATAACCGAGCAAGACTCGCTCGTGACCCGGGGCGTGTTCATCCTCATGAATGCAAGACATGAGCAAACCATACAAAAACATTCCTCGTCATACACACGACAAAGTACGGGTAAGAACATGTCCAAATTTAAGAACGCAGCATATCGCCCTAGTTAAGGGTTAGTAATTTCACTTACCTTTGGTGAACTAGAGATGGTTTGGCCAAAAGAGAGGAGGTGGGCGTGAAAGGGAGGTGAACGTAAGAAAATGAGCCAAAGGGTGGAAATGAAGGAGGGGGTGCTTCTATTTATAGGCTCGATTCGCATCATTACTTGTTCAAATGGCCCAATCGATTTTCTTGAAGTGGCACTCCTACAAGGAAGAGGTGGCAAGCCTATTGGATGAGTGGCAAACCTACTAGAGAGGTGTGGTATGTCTATTGGGATGATGTGGCACCCTAAATTTTTAGGGAAATGATGGAAGGTCAATGTGTGCCATTCCAATTGGTACACCTAAGCCATGAGTCACTTGCTTCTTCTCCAAGCCAAATCTTGATCATCATCACCAAATCTTCCTAAGGCTACCTAAGAGGATGATTCACCCCTTGCATTTAATGACTAATGTTCTAGAGTTTTTTTTTTTTGGTAAGGAAATGTTCTAGAGTTTTTTATTATGTCCATTTTTAAAGAATATAGCCAACATGAGAATTAGACCATTGGAAGCGCTAACTTGGTTGGATATGAGTTTCTCATGCTCATCCATGATCGACCGTGCTAACCGAATCAAGATTCATAGCCGAATCACCATTGGATAAGGCTGGTCATGGCCAAACTTGCCTAGCAAGGCTAAGTCAATGGCCCATTGTGTGGGCTCCATGGCCGGCACTGGCCTGGAGCAGGGTTAAGCTAAACGAGCATATGGCCGATGCCTGTCCTGGCTCATGGCCTTACAGCAAGGTCCACGGGCTGGCCAGACACATGGCGGTTCCTGTCATGGCTCGTGGCCTTATGGCAGGGTTCAAGTCCTGGCATATGGCCCGGCACAAGACTAGGCTCATGACCCGGCACATGGTTTAATGACAGGGTCACTGAGCCAATTCATGACCCATCCCAGTGGCCCATGGCTAGTTCATGACCGGTCCTTAGCCAAGCATAATTGGTCCGTGGCCGACTCTTGGTTGTCATATAGTTGTGTGGGATCGATCATTCCATGACCGACACATGGTCGCACGGATTAATCCATGGTCATCCACGATTGGTACATAACCATGCGAAACCACCCATGATTGGAAAATAACCGAGCGGGATCGATCCATGATCATCCATTGATTCGCGGTGGTACATGACCGTCCCACAACCAACCCTTATTGTCGAGCAGTCGATCCATGGTCGAGTAGCTCGATTCACTTGTGTGCTTATTGGAGTGGTTCACAGCCGATCCCTCTATCAGGCCATGGCTGATCCCTTGGTCACCATTCTGATTGGGCTGATCGGTCCATGACTGTTCCTTAGATTGGTCCATCGCCGATTTCCCCCACTTAACGGCATATCAATTTCTTAGCCATTTCTCATGGCCAAAATTGTGGATGTTACAACTTATGTTTAGGCTATTCTTTCAAGGCTAATTTTCGAGTTCTTTAAGGTTTCAAGAAAATGCATTTGTTTTGTTCAGCGCAAGTAGTCGTTTGCATCTTTTTAGGAACACATTATGTCGAGAGTCTCTCTCTATTGCATGTCAAGCTTGTTGTGCCCGTGAACATGTTCACGAGCTTTGTACATTTCATCCATTTCTACTACATCAAAACATCCTATTGCAACTCATATTTGGCCTAAATTGGAATTTGAAACCCCAAAATTTAGGGTTTCTTCCTCAATTAAGGGAGACATTAAGCTACGATCCGGGATTTTTTATTCCAATTATCCCAGAGCTATTCGTTCTCCCCCTCGGTTGCCCTTTGTTGGCTATTGAAGCAAGTAAGAGAACCTATAGCGAATGATGAATAAGAACAATAGTTTTTGACCGGATTGTGCACCTTGGTGTCCATTACGTATATGGACGTGCCTAAAGAAGCTGCACTTACAAGTTGCACAATTAAGGGTTCTATGACTTCGAAACAAGTCGTTTCCGGTGTATTTTGGGATGAGAAAGTTAATTCTAACAACTAGGAAGGAGAGAGAAGCAATTGAAACAAGCCACTTAGGTAGCAAATGATAACCATTCTGTTCCGGAATGAGTTCCTGAACCAGAAATAGATTTTTCTATTTCTAATTCCTAGATGAGTTTTTGAGAAAAAAAACCCGTTTGATAATGACAAAAAATTTCTATTTTTAGAACAGAAACCCGTTTGATAACAGCACAAAATTTCTATTTCCTAAAACAAAAACCCGTTTGATAAACAACAGAAAATTCTATTTCCAGGAATAGAAATCCATTTTTTTAGAAATGGATTAAAAATAATAAAAAATCCGAAAAATTCATAAAAATCTTAAAAAAAATTCAAAAAATCCCAAAAAATTGAAAAATTTCAGAAAAAATCATCAAAATGTCGAGAAAATAAAAAAATTCAGATTTCGGGAAAATAGGAAATTTGTTGAATTTTTTCAAAAAAAAATCAAGAAATCAAAAATTTCAAAACTTCACAGAATTGCTTAGAATATCTGTGGCCACCCACTTTTAGTGAAATTTAATTTTTTTTAGGTGCCCAAAAAAAATCAAAAAATCAAAAATTTCAAAACTTCACAGAATAGTTTAGAATACATGTGGCCACCCACTTTGAGTGAAATTTAAAATTTTTAAGATGCCCAAAAAAATTCAAAAACTCAAAAATTTCAAAACTTCACAAAATGGCTTAGAATACCTGTGGCCACCCACTTTGAGTGAAATTTTAATTTTTGGAGGTGAAGAAAAGCAAAAAATCAAAAATTTCAAAACTTTACAGAATAACTTAGAATACATGTGGCCATCCACTTTGAGCGAAATTTAAATTTTTTTAGGTGAAAAAAACATAAAAATCAAAAATTTCAAAACTTCACAAAATGACTTAGAATACATGTGGCCATCCACTTTGAGTGAAATTTAAATTTTTTTAGGTGCAAAAAAAAAACATAAAAAATCAAAAATTTCAAAACTTCACAGAATGACTTAGAATATATGTGGCCATCCACTTTGAGTGAAATTTAAATTTTTTTAGGTGAAAAAAAACATAAAAAATCAAAAATTTCAAAACTTCACATAATGACTTAGAATACCTCTAGCCACCTACTTTGAGTAAAATTAAAATTTTTTTAGATGCCCAAATGGTATTTTTTATTTATTTTTTATTTTTTTGGTTCCTAAAGCAAATTAAATTTCACTCAAAGTAGATGGCCACATGTATTCTAAGCCACTTTGTGAAGTTTTGAAATTTTTGATTTTTTGTTTTTTTTTTCGGCACCTAAAAAAAATAAAATTTTGCTTAAAGTGGGTGGCCACAAGTATTTAAGCCATTCTGTGAAGTTTTGAAAATTTTTCTTTTTTGCTTATTTTTATTTTTTTTCAGACACCTAAAAAAAATTAAATTTCACTCAAAGTAGATGGCCATAGGTATTCTAAGTAATTATGTGAAGTTTTTTATTATTTTTTTCGGCACCTAAAAAAATTTAAATTTCGCTCAAAGTGGATGGCCACATGTATTCTAAGCCATTTTATGAAGTTTTGAAATTTTTTCTTTTTTTCTTTTTTTATTTTTTTCGGCACCTAAAAAAATAAAATTTCGCTCAAAGTGGGTGGCCATAGGTATTTTAAGCCATTCTATAAAGTTTTGAAATTTTTACTTTGTTGCTTATTTTTATTTTTTTTGGCATATAAAAAAAATTAAATTTCACTTAAAGTGGGTGGCCACAGGCATTTTAAGCTATTTTGTGAAGTTTTAAAATTTTTTATTTTTTTTCGGCACCTAAAAAAATTTAAATTTCACTCAAAGTGGATGACCACAAGTATTATAAGACATTCTGTGAAGTTTTGAAATTTTTGATTTTTTGCTTTTTTTTTATTTTTTTGGCACCTAAAAAAATAAAATTTCGCTCAAATTGGGTGGCTACAAGTATTTTAAGACATTATGTGAAGTTTTTAAATTTTAGATTTTTTGATTATTTTTTAATTTTTTTTTGCAACTAAAAAAATTAAATTTTGCTCAAAGTGGGTGGCCATAGGTTTTCTAAGCCATTTTGTGAAATTTTGAAATTTTTTATTTTTATTTATTTATTTTTATTTTTTCGGCACCTAAAAATATTTAAATTTCATTGAAAGTGGGTAGTCACAGATTTTAAACCATTCTGTTAAGTTTTGAAATTTTTGATTTTCTGCTTTTTTTTCTCACCTCAGAGATCGTGACTTCCTTATGAATATGTGAGTTGAAGAAAATGAATTTCTCAGAAACGGTTCTCACTTTTGTTCTAGAAATGAAAAATCAACTTTTTTTTTGTTCTCATTTCTGGTTTTAGAATTAGTTTTGGAAGCAAACTTGTTCCGGAAATAGAAAAATGAAATTGCGTTACCAAACGGGTTTCTGGTCCAAAACTGATTATGGGAAAAAAAAAACCAGTTCTGGACATAACCAGAATGGTTTTCATGCAGCACCTTAAGATTTCTTTTTTTCCAATCAAATAAAAGAAACGAATCTCACGGAAGGATATGATTGCACAACTTTTACAATTTTTGGGACTTTGAAAAGTTTGAGACTCAATCGCATATCGTCAAAAACTATTGAATGCTTGTTTTTTAACGATAGATTTATGCAAGGAACATGGGCAGACTTTGTGTTTTCTTGTGAGACTGATATGAGACCTACATTATTCAACGACTTGTAATAATATGTGCATCCGAAGACACATGCCCTACCGATTTAACTTCTTACAGTAAACTCTTATAAGCATAGTTCAAGAAATTATTGACATGGATCAGGAATCATGTGTACCATATCGTGAGTCTCAGTCTGATTAGCAAAGTTCCTAAAGATAGACCCATCAAGACAAGTTGCTTAGATCCTTAATGCTGAACTTCCACAAGCATATAGTATATAACATTCAGGAAAATCCGCTAGGAATCTGCCCCAAGAAACAAAGAATCAAATCGAAGACGCTTAGGGAGTATTTGGCAAGTTGCCAAATAGTTTCTGCTTTTTTGTTCTCAGAATCAGTTTTAGAATAGAAATCTGTTTGGTAAATTTTTTGTTCCCAGGCATAAATTTGCAAAAATTTGCTCCAAGAATAAGTTTTGAACAGAATCAAGAAGAAAAAAAAAGTAACTTTTTGATTTTGGGAAAAAAAAAGAATCAAAACCAACAACAAAGCTTTCTTCTCTTGCCCATAGCTCATTCTACTTGTAGAGTTCACAGCTGCTACTCCTTCACTGACGAGGCTGCTCCTTCTCATTCAAGATGAGTTCTTGTTGATGACTTGCAACTATAGAGGGAGGCCATCGCAGCGGCGCTCGCTCAAGTAACCATTGCCAATCTGGGCAAGGGCTCGCTCGAGCGAGTGCTGTTGTGCTTGCCGATCTGGGCGAGGCAAGGCTCGAGTGAGTGCTGCCCTCGTCTAGATGGGTGAGGGCTCGCTTGAGCGAGCACGATCCTCGCCGATCTGGGCAAGGGCTCGTACGATAATTCAATAAGAAGCAATCTGGGCAAAGGCTTGCCGAATGAAACAATTCAATTGAAGAGATAACCCAGTAAGAGGTGATTTCTGACAATACTATTTGAAACAGAGAGAGTTGTTGGTGTTGCTCTTGCTCTTTCCGGAATTTTCCTTCTATTATTTTGTGTGCTTTGCTGTGTGAGAAGATTATGAGTTGATGTCAAACTTCTAGCGCGAACGTGTTAGCCAGTTTTGTTCGTTTTTGTGAAGTTTCTAGCTTCTCTTTTTTTTTTATGCATTTGCCACTTGAGGTTCTGGTGAGGTGAACTCGCTGCGACATTGTTGAATTCGAGCTTATGGTAAATTTGCAAGTCGATTCTGGCATTGCTTGCTTACCAATCCTTTTGAAGGATCCTGAGGCAAATGGCCGGTCAGGTATTACAGTGGCTGTTGATTGAGCTTCATGAATATCTACTAGTCTTTTTCCTTTTGGTAGAGAAGCTCATTTTTGTTGTAATTTACAGTCAGTGACTTGGACTTGGGTGGGGTTGAGCGGTCCTGGAAGCTACTTTGTTATAGTATTTCCTTTGGCTTTTATGTGTAGTTTGATTGTGGATGTCAATGGTGCAGGTCATCTTGTTTTGGATTTAAATATTATTGAATTGCTTGATAATTGATATGCACATTATCAATCTCTTCCACTAGATTTTAGGAGGTCGAAAATTTGCTTTATTGGAATATATGACAATGTAGTAGCTTTCACTTTAATTCTACATGCACTGCATTCAATTTTTACATATTGGGAACTCTATTGCAAGGACCACCACTTCTTAGAATCCTCAGGTTTTTTATACTTCATCCTGTTCTCTTTGTTCATGATGTGTGAGGAATCATTTTTGTTGACCATCACCATCTATTAACAGTGCTTAATTTACGGTGGTGATATTTCACATAGGTTCTTATATCTTTCTTTAAGAAGGGAATTTTCAACTACTTCTCCACAAAATGCATCAGCTGGGAAACCAGGAAAGCCACCTGAGTCAGCTATTCATTACCAAAGTTCATTTTGGGAAGTGTTGTTGTTGGCACTGCTTTCATGGTGGCTTGTTAATCTGGCTACTTAGATCATATGCTCAGTAAAGAGAAGCATGATTCTCTGGAGACCTTAGGGATTGGTCTTGATCTGAAAAATCAGGATGCAATTTCTCAAGATGCAAAGTCCACCCATCATTTTGAAGGTGAAAAAGTTTTAACTGGTAGTGAAGTGCCCAAAGATTTGAGTGCTCAAAAGGGTGATGGCCGAAAGGATGAAATGCCATGACTGATACAGATTTTGAAAGAGTAGATTTAGATTTTGATTATGGATATTCAGATGACCATGATGTTGTAAATACAGGGGCGAGTGCTTCAAATGATAATGCATTTCCTTGACATGGCATGTTTAGGTGATGAAATAACCATGAGTTTAAGAAATAGTTAGGGAAGATTGTAATATTTAAGGATAACTTGTTTCTTTCCTTGGGACAGATGCGGTCATGTTCTCCTTTTAATTGAGAAAGATCTACTTTGATGTGATTTTTTTTTATTTATAAAATTGTTAATACGTCTCTTTTACATTACTCTCAACGCGAAAATAGATAAGTTATGGTCATTTTTTTTCTTTTCAATTTTAAACAAATTAAGGTTAAAAAACTTAAATTGGGACACTAAAGGACTTTTCAAATATATGTTTACCAAACAGCATTTCCCCCAAGCTGCATCCCAAGGGATTTTTTAATTATAGTTTACCAAATAGTATTTGCATTTCACCAAACCCCTTTAGGCTAAAGGCCTTTGCATTTCCTTAAGGATGTTCCCCCAAAGCCGAACCAAACAGAGCCGATGATGAGATAGGATCCTTATGTGTCTTGAGTTTTTATGTGCCTCTCTTGTTTAAGTACAACCTTTAGGCTATACACTTATGCACGGAGTGATGAATTTCAATAGCGTTTCTTGTATTTATCCTCATTCTCCTTTGTTAGATTATCGACTTTGGATTGAAGAACATTAGCCATCGACCAAATGCTCAACATTTTGAGCCTTAACATTTCCCTTTCAATGGACATCTTATGAATCTCCTCTTGCAAACTGCGAATGAAGTCCAAGCATTCAAGAGGCATTGTTGCATTGAGATTGGCGGGGGCAAAAGTCGAGAGAGGATTACGAGGTCCTTCTTTTATATCAAGTGATTCTATCAAAGAATACTCCGCCATTTATATACCAAGTATATACTATGTTTAAACATATCACGATGTATATATGAGGAACACTTATAGGAGCGACAGAGGGAAAAGTTTATACCAACCATATATCATATTTATACATATCACCATGCATATACCAAGTATATACATATCACCATGTTCACCATGTTTCCTTCACTTACAAGAAAAAAATAAATTGGTAAGTGCTCCATGAGAATTAAATACCAAGTTTTAAAAAGCACTTGAAAAATATTTGAAATAGAAATTTTCTGCAGTTACCAAACGCATTTATATTCTTTTTCTATTACAGGAATAAAATTTTTAGGTAGTTACCAAATGTCTTCAAATGTTCAGAAATTATTCCCTGGCACAAAATAAAAAGGAATTATTTTTTAGCAGAATTAGTTCCCGAGCACAGAATGGTTGCCAAATGCACCTTTAGAATCCTTCATCATTTCATGTCATCGCTTCTATTGATCGATGTGGGGAGCAGTGGGCATGAGGCACGAGTAACCAGCACTCTCGATGCCTCACTCCTAGCGAAACAAGGGTGAGGGGCAAGGCAATTGGAGGGGTGGGTTTGGCATTAGAACCCTTAATCAGCTTTGTCTGTTTATGTTAAAATATATATTGGCTGCAAGAAATATCATATAGTCTAGATTGTTATACCACGTAATCTAACAAAATCCATTACCCACATAAGCCGATAAGTTATCTCGATAACGATAGCACATGGATAATTTTAAAGTAGTATAATTTATAATTAAAAGGAAAAAATTCAAATCAATACCCAAAGTGGACATAGTGTCAAATACGGGCCTAAAGTGCTTAATCAATCTTAAATAAGGATCTGAAGTGCCCAATTAGTCTCAAGTAAAGGCCTGAGTTTGTTGGCCGGTCAAATACTCACCGGTTGGCAAGCACGTCGCTGTTACGGTGACAGGAATAAGGGCAATTTCGTCTTTTATTTTTTAAATTTGTTTCTTTTTTAAATTTTTTTGTTTTTTTTCTTTTCCTTTTCCTTTTCCTTTTCTTCTTTTTTTTTTTCCTCTTTTCCCTTCGCCAGCCATAACCGAGGCCAGCAGAGGTTGCCTTTGCCGGCATCGGGCGAGAGCCACCCTTGTCGGCATCGGGCGAGAGCCACCCTTGTCGGCATCGGGCAAGAGCCACCCTTGCCTAGGCTGGGCGGGCAAGAACGACCCAGGGTCGTGTGAGGGTCGCCCTCGCCAGCATCGAGCGAGAACCACCCTCGCTTGTCGCTGGATTCGGAGAGCAAGATTGTTGTCGCCCTCGTCGGTGAGAGCAGCCTCCGCTCGAGGCCGGCAACCTCTACCAGCCTCGGCTATGACCGGCGGAGGGAAAAGAGAAAAAAAAAAAAAAAGAAGAAAAGGAAAAGGAAGAAAAAAAGAAAAAAATAAACAAAAAAATAAAAGACAAAATTGCCCTTATTCCGATCGCTGAAACAATGATGTGCTTATTGGCTGGTGAACATTTAATCGGTCGGCGAACTCAGGCCCTTACTTAAGACTAATTGGGCATTTCGAGCCTCTATTTGAAACTGATTGGACACTTCATACATTTATTTGGCACTATGTCCATTTTGAACCCTTTTTTGAGAAAATGACCTAATTTTGGATATTGATTTGAAATTTTCCCTAATTATAATGAAAACTTAATTAATTACGTATCTTTTAATATATAGTTTGAAAACATTAATGAAGAGTTTTTTTGCCATCCAGTACCTACGTGGTCTTTCCCTACGACCGGAGCTGATTTTATCAAAGCCTTTTTAGCAAAGATTCAAAAGACCGAATTGACAAGGATTTGGATGCAAACCTGTAACATGAGACCAAAGGAGAGGTGGAACAAGAAAAAAAAAAAGAAAGAAAGAGGAGTTGGAATTATCTCACTTTTTTACTTTTCAAAATAAATTTTTTAATCACAGTACATGTATATGGAGTGACTACCCTTTTTTTTTTTTAATACAAAACCACCCTTTTATCTCACTTCTCATTAGGGATGTGCAATGGGAACCACTTAAACAGGAAACCGCTCGGACTGAACCAGATTGGCCGGTTTTGAGAGGTTCCCAGAATGGCCAATCCGGTTCCTGGTTCCATAAAATTAGAACTGGTGATGGAGGGTCCAAATCTCGGTTCTAGAGTAAGAACCGAACTGCTATAATCGGGAATCAGACCGATTTTTTAATGGAGAAATCAAAATAAACATCTTTTTTTCATCTTCTTCATCTCCATGGAGTCTCCACTTTCACACATAGTGCCATCCCCCTACCCTACAAAATGAAAACTTATGGATAGTAACGTCATATAAATTTCTAACATATGCTTTTACATACAATGATACTTCCATCTTTTCTAGCTTATCGATGGACGGAAGAGACCCTCGACCATTGAACGGTAGTAGAAAAAGAAGTGGCGGAGGACGGATTCCTTCATCACGAGGTGACGAGTTTCAACTTTTCACACCTTATTTATCTCATTTTTTTTTTTTGTAAGCAATTCTTTACAAAGAGAAGGGTAAATGTCGAACCAGTTTATTGAAAGGGAGAAATCTAATCAATGAAAGGGAATCATTAAAGAATTTATAGAGCCTAATGATGAACTCAATTTTTCCATTTGTCCTTCTCTTTATAAATCTCCCTCCATGATCCCATCGATCAACACATTTGGTAGAGGATCTCATCTACGGATCTGTATAGATCAGGGTCAGAAAAGCAAAGTTCAATAAGTATACTGTTTCTAGTCCAAAAGGCATTGGATCCAAAGGGCCACACAGTTAAGAAGGAACCATGGAATAAAGGGAACTTTTGAAGAGAAAACAGATCTTCAAAAGGTTCATTCTACTGAAAAGCAGTGGCTAGGATCATTTTGGCGATAATAGTGGAATATTCCCAGATATAAAGGAGTAGACACATCAAGCATGAATTTTGATTGGCGTGCTAAGTCGTACATGCAGACTCCATTTGTTTTGCGAAAAATGAATGATTTGAAAAATATTTTTTCTAGAAGTGATCGCTCATGTTGCTTGCAATAATTAGCCAATAAAAAAAATTTCAACATCAACAGAAATTAGGTCTAAATATTTTCGTAAACAATGAAAAGAATTTTATTCATTCATTTTTGTAAGCGATATTGGAAAAAAGTTTTCCAAATTATTAATAGGTCGCGCTTTTTCCACTCCCATTTTGGCTAAAATACTCCTCAACGTGATAATCTGACTATATTGCCCTTTGTGATCTCACTTTTTAGCATTTCTCTTTTGCCGGTATTTTAAGAAAGTGTTGTAACATTTTTTCTCCTTGTGTCCCTTTTCTTTTATTTATTATTTTTTTTTTTTGTGGGTTCCACTTTCATTTTCCTTGTCATTCTTCCTTTTCTACATTTTCTCTCATGTAACCACTCAGAGCAATATAGTGGTAGAGAAATGGAGATATCCATGCTTGTGTAGGTAGAGGCAGCTGAACTAATTTTCATGACTCACGATAATACCTTATTGAGTTGACTGAGTAAAGGCTTTGCGCTACATGTCTTATGACAGCAAGGGGATGGTGTTCGTGAAGAGTGGCGCATACTGGTGGGGCATGAGGAGGTTGTGCACTCTGCATTTGATGAGGTTGGTGAAGGTGGAGTAGTTTGCGCCGATGAGGAGGCCGAGCTAGGAAGGGTGATAGGGAGGTTGAGGGCATACTCTCCGCAATTTAAAAAACTTCATCGAAAAACCCTTCGACACACAAAAGTAGCGTTGCTCACAATCAATTTTCTTGCTTTCTCCCCATCTAGCTATCGAAAACATCCGTCGACCAATTTGCTAAATTTCCTGGCAAAGAGCATAAATTACATTAAGGTTAAGCAAATAAAATCGATAGTAGCAAAGACGAAGGTGGTCAAGGAGAAGGGCTTCGTCGATATCCCGGTGGCAGGTTGATGTGGCTCTGCCTAGGATATGTGAGCACAGGGATGTGACCTTCATAATTCTCCATTTCTCTACCTCTTGAGAGAGAATAGGGTTTGACAATAAAAAATAGAGTACATGGAGGAGAACAAAATTGAGGAAAGTGAGTGCGGAACCCACAATAAATGAAATAGGAAATCAATTAAAAAAAAAGGGACAAATGGATGCTAAAAAGTGGGTCCCACAAATGCCAATATTGTCATAACATTACGCAAATGAGTGTTTTAGCTATAGAGAGAGTGAAAAAAGTGTGACCCTTATTAATTGTCAGCAAAACAAATGGAGCCATAATTAATTCACCATTATTTTGTCAAAAGGATGATAAATATTTAAGTGATTTTGAAGGAATCCCCTAAAATTTTTAGATGGAGTTGTTCGAACCTACGCATACATACCATGAATTAACCTTAAAATTCCTCAATATATTAAGGAAGAAAGCCACGAAAAAT
This sequence comes from Syzygium aromaticum, assembly GCA_024500025.1. Taxonomy (NCBI): domain Eukaryota; kingdom Viridiplantae; phylum Streptophyta; class Magnoliopsida; order Myrtales; family Myrtaceae; genus Syzygium; species Syzygium aromaticum. The sequence continues at coordinate 11,566,201 of CM044890.1, forward strand.
TTTAAATAATGTTCATTGTAACACGTTTACGTTGCTGTGATGTCAAAAATCACAAATTATGCCTATTGTGATAGATTACTCTAAACTTTTTCTTGTGATCTAAAAAACCCAAAACTTGTACTCATGTAGCATATTAACCCCCTGTCAAGATTTTTGTTAGATGATTTTTCAGCCGAAACAATGTTGTTTTCATTTCACTTAAACCACATGGGTGCCATATCAATACTGTTTGCTTTTCGGTATTCATATAAACAGTTTTTTAACAGTTCTCATACACGGAATTTTAACAGAAAGTAAATATGTCACATAATTACTGGCTTGGGATTTTTGGTTTCACAAAAAAATTAGAATAAATTTGTTATAGTAGGCATAATTTGGAGTTTTTAGTGATTTTTGCCTATATATTAAACAGCTTAGTGTTGGTATTAAGTTACTATCAAATTATTCCTATTTCTCTATTTCTAGAAAATATATTTTATTATAGTTAAATAGTTTTCTATAACCTTTCCATGACAAAAGCAGGAAGCATTTCGAGAAATGATAAAGAAACGATATTTGGCTTGATAAATCGAATTAATTAATTACGCCTGTTATGTTTATATTATATCATAAGTTAGAACTCTTATACCTGATTATGGGCCGGGCCATCCATGGGCCCATCCAAGGTTGTTCACGCCACGAAGGTTCTGATTGGGCCGAAAACAAGGTAGCCTAGCCCGAAAGAAGAAGAAGTAGAAGAATATATATATATATATATATATATATATATATATATATATATATATATATGATTTATCTTAATCTAAATGTCTACGTTAGTGATTGTTAAAATAAGAGTGAAAGAGTTCGGTTGCTTCTATGTCTAAGAAATAATCAATGAAGTCTATGATTTCGCAAGCGGTTTCTGTCTGTGGTGATTAATATTTTTTCAATCGATATGAAACTTATCAAGAGATTAACTAAAATAATTCATGAACGCAAAAGTAAATTAGCCAGAAAGGAAATGAGGAATATAAAATTAGTAATCAGATGAGACGGAAATACGATGGAGTTCGAGTCCAGAAGGGAAGCTGCGGGAAACAGCAAGAATGGATGGAGAGGAGTTACTATCTACGCCATCAAGAGGGTGCTCAATGGAGAAAAAGGTGAGGGAAAGTCCACGAGACTTCATAGATTCTTTGCCCGAGGATGACGACTTGTTTTGCCATGTTAGATCTTGAGAAAAGATACGTTATTAGCGATCCGAATATTTGCCCTGAAATGGCCGAAATTCGCATCTTCATCGCACGATTAAATTTATCTAACGAGCTTGAATTTTTAAGACGAAATCGTTTCTAATAACCATTTATGCTGAATTTCCACACCAACATCCGCGCCAGGCAAGTCGCTTGCCTCGTGTGTTTCCCCATCAGCAATGTAACGCGATATTGGACAAAAATTGATTAGGGGAAAATAAGATTTTTTTGCTGCACGAAAATTAGTTTATGATAGATGCCTTGCGGACGTATCATTTTGAAATTTCCTATAACATTATTCTGGCTAGAGGAGCGAATGTGTTACATGTATACAAATTTGAGATTTTTATCGGTATTATCTCAAAATTAAATAAAAATAAGGGAAAAAATCACAAAAAATTTCAAATTATGTCATCTGTGACGCATTTACCCGAACTTTTTTTTGTGACATCAAAAACTTCAAACTATACTATTTGTAATACATTTTCTTTATTGTACTTTAGTCCAAGGATATTTTCGTGTTTTTTGCTTTTTTTTTTCCTTTCCGGCAAGGGCGGTCCTCGCAGGCGCCGCCCTCGCCAGCGTCGGGTGAGGGCCGCCCTCGTCGGTGTCGGGTGAGGGCGGCCCTCGCCATAAAGGTAAAAAAAAAAGTAAAAAAGACGAAAATGCCTATGGACTAAAGTACAATGGGGTAAATATATCACAAATAGCATAATTTGGGATTTTTGATGTCACAAAAAAAAGTTCGAAATAAATGTTACATGTGATATAATTTAGGGTTTTTGGTGGTTTTTTCTCTAAAAATAAAAGAGCTAGAAAATGGGGGTTGAAGAAAAAAAAAACAGCCGTAGCCCCTCCTCAGTCAAAAGCCCTAGCTCAGTCCCAGAGGCAGCTCTCTCCCTCCAACTCCTCCTCCTCTTCTTCTTCTTCGTAGCGAAGCTCGCGTTCGTTAGAGTTCGCGCCATCGACCGACGGTCAGTGCTCCAGCTTCAAGCTTCAATCTTTTTGCTCGTTTCGATTTCTCTGTAAAATGCGCGCGATACCCATTTCGTTGTTTCTATCGCTATTTTAATTTTTCTTTTTCTCTGTGATTTCTTGCAATCGTTCGATGAATCTTTGTTTCGAGAATGTTGGTCGATGGAACCTGTCGCCGTCGTAGTTACGGTCGCTTATTTCTCCCTGTACAGATACTTTGGTCGTCCTCTCTCTTGTCTCCCACTCATCAGCAGGTCAGTTATCTGTCGCTGCTGCCAAAATTTCATTCTTTTTCCGTTGCTGGGGATATGAATTTGAAGCATTTAGTGTCCAGACGAACGATCGATAGTTTGTCTAGACTGAATCATACGAGAACACTGTCGCGAATTGCCTGTTCTCAAAGAAGCGTCTTTTGCGTCCATTCGCGGGTGTCTCCTCCTAGATGCGAACCGTGTGGTGGTGGGAAGAATGCTTCCTTCAATGACCCGAAACGCCCCGGTTTTAGCTTCGCCTTCGGTAGGAGCATCCATGCTCTGCAAGAAGCTAATGCGATCGATTCTGAGGATGATGATGGGACCATGAATGAGTACTTGTCCCGTTTTGTCTGGATTATGCGCGGAAAGCTCGATGAAGCTTACCCAGATAGCGATAAGCAGACGGTCAATGGGATGCTATTGATCATTGTTGAGAGCGTGGTGGCCGAGATGGAAAAAGGTGGCCTGCAGAGTAAGATCAGCGGCGATGCAAGCCTTCCTTCCCAAGATCTCAGTGAGGATTTGTGGAAAACAGTGTGGGAGGTCAGTAACAAGGTTTTGGAGGATATGGAGAAAGAGAGGAAGAAGGAAAAGATGAAGGGGTTTATGCAAGACGAGGAAGTTAAGGAAATGTGTAGATTTGCGGCCGAGGTGGGGATTCGTGGGGATATGTTGAGAGAGCTGAGGTTCAAATGGGCACAAGAGAAGATGGAGGAGAAGGAATTTTACCGGAGTTTGGAGCGTTTAAGAGAAGAAGCACTGAAAGAGGAAAAAGAAGATGCAGGGGACAGAGACAAGGCTGAAGCTATTGGAGTGGATATTGCGGTTGGTGATGGTAAACCTAAGGTTGTTTCTCTTCCAAAAAGACGTGGAAAGTTCAATTACAAGATATATGGACTCGATCTTTCAGACCCAAAATGGGCTGAAGTGGCTGACAAGATCCATCAGTCTGAGGAGATCACTTGGCCACAGGAAACTAAGCCAATTTCTGGTAAAAGCAAGCTCGTGACTGAAAAGATTCTTTCGATGAAAGAGGAGGATGACCCTTCCCCACTTTTGGCTGAATGGGTGGAGCTTATGCAACCTAATAGGGTTGATTGGACAGCTCTCCTCGATAGACTGAAAGAACAAAATCCGCGCATGTATTTAAAGGTCAGGATTCTTCATCTCGGAATTTTAGTTTATAGTGATGGTATGCCAGTACCAATACTAGACCAAATATTCATGGTGGGATGGCTTGCAGATTGTTTTTTGGATTACCTGTTTCCATGATCATTCCGGGAATTTTCTCTCTCTGTTGTCTGTGGATTGTGCATACATATTATATTGTCTTATGGATCTTCTGCTTAAATTCCATATTGTCATTGAACATGAATTGCCAATCTGATGATTGGATAGGATATGCAAACAGAGAACTTGATTTTTGTGTTCACTAGAGGACAGTATAGGGCTGTTGTGACCAGACAACATGCAATCATATCTTTCGTTGAAATATTCGGCTTGATGCGTAGTTTTTTATTCTTATATACATTAAAGTGCATCAAGGGGTGCCTTCCATTTACAACCTAGACTTAAAAAAATATGTAAAAGATTCTGGGAAAGACTGAGTGTTCAAAGAGCTACCAACACAATGCAAAACAATAAGGTGGTAGGCAAATTGTTGTTTACAACAATTATAGGACTTCCCTCAATTTTGAAAGCCCTCCCATATCTTTCCTTCCGTATAACCTGAAAATCTTCAGATTTACAACCTATTTCTTTCCACTGCTAGATGTATGTGAGTCCGAGTGTTCAGCTTTAGCGCATTTTCCTCAATTCCTTTTTTCTAGCAGCACTTTTGCTCTAGTTCTTAATAATTTATGAAAGGGCATCTCAAGCATCATTCATGAGTAACATTTGGTTCTTGCTCTGAAGGCTAGGGCTGGTTCTTATCTGAGACACGACTTGTGGTACTTTGTAGTTTGTACGTTGAGAGCTGCACACTTTCTGCAGTGCTTGGTTCCTGCTGATTTCTTCTCCCTGTGCCAAGTAGAGCCAGTATGTATCACTCGAGATAGATGATAAGTACTCACTTATTCTAATAATAGCCAAGAAGTGAAAAATATGTATTAAGATCCATTGTTCTCTCGAACAGATAAACCTTTGTACAAATTCACCTTCTGATGTTTCATCAGCAGATTATACATCAGAGAGTGTCTTCTTGAGGAATTTCATCACTGCCGTGGTCAGGTCACTGGTTGAGTCTTATCTTACTGAATATTTACTGTATGGGGAAAAGGTTTGGCCTTAGTGGTATCCACCTTCATAATTGTGACGATCCAAGAGATCTTGGGTTTGATTTCGATCTTCCCCCTCTCCCTACTGGCCTCTCAAACAATAATCAGGTAGAGAACGGTTCTTCCTTGAAGGAGTGACATATATTGAAGCGCATTTCACGTGGATATTACCACTCGCTTGCTTGCTCGATTCTATAACACTATCCATTCTATAAAGACATTAGAAGGGAAGAAAAGAGCATGTCAATAAGCATAGTCTAAATAAGATTGCCATTTTTCCCTACCAGTTACTTCCATTTAGTGGTAACTTCACATAAAGATTATCTAAACTGGGTAGGTTGACTGATTGATGAAATTAAAAGTCTAAATCTATATAATAAAGTGATATCGTAAGTTCATTCATTCAAGAATTGTGACATCTAACAAAAACTAAAACCTTTGTATTTTGACAATTAGGCAATCCTGTCTTTCTTTTTGGTTTTATCTTGTTCATCTTGCCATCAGTTAAAGGTTTTCCTCTTAACTGTTTCAGTTTTCTGAATGGTAATAACTAAAGGCTAATCAAAACTCCAGAAGAGTACTAAAAGCGACCTTAGTTTTCGAATTTATCTCTATATTTAAGCTTTAAAGAAACTCTTTTTGTATACTTTGAGGGTAATAAAGCTCCAGAAGAAAGCATGCGGGGGGAAACTTATGTTTTCTTAAACATCTCCATAAGCCATAAAAAAAACTCTGTCCCTGACTTTGTTCCTAAACCTCAAGAACAGGAAGCATGTTTGGCTATATATGTTTATCTTTTGTTTTTGATTGATCGCTACATCTTTTAATCATTGTGAAAGGTGGGAGAGCTGTCACAAACTGGCAGGGTCACATGTCAACTCCTCAGTGGCTTTTCACTGTGCAGCAAAATACATATGCAGTATTACATTAGATTAGATTAGTTGGATCAAAATTTTAGTAAGGAAAATACCTACTTTAGCAAGTGTTGATTTTCTATCTGACATGACTAATTCTTAAATGAATGAAATTCGAGAGGAAACACTCATCTGACCTTTACTGCATTAAGCTCATCCATTGTCACTTGTTTGCATCATATAAAGTTAGTCCTCAGTAGTTGAATGTTTAGAACTTTACCAAGGGCAAGATTTTCCTTTTCAATTACAGTACTGCAGTGCGATGTCATCAGTGGACCTGCTTATTTAAAGTTCAAGATCGCAATTCGGTAATTTTTTAGTGTTTTGGCATGTAGGTAGCAGAACATTTATTGAATGAAGAGTCTTTCCAAGCAAATGTTCGCGATTATTCGAAGCTTATTGATGCCTATGCTAAAGATACCAGCCTCGAAGATGCGGAGAGAATCCTCAAGAAGATGTATGAAAATGGTATCCCACTAGATATTCTGACGGCTACCATTCTTGTTCAAATGCATTGTAAGGCAGGGAAACTTGACCGAGCTAAGGAAGCATTTGAAAGTTTAACGAAACAAGGCTTCCGACCAGATGTGAAGGTCTACAACTCGATGATCATGGCTTATGCAAACGCTGGCCAGCCAAAGATGGGTGAGCACTTAATTAGAGAGATGGAGGCGAGAGACATGAAACCCTCAGAGGAGATTTACATGGCATTGCTTAGGTCATTTGCCCAAGATGATAATGGTGATGTTGCTGTCGATGGAGCCAACAGAATCACTACTACCATGCAGTTTGCCGGGTTCCAGCCAAGTTTGGAGTCTTGCACATTGCTTGTTGAGGCATATGGGCAGGCAAAAGACCCAGATACGGCAAGAAGCAATTTCGATTACATGATAAAATTGGGACACAAGCCTGATGACAGGTGTACAGCTAGCATGATTGCGGCTTATATGAAGAAAAATTATCTGGATAAGGCCTTGACTCTTCTATTACAACTGGAAAAGGATGGTTTTGAACCTGGAGTCCATACTTACGCCGTCCTTGTAGATTGGTTGGGGAAGCTGCAATTGATTGATGAAGCAGAGCAAGTATTGGATAAAATAGCACTACAAGGCGAGGCTCCTCCTTTTAAGGTTCACATAAGCCTCTGCGACATGTACTCAAGGGCTGGCATGGAAAAGAAGGCTCTTCAAACTCTTGGTGCTATTGAGGCTAAGAAGGAGCAGTTGAATTCGCATGATTTTGAAAGAGTTGTGAATGGGCTTATAGCCGGTGGCTTCATTCAGGAAGCTCAGAGGGTGTGTTTATTGATGGAAACGCAGGGTTTTGTGCCACCAAAGCCGCTTCAGGTCGCTTTGTTGGCATCTCAAACTTTTGGCCGCAAGAGACCCGGTTTAAGATGAGAGCAGCTGGTGTCACTGGTGTATCTCAAGTGTTTGGCCAGACGACGAAGCACACTCAAGACTCCTTGTAATGGCTGGATTAGTTACCTGGGTTGAGTTGGACACTGATGTCGTGAAATGTAGCCAATCAAACTATGGAGTGTCCATGATATCAAGAGCTCTACTTTGCTTGTAATCTTTGGAGGATTCACATTTTATTTTGCCTGTTTTGCTTCTTCCTTTCTGATGGTCCAGTGATTTAGTTGACAGGTTTTTGTGTTCGTAATTAGGGCAGGTTGTTTTGGCAACACTATCTTATGGGGCTCAAAGTAGCTCACATGTTGCGCCTCTTTAGGGAACAGGAAAAATCGGAGTGATGCCTCTAAGTCTCTATACAAATTCATGCTTCAGCTTTTTGTGAACCGTCTTTTGCTAATTTTTCCTCGTGACTGCTACAGATGGATATCTAGTTTAGCATGCAATTGTGTTGGATCTGATGCCACGCTGCTGTATGCATTCCCCGTCCGCTGTGCCAAGCAGCCAAAGAGACATCGAAAAATCGTTTAACTCTACTTACTCAGAAAAGAATGAAGCTTTGTAACGTACAGACGCTTTCGCACGTTTATTGGGCAGATTGAAGCAAGTTCCTTTCTTGGATGACTGGATGGAGGGAAGGAATATTGCAAAGGATGGTTCCCAGTGACGAGAAGAAATGAAAAGTCGTATAAACTGTACTTAGAAAGGAATGAAGCTTTAGGATACAGGATACGTTTGCAAACACATATTTTGCAGATGCGAGATACTAGAGCCGATCTACATATTTGAGCAGTCCAACCAGACAATATCGATAATCGAAGCAAGTTCCTTTCTTGGATGACTGGATCGAGGGAAGGAATATTGCGAAGATGTCGAGCTGCTATTTGATTATGCCTTTTCTGTTCGCATGTAGCGGATGGTTTTCCTAGTGACAAGAAATGTATATGATCGTGTGGTGTCTAGAGCAAGTAGGGGATTGAAAAGAAGGAACTTCTCCTGTTCTTTTCAAATTTTCTTCACGGAAAAGGCAAATCCAAAGCAAAGCGGTTGATATACTAAACCTCCCAGAGAAGGTAACATATAGGCAAAGCATCCCATGTAACTCAAAAACCAAAAGAAAGCTTTTGCACATCTGAGAGGCAAAGAAGCTCGGAGAGAGTGTCTCCGAAGAAAATTGCACCACAAAAATTCCAAGAGTTTTCTCAAGTATCCTGAAGAAACCTGCGCATATATATAAGAGGAATACTCTCAAACCCATGTGCATCTAGTCTGCAGACCAAATATCAATCTCTTCTCATTCACCAGAGCTTGTTCACTTCTCTAGTCACACATGGCTGAACAACGACAACCGTTCTTCCGCTTCCGCGTCCCATGGCTTTTGGGGACTTCCGCTTCCCGTGCCAGGACTGGAACCCAACCTCCTCGCCTCACAAATGGAAGTACGGCCCCTTCCCAGCCAACAGCCCCCACTTCTGTTCCCCGTCCACCATTTAGACCTGCTGGAATAGCCCAATCGCCGCCGCCGTCACCGCCTCCCCTTCCAGCCCGAGTCCCATCGCCACCTAGGCCATTATCTCAACCACAATCTCCACCAATAACGCGTGCAGCCCCAGATTCCACCATCGCTCCTAAACTCGAAGAGCCAACCCTAACAGCAGATCATCCACAAGCCGAATCCTCGCCAACGAGACAATCTTCAGCAGTGCCCCGAACTCCGCCTCCCTCTCCCCAAGTCCAAAAGCCACCCGAGGTAACATTACAACCTCAATCACCGATTCCTGTGGCCCCCGTGGCCAGCGCTGCTTCTCAGCCGACAACACCAACGCTGGCAAGACCTCAACTGAAAGCCCCATCCTTGCCTCCATCGCCTTCACCTAAACCTTCATCTCGTGGACCTTTCCTGCCCCGTTCAGGAGAGGAAACAGTGGCTGAACCTCAACCTTCTCTGTTGGCTCCCGAGCCGCCTAAAGAAACATTACCACAACCCTCTTCTCCAGCTCAGAAGGCAATTCCGCCGCTCCCAGAATCGGCAGCATCTTTGCCTCCACCACCCACTGAAAAGAGCTTGTTGCAAACTCCCATTTTTCAACCGCCATTGGAACCTCCACCTAAAGCAGAAATCAAAGATGAAAGTATCTCCAGGCCAGGAAATGACTATACCATCAAGGCTCCAGCAAAGCGTGATGCAACAACGATGCAGGTATCCCCTCTCACCGGAAGCGCAACTGCTAATATAGCCAAGATCGAGCCACCACCCCAGTCGGAGAGACTCGATCCCATGAGTACGAGAGGTGTTCATCCCGATCTGTCAGGTAAAGTATCAGAAGAAGCTAAGGAAACGAAGAATGACGAGGAACAATTCCCAAAACAAGAAAGGATTAGAAGCCAGGACAGCGAAGAAACGCTCCAGGGGACACTAATAGCAGGATCGAGGCTAGATACGCAAACCGAAGAGCCACCAACTGTTCCATCACCAGGAGAGCAGAAGCAGAAGCAGAAGCAAGAAACTCCCGAGGTGACATCAGCGACTACCTCTTCCGGTTCTCGCCGAAAGCACACCAAATCTCTCAAAAGTACACAATTTCCTAAAGGAAGGCACATGGTTAGTGAGTCTCATGACGAACCTGTTGCATCAAGAGGGGAGCAATCTTCCCTACCCACAGAGATAAGGGAAGAGATATCGAAGCTAGTTCACAAGTTGACGACCGGGCTAACGCAAAGGACTCCGGATGATAAGCCAATCAGCACAACAACCATGGCGGGCGAGAACAGAGGAGCCTTGATGCAGTTAACTTTGGAGTCGGCCAAAAAGGAGGGGTCAATTCACATCCACCGCGGTTACAAGACCGACCTGGATGAGAGTCTCGAAGCCCCCACCGATACGGAGGGGTCATCAAAGCAAGAAAGGCACGAAGGCCCCAAAACTGAACAAGAACCTGGGACAGAGGCTTTTATTAACAGCAATGTCCAAACTGTCAACAACTCCATGGTGTTTGAGAGCTCGATTTCCGCGAGGAACCCCGGCGTTCAGATGGAGCTCTCTCCCGACATTGCAGAAGAGGTCGAGCCGAGCAATCAGACTGAGACCTCAGAGACACGCAAGGCTGAATTTAGTCTCACTCCAAGCGAGATGCTTACCTATGAACCTACCATAAGGCGAAGGTGCCTGAGAGGCCTCTTCCTGGAATCAAGCGATTCAGACCTGGATAATCCTGCGAAGCCTCGGCGTCATGGCTGCCGCTACAGCTGCGGGGGGACAACCAAAGAGAAAGATGCCAACGTCCCTTGACTGCGCTCTACCTCTTGACTGAGACCGGCGCGCGCGAGCAAAATAGAAGTGACAATAAAAGTGATGTAAATGAATCACTGACAATAAGCATGCAGGATCGGCCACTGATTCATGCAATGTATCGGAATAGATCATAAGCCGAGTGACTTTGCGTATATTAATCATATCATGGCACCAACAACCTAGGATTTCAGGCTTCTTGTGCTGATGCTACATTGCAGAGTGTCTAGTTTGTGTATGCTGCAGCAACCAATTGATAGGGACTTCTGCATTTGGGAATTTGAAATGTTAAACTTGCTGTCAGCTGATGATTCTACCCATCAGAGATTATACTGGTAACCACAGGATTACGCGAAAACCAAGCATTTTCTAGAGGGAAATTGCCGAAAACGGCTAGCACGCGCGGTCCTTAATCCATAAAATGCTGCATATTACAAGAGCAATCGATTTGGAGTTTAATGTCTGATGTACTGTTATGTCTTGATCATTTACAACTTAATTTCAGAGGGCCTTTCTCCTTTATGTGCCTCCCTGCGTGTCTTTTATGTTTGGTTTCATGGTTAAGTACAGATTTAGTCCATTAACTTTCAGCGTTTGTGTGATTTGGTCCTCTAACTTTTGTTTTGTCCTATGAAGTCCTCTAATGTTTTACATTTGTGCGATTTGGCCCTCTAAGTTTTATTTTGTGCAATCAAGTCCTCCAACTTTCTAAATTCGTTGCAATCAAATCCTTCAATCAACCACTCTAACTAAACCATCAAATTGATTACTAACGTGACACTGCTTATGTGATAGAAAATGACAAGTGATGCTAATTTGGCGCCAAATAAGCATAAAACAAATGTGAAAAAACAAGAACAAATTCCTAAATTGACACTATTAGTTAATATGCGTTTAATAAAGCACTTGATTGCATAAATTGAGAAAGTTAGATGATTAGATTGCAAAAAACAAAACTTAGAGGATCAATAGCACAAATCCAGAAAGTTAGAGGACTTAATTGCACAAAATAAAATTTAGAGAACTGAATTGCACAAACGTTAAAACTCGGAGGACTAAATCTGTGCTTAACACTCAGTATTATTTCTCGTTCTTTACATTTTGTGGTTGCTGGTATGTACACAATGAATGGGTGGGTTGGACCAAATACAGACCTAAAAGTCTTCATCCAAACTTTTTCTCAACCAACATTAAATTCTAATGAAATAAAAAAAAAGTCGGACTTAGGTACGGTCTAAAGTGAGCCTATGTGGGCAGGTCCGAGTCCAATAAGGAACTCATTTGCCTAAGCTTTGCTGGTTTGTGCTTCGACCTTGTCAGCTCGGATGGACCCAACAGCCCGCCAACTCCATAATCATCAGGTCTACTCTTGCTTAAGTATTTAATCGTTGGGCATAACAAAAAGTACTATTTTCAATGAAGCATCAATGGGGCTAATACCGACCATCTCTTTTCCAAAAAACTTGGCACTTAGTGAAATTTTAACACACACACACACACATATATATATATATATACTGTAATTCTATGAATGCGACTTAAACTTTTTCTACGTCTCAAGATTCTCGTCCCCCTAGCTAGGGTATTCCGATCATCTGGTTCACTTCCGAAACTAAGATTTTGTTTCTGCTCCCGTTTATTAACAAATTATTGAGTATCTCCCAAGTATTTGTTTGAATCCACGAATGTAATCTCGGCGTGTTCGGAACGATTTTCCAGACCGATTTCCAGGTCGATCTCGATCTTAGTTCTTAATCGTCCCCACAGGACACGGTCAATAAAACCCTAATCCAAGCCAACTTCCAAATCCTTACGATATCTTCACAAACCAGTCACCAAAAAAAGTAGGAACGCCTGGGGACATTTCGTAGTCATATATATATGTGAAGACTTTTGTCCAATAACATTACACCTATCCATAACACTCGCGTTCGAAACATCGTCAAAGCACACGAACGCAGAACGATACGGCTTCCTAGGATTTGGGACACATTATCGCAAGCCGCCTCCATAGGTCGTATACCTCAACTCCTCGGACTATTATTATTATAATTATAATAATAATTACCACACTTACATGTAGACGTAACTTCAATTTGACATGAATTGGGAATGTATACAAAATCAGATTGGGTTCATTGACGGCTGCTTCTAGGCTTTAAGCCAAGAGCAACCGCTTAGTCCCTCTCGTACGTTTCCAATAATTGCTGATCGCCATCGTCGTTGTCAAGAAATCGGCCCCTCTCATTTCGCAATTCCGTCCCGAAGATGATGATCCTTATAAATAGAATAGAATCACAGGTCACACCAATCTAATTTGCTCAGATTTTTCGTCATCTTCGCTTTTCACATCATATAACTTCGACACCAATAATATACATTAGTAGGTGCAAATCTCGAGTGGCATCATGAGGAATCCTGGGCAATTCATCCTCGACTTCCTCCTGGCTCTTTTACCTACTTGCGCGAGCTTTTCCGAGGCGGGAAACGTGAGTCGAGCTCCTAGCGTCGCGCGCCTCGTCCAGGTCAACCCATCCGGAGAGGGAGACTTCACGAAGATACAGGACGCCATCGACGCCGTGCCCTTGAACAACTCGGAGCTCGTCTTCATACGGGTCGAGCCGGGGACGTACCAAGAGAAGATCGTGGTCCCGGCGGACAAGCCTTTTGTGACCCTGAGCGGGAGGAGCACGTCCAACACGATCATCACGAACGACGACAGCGGGGACATATTCGGGTCGCCCACTATTTCCGTCTTGGCTTCCGACTTTGTTGGCCGTTACCTCACGATTCAGGTTCACATGGACAGGCACTCTAAAAGCGACAACAAACTCTAAATTCGTCAGAGCAGTTATTAAGTATTGATTCATAACGCAGTTGCGAACGCAGGTGCACATTGTAATGGAACAAGACATAACGTAGAATGATGTTTCCAAAGTAGACGTGATGTAATCGAGCAATCAGATTGTGCGTGTATCTCACCTTTGATCGGCTCGATTTCGATGTTTTTGATGTTCAGAATACGCACGGGCCGGGAGCGAAAGCGGTGGCGCTGAGGGTGTCGGGAGACAGGGCGGCATTCTTGGTGGCATGCAGGATCACGTCTCACCAAGACACGTTGCTCGACGACGCCGGAAGGCATTACTACAGCAACTGCTACATCGAAGGTGATGTCGACTTCATCTTCGGCGATGCTGCTTCTCTCTTTGAGGTATCATTTCATGCCAACATCGTTTGAACTCCGTGGGGGCGAGATAGTTTTCGGAAAATATGATGGAGGGTCGACGGTTCTTTTCTCTTTCCTTCTCTTTTATTTGTAGAAATGCCAAGCGCATTCGGTGTCGCAAGGAGGAGGGACCATCACGGCCCAGCGCCGGGTGTCGCCGTCGGAGAATACGGGCTTCGTATTCCTGGGATGCGCCATCACGGGCCTCGCCGACACTTTCCTGGGCCGCCCGTGGGGCCCGTATTCGATGGTCGTCTTCGCCCTCTCTTACATGTCCAATGCCGTCCTCCCCCAGGGATGGGATGACTGGGGCGACCCATCCAACTAGAGGTAAAACGACAACGACAACAACAATAACAATAGCAATATCATGCAATTTAACTATTTCGAATAAAGAATTTTCTCTGTTTTTTTCTAGGACAGCTTACTATGGGCAATACAAATGTTACGGACCAGGGGCTAACACGTCGAAAAGGGTTCCCTGGTTTCACTTCCTTACCAGTGAGGAAGCGTCGCCCTTCTTAACGGTGGATATGGTCGACCGGAAAAGCTGGTTCAGAAATGCTCCATCTATATTCAACTGAGGCTAACGTCGGTGGAAAGAACGCTGGTTGAAAATATTAGATGTGTGCATATGTAATTAAATGTAGTTGCATTTGCTCAATGTAAGTGTCACAGGTGTAAATACATTGAAAATATGTGATGGTGAAAATCTTTTGCTTTGTGTAGTCTCGACCGTGAGCTGAGTTTCCTTCTACTATGCGCATTACTCGGATGAATCGCCGACAAAGATGTCTCATTGTAACTTTTCTAAGGATATTTGCGTGTTATATTGTAGATGGATGTTCGAATTAGTTATGATTTTTTGCGTCAGCACATGAAATGGCCCAACGTCAAGTAGACTGAAAATGCAAGAAATCCTAGATGAAAATTTCCAGCCCGTCAGGATCCATCCAAAATGTTTGATTGTGAAATTCGTGACGTGGGCAGCACGATTGGGATGGTCTAATTAAATCCCAATTTGCTATTGGGTTTTTTCAATTAAGTATTCGGATGTAGAAAGACTTTGTGATTGCTAGCGTCTTATTAGGGGCGGCGGTGATGGACTCGCCAATATCAAATTTTTTATCGTGGTCGGTGTGAAGAAAGTGCAGTTCAAACTGAACGTTTCTTAGCTAGCATTGAACTTTTATAGTAACCTCCGATGCGCTTTTCGCCCCTCCCCAACCTTATTAATAATGAAAAAATTTTGGATACGTTTTTGTTGAAGTTCCAATTGCCTGGACACTTATTTTGGATAAAAAGATCATCTGGAAACTAATCTTATGAATCGATGATTTTGATCAAATTAGACAGATCCAATGATATATCTAGAACGATTTTTTTCCTTTTTCATTAAAATATTTTGGAACTTCTGTTTAGCATAAAATGCTTGAAAGCTAAGCAGACAGAGTGGATGAACTGCATAATCTTTCTCACAACATAGCATATTGTATTCCTTCCGGTGCGGTTAATCCCTAAAAATGCTCTAAAATTGTTTCGTAAATGCATATAAAATAAGAGGCTGTGATCTGAACACAAGATTTGCTGCACCTAAAACAAAACGCATGATCTCGTCGAGGGTCGTCCTAATTGAATAGATTATTGTAATCAGTAAACAACTACGACACAGTTTCTAATTTTCAGAAGTACATATGATTTTGAAGATCTAATGCTTGTTGTATTGATTATAATTTCAATGTTAAGCATGCGATCGGTTTAGCTTTTCAAGCGACTTTTTAGAGCGTTCCATAAATTCTTCTTAGAGACCTGCTCGGGTTTTCAACATTGTGGAAAGGATAATATTCAGAGTTAATGGAATGATTTTCAATTATCTTTTCTTGCCCTAAAAGACTTGCTGAAATTCCAAATTTACCCATTTGTAAAAATAAAAACAGTAAGGGAAAAAACCACAAAAAATCTCAAACTTTGCCACCTGTGACACATTTATCATAAATTTTTTTTTGTGACACAAAAAATCTCAAACTTTACTATTTGTGACACATTTACCCCAATATACTTTGTCAATAGACATTTCTGTCTTTTTTGTTTTTTTTTTTATTTTTTTTTTCCTTTCCGGTGAAGGGGGCCCTCGCGGGCGTTGAGCCTCACCGGCGTCGGGCGAGGCTCACCCTCGCCTAGGCGAGCGAGGGCGACTCTCGCTCGACGCCGGTAAGGGTCGCCCTCGCCTGGGCGAGCGAGGTCCGCCCTCGCCCGACTCAAGCGAGGGCGACCCTCGCCCGACGCCAACGAGAGCGACCCTTGCCTACGTCGGGCGAAGGTTGCCCTCACCTAGGCGAGCGAGAGCCGCCCTCACCTGACTTAGGCGAGGGCGACCCTCACTGACGTCGGGCAAGGGTCGCCCTCGCTTGGGCGAGCGAGGGCCGCCCTCGCCCGACTCAGGTGAGGGTGACCCTTGCCTGACGTCGGCGACACCCTCGCCGGCTTCGGGCAAGGACGACCTTCGCCGGCGTCGAGCGAGGGCGACCCTTGCTTGGGCAAGCGAGGGCAACCCTCGTCGGATCTAGCGAGGGCCCCCTCGCCGGAAAGAAAAAATAAGGTAAAAAAAATAAAAAAGATGAAAATACTTATGGACAAAGTACATTTCGGTAAATATATCACAAATAGCAAAATTTGAAGATTTTGATATCACAAAAAAAATTTCAGAGTAAATGTATTACAAATAACAAAATTTGAGATTTTTGATAATTTTTTCCCCGACAATAAAACTCTTCTCAGGTTCCCTCCTCTCCCTTCGCATCAATCGAAAGTCCCCTTCATTTCTGAAGGAGAACGGAGTCGAATCGGTCGATTTCGCTCGCTCTGCTTTCGTTGTACGGCCTCGAGCTTCTTCTTCTTCTTCCTTCTCCGGGTAGCTCAACGGCTCTCCGAATCGAAGCTGCGTAGCTTGCGAGAAGGGACGGGTGGTTTCCCACGTAAGAATCCTTTTTCGCTTCCTGTGTAGTGTTGTTCTGGCCGTCGCCCCGTTGTTGATTGTTCTCTGATGTGGAGAAATTAGCGGGTGCTCGCATTCGTCGAATGTCGGTCTGTACAGAAGCGAGCGAGGTGATAGTGCGAAGACCCTTTTGACTTGGCTGGATTTCATACCCACCTGGGGAAGGTCGGAGGGTAGATTGCGTAGTTAGCGTCGCTGAAGTGTGGGAGGTTTGTTCGCCTGATGTTGAAAAGGGTATTTTTTGAAATTGTTAGGGATGTGGTTGGTGGCATGTTCTTTGCTTCACGTTGGGTGGTGCTTTGTGTATGTAGCAGAAGGAGGAAGAAGAACAAAAAGTTGGAATTTTTGGCGATGGTAGTTTGCTAATTTAGTTTTGGGGGTGGGAGGGTTTTTGAGGGTTTGTTGGTTGGTGGGTTCAATTTGATAGGGACCCAGATAGGATTGTGGGGGTAGGGTGGGGGAGGAGGTGGGGGTGGTCCAGTATGCAAGATCAAATTTTTTAATGCTTGAATTTTTTATGGAGCTTGGATTTAGCAGAAAGTAAAAGACAAAGACAGGTGAGGAGATTGAAGACAGAAAATTAGTGGTGAGAGGGTCGAGGATCTTTTAATCCATTGTTGCGAAGATGACGAAGCATCTTTTACTGCCTTTGGCAATAGGCGTTTAGGGAGGACACCACTTGTGAATTACCTGTCTATCTGTCCATTCTCTCCATTACATCGAGAGCGCATGGAGAAGCTCTGCGGATGGTTGTGTTAATCCTTTTTTGCTCGCACAGTTGGGATCATGAGGTGTTGTCGCCAGGCATAGCTCTTGGCTGCTTGAGTTTGAGCATTTAGATTGGGAGTGTAGAAATGATGTGCATGAAAGTGTGATCTGTCTTTGGGATGGCCACTCCATCCTGCAATCCATCTTTTGGACATAGTACGATTAAATTGCAGTTTGAGTTGATATCTATCTTCGATTTAATTAGCATTTTTTAATGATTTTTTTCAATGTGGATTTACGGAAGCAAGATGATTGGATATTGAATAGCTTTCTATCATTTCTTCAATGTTCAAGCATTTTTAGGGGCATATTTTGCTGTCTATGTGTATCTGTTGTACATGCATATGAATGGAGATTGGTGTGTTAGTATTGGCATTTGCTTTATAGAAGACAATCTTCTCATGGTCACGTTTGTCATCAGGATGGAATGTTGAATCTTTGTGTTTTAGACTATCCATACACTATGAGTAGGTAGAGGAAATCATTTGCTATTTTTACACAACAGGAATTATTGTACATAAATGACTTTAGGTGTTTGAATATCGTTTTCAATAGTTGACTTGATTTTTCCACATTCTCTCTCAAATTGTGAACTTTGCCTTGTAGTATTCAGATTTTCTGAGAAACCATGTAGAGAACTGTGTCAGTTGCAATATAAAACAGGGTGCCGTGTATGCATGTGTTCGTTCATGTTTATTAAATTGGGTCATGGTTAATCTCATTTTTTTTTACTTTTGTTACTTTTTTTTTAAGTTCATCTTCTATGATACAACTCACGAAAATGTTTTATTATAACATGCCAATCCTAAGCTTAGAGTTTTTAGAGCGAAAGGCACACATCCAAATTTTGAAGTTCTGTTAGATAGAATGTCCAGAGATATTGCTATTGGAGATATCACATGGAATCCTGCACAGGGTTTATGTATTAAGGAGGATATTGAGGAGGTCACACAACTTGATGTTGGTGATGATGCAAGATCTAGTGATCATAGTTTTGAGTGTAACTTAGGTGAGGAGAAATCGACTGAAGCCGCAAAGCTGGCAATGCAACTTGATAGACTTTTATCAGCTATTGAAAGAAGGGGCGTTGCCGCAGTGTTTGATCCTTACAAGGAAATCATAGAGATGATGGATTCCATACCTGGGCTTGTGCAAGACCGAAAGTTATACTTTTTGGCACTCTCTCATTTTGCAGAAAAGAAAGATCATAGGCAGATCTTCATGAACTTGAATGGTGATGATGTAAAAGTCGAGTGGCTCAAGTGTGAGTTCGAAAAGCGCAATCATCACTAGAGTGTTAGCGACTTATTTAGACTCTTTGGTATGCTACTATTTTAATGTAAGACCTATTTGCACTACTTATTTGTACTCCATTCGCACTATTAGTTAACTCTATTTTTATTTATGTTTTAATGGGAGTCTTGTTTTCAGGTAATGTTCTTTTGTTGGGTGGAGTTTGCTTATACGTTATGGTTGATAATATTCTCTCGACCGATGATCAAGCTTATTCATTACTTTTTTTACTTATACTCTATATTTTATTGCTTTAAGTAGTTCCAAATGATTCTCCTGAGAAGGAAATTATGAAAAAGAGAAAGGAAAATTTTTGGCAACTTGTCTCAGTCGTTCAAGTTGCAATTGGTTATCGGACAAATTATATTCGCAAGGTTTCTTGCCAAGATGCTAATCAAATATGGTGCTGTTAAATGTTTTGAACGTATAGGATTGTATATAATTAATAGGTAATGCATGACTTGGTAACAAACTATGGTCATGATGTTGCAGAAATGTTTGGCATGTTTCTTCACATTTTAATGGAAGAAATAGTGATGCTGGATTCTTCCAGCTTCAAGATTAGCAAAGCCTTTTTTCAAGGTTTCTAATGGTATTGCAGTATGTTAGTTTTCAACGCTATGGGAAAAAGCACGTTTTGGATAAATTACTTAGTTTAGTTTTGGGTTAATACCATGAAAAACTCTAAACTGATATACCTGTGATAATTTTATTCCGAACTATTTTTTTGACCACATAAAATTTCAAACTGGTACATCTATGACAAATTTGCCTCGAATTATTTTTTTGACCATCAAAAACCCTAAATCGGTACATTTGTTACAATTTTACCCAGAATTATTTTTTTGACCACCAAAAACCCCACACTGGTACACCTGTGACAATTTTACTCCCGAACTAATTTTTTAACCACTAAAAATTCCAAACTTGTACATTTGTGACAACTTTACTTTCTGTTAGTGTCCGTTAAATTATATTAATATCATAAAAAATCACAAATTAGTAAATTTGTGACAAACAGAGGGCTAAAACCCAAAACCGATACGCATGTCAATTACCACATGTCATTAAACTTAGCAATTTGACAGTAAAATTTAACGGAAACTAACAGAGATTAAATTTGTCATAATTATACCAGTTTGGGGTTTTTGGTGGCCAAAAAATTAGTTCGAAGGTAAGATTGTCACATGTATACCAGTATAAGGTTTTTTATGGTTAAAGAAATAGTTTGGGGTAAAATTATCACGGGTGTACCAGTTTATGGTTTTTTGTGATTAAAAAAATAATTTGGAGTAAATTTGTCACAGATGTACCAAATTGGGGTTTTTCATGATATTAACCCTTTAGTTTTTGCTAAAGTATGTGAAATGGAAAAAGATTTGATCCAACTATTTGATTGACAATTTAGCGAAGTTCTGGAGAAGATAAAAAATAATCGAATATTTTATCTATATTTTAAGGTATGTTATGATTATACAATAAAACGGAAAAGCTACATATAAATCAAGTAATATTTGCTTTTTTATTTTAGGATTGCATTGGAGTTTTAGATAGTACACTTATTCCAACGGTGGTACCTATGCATAATCAAATTTGTTTTATTGGTAAAAAAGGAATACCGACTCAAAATGTATCGCATGTATGTAATTTTAAAATATAATATATTTATGTTTGAGTCAGTTGGGAGGCAACAGCTCAGAATATTCGTTTCTTCTATGAAGCTTTTAAGAGACATGATGTACAATTTTCTCGTCCTTTAACAGATTCATTAATTCATGATTTATGTACATTAATATGTATGTATGTGATATATGATGATTAAATTTGCATTATATTTATATAGGTAAATATTACTTAGTTGATTCTAACTATCCAAATCCATAGGGCCATACAAAGAAGTTAGATTTCATTCGCAAAAGTTTTAATGAGATCCTAAAACTACAGGTGATCAAGAAGTGTTCAACTATATCCATTCCTCATTACATTAAAATTGAGCTAGTTGTTGGCGTGATAAAAATTAAGTGGAAGATTCTAAAGAATATGTCAAGTGTAAATTGTGATAGTGACAATGACTTCGCATAATTATATACGAAAAAGTGATTATACCCATTCTGTAAGAGCGAATTTGGGTTTTAATTATGAATATATAGTTGACTGTGATGATGCAAATGAAGCAAATGAAGGGCTAGTGCCTCAAATGATAATGTACCTTCTAACATGGCATATTTACATGATTGAATAGCAAGTTAAGGAAATATTAATGGATGCTTGAAATTTTTAAGGGAAAATTTCAATTAAGGACCTAAAGTAGGTCTCTTTTCTCAAAAAGGATCCCAAGTGTACAGTATCTCAATTAATGACCTAAAGTACCCAAACCAGTCTAAATAAGGACCCAAGCTCGTCGGCCGGCGAGCGTGAGACATTTTTGGCGTCGGAATAGGGGCAATTTTGTCTTTTTCTTTTCTTTTCCTTTCTTTTTTTTCTTTTTCCTTTTTCTCTCTTTCTTGGCCTTTGCCTACAATGTCCGCCAGCCTCAGGCAAGTGCCACCTTTGTCAGCGTCGGACAACGGCCGCCCTTGCCCGGGCGAGCGACGATGGCCCTCGCTGCAACCCTCACCAGCCCAGATGAGGTGTCTCGCCCAACGCTGGCGAGGGCAACCCTAGCTTGGGCTGGCAAGGCCAAGGGTGGCCCTCGCCAGACCTAGTGAGGGCGACCCTCATTCGACGTCGGCGAAGGCGTCCCTCATCTGAGACTGGCGAACGTCGCCGGCAATGGCTAAGGAAGAGAGAAAAAGAAACAAGGAAAAAGAAAATAAAAAAAGGAAAATAAAATAAAAGGACAAAATTGCCCCTATTCCGACACCGAAAATGTCTCACGCTAGCCGGCTGGCAAATATTTGGTTGACCGGCGAGCTAGGGTCCTTACTTGAGACTAATTTGGGCACTTTAAGTCCTTAATTGAGACATTGTCCACTTGGGGTCCTTTTTTGAAAAAAGAAACCCACATTGAGTCATTAATTGAAATTTTCTCGATTTTTAAGGATAACGTATTTCTTTTCTCGTGGCATATGTGACCATATACTCTCTTTTTATTTGAGAAAGAATGCACTTTGATATGATTTTTTTTATCCATTCAAAAAGAAATGTGATTTTTTTATTATAATTTTGTCAATGCATCTTTTTACATTGCACTCAACACAAACTAAATAAAAGTTGCGGTCATTATCTTTTCCAATTTTAAACAAATTAAAAATTGAAAAGCTTAAATTAGTCACAATATAATACTTTTCAGATATGTTTTCGCTAAACCACATTTCTCTCAAAACTGCTTTCCAATACACTTTCCAATTTCAGTTTACCAAACCATTTTGAAAACCTTCAAGATAAGTCTCTTGCATTTGCTTAGAGGTTTTTCCCAAATACTAAACCAAACATAGTCTAAATCATGTATGCCCTCTATTAATGCGCACCGTGGAAGGTGATGATGTGCCTCATTTTGTATCCACAAGAAGAAGTTATAGGCCGCATCCGATGCAGTTGGCCTAATAATCTGATCCGTTGTATGATGCATGAAACGCACATGATTTGACGAATCACATGGACTGCTCTTACATTTTCTGAGAGTAAAAGTTACAAAAAAATTCTAAATTATGTTTGCTATGATATATTTACTTTAAATTTTGTTTTGTGACATAAAAAATCTTAAACTTGTACTAGTGATATATTTACTTTTTGTCAGTGAGAATCGTAAAAAATCTACCTACAAAGATGCCTCAAAGCAAACAATGTTGATATAATGCCCACGTGACTCAAATAAAATAAAAAAGGCGTTGTTCTAACTGAAAAATCATTTGACAGAATTTTAACGGATGTTAAATGTATCACATAGGTATAAATTTGAAAAGTAAATATGTTACGGTAGATATAGTTTGGGATTTTTGATGTAAAAAAAAAATTGAAGGTAAACGTGCCTAACGAACCTAGTTTTAAGGTTTTTTTTCTTCTTTTCCTTTTTTTAATTCCCCTGCCGAAGGAATTTCGGAGAACACACGTCGGATGCATATCGAGCACAAACAAAATCCTACGGCCAGATCACGTCGTCATCCTCGTCCCAATCTCCTACCCTCGGCTTGTTCTTCAGTCATCCCCGTGCAAATCTGTGGGCCGACATGTGGCTCCGACATTCATGTGCAAAGAGTCGGTGGAATTACAACAGTTGCACCCAAAAAAAGAAAAATAAAAGCTTTTTAGAATGCGTGTGAAATAACGAACTCCCCGGATAAGATCGAAGTCGCAGATAAGAAGCAATCATCCCACGTATAAAAACCCTTCACCGCCACCTGTCGATCGATCCAAGAACAGCAGACGAAAACAGGAAGGTGATCACTGAGCAAGCCTCGTGAGGAGCAATGGGTTCTCTAATGGCGGGTTGGGACTCGCCGGTCCTTGATCCTAAGCATGGTAAGTCATCTTCCTCGTTGCTGCTACCACTTCAGCCAATAGGGGTTAGGCTAAAACTTCGAATCTTGAATCTTTCTCAGTGGCTTACCAGAGGAACAGATCGTTCACCAGAGAAGAAATAGAAGCTTATCGGAGGTCGGAGAAGGTGAAAGCAGAGGAAGAACCGCATAAAGCCCCGTCCGATGGGGCTCCGGTAAAATACTTTCATCTGATCGTTTCGATTTCTACCGTTGTGTGTGTAGATACGTGTGCGAGGAATATGGAACTTATGAACTGGTGGTAAATAATGGTTTTTCTTCTTTTTGTGGTTGGCTTGTTGCGACAGGAGATGGTGTTGGAAGAGCGTGCAGGAAAGTACGAGAGATCGGACACGCTGCCGGCGGAGCTGGAAGCCGGGACGTCCTGGGAGACACTCATCAACAGGAAAGGCTGGTAAGTTAAGAATTGCATGATTCTAGGATCAACGGGTGTCTTCAAGAACTTGACTTTTTCACATCAAAAGTGGTATGATCTACTAAAAACACCGAGACTGATCGAGTGATTCAGCGTCTTGTTTGAACTATTGTGATTGCCGCCAGTGTCATGTCGTGGACGGGCTTGTATATGGTGCACCGTCATGAGACAATTTACGCGTACCCATTCGGATTAATTACTTTAAGACCTAAACATCAATTCATCTTCTTCTTTTTTTCGATCATTTTCCCGTATTTAATTTTCTTTTTTTGTTAATTTGAGGCTGGTAAGCTTTATCGAATCTGAGCTATAGTCGGATGATTGGCAGGTGGACCTGGAGCAATTGGGCATTTCTGAATGAACCGCCCGTCCATGAAAGGAGCACCAACAGTTACGCCTCTCAGTTCCACGTTGCCAATCTCCACAAATCGAAAGCTTGAATCACGTAATGAGAATGCTAATCTGGGCTTGTTTGCACAGAATGAGGTGCTTTGCAATCGTAGTTTGTAACTCTATAGGTATTTGTATGTATACAAGTATGCGATACGTATATTTTCGAAGTGATGTGTATGGTGTATCGAAGGCGCTGTAAAATGTTGAGGACTTACAATGCGATCTTGTATGAGCTCTTGTTCAGCTTCTAGTGGTAAGACTCTCGATTTTAAACGGCAACAGGTTATGCAATTCTTTGTCTTTAAACCGAGTGCACAATTGAAAATGCATTTGCTAGTATAAATTGTCTAACGTACTTTTATTCGATTCACAACAAACTACATTTGCATTGATGGGTGTTCTGTACATCATTCTTGTCTATTCAATATATGGAATGATATGAGTCTTCTGTAGCAAGTCCCAAAAAAGCTGTTAAAATTAATTTCACTGATAATTTTTTGTTCAACTCATCACATATTACCTTTCTTTTCTAATCTAAGAATAAAAGGTTGGGACTCGGTTGACGCCTGCCTCATCCACTGTTGGAATGTTCGGTTTATCCTGCTAATCAAAGTCCCAACGACCAATAGGCGAGCGCGTAATTGTAGTCTTACCAAGGGCGAGTGGAGAAGCCCAACTACTAGCTACACACACTTTAGCCCAAGCCTGTCCTTCGCACACTAACTAAGGTTTCCCGAGGCCGATGATAAATCGGAGAATCGAACCCATAACCTTTAGCTTGCAAATCAAGTCTTGAATCACTCAACCAATCACTTCGATCGTAACAAAGTACAAACGGGTGTTTTTGTACATCTTTTTTTGTCCATTCAATTAATGGAATGATAGATAAATATATTGATGACACCAGGGCTCACATGAATACCAAAAGGAAAGGTATGCGAATTGCTACCTCCTTGACTAACGCATAGATCTTAATCCCATCATCAATTGCAAGTTGAGGTGTCAAAATCAACCCTTTGAGAAATGTGGGCTTTCAGTCCTGGCCCATGGCATTGATCGAGTCCAGTTGCTAATAAGACGACGACGTGGATGTCAAGTCTAGTTCTTTTCTATATTGATGATGGGAAGAATTATATCTTGCGGAAAATATATCAATTTAAAAGGAACAAAAAGGTTCCGATGATGAGCGAATCGGTAGATTGTCATTCACATCGAATGCATTTTGCATTAGAAAATTCTACTAATTTCAGAGGATTGCAGAAAACAATCAGTGAACCGTTGGTTCCCAAAAGGAATAAATCTCGATCGTTCATAGAAAATTTTGAAATGCTAACGAGGTACAACTTATGTAGGAGATACGATAGCATATAATTAGGTACAATGATTGGCGGCTAATTGATTCCATGAACCCATTTTGTACGATGATTATAGCTTTTTTAAATATATTTTCTACAATTTGCTTCGAAGTGCGTGTGAAGCTTGAACAAAGAAAAATCTCCACCTGAATGTTTGGCGGGAGGGGGTAATTAATAATACCTAGTTGGTTTATATCGATGTTTAAACATTTAAGCGAAAGTAAATCGAACTGGATGTACGAAGAGGATCGAGTTTTCGACCTCATCTTGGAACTCTCTTTGTGAAGATGGTGGGTTGTTGTTTCACTTCCCCAACTATTTTGGTAGTCATAGCCACAATCAATATCAAATTACCAAGGTGGCTAATAAAAATGCCCGAGTCATAAAGGTAAATTTAGCCGTGATAGAACAGAAGCTTCTCGTAGACGAGCAAGTGTGGGCTTAAGAGACTAATCCAAGTGAAAGAATATCGTAATTTGAGTGTAGAATTATCACGTTCGGACCAAACGCTTAACCATTCGATCAATTCTTTTCCCAGCTGCAAAACTCTTATCGTTGATAATCAAATAATCTCTTTCTCTCTCTCTCTCTCTCTCATATTCGGCAATGATGTTTCTCTCGTTGAGTTCTAATTTCTAATGCCAGCATACACACTCAGAAATGGCTCCGCATAATTTCTTTTTTATTCTTTTGGGCAAGACGGCCTGCCATGGGCAGTACGAATGTTACAGATCAAGGGCCAACACATCGAAGAGGGCTCCCTGGTCTCGCGACCTTACGAGCAAGGAGGCGTCGCCCTTCTTGATGATGGATATGGTCGTCCAGAAAAGCTGGCTCAAAAATGCTTAATCTCGATTCGACAGAGGTTAACGTATGTTTTAAAGAACATTGTCAGAAATACTAGATGTGTACATATGGAATTGAATTAATATGCTCAATGAAGTGTATCCGTTGTAAATCTATTGAAAATTATCTGACGGTGAAATTTTCTATCTTGTTTTTTTAGGGTGATCTCTCAACCGTAAGCTGAGTTTGCCACTTATATGTGCCCTACTTAGATGAATAGCTGATAATAATAAAAATGTCTTATCAAAACTTCTATGACAAATAGTTAAATGTCAGCGTCGATAGATAATTTATTTATGATTTTGCGTGAACATCAAGCTGATTGGAAATCCAAGACATAAAAAAAAATGAAAAGCTTGTGATTCGTAAATTCGAGGGCTCCACAAATACCAACCTCAACCAAAAACCATGGGCGCTACAAACGGGATGGTAAATTAAATCCCAATTTTAATCAATTGAATATCAAATTTCGTGGCATGGAAAGATTTTTTGATTCCTAGTATTTTGGTGGGACTGTACCGATAGGCTCGCCAACCTTGAACCTTTAATCACGAGTGGTATGAAGTAAATTATATCTCAAATTGAAATTTTTTGTATCGGGTATGAGACAATCGGAGCCTTACCATAAGGGTAAGGCGCAGAGATCATGGTCTCAGGTGTTGATTGCCTCTCCGACGTTTATAACTAACAAAAAAAAATTTGACTATACGTCTTTATCGAAGTCCCGGTCACTTTAACACTTACTATAGATAAAAAGAAATTACCTCGGCACTAATTCTATGAATGGAACGAACGATTCTCCCAATAAACATGACTTTTGTCTTTGGAAGGTAAATCTGCGGATCTTTAATCCCGTTAAATAACAAAATAGAAACATACAATGAACTTCAATGATTTTTAGTGTACAAAAATTTGATCACATCGAAAATATCAGTTATATATTCAGAGTGATTGTGACAATTTCTTTTTCTAAGAAATTCGCAACTTGTGATCAACTTTAGACACCCTTGAAAGCTACGCAGGCCAAGTGGATGATTGCATAATTTTTCTCTCACCATCTCGTCTTGTATTCTTTCGACACGGTTAACCTTTAGAGATGCACGAAAATTTCTCCATCCATGTGTATCGGTTAGGATCCTGTGATTTGAACACGAGAACTGATACATCCAGGACAAAATGCCTAATCACTTGATCCACCCGTTGAGGGTTAGACGTAGTTTTTCTTTCCTTGGTCGGGACTATGAAGTAGTCTTCGATCTCCATGTATAAGTATGATTTTAAAGATTTAATCTTGTTGTATTGATAAAAAAATTCGAACATGAAATTATGATTACCCTGCTAATGTAAATTATGGAGGGTGATGGCGCATCCCATTTTGTATCCCTGAAGAGAAGTTATTAGCCTCATACCATGCAATTGGCCTTGCTTCCGTTGGATCATATGGACCTTACATGGGCACACACGATCTAAACGGATCATGATGCACTGAGCCTACGTACCACGATCTGGTCTGGTCCGGTCCGGTCGCATATTATAATTCTCCCTAGCTAAGGGAACCTCAGAGGACACTCGTCGGATGCACAACGAGCACAAACAAAATCCAAGGTACAGATCACATCGGCATCGTCCCAATCTCTTTCACCTTCGCCTCGTTCCTTCGTTCCTCCCTGTTGCAAATCCGTGGGCTGACAAATAGTGCAAGCTCCGACATTCATGCGCAAAGAAGGTTAAAAAGCGGAATCAAAAACACTCGCACCCGAAAAAGGAGCTTTTATAAAAATCATAAAAAACTTTGGGATAATAACAAAGTCGCCGATAGGAACTGATCATCATCCACTTGTATTAAACGCCCTTTCGACAGTATCGCAGACGAAGAACGAAAGGGGTCGATCACTGAGCAAAGCTTTTGAGCAACGATGGGTTCTTTAATGGCGGGTTGGGACTCGCCGGTCCTTGATCCTAAGCATGGTAAGCCATCTTCCTCATTGCCGCCACCACTACGGCCAACAGGGCAGGGCTGAAACTTTGAATGTTGAATCTTTCTCAGTGGCTTACCAGAGGAACAGATCGTTCACCAAAGAGGAAATAGAAGCTTATTGGAGGTCGAAGAAGGAGAAGGCAGGGGAAGAGCTGCGGAAAGCCCCGTCCGACGGCACTCGGGTAATTACTTTCGTTTATTTCTTTCACTTTCTACCGTTTTGCGTGTAGATATGTGTGTGAGAATTGTCGAGCTTATGAACTGGTAGTGAATAATGGTATTTTTTTTTTTTTGTGGTTGGTTTTTTTTGCGACAGAAGATGGTGTTCGAAGAGGGTGCAAGAAAGTACGAGAGGTCGAACTCGCTGCCGGCGGAGCTGGAAGCCGAGATGACCTGGGAGAGACTCAACAACAACAAAGGCTGGTAAGTTAAGTATCGCGGGATTCTAGGATCACTCGGTGTTTTAAGAACTCGACTTTTTCGGATCAAAAGTGGTATGATCTACTAAACACTCCGACAAGACTGGTCGAGTGATTCAACGTCTAATTCAGATGACGAAAACGTCTTTGTTGGAACTCATCGTGATTGCTGCTAGTGTAATTTCAAGGATGGACATTTCTACGATGCACGCAATGAGATAATTTATGCTTACCCATTCTGATTAATTGCGTTGAGACCCGAACATTAACTTATCTTTCTTTTCTTTTTTTTTATCATTTTTCAATACTTTTTTTTTCGTTAATTTGAGGCTGTCAAGCTTGATAGAATTTGAGCTACAATCAAATGATTGGCAGGTGGACCTGGAGCAATTGGGCATTTCTGAATGAACCGCCGGTATATGAAGGGAACACCAACAGCTACGCCTCTCAGTTTCACGTTGCCAATCTCCACAAGTCGGAAGCTTGAGTCACTTGAATTAAAGCTAATCTGGGCCTGTTTGTTTGCACGGAATGAGTTGCTTAGCAATCGTCGTTAGTAACTCTGTAAATATGTATCTCTATATGTATATACACGTAAGTGATAAGTACAATCTCGGAGCGACGTCTGTAGTCTGTTCAAGGTGTAGTAAGGACTCTCAATGTGATCTTGCTTGAGCTCTTCTTGCTATCTTCTTGTGGTGAAGGAGTGAAAGACTCTTGATTTGAATTGGCAATGGCTTGTGCGTCTTTCTTCCCTGTAGGACAGAGACCATTTCGCTCGAGAACGAGAGGTCATTAGGTGCGTCCGGAGTTCTTGGCCATCTAAGACCCGCTCTAAGGATGCTGCGTTACATCGAGTGTACAATAAAAAATGCAGTAATAATTTGATTTTAGAGTATAAATTGTGCAATAGGGTTTTTCGTCAAATTCACTGCAAATTACCCATCTTTTCTTTCCAAAAAATGAAGGGGTTGGATACGGTTGTGACCTGCTTCATCCATTATTGGAATGCTTGGTTTGATCTGCAATCAAATGATTGGCAGGTGGACCTGGAGCAATTGGGCATTTCTGAATGAACCGCCGGTATGTGACGGGAACACCAACAGCTACGCCTCAGTTTCGCGTTGCCATTCTCCACAAGTCGAAAGCTTGAGTCACTTGAATGAAAGCTAATCTGGGCTAGTTTGCACACAGTGAGTTGCTCTGCAATCGTCGTTACTCACTCTACACGTTTATGTACATTCTCCGAGCAACGTCTGCAATGTGTTGAAGGTGTAGCAAGGTTTTGAGGACTTTCGATGCTGATGCGTGATAATAAATTCATTTTCTGGGCTAGTATTTAATTGATAAAGTGTATTAATAATTGTTTCCTAGGATGTATATGATGGAAATGTGTCATCGTTTTTTTAATTTAAAATGGGAACTCGTTGGAATTGTGGAATTGGGGCTAAATGGAGTGTATTATGAATGAAAATGAAGTTGGGATAGATAGAGCTCACCACCAAGGCGTAAAGTAACAATCCACCAGCCAAGCCAAGGATAAAGAACTTAAGCTCAACACCATGCAAATGGATAAAGAACCAAAATTTGAAGAAAATTGCTCACTGCAAGAGTAAATCTCATGTATTACAAATCAAGTCTGCACTACATACGAGATTACATCTCCTATTTATAGCTAAACTAAGATGTTGTACTAAGAATCTCATAATCAACATTAGCACACTACACATTTAGCTTTTTCAACCTAGTAATGAAGACTAGCTCACACTCTTTCAAACTCGCAATGAAGATTCTTGACATTTTAACTTTGCATTAAAGAGTCTTTAATACAAGAAGACAAACTAAACACGCTAAAGCATTAATAACACAAGAAGATAAACCGAGCACACTAAATAATGGAAACACATTAATTGCCTTTTCAACCTTATATTGAAGCCACCAACTATTAGCAAATACTATCTTGAGTGCTTCGAACCCATTGGACCATGTCGAGGATGAATTTGCTATATGCTTCTCTGATTGACAAATTGGCTTGATTGACTGATGAAGTTTGAGTTGGGATGGCAATGTAATCATTGGGAGAATTAAGTTCTTATGCTCCCGCGTCAGATGCGATCTTGTATGAGCTCTTCTTGCTATCTTCTTGTGGTGAAGAAGTGAAAGGCTCTTGATTTGAATTGGCGATGGCCTATGCAGTTTTTCCCCTCTAGGACAAAGACCATTTTGCTCGAGAAAGAGAGGTTATTAGGTGTGTTTGGAGTTCTTGGTCATTTAAGACCCACTCTAGGGATGCCGCGTTGAATCGAGTTTACAATTAGAAATGTGTTAATAAATTGATTTTATAGTATAAATTGTGTAATACATTTTGAATCAATTCACCACAAATTACCTTTCTTTTCTTTTCTAAGAATAAAGGGTTTTTTGGATAGGGTTGAGGCCCCCTTCACTTATTGCCGGAAGTTTTAGTTTAAGCCGTTAATGAAATGCTAACTTCCCACTAAGTGAGCGTGTCACCGTAGTGCCACCAGGTGCAAGTGGGGAATCCAAAGACCGGCCATACATCTAAGCCCAAAGCCTGTCCTTCGCCAACTAATCGAGGCTTCCTGAGATCGGGGACAAAATCGGAGAATCGAACCCATGACCTTCGGCTTGCAAATCAAGTCTCGAATTACTCGACCGACCACCTAGATCGTAGCAAATTGCGCTTCGTAAATGGGTGTTTCATACATCATAAAGGCTCACCTGAAAACAAGAAGGAAGGTATGTGAATCATCCTCGACTAGCGGATCAATTTGCATCATCAATTGCTAATGACAGGCGTCACCGTGTTATCTTGTCAGCATTGCACTGGACAGCCAGAAATGCGACGGTGGGTGGGGGCCATCTCATTGATCATATCCAGTTGCTAATCGATAAGAGGACGAAGCAGGTGTCAAGTCTGGTTCTTTTCTATTTAGAAGTGGATTCAAGAGCTGCAATCGCAAAATTTTGGGTTTAGAGATAAGTACTGGTATAGTAGAAGCATATCTTGCAATATCTATATTGCCTTTTCGGACAGAATAAAAAAAGTTCAATTTATGAACGAGTCAATTGATTGGCGTCTCGCACGAGACAAGGTTTTGCACCGGGGACTTCTACAAATCTCCGACAATTACAAAACAATCGGTGACCCGTTGGGTCACAAAAGAATTAACCTCAATCATTCGTTGACAATCTTTAAAGTGCTTACCAGATACGACATATTTATAAGCATCTGATAAAATAATGTTAGATGTAGTGGTTTTTGAACTAGCGATCGATGTGGGAACCAACATGCTGCGTCATGATCATTGCTGGGCTCAAGAGCATTTTCTAGATCAACAGTACAACGCACTTTGATATTGCGTTTCATCAATCATTGTGTCCGGCCACGGGGACGTAATGTTGCTTGAAAATGACTCTTAACATTATGCCCGAACTCATGGTATCCTGTAATCACGCAAAATCAAGTTAGCTTTTACATTAGAAAATCTCACCTTAAAGTTTGGAAAAAGCAAAATCGACGGGTACCGTGTCGGTTCGCATCGACGGATTAAGCGTTCGAGTTTTTCGTCCCGTCTCGGAACCCTCCCGTGAAGATCCTGGGTTCTCGATTCGCTTCCCCTAGTACTTCGAAAGTGGCAACCGCGACTGATATCAAATTTACCCAGATGACCGATGAAAAATGACCAAGCTGAAATAACACATTCAGAAATGATGGAAACATTGGGCCTACATAAAGGAGAGCTGGAACGCGGCTCCTAATGTTAATCTAAGGGGAGGGATGTTGAGGTTTGAGCGTACGACTTGTCGCGT
Organism: Syzygium aromaticum; assembly: GCA_024500025.1. NCBI lineage: Eukaryota > Viridiplantae > Streptophyta > Magnoliopsida > Myrtales > Myrtaceae > Syzygium > Syzygium aromaticum. The sequence continues at coordinate 11,598,580 of CM044890.1, forward strand.
TCGAATCAAGCGCTTCATCACCTTCTCTAACCCTGTTAACAATTGCGAAACGTTCGCGAATGTATGTCGAGCTCGCCCTCTCTCATCGAGCTTAACTTTCGTATCGTTCCTGCAAAGCCGACCCGATTCAGGGTCACCTATCCCACCAACCGTCCTAATCCGGATCATAATTATCAAGCTATTAATTTGACCTAAAGGGTGACCCCTCACCAACCCCCCAACCCGACCCTACCGTTGCTCCCAATCCAAGCTTTTCCTCAAAAGTCTCTCGTTCACTCCTGCTCCACGTCTCCCCTCTCCCTTTCAATTTCTTCGTCTTTGCCCCCACCATTCGCCAACTCCCCAATTGGCGTTTGCATTCGGTCAATACGCTCTCACCAACCGTTTAGGATCCCGTTGAGAAAGATAATGGTACCGTCGATCTCTAGAATCATCGAGAAAATAACGACAGAATATTTGCGGTGGCTTTCATCTCAATTTGGGTTGCATGGTGCGTATTTCTAAGACAATTAGAGTACAAATAGAAAGATAATTGGGTTAAATAAAGACGTTTTTTGGCAAAACCTCATGTTGAGAAAAGAACTCTGTATGATGTTAAATAACATTATACCAAACACTTGACGGAGCGTTTTCTGATTCTAGATGCTATGGTTTCACGTGGCTCGTGAAGTCAAGGATAAGTTATTAGATCTTGTCAAAGGACTATGACGTCCGTCTACTTAAACAATTGTCGAGTGAGAAAAGTAGGGCAATTAACAAATTTATTTTGGTAGAAAGTAGGGGCATCTAGTCCTAAAATTGGGTGGAATCTAGACCAAAATCCCGGACCGTGTCAAAATCGGTTCCCAATGATTTTTGGAATCGAGAATCGGCCTGAAACTGAACCAGGCTGTTCCAGGATTGACCCGAGAACTAGGCCAAACATCAAGTACTATAAGATTATTTTGGGGAAACAAATTATGTGAACAATCTACGATATAATGGTTAAGACATCGATCGATTTCCGAGGCCTTTCCTGGGGTCGACCCTGGAATCGGTCGGATAAGGTGGGTTCGCCATTTGCACGCATACCAAAGAGCAAGACAACTTCGTAATTGGAAGACGGTGCTGATACCCCAAATCCCACCAAGAAAGGGCATCCCGGTAAATTCCAATTTCCCTTCCTGTCCCTGCTTCGTCCAATAAATAGAACTCCAACGTTTTCCCCAAACTGCAGCATCCAACAGTTGGCATCGCCACAAACCATTTCCTCCTTTCCTCGTTTCGATATTGTGAAAGGAGTCCGTCGACGACAATGGCCGAGAAGAGCAAAGTCCTGATCATCGGAGGGACCGGCTACATCGGCAAGTTCGTCGTCGAAGCGAGCGCGAAAGCAGGGCATCCCACGTTCGCGCTGGTGAGACAGAGCACGGTGTCCGACCCCGTCAAGGGCAAGCTCGTCGAGAGCTTCAAGAACTTGGGCGTCACTCTGCTCTTCGTACGTAATAAACGAACAAAACTACCTCGCCTCCTTATGTTCCGAGGATCATTTGGCCGCGGAGAGTCTCGAGGATTAACTTGTGTTTGTGCGCGCGCGCGCGCGTGATTGGCACAGGGTGATCTGTACGATCATGAGAGCTTGGTGAAGGCGATCAAGCAAGCTGACGTGGTGATATCGACGGTGGGGCACATGCAAATGCCGGATCAGACCAAGATCATCGACGCCATTAAAGAAGCTGGCAATGTTAAGGTTTGTTAGTTGGTTGGTTCATTTGATTCTGGGGGGGGGTGGGGGGCGCGGGGTGGGTGTGTGCTGTGCTTTCGTTTCAATTTCTCTGCTTTCTCCGTTTCCTTTCAGAAGCTTTATTTTGATTGCTTTAGTTTTTACCAGGAAAAGAAGAAACTAGAACTGTATTAGGTGGAGTAGGATTGACAGAATCTTATCAAATTCATTCACATGCTCCTTTACAGTTTGCTACATAACGCTGTGCATTCCAACTACAGCCCTGGAGAAAATACACTGGCACGGTTTATCTGTACAAGAAAAGAATAGAATGAGTCCTTGGTGAAAGCTGTTCTTGTCCAATTACATGTCAAGAATGAAGCAATGACATGAGTGGATCTGAGAATTGAGATTTGATTCAGTATATGTGACAGTGAAAAATCAAGAGAAGGCAATTTAGACTCTTTATATTGTAAGAGATGTATCTGATATCTTCATAATTTCTTGGTAACTGACAATGTCATGACGGGATTGATCACACATGAATACAGAGGTTCTTTCCTTCCGAATTCGGCAATGATGTGGACCGGGTGCATGCTGTGGAGCCAGCGAAGTCTTCTTTTGATGTGAAGGTCCAGATCCGCCGTGCCGTGGAGGCAGAAGGGATTCCTCACACCTACGTCTCATGCAGCTGCTTCGCCGCCTACTTCCTCCCGACACTGGTGCAGCCAGGACTCACTGCTCCTCCGAGGGACAAAGTCATTATCATGGGCGACGGAAATGCAAAGGGTAAATGACTACTGCTACTATATCAGTTGTTTCTGCATCGAATCAAATAGATAAATATGCACATCAAGGATCACAGCAGATGGATGCTGTGACAGTTACACAGGAATATGATCCATTGAATTTACTGACCTTAGCGAGAAATGTCCACACTAACAGAGCATAATTTTGGCACGCTCAATTGATGGTATTCCACTTATCTACGAACAGTTGTTGCGGGTGGTAGATTTTGAGAAAACGTCCTAAACACAAAAGCAGTGTAACTAAACCTTTTCTTTGTGCCTGCCCTATCTTGATTGATTGTGCGTAAGTCTTCTAAATATGACTGAAGTAGAGATAGTGGATCTCCCTCTAGGCCTTTTTGAATTTGCTACCGGACTGAATTCGGTTGTGCTATAGCAATAGCAAGTGTAAGTTTTGTGGGCGTTGATCTCCGGTACTTCTGCAGCGATTTTCAACAAGGAAGAAGACATTGGGACCTACACCATCAAGGCGGTTGATGATCCAAGAACACTGAACAAGATCCTTTACCTCAGGCCTCCTAAGAACATTTACTCATTCAATGAGCTCGTTGCCTTGTGGGAGAAGAAAATTGGCAAGACCCTCGAAAAGATTTACCTTCCTGAAGAGCAAATCCTGAAGCAAATCCAGGGTATGCTTTTTCTTGAAATCAAAGAATGCATTTAAGCCAATTCTTATATTCTTCTCATGATTGAAATTCCTGACATGGCTTATTTTCCCATTCTTTCGCAGAGTCCCCAATTCCCATCAATGTCATATTAGCAGTGAACCATTCAATCTTTGTTAAGGGCGATAATACCAATTTCGAGATCGAGGAGTCGTTTGGTGTCGAAGCTTCTGAGCTGTACCCAGATGTGAAGTACACTACAGTGGAAGAATACCTTGAAAATTTTGTCTAAATTAAGGGCATTCATCTCCTGCTCTTCAAGGAGTTACGGTGACTCAGGTGAACAGCTGATATGTATTAAATGGTTGTACACCCGAAGAAAAAGTATCAAAGGTCTGGGTCTTCTTTAAAAGTGTCTCTGATGTCATATCCTTCTTGGTCTTCTAAGACATGTATTTGCTTGTCATTGCTGTGAGGTTCATGAATTACCAAGGTTGTTAAGACTAACTTTGCTTGTCAGAAATATTTCAATTCTCATATATGGGGTCCCATTGTGTGTTAATAGTTGTGGGATCTTTAACCGGCAATGCCGGCTCAACGCTTTACAACTTCAATCTTCATTCTTCTGAAACTTCTTGAGAAACGAGTTGCCCACATATTTCTCAGGAAAAATTCAAAAGGTCAACTCAGAATCCCTCATAAATGCAATGCCCCCGTAAATTGTAAACCTAATCAAGCCCCTTATATCAAAGGAAGTAACTGGAGGAACAATCTCAGTTTCACTCTTATAGAAATTTGCAACTTCGTGTGTAACAAACATAGAAGCATTCACAATGCAAGTTCAATCCATCACAAATAGGAATCCTGAAACCTACCTTATGCTTTTTCCTTAACAACCAACTCCCCTCTAAAGTTGAAAAAGATGAATCAATGTTTATCTATAGACTTCTTGCACCATGTACTGTCATCTGCATTATTGCCGATTCTGTATCTTCTACTAAGAGTATGTATACAACCTGATTGCCATTTTTTTACTACAGCAAATAGATACTAAGTATGGTTGAACATATACAAAGCGAGCACATTATGGACTATAAACGCCAGAAATCCATAATGCTGACATTATCATCTTTGTCATTGCCAATTCTGCATCTTGTAGAACGCAACACTTCATGTAATGAGCTAATCTCTAGAACAAAACTGGCAAAAATCACATCTAAGTCTGGTTTAGCTCCATATAGAGTCTCCTTTCAGCAAAAAATATATCTAAGCCGTGCCATCTATCGTGACATTCGACTTCGAGAGTGTGGCAAAACTAGGAATACTTAAGGCTGCCTCTAAGTTTGGGTGTATAATATTCCAGTTCTTATTATTACAACGTTACATAACAATACTAGTAAATATGTCAGAACCTTGTCAACAATTTAATCCCTCTGTCTATGTACAACAGCGACAGAATCGTATGAAGGGCCATGATGGAAAAATTAAATGTTAAAGATGAATAATTCCACTTGCGTCCTAATTCAATCAAGCAATCATCCCCAAAACCACTGTTGAGGCTGTGGTGATGCGTGGAACTTCCAGGTACACGAGTCACAAGCCATGACCACTTTGCTTCACCCTCCAGTCTCTGGCTGTTCAATCTGAATCCTCGACCTGCTTACACGCAATTATATAGCTCAACATTGTCCAATGTGAGGCAGCTTCATAGCTGAGAGATTATGCATGACCAATTAAACTGACACTGACTTGATTTCCTCATCCAAAATCTCATTGAGCTTGATTCCTGTTGACCATCGAAGAAGCTGGCTGAGGTTCTGGCGACGGCGATGGCGACGGTGCTTGAACTGGTGCCATGGCGCGTGCGGTGTCCAACGGTTTACTTGCTAATGATTTCTTCAGGAATCCGAACGCTTTTCTGGCCCTCAAGGCTTCGGTACCGATATTTTCGCCTACAAAGAACACCATCAGAAATGGACTTATTAAGATCAAAACTACGTGAGCAGAACAACTCGCCCCTCATACAAAGAATCACATGTAACTCTTACCATTTAGACTCAGCTTGAGTTTGGCAGACTCAGACAGATGAACCAGTGTTGGTGTGATGATCGTCAGGAGAGCCCAGAAGAAGAATATCACCACAATGGTTCTCCTTCCACTCATCTGTCGAAAGGGAAAAAGACAGACTGCTGCAATTGAGAAATCCCTGGAAGGTTTTAATCATGAGGAAGGAGAGAGAGAGAAGAGGGAGAGAGATCACCTCAACGCCCTTAGCTGGCTGGCCATGTTTAAGGTGCGGAGTGATTACAATATTTATTCAAAACTCTGTTGGCTTGGGATTGTTTTATATTCCCACAAGGAAAGTCTGGAGTATTTTAAACTATGACATCCTCAGTTCCACTGGTTAGTAGTTGGAGAGTTGTTATACCAAGTTTAATTGTCTAATAGAGACCCCATCAATGAGGCCTAAGCCAAAATTTCTGCACGTCGCTGTCTGTAATTGCTCATATTCCCCAGCTGAACCTTGATCCCATCAATTTGTACTTGGTGGGTAAGAAATAGAAACTGAGAGGATAGAATCGTCTGATTAGAGTTTGAAAAAAACGAGGGCTAACATGCTCTAGAGAAACACGTGTCTTGTGTTTTTGATCAGGGCAAAGCTCTCCCGGCTAATGCACCGACAATTCGTGATTTACAGCCCTCATCGACGCAAAGTTGATGCTCTCGGTAAAATCAATGGCGAGATCACGTTCAAACGGATAGTCCGCTCTCAGAATGCTCCGACAGCTGTTTCTGCAATTTAAATAATGGCAATCCGGTTGAAGCTTTGTGCCAAGAATGCAATGCCATAACCCCTCGACAGAATGCTGGAGGCCCGAAAATGTAAAACTGGACAGACCAGGTCTAAAGAGGTCTAGAGTTGGCATTTAAAAAACTCGGCGCAAATTATTGTGCAAGAATGTGTGCCTTGCACTACTGCTCCGTCCGCGTAGAACGTCAACGATCAAAAGCTGATTCAGCTAACACAACCTTTCTTCTGGCCTCCTGCTTTGCTAGCAGTCAATTAGCCGAAGCACCTAACGTTAATACTGCAGGTACTTGCCAACGGTTTCGGAGCCTCCTACGTCCACACCACAATACCTGGTTCCTACAGCGTCTTTTGTTTTAAGAAGAAGTGTACCGACATCCCACCATTTTTGGCTGGGGACAGATCCTCACGTGTCGCGAATTATAACTCATGAGTATTCCCTTCCCCAAAGGACGAATGATCAATTCACGGTGGCATATCATTTTCAGCTATAGTACTCGCGAACTCAAAACAAATATGCAAAGAAATCCTCAGAAGGAGCAAGACTATCCTGTGGCTCGGAAAAGCGAATAAAATAGCACTGAGTACAAAACCTAAAAATGAGAAAACTGCCACGAAAAGTCGAATAGATTAGGATTTAGGGAGACCCGGTAATCCCTCTTCTTTACGCTGTCTGCCCACAAGTTTGGTCACAAATAGCAAAAATAACACTTCGAAGAAATCTTCCCATTTGCTAGAAAGGTTCCTAACACCTAGGTGAGTGCTATGGCTACTCATTGTGAACTAGCTAACAGTTCAAACTTGTTCAAAAGATGAGGAAAGAACCAATAGTCAATCATTATCAGCTACGGTTCCATGACAAAAGAACAAGTAGTAGATCATTATCACCCAGAAATCTGTCTAAGATACAAAGGTAGAAAAAGGTAGCTGGTAGTGCATTAAGACTATCTAAGGAAAAGAATACTACAAGATGCAAGTTACAGCCGCCAATAACGAGAACAGGTGTAACATCAGAGCATAATACGAGAAGCCTTTTAACTACGTTTGGACTGTGTTTGAGAAAAAGGAAAGAAGCATGAGAGTATCAATGCCGTCAGTCTTTGATTATTTCCTCAGCTTCTCGCTTCCTAATTAACAGATTTGGCGAGAGCTTCAGTCCCTAATTGAGCTACTGCTACTTGCACCTGTCTTCTTTCCCCTATACGTCTGTCACAGCAAGATAAATGGAAATTAGCGCTTCATAAAAGAAGAGGGGTTGGAGAGAGAGAGGCAGGAAGCATTCCAGAGAAAAATAAAATTGGTTCATAAAGATAGCGGCACAAGGCATAGTAGTTTTGCCAAGAATACCCGCACCACTAACCTGTTTTCCAAAGCTGAATGGCACATATTTGTACTTAATCATGTGCATAATTTGGCGCTTCATCGTGAGGACAAAAAGTACCAACCAGTAGCAGAGTAATATCGGCCAGAACACGGGAACGTCAAATACTGAAAGGAAGGTCATCAGAAAAGCCACACAGAAAGCTTTTGTGATTGCATACCTAAAATCACCAAAACAAAACCTTTCAGATCACATTAGGAGCCTGATAAACAGGATATGCGTGCATGTTCAAGAATAGCAAGTTATACGGTGAACAATCATTGATAAAGAAAATAAGCTATATGGTAAACCATGACACCCACCTAGAAGCTACATTGAGGATAGTGATGAAGTTAAGACAAAGGCAATGGCGTAAGTTTGCAAGAAAAAAATGTGCATCTCTCCCTTAAAAACAAGAAATTGTTGCATACTCCCTCCAGTAGTCCCGACCAATGTAAGGCCCACGAGCATGTGAGAGGGTGGGATGTGATTAAGGGTGCGTTTGTTTCACTGAAAATTTCATGATAAAGGAAAAATATAGTTTTCATTTGTTTGATGACTTAGAGAAAGTGATTTCCGTCTTGCTAGTAGGAGAAGTTGTTTTCCCCCAATCTAAGATTGTTGTTCTCATTTCCGTAGATCAATTAGTTTTCCATTATCCAAACACCAAAAAGTCGGAAAACAATTTCCCAGAAACAGTTTTCCGTCAAACTAATGCACCCTAAACATCACCTGGTTTAACAAGAAAGTTCAAACAAAGTGATGAAATTGTGAATTGTGCTGACCCAAAATAAACTAATTGACATTAAGCTTATTCTGACCAAGACAAATACCAAATCATGATTGTCCCTTCCATCACTTGCAGCAGTTATTCCATTACTTACATATGTTGTTCAATCTCCAGGCTGCTTCACAGTAAAGATAGTACGACAATACAAGTAAACTAAAGATGCATACACTCAATCCATGCATATATCACTTATGATTTCAGCGTTCCACGTGATAGTGACATCATTCTAATAATCATCAATTGCTCATGTCAAAACTAGAGGTTATCATTGGCCCTCGGTAGGACCCTCTGGTCGAGCCTAACTTGTTGCTTTGGTGGGCTAGTCCATCAACAACAAATATATAGATTTTTTGGGCCTAGATCGGGCCCAACCCAACAGGACTGGGCTTTATAACTAAAGGCTGCCCAGGACCACCTAACAATTTGGCCTGGCAGGCCTGAATGCGCCCCTAGGCCACCAAACCATGATTGAGTTTAATCATGACACCATTTGATCGTCATTATTAGGGCTCCTATAGTAGAACCATTGATCTAAATTATATAGCACCAGCAAACAGAAGAGGCTTTCTAATATCCAAAAGATGGAAATGAGATGCATTTATCCATCTAGGATTACTCGCATTATTCTCCATCGCTCATTTCATTGGTAATTGAGATTAGAACAAATTGTGAGCCATTCTGGACGAACCATCTGTTAGAAAGTAAAATCTACAGGTGAAGGTGTTACCCAAGCAGCTTATTTTATCCTGCAAAAGATTAGCAATAAAGAAAATCCTCATAGCCTTGTTTGAGCATCAAGACAAATCTGCCCTATTTAATTAGAAAATTTTTGGAAGATCTCCACCACTTTCAAGCGGTTGATTTGGCTCAAGGGAGCTGGTCCCTAATGCAGCACAATTTAAAAACCTAAATCTTTTCATATTGTCTGACCGTGATAAGCAATGAGGTTTTATAACTATCTGCTGAAGGCAAAAGCCAATTTAATTGCATAATAGTCACAGATATAAACTTTAATCTTGCTCCTTAATCACCAAATGACAACTTACAAAGCATGAGTACAAAAACACGGTCACTCATACATATGATGAACATGGTCAAAAGACAATCTATACACAAGTCATAACCTACAAAACTACATCCAAAGAAGATGAAGTAGTAATGGTCCAGTTAGAGTCATCAACAACTTCGAATCTTTGCAAGAATTTATCTCAACACGAATACTAAGATTACTCCCACTACTAGTAAAGTCAGAAGAGAATTCAATATTTGAGAAGCAAATGATTTGTGTAAACCATAGCAGTGGAATTTCAGATTACCAGAACTTGAATTCAGGAAGGCGGCGAATGAAAGGCTTAAACTCATCCGATCCTTTCGTCGGCAACGAAGCCCCATCCAGGACTTCTAACTCCGGATCAACCTTCGGCGAGAGGAAACCGATCAACAAGTTCAAGATATAGATTCCGAGTCCATAAGAGATGATGTAAAACCCCTGAACATAGTAGACTCTCAACATGTAAATCAAAGCAGCAGCAAGAGTCCCCAGCCACCGCTGTACCGGGTGAGGGGTCGATCGATCCAGATAGTACTGGAACACCCTCGAGAAATCGTTCCTCCACTTGGCCAGAGGCGCCACAGCCGCGCCACCATCACCCCCACCGCCTTCCATAGAATTTCTAACTATTACCTTCCTGCAAGTCAGCAAAGAACACGACGTTAATCGCTTCTGCTCGACAATCATCTACCGATACTGAGACAGCTCTCTTTCCTTTCCCCCCCCCCCGCCGCCGTTTTAATTACTATTATTAAACCGTCAATTCGCAGTCGCAAGACCCAACTCATCCTCAACTCCCGAAAAGGGCTCGAGAAAACTAATCATCCGGCGCTCAATTCGACGAAGCAACCGAGCAACACACCTAAGCTTCCACAATCACACCAAACGAGTGAAGAAGAATCGCTAGTCAATGCGGAGCTTCCTCGTCGACACCGCCAGCGAAAACCTAACCAAAAACCCGCGCCACCGCAGTACCAAACAAACACCGCTCGCAAACATCCTCGAGCTAATCGAACACGGAGAAACGCTCCAAGAAGGGGCCCCGCAACAGCACGCGACGCATTTCCGCGCGCCGGCCACGAGGAACCGCAACCAGGGCGAAACCGACGGGGGAAAACCGAAGGCGAGGAAATTTAAAGACCGGCGAGGTCGTACCTTGCAGGGAGCAAGCGACAGGGGGAGCTTCGGGCTGTGGCGAGGCGGCAGGCGGCTGCTGTCGCCGCGAGAGGACGAGGACGGATACGGCGGGAGAAGCGATCCGATGACTACTGGTCGTCGCTCTTCGTTTCGATGTTTGGGCCAACGAGGAAGACGAAGATGCTCCCAAACAAGAAGTTTTAAACCGAGAATAAAGAAGAGAGAGCAAATTCTGCAGGCACGCGAAGGGGCGATCGAAAACGCGTGCTGGTGACGTCGTTTTTTATGGGGATGGGATGGATTTTACGAGACGGCCCTTCGATATCTACCGGATATTCGACCCTGCCACTGACCTCCCGGATTATTTTCGTCGGAGGGAAATGGGAAAATGGCCCAAATTGTTCCTACATTTTAGTTCAATTCGCAATGTGATCCATAAACTTTATCTTAATGTATAATGTCGTTTCCGAACTTTCAATTTATTCAATATGACTCATAAAATTATGATATATATGTTCAATCTAGTTCTTAAATTATATAAAAAGTGTTTAATATTATCTTCGAACTTAAATTAATTAAATGAATGACAATATTCAACACTCTTCATGGAATCTCCTATCAAACGTTTTGCATATGCATATCAATTCGCATAAGTTTTAAAAATGGAAAAATTACCCAAAAAAATCGTAAACTTAGGCCTAAATTTTTTTTTTTCCCAATTAAATCATAAACCTTTTTTTCCAGTAGCACGTGCGAAAGAAGCTAAGAATGACTCCAAACACAGATGCCCCCTCGCACCAAGGCAACTCTAACTCTGCAACAACTAGGATGAACAACTCAAAACACAGTCAAACAAACTCCTGCAAACACAAGCACAGACCATCAATACACAAGCTGGCACTGGATTTTCCATTTCTGCAGAGATTAACGACAACCTCCAAAGGAATCTTTACCAAAAAAAAAAACAACCTCCGAAGGAATTGAACGAGAGCCGTCACGCAGCAGAGATTCAAATGATACTATGCGCGACAACGTAACGCTAGAGATCACTCTCTGTATTTAAGGATCAAGCGCATCACGAAGAGCCTCGTTCCTTCCCTTCCATAGAAAATAAGTAGCTGAATTTAGGAGCACACCCAACTTTTACCTTTAAGAATATTCATATTCCAAGAAAACTCAAATCTCTCAGCCACCAATGAGCCTCTAGATTCACCTCACGATAGAAGGATATAACCCCAAACCTGCCCAGAACAGTTGCAATGCTAAAACAGATGCTTCTAGACTCTGGCTGCAATTTACAAAGCTGACAAAGATCGTTCACATCACACTATTTTTTTCATCCCATCAGAAGTGGGCAATCTATTTAGGATGATTAACCAGTTAATAAAGCCAAATTTTTGGAAATTTTCGGCCTGAACCAAATCAACCTGTGCCACTTGACTATAGCACCTAGATTCCTCACCAAACTCCAGGCATCCTTTTGATTAAGCCCACCACTACTTGACGATTTTCTGGAATTTCGCACCATTATACCCAAAATTTGGTTAAAAATAATGTGACCAATTGGGTTAGGAGTGCATTGTAGACGCCAAATAGCAGTTCCAGAATGTAGCATTTTCCCGTTGAGGCAAACCTGCGGCAACCTCAAGTTAATCTCAAGCAAGAAGATCGCTGCTTGCTATTGACATGCAAGGGGATTCAAGCAAAGGTTAGGAATGGAAGCCTTCACTCAATCTAACCAACCAAGTACTCGTCTTGACTGAAGACAGATGAAAATGCAATAACCAATTTGCATTTTCTCAAATTTCAGCAGCTCCCACAGCATTTAACAAGCAAGGAGGGGGAACTTAATCCATCAAAGGCTTAAATATATGTTTCCAAGCTCTCACTACCAAACTCGATGAATCCTTCGAGATATGAAAATGTAAAAATCGAGAAATCATACAGAGGAGGGCAACAAACATTAGCAGCTAAGGAAGGAGATGAATTGGATAACAGTCCAAAGACAGACAACCAAAAAGCATTGATCACAAGTTGCCATCCACATTTTCTTGTCTCGTCTCCGAAAGACATGCGCAAGACCTCTAACATAAGACAAGCGATGTGCAGACTCTGGCATGTTTAGATATCCATGGGAGCAGCACCTTCCTCAGCAGGGGTGGCTTCTCCAGCAGCAGTTTCCTGATCACCGGTATCCCCTGCTTCTGCAGCAGGCGGTTCTTCCTCCCCTACAATCTCAAACTCATCAATTAGTTGCTGTACCGTGTTCTGGTCCAATATATGGAACGACTCGCCTACTCCAACCACAGCGACAGTGCATATGGTACTCGTCAACCTCTCTCCTTGCAAAGTTTCCCTTATAGCAATGAGGGCATCTTTGACCAGATCCTCGCACTTGGAGTCCATGAAGTTCTCAAACCTGCGTTCCAAGTATGTTTTTGCAGCTTGTGAGCGGGACCCGATGGCAAAAGCCTGATATTCAAAGTAGTTTCCACTCGGACAATTGTAATAGAGGTGAGCTCCAGATTCATCTAGTCCAGCTACCAAAAGACCAACACCATAAGGTCGTTTCCAGGAGCGTTGGGTGCAGACCTGCCAACATTTATTAGGTTATTACAGTCCAAGATATCTTTAGTCACAAGAAATACTAAAACAAAAGTTAATAACCACAGAGAAACCCCCTACCCTGTAAGAAAGTGACTGTGGTACCACCCAAAATTTACAGGCTTCAATTGAATTAACTGAGGGATTAGATTTTGAGTATTATGACAACAATATCAGTTTCAATAGTTCTGATTGTCAAATAGCATCTCCAGCAGTTTGAACTTTGATTTAAAGTTGGTTGAGACTTGAGGCACAAACTACGCAGCTGGACTTCTTTTCCGTTATTTATCATGTCACTTTATCATTTCCAGGAACATGAAACCCTGATAAGCATTCAAGTTGGTGCCATCTTCTCAAGGCATAGTCAGTACTGCACAGTTGATCATATCAACCCTAGTGTGCACTGCACAGCGGATTCTAAAACCGTAGTCTGCACAGTCAGATTCTAAGCACAAAACTAAGGATTCTAGGACAAAGCCACCAAGTGATACAATAAACTGCAGGCTATTGGCTCACAATCTTTAAAAGCAACATATTCGCCCAGAAGTAGCAAGGCAGTCATGTGGATCATGCCTTTGAGATTGTTTTGGCATAAAATTCTGTGCGACAACATTAGTTAAATGATAACAATGTCTTGAAATAGAACCAATCACAATATGAATGTAGAAGCATTGCCCTCTAACAGTGTAATATTGACAACTTATTCTCAGTAGAAAGGGTAGTACATCAAAAGTGCATGCAAAAAAAATAAGAAAATTGGGACAATCCAGAAATGAGAGCAACAATCTTCTACTCAACTATATCCGAAGACAAAGCTTCCAGAAATGAAGTAGTCACCCAAATCTCTAGTAAAGGAGACAACGATGCATCCAAAAGTAGAAGGTACTAGAAAGTCTGGCATAAACCCTGTTTTTCGAATTCAGTTACTTTCTGATCCAACCAACAAATTCCAACAGATCCAGTATAGGCAATCAAAAGGGTAACACTAAAGAAATGAAGGTAGAAGGGACCGGTGAAATAAGATGAATTAGTTTTATGGAAACCTAACGTCAGACACGAATTAGAAACTGCTTATAAGGCCTCCTATGTAGCGGTCGAACATGTATGAAATCATAAAAGTAGCGAGGAAAAACTACTGACAGCTGGAACAGAATTTACTAACGTAAAGTGCACTTAACTGCTACGGTTTGTTAACAATGTAAAATGCCTAGGAGGACTAGGGACAAATTTCAAAAGCACAGCTAAGTCATGTTTATTATTGAAAACATAGTTACGTGTGTTGCAAGCATTGCAGACAGTTTAAAACACAAGCGCTTAGTTCAATTTCCGGTTCCTTTTTCATTGAATGTTTTATTTACTTATAGTCCCGCAATTATGGATCATTTGTGAAAAAGTGAAGTCAAAACAAGAGAAGTCATGCCATTCAATGAGACTATGAAAGGATCATTTGTTTATGAAAATGTGAAGTCAAAACAAGCAAAACTCCAGTCATTGCGGCAACAAGAAGAAAATTATTGACATGTTACTGAGCTTTCCAATACAATCCAGGTGTGAGGCACAAACAGATAAAATGTCTTTTGACAGTCAATGAAGGAGTTATAAGATATATTTCCATCAACACGACAAAGTTCACCCAGAGCATCTGTCGGGCTGTTTAAATACATAGTGAACCTTCTCTTCTACATCTGTTTCAACCCATATCACTACAATCCAATTCCCTCCCGATACATTTGAAACAAAGTCACGGATAAATTAACAGGAAGCGCCTACGTTAAGAAAAAGACTAAGAATTAAGCTTAAAAAGAACTGCCTTTTCCACATTAGGCAGGCTTCAGTCATCACAGTATGACACGGACTCCTAAAACTAAGCTCGTGCTCTTAAACCCCTTCGAAATCCCACCAAGTCCACACTCCATACTCCTGGACCCAGCAATGCCCAATTCCCTAACAACAGAAACAACAGAACAAATTGCACACTCTTCACAGTTAATTCCAACCCACGCCGCCCTAAAACCCTAATGCCCAAAAGTCGTGAATCGCGGTGCAAATCACTAAACTGCAGAAACTATACACGAGAATTCCAATCCGCAACAAACGAACGAAATCACGCCAATCCAATCCAATCCAAATTGAGACAAATCACCTGAGCCTTGTCGGCCAGCTGAACCACCAGCCTCCCCACCGGGAGCGGCGACTCGTAGGTGAAGGCGTGGCTGATGCACTCGGAGCGCATGTACCGCGAGAGGACGCGGCCGTCGGCGGTGAGGCCGGCGATGGCGACGCCGATGTGGTCGTCGACCTTGAAGATCTTCTTCTGGTGGGAGGAGAGCTCGTTGTTGGCCTTGTTGACGCAGGCCAGGACGACGTGGGTCTTGGATCGGAGGCCGATCGCGGCGGAGCCCTGCTTCACGGCCTCCATGGCGTACTCGACCTGGAAGAGGCGGCCGGCGGGGCTCCAGGTGGTCACGTCCGTGTCGTACTGGTTCCTGAACATGGTTCCGAAGAGGAGGAGGAGGAGGAGGAGGAAGGCGACGCCGCGTCGAAGGGGCGGAGAAGGAATGGAAGAGAGCTTCTTTCCTCTCGCTCGAGGCGTGAAAATGGTGCGCGTGGCTGGAGGGGAGAGCGAGGCTCTTTGTCTGTGTACTTTGTGGTTTTCTTTCTGAGCAAGGCAAGAGGAAGAGGAAGAAGAAGAAGATGCGAACTCGGGGGAGTGAGGTCCGAGCGAGTGGGGTCTCGGGTCAGGTCGGGTCCTAAAATGGGCTTTGTGGTACCCGACTGTGATGGGCTTTGCTGGAGTGACTCGGCCCATTTCATTGGGCCTTTGGACGGTCGGTCGGATTGGGCTTGGTCGGGCCGGGCTATTTTCATTTTTGCTACCTTCCCCCGGGCTTTCCAGGGCCTTTCTATTTCTCAGAGTATTGAGCACACGGAACGCGAAAAAAAAGCAAGAGTAACGACATAAATCGTCCATGGAATTTGGCTCAATACGCAGCATAGTCTCTGAATTTTTAATTTATTCGACGTGATCTTTAAACTTTAGCCCAATGTACGAAATGATTCCTAAACTTTTAATTTGTTCGGCGCAAAAAATAATAATAATAATATATTAAAAATCCCAAGGTTTCTTCGTTCCGTGTCTTGATAAATAGCGTTTCAAGGTACTCATTAACAAAAATTCTAATAAGAAAATTGGGTTTCGTTTAGGACGTGCGGCGTCCTTGATGTGTTTTTAGCACTCAGATGCGATGGGCTCCGAAGCTCGTGACTTAGGTATTCTCGATGCATGCACAATGCACCTGATGAAATCGTTGAGTTAATAATAGCAACTATTCAAAGATCAGCTTGGTGACTCTCTGAAAGGAAAAATCTTCGATTAGCTTGATCTCTCAGCATGCCTGCGAATCTCTTGTGGTCTCATGGCACATAGAGGCCTTTCATCGAGGAAAAAGGAACTGGGGCCCTAAATATGCGTTCTGCCTCATCATAATCCAACGACTCGATTAGTTTGTTATAGGCGGACATATGTCCCGGGATTACTATAATTTAGATCACGCATCGCGAAAATTAAAATTACATGGGCCTAAACGATATCTTCATAATCACGATAGCTTTCTCTCTCGATGACAATAAAAACATTTTTACATATTAAAGTTGCAGAATGGTTGTGGAAGAAACTATTATCGCGGCAAAAAGAGAGAATTTCCAGACATCGAAACGGGAAAATATATATTAACCATGAAAATATGGTCACCCCGTTTTTATTACCATAGAATCCTCTTTTGAATCTTTACAAGTCAGCGAACGAGCCCGTCCACGGATTTTCCGGTGGCTTCAACGCACTCTTTGGTGCTGGGGGAAGTCAAAAAGGATCGATCTGAAATGCTCCGTCGATCTCAAAGCAAAAGACCCCTTTGCCAAAAAAAAAAATCAATTAAAAGTAATTAAACGAGGAAAGCTCCCCGAGGCCAAAAAGCAGTGTGGTTATAAAGCCCCCTGCTCAGTGCTCACTGCCCTTTTTTTAAGCTTTTAAGTTCCTGAGTTCCTTCATGCCATCATTTGATAGGCCCAACGTTCAAAAGATTCTCCGATTAAAGAGAAAAGGCAAGCCGTTTGGTTAGAAAGTTTTGGTAATAATGATCGATCTTCGGCTCCTTTTGCCCTCGGTACAAATCGGAGATGTTGCTCAATTAAAATCCCGTCTTCGAAACACTTTTGAATTTTTTTTTTTCCTGCGATTCGATTTATTTAGCGTAGAGTATTCGAGATCTTTTGATTTTCGACATCTCGGATTTTGTATGTCCAGGACTAAGGTTGAGGTGATACCGGGACATTACTTTATGAAGATCTATGCGCAAAGTAACCACTGAACCTATTCTTTAGGACCTAAATAGCATGTTTTCCATCTCGCCAACACCGATGTAAGCGAGAGCACGCCCATTCCCGAAGCATCGTTTGGTCCGGTCGATAGACTCGTATAAAGTCAAGAAGTGACAGTTGAATCGTAAAGGGTGAAGTGCGCGAGTCCGTAGACTTAAAAAAAAAAAAAAAAGAAAGAGTTCAAAAACATATCCTAAATCAAGAAGGTTAAGAAGTTCGAAATTACTCAAATCCGCTTTTTTCTTTTCTCTTCATTTTTGGCCCTTCGGCATCATCACGTGCCTTGGGAAAGCTAAATGGGGTCCCCCCAAATGCAAAGAAGATGGACGTGTCCTGTACCGAAATTATCTTATGTCGATGTCCCCACCACCGGACAATTGAAGATGCTGGCAGAGGATTTGAAAGCAGAGAGCGCAAGCACAGCATTTTGCAAAGGACAAAAGAGGCCCCCCAACCTTTGCCTACTTTTATTTCTTATGAAAGGGGAGAGAGCCTGGCTCATCGAGAGGGCCCGACCAATTTCATTGTTCAATAATGACATTATTGAGATCGAGGACAGATTTCATCCTTTTTTTTTTTTTTTTTTTTTTTTTAAACCGAGGTGTCCGGGTCAGCTTGGGCGCACCTCGACTATTTCTCAAGGGAGACTAGCACAGCAACCCACCGCCATGGCCCCTCACTTAAATCACAAGTGCTCAGTTGAGGAATCGAACCTGGAACCAGTGCGCCTAACCACACAATCCCAAGTACGCTCTAACCAACTGAGCTACCCATGGTGGGTGATTTCATCCTATTTTTATTTGAGTAAAAGCCATCAGAAAGTCTAAAATATACTAAGTATTTCACGTATCAAAAATTACAAACTCGTGACACGTTTACCTTCCGCCCGAAATATGTTAATGAAAACTGTTAAAAATTTACCTACGTGGATGCCACAAAGCAAACGGTAATTCCTTCTGTTCAATATCTCTACGGGGAAAAGAATTGACACGATGCCACGTAAATTAAGCTGAGATAAAAATAATATTATTTTTGCTAAAAAAAATTGCCTGAACGTGGGTACAAATTTGGAATTTTCGTGCGTCAAAATGTGTCGTAGGTCGTCGACGCTCATCGTTATTTTCGAATTATCCAGCAAAAATAACTAAATAAATCAGGAGGGAGAAAAGAGCATTTTGCCTTTTTACCTGCAATTGACACGACTTGCAGAAGGACACTTCCCGATTAAAAGAGGGTGCCTAACGTCTCGATTTCAAATTCCCCACGAAAGTAGAGCCTCCCATTTTTCACTCTGATTCTTAATCGGCGAATTGCTCTTTCGCAAATCATTGCCAGCATCGCCACTTTTCAATATGTTTGTCTCCTCATCTCAATTTGATCACCTCCCATGAAATATTCAAATATTAAGTCACGCTTTTATCTAACAGTTTAAACTTATAAAACAGTTTATGGCGATCCGTATCAGAGCAGGAGGTCCTGAATTTTAATCTTTTAGAATTTCATTTGTCTTCTCGATTAAATATATCTACGTTTAGTAAAGATAAGATTAAGTGCGAGGGGGAATTATAGAATATTTAAATTAGAAAAACCACACATTTTATCTAACATCTTAAATTTTTAAAACAATGGTTGCACAAAATCTCGCATGCTATCAGGAGATCATTTCATGCCTTTTACAATTAAATATGTGAACGCACAAGGGGAAGCTGTTGAATATTTAAATATTAAACCACACGTTCATCAAACAGCTTGAAATATCTTGTTTCTTTAGCCGAATGAGTCCTTCTTCTATTTCCACATTCTTTTGGAGATTGAAAACTACCCACCAGATCACAAATAAAGAAATATCAAGGAATGAATTCACAGATCCAATGTGTCGTAATTGAACTTACAATCGACAGAAATCGTGATTCCACAAAATCTGGCATGCTATCATGAGATCATTTCATGCCTGCTTGGTCTTCCCAATTAGATATGTCCATGGTTGAGGGGAAGCTATTGAATATTTAAATATTAAGCAACACGTTCATCTAACAACGTCAACTTTCTTATTTCTTCGGCCGAAGTGAGCTCTTCTTCTATTTCCACATTCTTTTGGAGATTGAAAACTACTCACCAGATCACAAATAAAGAAATATCAAGGAATGGATTCATAGATCCAATGCATCGTAATTGAACTTACGATCAATAGAAATCGTGATTCGATGAGCACCGCGGGATCATTTCAAGACAGGCAATTGATGGGGCATTCGGCGTGTCCTAAACGGCGGAATCCGTTTTAGTCCAAGAGAGGGATAGAAAAACCATGAATGATTGAGTATGGTGGCCCCAGGATCTGCTGGCAAATGAAGCATCTCTCTCTCGTCGTCCGTGTGAGACACCCTCGTGGGAGATTTCATCAATTTCCTAGAAACCAACCGGCGTTTTCAATCTTGGTGTCTGGTGGAAGCGACATCGACCGAACACTTCATGCAATTCAAAAACTGTCTTAGGAGTCGACTAAAAGAGAATACAGCGAGGCAAAGAACCCGAGATCGAAGAACATCGTGTTTGAGAATCCCCTCCGACATCCCTCACTTGCATGTTTGCCATTAAAAAACGACTAAAGTTTTTTTTTAAAAATTTTCACTCCACAATCTCCTAACTAACAACTTGAAAATTCACGATTCCCTCCGACATCCCTCCTCAATTGCATGCTACATCCGTTTATTTTCTTTTCATTCGATTGCTTCCTAGTTGTCTTGAAAAAGCGAGAGGATATTTCATGTCCTAGTTAGATGGTGTGGCAACATGCGTGACCTAACGGTTCAATTACAATTTGAGCGATTCCAAAAACTAAGCGTCACGAGAGAAATGACAAAGTGCTCAAAAATATCTTTCCTCCAAGGTTGACTAGGATGGCGCGGTTAGACCCGGTCGCCGGCTCGGCTCGGTTAGGTCCACCCATTCGACCGGTCTCACTCCCTCTCTATCCTTTCCTTGTCGGGTAATTCTATGCATACGCGAAGGGTCGACGTAGACCGGTACGCAGGATCGTCGGCATCGATCAGGAAATCTACGCGAGGACAGACACGTAATCTTTCTCCTAAGCGAAACCTCTGTATGCTAAGGCAAAGTACTCTTTGCCCCTCTTTACTTTTCCCTAAAATCAAAAATCAAATGACGTGCCAACGGCAACTTCCCACAAAGTGCCAAGACGGGCCGTCCTCGATGATGGTAATTGACTGTTGTAACGGGGGTCCTCGGCGACAAACCGACGACCGAGTAATACCAAAAAATCGGCGATTTCCTCCGAAAGCCACACGGCATTCGATCCACGAGGCAGGTGACAGTTACACCGCAGATTCTCCTGTTTTTCTCCTCATTTTCTCGCCGTAGAATCCACGAAACTCTCATTTTCTCGTCTCTCTCTTTCTCTCTCTCTCTCTCTCTAGCTCTGTGCAGTGCACGGACAGAAGTGAGAGAGCAGAGGAGGAGGAGGAGAAGAGGAAGAGGAAGGAGACGAAGTCCAGGCATCGTCGTCGCATTGAGCCCCGCTCGCCGAGCCCTAGCGCCTCCGGGAGCACGCCATGTCGACGGAGTACCAAGCTCCCGCCGCTCCGTTCGCGCGGAAGCTCGCGAGCGGGCGGAGCTTCGGCGGCACGAGCATCTACGACGGCGTCTTCGCCGCCGGCCCGGGCAAGTACGGGGCCTCCGCCGGCGCCGCCGCTCCCCGGGCGGAGAACTACGCCGAGATCTTCGGGGGCTCCAGGGACGCGCGCCGCTCGTCGATCCCCGTGCTCGACTTCCCTGGCCTCCACGAGAGGAAGGCCCCCCTGGATGTCCGGAGCTCGAAGCTCGATTACGCCAAAATCTTCGGCGGTCGCGGCGATTTCGGGGATGCGGCGTCGTACGAGGAGCTGGTGGATAAGCGCGCCGAGAGGAGGAGCTTCGCTGACGAAGCGAGGCGAGCTCGCATTCCTGTTTTGTTTTGCTTGCTTGCTTGCTTGCTTTGCATGTGGTGGTGTTTCCGCTGAATGGGCGTTGAATGATGAGCACGTAGTGACTCCAGTTAGCTTTATCCAGTACTAAGTATGAGTGTGCTGCTGCGTTGTTGTGATCGACTTTGAATAGCCTCTGTTTGCTGTAACAGTGCGCAAGTTTTGTTTTTTTTTTTAATTTCCGTTAGCTTTATCCAGTACTAAGTGTGGATTTTTAGTAAGTCAAAAAGCTGAAGAATGCGGTTTTGCTGGCTAAAGAGTGGCTGTGTTTGCACATTGTGACAGCTGTTCTTTAGTTAGTGGCAGATTTTAGAGTGGGCTATTTCGGACAGGGATGTGTTTGTTTCTTGGGTCGTCGTTTGAAATGGTATGTGTGACAGAACCATTAGCTTTTTGATTTTTACGAAGTACAAGTTAAGGAGCAAGGACCGACCCATATCATCCAGTTTGTGAAACCGTGCAGATGTTCCAAGAGTTTTTGCAAGGTTTTAAGGTTATGAGGTGTTGATTAAGCACAAGCACCCACCACATCAAGGTGCTTCTTTTGATTCCCTCCCCTTCAATTTGGGCACTCTGCCGTAGAGGAAGTTCGAATTCTAAAGGAGGAGAAGACAGAATTCTGGAGATAATGTACTCTGGCAAAGGATATTTCTTTTTTTAGGGCTTAATTCAATGCTTGTCAAAGGCAGCTTAATTAGTCTTTCTTTGATAAGAATCTGTGGAGAGATTATGAGGTTTGTCATAAAGCGAGCTGTTGTATTTATGAGAGTCTATTTTCATTATGTAAGAGTTGGATGCCGAGTACTTGAAATAGCTCACGATTCCATTTGCTCTTCCTTTATCATTCTTTGTGACCCAGTTCACCCTTGACTGTATCTTTGTTTGCACTTGAGCTAAACTTGTGACCGTGTGATCTGACCGGATTTGTGTTTCTTCTTGTCTAGGACACAAGATAGCATGAGGTCCTCTTCAAAGTTGTCTGCCAGTAGTTTGAATGAGACTCAGGTGTCATCTCATGAAGCATCATACCATTCACGTGATAGGGAGAAGAAGTTCAATGTCTCTTATAGCAAAGTAAATTTGGAAACCAATGGCGTAACAAATAAGAGAGTGCACATTGCCCAGCTTGGAGATGTACCAGGGTATGCCCATGTAATTGAAGAAACTGCTCCATTGGAACAGTCAAAAGGTAATAAGCCACGGTCTGTGGTTGAGAATGGTTATGCTAGTGGAGACGCTGGTGATGGAATGGGCAAAGCCAACAATTGCGAGAAAGCCATGTCAGGAGTCTCGGCTACTGGTTCTGACAAACCTTCTACTAAAGAAGGAATCTCCATTCAGAAATCTGATCGAAACAGATCCTTTTCAAACGATCTGTTATTTGACACATATGATTATGGGTTTAGGACAGAACCTTTCGGAGCTCAAGCTCCTATTGGCGTCTCATCTAGCTCGAAAAAATTCGGGGTTTCTCCAGGCAGTGCTTTTGAAGATGTTGCCGGTGTTTATTCGCCACCTGACTTGGATGAGAATGTGGATGTAAATTCAGTTGCAGCTGCCTCTGCAGCTGCGGTGAAAAAAGCAATTGAGAAGGCTCAAGCAAAAATTAAAGTTGCAAGGGAACTAATGGAAAGACGGAAGGAAGGTCTTCAAGGCCATGTAAACTTTAAGGAAAAGATCAGGGCTGAAGACAGGAGGGCACGCAAAATGGCTAAGAAAGCTAACAGATGCCGTGAGAAGGAACCTCAGGAAATATGTGAAACCGATACTTCAGCACAGTTGACTGCAAGGGCTAGAGGGGCAAATAATGTAAAACCAGGCTCTGTAAATGTAGAATCTGGTGATAAGGAGAACCTTTCCAGTTCAAAAGCATTCCCTGGAGGCATACTTCAGCAGGCAAACAAAGAAATTCGTGCAGATTTGAGGCTAGGAAAGGTAGGGGAAGAAGCAGAAAATTCTTATGAAGCTTCTGAAACAATGCAAAGTGCATCAGTGCCAATAGAGCAGCAGAAGGAAGGGATTAGAGTGAATGATCTGATGCCATCTTGTGATGAGAGTTCAAGCGAATCCCTGGCAAAGATAGATTTTGAGAAGGCAGCAGAAGTTGGTTATTCACTGGCAACCATTGAAGAGGCTCTGGATCAGGAGAAAATTGATGAAAAACTGCTTAGAGTAAGAGGGGTACAAGAAGGTGACAAGCAAGAAGTCAAGGTCCAGTCTTCTCAAGGATTGAATCATCCAGAAGAGAGTGAAATTAAGGGAGAAGTGACACTGGAGCAAGAAGGCAATCTGTGGAAGTTCATGAAATTTTTTAATCCTTGGCAATATCAGGATAAACCAAAGGAATTGAACAAATCTGAGCTTGAGAAAATGCTTGAAGCTCAGGAGTTGGAGGAAAATAATTTACAGAGTCCTGGGGAGGAGCGTGATTGGGAAGGGAATGAGATGAAACAAATAGAAGCTCACAAGGGAGAACTGACTAATGCACATAATCATAAATGTGACGGTGAGATGAGCAATGGCACATTGGAAGAGATGAGTAGCCAGGAAGAAGATGAGGCACTGCAAGATTCTTGTGAGAGGTCGGTAGTTGAGAGAGAGCGAGAGGAGACTTGCAACCCTAAAGAAAATGATGATGAGCACAACAACTTTGGCGTGGAATCAGATAGTGAAGAAAGGCTGGAGACACTCCATCAGCAGGAAAGATTGAAGGAGAGACCTAATGATTTGGTTGAATCCACGGAAGACAAAGGACTTGAAGAAGAAAAAGAAGCGGGAGATATTCATGAGATTGCACGAGCAAACGTGAATGAAGAGATACACGAGGATACTAAGCAGATGAGTGCTGATGCTGGAGAGCAAGAAGCTTTAAATAGCATAGAGACTGATAGAATCGAGGAAATCATTGGAATGGGAGTGGAAGATGAAGTAGAAGAAAGTCATGAAACTCAGAATAGTGATGATAATGCAATTTGTACATGTGACAGGGAGGCATTTGAGGGGTTTACCGGGACTCAAGAAGGCGATGCACCCAATGAGTCCAATGAAAATATTGATGTACTAACGGATGAAAAGGAAAATGAAGGGGATGAAGAGATGGTGGAAACAAACTCTTCTGTTCGTGAGGAAGAAAATGACTGCAGCTCAGGAGCCTCTGCAGATGATTATGACTTGGAGAAAAGATATACAGTTGAAACAAGTGATATGACCTGCTTCATGTTGAAAGCCAGTGAAATCAATCAGGAGGTAGGTGAAGCCACCGCGACCCTTGAATTTAGGGAGAATTACGTGAACTTGAGCGATACAGGGATTAGTAGTGGAGGGAAACAAAATGAACAAGACATACCAGAATCCGGTATGATTCCAAATTTGGAAGTGCCTTTGCAAGGATTGGTTCCTGAATTGAACAACTACGGTAATGATCCGAATGAGGCTGAAATTTCCATGAACTGGAAAGAAGAGACCGAATCCTCTAAATCTGAAGAAGTGAATAGTGATGTAGGATCTTCTGATGAAGGTGGAAGTTTTGATGATGAAATGACTCTGCAACCTGAGCAGATTAATGGTACCATCAAACGGAAAGAGAGAACTCAGGAAGCACATCAAAGTATTGAAACTAGTCAAAGTACAGAAAAAATTGAGGGGAATCATTACACAACCCTGACAATGGATGAGAGGATATCTGAAGATTGTCAACAAAAGGAAATAGGGGTGGACAAAGAATTCCTTAAGAAAATAGATGAAGCAAAAGAGAGGGAAAGGGCACGCGAAAAGGAAAGATTAGCAGTTGAAAGAGCAATCCGTGAAGCACGTGAAAGGGCTTATGCTGAGGCGCGGGAAAGGGCTGCTGTGGGAAAAGCAACCATTGAAGCCCGACAGCGAGTAATGGAACAAGCTCGGGAGAAGACAGGGAAGGCTTCTTCAGAAACAAATAGTAAATTAACTGAAAAGAATTCTATAGAGGCCAGACTTAAAGCTGAACGTGCTGCAGTAGAAAGAGCAACTGCAGAAGCACGGGAGCGTGCCCTTGAAAAGGCATTGGCTGAAAAGTTGTCTGGTGCTGGCAAAGATCGCAAACTTGGACAGAGATCATCGCATGTAAGCATTTTCCATTTATGATGCTCTATTCTCTTCTTTGTGGGATATGATGCATGGTGGAGGAGCTCATCTTACTATCATTGTAGGATTCACAACATAGAGGCTCATGCCCTTCCAGTGATTCAAGACATCCAAAGTCTTCAGATACTAATGGTATGTCTTAAAGAATTTCACTACCTTTGATGACACCTGCTCACGGGCATCTGCGCGCATGCGGGTTACCGTCTGTTGTAAAATATGTGGCCAAGCAAAGGAAATGGGCGAACCCTAGATGAAACTCCTAGTTGATATTTCACTAGAGGAAATGTATTAATGCTATTTCTTATGTTGCCTTCCAAAAAGAGATGAATCGTTCGAGTCCTGCTTCGTAACTCTTAGCACTTTCCCGTGTCTCATGAAGGTACTGGCTCGGGTGAGAAATCTGAAGGGACTAATAGCGAATCAGCTCAGAGGTGTAAAGCTAGATTGGAGAGGTATCAAAGAACATCAGAACGTGCGGTACGGCTCCTGCTTTTCTTTACGCTTTAAAATAAATAGATTTTCTGACATTTGATGAGCTTAATATCGTGCTCTCTCCTCTCAGGCAAAGGCTCTTGCAGAGAAGAACAAGCGCGATCTTCTTGCTCAGAGAGAGCAAGCGGAGAGAAATGTAAGCCTTTTCGACTTAGTTTGATAATTTTTCGGTCCTTTAGCCAAGAAGACAGAGATATTCTTGGTGAAAAAAAAATTTGTCTTATTTTCTTTGGCTTCTACGGCAGAGGTTAGCGGAATCTCTTGATGCTGATATTAAAAGGTGGTCAAGTGGGAAGCACGGAAACTTGCGTGCTCTGCTGTCAACGCTACAATATGTATGGGCTAATTTCTACTCTCTCTCTCTCTCTCTACACTTCATTTGATAGATAAACTTAATTGCCTAGCCTATTAAAAAATTTACTTGCTTAAATCGAAGGGTGTGCCTAGATGCCCTCATTTGATGGCTTTGCTTTATCTGATATTACAGACCAGTGACTTCTCTTGAAAGTAAACTAGCAAAAAGAAAAAAATTCCTAACAGGGTGTTGCCATGATTAAATAGCGCAACTTTAACTTTTACCCCTCAAGAGGTTTCCCCCTTTTTATGCCAGTAGTCAAGATCCCTCTTTACAGCATTTTTCTTTACTATCCCCGAGAAGCCACTTGTGAATTCACCTCTTATGCACTATGCACGTTTTGCTTCTTAGCCAGAAACAGATGGAGATGTTCAGTTTACAGTTCGGTTAATACAGCCACACATCTCAATGATCTTTTGTCCTCAATTGTAGATATTAGGGCCGGATAGCGGTTGGCAGCCTGTTCCCTTGACGGAAATTGTAACTACGGCTGCTGTAAAGAAAGCATACCGGAAAGCCACCCTTTGTGTCCATCCAGACAAACTGCAGCAACGAGGTGCTAGCTTGCAGCAGAAGTACATTTGCGAAAAAGTTTTCGATCTCTTAAAGGTCTGTTGCCGTTACAATCTTGAGCTTTCATCACTTCGATCACAATAGTCGAGATATACTCTCATCGTTCATCGTGACAACTTAGCTACTTGACATAAAAGCAAAATCCCTGTTTTTGTTTTACACTTTGTGACGAGGATGTTTTCGTTGTCGATTATGTTATTCCAGGAAGCGTGGAACAAGTTCAGCAGTGCCGAAGAAAGATGAGATCTGTTTGAACCCCGAAAATGCTCTTCCTTGTTTTTATTCTCTTGTGAGCAAACTAACTTGTAATTTATGCTCTGAAATAATACGAGTAGAAAATTTCTGAGCCATTCTTTTCGAATGTCTGGCTGTTTCTAAAGATTGAGGTGATGAACATCAAGTCTTTATAGTCACTAGTCCTAATTTTAAAAGTCAAAATTGACATTGAAATGTTGCAGTTAAAAATGTACAGCCACTTCAACATGACTCTACACATCATATATGGAGCTAAGGATTAATTTGATGGAATATTTCTCGCTACTGACATTGGCATGGACACGTCCTCAAATACAAATCAATATAAAAACGATAGCAAAATATATATCTATTGATATATATGATAAAATACTGAGTTGATTACATATCAGAATTCTAAAATTTACCGAAAGAATATATGCATCACTAAACTCAAGTACTAAACCCAACAAATTTCATCTCGGACATATATACAACTATTTAAACTCATACCAAAAAAATCTAAATATAAAAAATTTCCTGTCAATAGTGTTTTCGTCCAACTTACCGTGAGCTGAAGAACTTGAAATTGATTTGAGACTAATGAAATGAGCAATTATTGCTCCGTAAGTAAAGCATGTCTCTTTTAAGTAGATTGAACATTTACTATACATATTTACATAACAATACCATAAACTCATTGACCCAAATTCAGTATATTATATACGTACAATACCAAACTTGAGTTATATCATTTAAACAAACTTCTCTACATATCATAAATACTCATTCGATCAACAATATCAAATCAAAGATTAATGATCCATCCCATTGATCAATATGGTGCTTAATATCCAACCCTCACAAAAGCTACCGAGATCTTCCTTGACTGGGATTCTATCTATATCAGCCGATGACTCGGCCCACAAGGATATCCTAAAAATAATATACATTCTCACAACCTCTCAATGAATTCTAAACATTACGGCAATGACAATAAAATCATTAACTCATCCCCTAATAATCCACAAAATTAGATCCACAATTCATTTCATAAATCAGGTTCACTAACCAAAACATACAACCTTTCACAATTCAATTCATCAAGCATAATACATTTCATAAATCAAACTCATGAATCAACGCATATAATCTTTCGCAATTCTATTCATAAAATATTCCTCAAACCATTCACAAAACAATAAACTCCAACTATTAGAAGATACTTTCCCATTTCAAATAAATAGTACATGTCCGATCTGACTTTATGTAATAAATATGTTCCAAACACCGCTTTTTTCTTTTTGACAAAATCACATCGTGCAATGCTTTTCATTACTCATAATATATCTAATTCACATCAATTCCACGACATGAGTTTGCAAAATGAGATAAGCGTTACTCACAACTAACCAAAAGTCAAAGTCAAGAGTTACGTAGCTTGGAAAGTTTCAAAGTCTGAGTGCTCCGAAACGTTGTTAATCCGATTTGTCGAGACCTTCGGAACGTGCGTGAGCCAAAACCCCTTCGTTCTCTCTCGGTTTCTTTCTTTTCCCTTACTTATTTTCCAAATTAGGCTAAATTAGTCCACCGGTTCATGGCCTAAGCAAGCATAAAGTTCCATGCGGCCTCCTGCATTTCTTCCTTTCATGCAAAACACCGTAAAGCATATTCAACAATTAAAGTCTATTTCATTTCTCAACGTACAACCGCTCGCTGAGAATTTCTGCCGTCACGGTACCCATGAAGAAAAGAACTTTGGGCAAATCCAATCAAACAGGCCTTCATTCGTTATGACCGTGTTCTTGAAATCGGCAGTACAAGGTGCCTTCTCTCCTCTGCATAACTCTTTGAATTTATGACGATTGAGTGAACGGCACGTGGAAATTAAATGTAGGGATAAAGATCCAATTCATCGGATCGATTACGCATAACACGAGAACAGCGACAGAGATAAAAGACGAGTGTGGCGGCGGGGGCGCACAGACAGGGTTGCGTCTCAGCACGTGCCGCTCGCAAGCTTCTTCTCGTGCGCGAGAGGAAGCAGCCCTTTCTCTCTGCATGTCTCCACAGCTCCCACGAATATGTCCTCTAAGGTGTACTTGTACTTGAATCCCAAGTCCAGCAGCTTCTTGGTGGAGAAAGAAACCTTCTGCATCCCCTCATCCACTCCCTCGAACCTGCAAAACCATTTACCATTATCATTGTCCGATGCCCAATTCCCTAGCCGGGACTAGTCCTATTCCCAGATGCGATTACGTACTCCGTGGGGATATCGTACTCCGGGTACTTCTTCCTGAGCAAATTCGCGATGTCGAGGATCGTGGCGTCGTGGGAGGAGCAGATGTACCGTCCCTTGGCCTCCGGGTGCTCGAATAGGAAGATGTGGGATTCGCAGAGATCGTCGGTGTGGACAAAGTGACCTTGCTTCATGATGGAGTAATGAGCTTCATTTCCTGGGTCATGAGTGAAACATTGGTTGCAAAATGATCACAGAGCAAGATTGCGGCTGGCGTGTAATGCCATGATGATGTTTCACACCATGAAAGCTACATGGGCTTGAGGTAAATCTTGGGCTGTTACCCCATGAAAGGTCTATTCTCACTTAGGCTGGGCTTGGCCCAAAAGTAAGACCAGAACACCCAATTGCATTGGGCCATTTTCAATCCGATAGCTTAAGGCTCCGCGTGTTTCGCGGAAAATGAATAATTCCAACATTATTTTCCTAAAATTAATCGCTTATATGGCTCAAAATAATTAGCCAATGAAAGACGTTATCATTATTGGTAACAATTTATATATAAATATTTTCATAGACACTGAAAGTAGGGCATTTCGTGAAATTTCATGCGGTCTTTCTTTCACCTCACCTCATAGAGTTGGAATTTGTAAGCTGATGTCTTCCGTTTTATCTCATGAATTTACAAATTTTGTGTCCCATCAGTGTTTGCCCAAGTCTTTTGAGTTTTGGCGTGGAGTTCCGATTACTATTCAACTCCCAATGATCAAATCGAAAGGCAAAAAAGGGACCTTACTCGTGATTGGTGATAGGCCAGTGATAAGACTAGGTGGCATTGAAGGCATGATGAAGGGGCCCACAACAAGACTTGGTATGATGCTGATCAGGTCAATGTTGTTCTCTTCCGCAAATTTCCAAGCTGCTTTCTCTGCCAATGTCTTCGATACAAAGTACATCTGCGGGACCAGCACGAAACAACCCTTATGAGCCCCAATCAACTTAGGAAAACGATGATAACAGGGAAGAGATCGGTAATCGGAAGGGAAAGAACGGGACGGCGCGGGTTTACCGACCCATCCGGTCATCTTCTTGGCGAGCACGAAGTCCATGTCGCTCCAGTCGTCGTCGTAGTAGACGGGCTTCCGGTGTTCCTGGACATCGAGGGTCCCGGCCGAGGAGGTGAACACGAGCCGCCGGACGGTCTTCACCTTGGCGCATGCTCTCATGATGCTCAGAACTCCCTCCACCGTCGGTTTTATCACCTCATTCTGGGGGGAAAGGAGAGAAATTAGGCAAAGTCCCAAGCACAGCTCAGTTCTTTGATCACTTGGGTAGATCTTTTCTGTGTTAAAACTTTTACAATTCGGATTGGCCCCCCTTTCACTAGATTCCATATTAAATTGAATGTTGAAAATATGCGAAGGAAAAGTAAAGAAGACACTTCAAACTCAAGCTGATCGGATGCACATCTTTCTGTTTATTTCCTAAATTTTAATTGCATTGCATCATCTGACATTCATATAAGACAAGTCTATACGAATGAGACTTGCTTGACAAGAACTGCGTATAATACATTAAAATCCACGATGAACACAAAGCAAGCAAGCAAACAAGACAATCACTCTTCCTATTCTTGCCAGTTTGACCCCTCCTGCCTCTACTCTAACTTGCCCGCAGGTGGCTGCAGCTCGCAAGCTCCGGCCAGCCACCGGGAAAGAAACCGAAACCGAAGGGAAAAAACAGGGGAACGGAAGCTCGAGCACGCGCACGCGTGGGCTTTTAAGAGCGAATATCCGAGAAGTAGGAGTGAAATTCCGAACCTCGGGGTCCTTGGACTCGAAATCCATGGGCGTGGCCACATGGAACACGCCGGTGCAGCCATGGATGGGCTTGTCAAAGCTCCCCGCGTCGGCGAGGTCGGCCTTCCACAGCGTCAAGTGCGTCTTGGCCTGGGGCAGGTCCAGCAGGTGCTTCACCTTCTTCACGTTATCTGTGTCAACAACACCACCAAAGGCACCCGAAAGTCAACATCATCGAACGCGCAGTAGAAAACAGAACACCCTTCCTTCACCCCTCCATTGAAAAACATCATCGGCCCTTGCTAAATTCGACAACGCTCAAAACTATCGGTCAAAGATACTCACCGGGGTCGCGGACGGTGGCACGGACGGTGTAGCTGCGCTCGAGCAGCCTCATGACGAGCCACGAGCCGATGAACCCGGAGGCGCCGGTGACACACACGACTTGGGATTCCGATCCCATAGCTAGTCTGCTGATCCTCCTCCTCCTCCTCCTTCTTCTTCTTTAATTGAAGGTGAAATTGGTTTTTCTTTTTGTTATCTTCTTTCTGATTTTGCTAGGTGACAATTTTCAGCTGATATATAAGGCATCTTGGACTAAAATTAAAGGGGACCGCTAGCTCAAACGCACTCCCCCTCGTCGCGTGACCAACCGACGGTTATGTCACGTGCGTGGTAGTTGGCGGCTCGGAACCCACCCACTTCCGAAACCTGGAAGTTACCTTTTGGGACCATGAAATAGCTGTCCTAACATTGGGCCGCCTCGTCAGCGAATCAACGCTGTTTGCAGATCGTGGTACCGGAATTCAGCTCGACAAAATTGATGAAATGAATGTCCGGATGGTTTCGGAGAGCGAAGATCAACCGATGAGACTCCGCTACGTTGTTGTTTGGATCGATTTCATGAATCAATCGTACTGACACTAGTGATACGGCCCAAGGGAACGAAGGGCTACGAGGTTGTCAATGAACGAGGTATTACTCTTTACATGCACGGAACGTCTCATTCGTGCACGGGACGTGGCCCATCCGTGACTAAGCGCAAGTACCGTCCGCGACACTTCAGTTGCCTCCGACCCTTCAGTTGGCTCTGACACACGACCCTGCAACTTTTCTTGACAGGTGTCCTTGAGCTTCCCCCACGCCGCTAGGGCCTCTGCAACTTCCTGAGTAGCTATGTAATGATTGTATCGGTTCAAACACTATTGTTGGATCATGAGGGGATCAACGGATCAAATTAGACCCACACTTGTATATATAGGGGATCATTCCCCTTCATTTGTACATGCTCATTCTTGTCAAGAAATATAACTACGCAGCTTTCTCTCCATACTTGCGAGTTCGAGTGTATGTGTGCGAGGCTGACTTGGGAGTAATCTTAAGGCCGCACGGGTGTGGGATTGTCGTTAATCAGCCGACCCGTGACACTAGCCTGACAGACTTTGGTTATTGAATTTAGAGATGTTTTGCGGAAGAACATGGACGATTCGGGGCCATATAGATGGGGGTATGCGTGGACATATCGGGTTTCGTGTAATTTTAGTTGGATTTGGCTAAAGAGTGTGTACAGAGCAGACTAAACAGCCAACAAAAATTACCATTCGTGATGCCCAGATTTTACCGTCGTTGAGGCCCCTTCATCTGAATCCATAAAGGCTTTCATGAGAAGAATTCATGCACGTACAAAGATATGGAGCAAATTAATCAGTAGGCCAGGCACCAGTGGAAAAAGCGATGATGGTCTCGGGCTCTGCTAATATTATCGGGATTGGACACTCGTTAACGAACTGATTAAGAAAATTTTACCGTTTTCAATACGCCGATTGTCCTCGTGTTATGCACGATGGATGCCTTAAAAGCTGAGTATACTTGGCAGAATGCTCTTGGAACGGTCGTTAGCGACACCCACATTTCTAAGTTTCGTCCACTTTTGATCCAATGAACTTAAGAATAGCCCCAATAATTTGGGACCCCAATAAGGGATGGTCCCCGGGAATCTCCATGGCTAAAACGCTTCAAAGGAAAAAGGGAGGAAAGCCCTTAAAAAATAGGAATAATTTTCAATTTTTTTTTTGTCTTTTCTAAGTGTCGGGTTTATAGATTTCTCATAGTGCAAGAGATTTACTATAATATAGTATCTCAATATTCCTCATCGGGTACAATATTTGTCCCTCACTTTCATGCCTTACATGAAATAGTTTAGACCCATACAAGGGCACTCCCGTAAGTAAAGAACGAATGTCGTGATCTGAATGTAAGCCTCGAGCAATGGGCGAGGTAGCAATTATGAATATTAGAGCGTATAAAGAAAACTCCACAAGACTATAGGTAGCTAATACTGAAGGCAAAAAACCCTAACGACCCCCTTCAAAATTAGAAAGATTTTCACACGACCAGCCTGAGGTCCCCATCCTCAAGCGGAGCTCTTGAAGAGATGGCAAAATGGAGTAAAAGAACGAAATATACTGATTTGAATTTAGACCTCAGGGGATGACGAAAGCAATTATGGTGCTTAGGGTTACAGTTCCCAATGCAATAAGAGGTGGATAAACAATACAAAAAAAATTTGCAGAACCTAACAGCCAGCCCCACTCAAGACAAGAAAATCTTCACCAACCAGCCTAAGTTTCTAACCTTCTCATCAAATCAGAGAACCTACTTTCTCTGTGTCTCTCTCTACTGGGGTTGGATTTGGAGCAAAACGTGCCTACCAAACTTGGGGTTTGGTCTCGACTCTTTTTGGGGTGTCTGGTCTTCTTGGGTTGTGGAAATGGCTAGGTTTCTTCAAGGACATCACGCGAATGGGCCAGACAAAGATCACCTACCCTCTCGTTCCCATCATCCCCACCTTGATAGTCCAAGAAAATTCCTGTTGCTGTTCGTGCCCGCGCTTCACATCTTGATTCTTTGGTTTGCCTCGTCGTGCACCCATGGCTCGGTTCGTTCGGTTCGGGTCCACGTTGATTGATCGACAGAAGAGAGCTCTTATAGCAAATGTCCCCGAAGGTTATGAAAAGACATTTCTACGTGAGTTTTCGCAAAATCACTCTGTATAACGATTTCGGTACTTGGGGATCTATTTGTGTACTTCGGTATATTGTTGGATGTAAATTGGAAGTTGGACAGGAAAAGTACGGGAAAAGTACCAAAAAAGTATTTATTCTATTGAATTGGTACCAAATCAGTTAAAAACCTTTTAATTAAACCAATATACAACTCAATGTTTTCACATTTGTATCAATTGAAAGATTTATGACTAAATTGATTCAATTGATATATTCAGGGCCGAATTTGTACCAATATAATAGATTTATGATTTTTTTGGTACTTTTCCCAAAATTGGACAATTGTAATCTAAAGTCTTCCTTATTTGATAGTGGTAGGTGGAACGTCATGAGATTGAATATCCGTCACTAAATCAATACGAGATCTCTAATTTTCATATAGAGATATTTACTGTACCCATTTGTATCTTCAACAAGCAAGGGTTGGCATCGCCGGGCCGCGGCTAAGCGAGGGCAATGCCGGCGAGGTCCCCCTTGCCAAATCTAGCAGGTCGACCCTCGCTCAGGCCAGGGCGACCTCGTTGGGCGTCACCAGATCTAGTGATTATTCATATATGCCTGTTCTTCAAGACATGACGCAATGGTGCTCAGATCACCTAACCCATCATCCCTCACCTGATAATCCAAGAAAATTCTTATTGCTATTCAAGTCCTCTTGCGGAAGGGGCTAATATTTAGTTTATAACTATGAAGGGAAATTCACCCATTAAGCTAGCTTTTAAGACGAGAGACGAGCAAGATCGTCCAACATTGATATCATAGCTGAAATTACCAATAAGCCTGGACCCAATAGTTACACACCCTCACACGATTGATTCTAGAAATTGGACGCTTGTACTCTACTCTAAACTTCAGTGTCGTCCTCATTAAATATGGGCAGTCCATTCTAAACTTAAGAGTCTTCCTCGTTAAGTAATGGGCAGGTGGAATTTGGGCTCTAGGGCCTGGGGGTGAGCGAATAGGTAGGCGGGGCACGGAACCAGAGGCCCACGTGGTCAACGATACCTTCCTGTGCTAAGCGAGTCACCAAGCTAGAAAATCTCCCAGCGACCAAACTAGCAGCTTTCACACATGGCTAAGACATCTCCATGTCTGGAACGCGGGACATTTAGTTCGTCCAATCTGCTTAGGCTTAAGCTGCAAAGAATGAATTAGATTGGCAGTGACTGAGAAGATTCAATGGAGGGTATTTTGTAGGCGGAGACCGAGGAGCAAGAAGGGGACCCCTGGGAATCTCTACGGTTCATCAGTCTCCTGTTTCTCTGTATTTTTGTAAAAGTAGGGGCCCTAATTCCCT
Source organism: Syzygium aromaticum (assembly GCA_024500025.1). NCBI lineage: Eukaryota > Viridiplantae > Streptophyta > Magnoliopsida > Myrtales > Myrtaceae > Syzygium > Syzygium aromaticum. Next base: position 11,633,977 of record CM044890.1, read on the forward strand.
CAAAAGCTCTAACTTTAGATCAAGTCTTAAATCTGCCCCGAACTTTTTTTTTTGTCTCGAAAGAATTCCAAACTTTAAATCCAGTCCCAAATCTGCCTCGAATTTTGTTTTGTGTAAAAATATAACCAAAATTCAATTTAGTTTCAAAAATATACTCCCGTGATCCGAGCCCAATTTGACGTGACACTTCCACGTTGATAACAAATCCACATCAACAAAGTAATTAAGCCTTTTTTTAGACAGAGAAAAGTTTAGAGCAAATTTGGACTGAATCTAAAAATTAGGTTTTTTTTTTAGATTAAAAAAAATTCATGGGGTGAATTTGTTATCGTCCCTAACTTTCGTGTCCTAGAATGGTTTTATTTTCGAGAATTTCAACAATTTTTATTGGATTGGATTTGTTATCGAAGTGAAAATGCAACATCGGTCTGTACCTATCGCCTCATTACTTTGCTAATGTGGATTTTTTATCAACGTGGAAGTGCCACGTCAAGTTGGGGCTGAATCACAGAGTATATTTTTTAAAATAAATTGAAATTTGCTGATTTTTTTACACAAATAAAATCCAAGCATATTTGAAACTAAACTTAAAGTTTTGAATTTTTTCCGAGACAAAAAACGTTCGGGACAGATTTAAAACTAAACCTAAAATTTGGAGTTTTTTCTAAAACAGAAAAAAGTTTTAGTCTCCGTTCGTTTGGCGGAAAATATTGTGTTTTTGGAAAATGTTTTCCCGGAAGTCATTTTCCTGGAAAATGTTTTCCCGGAACATAATTTTCCGGTATTCAGCAACCAATATAAAAAAATTTCGGAAAATATTTTTTCCCGGAAGTTATTTTCCTGGAAAATGTTTTCCCGGAACATAATTTTCCGGTATTCAGCAACCAATATAAAAAAATTTCGGAAAATATTTTTTGTCGGCAGTGGCGGCGGTGAACAGCGACCGGCTGCGGCGGTGAGCAGCGACCGGCTGCGGCGGCGGCGGGCGGCGATCGGCGGCGGCGGGCGGCGACCGGCGGTGGCGGCGGGCGGCGACCGGCGACGGCGGCGGCGGCAGCGTCCGGCAATCGGATGGGGGAAGGAGGAGTATGGCAGAAAATGATTTCCGCTTTTTAGAAGCAGAAGTCATTTTCCATAGACTTAGGCTATTTTGTGAGAGTGAGAGAGGGAAGGAAAATGTTTTCCGCCCCCCAAATACCAGAAAACCAGGAAAATATTTTTCGGGAGAATATTTTTCGCCAAATAAACGGGGCTTTAGACTTAATCAAAAGTTAGGGGGTTTTTAGGGAATTCACCCGTAAAAGTTGTGATTTCCGCAGACAAAGAAAGGCAGAACAAAGAGACTGAAATGAACAGCAAAACCAATTAATAAAGAATGGGACAGGGAACTGTCGTTTTGTCTTGCCAAATCTGCTAATTTCGTCAGCTTAAATGGTGCGACGATCACCAGAATAGAAGGCCATGAGAAACGACGAGGACCAGGGGAGTGGGAGTTGCATTCATGCCTAGTGTTGTAATAGTCCCATTTTCATGGGGTCCAAAGTCTCTCCACATATAATACGTACATCCCAGTACACCCCATGCAGCATCTTCTCTTGTTCAGAATACGCATCTCCTTAGCTACTCATGTTATATGCATCTCCACTGCTTAGTTACATAACTGACAACCACTTCGCAACCCAGTAGCGCAGGATCTAGTTTCTCTGGGCACAGAAAAGCCGCAAAAGCAGCAAAGTTGTGTACAGATTTAGCCAGCTTTGTTCTGAATCACACGTGCTATGACTTCCGGGACTCCGCCGGACTTCTTTGTTTTCTTCTCAAACAACGGTTCCATCTTTGATTGTCGCGTTTTTCAGTATGACTGTTATCCCCGACCTGATGTAGAATCCTTCTTCTGGTCTATCTGCTTCTTGAACGCCCTGTAAATGGAAGGATCACATCTTTTCATAAATCCAGATGGAATTGAAGTATCAAAATTGCAAAGGGTGATACTTACATCGGTGTTGTGAATAACCACATTTTTTCCTATCCGGGCATTCTTGTCAATTATGCAGTTGCTTGAAAAAGGAGAAGAAAGGGAAATTGTCAGTGAAAGGATTAAGAAGTATTCTATTAACAAGTTGTCAACTCAAAACTTCCTGTAGACACGCCTATTCAAATAATGAAACATTACCTGATTTTAGTATTTTGTCCGACCCCAATAGGAACCTTCCCTTGTGCCAGAAGAGATGCGATTTCAGCTTCAGTCTGATAGTAATCTGCACCCATCATCATGGTATCCTGCGAATTCAAACGTATCTCAAAAACCAGCACCCACCATGTATGTTGCCATTGCTACAGAAATTGGCACATGAACTTACCCGAGTGTCATGAACTTATAGCAAATTTGGAATGTCTATACTGATGACTTGCTTATTGCATTACATTGACAAAAGAAATTAGTGTCCATAAAAAATGACACATAAAATGACCATCAAGTAATCGAAGGACTTGTAGTGAAAGCATCCTGACTTGGTTCAAGTCAACTATACAACCAATGGATGAAGATACGGCAATTCAAAAATATCATACTGGACATCAGGGTTATATGAACAAATTGAATGGCACCATTTGCCCCTGTTAAATATGGCCCACCACCTCAAAATATTCCGTTGGGATCTATTAACCCAAAAAGTTGAAAGATGAAAATGTCAACATTCCAACAGAATCATCCAAGAATCTGAAAACTAATTTTCTCAAGCAACCCCCATTATGATCTTCAAAAGGTTGAAGAATGCATATGAAAGCAGCTCACCTTAAACTCAACACCATAGTCTAGACGCGAGCGCACGCCAACAATGGAGTGTTCAATGCTACATTCTTGCAAGAAGCAACCGTGAGAGATTATTGCATCTACAATCTGCAGAAACAGTTCAAATAAGAGACAGATGTAGATCAAAACAACAACAGAGACTTATCATGTTGACAAGCTTACCCTGCATTTATCAACTTTACTGGGGGGTAAGAATCTTGGAGAAGTGTAGAAAGGTGTTTGTGGATCATAAAATTCGAACTTCGGAGGCTGCATTACAGGAAATTAACCAGCTATTAGAAAAGCCACTGTCTCCTCAAAGGACAAAAGGTATCACTTTACGACTGCTATAGTTTGAAACTTGGAACTTCTATGATGTTTATGAGAACTTGATTGAGATAAAGCCCTAGATTAACATAGAAATTGTAGCCAAGAAGATCTAAAGTGATAAAAGAGTATAACAGGTGATTATTGAATTAGCTAGATGACACTGACATTGGCACCTTTGAGTTATCGACCAGATGCAATACCACGCACCCACCTGCTCTGTTAGGGCCAAGTTCGCGTCAAAGAATGACTTGATTGTTCCAATGTCCTCCCAGTAGTCATTAAACAGATATGCCTGACAAATCAAACCACCCAGATAAGTCAGCAGTTCTGTTAAGGTAGCTTACAAGGACAAATTACATATAAATACACATCTCCAGGGAGAGAGAGAGAGACCACAGCTTAGTCTATGTTAAAGAAAAGATCCTGACCTGGACATTATGCTCTGTAACAGCTGTCGGAATTATTTCAGAGCCAAAATCATTGCATGAGGGGTAGCTCCATCTCAGAAGCTTTAGTAACACATCGGTTTTAAATACATAGACACCCATTGAGGCAATGTATGGCAAGTTCACTGCATCTTGCTTTGATAGCCCGAGAAGAGTAGTGTCGACTTGCTGTGGGCAGACATTTGTGCAGGAGACAAGAACCCAAATAAGAATAGTAACTGGTTGATGCATTACATGATGTGCAGAGATGATGTCTGCTAAGGAAACAGTCAAAGCAGTCACGTCAAATGATAGGAAGATGTTTATTGCATTAATGATACCATTGCCTTCAGCTCCTTGCCCTTTGGTTTTTCGGTAAATTGGATGATCCGTCCAGTTCTGTCAATCTTCATCAGTCCATAATCCGATGCACGACTGCAGCAACGAAAACCAGAAAGGGTTAGTTGCAAAACTCATAAGTAGCACTAAATTTAGTACAACTGAAAACAGATGTAAGAAACAATATAATCAAGAAAATTTGGTTGTCCCAAAAAAAATTGGAATGTCAAGGAGAACTGAGCTTAACATGCTCTTAAATCTTCGAAGGCAATATATGTAACCACAAGAAGTACCTGTCATCCATCGGGACACATGAAACTGTGATATCGGCATTTGTATCAATATGCTTCTGCAATCAAGCCACAACAGGTCAGTTGAAACTTACAAACACATAAGATAAAGGACCGTATGATGAAATCTTTGAAGTACCTGCACAAAATCCATGTAATTCATCCGGTACAGGTGGTCACCGGACAATATCAAGATATGCTCCACATTCTTGTTCTTGGCATCCTGCGGAAATAATTTGAAACCAACATTCAACTTCAAGAGGAACTTTAAAAAAAATGCACAGGTAATTGCCAAAACCCTAAGCATTCACCTCAAAGACCCATATGAATTGCCTAACAGCATCAGCAGTTCCCTGGAACCACCTCTTTCCAGCATCACCCGGAGTTTGAGTTGCCGCGAGGACCTGTTTACGTCGCCAATTTTTTTTTCATATTAAATTAGATCTCTTCTTAAGTTAAGTCATCAGGAATCCAGGATAAATGAATAATAAATCGGAGAAAGGTTTATACCTCCACAAATCCATCACCAAAACTGACGCCATTATCAAAGTTGTACGTCCGGGAAAGGTGGCGATTGAGGGAAAAGGAATTAAACTGTGTTAAGATGAATATTTTTCTGATACTACTGTTAATGCAATTGCTCATTGGGATATCAATCAACCGGTAGCATCCTCCTATAGGAACCTGCAGATTTAACAAAATAACATAATTGATTATGTAATGGAGAGAGTGCTATGCGGTTAAACAACGGGCGTATTTTGGAATAATCACTTACTGCTGGCTTGGCCCTTCTGCTAGTAAGCGGAAACAGTCGAGTTCCAGCACCTCCTCCCAGAATAATGGAAGCAACACTCTTCGGATCTGCTCTTGGAGTTTCCAACACTGGAGCTTGAAAAGTCTGAAATCATAGTTCAAGGAAAGTAAAAAGGAACCCACATGAGGAAATTTTTTGGGATCAAAAGTAAATCTCAGATAAGAGGACAGAGAGGAGAGCATCATCAACTAAGAACTGCCCGTTTTTACACTCCCCATTCGTTGAAACATCAAGAATGAACTGTAAAACTAAACGGAGCCATAAAAAAGAAAAGGGAGAGGCTGAGAAATGCAACATCCATCATACCATGGTCTCTTTGTCAATGTCTGAAGTAAGAACGGAGCAAGCAATCCCAGGTTTGACGCGTCCGATCCTTGTTTCACTTCTCGAGCTCTTACATAACTGAGCGCCAAACTGCTTATTAATAGGACCAACCCTTAAGTTTTCACCCCAGAACACACTACGATCGATAATGCCTCCTCCTGGCACGGGTCGCGCACTGACCTTCAAGCTCGCAAAGCAAGAATCCATATCTGCAAAACAGACCCAGAGACAAAGAAACCAGAACCAGATAAGTTTCGAGCTCAAGATTCAAATGGGTATCCCAAATTTCGAACGAGCCGAAGAACCTACTAGATAAAGATCTCAACTTGTCACCAATCAGAACGATCCGAGAGAAACCCAAAAAAGAGGCAAGAAGCAAGAACACTTCCCAGAAAGACTTCAGAAAGAAAAGCAACAAACGAATAGAACTTTGGATACAAAAACATGTCAGAAGTTGCTGTGCATAAAGAAAGACGGATCACCGACCCGGACGGTCTCTGCTCCGAAAATGCGGATCGAAAAGTCCCCGACGAAGGTGGCGCGAACTCCAGTCCACCAAGATTTCAGGAAGGAGCGAGAGCGAGAGGCAGAAAGTGAGGAACGTGATCAAAGCGAGGACGCTTTAGACAAATGCTCAAGAGGCATGTGAAGCTGGTGCGAAAGCGTGAGAGCTGTCACTGGTTTTAGCGGCTGCAATGGCCGCTTCACGAGCGTGTTCTCGCCGCAAGCCATCAAGAGACTCGCGATCAGAGATTTGTTCTTGATACCAAAACTCGAGATAATTAAAATAGTGTCGAAGTAGAAAAATCACATCTCGACTTTGATAGTTCAAAAAAGTTCAAAGCGCGACTCACCATACAATTAGTCTGGAAAAAACCATGAAGATGAGGGTGACGCAATCATGAAACTTTCTACAGATGAAAAGGCACGATCGTGCACATAAATGTGGCGGCAGAAAAGTAAGCAGAGTCGAAAAGAAGTGGGACTTTGTTTAGTCTAGGCCCATCAATTATAACTTCACATATGAAACTATACACTCATATGAATATGATGATTAAACTCTTTTAGATCATTTTACACTTACTTTATAAAATTTTTTGCATGACATCAAAATGGGGAGTCACAAAAATGTGTGAGTGCCATGAAAAGATGTTTACATTTTACAATTTTTGTGGACTTTTCGAGTTTTGTATCCAACCCACCATAGAACAAAAATGTATGTCTTCCTCCTATCCTTTCTTTTTTATTTTGTGTTGAAAACCGTCAAAGGTATCGCGTGTATTCCCTTTTGTGTACTTCACAAGTCTAAATTCTTGTTGATTTATCGAGTTAAAAGAAAAAAGCAAATCAAGGAGATAATAGTTTCACACCCCTAATTTCCGAATATACTAAAAAGATCGATACATTTATTTTTCTTTTGATATGCTTTCAAGTTCTGAACTTCCAACTTGAAAGGTGGGTCGGTGGCATTACAGTTCGAATCCGAACCCGAACACGAACCCCATTACTGACCTGATGAAAACTCGAGATTGGAAGCTGAGAAATTGCCTCCTCCGATTGAGATTAGAATTAAGAAGCGAGCATTGCCGCTTTTATCATTTCTTAAGATGACATAGCTATCCGAATATTATTTTTTCGTGAATTACATACGAAAAATCATTCATTTAATATGCATATGGCTCTTCTTAAAACATCTTGCAAACGAAATGAACAAATTATTCGTAAAATTCATTTTTTTTTTCAGGAAGTGATAAATTCATGTAGAAGCTTTTTAATTACTGAGTAGGAAATAAGAGGCAATGATCGAATCAACGACCGAAGAAAATCTCCACGATGGTGACATCTAGAACATTGAGGATACAGGATTTAACTAACAGTTTCTTGAAAGAGAGCGGCATTTATTTTTTCCGTAAAATTAGGGACACGAAGATTACCAACGTGAAGGTGCAAAATGGTCTCCAAAGGTAAAACTCGAGTATATATATGATATTTCAAAAATATAGGTGTGTAAATGGTAGTTTAACGAAAGGTGGCATACATAACGTGTATGAATATACGCTTACGGTATATAAATCACACTTAATCAATATCTTCAAGCACTCATTAACAAAAAAAAAATGATTTTTTTTTTTTTATCATTGGATTTGCTTATCATCGACAACAGCTACATTGATAAAGAGGAAAATGGAACCATTGTAATACAAAACAATGCTTTGCCATCATGTATTGTGGCGAAGTTTTTCTTGCTCATTCTGGCAAAAGGTTTCGGTGGACCTTTTGTCGCATCATATGTGAACGTGGCAAGAACGGATCGTAATGATCGGGGAAAGAGGAATTGACTAAGTCCCTTTTGCCGTGGTGGTCCTAAGTTCACAGGTCCGATGGCTGGTCTGTCCGCCGCCAGAGACAGTAACTGGGACTGTTTTTGGGCAAGTTGGTGATGCATTGAGTTGAAGGTGCTTGATTCTTCTTTTGATCCAACCGTTCTCGCGCGTGGAAAGATCCGTGAGATTCGGCGTAGCCTCGTCTGGTTGGGCGAGGGCCGGTGATCCTCCCCGAGTCCCCGATGAGAGGGTCGACGGCCCTGATCGACCAAGGCTAGGGCGGCAGCTGGGGCGGGAGGCGCGCCTTTAAGGCCCGCCCTCCACCCCGATGCTCTGCCCCTTGAAGACCCCCATGAAAAATCTAGTGATTATTTTTATTCGCTTTTCTTTTTTATCTTTTTATCTTTTGGATATTTTTTTTTTGGTTTTTGTAATTCCTCTGGGTCTTTTCTAGTCGTGTCACCCATTCGATGCCATGTTAGTACCACGTGGCTCCAAAAACATAGATAAAAAAGACACTTCATATTTCTCGGTCAGCCAAATTAGACAGAGTCAACGGAGACACTTGATACACAAATCGAACTTGTTTTAGGACTTATAGTAATGTATCCATTAGAATTAGAGGTACACAAGTGATCCCCGAGTGAAAACCGAGGCATGTTTTTTATTTGATGTTTTGCAAAATTAAAAAGAAAACTTTATCAGAAATTTTTTTTTCCGATCTAATCATGGCTCCATGGCTCATCGGCTTGTCCGAGCCAAATGTGCCCGAAGAGCATTTTTGGACCGGCCCGAGCAAAGGCTAATTAGTAAACGTCCCGGCTAGACAAATTTATACGTGAATATTATCATGATGGGCAATGCCCGGACAACGAGTTAAGCCCGACCTATAGGCCCGCCGGCCCCGTCCAATGATCACCACGACATCAACTATAACCTAACGCCCATGGTCTTTTGGGATAAGGACCATGTAACAAGGAGGCCCAAGATAGAAAAGCCTAACACCGCCGCCACAACCTTCAGGCCCAACTTGGCCGACGGAAAGAGAACACTTGAAGCCCATTGAGTCGCACCCAATTGGCCCAAAAGTCCATTAATCTGCTTATTTCTTGTCACATACAATAGACTATAGTTTGGATTAGAGGTGACAATAGGCGGACTTGGGTCTGTTGGGCCTAACCCGTTGCCCGAGCTGATCCATCAATAGAAAAAGTACAATGGTGCTTGGGACTAATTGGGCGTGATTTGAGCTTAATCCATATGACACGTGATTTTTATATCGAAATGCCCTTTTACAAGCTTTTTGCCCCCAATTGGTCATCGAGTTCAACTGGTAAGGGAAGGGCTTGTTGCTGCCAAGCACATCGTCGTGTCCGACATATGTTCTGGAAGTCGTATTTGAGATTGAGATCTAAATCAGATGCATAATCCATACATGTCTGATTTAGGTTAAACAAGCCCCAATCCGATTGAACAGTCATTTCCAGTGTTTCGTCTTAGAAACTATGTGTAACTTGTAGGAAGGGAAAAGTGTTAAAGAAGTCATAAACTATGTGTACTAGAGGCCAGAGGCCGGCGAGGTCGACCTCCACAGCCACGGGCGAGGCTCGCCTTCGCTGGCCATTGGCGAGGCCCGACCTAGTGCTGGGCGAGGCTCGCTTTCGCCGTCGCTGGCAAGGGCGAGCCTCGTCGATGCTGGCCTCTGGCCCTTAGCCAATCGTCAATCTAGCAACCGGCTGGAGGAAGGAGGGAGGGGAGGGAAAGAAAAAAGAAGAAAAAAATAAATAAAATTTCAAAAAAAATGTTAAAATTATTAAAGTTGTCTACGTCAGCGCTGGTGACCAACGTCCATGTTAGCAAAATTCAGCCAAAATTGGTCGGAAGGATTGAATTGGCATAAAGAAAAATGGCTTAGGACTGAATTGACACTAATGTAAAAGGTTTATGATTGAATTGACACAAAAAAAAAAATTTATGACTAAATTGGCACCAATGCAAAAAGTATAGGACTAAATTAGCATAAAAAAAGTTTATGACTGAATTAACACAAATATAGAAAGTTTAGGACTTTTTTGGCACTTTTTCTTTTATAGGAATGGCCCGATGTACCATACCAATCACATTATGCAAGTGATATACATATCAATCCTGCATAAGAATATGCGATTTCTTATCTCTAATTGGCATGCTTCTCCAATATGGGACGAATATCCCGCCTATGCGGTTCTTGCATGGTGAGAGCTGTCACGCGAGTCGGGAGGGGAAATCTAAAATTAAAAATCCTTAAATACTTATGTTTAAGAACTAGATTGGCTTCCTAACATCCATAATTAGCAAAAAAGAGAACTGAGAATCTCGCGTCTCTTACATGGAACTTGGGTCAAAGAGAGGATGCCCTTGGTCCGTCCTAACATGTTTAGTCTCCTCACTTCAAGAACATAGATCATGATTGAACGTAAGCCATGTGAACAAAAGTCAATGCATCTTAAATTGAAAATTCTCAGCATTTGATTATATAACAAGTATCCCAAATATCATATTTTAATGAAATCTCATTAACAGATATATATTATTTTAGCGACCCATAGCCGAATCTACTTGGACCCAACCTTAACCCGTTTTGAAAAATGGCCTCCCTCCTTTCTTTTCAGAATTTTCAATCCCGAGTTTCACTCTTTAGAACGAAATGGGTTATTCACATCCGCTGTAGCTCAAATCTAGGCGAACTTTATTTCTAAACCCATCCAAATCCGCAATAAAAAAAAAATTCAAGAGATCCATATACCACCCGACTCTTTGACGACGAAACGAATCTTATAAAAGGGGTTTACAACCTGTTTACCACCTATAGCCGAGGTGACAAAATTTGGACCTAATGCAACAAAATAAATGCATCGATGCATCCAGACTATTCCAAATTTCACATGCCATGTATATAATGGAGTCATCTCACTAGCACCGTCGTTTGATCAATCATGTCCAAAAAACATTCTGTTCACATGTTAGGCACATTAGACCTAAGCAAGTTCTTAAAAAAGTTTCATCTAGGTCATTGTCTTGATCTCAAGATCAAAGGGATGTAAAAATTTCACAAGATATTTTTTCTCTTTATAGGAGATAAAGATACATGGGGAAATTGGGGGTGCAAAGATGAGCGGGTACCGACACGTTAAAACAATGAACGCATCCGTGGAATCTACCATTCTTATATATCAAATGGGCACGATTCACCGTCATTAGATCAAATCATGTCAAAAAAAAAAAAAAAACATTCCACTCGCATCTTAGGCACGCTATAATAATGATTAATGCTCGGTAATGGCAAGCAAAATGATTATCGGAGGGGGGAACATGATTGAGACGCAAATTCGCAGTAATGTCGCCTCGGATAAAAACGGAAGACACCGCGACCGCCCATGCGGCGTCTGCTCTTTTTCACATTTTTTATTTTACTCCTTTTTGGCTCCGCACCAATTGATTTATTTTTGGCGGGGGCCCACCACGAAACATGAATATCGCAGGCCAACATTATTATTGCCTTTTCGATTCTGTGGGGCCCGCCCGCTCGGGCGCTTTTTACCATGCGCCTTCCGATATTTGGCGATCGTGGTTAGCGCTTATCCAATCACGTCCTTAATCATGAGACCCGGAAAGGGGCAAGGGCATGTGACATGAAAACACACTTCGATTGCATGGCTATGCTTTGCTCGAGAGAAAGACAAAAGATTTGTAATATATATATAGAAAAAAAAAACACATTTCCTAGTTTTCATGATATGATGAATATAAAACATGAAAATGTAAGTAATATTAATCTATTTTTAATTTTCACAAAAAAAAATTAGGTTAAGCACGAACAGGTTTAGCTAAGATTGGTTCGGTTCGGTCTAGGCCTGTTAATCGGCTTGGAATTTCTAATTCCTATATTTTAAAATTCGCTTGCGGGTTTCACCATCAATAAAGGAGCTGATTCGAACTTAATCAGGTTCCAAGTTTTTATATTGAGAATCTATCCCGTTCTCCCTTAATTTGGTGCTGGACCAATCCAGTGAAGCCAATTTTTCCAAATTGAATCCGGATGTTTTGCTCACCCCTAGTCACACTCTCGCACCGCACTAAACTTGGTTTGAGACTTCAATTCAGCTAAATTATTACCTCAAATATGTCATGACAAAACCCCAATAAAAAAAAGCCAAAGGTAGACGAAGTTAATGACTGCAACTGCTCATCTACCAACTTACTAAATTAACTTTTGCCTTCTCTTTTCGATCACCACCATCCAATGTTGCCCATGTCTAAAACATAGGCACCATTTTTCCTTTACACAACATAAAATATAAGATTATGGAGCAAAACTTTACCTTACTTTATGCAGATCAATGGAGGACAGTCCACTTCCCGTGTCTGGCGCCTTCTTTTTCTCTAGCTCTTTTGCTCCTTTTCTCTTTTATCTTCTTTTTAAGTCTCACTCTTTCTCTCTCTCTCTGCCGTATAATCCTCCTGTTTGAAGAAGAAACTGAAAGTGGAATGTGGGATTCAATGGGGTCATCTTCCTCTTGAAATTACTGCCAGAAAGTTGCTTGCTTTAGGACAGTTGGTTTCAGAAGGGTCACGTGTTCCGGAGTTTCTGCGGTACAAAAACCAGTCCTACATATTTTGCTTCTTTGGCATCTTTCTTGTGGGAGAGATTGCTTTTGTTTGAGTGAACATATGAGGAATTGAAGCCATTAATGAAGGTTTCATTCGTTTCATCGGATCAAAGCCCTAGCGCTGATGAATCAATCCTGATTTGTCTCCTTTTCCAACTTTCAACTTCTCGCGTCCTTTTTAGGGGAAATAGTCATGAGCCTCCCATGGAAACAAGGCCAATTTGCAGGGTTCACGTTGACGTTATTGGGAGCATCCACACCTTTCCCTGCTTCATTCCTTCACCTTTTGGCTCTTTCTCTTAAATGAGCAGATGGCCGATCAGGAATCGTTCGGTACATTTAATGACAATCCCATCACTCAAATTTCCGTGCTTTCCAACATCACACTCTGAAATCGTAGCATCAAGATTCTCATTCCATGAATAATTCAATTTCAATGGCGAGCCAACGAGGCCTTAGTTTTTTCATGAAGGAGAAGGCAGAGAGAAGTAACACAGGAACACCGAACACATCTATTGTCATGGTCCAATTCACGTGTGCCCATGCTCGAGCAAAGCAGATTACGTTTGAGGGCGATTTTCGCTATCCAAGTTGAGTTTTCGTTTCGTATAGTGCTGATGAAAAGTAATGTTTCCACGCATACATGAGAGAGAGAGAGAGTAATCTTTAGCTAGCATTCGTGTGAACACATAAGGAACTCTTATCAATCGAATTATCGCAAGGTTTCTACGATCTGACCCGGCAATTGATGATTACCGATTTCTATAAGAGCATAGCTTCTTGACAATATAAGCGCATCAAACAGGGAAAACCAATATGTGAAATGCTAAAGGGAGTCGCAAGTGACGGATGATGTGTTTTGCTTTGTCGACTGCCTAATAGCCTATGCTCTCTGTCTCTTCCGTGTGCGTCCTGTGCGGTGCGTAGTACTGCAAGTCTAGAGAACAGCTCAAATCGGACTTACACTCCAGTCTCCAATCCTCTCTAGAGCTAAAGTTCTTTCATTTCTTCCTTGCGCTAGGATTTTGCAATTATGATGCCCCGCGATAAAGAATGAATAAACGAAAGCGAGCACTTTATTCTTCATGATCACAACCAGAATTCAGCCAACGATGCCAAAAAATAATAAAGACATGATGGGCTCCACGTTTCGCTCGAAACAACAGATCGCAAAAGGGGAAGCTCATCGTGAAAGCCAACAGAAATGAAGGAGACAGAGCGCATATGATTCGATGTTGGAGACAGCGGCGTGAATCGTTTCCTACGATCCCTTCATGCAGTTCTTGGTCGCATCGCATGCTCGGTATGTAGACATGAAGACCCTTCACGATAAGGGTTCGTGATTTGAACATTACGGTACGAAATGTGCGTGCTTTCGAAGGTCCAAAGAAGACCCAGTAAAAGGCTGTTGCAACCACACCAGGAGGAGACGGTGATCTTGGAGCTAAAAGGCGCACGAGAGAGAGAGAGAGAGAGAGAGAGAGAGAGAGATGGTCAAAGAGGCGTAGCTGAGACTTGGTCAGGAGCGAACAGCAAACTAGAGCGGGACGTGCCCGAGACGTCAATCCCCCGCACTGCACACCTACTTGAACCGTGCGTGGGGGTGGTCGTTCCAACGCAAAGATTCTAAAAGCGATAAAGAAAAGAGCCGATCATTGGAGTTTCTCGGATTCATCTTCAAGACCACACGAAGCCCAATTTGCATGATATAAGAGATTGCTGCAGTTGATGTCAGTAGGGTGTTGTTCTTAGAGTTCCTAACTTCCTGTTGCCATTATCAAATAGAACGGGAAGGCATATGGAATGGTCCGATGGCTAAAATCGATCGGCCAACATGCGAAGGTAATCCGAAAGCTTGTTTTTTTTTTTTTCCTTCCTGTTTTTCCATACCAAGTGTGCATCTTATTGGCTTCTTCCACGTTCGATAGGTTTAGTCTACTAAACTAAGTCTCAAACGGATTCAAGAGCAAAAAAAGACCATCTGAGAGACATTGACTCTATGAAAATTGATTTACATAGTGATGTGACGGATCGTAATTGAACATTGAATGTGGTCCACATATATTTAAATACTTACTTTAGTTGGTCATATTGCTTCGAGAAAATATATGACATGTTAAATTTTAGCATATTTAGCGTCTCCCGCTTGAAGGGATAGAGGTTCATTTTGAATTTTGTTTGGGACAAATTGCGAGTCCTATCAATTGAGTACATTCTCTTCCCACATTAGAATGTAGCACCTCCCTCACCTAATATCTTCTTTATCCAAACCCTCCTATCAAAACACGTAGGTACATAAAATAAATGAAATAAAAGTTTTAGAACACCAACTTTATGAACCTAGCTTCTTCCCCAGTCCCTATTATATAAGCCCACCACCAGGTCCACAGAAAACCCATCACTCTCTCTCTCTCTCTCTAAACCCACAGCAAGCAAGCAAGCACTCGAAATAGAAACTGCTGCTTGAGCACTGATGCTGTGTATAAGAGGAGAACCCCATCTTCCTTCTTCGTACCATAAATGCACTGCTCTGATCCCACTCCCTGAGCCCCTTTCCTCGTAGAAGAAATCCTTCCTGTCACACCCTCCATCTTTTCCTCGCTCTCTTCCTCGCTTTCTTGCGCTTTCTCGAGAAAAAGGACATGGACTCCCCATCGTCCCACGAGTTCGACAGCGTCAAGGCCGAGAAAGCCAAGGCCTTGCGCAGGTACCAGAGGAGCCGGAAGCTCAAGGCCCTCGCCCACGCCCTCGAGGTCCTCGCCGCCCTGCTCCTGCTCTCCTGGTACTCCTCCGGGCTCTCGGCCGCCGGGGGGGCCTTCCTCCGCCGCCTCGCCAGCGTCCTCGCGAAGCCCCTCGTCGTCTTCCTCATCAGCAACGGCATCATCGGGGTCATCCTCTTCTTGGCCGGGAAGAACGACGACCACGGCCACCGCCACGAGCCGTCTCACATCTACGAAGAGTACCTCTCCGCGCGAAGGGCCCCCGGCGGAGGATACCCGGGGACGATGGCGGCGCCGGACGAGACCCATGTGGACAAGCAAATCGTCCCGTACGAAGCCCCCCCGGCGCATGAGAAAATCATAAGGGAAGTGCCGCTTCCCGCGCCGGAGCCCGACCCACTGCCGTCGACCGTCGTCCCAGCCGTCGAGAAGGGCGCGGCCGAGGGAGACGTCGGCCCGGGGGCGGCCCCTCCGGCCCGCCCCGCGGCGGCGGCGGAGAAGCGCTACCGGAGGTCGCGCTCGGAGGTGACCGGGGGGGAGGAGGAGGAGGAGGAGGAGAAGGGGAAGCCGCGGGCGGAGCTGCGCCGGTCGGCGACGGACAACGGGCGGCCCAGGCCGCCGTCGGTGGAGGACCTGAGCAACGAGGAGTTCAACCTGACGGTGGAGAAATACATTGCGAAGACGAAGTGGTTCCTGAGGGAGGAGATCATGGCGGAGGAGGACGCCGCCGTCCTCGGCTTCCGCTCGGTCGCCGCTCGTTCGTGACGGCCCTAGAAAAACAAGAGTAAATTATTAATGTGTTGAATTCTAAGGGCCGCGAGTACATAAAAAGGAAAGAAGGAAAAAAGAAAATTTCGAGGAGAGAGTTTATTTCGTAATCAAGTTAGCTTTATTTCTGACAATTTTAGGTCGGTCGGTCGGTCGGTCGCTGCTGCTACGAGACTTGTGTACTTTTCTCTCTTGCACAGTCATATAATCATGGTGATTTTCATGCAGACTGGGTGATGATCGCATAATTACGAGCCAGAAATTAACAGCTCATAATCATCGACAACGATGGGCGGGTATTATAATCCAAGGTTTTATCGCACAATTAACACGACCAAATTACGGAATTGCCCTGCAGATGAGCTGTTGGGTCTAGGGTGTGTCTGATTTTTCCAACTTCTGCAAGACCAGAGAGGCGCGCACTGGAGAGCGATGCCTAGGGATAGAGATGCCAAACCGTAGGGGGCTAGGGGCAACGGAGAAAAGTCGGCCCCCTTTGAAGATCCGCCCACCCTCTCTTTTTTTTTTTTTAACCAAATTATTTTCGCATTGATTAGTGTATTAATTAATTTGATTAATTGCCCACTTTAACTTTAGCTCCATGGTCATTGGTGAGTCTCCAATAGATTTTAAGGGATCTCATCCCCACTGTTGAATAATGTCTTAGTTGGACAACCCCGAGTCGGTCGAAGATGAAACTTTGGCTTTGATTAGGACTAATCACCAACCGGTGGGGACCTGCTTGTGTCTGGACTAAATTACAAGCATGATTGATTGGCATGTGCAGGTAATAGGAATTCAAGTGAGAAGGCTCTTCTAGGGTGTGCCCAAATCAAATCCAGCGTTGATTTGTGTCCGTGCACAGATAGCTTCGAATGGTACGGCGAGATATGTTCTTCGATTGGTTTTGTTTGCCCTATCATTTGGGCGATGAATCTATTTTCTGTGCAGTATTTGTCGATCGAAAAGCGCGAAGTACATATGCTTGTAGTCTTGAACATGTGCCTAACGCATGCTTTTATTTCTTTGGACAATCCAGGGAGATGGGTACAGAACCAACTATGTAGAAGCTCACGAAACACCTCGCAAATTCTATAATCTGGTTAGATCCAGGCATTTGTCCTATGTATGTAGCATGGACGAAGAGCAATTTATATGTGATTGGTGGGATTTGAATACGTGACTTTCAATTCTTGAACTAAAAATCTCCAAAAGCTCTAATTGAATTATGTCGATTTCGAGAGGTTTCACGGAATGCCATGTCAGATGTCAAGATTTTCTTTTCCTTCTTATTGTCCAAATGTCAATGTAGTCTTTCTGGAAAATTTTTGTTGAAAAATTATTGACGTGAATGCAGACTGTTGTACGTGGCATGGTCGGTGTTGACATGGACAATTTTTGCAATTTTTTTACTTTTCTGAATTTTTTTTTTTTGCTTTTTTTAATATTTCTTTTCTTTTCTTTGCTCCTTTTTTTTTTCTTTCCAACTTTGGGCCGGTCATCGGCCGACCCTTGCCGGCCACAAACGAGGGCATCATGGCTGACCCTTATCGGCCACAGATGAGGGCGTTGCGGCCTTCTCTTGGATTTGGGTTTGGGCCCGAAGTTAAAAAGAGAGAGAGAGAGAGAGGGAAAAGGAAAATGAATAATAAAAATTCAAAAAAATTTACAAAAATTATCCATATCAGCGTCAACTGTGCCACATAGGACAGCCGACATCCACGTCAGTAATTTTCGGCCAATATTAGTCAAAATGATTGAATTGGCAAATTGTCAAAAAGTGTAAAATTAAATTGATAAAATTGAAAGGTTCGAAATTGAATTTACCACCGAACACTAAATTTAAGACTTTCTTTGGTAATTCTCCCTTAGAGTAACCGATACGTGTAGGCACAATTTCTCAAAGCAGTGAGATTGAGTTGCATTGCAAAATAGCAATAGACCACGACAGGCAGCTTCATATGGGAAACCAGCATCAACAGTTACGCACATATTCCTCGAAATGGGTCGAGCATTCTGCATGCAAATAATGACTCAGCTGTTCCCAAAGGTCACGGTTCTTTCTTGCTTTAGCTATGTCATGATTCATGACGTAGCTATCATGGAGTCAAAAAAGCTAGTAGCCTTCATCATTCCATTGATGATCGTGGAGCAACACTTGTGATCACAACTTTACTTGGCACTTGCTTGTACGAGAAATTTTTGTATCTCTCTCTTGTGTCTCATCAGACGAGTTACCGATATTCCAACGGCCTGAGTTGGTTTGATGCAATTGTTTATGTGAGAAGTAGTCATCGTGTGACATGAGTTTGATTCCTTGCTTCATCTGGCATGAAAAATCTCTTGTATGTTTCATCCATCGAGATTTAGTATCTTATCTGGTCAACGAGGTTATCGACATCCGGCTAGAAAAATCTCTTGTATGTTTTCATCCATCGAGATTTTGATCACTGCCTTATCTGATCAATGAGGTTATCGGCATTCCGATCAAAAAAAAAATGAGGTTATTGGTATATTCTATGGGCATGTTGAGAATACCCTACCAGTTCCACAGAGGCTAGGTTTACAAGAGAAGTGCTTGAAGTAATTGCTCGATATCGTAACTATTTGGAAATGGATATTATGAATCACTTAAAAGGGTCATTCCCCATCTGACGTGGAATTTAAAATGTCGTATCTGTAATGTTTTTGATAATCTAAACTCGATTGTCATGCACATGTTCCTTGTGATGGACCCCTCGCGAGGGGTTTTAGGGATAGCGCCGATTCCAACCAGCATGTTTAAGAACGGCCCACAAGTTAGGTCGAATTCGGCCGAACATTTTAGCCGAGTAAGAAGGTGGTGAAGGGGAGACAAGACATGTCTAGCTCAAGCTCGAGCTGAAGCCTACCGACGGATGCCTTGACCAAAGGATAGAAAGAAGGGGCTTGAATGCGAAACGACAGTTGATGTAAGATGCACGAGGGCTTGAGTAATTACAAAAAATTTCCTCCAAAGATTTTCATTTCGAGGTAATGTCTTTCTATTTCGATTTTTGCTTTAGAGTCAAATTTGTAATTTGTAATTTATAATTTGTGTTGTGAATATCGGTATATTATCCGATTAAATGTTTCGATACCAGCGTGAAGTGTCTGTAGCTTTCATTCTGATCTCAACCCAGTGATGTTTATGTTCCGGTGATTTCGTTCCCAGTGTTTGGCATTTGATTTCCCCTTAATTCTGCATCTCCCCATTGATTTCATTTAACTCGCACCATTCCTTCATTTCTCTACTCTCCAGCACAAGCACTTTTCATGTCAGGTGCTATCCCCCACACGCTAGTCCGGTGCATTCGAAATCTCACTCTCAGGAATGTTAAGTGCAATACATAATAAGGCTTGTGTCTCCAAACTTAATCTCGTCACAATAAAAAAACAATCCAAAGAATTCATAACACGATACAGAGATTTAGTCAAGAAGATAATGCAAGACCTTCCCTCCTAGTGAATGCATTAAATTAAGAATGAGAACTTTCCCCTTTCCCACACGCACCTAATCTTACTCATTCGTCCTAAACTTTCCCATCCACAATCCTCGCTTTTTCCCTCTCTCTCTCTCTCAGCTCCTTTCACTCCACTATGGACCAAAAGTGGGATTTGGGGTTTGTGGATCTATAAAGACTTGATCAGGCACACAACTATAAAAAACAGCCTGCTTTATGAGGTAGCAGCTTGCTCTTATCCACTTAAAACGCGAGTGTTTAGGAACATAAGAAAGCCAAAATTCTCAAAGCTTTAATTATCTACTAAATGCAAAGAAGAACCCAAAACCAAAAGGGGTTGTCCTTCTTCCTCGGCCCTCGTTTCTTTCTCTGCTAAGGGACCTTTCACCACCGACCTCCTGCTTAATTCTTTATGATAAATTCCTCAATTATTTGCTTGGAGAAGTCTTGTCGCCCGTACACGCCTGCCCCATAATGAAAAACTATAGGGTGGTGACGGTATTATATGTTGAAAAATAATAAATGCGGACGAAGTATTTATATTTATATCATACTATTTGAATTTGACTTAGGATCTCCTCCCTTTAGTGTTTTTCTCTTAGATGTATTAGATGAAAATGATGTGGCAGTTTGTTGAAGATCTAATTTCTCCATGTTCTTTTTCCTAAGAGGTAACATTTCATCTCGCCCCCATCCATACTTTTTGTATTTTGTATGAAAAGACAATAGAAGTTTAATGCCCGACACGACGAAAATGAAAAGAAGAAAGAGTCTAATTTGACGGGAAAATTGTCAAAAATATCCTAAGCCTATTGCATTTTTGCCAATTTTCAATCCTAGATCTTTCAATTTTGTTGACTGAGTCCTAGACCTTTTCACTTTTTGTCAATTGAGACTATCCGGTCAATTTTGACCAGAAATTACTGACATAAATGTCGACTGACTTACGTGGTGCTGACATAGACAGTTTTAATAATTTTTTTTGAATTTGAATTTGAATTTTTCTTTTCTATTCTTTTTCCTTTTTTTCTTTTTTTTTTTCCTCCCCTTCTTCCTCCTCTAGCCAGTTGCCAAGCCTTGGGTGAGGCTCGATCTCGCCATGGCTAGGTGAGTTTGGCCTCACTAGGTTGACCCTCGCACTTGTCCTCGCTAGGGGCCAACGAGGGAGAGGCTCGTCTGAGGCGGGTGAGGTCGACCTCACAAACCCTAGCCTCTTACTGATTGCCAAGACTCGGTGATCGACTGGAGAAGGAGAAGGAGAGGAAAAAAAAAGAAAAAATAAAATTTAAAAAACATTAAAATATTATTAAAAAGTGTCCATGCCAACGCTATATATGCTGGTTGACGTCCACTTCAACAATTTCTAGCCAAAATTAATCGGATAGACTCAATTGGCAAGAAGTGAAAATGTTTAAGATTTAATAGACAAAATGAAAAGGTTTATGACTGAATTGGCAAAAATGTAATAGATTCGGAACATTTTGGACAAGTTTTCCCCAATCTAATCTATTATTATATTCAGTTGGACTAATCTCACTTGGAAATTTGAGTCGTTTCCATAAATCCCTACATTAGCCCCGACATATTATCTTCCTCGACCCATCAATTATTAGATGGAAGAGCCAATTTGTCCTCATTAATGCACCTAGCAATGTACATAAATATTGTCAATGGCCGTGGTGTTTGACTAAGCAAAAATTAGACAGTCTAACAGACAACAGCGGCCGAGAAATATGTATTGTCGACTCGTAGCAGTCTCCATTATCAAGCAATAATACCTGTGTCTGTCTCTCTTTTCTCTCATAAATATGTAGGTACGCATGTATGTATGTCTACTAGGAGCAAGTTTCTATTATGAAGAAGCAAATCAAGGGAAAATCTCCGTTTGATCTTTACCAAAACAGAGGCACAGCGATGAATGATTGCCTGCAGTTTCTTTCTGCAACAAGTCAAGTTTGATAATTGGATATTCTCTTTACAACATAAGGCAACGGCTCAATCTTTACCTTCCCATATCAGTCTTCATCTTGGGTAATTTATTTGGAATTATTTAGACCCAGTTTTACTCCTACTTGGAAGGATAGAGAAAACGAGATGAGCACTCCATGACGATCTTGCTGGTGATCATTAAAGATCATTATAAAAAGTCCATAAGAAGAAAAGTTTGCTTATTGTTGGATGGGTCAACATCATGACTTGCGTGTCAGTTGTAACTTGTGACATTGATTTTTGTGGAAGGGGAGATGAGTACTTCATACTTCAATTAGGAGCTGGTGAAAATCATCTACATGTTGCTGTCCCCGCCACCTGCTTTTCCAGATCTCGAATTGCTCTCTCTTTCCTGCTCTCACATATGTCTTGAAACATACTGATTTTATGTTTGGGTAGGCGATTTTATATTCACCATGAGAAGAAACAAACAATTGACAAAGTCGTCGTTGTCAAACAAAAACATGCGTCCCTTTATTTCCTCATCGTCATTCGGACCCCCTGCAACTTTTGAGAAAGACAAGAGAAAGGGTGATGGTAAAGGAGAGGATGAACTGATAGGAGGGTTTTCTTTTTGATTATCTTTTCATATACCCAAAAGTGTTGTTTTCCTCCACTTTGATGGGATGTGCTTTTGAAGCTTCTTAGAAGACCGCAAGTTACTAGCATGCATCATGCTAGTAACGATTTGATTCGTAGATTGTCATTGGATGTAAATAATGAAATGATCTGCCTTTCACGCGAGCATTACCGTCGATCTCATGACGAAAAATTGACCAATTAACTCCTCAAGTTCTAAGCTTTGAGGTACCAAATGATGCTAATCATATACACAAAGTGGAAAGACATGAATATAGATCTTGTAGATCGAAAGCAACCCAATCAATTATTGTCTTATCTTATAATAAATTAAGCCAATCTCAGATATTTCATTATTGACATGAATGCTGTGATGGACTATGACAGTGGAGTCAATTTCCAGTGGAACAGGTAAAAAAGAAAACAAAAATGCTCATGCTACTTTCTTCCAAAATGAGCCAATAATGAGCCACCTATGACTTTCGTAGGTTCTATCTGAACCTCCAGCCTACCCAGGATAAATGCAACAGTTCTCAAAACATGATATGGCTGAATTAGGGTTCTAATCCATTGTGCCAAATCCATTGGTTAGGAACTCGGCTTCATATTAAATTTATGATAAAGGCCTTGAAACAGTTTTCAATTTAACACTCCCTGTATTAAAAAAAGAAGAAGAAGAGGGAAATTACAACGGAGTTCATGTCGCAACGTTCATATGAAAAAATAATCATCATCTATGTAGAAACAAAGTGGGATTCATACATATTAGCGAGCACGGGCGGGATATGGTATGTATTTGACATGGTCTTAATCTATGATAAGTTGAGTTTGTCTTAGTTTTTAATCTTGGTGGTGATTTCTCTATATGAAAAATACAGGTGCCCCACCCAATGTGAGAATTATTTTCAAGAACTAAAGATTCGTCTTTTTCCTGCTATGCCAGTTCCGTGTCTAGCTGTATGGTCCTAATTCCAAAAGGTCATATGAGATATTTATGTGTATTTACGATTCTACCACTGCCAGTTCAGAGCACTGGGCGAGAAATGATGTCTTTTCCTTCGCCTTAAATTTGGGGGTTTTCTCTGACTGTTTTGGTGGGAAGTGGCGGAGAGGAGTTGGTATCCATATGACTGCTCTGTCATGAAGATTTTATTTTATTTTCCTTTTTAAATCTGAAGTAAAAGTAAAATAAATAGAATAATAAGCATGAATTCCAGCAATCCTCTTTCTCCGGCTTGTAGTGTGTTCAGTGATGTTGTGTGCATCGTGAGCTAGCTCTCGCAAAAATGCTGAACAACCATGTCATCTAGGGGTGATCGATTCCTGGTCTGGTCCGATTCCAAGGTGAAGCCGGGAACCGGACTGAGAGAACCGGTTCTCAATTTTAGAAACCGCAGACTGAATCGGACTGTCGGTCCGATCCGGTCCAATAGAACCGGTCATTTAGAGTTTAGTTTTTTTTTTATTAAATACTTAAGGTTTGGTTCACATTTTAATAATTTTGTTAATAAATTTATGTCAATGAAGTTCACTTAGGATTTAATTCATATTTTACTAATTTTTATCAATGAATTTATGATAACGAAGTTCACTTAGAGTTTAGTTCATATTTTATTAATTTTTTTAAAGAAAAAATAAAAAATATATATATTAAATAATCGGTCCGGTTTTCCCATAGAACTGGGAACCGGACCGCCCGGAAATCGGTTCTGCTTTTAGGAACCAGGAACCAGACCGATAGTCCTGAGAACCAGACCAAACCCGTCGGTCCGGTCTGATCCCGATTTAGGCGGTCCAAGTTACTCACCCCTAATGTCATCTCTGTAGTTAGAGATTCTGACCACAATTAGGCTAAGACTATGATGTTCCCATGAAGGATAGGACTAAATTTTTAACCTAAGACCCTTGTGATCTACATCTGGTCGTCGTAAACATCATTTCGAGTTCGATTGATTCACTATAAGTATGAGACAATGTTGAATGGATACTAATAAACTGATGACAAAAGATTGCTTCATTTCATGTTACACGAGCTTGAGGTACTTGCATCCATCAAAATGTTGAACCTAAACATTTATTGGCATTCGGACCTTGCATCAAACTTGGAATAGGAGCTTTTAACAGTACAGATAGCACTCATCCGCTTGACTAGGGGCTCTTCAATCTGCTAAGGGGTTGGTTGTCTCCTCTGTAAGGCGCGTCACAAGCACGGGACAACCGTTTTTCAATCGCGAAAAGAGCGCCCACTTCTCTAGAGTCGAGTCAGGGTCGAGGACTTTCCACCTGTACAAGATTCACTCATTAACCAAGTGATTTTTGTGTAATCGCGGATACTGGGCCTGTTATGAGGGAGAACTCACTTGTAGGTGGTGACGAGCCGGTGGAGGAAGACCAGCATCATGGCCTTAGCCATGTTCATCCCTGGACAAGTCCTTCCCCCGGCGCCGAAACCTAAGAAGCTGCATGGTAATTTCGACTCATCCTATTGTGACACAAAGAAGGATCGAGTCATCAGTTAGCATAAAAGCAGAAATTTAAGGATCGTAACCCCTTTCTTCTGCATCTCTTGTAACCAAAAATGAGGTAGAAACATAGAGAATTACGTCGAATCTGGAAGGATTGAACTCAAAGGGGTTGTCATGAACCATAGGATCGAAATGTACAGATTTCGCATCAACATTGACATTCCATCCTCTCTTGATTCTATATCCTGCACATTGGCAAAGAAAAGTATGTGAGTACATTCTCAATTGAAAAATGTTTTGTTAAAATGACTCGAGCGAGTTTCAGGCTTTGATATATGGACAACCTTCGATATTGGAGTCCTGAAGCACCAGCCTTGGAAACCATGGCACCACAGATGCCATCCTCAAGGATTCCTTGACCACCTGCTTCGAACCACTAGTTAGAGCATTTATGGTGAATTACCGTGATTGCTCATGAGTGGGAACTCTTGGGAGGAAAGCCAGAAACATAACGTGCAGAACCTTCCACATGTACCTTGGAAGCATACGACATCTCGCCAATGTCGTCTAGTTTCAGGAATGGCCTTCCCGACATTTTCTTTGCGAAGCATACTTGTTCAGCCTGCTCAACCAGAAAGCCCCTTCTAAGTCAATCCTCAACGCCAATATTAATGTTGGTCGTCAATCAGAATTGATTAGGAACTGGAGAAGCATTCTAGTAATGCCGTTAAGTCACTTACTCTTAGTTTGTCTAGAACTGTTTTGTTCTCACCCAAGTACTTCACCATCCAAGTTATAGCACTCGCTGTTGTATCATGACCTGCAAGAAATTTCTCCTGAGCAGGTGAAGTAATATCTCTAACTCCAGAAGTGTCTTATAAACTTGAATCAATCATGACCAGCCGGTTAATGCAGCAAATTGATGTCTCAGGAAATTGGGAGCAGAGAAGGGCTTATTATGATGACTCAAAACAGGAAAATGCACCTTCCTCAAAAGAAATTCGTTCTTAAGTTCTCGACAAAAGTCTTGGGTCATCCTTTGATTTCCCTTTTACTGTCTTTAATCCTTTTTATTCAGCTAAGGGGAGGAGGCCGAGCAGTAAAATAGAACTTTTGGTTATAGCAGGCTAGTCTCACCTGCAATTATCATTGTCAAGATGTTATCTTTTATCTCTCCAACGGTTAGCTTTGGACCTTTCTTGCACTCTGTTTCATCATCATTTGAGAGCAGGTGATCAAGACAATCCTCATGAGAAGTTCCTGCGAGTTTTTTTTGACTAATCAAAGTTTCCAATGCACTCATAATACGCTCTCTGGCCTGCATTATACTCACCATAATAAGCTCAAACTGCCAAAAAGTACTTCCAAATTCAAAGCATGGGATAGCGAGATGACTTGTTTTTCTTTGCCAAAGTAAATCTTAAGGCACAATCGGAAAATGGGGATGTTGGCTCAATCGGTGGCGTCATATGACAACATCCTCCTACGAGTCATTTTCCGTCTGCAACAGAATCACATATGAAAAATAGAGGCTCTAGTGTATGGGGCTACCTGAATGCCTCTTTGGAATCTAGTCCCGGGTAACCTTAGAGGGAACGCGAGCATAGCTTTGCAGACTATACCGACGTCCTCCTGCAACATTTTCAGCTGTTGTCCGCTCTCTAGACTCAGCAACATCCTGCACATTATTTTGAAAGTGATCTGCACCAAAAAATCAGCAAGAACATCAATTTGACTTGAATAGGTACAACAGTCCATGAGTTTGGCCAATCGTGTGCCAAGAAACGGCAATATCTCGGATCACAAGAGTCCCACCCCAGCTCATGCTCTTCTCAAGAGAATAATAAAAATTTCTCATGATATCCTCTGCAGACAATAAAATTACCTTAAGTGCTTCATCGAGAACGACCACAGTTCCTCTGTGTTCCCAGTCAAATAGAGACTTCATGATCAGCTCGTCAAATTGATGGATGAACGCTGATAGAGAGCATGTGGAGAAAAAGTTGCTCAGATGTCCACGGATATGCCTGTGCTGTTGATGGGATGCGCACAGTAGGCTTTGATCACCCACTAACTGTGCTATTGATCTTATGTATCTCTTGATGAATTTCCCCGAATCATTATTTAGGATCATCTTAGCCGATGAGGCAGTCGAGATGAAAACATGGGTCTCTCCAAAGATGTTCGTCTTGAAGCATCTTCCGTACCTGCAAATATTTCATCACAATCTTTGATTCCCCAAGAGAAGTCACGTTTCGAAGCTTGATTTAGTCTCCTATTATGATAGAATGAACTAAGCATACTATACAAAGTGGACGACACCGATTCACGCGAACCCATCCAACCTCCCATTAGTAGTCATTGTGATCTGGATTATTCCAATCTATCATATCTGATAGTATCATAAGGTCTATAAGCTATCAGAATGTCAAGGTTAATTGGAATCATGTCTAAAGCGCTAGCATTGATCCCAGAACCTCCCACATTGTGGTTGTGCAATCAGAATACAAGTTACCGAGACTCATTTTATTAGGAAGCCATGCACCGGTAAGTTGTCAAAAGAGCTCCACAAAGAAACATCGACTCAAGCATGTGTCACTTGATTAAGTGTACGAGTACAAATAGATCAGATATGCAGCATGTGAGATCTTTTGAATTTTTCAGGAAAAGTAGATTGATTTACATGCATATACACGACTAGCAGTAGCATCTCCATCTTTGCATCACATGTTCATCAGAATGTGCTCTACCTCAATCTCATGAACAGAAACTTCCTGTAAGATCTCACTGAAGTAGGGATTGAAAAAGGCATACGACCCTTAGTGCCGATTACTAAGTCAGCAGGGAGTAGTGGGATTCGAAGGGGTTTATCTTACTCTACTATATTAATATTGATCAAAGTCCAAGACTAGCATACCACATGAAAAGCAACAAAATCCAATAGAGAGGTAGTATCATTTCAGGGATTATGATTGATTCGACCTACCAATCTACATACACAAACGAGTTAGTTCATTCATTCATCAGAAGAATAAAGAAGTGTATCACCTACCGAAGGCGACGGCTCTCGACAAAGTCGTAAAATCCTCTGCCACTATTGATGGCAGCCATGAACTGAAGTGTCTCTCCAATCAGAGGCAGTCCTAGACTTCCGAGAGGGAAATCAACCTTGGACTCCTTGTAATCTCTCCACCGCCTCACCTTCCCTATTGACCCATACATCATCACAAGCACGAAGCCAAGAACAAGAGCGGCGCAGAAGCAAAGGCAAGCCCAGGCATGATACAGAGGAGCAAGCATGTTTGCTCTTTCTTTCTTTCCTCTGCTGATACAATGCAATAAGGCTTTGAGTCTGTTCAGTCAACATTCTTCCCTCAACCTAAAGATCTTAACGTTCTAGTGCAGGAGGACATGTGTCCGGTTGAGAGAGGGGTTGTGGTGGTTTCTCATGCAGTGCCTGACGTAATAAGTCCACTAAACTCCATTTCCACTGTGACCAAAAGCTCGTCTTGGTCCCATCTGCAATGGAGGCGGTTTAGTGGGCGGGTTCTGAACCTTTTCTTTGCCAACTTGGGGGGATAATATTAGAGCAAAGCATGATGAACGGGCGACAAAGATCAAAAGGGTCTTTGCTTGAATGAGTACATTTTAGAAGTGGAAGTAGAAGAAAGGCTTCAAGTCGGAGCTCCTCTCACAAGTCTCGTACGACCCAGCTGAGCTAATCATGATTCATGACGTTTCCAATGAGAATGTACCTGTCTTGGACACTGTTCAGTCATGGATGTATTAGGTTTCCTGGTTACGTGACCCACCTTCTTAAGTCGTGAAATTCCCATTTGCAAAGTGGCTCTTATGATTATGGAGGAAGATTTTAGAAGAGAAGCAGAAAACCATTTGAAGCTCCTTTGCCATTCGATCACTCCCAAGTATTTGCTTTCGCTGCTCTTCGTTGTTCTTAGAGCTCTTAGGCAAAGTGCTGCGGGCTCCTTGGTCACATAATAGCCCGTGTGGCGTTTAGCAAGTCGAGAAGACTCCAGGTCAACCTTCATTTTATAGTTATTCCTAAAAATATTAGTATTCTTTTTATTCTGTTCAATACAAGTGATC
This sequence comes from Syzygium aromaticum, assembly GCA_024500025.1. NCBI lineage: Eukaryota > Viridiplantae > Streptophyta > Magnoliopsida > Myrtales > Myrtaceae > Syzygium > Syzygium aromaticum. The sequence goes on from CM044890.1 coordinate 11,662,373, forward strand.
GGAAATTGCCAGTACGATAATTTATTAATATATTGCGAGGGCACGTGACACTGATACGGGGTCAAAAGAAATAATTGGTAATTTATTGAAATCATTAGAAATTTTGTACATAATCGGACAAATATGGATAGTTTAATTTGAAAATTACCGTCGTGTTATATAAAATGGGAAATTTTTAGTGGGGCCTATCCGGTTTTGTGGGCTGCCTAAGGAAGAATTTGTTCCCAAATGAAGCTAAAGGTCGGTTTCGTCTTCTTCCTTCTTCTACAAGTTTACTGTAAACCCTCATAAACCCTAGCATGGCTTAAACCCTCCTTTTCTCGGACCATTCATCCCTGACATCCCCCAAGAAATTTCACAAACCTCGCTGGCAGAAGAGGCAAGATGTTTCGCTCACCGGAGACAAACGTGCCCTCCTCGAGAACCGTCCTCTCCGTGGCCGCGTCGGTCACTCTCTCGGCCCTCGCCCTCCGCCTGCTCGACAAAATTCCCGATGCCGTCGAGTGCTACCTCCTCTCGCGCCTCCGGGTCCTGTCCACGAGGCTATCGTCTCAGCTCACCGCGGTCATCAAGGACTCCGACGGGCTCGCCCCAAACCGGATGTTCGAGGCCACCCACCTTTACTTGGGCACCAAGTTATCCCCGTCCACCAAGAGGGTCGACGTGCACAAGCCGCTCCAAGAGGAAGAGCTGGTCTTAAGGATGGACACGGACCAGGAGTTGGTGGACTCGTTCATGGGCGCGGAGTTGAGGTGGGTCTTGATGTCCTCGACCCATGAGAACTCGGCGTCCGAGAGTAAAGTGTCGAGAGACCGGGGGGCGTTGAAGGCAGAGACGAAGTACTTTGAGCTCAGTTTTCGCAAGAAGCACAGGGAGATGGTGCTGAAATCCTACTTGCCATGGATTTTACGCACGGCAAAAGAAATTAAGGAAGGGAGGAAGATGGTGAAGCTTCATACAGTGGATTACAATGGACCGGACTATTGGGGGTCCATCAACCTCAATCATCCTGCGAACTTCGATACCATGGCAATGGACCCCGAGATGAAGGCAGCCTTGATGGAGGACCTCGATCAATTTGTTGCCGGGAGGGAGTACTATAAACGCGTGGGAAGGGCTTGGAAGCGAGGGTATTTGTTGTACGGGCCTCCCGGGACGGGGAAATCAAGCCTGGTCGCCGCCATGGCGAACTATCTTAAGTACGACGTGTATGATCTGGACTTGAGTGAAGTACAGTGCAATTCTGACTTGAGGAGGTTGCTGATTGGAACTGGTAACCGGTCAATTATAGTGATTGAGGATATCGATTGCTCGAAGGAGTCTAAAACCTTAGATGAGGAGAAGGTAAGATTTTGTTTTTATTTTGTTCTTTGGGACATACACTTGGGGTGCAGGTATGGTTTGGTTTTTGTTTGTCAATTTGGAATGCTCGGTATATGTAGACTATCTCCCAATTTGTTCTGTTCGTTCATACAGGTGCAGAGAAGTTTAGTCTGTGTGCCTGTGCATAGGGATTGTGCTTTGGCGAAAAACTTAAAGGATTTGGATGAAATTTTCCTTTACATAATACTTGACAGGGGCGAAAATCCACATACTCTTCCCAGACTCATGAGGTGTGATGGTAGAGTATTTTAGACATTTGTACGTGAAGCTTAAAGTTCGATGCGTTTTTGCTTTTTGCAGATTACTCTGTCAGGGTTGCTCAATTTCATCGATGGCCTGTGGTCATGCTGCGGAGACGAACGCATCATTGTGTTCACAACAAACCACAGGGACCGCCTTGATCCGGCGTTACTGAGACCCGGTCGTATGGACCTGCACGTCCACATGTCTTACTGCTCCTTCAGCGGTTTCAAGACATTGGCATCTAGCTACCTGGGGATTCAGGATCATCCACTGTTCAAAGAGGTCGAGGAGTTACTGAAGGTGGTTCAAGCAACACCCGCTGAAGTTGCAGGCGAGCTCATGAAGACTAAGTATCCGGACATTGCACTTCAAGGCCTAATCAAGTTTCTCCGATGCAAGAGAGACGAAATTCCATAGGATATGTTCAGGTATAGAAATGAAATATTACCGAAAAAGAAATGCAAGACAGGATGTTGAGCTTTAGTTATTTAGATAAGACAGCATTTGTGTCCATTTTCCAACAACAGATTGACTAGATTTAACTTTCTGCATTTTATGCACATGTATTCTCACAAAAATTGAGAGGGCACACAAAGATGCTCCTCCTACCTAAGTATGAGGACTTGTATGGAACAAGAGAACCGATAGCAACTTCATCAACAGTTGGTAGGAAAAAAGAGACGAATAACTGTTCAAAGTATGTCCCTCAAGGTTATAAGAGAGAAAACTTTACATTGCACTGGAGGAGATGGTGCTTCAAATTCTCTTCATACCCTTCTTTTGGCTCTACATCACCATCTTCTCTATCGATCCGAGAGAGTGCTAGTTTGTGAGTTCCAAGTCAGCTTCAACAAATGAATCGATATCCTTCTTTCTGGGGTTGACCCTCAAAATCTGCAAGGCAGGAATTATGGATTGCATGAACAAGCATTTGTTGGGCTCAAGCAAGAAATTAGATAAACTGGATATTTGGTGGTCGTAAGATGTATCATTCCTAAGGAATACTGCATATAGTGTAGCTCACACTTCATCAGTGTACACATGACACGGAATGAAGTGCAGATGGTTTACTTCTGAACGAGCATAATAAGATCATGTAACTTCCAGGAAACACAAGTAGTAAAAAATTTAGCCACCTGACTTGGCATTCCTTACAGGGAAAGGTTTAGGATATCTCCGAAGCTGCTCTTGGAGTGGCTTGATATGACCTTCACGAACATAAGCTTCCCCAAGTACAGCAGTTAGGTCACCAGGGAGAAAGCCTGTAACGTAAGAGATGCGGAGTTACAGAAGATCCAGGAAACAATATACGTCGTTTCCTTCTATCCAGGTTGGGTTGGGAGGTTACCAAACATGGTGGAAATCATGAAATTTCAAGTGCAAGATTTTCAAAATTTCCATCAGAGAGACAGGAATGCATACTGCAGACATGAGCGATCAGGCAGGTCAAGAGAGCGTAAAATGCTATATAATAAGGAACGCCATGACCAACGTCGGCTGATGCCCAGTATATTCGACAGGAAAGTTCCCCTTTCTCCACATAAAACTGCACTTTGCCCAGGAGCTTGGATTAGATTATCGTGTACATGTAGCAAGGTACAGGATAAATGTCAGAGCACATTTGAAGTCTGACCTTTGCAAATGTGTAACCAGGTGGACATTCTCCGACTTTTGGATCTGTGGGATCACATACTGAGAGGATGACAAATGCATTATCCAATCTTTTATTGATCTTATCAATAACCATAAGCAACTCATCAAACCCTTGGCCCTTGTACTCAGCGTGCGCGCCTTCAAATCTGCACATGCAAAATAGGTCAGCATTTTCAGCCAAAAGAAAAACATTAAGTTAGCATTGGACGAAATGAAACGTCATTATGTTATCTTCAAGCAGACACTAACTGACCTTGCACGCAATTGTCTATGCCGAAATTTGGACATTGCTTGCGAATTATCTCCTTCCCTGTATTTCAAACTGCTTCAGGGAATCGTCAAGAATGTTATTACATTGCATGGATTGACTCAATGATAGAGCCTTCTGGTGGCCATGCACTTGCCTTTTAAGGTGTTCTCTCCCACCCCAAGTATGACGAATCATCTCTGGTGGAACCTATGGGCAACAGTATCTCTCTATTACCAATGTTTACAGAAGCAGATATTAAATATTCCAACAAACAAAGGTCCAAGTAGCCAGAATGGAAATAATCCAATGGAGTGACTCATTAAAATCTTAAAATCTCATTTTTAACAACCTATTTGGGTGCAGAAATCTTAATTCAAACTTTACACAGATTATGCTGACGGTCCCAAATGCCGTAACTCTTACCTTTGCACCAGCTGAGCCACTGACAAACCACAGGAGTTCTTCAACAATTTCACCCCACAACAGCTCCTGCAATTAGAAGAGTTATAAGTTAAAGCCTGGCCTAGACTGAAGTTCACAATAACAAATGGCTAAAACATATTACAGATGCACACCCCAGATCAATCTGGAATACTTCTGATTGAGCATGCTTGGCTCAAACAGGAAATTTAAACAGCTAGGGTGATTAAAACATTATCAGAATCTTGTCGTCGGGAAAAAAAATTGTGAAAATGGTATTACAAAGTGGGTGCACAAACCACTGGAGAAGAGGGAATAGAACCTTTCTTGTAGTAAAGAGAGGAAAAGATTTCCTAAGATTGAACCTCATCTGCAAAGTGTAAAAGACGCGCTCAGAAGTGCAATCCAAAAGAGCTAATATGGTATCTAAACAACTCAAGGAAAGATGGAACCCTGGGGAATTGGAAAAAGGAGTACCCGACGGCTGAATTTTGACAGAATGTCAGTCCCTCTCCTGTCAATTTTATGTTCCCCACTTGATAAAATTTCTTGAATCAGATTCAAATACACATACTCCTCATGTCTCTCAAGAATCAGCTTTGGAAGGAAGTCAAAGCTTCTGAAATTTGAAGCATCACAAAAGTCCACCGTTCTGCCTGATGCAGCGTGCTCCAACTGAGAATCCCTCACGCGAACATAGGTCACAAAGGAATGTCTAATACTGTTTTCCACCATTGGAGGAGATGCATACCACCGTCGAAACACAGACAAATCGATAGAGGGAACGAAGGTGTCACAGTCAACATGATCCTCAATCTCAGTAATATGTATAGCAACACAATCTGGAGCATTGAGCGCTTCCCTGTATCAAGATTCATCTATAAGTATGTCACAATTGCAAAGTTCCTGTACCGGACACCAAGAAATACATCACCTCAGTAACTGGCCACCTCCTATGACAAAGACATTCTCTATTGCTGGACAATAGCGAGATGACGCAAGTAACTCAAGAGCTGATGCCCTGCTTCCACATAAAACAACATCCTCGGACAATTTAGCCTCCACCCTCCCGGAGCGGGCCAATACGACATTCAACCGCCCAGGTAGAGGCCGAAACTGGAGAGGGATGCTCTCCCAAGTCTTCCTACCCATCAATACCACATTCTTCTTTCTTGGATCAGAGGTTGCAGATGTGAGCTCCTTGAAGAACTTGAGATCCGAAGGCAACTTCCACGGCAACTTCCCATCCTTCCCGATGCCCATGTCGCGAGTTGCGGCCACGACAACTTGGTAGCCTCTCTTGCTCACGTCACGCGCATTCGCATCTCCACCACCACCAATCTTGCCAGCCGTAACTGAGTACTGCCAGGAGGAGGACTCGCGCCTGGCTACAACAATACGAAGTACGAACCGGTCCGAGGATCTCGACACGAAATTGGTGATAAAGGAGCCAACTTTACAAGAAAATACGAGAACCTGAAAGCAGAAGCGCACAATATGTGACCTTACAAATCCTTTACCAGACGAAAAGGGCCATTCTGATGGAAACATTCAATCCTACCGATAAATGGGTGGGCATTTTCATGCCTTTTTCTTTGTCCCCGCTAGAATCTAAAATGGAGGGCATTTTTCGAGCGCTCAGTTCTCTACCATTTCACCACCACAACGTTGCACTAGTTCCAAGGAAATCATAAGGGTCCCTCTTACACTAGTTTACAAACATTGAGCTTGAACCTTAAAGGCGCTGCTCACGTCCTCAGAAAGTGTACGCCAGCAACTGAAATCATCAAAGCAATGGATATATTGCTAAAACTCGCTAACATGAAGGACACAACCCGCGAACCATTTTACACCCACAAAAGAAAGTAGAAAACAAAGAAGAAATGGAATCGCACGCGAGCGTCTCGAACGAATGCCGATGAGCCGAGGGGGAGGGGGAATTAGAAGGGGAAAAAGAGCAGGAATTACCATGACGACGGAAGGGAAGCGATGGGTACGAGGAGGGGAGGGATGAGTAATGAGTTAGCTGCGCGAGTGTTCGTGAAAGAGAAGCCACCACGGCCCGAGATACGCATCGAATACTACTGTCTGGCTGCGTCTGGGAAGCGGACTCGAGCTTCATTTGTGGGGAAATTCGTTTTGCGGTGGACAGGGGTACGCATGTGGCAGCAGCAGCAGGACACGCGTGTCTTCATTTCATCGAAGTTTAGTTACAAAAGACAACCCCCGGCCCCTGTTTGCAAAGTTTCCTTTTTCATGATTCGGGTGGGTTTGAATTTTAATTGATTTTGAGTGGGGTGTGAGAATTTTAGGGTTTGGAGATTGGCCATTTTTGTAATGAAATTGACATTACCTTAAAAAGAGGTATAATGATTAATTAATATAAAGGCGTAAAGTGGTTTTCAAAGATAAAAATTTTTTGTATGTATTTGGTATTGAGGTATAGAAAAAAATCATTGAGTCAAAAGCGAGATATGTTACGGTAATTCTTCAAATAAGTTTAAATGTAACCTACCCACTTAATGGGGGTTGGATTTTTTCTTTTTTTTTGGTGGTGACAAATTGTCTGAAATGTTTACTTCATACCTTCCTCAACAAAATTTTTTACTAACTCAACTAGTTGCTGCATTCGACCAAAAAAAAAAAAAAACTAGTTGCTGTATATTCAGAAAGGAGACCGAGGGAACATGAAACTTGAGAGCAAAGTTCCTTTGAGGTCGAGGCAACTTCATTCGCCCATCACCCTAGAAGGAATAATTTGTAAATCATCCTAAGGCCAAGAAGATAAATGGAAACTCTATACATCACCTCACATGCAAACCGGAGGACGACGGGTGTAATTGACGAACGGAGAACTTCGCAGGTGAAATAAACCTAAGGCAGAAACCTTACTGTAAATATAATGTTAAACATTTCACGAGACAACTCCCGACTATTCTAAGAATTTTTTAATCATTATGTAAATGGGATTATATGAATATAACGTCCATCTAGACCCGATTGACAATTCGCTCTTTGAACAGATCACACATTTGGAAGTGGACTCAAAAGGAAGCTGAGTCGGTGATCAACATTGTGTTTACAGACGAGGAGTCCATGACACGTTTTGATTTCAACCTCTAGCCATATGTCCTGTCGCGTGATTGCATCTACTTCTTCAATCCGTGACAGCACCTATTTCTTCTAATCCTTCGCAAAGGTGCTGACTCCGGGAACGCAGATCGTCAAATATGGCATGCGTAAATAGTGGAGAACCAGAAACAATGTTTATGACGGTAACTTTCATTGCAATAGGACAGGCAGGAGAAGTTGTGCTTTTGGTGAAACAGATTAAAGGTTGCTCTACAACATAGTGACAGTATGGGCAGTTTCCAATGCTAACGGAGCAGGACTTGCTAGAGAGCGATAAATGGAGCTCTTATTTACACATATATGTGACAGTAAAAAGAAAAGGAGTGCTGATAGTGATATGAGCGTGAACAAACCCTTGCTGCAGTAGAGAATAGTGCGTATCTCAGTGAACTGTAACGGTAAGTGTTGAACCTGCTCACACTTGACTAGGATGCCATCCATGTTAGGAGCGATCTCTTCCCCAGCATGAATATTTCTGCATCACATACAGAAAATGTGGAAAACCGAAATTGGTTGCCTTGAATCCTTGACAGACTGCAAATCAGTATTTCCATATTACTGCATACAAGATTATTGTTCTAACCTGCAACTTTGCTGCTGATTGACTATCTATGTATGCGAGGAGTTCTTCTTGCCTCGCTAGTGCATCATACAAGGCCTGCCAAGCAAGAGGGGTTACAAAAATTGTGCTAAATGTCGTCGGCAGTGACACGGACTTAGCTCTAAACCAAAAAAAAGACATGTAATTGGCCTGCCGATACAGAGGAACATTACTCTAAAGCACAAAATTCCAGGCTTTAGCAACAAAAAGTTCAGTTTTATCCCGATTAAAGATAATCTAAGATTGGTCGAAACAACTATTTTGCATTCACGATGGCTGTATGCTAGCAAATCTAAACTACATGTTATCACACATGAGCAAGCTGCGTACCAACCTTTTTCATGGTAATTAGTTCTGCTTCTAGAGCATCTACACGGCAAATAGCAGCATTCAGCAACTCCTCTTTCTCATGAGGCATTGCATGTGGCTTTGCCTGAAGTATGTCTACCCTCTGCTCAAGTCCGCCCAGCCTCTTCCAGACCAATGACAGAAGCTCTATGTTTGCATAGTTTAGTGCCGTAGAAGGGGGACGTGACACCTCACTGGGTAGAACGGTCGAGCCGAGAATATTTTGAGCATTACCCGACATGCTGCCGGGTAGTTTGTTAATCACCCAGTATGGGACCGAACGGAAAAGAGATAACAAGGCTAACAAGAAGGCCACAATCACAGCATAAACACGGGCACTAAACCCCTCCACAGTTCTATTTTCAGCTACCAGAGGATCCATCCCTGCGATATATTTCAAAATTCTGATCAGATAGATTCAGCAGGTATTTACTTCAGGCAGTTGGTGCCAGTGAGTTCACAAAATGACGAGTCTTGGTTGACAGGGAATTGCAAGAATGGTCCTTTACTACACTGGATAGAATATGCAGGGTTCTGACAAATTTTAAGTACCAGACAGATCTAATAGCATTTTTTCCTGTCATGGGCCTAGTGTTACTCGCATCTCTTTTTTAGCTACAAGTAAACATAAAATACAAAAATGTTGATACTCCAAAGAAGGAAAATACAAGGAAAATGTTGTTACTCCAAAAATGTAGATTCAGCAGGTATTTACTTCAGGCAGTTGGTGCCAGTGAGTTCACAAAATGACGAGTCTTGGTTGACAGGGAATTGCAAGAATGGTCCTTTACTACACTGGATAGAATATGCAGGGTTCTGACAAATTTTAAGTACCAGACAGATCTAATAGCATTTTTTCCTGTCATGGGCCTAGTGTTACTCGCATCTCTTTTTTAGCTACAAGTAAACATAAAATACAAAAATGTTGATACTCCAAAGAAGGAAAATACCAAAAACTTTCCCTTTGCTCTAAAGTTTTACTCTTCAGTACGCTTAATTCCACACTTCACAAGAAACCGAAATGGGAACGATTTTCATATTCTTAAATTAGGCAATACAATGCAATGGGGTTCTTTGATATCAGCTATTTTAGGAAAAGCAAATGTCCAGGCATAACCGAGCAAACATGATGAAGTATAGTTAACCTGAAACGTGTGGCTCCTGAAGTGGTACTTGCTTTTCACAGGCCATATCCGCAGCTTTGTCGATCATTGGCACATACTCATCATACACCACACTATGGCTAGCATAGCTTGGCCTAGTCATCATCTTTGCCTCCATAAATATCACAACAGATCGTTTGTGAGCACATTTAATGAGGTGAACCTAAGCCCGCATATTTAAGTCCACGCCAAAATGTTTGTTAGGTGACACATCAAGGGTCTGAGGAAATCAATTTGACAGTCCAATATTTCCTCTTGGCCTGCTATTCACTTTTTGTATTCTTCGAGAGATGACAGGCATAACAAGTGGCCATACTTTCTAGCCATGAAGGTTAACTAGCTGGAGGTGACCAATCTAGTCTAGGAGACGTATTATTTGATAAGTTCAAGAAAGGCCTGAGAAATAGATGATTGTGTCATGACATGTTTTGGCCGTCACAGTAATCGAAAAAAATTAAATCAAGTGATAAGTTGCATACACATAACACAAGTGATAAATGAACCCTATAAGACATGCTATACAGAACATATGGTCCACATTGATGCTATTGATATCATGAAATACATATATTTTCAACCAAAAAGATCACCATGCACAGATATATGTCTTAAAAGTGCTGCAAAAATTGACTATGGTATCTGTAACCATAACTGCGAGAGAGAGAGAGAGAGAGAGTGCCAGCCCCAGAACCTTACAAAATCGGCCGATGACCGAAAGAAAAGTATTGCATTTACACATTTCAACCAGCCCTATCTTGGTGCTGAACGTTTAAGGTATTCTTATTTACACTTTGTGCACAGAATGAAGTTGAGAATGGTTTTAAACCACTAAGCATTCTAGTGTTCTTCGACACAACCAATCACAGTGGTGTTTGACTCTGTAAAGTGTACACAACACAAACTACAAAACAAACTGAGTTTGTCTTCTTCCCTGCAAAGATACTGCCATTTGTTGAAATCTCAAGCCTAAGATAGAACAGAAAGGCTACAACAGAAATTTTCTGTTGCATGAATCGCTAAGACTATTGACATATAGTCGAAGAAGTGATGCATCCTCCTTTGAGGAAAAATCATGAATGACCATAGGTCTCTCCCTTCTTTGTTTTACTCCATTTCAAAACTAATTGAAATCTGAAGGAGAAGACCAAGGCTATGTACATTTCTCCAGCAAAAGAGATCATTTGACCAAAGCAATTCCTTTTATACAAGGAAAAATTAATTCAACAGTTATTTATTAACCTTAATTTTTCTGTAGCTTACAATTGCATTTTTGCATACATTCATAGCTTTTTCTTAATAATTGCACAGTGGTAATACAGAAGATGCATAGTCAGTGTGCACACTATATGATACAAAGTATAAAGTTTGACAACACAGAATGCAGAGGATCATTGTTACTGCACTGCAGGACAAGAAGCGCAGCTTTTTTTCTAATTAAACATGAGATTATAATTGCTTTTTTATTTTATATTAGAATGAAGCGGTACTTGCAACTAATAAGACAAATTAAAACTCCCAAGCCAAAAATGAAAAGTCCTTCATTCTTCCACAATAAATTTCTGTTCATTAACTCTTTTCTCTTATTTCTTTTCTGAGCATTACTTGTTTAATACTTACTTCTTCACAGACCGGGGTCACTATTGGAAGTACATAGCTCCTGGTTGCTTCTGGAGAAGCAATTTCTTCCACTTCAGAGCCCGACTCGGCTGTAGATGTATTGCTCATTTTAATCTGCATCTGAAGGTCATTTCAAAATTGTTAAAATCAATATCGATACTTAATCCTGATCTTGCCATGGAGATACTAAACATCTAGTTCAACGGTGTATCATGATACAGTTTCAGTAAACCATACCATTGAACGAGTTGGTTTATGACAAGCAACAATTCTTCCGTCACAGCTTGAAGCGGCCACAATTTGTCTAGAACACTGTGCTTCACCTTTAAGAACCATCTACACATATATTGCAAATAAATTCCCTGTTAAATCCATCAATCTGACAAATTGACAAAGGAAAGGCATCTTTAAGTTCAAGTCAAATGCAGAAAATATCACTATATGACCTTGGAAATGCTGGGATCTTTCCAGGGGCCCTTGTCAGACCTTAGGCAACCTGCCACCCCAGCACAAGTACAGCTACCACCAAGAAATTCTGGTAGTTCACTGAAGAAATTCGCAAAGTTAAAAAAACTCCAAGGTCTGCATGAATTATGTTACAGAAGTATGTGTTTTTTTTTTGGACATAATGTTACAGAAGTATTAATAGTTGGCATTCTGTCAAAAATTGAATGGACGCACCTATCCATAAAAAAAAACAAGAAGAAAATTGAAGGAAGCAGGAGAGTTTGAATTACCTGGCATCAATTATTTCCAATAATTTGGTTTGGTACTTGTTGCTGAGAACCTAAAGAGAAATTCCAAGTGAGTGCATCTGAAAATGACATTCACAAACCCTGCATAGTGCTTTGAAGGGTGTGAGGAAAAAACATCAACAAACAGAAACATACATGTATCTTGGTAGTAGTTTCGGGATCAAGAAAAGACTTCACTGTGCTCCAGAGAAGCTTGAAACCAGGACCAGCATTGATGATGAAGGTTCTGAAAAGTGTCTGAAATATGTAATAATTGTGTAAGACAACATATAAACTAATAAAGACAAAAGTCGAAATGTTAGATGAAGATGTGTGTAACTGTTGCCTAAAGACAAAAAAATGACCATTTCATTTCCTTGAAACATACTTCTGGGTAATTGTCACTATCAATCTTCTGCAGCCGCATGATAAGTTCTCGAGCAGGTTTGGTCAGATTCTTGAAGCCCTGTAATTGTCATTAGCAAAGAGAATTATGGTTTTGAACAAATCAAGATGGTTTGCCACGACACTCTAACAGTACCCTATCCAGCAACATACCACTCCTTGCACATCCAATATTGTTGTATTTGAATCAATGTGTCTCTTAGCGGCAATTGAACAAGCCGGGAACCTGATTGCAAAGCTCTTTTCAAACTCCTGAACATGGTATCTGATATATCTATCCATGGTAGTTACTTGCATTAGTTTGTTAGCATCAACTTTTCCCAGTCTTTCAATATAAACAGGTCTTCCTTCCTTATCAAATCCATGAAAACCCTGAGGATAGTACTTTAGGACTTCATTCATCTCAGCGAAATCAAACTCCTGAAAAGATGCAGACATTTTAGCATCTTAAATTCGGTAGCAACAGCAAGCAAGAAAAAAAAAAGCATGCAAAGCAGCAGCTTAGCCTTATAAATTTCCTCTTTTGGGGCATGGTCTAAAAAAATTAACATTGAACAGAAATTCATTCTTGAAAAACAAGAGATGCCATAGGAAACACGAGTCCATAGTACCTCGAGAATGGTGTCCGTGCGAAACTCTCTCCTCCATTTAATCATGTCTGCCCACATGCATTTTGCCTTCTCAATGTCAAATTTCCTTGCTTTCAAGAATCTGAGAAAAAAGACAGATGACTCAAGAAGTTCAAAGGCGGCAACACCAATAGTACATCATCTATTTTTCGATCAAGAAATGAATGCATGGAGCTGAAAGTAGAAGATCAACAAGGATGTAACCAAGCAAAATACAATCTACTGTACAAATAAAGAAACTTTAAGAAAATGTAGACAACAGAGCAAATGTGACCAATCTGTATAACCAATCATTTAAAAGCTAACTCACGAGAAAGAGCCAAACTAGAGCAAAAAATGTCGAGCATGCAAGTTGTGAAAGCGAAAACTCCACGTCCCAGCAGATTCCGCAAACATTAAAACATTACAATGTAAAATCTCCAACATTGATAAAGAAACATGGTACTTTAACATGATAAGATTTCCACGAACTATCACGTATAATGATGGGAAGAAAGAGTTCCCCTAAGTACAAATTCATGAGCAAGGGGCTGCAAGGAATAGTTCCGACAGCACATAAAGGTCCTCCCAGCTTTCAAGATCATATAGCAAAAAAGTATAGACCGTAGCAGAAAATCTTATAAATGCTCTTCATACAAAAACCATTATCTTTTTGACATTTTGCAGTCTCTGGAGAAGAAAAGGGAACTCAGACTGATTGTATTGGCAATCTAATGTCTTCCATGTAGAAGATTGAGAGAAGGCTCTTCTCTAGAATTCAAACAATAAGAAAATGTTTTCTTGCATTGGGTACTTCAAACATATCAAAGCACAAACTTTTCAAGCATCGAATGTGGCAATGAAACTCATAATTGCTCATCTAATTAGCAGCATTAGCATTTCAAAATTTTTAATCACTGCATAAAAAAAAAAAGAAACAGAAAAACAGAGTCATTCTTTTGTTGATTCACTTCCATAACAGTAGTCAAGTATAAAGAAAGCACGACAGACAGCCAACAAAGTGCAGGGAGACCCAAAGCACTCAGTTTTCTTTCTTTTAAAAAATAAAGCTCATCAACAATCTTTAGATGTAAACTCCGCTGAAATCTGAACATGCTTCAAAAGGAAAAGCAGCAGAAACAGGGAGGAGGGGGAAGAAATATAGATGCTTCCACTTTGACATGCCCATGAAGAAATGCAATCCAATATATCAGTCCTCTTGCAGATTAGTGTGATGCAGCTCGTACATGCACACACACAGACACGAGAAAAAGTGAGGAAGATCACCTCAAGAGCATGTGATAATCGTCATGTCTTGAAGGTAGCAAATCATCAGAAATAAGTGCCCTCCGAAATGCATCTACAGCCCTTACCTCCTCAACATCGCGAACATCCTCGATTGAAACAGAACTAAGGCGAGGATCACTTTTCCTCTGGCCTTTCCTTTTCAGAGAGCGTCTGATTTTACTAGATGCGTTGATCGCTTTCTTCTTCAGAGTACCAATCTTCGTCCCACGGTCATCCTCTGAAGTCTCGAAATCAGACTTCCTTTCTCTTCTTTCATCATGACCAGAGAGACCCTCAGAGCCTTGAACATTTAAAAAGTTCGGTCAGGTTTAAACTCAGACAGATCAAGAAACGCACCGAAGAGATTATATCTATTGCTTTCGTATGTCAAGAGATGGTGATGCATCTAATCATCAAGACCCAGATTCATCTAATCACGAGATGGTCAAAGAAGAACAAGATATATTACACCGACGCAAAAGCATCATCTATGCTACCACTGCACTGGAAGAAAATGAATGTATGCTATGTAAGGGTCCGATTATCTTGTACTTCATATCCATCAGAACTAAAGTTTCAAGCACCGGCAAAGAGACAGAGGAAACAGAGGAGACTCTGAATGAATTTACCAACCCACATAGAAAGATGATCCATGGAGAACCAAAAAGGCAATCTTACCATAGACCAAAGACATCCCGATCCGGATGGAGATTATATCAGTCGACTGATTCTACCTTTAATAAAAGAAAAAGCGGATTCAAACTCCACAAAAAATGCCAAACAATGTATCGATACGAACGGTCGAAAAGAGGGAGAAAATCAGAACACCGCATTACGATGAGCAGATGATAAATTCACGCGTGCCGACGGCACCTTCCCGAACCGATTCAATCGTTTCCAACACCAACGTGCACCAAAATTCCGCCGGATCAAAAGGGCTGAGAGGCCGCATTCAACGTTCCACATGAAGAGCGAACACGTCACAATGCCGTCGAAACGTGAAGAAAGAAACAGTAACGCTAAACGAAACGGTGGAGAGAGCGAACAAGGAGACTTTGGATAAATCGCGAATCGAGCGGCGAAGAGACGCCGCCGGCGAGGCGAAACGATCAGCAGCGCCGCTCACATGTTCGGGCGACCCCCCGGTCAACCGGACGAGACATGGGACCGGGCGGTTCCTCCCCCCCCCCCCCCCCCCCCCCCCCCACCCGGAGCTCCGACGACGCGGGGACCGAACTCCGAGGTGCACGAGCGTCGAAAATTCCACCGGCGATTCCGCCCCGCCTCCCCCTCCCCTCGGAAGGCGGAACCGGCCGTTCGTCTTCTCACCGGCGACGCACGGACCGGGATCTCCGGCGTCCCCGCGCGGGAGAGATAGCCGGAGTGTAACGCCACAGCAAGGGAGGCTTCAACCGGCGACGGAGAGGGAGACTGAGAGTGAGAAGAAGGAACGCGGAGGGGCTGGCGTAACGTCGGGGTTTGACGTTGATGTTGACAGCGAGGGAGAATGATGATGAATGTATGAATGGGGCCATCCGGACGATTCGATTAGGAGTGAGCGTAGTCTCCACGAGCGGTTCCCGGTTCTCGGCATGGAATTAGAAATAGCCCGCTAAAGATCGATTTCGAAAAATTGAAATCGAAAATCGTCGGTTAATTTCATGGACTCATCCGAGAACCGAATCGCCCAATCTAGTTCCCCAGTGAGTCCATAGAACCGATTCCACCAAGTTTCACGCAAATAGAGATAGCCGAGAGTAAGAGAGGGAGATGACGAATGGCTAAAGGCGTGGCCGTAAGTTGGTAGGAGTTAAGAGTCGAGCTTTAGATTATGCATTTTATAGTTTTCATTTTTCTAAATATGGTTTTTTTTTTTGTTGGTCAAAATTTTCCTAAAAATTATATATACGTGTATATATATTACCGGTCCAGGTGAGTGAGTAGGCGGTTTCACCCCTAGAACCGGAAATCAGACTGGTACTCACTGGTTCTAGTAAATTAGAACCGACAACCGGATCGGTCCTCACGGGAACCGCCAGTTTGGTCCAGTTCCGACAAATTTATCATTAATTAGTTTCCGTTAATTTGAATAATACCAGAAAAATCATAAATTGATAAATCGTGACAAATGAAAGGTAAAACTCCAAACTCATACACCCGCCAACTGTCCTGTGTTATCAAACTCAGCAATTTAATAGTAAAATTCGACGGAAATTAACGGAGGTAAATTTGTCGCATGTATATTGATTTAGGATTTTTTTTTATAGTATTGGCCCTTTTTTTTAACAGCAAGATTCTCCCACGCGATTCAATCCCAAATTTTACGATCGTAAAAAAAAAATTAAATAACGGACTCCTCTCACGTGCGGCCTAACACTACTGATATTCACATTGACAAAGGCTTGTTTAGTATCGGAATCCGAATATTTGGCAACGTGCGGTGCGAGAGCGACCGTGCACTTAAAGAAAATTTATCTCTTCTTCTAATTAAACTTTAATTAAGAAGCGCTCCTTTTTTTTTCTTGATTTTCCTGGTTTATATAGGATCGATTTGAAATTAATTTCTTATTTTCAAAAATTTGAGAATAGCATAGATGCCCTGACCCTCGCTCTTTTTCCAAGGCGCAGCAGAGCCGAGCCGGCGTCATCTTCCTTGAGATGATTCTTCTTCGTCGTGCTCTCTCTTCTCGGTCTCTCTCTCTCCCGTCTCTCTCTCCGCAGATTCTTCCGACATGTTTTAACGACGTGCTGCCCCGCACTCTCCACCGTTGAAGCGGTTCTCTCTCTGTCTCTCTGTCTCTGTGTCTCTTTCTCACTCGTATGGTTGTAGGAGTGGGCCGACACTTAGATTTTTACGTGGATTGCGTTGGTATTGCTGTCTTTCGACTTAATATTGCTTACTGGGTAGTGGGTACCGCCTTAATCTGGGAATGCCTTTCTGTTGCTGAGAAAGTTACGGCCTTCATTTGGGAGCGGCTGGAAAGTTTTCTCGATTATTTGAGTATTTTGTTTGACACAGCTGAGAGCAGGTGAGTGTTAATCCTTGATTGAACTCGCCTAGCTTCGCCTGGACATTGGCAAAAATCTTCAGATGCTTTCAGCTATCTCATCCGGACTTCTTTGTTATGCGAATTGGAGCAAAATTACGGAGCACCCAGAAACAGAGAGGGACGCGCGGCCCCGAAAGCTTGGGTTTTTCCTGGAGTCTGATTTGATTTGACTGTCTTTGTTTTGTCTAATTCGAGTTCGATTGGTTCCGTTATTTTCGCAGCTTGGTATCTGTGATCATGTTAAAGTGCCACTCAGAAGGAATTTGTCAATGTGCTTCCTTCTTTTGATACAACTAGAAGTTATTTCGCTATTTGAGACCTCCGAGTTTGTGTAAAAGGAATTAGGCAAATTTTTGGATGCATTCAAATGCATTATGATCCAAATGTTTTACTCCTGCCCTACCAGAGCTCTTGTTTTGGTTCGTCTAATGTGAAATATCTTATTTCCTCTGGCTAATATTGTGATTCAATTTTTGTAGATTGCAATGGCTTCTTCTTCCTCGTTCTCTGCATACACGATACAAGGGCAAATATCCTGTCCTGAAGCTAGAAAGTCCCCCCAATGCCTGTTCAACATATCCACCTCTTTGTGCAAACAGCCGGTTCAACGTAATGCGGTTTCTTTTTGTGCTTATATGACAAAGATGAGGTTGTCATCCGGTGGAAATCCATTGAAGTTGGCTCTGACCGAAAGATCTTCACAGAGAAAAGGAGTCCGTTGCTCAGCCATGAATGTAGACAATTCAAGGGCTATGTTTTCGCCCGGCAAGAAGTTTCAACTTGACGATGTGATTGAAGCTCAGCAGTTTGACAGAGATACTCTTACTGCTATTTTCAATGTTGCACGTGACATGGAGAAGGTAGAAAAGAATTCACCTGGAAGTCAAATTCTCAAGGGTTATCTGATGGCTACTCTGTTTTATGAGCCCTCTACCAGGACTAGGCTTTCATTCGAGTCTGCCATGAAAAGGTTAGGTGGTGAGGTCTTAACCACTGAAAATGCACGTGAGTTCTCATCAGTGGCAAAGGGCGAAACATTGGAAGGTGATTTTGACTTGTGTCTCTGCATGACTACTGAGGAAGTTGCAATGCAATTAAGCATCTATTTCATTGCTTGGTTTGCAGATACAATAAGAACCGTTGAGGGCTATTCGGATATTATTGTGATGCGGCATTTTGAAAGTGGCGCTGCGAGAAGAGCAGCAGCGACAGCTGGAATCCCGGTCATTAATGCAGGGGATGGTCCAGGACAGCATCCGACTCAGGCATGCTCTATTTTTCTTTGTTATAAGTATCTAGATGATAATATAGTTAGCATTGACCTAGTTCTTGGTTACTTTGGCATCAATCAGGCGTATGTGAAAATCTCAGTACCAATGAATAAATGTCCTCTGAGTGCTCTACATATGGAGGGTTGATGAGCATTCTTAAAGTTTCATTGCTTGGTGATGATTAGCTTCATAATCCCCTTGTACTTGTCGTTGATTATGACACCTGTATTTGTTGTTCGGATGAAAATTGTTATTAGGACACGCCTGATATGTCAATATTTTGGCTCTGGGTCAGGCTCTTTTAGATGTGTATACGATTGAAAGGGAGGTTGGGAAGCTGGATGGCATTAATGTAGCACTTGTTGGAGACCTTGCTAATGGAAGGACAGTTCGTTCTCTTGCATATTTGCTCGCCAAGTACCAAGGCATGAAGATTTATTTTGTATCTCCTGATGTTGTCAAGATGAAGGTAGGCACTAATCTTCTTTGCATACGTCTCTTCATTGGCCCTCCTGTCCTCTCTAAATCTATTGAAACCAACTGATAAGAAGTTTTACCGTGTATTTTGACCCACTAAAATGAATTAGCACTTTCCTTTTTCTTTTTTAAGTATTTGGGAATATGGGGAGGAAAATGAAGGCGCTTTTCTCAATTCTTGTTTGAGCTAAGTTTCCATAGCTCATGTGTTGTAATTGTTTCATCAGGACGACATTAAAGAGTACTTGACATTGAAGGGGGTGGAATGGGAAGAGAGCGCTGATCTAATAGAAGTGGCTTCTAATTGCGATGTGGTGTACCAAACACGCATCCAACGTGAGCGTTTTGGAGAGAGAATTGATCTCTATGAAGAAGCGCGAGGCAAGTACATTGTCAACAATGACGTGATAAACATGATGCAGAAGCATGCTGTGGTGATGCACCCTCTTCCTAGGCTTGATGAGGTAAGTTCTCATCCCTTTCTATTCATGTACAAGGATATGGTGTTATTACAATCACCGTAAAGTCGAAGCTTCTGATATGCAGTAACTGATCTCTTGGTTCTTTTTCTCGTTTGCACGACGCTGTGTAGATTACGGTGGATGTCGATGACGATCCTAGGGCCGCCTATTTTCGTCAAGCGAAGAACGGTCTGTACATCAGGATGTCTCTATTGAAGCTTTTGCTCGTCGGATGGTGAAGCATGAATATTTTATCTTCCCACAGTTTTGTTATTGACGTGCGAACTTACTAGTTTTTCCCGTTTGTTTTCGGAAACAATTCTGTCACCTGATTAAAGTCAAGTTTTGAGACTACTGATTGAGGAGAAAGTATAATCTATCAAGCTTTTCTCGTTCAACTTATGAGTAAGTTCCATGGAACTCGAGTGAATGATTGTGCAGCTCATACTTTAATTTGCTTAATTAGTGTTGTAGGAGCAGTTTTTAACAAGATCCTCAACAGAATGTTTTGGATTGTTTAGCTCAATGTCTTCGAGAAGGTGTCTTTAAGTCTAGATCAGGAGTGATCAGTTTTAGGATGAGTTGAGAGCCGGAACTGTCCCACCCCCAAGATGCCGCATAACCTTTTTTTTATCGAAAGGAGGTAATAGTGAATTTTTTTATTCTTAAGTAAAGTTTGTGCTTTTTTCTAACATAAAAACGGTTTTCTTTTTTTTTTTTTTTTTGTTGTCCGAAAAGTGAAGTTATTTTAATTCTAAAATATAAACTCATAAATATTTTTTTCTCTCGAGAAAAAAGAAAATGCATTTGTTTTTTTTATTGTTCAAAAAGTGGAATTATTTTAATCCTGAAGGATTAAATTCACGCTTTTTTTTAACAATTGGCCTAAAAATTTTGTAGCTGGCCTCACTGAGTTATGTGCTCACCACAAATTTTTTTTTTGAGAAACAAAGACGCATGTGGCACTCAAGTAAAGAGTGAAAAGTAGACCACCTAGATGTCATGAGTTATCTGACCAAAACAAAAATGATATCATGAGTTAGCTCAAATTATTCATCTTCAGACAAGATCCACCAGGCAACCACTTTTACCATAAGTAAAAATAATAGTCCGCCTAAGTTTCTTTTCTTTTTGTTAGTAAACTTACCGAATGAATCGTAACTTTCCGTAAATGATCGCTCTGACAAACAACAATTTATCTATTTGCATATGCTTCCATAACTTTTCTTTATAAAGCGTTTCGTAATATTCCACAAAACAATTTCTTATATACTACTGTCAATAAAATATCTGACTAACCCGTACACTTTCGTTTACACTTGCCAAAATTTTGAAACCTGTGTGCCGGAAATTTGGCAAAATTCAATTCTTGAAAAGCAAATCTGATGGATCACATCTTTCTTCTCTTTTTATCCAACGGTCTGCATTGAACGCCGAGCCGGTCCCGTAAAGACAGACCATATAATTTCCCCACCACCACCACTCTGGAGCTCGCTGCAAAGAGACAATCAATCAAAAGCCTCTAGGCCCTCCTGATCATGTCATGTGATTTTCAATGATGCTTGCTTCACCACCAACCAACATGCACCACAAACAAATCTTGCGATTCACGCACAATAAATACGGTCTAAATGTCGGACCGGTTCCAACCAACCCCGTCATTCAGATAGCAGTAACACGTCAGCATTCTGCGATAAATGATGCCTCGTCTCAAACTCAAAGCGTATCAGAATATTGAAATGCAGACAAATAAATGGATTACAAAGCATAAATTATCAACTACAATTGACCACTTCGCATTTACCATATCACATTTACCGTAGCATTAACAGTTGGGAGTTCGTCTCTATACACATATTCACAAACATTGTTACATACATATACGAGGCAGGGGGAGCGGACACGACGGGTCACTTGAAATGGTGTCCTCATCGGATTCGAATAATGTTTATGTACAGTTTGGACTCGTCGTAGCATCTGAAACGAAAAACGAACAAGTTCTCCGTTAGCATGAAAAGAGAAGAGGAGGGAGGCGCGGATGGAAAGGAAAAAGTGGGGTGGACGAGGGAGGAGTTTAAGAGTAGTACGCTACAACAACCTTTACGTGTCATGTGAAGTTCCTTTTAGCTCGCAGCTGGCTTAGTTTGTCCCTCCATTGAGCTGCCACAGAACAAAGAATCACCACAAAAGCCATACACCATAGACTTGAGAGGAAAAAAAACGTGCAATTTTCGAGTTCACTTCACAAACATGTCATTTCAAGAAGTTTAATAAGAAATTTTCCTAATCTTAGCTGAATTTGGAGGTGTATGTTAACCAAAACCAAAACGAGGAAGTCCAGTTAGGGACGACCCCGCCATTAAATAAAAAATAGAATTTAAAGATTCAGGGCATTGAACGGAAAGGATTGGAGTCCACAAGTGAAAGCTTCCAACCTAGGAATACATGCATTAGGTAAACATAAATTTATAGACAAACAAACGACAGTAGCCAATTTATGTAGAGGAACAAGACTGATGCCCTCGCTCATTTAGATGCTGCTCCAAGACTTAAAGGGAAAAAAAGAAGAATAAATTAGAAAACGAGACGTACCAGCATCTCTGTAGCGCTCCTCTACAGCAGCGATGAGCATGTTGCGCACCAGATCAAACTCTTTTGTCTCAATGCATGGCTGACCACTGGGCCTGAAAGCAATGAAGTCCTAATTTTGTCTTTCATTTATGTCCAATAAAACACAGCTTAGAGGACAACAATTTCAAACGAATTGTGCACATAACAATGCTCCAAGAAAGGACATCATATCTGTTTACATATCCAGCCCACAAAACATATGCACCTACTAAATGCCGTCAATTACACGAGTACTGTCAATTGCAAACCAAACAAGCTTATTAGACAAACCTATCAAGTTCTGTGAACAACAAACCATCCGAACCAGGGGTCTGCGGCGAAAGCTTGCCAGACTCAATAACTTTCATACCATCACTGTAAGCCAAATATTTGTTCACTTGTATTGGCACCTGCCAACAAAAAAGCGCAGCACCTTCGATCAGGGAAACATGAAAAAGCTAAATGCTGGATACCTCCCATCCACTAGCCCCCTTCCGTCCGCTTCACTATTCATCAACGCTTCTTGGAATGTCAATCTCACAATGATAAAATCAATTAACTTACTTCAAGATTAAGATGTACTGACAGACCTAAAAATACAGATTCTAATTTTCTTTTTATTGAATTGTATACTGGATTCACTACTAAGTTTTGGGTAAAGGAACAGGATACAGAAGATGAGATGCAATTAATTGATTTTTAGATCTTGCATTCAGTCCTTAAGTTGTGAAGTGGGCCATGTATTTAACAAAGGTCTTTCTAGTTACTTAAAACTTTAATTTCATCCTGTTATTCAGCTTTCAAGCCAATACCTCAACTTCTGCAATACATGCCCTTAAGAAATAATTCACAAATTGTCACTCTTGAGTACCTTGCATCTTACTGCAATGTTGATGGCATCTGAAGGTCGGAGATCAAAGCTGACAAATTCTGATTTGTTGCCCGTCTGTGATCAATAAAAGCTTAAGATCATTCATTGAGAAAAACTTTACTTCAAGATTACGACAAAAGTCTACTTAAATATCAGCCTCTTTTACAGGAGGCAAGTCAATTTCTGATATCAGTACAAATCACAAAGACTTTTGCTAATTTATGCTCCTCCTAACAAGCATATGTATGCTACCCATTTGAAAGACCAATATAAACAGCTTAAATATATTAAGACTACATTATGACACCTGCATAAAATGCAAAAAATCCAGACTGTATATATCTTCAGAAAAAGAAAGATGAATTCAAGTAAAAGTATCCAACCTTTGTAAGATATAACTGAGCAAAATATGCCTCATGAACTCTCTTAGTGACTCTGACAAGTCTGACCTGCAGGAACCACGGTTATGACAATGAAAAGAGCATTATTCTGAACAAGAACCAGATAAAGTATAAACTTACTTCATATCCCATCTTGTCAATCATTTCCTTAACCACTTGATATAAAGTTGGTCTAGCCTGCAACAAAAAGCAAAGAGGATTGTTTAGTTCTCAAACCAACAGAATCCATCATTCTACTACAAAGTGCAGAAAACGAACAATTGAAAGGGAAAAAAAACATAATGACATACAATTTGAATGTTCCGCACAGCAGCCATGAGAAGGACACTTGGCATCTCCACTGCAGTCAAAGGGGAAAAAAGGCATTAAAGAAGAATGGAAACATTCCACATGGCAGCTAGGGGCACTCCTAATGATACTCACACGACAATGAGATCATCTTAAAAAAATAAAGAAAGAAAGATGCACGTACAAACGATTATAGGGAGGAGAAGACCGGTCCCATCTTCCATCTTTAGGACAATAGCCGGATGCGGAGCATAATCTGGCAGATGTCCCCCCTGAGGATTGTTGTGGACACATCTCAAGTGCCTTCCATCCCTCATTTTAATCGTGAAACCTTCTGCCCCACTCTTCACCTCAACTGTCCACAACAAACGAGGTATATAAATATCAACAATCTAGACTATAAATAGCAAGTAATTTACTTCAACTAGGGTAGATAATTATTGAGGAAAGAGCCTACAAAAATTCTTATAAAATCAGGAAACAATATTTTAGCAAAGAAGCTTACACTCCCATGGAAACTGCTTGAAACTCAAAGCTTAAATCTTTTTCAGCAATCAATCCAAAATCAGTTCACATTATTCTTCCATCAGTGGTTCAAACCCCATTCTCGTAATTCTTTATTCCAGATATTAATATAACCATACTACGTTTCAAAAGAGCATCAGCTATAAAAAAATTTTTGGACCTAGGGTGAATGTTTGATGTCTAAAGTGTAATGGGTGCTAATGTAAATTTCCTTATGAAATCTTTTATCGAAGGCTTGCTCAGTTGGAAAATGCAGCCCTGCCTCAAGCACTGCAGTAGACCAGGCTTTGAACCGCACTAAACCCTCTACCCCTTTTACAAAAAGATGCATATCTTCTATTTGCATATCGTCGCTAATATTAGCCACATGAATTGACTATGACAATTATGAAAGCAATAACATCGTAATATCAAAGCATTAACCAGACTGGCTGTGACTGGCGTTGCAGAATAAAATTCAAAGTACCAAACTTTCGGTTTTTGATAGTACCTAAATTAGGTGAGAGCAATAAGGTAAAATAGAAAGAATCTATTTCACGTATACAGATATAAGCTTTTAATTTGTAAGCATGCGATTTAATATTGTCATCATTAAACATGTATAAACAAATTTAATCAACAGCCCAAGTGCAGGAACCTAAGCACAGACAATGGCCTCCCTTTTCAGCCAGGAATAAATGCAACATGTATAAACAAATTTAATCAACAGCCCAAGTGCAGGAACCTAAGCACAGACCATGGCCTCCCTTTTCAGCCAGGAATAAATGCCAAAGGTGAATGTCATTAAATTGACCGAAATCAACTGCAGGTTGATGTTTGAGATCATTTTAGTTGTCTTTGAGGTTCTTTTGTTGTCCTGTCTTCCTTTGTTTGCAAAGTTCTGTAAGACAGTGTAGTGCGTTGTGATTTTCGCATGTAATAGGATTTTTCAACCCATGATTTACCCTGGTTGAGCAAATAAAGATTAACTTAACAACCAAAAAAATAACTGCCCAGTGAAAAACATAGATGAATTTTAAGAGGACAAAGAAGCAACCAAATCAACGATCAACATCTGAATTCCATACCTGCTTCAACTATACTGGAATTGACATAGTCCTCATCATTTTCATTGAAGTTCTCTGCAGTGCTTCCATTACCGTCTGAGGACGAACTGAAGCTACACCGTGGCACCCGGCATCTTCGAGCGATTGAGAGGCGGGTAACTGTAGCAACTTTAGGTTTAGCTCTAAGAGATCCCCTGCATCCCCAAAGTTCACTTCTAAGAAGCTTAGGCTTCATAAATGGGGCAGTCACGGGGACAGTGCAGGCACCGGCTTGCTTCGCATTAACGGTGGGACAAATGACCGGTCCTTGTAATGATCCCATGCCTCCTCTATCAAAGTCTACAGAGCGGAGACATTGGTGGAGAAAGAGAATTACAATAAGCCCGAAAGAGTACACAAAACAAGAAGATGGGGAAAAAAGAAGTAAAATTTGGCACACACTAAAGAGCGTTCCGAACTGAACTCGACTACAGAGTGATCTTGGCTTGCTACGACGAAAATGCTTCCATCGCAAGCATATTTAGAAACCAACCCAATTGAACGCGCGTAAAAATTACAAAAGAAGAAGAAGAAGAAGAAAGAAACAAGATTTCCAGTCGCCAAGACGTTTCGCCATTCACAACTCCAACCAAAACACCGACTCCTACTCGAACTGTAACACACATGAAACTCCAATCTCCACCTACAGTTACCCCGTTTACTACCAGCAAAACGAATCAAACAAAGCTCAAACACTTCAAGCTCGAGCCTCGAACCGCGCAAGCGCAGGAGACGACAAAACACCACGACGAAAGGAATCAATCGCCAAAGCCCTAGCCTCTCACCTACACCCAGCGTACCGCGAAAAGAAAAAAAAAAAACAGAAGAACGGCCGGAAGCAACGCAACAAAGACCCATCGGGACGCACCTCGACCGAGAAGCCGATCGCCGCCGCCGCCGAATCCCGCCTCCGATCGCCGAACCGGAGCTTCGCCGCGCGAAAGCACAATGACCCCCGGGGAAACGCCCGCGCGCGCGCGCGAGAGAGGCGACTGCTGCAACAGCGAGGAGGATCGAAGCAAAGAGAGGGAGGGAAGCGGAAGAAGCGAGCGAAGACGATGGAATCGGAGGACCGGCGAGCGGTCAGGTGAAAATGGCCGAAGGAGAGAAAGAGAGCTAGAGAGAGAAAGAGGGGATAAGAGATTCTCGCTACTTCTGTCTACAGAGAGGGAGGGAGGGAGGGAGGGAGGGTGGCGATATTATTAAATGCAAGAATTTGTTTTTATCCAATAATTTTTCTCCCGAATTTACGATTATAACCTTGGTGCGGGGTTCTTATTACTATTATTCATGCGCGACGTTGCCGCCTACTTAATATATATGTATCAGTTTTATCGATGATTATAAGTTGATAATATTTACAAGGTTAACCATCGATTTTAAAAAAATGAATTTATCAATTTTTTTTAAGCTGGGTCGACAGAAAGGTATTTTGGACCAATGTATGTCCTTTAAACTGCTCCGTTTAGACCTATGTATATCCTTTAAATTGCTCCATCTAAACTCTATGACGTAAAATTTGAAAGATATTCACTTGAAAGATGAAAGAAAAATCTATCTTTTCAATTAGGGGATTAGGCATGTACGCACCGGCACAAAATAATATGGAACGCGGTTCTGACAGTCTATCACATAACACTAGACAGGCAGGGACAGCCCCAATTAGAAGCTTATGCCTCTATTGCTTTGGTGAGGCATTCTCTATAACCATCACTAAGGATCCAAGAAGATTATCGATTTCAAAATTATTTCTCAAGTTTTTGAAGCTGGATCGAGAGAAAGGCGTTCTCAATAGGACAATATAAAAGCAAGACATCATGCCCTTTATTTTATGGGTTGAATAGACATTGCACCTTGCTTGACCTAACATTGACTTGGAAAATGACTACGATTGAAAGCGTCTTAAGTGAGTACCAAGTGATCTTGCCAATGGATTTTTAATAAATCACATGGGACTATAACAAGTGTGTACGTAAATGAAGCTCTCAATATGGTTCGGTCCGCATACTATTAAATGAATATACTTTCATATTCGATTCACTCATTTAGGTCTCGACTTTATGTCGGAGTCACATTTCATGAGGTCAAGAATTATCCAGTTTTCTCTCGTTATAAAAAAAAGGAAAAAGATGTTAGTGAAATCCATCAAAATGGGCACGTCGTGTAATAATTTAATGTTGAGAATACTTCCAACAAAGGAAATAAAAAATGAAGCAAAGGCCAAATAAATAATTACGGACGAGGGAGGAGGGCAGTTCCGACATTATGCCCCTACAAACAGAGCGTATTTGGACAATTTGAGCCCTTTTCTAGGATGACGTCATCCTTGGATGTTTTTGCTTTGCCGGCGGCCGAGAACTTCAAGATTTCGTAGATGCGAGCCACGTGGCTCCTTGTTGCCAGTGCGATCTGGATAGGTATTCCTCAGGCCAAAAAAAATATCTTCTTTTTCTGTTTTTGTTTTTTGCTGTATTCTTCCTCAAAATATCGACCTGATTCCATTCAATTGAAAACATGGGAAAATTTATGTGAAAGTTTAATAATAACTTATTGCTTTTTCCTCAATCACCTAGGACGATAAAATTTTCCTTGCCATATAATACTTAGGGGTAAACAAGACGGATCGATCAAATGGAAATTACTCATATTGAATCGATTCGATTTTCCGGAGGCGTCTGTCTGATTCTTGATTCCTTAAAGTGGAATTGGTATCTGAGCGGTCTGATTTCTGATTCTAATAGAAGAATCGAACCGTCTGAATCGATTATTATTTATTTATTTAAATATAAACTTAATAATCCAAAATCTCTCGTTTTATCTGTATTTGTAAAATGCATGGCAAATGCGATCCCATTCGTGTAATTGGTCTTTCCATAACCCCGTTCTCTCTCCATCGCGTTTGGTGTTTCCCTTTCCCTCTCTATCTCTTCTTTCGTTCTTGACTCTTGATCCCATTGGTGCCACGGATTCTTGCAACGACCCTTCCACTGATAAGAAATTAGGTGATTGACTCTAAGGTCTTTGCCTTTTTTGTTTTTTTTTTCCTTTTTGGATGTCTGTTGTCGGTAAAGTTTTGAACTTTTATTCTCTCTTTTTGAGGGGTGTAGATGCTTCGGAAAATGAAAATGCAGGTTAATCCAAAGTTCATGTGCTCTTGTCATCGTACGAGGTAAAACCCATCATTGTATTTTTCTTTATCCTAGTTGTCAGCGGATGATCTTCCAAGTTTCAGTAACACTCGACTGGTTCTGAAAACTGAAAACCAGTTCCTCTTGTCCGGTTCCTTGTTCTTAGGAAGGATCGGATCGGATTGGGAATCAATTACCCTTGCTCGTGTCTTAATTTCTAGAAGCTAACTCGATTAAGTATCACGGCCATGTGATAACTTTTCAATAGTGCAAGTCAGAGCGAATCACGACATACCACTCGACGGCTATAGGACAATGCCATTCACGACGAAAAACTCCGGACCCACGAGAGTCAATCTTGTAACGATTGTCCGTCGCTTTGTCTTCGATTTGCTTTTCGATTCGTTCGCGGCGGGATTGAATTTGATACTTCAAATGTGCTTTCACTAACGTGCAAAAATTTTTAATATAGCTCGACGATTTGGCTAAACCCCATGCGCTAAGACATCAGCCAAACAAATCGAGCAAAAGACTCCATTTTCTTGTAAGTTCATCTTTCACTTCAAAGGTCCAGAACAATTAGTAAAACGGTGGATTCGGCCTCTTTCATGTCTTGGGCCTAAACCCACCAAGCCAAGTGACAGGTTTTGTTGTTTGAGTTTAAGCAAAAATGAACAAAAGGGTACTTTTTTGCTTCCACACTAGAATGTAGAATATTAGCTAAATCCCCAAAAGATATGAATAGATATATGAAAACTTACGTGTTGATATTTGCTTCCTTTTTTTTTAAAAAAATTTCAAGCGTTCCGGCTTATAAAAAGGGGAAAGTGAGCGAGCCGCAATATTCTGGTCGAGCAGAAGATAAAATGTAAAGTCAATCCAAATATGCCCATGTTTATCCCCTACCTTATGAGCCTTGACCTCGAAGAAAGAAGAAAACATCTAAGGCCATAGCTTAAAGTACTCTGTACATTCGTTATGTCGAGCACAAGTATGGCCTCTTTCATAGATGGACACGCTTGTGTTCTCAAACACAAGCAAATATATTCCCGAATCTTGAAATTATAAGTCTCATGATTTGCGTAGCATAAATTATTCTCTTACTATGCGTAAGTAAAGAAAGATTATATTCACACAATCAAGAGCAAGTACAATGAGGTATCGTGATCTTAACAAGGGTACTTTTTTTTGCTTCCTCACTAAAATGTAGAATATTAGTTAAATCCCAAAAAGATATGAATAGATATATGAAAAATTATGTGTCGATATTTACATTTTTTTTTTAATTTCAAGCGTTCTGGCTTATAAAAAGGGGAAAGTGTGCGAGCCGCAATATTCTGGTGGAGCATAAGGCAAAATGTAAAGTCAATTCGAACATGCTCATGTTTATCCTCCACCTTTTGAGCCTTGACATCGAAGAAAGAAGAAAAAATCTAAGGCCACCACAGCTTAAAGTACTCTGAACATTCATTATGTCGAGCACGAGTGCAACTGTATTCATAGCTCAACACACTTGTGTTCTCGTACACGAGAAAATATACTCTCGAATCTTGAATTCTAAGTCTAGTGATTTGCAACGCGTGATTGCGCAGCATAAATTATTCTATGCGTAACTAACTAAAGATTATATTCACACAATCAAGAGCAAGTGCAATGGGGTATTGTGATCTGAAAAACATGGTCGGCATTCGATCCCAGGATAGATTCTAGAGCAGAAAAATCCACTACCGACATGTCAATATCACCATCGCATGCATGTGATTTTTGCTAAATTTGGGTCAGAAATACTACGGACAGCATAAGAGAACAAATAGCCAAAAAAAGAAAAAGCAAAATAAAATAGGATGATGAAATCGAGTGAAGGATGTTGATGCAGAAGAAAGCAAAGCAGCGCGGAGTCCCACATCATCTGATCTTATGGCAACATGCCTACTCTTAAATAGTAAGCACTGTCATCGAATGTTTTAAATTTTTTTTAATGAAATGCAATCGGATCCTAAATTTTTCAATTGGTTTGTCCAAATCGTGATTTTTTTTCTTTTAAAAGTATAACAAAATCATTTCGATGAGTGGTACCTAAAATTGTATACAAAGCACTAAAAAATTGTCTACATAACATCCTTGAATTGCACTTTTCGATACGCAACTCAATTGCACTTATCGGTAAAGGTTCGTGACTCGATAGAACGAATCGAGAGATTCAAAACCCGATTGCATTCTGTACACGAGATTTACCATATTATTTGATATGTAGGTGCAAACTTGGGGAGGCTCTCCGCAACTATTCCGGGAAACATTCATAGGAGGAGAGGATGCAATGATGAAGCACATTGACCGACTCGATTCAAACTTTGATTAATGGTCGGGTCCCATCAATGTGGAAGATCCTCGATCTGTCTTAGCAAATCCAGATCGGACAGCATGTTAGCTTATTTCTTTTCCCTATCGTAGATTAGCACCAACCACACTATCTCCATTATCATCACGAGATGATATCCTCATATACCATTAAGATCCTAAAGGATGCTCCTCATCGACATTCCCTCACGAGCTTTGGCGTCCTTTTCCATCGTGTGATTGGGCTATATAATCCACGTTTCAACCGCGAATCTTCTTCGACTTCGGCTTGCGGGATTTTCGTGAGGCCACATGCTCTATCGTTGCGTCTAAGTGATGATCGACTAGGCTCATCAGCTCATGCCATCCTTCTTGGCGACTGCTTTTTCATTGCTTAAATCTTGTTGGACCGCAGTTCTCGTCGTGTCAAGGAAAGTGGCTATTGAAAATCAAAGTCTTTGCTAGATAGAACCGGAAATGACTTTTCTTCTCTCGAGATAAAGGAGAGGAAGAAGAAAGAAGCGAACGGGCCATCGTCAAAGGCGCGAAAGATTATGCCTTC
Source organism: Syzygium aromaticum (assembly GCA_024500025.1). Lineage (NCBI taxonomy): Eukaryota > Viridiplantae > Streptophyta > Magnoliopsida > Myrtales > Myrtaceae > Syzygium > Syzygium aromaticum. The sequence continues at coordinate 11,693,283 of CM044890.1, forward strand.
GAAAGTCGACCGATGATGACGAGTAAGTATTGAATCCCTCGATATGGAGAAATACAATGTGGATGATGTCCGCAAACATACTGTCGCATCTCTAAGCAAAAAGGGAGAAATTGCTGAATTTCTCCATAAATATCACGTTACACTTTGAGAGGTACCTGGGAAGAATTGCGCGGTGAGAAACGAAAAGGGTTAGCTGTCCTGGGAATCTTTTGAATGTTCTCAAGATGACATGTCTTTTTCACGCGGGTCTATGTAGCAGTCGAATAATGGTCTAGTGGGGTTTCATCGTAGAAGATGAAAAATACTGTACCATGACAATTGAAGATTGACTGAATGCATATATAACAATCAAGCCATTATGGTGGGTTATAAATATGCTCACTGCCTAACCACATGCAAATATAACACAAGAAATGAACGTGGTAATTTCCGTATTGGTCCTTATACTGTTAATTTCTTCTGTACACGATCCTCCATTCTAAATCCTGATTTCGCCATCCATCGTTTCGAATGTTTTGATTGCCTTTTTCTCGACTAAACATGTGGCGGAGTGATAGCAGGAAGGATCGGTTGATGCCTTTTAAAGAAGGGTTGGACGTGATTGCACCAATTGTATAGTTTATGAGCAACTTTAATTTGGTACATCAAAATTTAAGGCTTTCAGCTACTGATGTCCTGAGGTAATTGCCCCTCCTAGCGTGTGTGGATGCAAAGTTAGTCCTGGCTCCTGCTCTTTCCAACAAAAATCATGTATTAGTCCACCTTCCATGTGAGCTTGAGTGTGCATAAACAGGTGGCAACGGGGTCCCTTGTTCTCGTGGAGTCGACATGAAGCAACATGTGGCCTTTCTCAAAAGCTGAGGACAAGTTCAGCTATCACATGATGCCGACGGATCCCTAAACTCTTCAAAGCCAAATTCTGATGAGCACGTAGTGACGGGAGGTTATCTTTCTCAACCTGCAATTTCAAGAAATGCACACTCAATCAACCACACTTTCGGTTGATGTGGGGCTTTTTGCATGGGTCCGCAATTACATCAGGCTATGCCTTTTCAATCGCGTTGCCGTCAAATGTTGCGATGAGACATAGCGTTCCAAAGGTCGAGGAGACACGCTCCATCGGTTATTAATTGGTGGTCGGCCCGATTCTTGATCCGGTTTTTTCACTCGGCTTTGGCCGGTTCGACCCGATTCAACCACATGCCGTTCCGAACACCCTGATTCACTTTCCCCGGTCAAAAGCATGGTGGAGAGACATCGGGATGTACGCGAAAAAGAAGAACGCTCATGATGGCACCACAAACTTGTGCCTGCATATTAACATATTCCGCCGGCTATGCTCCTCTGCCCGTGATTCAAAGAGAAAAGAGGGGGTGTGAGTGGCACTTTGCACGATATGAGCACTCGGGTTCTATTTTATTCATCACGGGACAAGATCGATGCAGCCTTTTACCAAACTTGGTAAATTAATGAAGTTCTATCTTCGGTTGGGTCAGGCCGAGGTCGACTTTTCAAGCTTTATTTAATCGTTTCTGGCCGATATTGGGAGGGTTGGTCGTGGCATGCTCCAATACAATATCGAAAGCACTAACTAAAGAAAGAGGTACGCTTGTTGGGATCGATACGTCCTCGATGACACAACATGATGCTGCGCGTGCAATTCGGCACCCACCGTTTCTTTCTTTTCCCCTCCTCCTGTTGGTCTGGCGTGGCGCTCATGGACATGCAGAGTTCGCCTTTTCGAGGTTTTTTTTTTCAAATCCTGGATCGGTCGTTGTGGTCACAGTCACCTGTGATCTCTTTTTGCCACTTTGCTTTCTCAAATGGCCATCGGCTGATGTTAGGCTCACTTAAGAAGCAGGGGGGAGTTCGTTTCGCCCCCGGCCTTTATGTGCACCGTGTAGTTTTTAGCAAACTTTTCGAAAGGTGAAGGCGGGACTTTTGACCAAAAAAACGGACGGGACACCATCGAACATTCCGACTCGACTAATTTATCCTGTGAAAGGCTTCATTAATAATAAGATGACGGACGCGACTCCCGATGTTGTCATGAGTGGAAGTGGTTGTGATTTGGACATGAATTCATGACCTCCGAATTAAGGTTTGACCACTTACCCAACTCTGAAAAGCTAGATTTTAGTAAATTTACACTATAGTTTACGCAATATCATATAAGAGTCAGAAATTTTTCACACGGTTTAAGCTGTGTACATCTTTCTGTTGTAATACTTAATCTCAGTTGATCGCCATCCATAATCATAATCCCAAATCTCATAATTTTAGGTATGGGATTCAATATGCTGTAGGGTTTATGGTGATTATCATTCTATTAGAACATCTGTGTCGATCTGCCGTGGGCTTTTCAATAAGAAACTCGATCAACATCGTACGTACACGAGAGAGAGCATGCATATGCATGAACATATTCACACGTCCTCACAACACAATCCATCTCCTTCCCCGCAATACCCATTCCCATTCCCATTCTTGTCCTCTCTCTCCACAAAACCCTTCATGTGAAATTCGAACTTCTCCGCCACGCACTCCGGCATCGACACTAGCACCCGCACCGCGTGAGGCTCCTCGGCGACCGGCAGGAACAGGCAGTACACGTCGCTGGTCAACGGCCCCATGAACGCCGCCTTGCCCTCCCCGAAGTCAACATCCTCGAGCCCCAGGTTCGACCACTGCGATATCACCAGGCTGGCGCTCAGGTCCGTCCTCGCCGCCTTGTCCTCCAGCGTCTCCACCGTCGACCTCGCGTAGTTCCCGTCGACGCGTGACTTGGCCGCCTGCACCAGCTTCACCGCACTGGCCAGGTTGTTCCCGACGAGGTCCCTCACGGTGGCCGGAGCGCACCCGAGCACGAACCCGTTCCCGTAGTAGCCACACGGCAGCTTCGGGTCGAGCCGGTCCCGGACGTTGACGGAGAACAGGAGCTTGACGGCGTGGAGCGGCGTCAAGGGGGAGCAGGAGGAGGAGGAGGGGTCGGCGAGGGACCTGGCCCAGGACCGCCACGTGTGGGCGGCGAGGGCCTCGAAGGTGGTGCACTTGAGGGACGGCGCGCACCGCCGCTTGAGGCGGAGGATGAGGGACGTGGTGAAGGTGACGCTCACGGGTACCAGCGGCTGGGATTGGAGGTAGCGGTGGACGTCGGCGGGGAGGGCGGCGGTCCTGTCGTTCCGCGAGGGGGCGGATCGGGTGTACGCGGGGTGGCCGGGGTTCGCGTAGACCGGCGACTGAGGCCGCAACATGTGGCGGCAGTGGAAGGGCAGGACGGGGAGGGGGGCGCCGGGCTTGGCGCTGAGGTGGGCCCACGCGTGGAGGAGCTGGGACGTGCCGATGCCGTCGCAGAGGCAGTGGCTGATGGCGGTGCACAGGATCATGCCTCCGCAGCGGAGATTGGTGACCTGAAGAAAAGGAGAAGGAGAATCGAAAGAAATCAAAGAACACAATATCCTCAAAATATATATATAGACACTATATCCATATTTGACTCTAAATACGTCCGTCATTCAAATTTTCATATAGTTAAATTTACGTAGGGATGGCATTTATAACTTGCAACCAACCGGCCACGGAGAGGAAACTCCCTAAGGGCTTTCATTTTAACTCAATCTCGGCAACCGTCACGTGTGGGCGGAGGACGTCAGAGCTTTCTGGGCGGCGGGTGGTGGAGATGAATCGATAACATATCTAAAAATACGACCGCGTTGTTGAAAAATCGCTAAAACAATCAACCCATGCATGTCTCGAGAAAAGATTGTGTGCTGAAATCCTAAAGGATAAGACGCTGAAGCATCTGTAGGAAGCAATTCGAGGGCAACATCCAATGAAGCAATGGCAGCTAAACCCTCTCTCTCTCTCTCTCTCTCCACCCTTAAATTTGATTCTTCCGTACCTTCACATCGATCCCATTTATCCGTGGTATTATTTGTAGCAGCCCTTTCCGAGTACGAAGTTTTTTGCCTTTCTTCAACTTCGGCATTCGATGCATGTGAACGGGACGGTCGGTGGGCATTTATAGGACTTAGTCCCATCGAAAGATACAAGTACCTGATGTGGTGATGGGAAACACCTTGTGGGTTGCTGCTGCGCTAACGTCTAAACTGAGTAAAAATATCTATCCAAGGCAAAGGCATAGTCCAGCGGGAAACGAGGAGGAACTGGGACACCACCGTTCGCCACCAACCTCAAAGGAAAAGCAAAGCCACTGAGTGGAGAGAGAGAGAGAGAGAGAGAGAAGGTGGGGACGCATGGTGGCAGGAGGGTCGTTGTCTTGAAAGGAAGTGAGATTAGGGACAGAATATTATAGCAGTCGTGCCACAGGACGCCACTCGAACCACTCCGAGGCCACCGTAGTTTTTTTTTTTTTTTTTTCTTTTCGTCTTCTTTTCTGGTCCACTTCGCATCATGACGACGACGATCATCAGAGCGCGCAGAGGAGGGACGCGCAAAGGGGGAAAACGAGTGGGGGAAAAGGAGGAGGAAACAGACCCGCCTGCGCCTGCCTCCGCTGCTTCATTTTTGGCAGTCAAATTATTGAACCAACGTTTTCCTTTTCATTAGGCTGCCAGGGAGTGCGCCAGATCATGCGCTACCCCCCCTCCGTCATTCCATTCCGTTGGTTCTGTGTAGACCTTCTTGTTCTTTTTAGGATTAGGATATTTTTTCCCCCTTGGATTCTGATTCTCGATGGGTTGTCTGTGCTGTAGAAGATGGTGTGCTGCACATGCAAGTGGAGGAGGAGTAGTGGCAGTAATTCCTAGTAAGAGTTGATCCTTGTGGGCGGTAATTCCTAGGAATCTTGGAAAATACTAGAATTTGATAAGTGATGAGAACAAGAATAATAATATGTTTCTCTTTGTGTAGTTTGGCTCAATAGCATATCCTAAAAAATTTGGTGAATAATGTCATGTATACCAAGTAATGTGATGGACTTTGATTGAGCGTTCAATATGATGTTACTTGCTTGCAGATCTTTGATCATCTGCAACATCATTTACTGTGACGTTTCTGTAGATCGACGTTAGAACATGCTGGTGTTGCTCGAGAGTTTTGCCTACTCTTTGTGCGCCAGGAAAGCACGTGCAAATCGCATAAAACACAGAACAAGTGACTGGACCCGACTTCAAGAGAGAGAGACAGGAGAGAATCCTGAATAGCCTCACCTGAACTACGAGGGGAGGGACACCGAGGAAGCTGTGAGCCTCCACCTTGTACAGCAGCTTCCTCCAGGACCTGTTGGGCCAGCATGAGAGCCCAAGGAACTCCTCCACAGTGATGTCCATGGAAGCCTCGGCGAACACAGCACCTTCTCCGTTGCAATCCACCTCGAGCCTCTGATCATCATCGCCACCGCTGCAGCTGTCCGTATTCCCAGCGCTCCTCAATCTCCCGGCCAGTGGATAGTAATCCACCAGGGCCTTGGCAAGCGAAGCTTTCAGGGATTCCGAGGGCACGGATTTCCTGAAGAGGTAGAGATATTTGATGGAGAACCTGAGGAACTTCTGGTCATCAAGGTTGGACAGGGAGAGCGCGTGGTGGGGTGTTGGGCCGCTTGGGGTGATCAGTATGGGTGGTTTCAGGAGGTGACAATCTGGGAGCTCTAGGTTTGTTGGCATTTTGGGGGTGACTCTGGCTTGTTCTTCACAGAGAGAGAGAGAGAGAGAGAGAGAGAGAGAGAGAGAGAGAGTCGATGGGAAAACAAGGGAAGAAAACGGAGGGTGGTGGGGGGTTTTTGTAGGGGAAGGAATTCTTGTCCGGATCCTGTCCTAGTTCAAGATCTACGGTTTGCATAATCGGATACTACATACCGAATTCTTGATTTCAGAGTACGTGTATCAAGATTGGTTTACTTAAATTGATACGTTTTAAGTGATATGGCGGGCTGCAAACAGACTTATACACAAATGGGTCGTTGTTAATATTCAACCCGGTCCTCCGCTCCACGTATCACGCACGAATTTACTAAAGCAATCTAAATATACTCAACGCCGATTTTGTTCGCATCTACGACGCTCTCCCCGGGTTCACATCAAGCATGCTTGTACAAAAAGGAGATGCCCGTCGAAAAGGACGTTGGAGCTGCACATGCCAAGTACACCTTTTTGTAAAGAGCAACATGCGGTCTCCAGAAGTTATGGCACATCCCGTGACCATAGCGCTCTCACATGGTGATTGCCAGAGAAAGAGAAGAATGGAATCGTCCACGTATGACCATAACCGAGCAGCAAATATTATCCATCACGAGTTGAATTCATCGCGTTTTTCGATCGGTCCTACTGTCCATTACTTGTCTGTGATAAGGCGACTATGTTCATGGTTTCTCGCTGTCATATTCAATCGCAATGTCATCAAATGAACTTAAACATCAGATGATGCATAAAAGACGCACTTTTAAGGAGCGAGCTCTCAGAATATTCCCTCCTCCCTTCTAGCGAAAGCACAGTATTCGAATCGAATCCTGAAAAGGGTATCTCCTAATTACTGTCAGGCTGCTTTCATTTCACCACCATGCTCGCCGATGAATTTCACCGACTCCATAAAGCAACGAATCATTACGTGAAGTCATAGACTCTCAGATGCTTCCAAAATTAAGTCATCTTCATGACATTTTCTCCTCATCTGGATCAAAATCCATACCGGCCAAGCAATGATCGCAAGAAGGGAAAGAATCCAACGCTTTTATGCAGCATCTACATCCAAGTTAGTCCACAAACTTGAGATCTAGATTATTGGAAAGGCATTGCTCGATTCCCATTGTCGGCACCAGATTGTCAAAGTAAAGCAACTCCAACAACACTTAAACTCGTCGAAGAAATGACCAAGCAAAATCATATTTCAAAGGGAAGGCACTGAATCAGCATCCGATTCTTAATGCAGATTAGTGGTCAAGTTGGCTTGTTAAGAGGGCAGAGCACGTCAGGCTACACCCAACTTTCTCTGAGTTTTCATAAACCATGTCGGTTGAATACACATATTGCCATGCTTTCGGTCCTATTGGGTCAGCCTTTTGGAATCAACATGCTAACTATCACATCTGCTTCTTCATTTTTTCCTTCTTTTTCTTTTTAGCAGTTATGCCGAAACAATGGTCAGATTAATTCAGTTCTTTGCTCTTTTTTCACGGCCAAACAGGAGATAAGTGGGATCCGATTCCCACTTAACAACATCCTTGGTTGAACACAGTAAAGAAAAGTAGGAGTAGACAACAGAATCGATATCATAATATCAAATTCGCACTCATCCCAGTCCTGCACAGTATCAGCTAAGCATATAACAGTAGCACCGGCCATATGTATCGGAAGCGGGAGTTGGATTAATTCAGCTCTTTGTTCCCTTTCATTTCGTGGGATGAATGGGAAATAAGACAGGATCGGATTCTGGCTGGTAACCATCTCAGCTCCAAGGCATATATTCCCTAACTAGAACAAGAATCATCTAAACCGAAAATGCAACCTGACATTTCAATGTCACGTTTTTTCTAGTCCCACGTCCACAATTACTTGAAGCAGCGATAGAGCTCACAAAACACAAGTGCAAGCAGCTGAGAAGTGGCATAGAATAGAGAGCTTGAAGAATTCATTCCTGTATGAGATCGAATGGAGAAACTGAAATCTCGTACGCATGGTTCGTGTATGTGATATAACACACCTATTACAGTGTTATAGGTTGGTATTGCCTATCAAATTCTGCCTGCTAGGAACCATCTCAGCTCCAAGGCATATATTCCTTAACTAGAACAAGAAACATCTCACCCAGAAATGCAACCCGATATTTCGATGTCATGCTCTTTCTAGTCCCGCGTCCACAATAACTTGAAGCAGCGATCTCCCAAAACTCAAGTGCAAGAGCAGCTTAGAAATACCATTGTATAGAGAGCTTGAAGAATTCATTCCTGTACGAGATCGAGTGGAGCAACCGAAATCTCGTATGCAGGGTTCATATATGTGATATATCTCACCTATTATGGTGTTATAGGTTTGGTATTGCCTATCAAATTCTGCCTGGTCTGGGCCTGCTTCGATGCATCCGCTTGAGGCGAAAACTTCTTGTAAAAGTCTATAAGAAGAAAGATCTGGTGGCACTGTATCCTCTAGATCGTGCATCCTATCCCATGCAGCAAGTGACAGCGCATAAGGAGATTTTTCAGGCATTTAGAGTTGATGCAGAGCAACGGCAGCAGTGAACATTGAATCCTTTTGTTGTACTCCCGTTCCTCTAATGATTGTTCATGAGGCTTCCAAATCTTGCTTCAGGCTACCGAGGCTCGTTACTGTTAACATAGAGACGCTAATGATTAAGTTTTCTTAGCTCGTGACTGCTTTACAGTCCTAATTCCTCATACATAGAGACGGTTATCTATCTCTTGAGCTTAGGATGAAACGTAAGACCTTAGCTAACTTTAAGATATGATTCAATTGAATTGGACTACCTGCTTTTTTTTACAGATTAGAGATACGTGGCTTTGCCTGAGTTCTGTTCACTACATCCTTTAGCCGAATCTTCCTTATTTTATGCTTGTGAAACTCAACAAAGTGACAACACCATTTGCCAAGTAAGACATGTGCCTGCCGAATGATGGGTCATATTTATTTTTTTCCAAATGAAAGGTCTGTCGCAATTAAGCTCTCCAATTCACGGCTCAGGAAAGGATCGCAGGATTGCAAAACAGTATCTCGAGCATTCATCTGATCTCTGATTGAAATAGGCATCTGCGACACTAGCCTCCGATGGACAACCTATTTTAAATTTCGTGAGAATTATACTCACCGTGAACAAGTATAGCTTAGCTTATCAGATGGATTCCTGTTTAACATTTCAAGTTTTAACAGACCTGTTCAACAAAGCCGGAAAGAGCTAGTGATCACTCACTTGAAAAAGCGAAACGACGGAACAGAATGAATACAAGAGCATTTTCAATACACACGCTAAGTTGTATGCTGTCGTGACTAGTGCGAGAAACATGTACTGTGTCGAGCAGCTTGCAATCTACAATAGGAATGCCAAGATAAGAGAAATAGAGAACAATTAGAATGAATCTCGGTTGTTTGCTTTAAGAACGACAATGCCTCGCTGGTGCACAGAAATCTTGCAAGAATCGACATAACTCGTCAGGCTTGGAGTTACCGTTATTCATGACCCGGCATTTTGATTAGAGATTGCTCGAGCTGAAGATCAGGAATGCGAACTGTTTGACAAGAAAGAATAATCAGGATTGAGCATGAGAACAATCTGCATTTCCACATTCAGGACTTCAGTTGCAGAGATGCTCACGACCTCGGAAGCCACCATTGCCGCAGCCTTGGCACAAGCAGCAAGAGCTGTGCAAAGTCCATTAGCGTCTCCAACGCGGATTTCAGCGAAAGCATTGCATTGTGTTCCTACCGTACATTCCTAATTCAAGCCGCAAATAACGAGCCTCAACACTAGTTCTTTCTTTAAAGAATACGAGAGAGATTAATTACTTTTTTGCAAATAGTAAATTATTCTAGATGTCAACTGTAAATAAAAGTAAACTACCGATACTAGAACTCAATAGAAAAGGCGCTACATTCTCTAAGCAAAATGGTAGTTTCATCTTGGAACTTTCAAATGAAAATTTCTTGATGTTCACGATCACCACCTAAATGAAAAAGAGATAGAATTGGGCAATCACGATGAAATGGAAAAAGAAAAGATTATCTTGTAGTAAATGTCTTTATACTCCAAGAATAATTACACCGTTAATTTTAGAGAATGATCATTATACCGGACTTAGTGGCTCGCCAGAGACACACATGCACGCAATATTTGAGACAACCTAACGTGCGTAAAGAAATCAAGGTTCAAGTTACCATGAAATGCAATTATACGAATCTTTGATAAGTAAAAAGACGGAGAGGAGCGATCGGCGGAGTGACCCTTATTAGCGCTATTAGAAGGATTCGCGCTAGCTACAAATAAAAAAGTTCGATTTGAGTCGAAATTAATTTTGTCTGAATTTGATCCAGTGAGAAAGGTCCTTTTATTTTGGGCTACACAGGGAGGTCATAAGTTTGACCACACTAAGCATGACTTTTCAACGTGTTGGAACTTGAGTCAAGGCCAAAGACGACGGTCAAAATCATATCACATTATGTTTAAACCTTTGACCTCTTGAAAGTTGAATGGATCAAGAAAAGTTGAACAAGTCAAGATCATCGTTTCATTTCTTTAAAATGTGATTCAAGCTCAAGTTGCTCATGGGCCTAATTCACCCATTAACACGTTCGGACTTAATTTGCTAGCAAATCATGGCATTTGGAGGGGAGCCGCCTTTCCATTGGAAAATTCTTATCTAAACCAGATCCATAGACGCACAAACACAATAATATAGAGAATAATTACGAGAAAGAGAAATTAGACGCAAGAAATATCCCAATTCACCATTGAGTTAAGGCTACACCAACTAAAGGATTTCGGTGTAATTAACATCTTTCGCTTTTCTGTTACAATTCTCAATTATAAAAATAAATAAATAGATTATATATATGCAGTAGTTATTCATAGGCCTAAATTCAAACTACCAATAAAAAAATACTGATCCAAACTATAAAAGCCCGCCCGTAGCCCTCGAACCCCTGTTTGCTCACCGGGGTGCGAAATTCCTGTGACTTCCTGTTAATATGAATTACGCACCACATCCCAACTATTAGCAGTCGTGGTGATTAGCAATTGCGACGACTCCATGCGCGTGTCCCGTGTAATGGACGGGCTGTGACACCTTCGGGTCGCTGAACTCCGTGTCGGAACAAGACCGTTTCCCCGTCTGTTTACGCCGGCCTCATCTGGGGTCTTCTCAGCTCGATCCTTATCAACTGACGAGTGAAAGTTTCCTTTTTACGGACGATGTCATGTCCAGCCTAATTCATCTTTTCTCCCAGGCTTTTACGCCTCCTTTCTAACCTTAAAAAAAAACAAAGGGGGTATACACAAGACGAACGTGCTTCGTTCGATACAAGATAAGTGGTGTCCCGCGTCCCGTGAGAATCCAAGCAGCTCGGAGGAGAATATGCTCCCCTTCTTATCCACACGAACGCCGTTCAGGTGACGGCGACGCCGCCGCCGTCTCGGCTCCTCCTCCTCCGACGGCCGCCGTATCCAGCCAATAAAACAAAACAAGAACCAACCTCCATGCCCGAAGCAGGACCCACAGGGAAAATAAAGAACAGAAAATCGCGTTACGGTTGCATCTGCGAAGCCCGCGTGTTAGGCCCTGGAGGCGTAGGGCGTTTGATCGCAATAAAGAAAGCCGGGAATCACCCATTTCTTGATAAACAATAATTGCTCCTCCTTTCGTCACAGGCCTTGCTAGCTGGGTCTAACCGCGACGAGATAACGAATCCCAGATTAAAAAGTCCCTTCGTTTTGGTTGTTTGGTTTAGAATAGATCCATACGGGTCATCGCTTGACAGACATTACCCTCCAAAGCAACAGATCCCAATGCGCGTTCCCGGAATGATTGCGTGAAGTCGCCATCTGGGCATCTGTTTCTGTCGGAATTCTTGCAAGAACGAGAGCTCTTGAGGCTGCTGGGAGCAAGACTGAGCGGGATCCGATGATGGGTCGAAGCAAGATTGACTCCGTTCTTTGAACTTGCTGCGAAGATCGCATAAAAAGTAAGTCTTTCTTTCTTTCTTTCTTTCTTTCTTCTTGTTTGCTCTTCTTGCTACGAGCTTCTGGATTCGCTTCTGAATTGGAGAATCCGCTCGTTAGACGTTAATTTTTGCTTTTAATTTTTCCGGAGAACTTTTTTTTTTTTTTTGCGGGGTCTGAAGCGTGGGATTTAGAAGCGAAGCGCGGATTTATAAAGAACCAGTAGAAAGTTTAAGGGTTCAAGGTGATAGATTTCCTTTTTTAGTATTTTCATGTAATTGCAATTTTCGAAATTCTTCACTAATCACGGTCTTTAGCTGTTTGCAACAACTGGGCTATTGCTAATTTGGTGCTCTAGTCCCTCACTGTTTCTGTGTTTCATGTGATCGCAAGTCTGCTGAGCATCAAGCATATTATCACTAATATTAATAAAATAAAAAAGGAAAAAAGATAAAAAGAATTTCCTAGGTAGAAAAAACTGCAATTTTGTTCTTGAATCAAAAGGCTTCCATGTTTCGTTCTAGTGCCAGGTTAATGTGTTGTCGTCTTGATTTCATCTGCATTTAGATTTGCCTTAATGGACCCTGTGTTTTTGTTATTGAATTCGGTTTTCTCCTGGCTGAGTAGGTGATAGACTTGTGTGGTGCTATTACTCCTGAATTTATGATTATGAATGCTTCTTTACGAGCGGCTTGAACGTGAAGTTCTTTTAGCAGAGTGGATTTGAGGGGGGGGGGGGAGATGTTTGATTGAATATTACATAACTCACTGATGAGTGTTTATTAAATGGGAATCAAACACTTTCAGTAGCTAAGATAAAGATGTGCAATTTCACATAATGTAGTATTGCTCCTAGCTTCCAGCCTATATGGCTGAGCAGAGATGCATTTGTCTCCGGATTTTAAAGTGGTCCCTAGTCTATGACTTGCTTTACATGCCGATGTTCTTAGAGGTCACTTGCGCATGCCACTTTCTCAGGATTCCTTGTAAGTGAGAATTAACATGTTTTGACTCATCCATGCTTGGCTTGCAGGCAAATGGCAACACCAGTTGAGCCACCAAATGGGGTTTGTTCCGAGGGAAAGCACTATTACTCGATGTGGCAGACCTTGTTTGAGATTGACACAAAGTACGTGCCCATCAAGCCCATTGGCCGAGGAGCCTATGGCATTGTTTGCTCTTCTGTGAACAGAGAAACCAACGAGAAGGTGGCAATAAAGAAGATACACAATGCCTTTGAGAATAGGGTTGATGCGATGAGAACTTTGCGCGAGATAAAGCTTCTCAGGCATCTTCGGCATGAGAATGTCATCGGTTTGAAAGACGTCATGATGCCTATCCAAAGGAAAAGTTTCAAAGATGTTTATCTGGTGTATGAGCTCATGGACACAGATCTGCACCAGATTATCAAATCCTCGCAGACACTTACAAATGACCACTGCCAATATTTCCTCTTCCAGGTATCCTTTTATAAAATGTTACTTTGTCATGGTATGAATTATTGAGGTGTTTAAAGTTTGTGAGATATACATAAAGTTTCGTTTTTGTTTGGATCTTCACTAAAAAACGAAGTTGTTGCCTTGGGCATCTTGAGATGGACATTAACCACCACTGTGATTTGCATATTGTCCAGTAAGTGGCTCCCTAGGCTGCTTTTGTTGTTCATGTCAAATATGCAAATTCTTTTATACAGTAAATATGAAGTTGTGGAAGTTAACAGTGTCCTGCTTTTAATCTTCTTTCACCTTTCACATTATGAGAGTCATCCTTCTTGTTGGCTGGATTCATGGGCATACTAAGTTTGACCTTGCAACGAGTTAGTTTGAAGAATGAAGAAGTGGTGACTGGATTTGGCGTCCACAGACTTTTTCTCGTGATTACCGGATCACTCTTGTCTTGAATATCCACCTCAACACTATTTACTACTTAGTCTTAAGGTGCTTTTTAGCTGCAGTGATAACTTGCTTCGTCAAAACCTGAAAGTCCAATGCAGTCAACGAAAGCCATATTCTCTTGATAACCACATATCTTTTAGGTTTGCCGCAATGATGCACGGATACTATTGCCCAGGGCCATTGGTTGTTTTAGTTAACTGCTTCATGGAAAATTATATTTGCATTTTGTAGTCGGTCAAAACCCCATTTTAGGCTACTGGTTTTATCTACTTCTATCTGTAAGGTCAATGTAAGGCTTAGATGAGTTCACAAGCCAGGATGATTAAGTTGGGAGACTGGTTTTAGCCTCATGTCTCTGTGAGGTATGCTGGAGATACAAACCCAAGTATGACTTCTCTGGGACTGCTTTTCTATAGCGTTCTGGAGTTTTCTTCAACAGGGTGGGCTTAACTTTCTGTCCCTAGCACTTCTGCACCTACTGTGGTCACGCCTTAATGCCTCCTCAGTGCAGCAAAACATTGGAAAATTGTAAGAGATGAACTTAAGCCAAATGATGACTCTGACTTCTTGAGCTTGTGTACAAAATATTCGACAACTTATTTTGCTTCTCCGAATTGTGTAAAAGAAATGGACAATCTTGGTGTCGAAAAATGCGCATGCATAGTTTGTGCAACCTGTTGATATTGTGGCAAAATGACGGGAGGAAGAACCACTTAACTCCTAAATCTTATTGTTTAATTGAAAATTTGTCAATGTCATTATGCTACTTGCTTTTCTTTTATCTAGTATGGATTTAATCACATAGTAAAATTAGCAATCCAAATATGTCTTTTGATTGTCTTATAATAGTCAGAATTTCGATGATATTGCTTTCCATCTGGAATTTCTATTGATGATTGTATGAAGCTAAACTGCCAATCCAATTATCTTTTCTTTCCCTCACGTGATTTGCACCCTTCTTCTTTCAAATTCACAGTTGCTCCGGGGCTTGAAGTATCTACATTCAGCGAACATTCTCCACCGAGACTTGAAGCCAGGGAACCTTCTCATCAATGCAAACTGTGACCTCAAGATCTGCGATTTCGGGCTGGCACGAACTAGCAATGGGAAGGGACAGTTCATGACTGAGTATGTGGTCACTCGCTGGTACCGGGCCCCAGAACTTCTTCTGTGCTGCGACAACTACTGGACATCCATCGATGTGTGGTCTGTCGGATGTATCTTCGCTGAGCTTCTCGGTCGTAAGCCATTATTCCCTGGTACCGAGTGCCTTAACCAACTCAAACTGATCATCAATGTCCTCGGCAGCCAAAGAGAGGAGGATATCGAATTTATCGACAACCCAAAGGCGAGAAAGTTCATAAAGTCTCTCCCATATTCCCCCGGGACCACATTAGCCCATCTTTACCCTAATGCGCATCCTCTGGCTATTGATCTCCTGCAAAAGATGCTCATTTTCGACCCATCGAAGCGCATTGGTGTCACTGAGGCTCTCCAACACCCGTACATGTCACCGCTGTATGATCCAAACTGCAATCCTCCTGCACAGGTTCCCATCGACTTAGATGTTGATGAAGATCTGGAGGAAGAGATGATAAGGGAGATGATGTGGAAGGAAATGCTCCATTACCATCCCGAAGTTGCTGTTGGCAATCTAGAGGTGTACTCTTGAGCATTCTTCAGTTGTTTTGTCTCACCTGCTGTGTTAAGGTACTTCATCCCGATGCTGCTGTACGTCATTACGATGGTTCTGTAGTTTCTTTTAACATATAGGCTAGCTTTTCCTCTTTTTCCGGAGAGGGGTTAAAATAATTTGCAGGAATCATGCATAAGATTTGTTATCCTAAAAATGCATGATTGAGCAAGTGTTGTCTTTCTTCTTAACTGTGTCTGGTTGAGATCCCTGTACTAGGTTTCCTATCTAACCTGTAAATAGCCTTATTTCTATGAGCCTTCAGACTTGTTGTAAAATTACATGAGACGCGTGAAGATGCTTTTATAATATCCTGTTTAGACGTAATAAGTATTACTTTTAAAGTTGTAATGACTGGGTGCTTATTATGTTTCATTTGTCCACAGCGTTAGATCGGTGCACAGTTGACTATCTGATTATGTTATCTGATATACTGAATGCATTCTCTCTGTTTGGCCTATGATGTTAAATTTCCGAGTCTCAATGGACCCGCAACTGCATTGAAAGTGTTATCCATCTGTTCATGTAGCTAAATATGATTTACTCAGCAACTTCTACGACATATCCATTCAAGAGAGTCGTTGCTCCTGCCTTTCTTTCTTAGTGCCAGGCAAATACTTCTTCAAATTCACATATGCTCAATCCCGAGGGTTCTCTCTCCACGCATGCCCCATTGAGTTTGTGTAAAGCCCTCGCATATAACGAAGTAGCCACCCGCTACATGAAAATGAATGGCGACGATGCCAAACATTCACTCACTCTATCCACATCTATAGCTCATCAACTAGTAGGACCTTTCCTAGACACTTTCCTACATCCCTCTTACCTTTCCCCGAGTTTATCCGACCTTATCATGTCTATGAAGCAAAATCAGAGGTGTCATCGTTACCATCAATGTCCCATTCATGTCAAGAATATCCATATTCTCCATTATGCCTGGTGAAGTTGCTGACTTTTGCCTGATGTACCTGATGCTTCCAGAGCATAAAAGAATCCACTGAAGAGGCATTGGTAATTTCGTATAGTCAACGAGTTTTGATGAGGGTCGGTGCCTAAAATACAAACAAGTCTCTGCAGGACTTGGAAATTTTGGATCAAAGCACCTGTTAGTGGAGAGCATCTAGATTCAGAGATGCTCTGTTTGGTTCCTTTTTGATGACAGATTCGATGCAATGGGGAATGCACAAGCACTATTGAATATGTTTATCGATCTATCTTTGGCTCTCCTTTGAATTCAACTCTTTCCTTTTCAGCTTTTAATCCCCGTGTTGTGAGTGGAACCTGAGTGTTTAATCCACCACGTGTGGAACAAGATTCTGTTCTATCATTCTTAATTAGCCGAAAAGCTTAGTGTTATGCCGTCCGTGTGAGATGTATCTCTAGCTACTCGTCGTCGGAGTCCACCAGCGGGAATTGGATGCGATGTCTCGAGATATTCGGCGTGTGTGTGTGTGTGGCAGAGGGACTTTCATCGATGACATCACGTCGGCAATCGGCATGTAGTAGGAGCGTCGCATGAAATACGCCTTATTTAGCCAGGGATTTTCGAGAGCATCACCTTTGCGTAGTCAATTAGATATAAAGGATTCGATTCTACCAAAGGCCGAATCATTATATATGTCGGTTCTTAAATCCCCCGTTGCGTAACGCGTAATTAGAAGTCCCTCTTTTTAATGAACTTACTTCAACGCTCGCTCACACGATATAGGAGACAGCGACCGGTTTTGCCTGACGGTGCAAGACTCGGCATGACGACAGCGACTGATATTCGAGTACCGGTTCCGATGGCAAGTTGCGCGAATGCTGGCGTTGTTTATGACTTCCGGTACGAGAACGCTCTACCTCTGTTCTTTTCAATCATAGAACACTCTTGGTTTGGTTGTCTTCCGACGAAGGCAAACTTGAGCGATCGGATGTACTCCTTTAAGAGAGACATGAACTTGGTACGACACGCGGCGCGACGCATTTACACTCTTCATAAGTAACTAGAGATGCTTGTAACTCCGCCAAACCGCCTTTTTGAAATCACGGAAATATTCTTCGACGATTTGGCCAATTGAAAGAAAAAGTGGGCTCGACGAATAAAGTTTCAATATGGATCAGCCACGAAAATGTTAGTATTTGGATCAATCCATCAGTCTTATTGTCTGGTGGTTATGATGAATTGGAAGGAGCGTACATTAATTGAGAGATGTAAATCTTTCAATTTGGCCAATTTACGATTTGCCAATATATTTCTTCAATCAATTTTGGCCAAAAATCTCTTATGTGGACGCCGACCAGGTCATGTAGGACAGCCGGCGTTGATATGGATAATTTTTACCTTTGTTTTCCTCTTTATTTTCTCTTTTTTTTTCTTATTTCCCTCGGCCGGTCCGCGTCACCGGCCATAAGCAAGGACCGGGACACCGTCGCATAGATCCGAGGAGGGCTACAACGCCCTCACATAGCCCAGATCTGGCGAGGACATCGGGGCCCTTGCCAGCCCTCAATTAAAGAAAAAACATAATTGGAAAAAAAGGAAAAAAACTATTTAAAAATTACAAAAATTACGTGGCGGTGCCACAAAGGACGGCTAACATCCACGTCAGTGATTTCCAACCAAAATCGATAGGAAGAATCACATTAGCAAATTATCAAAAGGTTTCGAACTAAATTGGCCAAATTAAAAAATTTAAGGCTGAATCATTATTATTACAGTATGTTTAGAACTTTATTTTTTTTTTGGCAATTATCCCCCTTTATGGATGGTGAGATTCGAATGAAATTAAGACTCAAGTAATGTAGGGGCTCAATAATTGTTGAGGAAGATAAAAAGGACAAGTTGCTTGAGAGTAGATGTGCTTTTTTTTTTTTATTTGCTAAAACGGGGTAGATGTGCTTTTGCTTTTGTTTTCCTGCTCTAAAAGCAAAGCATGCAATGGCATGCATGACGTGTCCGAGTGACCTTTGGCTTTGTCCTTCCTCTTTAACTGCACCATCTCTCAATTGGGCGGACGAGACCAGACCAGACCAATCTCAAAAGCACCCAACCATGTGTACTGAAGATACAGAGAGAGATAGAGCGAGATGAGTTATAACATATGGTAGGTAGCATCGGATGATTCGGCCTGCAAAACATATTTGATTTAACGGGTAAGCAAACAACGGTTAGAAGAGAGTTTCGGCCTATGGCGCGGTTGGTCGGAGCTCGCGCGGCTTTCGGTTCCGGGAACCGAAGGCCCGCTCGAGTCCTCCCGGCGACTGCCCTGCCGGCGAACCGTTCTGGGGTCGGGGCCGCCTGCACTGGCTGCTTTAATCGGTTCACGAGACCCACATGGGTACTTGGTCAGTCCCTCGGAATGGTCGACATTCCTCACCTCCGTACCCCTGAATTATTGAAAAGAAAAGACAAGGGGAGGAAGGAAGGAAGACGACTAGAAGGAACCATGAAACAGGAAAAAAGCCGAGCCGCTCGGACCCCCTCTTTTGTCCGGTAAAGAGAAGACGGCATTCCAAAGGACGAAAACGAGTGCAAGTTTCTTTTGTCAAGAACTAGGGCTAAAGCGTGCAGGAGAAACGTGTTTTCAACTGGGAATGACGAGGGTAAATCTGAGGGGGTGAGGCACGGCATGTGGGGAGGACTTTCGGGCAGCCAACCATAGCGAAAAGCACGCGAGATTTCAAAGTGGCCCTCGAGAGAAAGCGAGGCAGGAGGAGGAACAAGAGCATGTGACGGTGGACGCTTATGCAAAAGGGGGCTGCCTCACCGATATCGGGCATGTCTCCTATCTCGCCGAAATCTCTCCCTCGGTTTTTAATCTCTTTCCCGAAAAGCCGTAAAGCGGGTCCCGTTCTCCCGGCCCGACGAACCGACCGCCCTCTTTCTCTCTCTCTCTCTCTCGAAAAAGTTACCTATATGTACTCAGAGCATATGAACCCGCTTTATCATAATTCTATGAATAGCGTAAGCCCCACGTGAGATCTCCATGATTTAATAATTGAGATGGAGTGAATCTCTCTCTCCCGTGTATTGTTTGGCCGTTGCCACCTGCCGTGGAAGACGTGGCGATGCAAGTCGCGAGGACGGGTTCAGAAGTTTCATGGAATCTCAACTTTGGAGGGGAGTGAGGCTCAGAAAACTGATGGGAAATTTCCAAAGGTAAGTCGCGAGGGCGAGTTGAGAGATTCCACGTAATCTTAACTTTGGGAGCGAGATCGTAGAAATTTGATAAGGAAAATTCCCAAAAAATAAGGAATATTATATGGAGCCCCTAAAGCTTGGGGCCGGCGATCCTTTCGAGTGCGCCCTCGACCTCGGCTGTTGTTGGCGGTGGATTTATCGCCATGTGAAAGGTTTTTCCCATATCGAGTACGATAAGAAAATAACACAAAACCGCTTTCATCCGACCCAAATCGACCATGAATTTATCGCCGGCTGCGCCGTCGAATGAGCTAATGTCCTCGTTGCATGATAAATCTAGATGAATACTTATCTACGCTCGGCCATGATAAATCGAATCGGTCGCGTCCGTTGATTATTAAGATTCCACCCGAAATCTCACAAAATTAAACGGAAATCGACCCAATTAGCCTTTGTACTTTGGCCCGATATGCAATATGGTTCATAAACTATAATCTCATATGCAATGTGATCCATGGATTTATAATTTGTTCGACTTTTGATACATGTTCAGCTTAATACTCGAACAATATGAAAATATTTAATATTATCCTTGAACTTGAATTAGTAAAATGACTAAATAAAATATTTTTATATAATTCAAGAACTATATTAAATATGTACTCGAATACCTTGAAATCATATTGAATAAATTAAAAATTTATAGATCATATTACATATTAAATCGAAATTGATATACCATTTGTGTTGTTATCACTGACCCTTTAGGATCACGATCGTGTTGATGGGGGAGTCCAAATCTGGAAGAATCTTCTCCCCCAATCGTGTAAGAACCGTACGTACAAACGGGCCGCACTCCAGCGACAGTGTACACGTTGAGGCCACATGCATCTTTCCTTTTCTCTTTTTCCTTAGATAAAAGCTTGCGCCTATCACATGCCAATATTTGTGTAGCAGATAGGGGCACGATGTACATCGACTGTCGTGCCATCAATCTTTCGATTTTTTGCATTTACGCCCTTCTTCTTTAATTATTTACAAGGATTTTGCCCCCTCCTCGTTTGCCTGTCTAGCTAGTAGCTTAGGTATTAAGAATTAAGGAAAAATAACACAAACAGTCCCTAAACTTTGATTTAATATGTAATTTGATCTCTGAACTTTTAATTTGTTCAATATAGTTCATGAACTTTAACCCAATATTCAATATGGTCTCAAACTTTCAATTTGTTTAATGTGGCTCCCGAACTTTCGATACATGTTTAATATAGTCTCTTAAATTTATAAAAACGTTTAATGTAATCCTTTCATTAATCCAAGTTCAGGGACTATATCGTACATTTTCATATAGTTTAAGAACTAAATTGAACATGTACAAAAAGCTCATGAACCACAATGAGCATTAGGCTAAAGTTCAAGGACTACATTAAGCAAATTAAAAGTTCATGAGCGAAATTGTACATTGAGTCAACGTTGATGGACTGTTTATGTTATTGTCCCAAGAATTAAACAAAGGCTATGACCACAGTTTGATTATCGGTTTAATAAAATAATAAGATGTCCGGTAATCAGATAACTGATGCTGTCTTAATTTAGTCTTTTCCAAATCGTGTGAAATGGCCTTGTTCTTTTCTTTTCCTTTTATTATTATTTTATGTTGGGATGATAATAGTGACGAACTTAAAATTCGCGTGGATCTGTCACTTTAATTTTAAGTGATTGCTTTTTTTAATCCAATAAGTCGTAAAACTATCGTGGTCATTCTTATTAATCCTTCCATTAGCGCTGTCATTTTTTTTTTTTTGAAGGGCATTTGTTTTATTAATTTATTTTTTATAAAAGAATTGCCAGTTTGGAAAAAGACTAAAATTCAAAAGAAAAGAGGGGGATCGAGGCTGAGGGGACAAGAAGGGGGCGAGGGGGGGCGCAAGGGCAAGCTGCCCCTAACCACACAAGTAGGCGAGCGACAAAGTTTTCGTCCATTAAAAGGCGACCGACTTAATGGAAGGACTGATTTGAAGGAGACCGACAGGTTTTAGAATTCAAACGACAATAGAAAAACATTTCAAAGTTAAAGTGACCGATCGACACAAATTTTTTAAAAAAAAGAAAAAGCAAAAAAGATGAAAATGTTCAAAAAAGATAAAAATGTCCATAGACTAAAGTATAACGGGATAAATGTGTCACAAATAGCATAGTCTGAGATTTTTAGTGTCACAAAAAAAAGTTCGGGATAAATATGTCACAGGTGGCATGGTTTAGGATTTTTGATGATTTTTTCCCTTTATAATTTAAATCCTGCAATCCATGCACTTTGACTTTTTTTTTTAAATCCAACGCTCCTAAAATTTTTTACGGTATCCGAATATTAACCTATAAAATTCACATACTTTCTTTTGCAAAATGCCATCGATAACGGATGTGCTACTACTCTGGCTCTACTTGGCCCGATCTCGCTTTGGACAAATAATCATTTCACCTATGCGTAACGTGAGATGAATACCGCGCACACTTGATCGACAATTGCTTTTATATGCTAATAAATTAGAAATCCATAATTTAACTGCTAAATATTTGCAAAAAAAAAAATGTAATATATCCATCATTTTCCCCTTCTTTTTTTTTCAAATTGGAGAAAAGTGAAATTGGAAACTTTACTATGCAGTCTATTAAAGTATGAAACTATCAACTTTACCGACATACAAAATCTCAACTTTAAGGATTCGGGATTCATTTTTCATCTTTTGGAATTGGACCCCACGTTTTTTTTTAAAATTTTTTCACATCATTTCAAATCACTATGGTTTAAACTGGAATCCCCTCAGAATTTACCATCAATAATGAAAAGGTGAAGCCGCCTAGGAAATTATTTGGCTGTCATTTCGCGCTGTGAAGATTTTTCTTCTTCCTCTTTCTTCTCTCTCTTTTATTTTCAACAACGCTAGAAAATTTGGTCTCTTTGATAGAGGGGTAATGACATAAACAGTTTTTAAATTTTGATCTAATATATAATGCGGACCCTGAACTTTAATTTATTCAATCTAGTCCCTAAACATTAGCCTAATATTCAATGTGGTCCTTAAATTTTTAATTTATTCAATGTGATCCCTGAATTTTTTGTACATGTTCAATGTAGTACATGAACTATATGAAAATATTTAATATAGTCCCTGAACTTAAATTAATAAAAAGACTACATTGAAAATTTTAATATAGTTCGGGGACTACATTGAATATTTTAATATAGTTTATAGACTAAATCAAATATGAACTAAAAATTCATGGACAACATTGAATAAATTAAAAATTCAAGGACCATATTGCACATTAGGTTAAAGTTCAAAGACTACAATAAACAAATTAAAAGTTTATGAATCACATTACACATTAGACTAAAATTCAAATACCGTTTGTGTCATTTTTCCTTCGATATATATATATATATACACACACACTCTATAGTTCTAAAATTGACAAGTAGCAATTTAAATTGGATATGAAGAAATGTGGCTTATATAAGCAACAACAAGAGTAAAATTTCGAAGCCATTTTCGGGTTTTCATCCCCATATCAATTTGTACCCTCACTTTTGAATATCGACAATTGGCATTCTCACTTTCATCAGGTTACGTCCAACACCTCGTTTTATTTACGGCTTGGCCATTTTCGTGTCGATTTTGCTCCATCGTTTATTCTAAATTTACCTAAGATACCGACAATGAAGAAATTCAATTATCCATAACCCTAACTTGCCACTCATTGTTCGGCCTCCCTCCTCTCTGATGCGGCCGAAGCTTGCCTCTTCGTCGCCACCTGCCACTGCGAGCCGAGCCACCACCTCATCGCTCATAGTCTCCACCTACCAGAACAGCGTCGAGCTCTGGCGTCGAGCTCGAGCCTGAGCCGAGAAGGGTGAACTTGAAATTATATATATAGAAAAAGGATTATAGTTCCAAGAGTTTAATTTCAGTAAAGTCTTTACCTGTAATCCACTCTACTTAGTTGCGCTACCCTAAATCGAGAACATCGGTGTCAAGAATGCCACACAAGAGAGAGATCTAGAAGTCGAGCTACAGATATAAATGTCATGCTTTTCATTGTACAGGAACGATGTCAAGAATCAAGAAAGGGTGTACGGAAGGTGGCATTAGCAACAATCTCGGAGACCCTTTCATTCTTTCAGCAACGGAGAGATTAAGGGTGGCAATAATTTCTGAGACCCTTTCATTCTTTCAGCAAAGGAGAGATTAAGGTGCGATTGATAAATATTTTGTTTTCGAAAATAATTTATAGTTAGAAATAATTTTTTTTTATTTTATTCTCAAAAATAATTTCTAAACATTTGAAAGCGTTTAGTAACTGCTCAAAATTTTTATTTCTAAAATAGAAAAAGAACAGAAATGCATTTGATAACGGCACAAATTTCCTTTTTATTAATAATATTTTAAATATTTTAATATTTCTTTCTTTCCCTTTTTCTTTTATTCCTTTTCTTTTTTTCTTCTTCTCCTGCTTTGGCCCATGGCTAGATCGCTGACTTCGGCAATTGACCACAGGCCAGGGACAGCAAGCGCATCGCGGCCCTCGCCGGCCACAGGCAAGAGCTAGGGTTGGACCCTCGCTACTTGGGTAAGGACAACTCTCGCTAGGGCTGACCCTCGCCCAGGCCATGAGCTGTCCTCGCCGGATCTGGCGAGGGTTTAGCGAGAGCGAGGGTGACCCTCGCCCAAGCAGTGAGGTTCCAGCCCTCACCACGGCAGCCTTGGCCCGTGGTCGATCACTGGCCGGCCACATGCCAGGAAAGAAGAAGAAGAAATAAAAAAATATATTTTTTCCATTTTTTATTCTTGTTTCCATAATTTAGAATTAACTTTTTTTTTAATTATCGACTCTGTTTCAAAACTGATTCTACGAACAAATTTGTGCCCGAGAACAAAAAATTTACCAAAAGAATTTTTATTCTCTTTTCGTTCTCGGAAACAAAATAATAAAATCAGACACTGTTTGCCCGATTACCAAAATAGGCCCCGAAACCCTCTTACAATGAAAAAAAGCAGATATGCCCAAATGAGATTGAAAAAAACAGTGTGTTTTGTTAAATCTACAGATTAAAAGCGGGAAGGACCCATTTGCTTCTCTTTTTCGGTTACTATTTCCCCTCTCCTTTTGCGTCTTTAGGGCCCATTCAAACAATGTCCAACTATTTTGGAATAGATTAAGCATATTCCCCTTGTTTTTACAGATCCAAAAGACAAGATACACCATAAACCCTTTCTATTTTTTTTTTTCATAATTTAGGGACGAGCGCGTAGAGATCCGATCATGTGGAAATTCATGCGACGCCTTGCAAATATAGAGTTTACCCTTCTAAGTAGGTTCCTCTTTGTAAGAGAGGCGCTGGATATCTAGAAATAATTCATGCAATTTGGAATGAATCTACGATTTGATTTTCTCAGAAATTATGAGCTCTTTTTCATTCTTACGTCCGCCCTTTGTGGTGCCGAACCAAAAAAAAAAAAAAATCGTTTGCTATCGATGATGATGTGCTAGGGTTTTTTTTTTTTTTTTATTTTGGGTCGAAAATGTACTAGGGTTTATATGAACACATTGTCGTCACGTGCTGAGTATCACCTTAATTAATATCTGCTAATATGTTAATTTAATGACTTAAGGACAGCCTGGGCTTTGAAAATTGCTCATATACATCCTTCTTGGTTTGACCAAGCGAACCTTCCAACACATGAAAGTCTTAAGACACTTGTTTATCGCGTTCATGCTCCATATTAATCAAGGGAGCTGACTTTCTTAAGTAGGTAACTTTTGTCCCTACGCTTAATTAATTCGCAAACGAATTAAGCTCGAGTGTAATTGGGTTGCGTTTTAGTCGATTAGTGAGGCCACGATGAGATTAGAACCCATAAGATAAATAATGTGGCAGATGAACTTGATCACCAAATATACATTGCATTTCTCGGGATTGTTATCTAGCTTAGTCTAGCGCCCAACGTCCTACCCGATTAATATCACAAAAGGAGAAGGGGTAATAAATGGGAGTATTTTAGTCAATTTGGGGTGACCATATTCATTCCAAGAAGAATGACATAAATGGTTTCTGAACCGAATGACATAAATGGTTCATGAATTTTGATCAAATGTGTAATGCAGTCCCTAAATTTTTAATTTATTCAATGTAGTCCCTAAATTTTAACTCAATGTGCAACGTGATCCTTAAACATTTAAATTGTTCAATATGATCCCGAAACTTTTGGTACATTTTCAATATGAAAATGTGGTCCATGAACTTGAATAAATGAAATAAAAATATTGAATATTTCTATATAATTCATAAACTACATTACATATGTTCTAAATTAAATATGTACCAAAAGTCTAGAGATCATATTAAACAAATTAAAAGTTCAGAGATCACATTTTATATTAAGAAAAAATTTAAAAATTATATTGAATAAATTAAAAATTTAAAAATCACATCAGAAACTATTTGTGTCCTTCGTCCTACAAGATTTTGGCCGTAGTCCTTTGTCTCTATAATTGAAATTTACTCCGAAAAGCTCACCCAAAATCGATGGTCTTTTCCAGGAGAATTGGCGATGCCCACCTCCAATTCCTTGATCATTTCGCTACAAGCCATCACGGTCAAAACTTCAGGTGCCGGCCGTGACAGTGAGGTCTTTTCTTGTCGGTCCTTCTTAACTTATTAGTTTTTCTTTCTTACGTCAGAGAAATTGAGATTCAATTTCGAATAACGTTAGGGATACTAGTAAAAATTTCAAATGTCCAATAGACTCGTCATGGACGCGAAACGAACGTTGCTTATTTAAAGATTTATTTGCAGCCTGTCGCATCATTCATTAGGGCGCATCTCTTCGTTCAAGGGACCTATCCCGTGATCAAACGGTTCTCGATCCCGAAAGGAAACGGGGGTTCTCGAGAGATCGCGGGAGGACCTCGTCTGGCATATCGATCGAGTGTTGATCGGTCTTAAACATCGTGTGTCGCGGGGAGTCCTTACTTTGCGAAAGAGCAATCGATGGAGCGTGCGTGGGTCACCTTGGTGGGTTGTGGAAATTTCGCCTCTTTTTCCACATAATGTCCAGCCGCCTATCTCCAGCAACCCAAATTTCTTCTAGAGGAGATTCCTGCGTTCACTACTTTATTCTCCCTTCCCTATAAGCTTTTTTTTTTTTTCAATTTTTTTTATAAAATTAATTTCTTTAATCTTTCTTCTTCACATTTTTGGCCCTATAAATTGGCCCCTCACTTCCATGGACAGCCTCTTCCCCCCGCCCCCCCGCTCTCTCTCTCTCTCTCTCTCTCTTCTTGGAGCCTCTTGTATTATATTCATCTTCTCTTGGTCCTCGTCTCCTCCTCCGTTTCTCCATGCAAGCTCCTTGGTTCTGCAGGAACCCCATGTCATGGATAGAAACCTTTTGTGATCGTTCTCTCCCTGTCTCCCAGGAAGATTCCACGCTTCTGGGGTTTTGTTTTTCTGCTGAGAAGATGGACTTAGACACGTGATATCTTCTTCGTGCTGTTCTTGAACGGGTGAGAGCACCTTCATGTCTCCGGTTCTCAGTGAAATCCTTCGTTCGGGTTATATGATAAGTTCTTCCCTGAGGCGCAGGACCCACTTAGTTCAATCTTTCTCCGTTGCGTTCCTCTACTGGTTCTATGTTTTCTCATGATTTGTCAACCCTTAAGTTCTTTAACGTAGTATTCATATACATATATAGCTTTCTAGATTAGCTAAAACATCGTTAGGATCTGGGTCTGGTGTGTTTTTCTCTGCTAGTTGACTCAGCTCTTCAAATATTATCATAATTCTGATAGTATTAGTTAGTATTCTTCCCTTTGTTTTGGGGGCTGTAATTTGGTGTTTTGCGAGTCGGGTGTAAATATACGACTGCTGCCATGGCTTCCTCGAGCCGGAATTCGAATTCCTCCTCGGGAACAACTGCTGCCGCCGCCACCACTCAGATTCAAAACTCGAGCTCCGAAGACGAGTTGCTACGGATCCAGAGGAAGAGGAAGAGGATGGAGTCGAACCGGGAGTCGGCGAGGCGGTCGCGGATGCGGAAGCAGAAGCACTTGAACGGGCTCACGGCCGAGGTGGATCGACTGAGGAAGGACAACAACCAGATCATCACCAACATCACCATCACCACCCACCACCTGCTGGGCCTCGAGGCTGAGAACTCGATCCTGAGGGCACAGGCTCTTGAGCTGAGCCAGAGACTACAGTCCCTCAACGACATTCTCGGTTGCATCAACACGACCAATCTCAGGGTGTGCGACGTCGAAGATGTCGTGGGCGGCGTCCGGACAACGAGCCACGGCCATTTCCTGAACCCACTCAACTCGCTGGGCCTCCATGTTAGCCAACCGATCATGGCTGCTTCGGATGTGTTTCTGTACTGAACGTGAAAACCTCGTCACAACCAAATCTCCATCCATGCGTTGGCGCTTTGTCCAAGCCTTCGAAGGGAAAGACCAGGGTTAAAGACTAGGGTTGCTTTGTTCCGTTTTGTCTATTACGATTTTGCAGGGTGATGAGACCACGGAAAAAATGGCACGAGCAATTAAGAATTATTAAGGAGGGGGGTAGTGAGTGAGTGATGCAATGGATCGGATCAGCTAATCTGGGTGGTACTTGTAATGTGTACTTTTGACTATAGTTTTGTGTGGTTTATTTTGGTTTGTGGGTTGTTAATTTTTATATGTGATATTGTATTTAAAAGCTTGGTTTATCAATGATTGGTTGTCGCAAAGGGATGGTCTCTCTACATATTTAAAAAAATACAGCATTTGGTTGGTAACTTGGCACATATAAGCTCTTTATTGAATTCGGTCCTACCATGCAACGCCACGTTAATTTCGATGATACATAAAAAAGGAAGCGCCATTGATTTCTGTACATTGGTGGCAAAGGAAGACAAAGAAGTATTTACTTTACCAAAAAAAAGGAAGTAGTATTTGAAAAGGGATTAAACAAATTGACCTGATTCGTCTCTCCAGCACCAAATTTTTCCTGTATTTTATTCCGGATTGCTGGCTAGAACTTCCAATACGTCGAGAGATTCTTTGCCTTCGTGACATTTTCTGCAATGAATATTGATTGAGCTTTTCTTGGAGTGCTGGTGGAGACAGACTGTGTCCATTAGTAAGCAGAAAGAACGCTGCCGAGGGCAATGTCGAACCATATTATATTTAACATCTATCATTTAGACCCAAAAAAAGAAGGCAGGATCAGTTCCATGCTTTCGAAACCAGTGCATTTGATGCAGTACACGTGATTCAGAAGAAAATCTCAATATAGTGATGTTCTGCCCCTGGTACTTGAACAGATAGGGTGTGCAAAGAGCCCTGTTGATGTACAAAGTGAAGCAATATAATTGCAGAAAAATTCCTCCAGCAAAGGAAATGCGATCGGCGATACGCGAAAAGGGGAGGAAAGAAAAAAGATGCTGAGTGAAATCAACTAACAAGAACCCTAATAAAGAGCCAATTAAGAAGTGGGTGAAATTAGGTATAATATGCCTCCAAAAGAGCCAGACAACCTTCTTGCACTCTCTTGTCATGCCTTTCTGTGTAAGGGTTTTGATTGCACGCTACAGCAACAGGAGATGATTGAAGGATGCATCAAGGGAGAAAAGCTAAAATGTCATTTTCTTTGTATTTTCATCTATATATAATTTTTATTGGGGGTGAGTGACCTTTTAGGATTTTTTTTAGGGAGGAAGGAGAGATTTGGCTTGTTCCACAAATCGGTTTCACACCCCAAGAAAAGGAGGAGACAGCAACAAACAACAGTACCACCATGGTTGCTGTAAAATATGCAGGAATTTTATCAGGTCTATTGTCCTGGAAAAAGCTTGGCAGTAACAAAGAAACAACGTCAACCAACATCCTTAATCCAGAATCTGGATAGTGTTAACGAAAAATTAGCAATAGCACAAGAACTTCAACAGTCATCGTTAATCAGTGAGCTGAGGTTTGTCTCGAGATTATTAACTTGGCCACTTCAGGGCCTTATTCAAGGCCAGGTCCATTTTGAAGACTCGCCGTATCGATAAAAACCAGTTCGGGATTGAATTTCAAGCCCCAACTTTGTCTCGCAAAGATAAATAAGCAAATTCCTTTTTCAATCTGTCTTAAGGGTGAAGGAATAAGAAAATTGAAACCACGGCATCAATGACGGCCCAAGCATCTCCCCCTTTTTTGTCAGCCAAGCATATTCAAATTTCTAGGCTTCCGAGGAGAGGGATAGGGAAAGTGGGCATTTGCGATAATGGGTTAAAGCGTCACCAATCTCAACCCCACCCACGAAAAGATCCAATGAGCATTGAACCCAAACTTCATTGGCCCGACCACAATTTAATTTTTGCAAACGGATCGTGGCGTCTCCTCGTTTTTGGGATGTCTCTCATTGGTAATTTTTGGGGTTTGGGAGACAAAAAATTTTGTTACCTTTAATGACCGGACATTTAATGAAGTGCCCATTCGTCATCGCATCATCTCTCGAATCAATGGTATCGTATGTTGGTTCCCGAGAGCAAAAACGCCGCCCTAATTAAATGTAGAAAATAAGCACCGCAGAAAGAGGTGCCAACTAAATTTGTCAGAATGAGTTATGGACTGATTAGTTAACCTACATTGATATTTGATGGGCCAAATTATTATATAAATTAATTATATTCAATAAAATGGATCTCCAATGGACTTAGAAATAAAATTATAAACTCCAGAATAATATGAATGTTCAATAAATTCACAACTCATTTAAACTTAACTCGTGTTTATGACTTTCTCTTCACTTTCTCACTCTTACTTGATTTTAGGCTCGCTCACCCTACGCTCTTACCTCAATTTGGATTCAAATTTTCTTAGATTGGATTAAATTTTAAATGTTTTAGCAATATGTATCAAGTACAAGTGACTAGATTTACATTACATAAAAATAGATCAAAACTAATTAAATAGATCAATTTGAATCCGCATATTTTTTACCAACCCACCGCTTTGATGGGTCTACTGGCAACTCATGTCATCCCATTAAAAAACACACCCCTGTAAGCAAGGGAATGTGTGATCACACCATTATACCGATAGCAAATTAAAAGAGACAGCAGCAACCAGCCTCCTGCGTCGGTCTCGACCAATTCAAAAGATTCATAAACGACCATTACAGTACCTACTGCTGTTCCGCAGCTGACAGATCCTTTTTCAAAATCAGCAGTCATGACCAAACAAAGTACCGCAAATATCTTCATTAAGGAAACTTCATCAATTAAATTTAATATCCCATCGCACATTACAACAGAATGAACAAGAAAAACTATCGCCAAAGCGTCCATAACAGTGAAAGAGAGGTGTAATTACTACTCTTTTCCAAAATCAGCATTATAGTGAGCGCTAGACTCTAGTTTCTTTGCTTCACTAAGTTTCCGAACAGCCTGCAAAATGGATCAAGATATTGAGATAGCATCCTCAATTGTTGCTAACAACAAAAATAATTCTAATTGCAATGATAATGTAACCAATTCTTGCTCAGACGAAAAGACAAATACTGAAATATAAAATTATGCAAGAGGAAGGCCTCTTACCTTCATGAAATCTTCATGAATGACATAATCACGTTCTGCACGTATGGCAGACATTCCAGCCTCAGTGCAAACATTACGCAGATCAGCACCGTTGAAGCCCTAAAGCAATCAAAAAAAAATCAGTACAACAAATTTGCCAGGGATAAAAGTAACAACCACAAATCAGTTCACAACTCACCTCTGCGAGCTTCACAACAGCCTCATAGTCGATTTCTCCATGCTTGGCAATGCCAGCAGCATGAATCTTAAGGATCTCCATTCTTGACTGCTCATTTGGCAGTGGGATCTCTATTTTTCTGTCCAATCGACCTGGTCGCAGAAGTGCAGGGTCGAGCACATCTGGTCTGTTTGTCGCCATTATCATTTTTACCTGGAATGCCAGATTCCCAACTAGCTGTGACCATCTCGCTATGCAGGTACATAAAGACAAAATGAAGCAGAAACTAGAACAACTGAGAACCACAAGGACCTATTAAAGCTATTTCAGCTACCTAAAGAGGGCTCCATCCCATACTACATGACACGGAAGAAGAGAAAACGTAGTCAAAATAATTCCCAGACCCCTAACAATTCGATTCACATTCCAAACAACACGTTGAAGCAACAACAATATATAACGATCTTCTCAAAGATTACATGCTATTGAAGTGGTAGAAGTCTGACATGGAGAACGAGAGCACAATAGCACTCTTCTACTTAAGCACTAACAAACTCTTGTAGAAGTGGTGATTAAGATGTTTTTTTAGCATAAAGAAGACTTTCCCGATCTATAACAAATAAAAAGCACATGGAAAATTTCCTCCCCAACCTTCTCTACACACAGTCTCCCCCCAGCCATATTCAAAAAAGACGAAATGATAATCATACTTAATATCAACCATTAATGAGAGCATTTCAACTGCAAAAGGCCTAAAAAAAGGTACCTTTCCCAACTGATCAAATCCATCAAGTTGATTAAGTAACTCCATTAAAGTTCTTTGAATTTCACGATCAGCACTTGTTCCCTCACTGAAACGCCGCCCACCAATGGCATCAATTTCATCCATAAAGATGATACAGGGCTTCACAAACAAAAGAAAAATCTAGTAATTGGTTTCTTGGGAAGAATTATAAAAGTAGGTAGCAAGTTGGGTTTCTTACTTGATGATCACGTGCATATCCAAACATCTCCCTGATCAACCTTGCACTCTCTCCAATATATTTATCGATAATGGCACTTGAGACAACCTACACTTGAACAAGAGTGAATATGAAACAGAAAAATTTTCACGAAAAAGATATTCAAGGAAGCAGCATCACAGCATATCAAGATATAATATTTTACCTTCAAAAAGTTTGCATCTATATTACTTGCAATTGCCCTGGCTAACAATGTCTTCCCAGTCCCAGGAGGGCCATATAAAAGAACACCCTAGAGAGAGAGAGAGAGAGAGTCAGACTTTGTCCATCTGAACGCTGCTGAGAACATCCCCTCCATGCACGGACAGGACAACGTATGATCCTCTCGAAGAGTACATAAAGAAACTACTCACCTTGGGAGGTTTTATTCCAACTCTAATGAAGAGTTCGGGATTCATCAGAGGCAGCTCAATAGATTCTCTCAGTTCCCTAATTTGATCTGATAAACCACCCACAGCAGAGTAGCTGACATTTCCAGGGTCTTCATGGAGCATGTTATAAACAACTGGATCAACCTGTTATTTCATAAAGCGCCATTGTAAAACAGTAGGATCGCATTCAAAAATCATCAACTCTATTAAAACTTACAGACTATCAAACATATCCTTGGGGAAAACCAAAATACCTCACGAGGAAGTGCTCGCATTATTGTCAAAGTTGTCATATCAAGGACTACTCTAGTTCCTGCAGTCAACTTCTCCTTATCCACTTTGCTCCGGCAGCCAACCACATATCTGGGGCCACTACTTGCTTTGACAATCACTGCTCAAATATTAAGCAGAGTTTCAGATACTTCTTTAGAGATAGACAGTTCAATTTTGATCCTAAAAGTAGGAATAAAAGTTCAAGAATTGATCATACATCAATCCTTATCCAAATAACCAACTGAATAAAGGCATTGATAAGGGAAATCCATTTCCACATCAAAGTTTTAACATATACATCTCCATGCCAAATGCTTGCTTGCTAAGTGAGAAGCTCAGCAATTTACTTACAGAATGTAAAAGGCAGAGATAACATAGACTAAGCAGATTAGATTGTATCGTAAGCAGCAGTACAGGTGATGGCTAAAGAAGGGAAGTTACAGCGTTCATTGTCAAGAGGCCTGAGAACTTCTCCGATGATCTGCCCAACACTTTGAAGAGACTTCAAATCATCCTCTGTCTTGTTGAACTCTTTTTTGGCACCTCGCAAATTCTCTCTCACTGCATATTTTACGCAATGCCAGTTTAAACATCACAATCAAAGCAAGATAGATTAGCACACCGGCATTTCTCTAAGCATGCAAGAAGCAGCTAAACCGGTATGATAAGAAAGCACGCATTCTTCACAGAAGAAGATTCCTTGATTTCCAGGTGACAAATTCAAACGATGAAAAAGTTGCTAGTCCGACACCTTATCCATTTAACAGACTATATGGAAAGTGGTCAATTAAATCTCTCCTCCAATTCAGGATACAAGCGAATTTCAATTTCACCTCACAGAACACATCAAAACTTAAGCTTTTATCCACCAACTCCAGCAAATGAAGAAAAAGTTGCTAGTCCGACACCTTATGCATTTAATAGACTATATGGGAAGTGGTCAATTGAATCTCTCCTCCAATACAGGATACAAGCGAAATTCAATTTCACCTCACGGGACACATCAAAAGTCAAGCTTTTATCCACCAATTTCAGCAAATGAGCGAAAATGCCGCCCTAAATCAATCGGTCTCTCCGGAGAAACCCTAAATCAATCGGTCAACTCCAGTGAAGAACCGAAACTCCCCGCTCGTCCAACGCGAAAGCTCAAAATCACATCATCAGATTTATCTACCGAGTAGGAAATTGGGGAAAAAGTCCCAATCAGAGAGAGAGAAAGAGAGAGCTGCGACAATGGATCTGCATAAGCCTAGCACGAAGCCAACACGAGGCATACGCAGACGAAGGAATCGGACCTCTCTAGCGGTTACTTCACAAAGAGAAACAACGCAGATCCACGAACGAAAGAAGGAGCTAGGGTTCCGGCGGGAAAACTGACCCAATCGGACTCTGGATTCGAGCTCCTTGTGGTGGAGGAGCTTCTTGCGGTACTCGGCGACGGCGTTGCGGCGCCGCACGGCGTCGTCTCCGTCGTTCATCGTCGTCGGGCTCGGCGGAGGGGGAAATCTGTGCTCGCGGTAGAAGTAGCTTTCGCAGGTTCCCCTCTCACTCTGCTTCGTATCCCGTCTCGCCAGCGAGTGCTTTGGGCTTGAGCCTAATACCTCTCGCGACGCCGCGAGGAAAAACTTTTCTTTCTCCGAAAGAAACCTATTCAAAATATAATATTTGTCTTTTATAAACTTTTCTTTTTCCTCTAGCCCAATTTTTTTTTTTTTAATCTTGCTGCTTTTATGGTTTGTTTGGTAACTTTGCCAAGTAGTAAAAATTTCTATTCTTTTGTTCTTAGAATCAGTTGGAAGTAAAAATCCGTTTATTAAATTTTTTGTGTCTGGGGATAATTTTGCAAAAAAATTATTCCCATAATTAGTTTTGAAACAGAATCAAGAAGCAAAAAAAAAAAATAACTTCTTGATTCTGAAACAATTTTTCTATCTTTGATTCTTCTTTTTTATGGTTTGTTGTTGTTCTTCAGCCTGCCGCCCGCCATCGGCTGCAAGCCAGGGCCAGCGAGGATAGCTTGGGGCTGCGACAGCGAGGCCTCACCTAGCCAAGGTGAAGTCGACCTCGCCATCGCCACCCAAGCGACGGGCTTGGGTGGCGACGGTGAGATCGGCTTCACCTTGGCTGGGTGGGGCTCGACCTCGCTCAGATCTGGTGAAACCGACCTCGCTGTCGCGATCGGTGAGGGCTACGACGCCCTCGCTAGCCCTGGCCCGGCTATCGGCCTTGGCCAAGGAAGAGAAGAGAAAGAAAGAAAAAAGAAAGAAAGTAATATTAAAATATTAAAATATTATTAATAAAATGAAATTTTATATAATTACCAAACGCATTTCTGTTCTTTTTCTATTCTAAGAATAGAAATTTTGAACAGTTACCAAACGCTTTTAAATGTTTAGAAATTATTTTTAGGCATAGAATAAAAACGAATCATTTTTGGACAGAATCTGTTTCCGGACATGGAATGGTTGCCTTACGCAGCCTTAGTGCTTACACAAACTTCTTATCCATCACAAAATATTAACATATAAATTTACACATGACAACTTACTGACATGTTAAATTCTAGATTTTTCCTCTGATTATTTTTTTGGATTTAGAAAAAAAACGAATCTTTTTAAAAGCAAATCCAAACAATTTTCGCAAATTTGAATTAAGTTTCTTAGGAAAACCACAAATTATGAGTATGCTGGTGTATGTGCGTTTGTAATTTATATTTAGCGACGTTAGGGTACGATGTTTGTTGGTTGGGCTTCGATATCCCATATCAGCCGTGTATATTTGTACATGTGAGGTGAGGTTACTTACAACTCTTACAAGTTAGAGTCGATTTGCCATGTTGATTGACACATAAGATATTCAGCGTCAAAGGTCGTCACAACTTATAAGATTATTCAACAAGCAAAATTTCGTGCACCTGAAGAAGTGAATTAGTCCAAGTGCAAGAAAACTGACCCTAAATACCACCCGACATAAGATCAGAAAATGAAAATTCGTGCTTTTCTGTAATATTTGGCATATACCCTGATAGCACCGAAATAGTGCTGGCGGAAAAACATGAACGCAACATTACCATTCTTCCGTCCCTTCCCATTTCAGTGCGAGGTGAAAAGGTCACTGGTGCTCTTCGATTTGACGGTGCAGCTTAAGAATAGAACCATGGCTCTGTTCGAGTATCAAAAAATACAGGGCATGCGCAATCGCATGGCTCCACGATCGATCAAAAGGGCATTAAACCCACCGGTGAAATTAAGGTACTCATTCGACCCAAAATTTTTTTTTGAGGTACTCAGAAGTTGGCCATCCCCAATCCCGAATCGATAAGCCACAATCAGATATTTCCTACTGTAACATGAAGTTAAATGACAACTGCTACACTATCGTAACCCCATCCATCAACCGAGGGAAGAATTGAGACCGGGACGGTTCCCATGACTTGCTTTTTACGTACAGCCTCACCATACACAGGAGCTTCCAGGAGGATGCCATTTCCGCATAATTTTAACCTTAAGGATGTTGCTGTTCCCGATGCTGTCTGCCAAGGATTTACCATGAACGCCAGGCATGAGCAAATCACGATCTTTTGGTTTATCGCCATTCGTGGATAATCACCATTGCTTCTGTCTTCTTGCATACTGCAGCACTTCTTCCAGAACCAAAGCGATTCTCTGCGCCATGTGGTGTTCCAAGAACTGCTCTTTCACCCTCCCGTATCCCTTCTTTCCCATTGTTAGCCTCGTCTCTTTTTGGGTGGCCAATTTGATGATATTTTCTGCCAGAGGCATCACGCCTTCTTTCCCAGCAGAATGCAACCATCCTGTTGACCCATCTACCACAATTTCCATGGTTCCTCCAGCAGCCGTCCCCTGGATTAAAACAAGTTAAAACATTCTTCTGTTGGAAATAAGAAAGATACCCACAAATAGAGATAGTACAGCCTCTCATAGAAGAACAAGCGAGCAAACAATTCAAAGACCACACACATACGGTGAAAAACGAATCAGCAGTACAAAAACTTCACAAAGGGCATTAAATGATCCCACAACCGCCATCACAATTAAGAGAGAGGGAACTCCATGCAGTAGTCTTTAGACATCCTAGTATTTATGATAGATAAGGAACACAATTGATAAAAAAGAAGATTTCCACTAACATCATCATCATTGAGAAGCCAAAAAAAGTGAGGAATTCTACCCGTTTCTCCACAATGGAAAAAATGGAATGTACAATGAGAGCAAGAACAGATAGATGACATAAAAAGTATCAAAATGGGTTGTCAATTGTCAGCCTGTTTGGTTGGGCTTAAAGCCCTTTCAAACAGCCACATTTGAATGTCCCACCAAAACAAAAACGATGTTTTAATATGAAAAAAACAAAGGACCATTTTGGGGTGACTTTAATTGCTTCTATATTTTCAAAAGATTTCTGGTATTTCATGTGAAAATGTGTCAACTTTTTAAGGTTAAGATCAAAAGTAAAAGGACAAAGCAAAAGCAAAAAAGTCAGAACCAAACACTTTCTAAACATTCATTAAAGTTGTCACAAAATACGGTTAATATGCAGTGCCAAAGCTAAACGGTGTCCCGAGAGACAACCCTCAAAGGATGCAACAAATACCCCTACGATGGAAGCATCTTGTCAAAACCATGTATTTAACAAATTGCTGTTGATGAAGAAGAAATATGAAACACATAAAATAGTGAACGAGGAAAAAGCAATAAGTAAATAAGGTTTACCAGTACAGGAAGTTGGAAGGCCATTGCTTCAATAGTTATTCTCCCAAAGCACTCTCCCCGCGCCTACACATGAATAAGAGTAAAAGGTTTGAGTGAATCAGATCTACCAATTGGTCTGACACCAGATGAGCGGCCTCACTACGGTTCTCTCAGCATTTAGAATCGAGTAAAACTAAAGATTAAATAAACCTAACATTCTATTGTTAAAACCCAAGGTGCATCGTTGAATAAAATTGGTGAAACTACTCTTCCAATCAATCCTGAACTCAGTATGCTGGAGACCCACTCCTACATTCATAGTGGTAATACAATTCCTTCTCTTTTTTATTGAATCTTTACATATCACTACACACAGCCTAGCCCCACTGTGAATTACTAAAAAATATTTTAATTGCACAGGTCTTGAGGTACATAGAAGTCACAAGGTTGATGTGATAGAAATAATCCAATTAAAGAACATGAACGCATCTACTCAGGCAAATGAAGTAAAATATGAACAACATTATACCTGAGAGTTTTGGACGAGAACATCAATTGAAGCCAGATAAGGTGCAACTTGCAAGGTCTTATTGACAAAGTGTACGCGATCCTGAATTTTCTTTTCTGCTACAAAGTTACGAAGTTCTGTCTCAAACTTTGTTTGAGCATTCATATCACTTCCCACTATCACCGCATGCATAGATGGCACCTGCAATTTCTTCTCTTGAATCAATTGCAGACTTTCATAAAAGGCCCTCAGAAATAGATCCTGCCCTTTCCCACGGGAAACACCTGCAATTAGATCCGACAACAGACAAGCAATGTTCAGGAGCAGAAGTTACACCGGTGGAGTACTATCTAGTAAACCAACAAATGGTACTTGGAATGAATTAAAAGAAGTTAAGTCGATTTCAACATAGCATTCAGAAAAATTCAAATGGAGATCTAAGACATGAAGAAGTGAGCTCCAAATGGAGGAACTCTATGTTGCCTCTTGCCTTTGGAAAGAGACACTTCATTTTTTTCAGTGCTTCAGATACCCAGGATGAACCAAGTGGCAGTTCCACAGAAGTAAAGGATGTTAAAAGTGCAAAGGGGGGATACAGGAGCAAAGAAGCACTCAAAAAATTCATGAATGCATAGCAGTGCTACAAAACTCATGAGGCTTACGTCAGCAATGAACAAAAATTTGTTCAAGTTCCTCATTATCCTCATCATAGGTCTAATCCAACCTTACGCACTAAAATGTCACATAAAAGGACCCAAACCTTCCACAGGAAGGAATTCACTTAACAGAGGCATCATTTTAGAATATCACAAGTCGGCAAAATTAGAAATTCACTGTAGAAAGCATACTATTGATGATGGCAAAGAGTAGATCTTCATTCCGCACTCCCAAGGATTCACGGACATGCTGACGGAGAACCCTCTTGGCCACATTATCTTCTGCTACTTCCATTAATTCATTGCTATTTCCAAGGTGCACGACGTAAGTCTTAGGCATCTTGATCCTGCCAATATAGTTATTAGATAGAGAATAGGGTGAATACAATTGCAGAGTCCCACATACTAGTAGAGAATGTCAGTAAAAACAGCACTAGAAAACTGCAAAGCATCAATATAGAAACTATCCAAAATGCCAAGGTAAGAAGCAGATGAGCTTGCTGAGTATGTGCTTCAAAAAAAAAAAAACTTGCCGAGTATGCAAGGGGAAAAAGAGAAACAAGAATACTTGAACATGAAAAATCCTCCAGCCCTGGTTAGTTCTTCACTGTGAAAGTGGTGAGAAAAGCATCAACAGACTTAGAAGACCATGGCGAAACATGGCATATTTAATATGCGAGAAGAATACCCCAGACGTTCTTGAGTTCTGGTCTTCCAGTATTCAGCTGTTGTGTGAGAATCAATCATTGCCCCTGCCACATAAGGTAGGTGCTTGACGTACTCCAGTTTGAAATAATGTCCTCTCATTTCATGAATCCACCACAAAATTTTTGGGAGAACACTAGAAACATTGTCCTTGAGAACAGCATCGAGCCACTTCCCAGCAACAGCAGTATTTAACACCACCAAATCAGCCTTAAGGGCTATATCAATGGCTTTTTGTCCTTTTGCAGAGAGAACCTACTTGTATGAACAGAACACATTCAGACGAAAGCAAAAAAATGCAGTTTATTCATGTCATATGTATAACAAAACAAACCAAAATACACTCAATGAGCCTTTCTGGTGTGACTCTATATCAGCCAGCTAGGTTTGTAAAATGTCAGCGATGATGTCATGCCTTGTTGCTATTTCACTGAGGAAACCTATATTACTCTCGCTTGAGAAGGTTTCTGCCTCCCTGACCCATGCAAGAAGGACCATCTACACTTCTCCAACAAAACCAGTGCCCCTCGGCATGTGATTAGCGGTTAGCACCTGGGCCCATTTTCCCAGCGGAATTTCTTTCTCTTGTTTAATTTAGAGGCTTCTTAGCTAGAGTTACTTAAGAAGATTGTTTTATGGCTTCAAGCTCACCAATCTAATTTAAACTAATGCAGGTGAACGTGGCCTGTCAAGCATCGCTAGCACGGGCCCCATCAAGGGTTTTACAGCCACTTC
Source organism: Syzygium aromaticum (assembly GCA_024500025.1). NCBI lineage: Eukaryota > Viridiplantae > Streptophyta > Magnoliopsida > Myrtales > Myrtaceae > Syzygium > Syzygium aromaticum. Next base: position 11,733,373 of record CM044890.1, read on the forward strand.
ATGGATTCATTTGTAATCAATTGACGATTTTGTCTTCAATGACTAACATTGAAAGAAATTGCTGGTCCTGCAGCCCCACTGGAAACGCTTATTTTTGCTGCAACTGACCAGACATACACTGCTTTGCATCAATTGACACTACTCATAGACCATACATACTTGTAGAATCCCAAACTAATCAGAGAATTGCATACCATTGTGCCAAACATTTCTCAAAATGCTACCAATTCCTCATCAAATTGAAGCTAGTGACCTCTACAATTTTTCCTCTACCCCAAGCATATCAAATATTCTTCTGATGCTTTTACACAATCCTAGTCTAATGAGCAATGAATAATATTGAAACTGACTAAAGAACAAACTGCCAAGCAATAACATGAAGTTAAAATTTACCTGCACTCCATGGTCTAACATCTTATGCTCCAAGCTATAAGTGACATCGTCTGGCTCTGCTGGTTTCTGGTTAGTAATCCAGACAACCTCCGAGCCCACCACCCTCAACAGAAATGCCAGCTCCATGAGCAATAACGGCCCACCTTACACCACAGAACCAAAAAAATTCAATTGATTATCGCAACCCTCGACAGGAAGAGTGAAAAACTACATCTAAAGCCTGCTGCTAATGCCTGCCTCAACGGAATACAATTCATATGCAACTCACTCTGATTGGATTGGAGTTGGCAAGCAATCTAAGGTCACTATTGAGTTTGCTTATACTGGATTTTATACACTACAATGATGCCAAAAGTGGCATAATTTTCCCAGAAATCAATTCATTTGGAGCTCAATCTCAATAATTTGCCATGCCGCATCCCAACCCATATCACTCATTCCAATACACTTCCAACCCGAAACAGCTTAAAAACTCCACAACCCGAAATCAGATTGATACGAGCTACACTCGGGGGGGAACATTCACAGTTTAGCCAGTAACTACCGGAAAGGGAGAGCTCGTGGGAGACGAGAAGGACGAGCTTCGACTTCATGAACCCGAGCGGGCTGGGCGGCGACCCTCGGGGAGGCGAGCGGACCGCCTCGCCGGCGAAGCGCGCGCCGCTGGTACTAGAGGGGACGGCGCTAGGGTTGCAGGAATCGGACGCGAACCTGGCGATCAGGACGAGCGCGGTGGAAAGGGAGAAGAGGAGCAGGATCGCCAGAGGCCATCGCTTCTTCTGCATTGCGATCCACGCGCCCGATTGCTTCGCCATTGAAGGTTACCGTTGAGTGACCTTGCGTGCTCGCGCGCATCAACGCGGTTCAGGAGGTTTCCAGCTTGAGGCAGTCCGCAACATCCTCCATCTTCGGCCAGAAGAGAGAGAGAGCCAGGTAAACATATTCTACGCATCGAAGTTTCAGATCCATTATGTAACCAGACGACGGTGTTTTCTCTGTTTAGGAAAAAGCAAATTTTATGTTTTATTTTCTTTCACGTCTATAAATCGTAAAACTTGCACGAAAAAAAAAAACACATTAAAGTGCATAAGGCACTTACTAAATCTCGTTAATTGCGTTTTAAAAAGATAAATACTTTATTCCGAGTATCTGGCTTTACTAAAAGTAATATTATTGCTCCATTTTCAAAACTCTGTTTTCCTTTTTAGTTTTCGATGATCTTACCCTCGAAGTACTTGTTAACAAAATTCATTTTAAAATGATGTTATCATTTGGCACTTACATATTTAGTTTATGCATCCAAAGTTCCAAATTAATTGAACGTATTTCAATAACATCGTTCTCATGCTTTATTTGTTCTCTCTTACTTTAGTTTGTTTGCAAAAATGATTTGTTTCGTCACAGACCTTAAGCCCAAAAAATTCTTCAACCATGTTGATTAGTGAATCGAATTGAAGCATAGTTCAAATCATTTGACTTCCTTATTTATTTAAATGTTTCTCGGTTAAAAAAAAGATTCGATCACGCCAAATGATAATATATATCTAATTCATTTTCATTAAGCATCATTTGTCATGTCTAAACATCAACCATACCTTTTGTTCATTTTATTACTCCCGTAATAACTTCATTAATAAGTTATATATAGCTAAAATAACTATCAATGAGTAAGAATTAACAAAACTAGCAAGTTTATTTCCTTTCAACATTAAAAGAACCACTTTTGATTTAGAATATCTTCACCATTTTTATCAAGAGTAAGAATATTTTTATTATTAGAAGCAAGAATTATAAAGACGATAATAGCTCTTATGAGTTATGACATATAAGAGATGGTACAATTAATTATAATGATAATTTTTAATTTCATCCCTTACAATTTTAAAGGCTTTAAGAGCTTGCATCGAAATTTTGTGGCGAAGAGAGAGAAATGTAAGCTCTCACACATAAGAGATCTGCAATCGTTTTGTTTCATCAATCTCAAATATAATATAAAGATAGTCAGAATCACTTTTCAGATCATGAATAAACAATTCATTAAAGATAATTGATTATATCAATTCCTGTTTTAAATATAAATTAATTTCGTCGACAGCCATCCAAATGGTTTTTTACGTAGGATTATTTTTTTTAGAAATAGAAAAAACGGTTTTTGTAAATGTATCAAAACCGACTCTCATATAACACCCTACTAATAATTACGAGCGGGAAAATAAAAAAAAACGATTAATAATCATCCAATATAAATTAACTCCTGCCAAAAAACGAGCAAACTCCTCGCTCCTCCCCCTCACCTCGTCGACGGAATTCCCGGAGAGCGGCGGAGATGCGGTTGCGGCAGCTTCAGCTTCCGTCTTCTGCGACCTCCTCTCTCTGCGCCGCCGCCGCTCCTCCTCCTCATCGTCCATGGCGGCCGGGACCGTTCCGCTTCATCCGCACCGTAGCTTCGCCCCCCTCCCCATCCCGCTCGCCGCCCTCGCTCTGCTCCCGCTCTTTCTGTTCCGACACGACCTCGCGGCCGTTCCCCGAGCCCTCCGCCGCAGCGCCCGAGGAATCCTCCAAACGCGTAATCATCGTTCTCGCCTCCGACTTCTTCCTTTGATCGTCCTCGGGCTCGTCGATTTGGAAACCTCTTTCGTTTGTGTATTCCCCGTTGTTGTGAAGCACGGCGTAACGGAGATAGTTTACTGAATGCTTTGAGAAATCCTCTTGTCGTTCTTGGTACGATAGATTTCGCTGAGTAATAATCGGATTAGACAGCTCGGTTTATCGCCGGCGCATGATTTACCAAGCGCTTGAAGAAGACTCTGCGCTCTGCCGCTGTAATGGACAAGTTTGGGATATCATGTTGCCGTGTTTTGTCATCAACACTTGAACTCTGTGAAGATAAGTTCTTAGATAGGTCTTGTGGTGTAACGATGCAGTCGGTAGAGTGTCGAGCTCGCTCAAAATGCTTACTTCTTTTTCTTTTTTTTTTTGAAGTTTTCATAGAAGGAAATGAGCCCCTGATGCTTGCTCTTGTTTCGAATTCTCTCGCACTTGGTTCAGTAACTGTTTCTCTGATGCCGTCTTGCAATGTTGCCTTAATTTGATTGCACAGGCTCCTCTGAAGCCTGGCCTCTATCTCGTAGGAACACCCATTGGCAATCTTGAGGATATCACTTTACGGTACTTGATTTTCAGATAATTGCTGTAACTAAAGCCTTTCTTCTTTCTCTGTTGATTTAGTATATCTTGGAAGTTGTGGTCACTTTTCACCTGCACCTACTTACATCCAGTTGGAAGTCAAATTGATCTCTGTGTCTTAGAACGCCTTTTCCCGTCCTTCCGCTGCACATTGTCCTATCTCGTGCATCCGATATTTAGTTTGATGTCCTAGCAAAATATTCAACATAGCACACGCATGATGATTCTGATGCTTGGTAATATTGGAACCATCAATGCAGTGCGCTTCGTGTGTTGAGGTCAGCCAATGTAATACTTTCAGAAGATACAAGGCACTCTGGGAAGTTGCTTCAGCATTATGAAATTAAGGCCCCTCTCGTAAGTACCTATAGAACTACTGTGCTCTGTTTTTTTACTGCTATACATTATTATGTGATTCTGATTGTGTGCTTTAGATTTTCAGCTAAGTTATCATAAATTCAATGAGCATCAAAGAGAGCAAACGGTGCTAAAAAGGTTGAAGCAGGGTGAAATAGTTGCGTTGATCAGTGATGCTGGAACACCAGGCATCAGTGATCCAGGCATGGAATTGGTAAGTTGATGCTCTTCCTCAAGCTTCTGCATCCGTTTCGAATTTTTTGGTGGTAAAGGAGCTGGAACAGAAAATCTTTTTTTAAAACTTCTTATTCACTGCGCAACATTGGGTCCTTTATGCATAGATGTTTCTTGTAAGTTACTAATCTTCAATGAGATAATAACAGTCTTATTGGGACGGGGAAGCACTTCAATAACTAGCTCACTCTAATCTGAGATACACTGCTTCAAAGATAACGAACTACTATCAAAGTTAAAGGGCCAGTGGTGTTGTTGGGATAAAGCATCAATTTTCTCTCTTTCATTGATCTAGTCCCTCACATGCAAGTTTTCCCAGGCAAAATCATGCGTGGAAGAAAATATCCCTGTTATTCCTATCCCTGGGCCTTCTGCTTTTGTAGCTGCTCTCTCTGCCTCGGGATTGTCAACTGAAGAGTTTACATTTGGTAAGTTCAAAAGGAGATAGGGCCATTCAAGTATATGTCACTGAGTACGCAGTTATTATCAATCTTAGAAGCTAACAATTCATTGCACTTCTTAAGTTGGATTTCTGCCAAAACACTCTGGAGCAAGGAGAGAGAGGCTATTGATTTCTGCAAATGAAGCAAAGACTCAAATATTCTATGTTCCTCCTCATAAGCTTCATCAATTTCTCGAGGAAGCCTCAACCGTGTTCAGTGAGTCAAGGTACAGAAGATAGAGCATGTGCATAAAATTTGTCTGTTTATCTTTACATCTTTATTTCTAAGTATTAATTTATTAATTTCCATGTAGTTTGACGGCAGTGAATAATGCTCTATGAAGTCTTGCATCCTTTCTAAATGCATGTCCAAGCTCCAACTGACAGACTCTTCTTAATAACTTAATCTTTTCATATGCACCTGATATGTGCTTCATTTCTGCGAGGGATGATGTACCTTGATGTCTTGCAGAAGATGCGTTGTAGCTCGGGAAATTACTAAGATTCATGAAGAGGTAGGATATTCTACAGAAGTTATCAACTTATCATTGCTATGTTTGCTAGCTGTCTCTCAGTTCATACTGAATTTTTTCTGATGCTATTAGTATGTCTGCTTGACTTATCTTGCAGTTCGAATATAAGCAAAAACATGCTGTCGTTGAATTACACACGGGTGTCCCTACATTCCAGTTTTATGTTACATCTATGGCCTTCTTTTTCTCTCTCTCTTCCCTCCACTAAATGGGCATATAGGCCCTTATACGAACTCGGCTCACTTGCTACTTGAGATTCAAGTATTCTTGAATTCACATGAGAAGACCTAGTCAAAAGCTACAGGTATGATATCTGTAGACATATGCTCGTATATAATTTTAATACCATGGGGGTATCCTATCGTAATGTACTGGAAAGACAGAGGTTGAGATTGGGTTACAATTCAACCTCAGACAATATTGTAAGGGCTACTTTTGGTAATTGAATTGAGGAGCTTTATTAACTCAAGCTTGAGTTACAAAGTGATGCTAGTAACATTTGGCAATTCAAGTAATTCAACTTAATCTCTAAGTGCATCGATAGTTTCTCTTTCACTCTATTCATCTTTGAGTGAGAAAAAATGCACATTCCTCCTCCAAGCGATTGTATTTCAGGGGACTACAGAGTTATTAAGTAGTTTGTTGTCTCGATTTTATTTTATAGATCCAACCACAACCTTCGTTGACCTTTTTCATCTGGAGTGCCAGGTGATCTCTCTTTATATTTTCCTTGTAAAATTTTTAAAATGTTCTATGCCTCATCAGTTCTGGCGGGGTTCATTGGGGGAAGCTAAAGAAGCATTTTTGACACGTCAAGTGAAGGGAGAAATCACTCTGTTAATTGAAGGCAAGACAGACCGTTCTGTCGAGATGCCGTCAGAGGACCAGCTTGAAAATGAATTAAGACACTTGGTGTCCAGTGGGCATAGCCTTTCCGAGGTATTGATCTCATTTTGAACGTACTGGTTGCGCATTAGTTTCTAGTGTTTTGAATGGCTCAATGCAGAGCTTACCACATGCCCGAGCCAAATAAACCTTGTATAGATGACTATGGACCTTATGGCGAGAATTTATCACTGTTCCACAATGCAAATGCATGTTAAAAGGGAGGAACAAAGTGTATTAAAACATTCTGTAAGTTTCCTTACAGCCACATGCTGATGGAAATGCTCTGGTTGTTGTTTAGTCCGGCTGTCACTGTACCTTTTAAAAAACTTGTGTGTTTGGAAGAGCTTAGCCATTTAGGCCCCAGTTTCTAGATATAAACATCTATTTCAAATCATTGTAGCATGAGGTTAGCATTCTTGATGTGTGATGTAGTTTGGTTCTATTCAGGCTGTCAAAGTGGTTGCTGAAGGAACATCTACTAGAAGGAAGGCAGTGTATACACTTGCATTGCAGAAATTTGGACAGCAGCGCGAGGGTGGAGATGACTGACTGAACGTATTGCCGTGGCCTTAAACATATTATGCTGTAGTTTTCTGCTAAGGCTCTTTAGCCTATCTGCTTCTAGCTGTCAGACTGTAAGTGCAAGTGAAAAGGCAAAAAGGACTTTTCAGCCAGTGGAGAGATCTCTAGCCAATTCATGCATCAACATTCTCAGGAGACAGAACTTTGACACTGAGGCAGAGTAATTCACCATCCCTTACATATAGAAATTGAGTCCATGAGTGACATGGCAGCCCTAGATTTCCTTTTGCCTTGTAGTGTCTCTACTTAAAGGAACTACTAGTTTTACTCTGTCCATTGGCATTCCTGCAATTGCCATGGCTCTGTTGGCGATAATTATCTATGTTGAGCAGTTGACACGTCCCTTGAAAGATTGATCATTTACATTATGAATTACATCTGTTGGTTTATTAGTCTCTTTCTTTCTCTGTTTTACTTTTAAGTTGTGAGTCAACCGCTTTTCCCAAAAGTTTAAACTCTTAGAAGATGAACCCACAAAGAAAATTTCTTAGCGAATGTAAAATTAAGCTTCAGAGATGGATATCTAACTATGACTCCTTTGGTTAAATTGATAGGGGGCCTCAGATAATACCTCAATCTTTTGATCTTCCTTTTGCTGTGTCAAAACCGCATGTAAAAAGGAAGTTCCATTCCTTTTGAAATCCTTCATGTTTTGCCATTGAGAAGCCCGACTTCTCGAGCACTTACGTGATGTCATTCCCCATAGCAAGATGATGATATTCCAACGTGTGTTCTTATTCAACCAGGGATAAGGATCATAGAGAGGCAATACATAATTATCTCCGGATTTGAAGGTAAGATACAGGATGCGGTTTTACTTTTTTTAAAAGATCATATCATGAACTAGATACAGTGGATCAATAGAACATTCTCATGAGGGAGGACCTTGCTGTCTTCTGGTGTCCTAACCAGTGCTGCATATGGACCCCGATGGCGTCCAAGTACAGGCTGCTCCTCCCATGAAATCCCACCACCTTTCCTTCTGTCGTAGTTGAAGTGAAAAAGGTACCCAGTTCTTCTCCAAATGGACCGAATCTCCCTCGACTCGTGTGAAATGTCAGCGACCTTATGAACTGAGGCTGAGGCCGCTCATCTTTGCTGATGGGGCCATAATAGCCAGAGATGCATATTAGGACTTCATTTGGATGCTCCAGCTTGATCTGAGGATAGAAAATTAGCTAAAGTTCAGTGTCTCGGGGGAAATAGTAGATTAGCAGGAGTAATTTGTCTTCCAAAGTGAGATGTGTATTTGGATTACCCGATGCGTGGTGAGTCCTCCGTTGCCTCCATGTTTGACTGACCAAACAGATTGTCCATTTCTATCATACTCTATCTGTATGGAGCAGATAGCTTCGGTTCTGGTCAGAATTATCTGTCTGATCCCGGAAAAAACACCATCATCCCATGGTCGCCCGTATTCCCCTCCCCAGGGGCCCGGTCCGCATGGAGCTGGCTCTTTGATAATGCCGCAAGCAACCTGGGACATCCAACAGACAATAAACTTAATGATCCCTTGGGCTATTGGCGAGTTCCTTTCAGTAGGCTCAATGTTTGTCCCGATTCAATCGGAAGAAAAGATGAGGATGCTATGTAAGGTGGGCTCGTCGTATATCCCCCTTGGTGTAGGCATGCGTCTGAGTGTTGGTACAGCTAAAGTATCTACAACTAAGGTCAGCAGCTTCACAGTCACCCATCTACCCGACCAGCTCAGGCTCGAACATTTTTAGGTTACCATGAGCATTCTATTGACACATGTGCCTTAGGATTCAGCCAATTGGATGGATGCAATTATAAAGCAAAGAACAGTACCTCTTCTGCCGGCCTTTGCTTTACGTGAACCAATTTATTCGACCATTGAGGATACCCCACTTCAGCCAGATCTGCTTCGGTCTTGTAATTCTTGTTCGCCGGAGGAAGAGCGGCCATCGGTACTTTCCCTTCGATCATATGGATGCCGATAGCATCTATAAACAAGCCGCTTCTACCGTGAAAGCCCACGATCTTCCCTTCTTTTGACTTTGAAGTGAAAGAAGGTCCCTGCTCTTCTCCGAAAGGTCCGTGCTTTCCTCTGTTGGTGTGGAAGGTGATTGATCTAATGATACTTGGTCCCATGTACATTAGAGGCCCGCAGGTGCCCGTTATGTGGGTTAAAACTTCGTCCGGGTAGTCGAATACTATCTGTGAAAAGTACAGACAACAAGAAAGGAAGGATGAAAAATGCAAGTATAATCTCATTATTTTCTTGAAATGTAGCTTAGTACTAAACCGGACGTTGTTGTTTGACCTTATTGCTTCTGTATCCTCCTGTTCCGCCACGCTTGCTTCCCCACAGCGCCTCCCCGTTCCAATCATATAGAACCTTTATCGATACAATAGCAACATTCCGAGATAGATTGATCTGTCTGATGCCGGTGTAGATTCCATCATCGTATGCAGACCCGCCGGAACCTCCCCATGGTCCAACCGTCAATAGCCCTTCAATTATCCGGGGCACATTTTGTACCTCGGGCATCTGCAAAAGACTCGAAGTCTAGTGATTTGTCCCTCCACCTACTTTACCGGAAGGATGCACAGGCTAGATTAAGTGAAAGAGCTTACCTTCTCGTCGGCTTCGTCGTCGCTGGACGACTCATGGGAACTAGAACTTTGTCTCGAGAATTTGGTCGGGAAACAATTACCTTGAACTTCCTTCTGCCTCACGGCAAGCACTATGTCGAAATTCTGCCCGATACTCCCTTGTACGACCGAGTAGCCAACCTTGTTGTTCCCGTTACCGACACCGGTTTGAGTATGAACCAGAGTTCCAGAAGACTTTTCTTTCTGATACGGCTTCAGATAAACCCCAATTGCATCCAGGTACCAGCCGGCCTTGCCATGAAACCCAACGATCTTGCTGCTGGTCGCCGGGAAAGAGAAATAGGTCCCCTGTTCTACACCATATGGTCCGTAAGTCTTCCGATTGCTCACAAAGGTGAGCGAGCGAACAAGAACAGGTCCCCATTCATTGAGTTTCCCATAATGTCCATGAACAGAGGTTAGGAACTCATCCGGGTAATCAAGCTTGACCTGCAAACAATTAGTAAGGCCACGCGGCTTAGTGAGTTAAACCGGGATGATCCAGTAAAGAATGATTTACATAGGAAAAAACACGGTGATGCCTCTGTTGTGGAACAGCAAAGTTTCAAATTGCTACTGTCATAGCTACAAATAATCAGCACTAAAGTCCTTCATGATCAAGATTCAAATCAAGACAGTTAGAGATTACCGACCCTGTCCACTTTGCAACCTCCGTTTCCACCGTGTTTTTCTGTCCAAATCGAGTTCCCTTTCATGTCGTACTCGGACTGGATAGAGTCGATGCCGGACCCATGAGCTATCACCAGCTGCCTCACCGTTGAATAGACTCCATCGTCCCATCGGAACCCATCTTGACCGCCCCACGGCCCGACTGATGCAGTCTTCTTCCCGCTCCCCTCCAAGCTCTATAGAGTGAGCAAAAAAATAAAAGACACACCGAGTCATGATTGCCAACGGTAGAATTTTGAATTATGTGCCTGTGAAATATCGATCTATACAAGTTCTTACCATTCTAGTTGCGATGGGATCGGAGAGCCGAGGAAGGTGCTGGCGAACTGCGAAGATGGGAGTTCTCCGATGTTGCACGCGGTCGTGGTGATGTGCGGGGTCTGAATTTCATGAGCTTAAAAAGGCGATTTAGTCTGTGCCCTTCTGTTATAAAATGGTTTTAAGAACCGTGTGGAAGAAGCTTATTCGCTTTCCACTATGGAGGGAAAGGATTGAATAAGAAGAGAACCAGATGCCAGTTATTGCCAGGATGAAGGTTCTCCATTGAAGTTCTTCGCTTTTGGGAGGGAAAAAGTTGCTTGAATCTTTTCTCTCTTCACGGTCTTTGCTCATGGACCGCTCATTTTTGTGCCATCAGATTGGACTACATTCCCATCACTGAACGCAAGCACTTTGCTTTAGAGCCTCTTGTTTTCGAGTGCCGAGGCATTGTTCCATGGCAGACTATGACACATTGTGCGTCGCCTAGATACAAAAGCCATGACAGAAGACAAATGTATTCGCAACCAAACACCATCATATGCCGATAAAATATTTGCCTCTTTCTTTTGTCGCAGAGTATCGATCTCACACAACTTTCATCTGGAGATGGTGATATTGTGCTCTGAGATCCCTTCTCCTTTGACTCAACTTTGCATACATGACTCTGGATGCAGTTCGTTGTGCTCTGTTTGCTTAAGCATATCAACCTTTAAATCAAGGACGAAAGATTTACCAATCTATTCCCACTCAAGAGATGGTATCCTGACTCGGGTTCATTTAAAGTCGAACTCGTCAATTAAGTACTCATTCTCAATGCGAGCGCTAAGCAAAACTTATCCTCGAACATGAAATGATTAGTAGAAGGAATCGACAGCGAAGCACTGAGAAATAGAAGATAGAGAAGGGAAAATCCGATTCGTAAGCTGCTCTCATCTTGCTGATGGTGGTGATCAGTTCTGTCTCTCGCCTTCTGATTATGATATATTGCAGATAGACTTGTACTTGGCCTTTCCTGGTTTGAGTTCAGTTTCGCTTAAACATGGCAAGTTCCCAGAGAGAGCACCATCAAGCCTTCAGTTGACCGGCAGACAATCTATAGATCAAGGCACGAAAGATGGAAAACTTTGACACATTTGATACCGCGATTCCTTGATGATAAGGAGATCAACTTGTCTAGGACAATTTTCTCCCCTGGTCATTTCCTTTTGTGCGCAATTTCGAATATCTCCGCCGGCTACAGCTCCGCGGCGATGGTCCCAAACTGGGGCTACAAGGGCTCCTTTAATTCAAGTCATGATCATTGACCCAAAGGATCAAGCAAACCTTCATCGGACCTGTCGAATAGGTGGATCGTGTCAAGTTTTGACTGATTGAAAATGATTTCGAATTGACCCATAATGATCTATTTCTATAAAATACAATTGTAGCAATTCATGCTCAACTTAATCTGAACCTGATCCTAAGCCGATCCACGACCTGTCCAACCTGGGCTCTAATTCTTAGAAATTTTTCTTAACCGTTAAAATTAGGCATTTTTTGGTCGGATCACATCTTAATTATTAACGTTGGATGATTGAGAAGAGTTCTTTTTTTTTTATTCATTTTTTATCACTGTTTTCTTTTCTTTATTTCCACGTTCGGTCTTCTTCTTCCCCATGACATCGAGGCTGAGGAAACGAGAGAACGAACGCAAATGCCTACAAGGAAGGACTTTCGAACCAGCTGCCATGTTGCTGCCGAGCATCACCGTCACGCCTCCAACAGTCGGCGACACCAACCCCCTTGCCCGCTTAACTCATCTAACACCTCTTTATCTATCTCTCTGCGCTATGGAGATCATGACCTCCCGATATGGGGTCGCTCGCCAAGCACGACCCGAGATCTATGGTCGCCCGAAGCCAGGCCTCTGTAGCCGCGAATGGTGGGGCACAACGCCTTCTTATCCTACCATTTCAGATCCCCAAAGAGAAAGGACCCATGGGCATGAACGTTTCAACCCCTGTTGCTACCCCCCAAAGATGGTCAGGTCTACGGTCACACAAGGTCCACCGCCTCCATGGCTGCGGCGATGGGACTGCGGATTACAATTTGTGTCGCGGCCCTAGTGAGTGTGAGTATGCATGGTTCGATCCCGCTTTATCCAACCGAGAGTGCCAATAGGCAACTGCTAAAAAATGAGCCAAAATGGGTTCTCTAAAATATCCAAGAGGACCCAGTTTGATGACACTTTCACTTCTTAAAATCACCTTCACCTGACCCTTTAAATGTTTAAAGACTCCATGTACAATCTAATACTAAAAACGAGTCAAAAAATGGATCCACGAAGCGTGTATGACACCTCTAGTCATGTGTACATGAGAGAAACTCACTCTCACCTCTAATCAATCATGCCCAAGTCTGTGGCCAGAGACTAAAACGGTCTAAGTTGCCGACACGCTTGATGGATATACATCAGACGTCGGAAAACCTGCCATCGGAATGCAATGCTTCTGTGGCCAAGTCCTTCGGTGATGTTACCAACATCTTTGGACGGTAAAAGGATGGGACCACTAATACAAACCAAGTGTTTTTTCCCTCAATTCGATCCGGCAACCAACACTTTGAACTCTGCACAAAAGATACTTCCAGCAACAACAATCAAGAAACCGCCTACTGAAATTCCGCACAACAAAGCATGCAACCAAACCTTAGCTCATTCCAAGACATAGCAATATCACAGGCGCCAACTGATGGCATTACATCAACCATATAACAAGCAAGTAGCTTTTTCTCCCACTAGTAACGTCGGAAGACGATATCCAAGGGAGCTAGAAGTACACACCAAGCATAAAGATTGCACAGTACCCAACAATTAAGCTGGTTATTTATTTCAAAGGAGCGCTAAATTCACAGTCAAGCGGCAGCTGCATCAGTTGCATGTTTGGTGATCAATTTCTGCAATTCGTCTTTGTCTGCGCCCACAACCTTGTCCACGACCTGGCCTTCTTTAAAGAGTAAAAAAGTTGGCATTGCCTCCACTTCAAACTCCACACTAACAGACTGCGGACAAAAAAACAGTGGCAATAACTAGCCATGCTGCTTGCAGTAAAACCTAAAGCCAGAAAAGATCTGGGCACACGCTTACCTGCAATTCATCCACATCCACCTTCAGGAACAGAGCATTGGGCATCTTCTTGGCCAACTCAGCAAAGAATGGGGCCATGAGACGGCATGGCCCACACCATGAAGCAGTAAAATCCACCACCACCTAGCAAAGATCTTTTCTTTCAGCGAACACTGGCAGCAGTCACATAGGAATGCAAGGCGAAGTGTAATGTCGGCCAGTTTGAAGAATTGGGCCTAGTGAAAGTCGCCATAATTTGAAGAAGTTTTCTAACAAACAGCCTTATAGGCGCACAGAAAAAACTCTTTTCAAGGTCACTGGCATGAAAAGGGCGAGATCGACTTTAGCAAGAACAGAACAATCAGAAGGTATGCTATTCATCAAATGAGTTGTTTTGAGAGAAGAAGAGCATGGAACTAATTCTAGAGCTACGGATACAGATGGAACTCATACGAATTTGGCTCTGGAATTGCAGAAACCTCTTCGCAACAAATTGCAGAGAGAACTTTCGCTAAGGGCCTCATCCATCTTAGAGCACCGATTCTTTAACTACTTAAGGGAAACTGAAAGTCAATGCAAGCCCAGGTACAGGTGTTCACATAGACCTCCTGTGCACATACTTAAGGGAAACCGAAAGTCATTTGCTTTCTACTTTGCAAATGTCTCCTGCGCATATGCAAAGGCTTTGAAAGCCCCCGGAGCAAATCCTAATAAAAGCCGAAAAAACCCTCATCTCCATACACTTCTGTCCAAACGAAGAGCAACCCACAACAAGAGAAAACAGCCATCAGCAAGCCCTTTTCCTCAGGATAATGAAAAAGCGACATCACCACCACTACCGTCCACATAGCCTAACCGGCACAAAGGGGGCCGAAAAAAACAACAAGAACAAGACAAACCATAACGCACGCAAACTGAGCTACCGCGCAGTAACCCGCGTGCAAAAAACTCGTGCTTGTAAAAGCGAGGCGGGGAAAAGAGATGGGCATCGTCTCGGCAAAATCATCGCTTTTCCCCACCGTCCACCCACCCGAGAGGCTAACGAGCTACGCTGGCACCAAACCCCACCGCCGCCGCATTTACCGGAAACCCATCAAACGCGAGACGTAACAGTACCCCCGATCCGCGCCGCGCAAGGAGAGATCTCGATGATCCTCACAAGCGATCGGACGGGAACCAGATCCGCGCGCGCAAGAAGCGGAGAAAGAGAAAGGAGACGGAAAAACAGGAGAATCGCAGAGAGGAAGGGGAGCGGGGGCGGAGGGAATCGACGGCGATACCAATTTCTTGGAGCTGGTCCCCTTCTGCAGCTGCTCCTTCCACGTCTCCACGGTGTGGCAGCCGACCACATGCCCTTCCTCCGCCATTCTCTCTCTCTCTCTCTCTCTCTCTCTCTCTCTCTCTCTCTACTTCTCTCTCTCTCGAATAAAAAATGTGTCGCACATCATTTAGCCTCGGCGGATCCCGTATTTATAGCCGAACGATTCGGCTCAATTACCAAAACGCACCTTCCTCGGCGCGCTATTTGCTTGCATGCCACCACACTCTGCGTTTATTCGTTGGGCCGGGCCGGGTCGGGTCGAAAATGATCGGGCCCGAACTGACCCATCTAACCTGTGTTGACACAATTTTATGTAACGTAAATTCAGTAACTCATGCCCTACCCAACACATATCCGGCTCAATCTATATTGCGAATACACTTTCATATAGGATTGAGTCTAGAAAAATTAGTACTTCAAACGAGGCGAAAGCGCGGAGCGAACGAATGCGAGAGAGAGTGAAAATAGAGTTATAAAGATGGATTGAGTTTAAATAAGTTATTGACTCATCTGATATCCAAATCATTTTGATATTTACCGTTCTAAGCTCATTTATAACTTGTTTACTTAATATAATTAACACATATAACAACTCGGATAACCAAATACAAACTAAAAAATTAATTTATGGCCCATTTTAATAGCTCTACTCTAAATCCAAAAACAACACTCCATCTTACGAAAGATCCCCAGCTAATCTTTCTGCCATATCTTTTCTCCTCCCGCTTGATTTTTACCCCAGATCTGCTCACACTTCAAATTTTGCCCCCAATTTACAAAAAGAAAATCGCTAAAATTGACCTAACATTAATCGAGAGAAGGCCAAGATTCGACCGGTGATTTGTATAAACGTCTAATAAAAACGGCGACAAAATTGATGTGACCAACATCTACCAGACAACAGACCAAAAAAAAAAGACACCTACCAAACGCAGCTGAGAGCGATTTGAAATGAGGACCAAAATCAAAATTCGGGGTGGAACCAAAAAATTGGAAGCTTAGAATGGAGATATTCCACGTGGCTTTTCGGGTAGTTTAGGATTGAAAATGTTTTCAACACGGCAAGTCCAAGTCAATTGCATCTATCTAACCTTATTAAACAGGATTTGGTGATGTGAAGTGGAAGTCTCCTCGGCTATAACATAACATGCCATAGGGGCGACCATGACAATGTGTTGGATTTGAATGGTCAATTAGATCACAAGAGGAAATTTATTTGTTGTCACATAGACTTAGGAATAAAAATATTCCTCTAGAAACATGTAGAGACAAAGTTGCACCCATTGATTAAAATTTTCATTTCTCGTCTCGCTCGCATTCAGTGAAGTTTTTTCTCATATCTTGTTTAAATCACGAGATTTTTTTTATGATCAAATTTTAAATCATGAGATTAATGAGTTACGTTATAGGCACGAGATTTATGCACTTCATAACATTTTAGGTTCCAATCTTTTTTTAAATGAAACATCCGTCTTTAGTATACTGAATTTGGCGTTGAAAACAAGATCAATTTTAATCCTTCGGGGTGAGATGATGTATCATTGCCTATGAGGTTAAGATCCGCATGCTTTACTAGATTGGAATGCACAATAGGCACAACCGACTATATATGAGTAGAACTTATCATTGGGCAAGTCTGGGCCTGATCAGACCGGACTAGGCTTCAATGTTAAGATTTGGAATTGTTTACAAATTTGGTTGAATTGGGCTTGGCTTAGGCCTAATTGGGTCAAAACGAGCTTCTCACTATTTTTCCTAGCAAAGCTCATCTAAATTGTCCATAATAAGGATAATCGGTTTCAAAGTAGGTTGGTTTTTACTTGGAAATTTGAGAACCGGACTAGACATGACCAGTTACCGGGAATCAACCGTGTCAACGTGAGAACCGGTTGGTTAGACCGGGAAAGGCTATGCCTTTTTTTTTTTTCCTTTCTAATACATTCATAGATTCTTTTGACCATGGCAACACTTGCACGAAGAATTGCCGCATCAGTTACATCTCTTTGCTCTCACTTCCTTCTCCTCCAAACCCAACAATCCTAACCCTCGCAAGCCCTTTGATCCAGACGACAACGCCAGCCCTAGCCTAGATACTCCTTCCGAGGTTTAATTCAACCCCTAGAAGAAGAGATTTGCCGGTGCAAGCAAAAACAAAAAGGAAAGATAAATAAATAAAAAAAAAACCAAGAAATTTACCTGATTTTTGTGTGCAAAGAAGAGGGGCTTCCTACGGCAATGGATGAGGGAGATGAGTGAGGGAGACGATCGCACGAACTGATGAGAGAATTGATAGCAGCCACCACTCTGAGAGTATGCTGAGGAAGATGAAGAACTAAAACACGAATCACTATCTACTCACTTGCGTCCTAAATATTCTATCAGGACAATCAGCTCTGCTGATCTTGTTCCGTTTGTCCAGTTTCGACCGCTTCCAAATTTTGAGAACTGGGAACTGACCGATTCGGTCCGGTCCAATTCAGTTCCTAGGTTCGATCAAGACCGGTCCTCACCCCTAGTCTCCGATCCCTTGTTCCATAGAGCTCTCAAACGGCTTTTTTTTTTTTTTTTTACTTTTGGGTCGAACTCTCGAATGGGTCCAAGTTTAGTTGAGAGCGGCGGTGGTGGACGATGCAAGTTTCTCTCAGAAGGCCTCGGTCGAGCCGAGCCATGGGCTCATGCTCCGTCGCGAAGTCCGGCTACATAGGCGGCACGGCGAGGTCTCCTCTCCCTAGCCAAGTGCACCAAGGATAGTGTAGCCAACCTCACGGTCCACACAAAATCTCTTGTCCATGACATGGCCCATTGCAGTCCACGCAACACAGTTTTCGGCCACAACAGTACCCGCCGTGAAGCTCAACAATGGCCGCGCGCTCTCTCTCTCTCTCTCTCTCTCCACAGCTAAATGCAGCTCTCTCTTTCTCTCTCTAAAGCAAAACCCATCAACAATGGTCTTCCCTCTTCACTGCCCTCCGCTCTCTCCTCCTCCTCCCAAGACCTCCTTCGCCGCCGCCGCCGCCTCCTCCCCGAACCGCCCCTGTACCCGTCTCACCTCCCTGGCTCCGCCTCCCAACCACCGGCAGCGCCGGCGGAAGCCGGGCTCCCTCCAGTGCAGGGCCTCCTCATCCTCCTCCCCGGAGCACCGCCGCGCCGGCCCCGCGCCCTCCTCCGACGCCGCCGAGCTGCCGCTCTTCCCCCTCCCGCTCGTCCTCTTCCCCGGCGCCGTCCTCCCCCTCCAGATCTTCGAGTTCCGCTACCGGGTGATGATGCACACGCTCCTCCAGACCGACCTCCGCTTCGGGGTCGTGTACGCCGACGCCGCCTCCGGCACGGCGGACGTCGGGTGCGTCGGCGAGGTCGTCAAGCACGAGCGCCTCGCCGACGACCGGTTCTTCCTCATCTGCAAGGGGCAGGAGCGGTTCCGGGTCACCGGCGTCGTCCGCACGAAGCCCTACCTGGTGGCGCGGGTCGATTGGCTCGAGGACAGGCCGTCCAGCGACGGAGGCGACGACGTCGAGTCGCTGGCGGGCGAAGTGGAGGCGTACATGAAGGACGTGATCAGGCTGTCGAATCGGTTGAATGGGAAGGGAGAGAACGAAGCGCAGGACCTTAGGAAGAATCAGTTCCCAACGCCCTTCTCGTTCTTCGTCGGAAGCACGTTCGAGGGCGCGCCACGGGAGCAGCAGGCGTTGCTTGAATTGGAGGACACGGCGGCGAGGCTGAGGAGGGAGAAGGAGACGCTGAGGAACACGCTCAACTACTTGACCGCCGCCTCTGCGGTGAAGGATGTGTTCCCTTCGTCGTGATCGATTCCAGAGGTTGGTTCTGGTTTAGCTTTACAAGTGTCATACGTTCTCTCTTTTGTTGGAAACTATTGGTGGATTGTTCAATGCAATATGTTGATTGGGTAGCAATGGAATTTGCTCTTGTTGCTCTGCTTGTAGAATTCGGATTGAATGCAGAATTGAAGCACGATCCTTGAATTGGAAGACATGTTTGATCATGTTGATGTTGGGCATGGTTTCCATTGGCACGTTGAATGTTTAGGAAAGAAGTGCAGTTTCATGCCCAGCAAAACATGGTTAATTCTTGCTATCCATTAGATTGGCTCACTAAAATTGGGATATTAGCAATGTCCCCGTCATGTAATTTTCGTCGAGCTAGAAAGGATTTGTTAGTTTGAATCGAAAATGTAATGTTTCTTGTAAAAAAAAATGTAAAGAAACAAACGAACCTTCTCAGTCGCTACTGGCTCATACTCATCTTCCATCTAGCCACGAAAGAAAAGAGGGACTTGGTCACTTGATCTTCCTCTTAGTCGTGCGAAATGAACTACATCTGCTGCCTATCAACAATGAATGGGGTCTTTTTCGAATCATATAAGACGAGCTTATTCTTCTATGGCGCTCTGGGACTGCTTATTTGCTGTTTCCTGTCGCGAGCAAGCATATTTTGTGATCCACCTGCATTACCCCGTCTTCTCAGATGTTTGAAATGCATTGTTAACTGTTTGTCAAAACTGATGGTTCAAAGCTAAACCTATGAAGAGAATGCTAGTTGCTATAGATGGATGCTAGGCCTCGTACTTGGCTTGCTTATCAAATAGCTCAGCAGATCAATTAGGGGCCTAAGTTGGCTTTCTGAGCATATTTCATCCATAAGTAGGGGGTGATTTATATGCTTTCCATCCACTGAAAAATTTGTTTGCAGAAGGGCCTGTGAAATTGTCTTTTACTCTGGGTTAAATGATAGGGTAGACTATGAAAATGATTCCTCATCTGAGGTTGGCAAAATGAAAATATCCTGACTTAGGCGGTGCTAGTATTCAGAAGCACAGTTTATTCTATCGATCTTTGCTGACTCTTTCCAAACTTTTCAGCATAACTTCGCGAGGAGATTGTGGTGGGATTCTGGCAATGTTGTATCGATCATCGTTGTCACCATCAGACAGTTTGTCTACGATCAAACTCCTTGTTCAAAGTAAGGGATGGGGATCCAAGGAAACCGACCGTCCTTTGTTCGGTAGTCCTACTCTGGACCAACAAAATAAGCACAAGTGGAAGCTCAAGTTCAGAGAAGTGCAGGCCATTTAAGCAAGTCATAGAGCTTCTCCGATCTCAAGGGGGTTCTTAAGTGGCGGCAGATCACCGTTCTGAATCCGGATTATTGCTGCTAATGAGTAACATCATCAAACATGATCTGTGTATGGCGAGAGCTCCCTGTGTACATGTTTCTGTTCTGCATCATAGTTGAATTCTTCGAAGAGCTGAACTTTGCCGTGCCGAGGTGATTAAATCTGTTTATCTTCGGTTGTCAGCATACACATTCATCGGCCACCCTGCGGATCCACTGTTTCTGCCAGCCATAATATGATCTCTTCATGGTTACTAGCCTCAAGTTCATCACGTGATTAGGCGTTTTCTGGATTTTCTTAATTTGATTGCGTTACTTGTGCATCCCTTCGAAAGAACTGACAGCTTCTTGTTTTGGTAACCAAGCGAGAGAAAAAAACAGCTACTTTTTGGGTACCCGTAAAAGTGAGTCCTAAGGATCAACAAAAAATAACCAAAAAGGCTGTTTGAATTTTTCACCACATATATATCTTTATTTATATATGTTACTATTTCTTAAACATTTAAAACAATTTTTATATTTCAATTGTGAAAAAAAGGTGGGATTTGCTTCCAAACAAAAGTAATCAAGAATTATGAGAAGTATTATGGTCATTCCTAATGTTGAAAACTTAAATATGTTAAGAAAATTCGAGGGTGCTTGTCGCGAAAATAAAACCCCTTTTTCATACCCCAAAATCTAAATATAACGACAAATCTGTTTGGTCCGGCTCGGTTTTAGTTACGAGTTGTTAACTTTCCCGTCAAAGATCCGTTTTACCAAGAATAAAGGACTACAAAAATAAGATTTTCAATAATTTCAAGAGATCCTAGTTTTTTTTTATTTTAAGTGTATGGTACTAGGGCAAAATTAAATATCAAATGTAAAAGGGAAAAGAGCACTTCAAACGGAGAAAGGAATGAGAATAGGAAGAAAGAAATTGAAATACCATGTTTGGAAGGGCTTAGAAATAAATTAGGTGAAGATTTTGCGGATGCAAAATGGGCACTTGGGTCCCCACCATTTTTTGTTCACCCCATAATTAATATGATAAACAAAGTTTAGTCTCACTGATGTCTTTGGGCCATTACTCAAAACATTTATCGTTGATTAAGAAACCAAGGAATTACTGGGCTAATTATTAATTTCCAAAAAATAACCTCTTGCTGCAAAAAAATTTACGCCTCCTTTCCTTGTCTTCTTCGCACGCACGGCAGTACACAGTCCGTAACAATTAAAGCAGACATTCTAAAAATTCATTGAATGGGGCGAGATTATTTATTTAAAACATCTCTTATTCGCAGGCACAAAAAGGACATTTAACATATAAATATATTTTTTCCCCTCAATTTCTTTCTCTTTTCCGAACAAATCAATTGAACGGCTCATCGTCGATATTTGCTTTTCCAAACAACATCGAGGAGAGTTTTTCCTTCACATACGTTTTCTTCACCGCTATTTGCTTTCGAATGAAATATAAAAGTTATACCAGTTAAGTGTAAAAATATTTGTTGGCTAAATCATTGTGTTGTTTATTCATGTTGAAGAGCATGATATAATTCTTCGATGGGTGCAAAATTCTTGTTTTTTTTAAAAGAGGTTTCAGAACGATATGAAAAGTTCCCTATAGGAACTGGCTGTTCCGGCTCTCATATCGGGAAACCCAACAGCCGGTTCTACCTAGAACCGGCCTTGAACCGGTCGGTCCAAGTAGATTTGATTCGGTTCCCGAATTGAACCGGACCGAATCGATCCCGGTGCTGACCCCTACGGAAAACCCGCCTAAATCGCGAACCCCCCCGTCTCTCTCTCTCTCTCTCTCTCTATCTCTATCTCTCCGATCCTCCTCCCCTCCGCTTCAGCCTTCTTCTTCAGACAATGGCGTCTCTGGTTCAGCCGACGCCACCACCTTCCTTCCGTCGCCGCCGCATCATCCCCTCTACCGCCGCCCCCTCGCTTTTCTTCGGCCACTCCCTTCCCCTCAGGTACTCCCTCTCTCATCTCCCCTCCCCTTCTCCCTTCGCTCCCCTTCCAACTCTCTCGCTCTTCCGTCGGGGGCAAAACGCCGTTCCCGTGATTCGACCTTCGCGCCGCGCAGGTGCAGCCGGCGGTCGGAGGGGAGCGGGCGCGGTCTCTCGCGTTCCGCCGGGTACTGCTCGATCGAGTGCAGCAGGGCCGCTCGGGCGAAGGAATCGCCGCCGTCCCCGACCCCGGCCTCGCTGGCGCGGGAGCCTCACAAGTACTTCGACCGGGCGGTCGTCACCGTGCGGTCCGGGGACGGGGGTCACGGCGCGGTCCTCGGCATGCCCGGCCAGGACAGGGCCTCCGGCAAGCAGCGCGAGAAGGAGAGGACGACGAGGAGGCGCGGCTCGTTGAAGAGGGACTTCGATGGCTCGCTCGTGCTCCCCGTGGGCGGACACGGGGGCGACGTGGTGGTCTACGCGGACGAAGCCAGGGATTCGCTGCTGGAGTTTCACGGGAGGAGCCGGTACAACGCGAAGCGCGGCGGGAATGTGGACGCGATGGGTGTTTTGACGTCTCAATTGCACAATGGATTCGCTGCTCCTGCTCTGCGCATTCCCGTGCCTGTAGGTTGGTGGAATTGTTGATTTAGTTTTAATGGAGGATTACGTCTGGCCTCTTGAAGCAGATATTACTACTGTACCATCTCGAACTAACAAGTTTCTTGTCCTTTTGGTCTACTCCTGCGATCGTTCGTACCCCAGGAACAGTTGTCAAACGTAAGCGAGGGAAGTTGTTGGCTGATTTGGCAAATCCAGGGGATGAAGTTCTTGTCGCAAGAGGTGGACAAGGGGGGGTGAGTTGATTCACTTTAATAAAACTGGATATGTCAATTGGTGGTCAAAAGCATTTGTGTGTTTCTTTCTATAATGCTATGTCATGTTGCTGTTAAGTTATTGCTTTTTTCTCCATTCTTAACGTGGTTTACAATTTCATTTTCCCAAATGCAAAATGAATTGCGGCTGCCGACAGCTGTAAGATAGGGATCTACGCAATTCTAAAGGTCGCAAAATGTTAGTGCGTCGTGAATTTACCTCTAGTTTTGTTAGTTGCATGCCCATAATATAAGCAGGAACTCTGTGGAGCTTTCTATAAAGCTGATATCTTTGTAAGTCGGCTTCTTACATTAGTTGGTATTTTGGCAGATTAGCCTGTTAGAAATTCCTGAAAATAGAAGGAAGAAATTGATGACACTTACGACCAATGTCATGAGAGATGACAGTGATAAGGTATAAAAGATGCCTCTCCATCCTCAAGATTGACTGCTGATAACCATCTTGCATTAATTATATTCGAGATTCACATGAACTTATTCCTGGCATTGATTCTGTCTGATATTTTCTGATGGAGGCTGGTCTTTGAGTAGCACCAGCGTTCATTTTTTCGAATTTTTTTGTTCGAGTTACTTTGACATAAGTTTATATATTATGGAATCTTTAGGCTGACTACGGCTTATCTCCATGAGCTGAACCCTTTCTTACCCTGCCATTGAGTTGCATTTGGTTTGGTAGACGGGTGCCTTGACATGGAATTGCATTTACTTGGAGTTAATACTGGATTTCCATGACACTCCTTTTGTATCTTGTGCATAATTAACCGTGAAATATTCATGCTACTGAAGCTTGAAGCACACTGAAAATATATGAGCTTAGGCTTGCTACCATATGCCATAGATCTGCGTTAATGTCACCTGAAATCATCAAGTGTTGACATCGTATCAGTTAATTAAATTTCTTCCAATAGATTTCACCTAATCGTAGTCTTTCTCCAATGCATCTCATGAACTTTTGCAGAAATTTGATTTTGTTTTTTGACTTTCATGTGATTCTGCTGGCAAGTCATATCGTTTTCTTCGTCCACATTATTTGTTTCTTTATGTCCTACTTTATCTTTTTTATCTAATTTCAGGTTCTAGTTCTTGGTCAGCCCGGGGAAGAGGTTAGTTTGGAGTTGATTCTACGTGTTGTAGCAGATGTTGGTTTGGTGGTGAGTTTTACTGTTCCATTAGGCAGAGCTTAACAAAAACAAATTAAACTAGTAGTGAAATCATGATTTCATCTTTCATGTTGGTGTTAGCCTTTTAGTTGTACTCTGAAGCAGTTATTTGTATATTTTTTCTTCATGCAGCCCCACCTAGCCCGGGCTACGCATCCCCTCCTAGACCTAGGCCTCCACATAATTTCCTTGGAACTGAGCCCTGCATCCATTATGGTCATTGTTCGAGAGATGGGATTAAAAAATCCTACCTCCCGCATACCCTAAGGGATGTGTAACCACTAGGCTTGTAGCCTAGTGGCTGAAGCACTGATCTGTAGACTTGAACTTGAGAACCGCAGTAATGGAAAACCCTTTTCACCTGCTGTTTCCACTTATTTACGTTTTCATCTGTAGTTCATATGGTTTGGTTGCTTTTACCAGGTTCAATTAGAGACTTAGGTGGAAATTGGTCTTATAGCTTTCAATCTTCAAATCATGGATTTGCAGTTGGTACAAGATACCTGAGCGACAATGTTGAATGTGTAACTTTGGATTATTACCTTCTTTTTTTTTGCATGAATCTATTATAGAAGCCTGGGTTTCTACTATACTTCAAGCAGCTACATTTGACTTAGTAATTGTGCGGATAAATAATTTGAATGACTATGAGTTGCGGCCATCAATGTGTATTTGATGAACTCGTGGTTGAGTTGACTCAAATATAAGATAAATAGAGAAGAATGAAGAAAGGATTTGAGTTTGACCTTTCTCCTAGGTTAAACAGGGTAGGGAGGGGTTGGTGAGGCTAGAACCCAGTGTTAGTGGCTTGGAAAGGGTCTTTGACAACTGGGCCAACCCTAGATCATGAGAAAGAGCCTTCTGGTACATGTTTACCGGCCTTTGATCTTGATGTAGCTTGTATATGGAGTCTATATCAGATTTTGAATTGCTAAAAATTGTTTTGATTTTGTATAGGGTCTTCCGAATGCTGGCAAATCAACTCTCTTGGCAGCCGTAACGCATGCAAAACCTGATATTGCTGATTACCCATTCACAACTTTGATGCCAAACCTTGGGCGCCTCAATGGTGATCCCAATTTAGGGGCTGGGAAATATTCATCTGAAGCAACATTGGCAGATCTGCCTGGTCTGATAGAAGGGGCACACCTTGGGAAGGTAGTACTCTATCTTCTTCATATCATAATGCAGCTCACTCTGGCCATGAATTTGCTAAGTTTATCTTCTAAGTAGGGACTTGGTCGCAACTTCTTAAGGCATCTAAGGAGAACTCGGCTATTAGTCCATGTAGTTGATGCAGCAGCTGAGGACCCGGTGAATGACTACAGAACTGTGAAAGAGGTAGATCTGATTGAGCTTCTATTCCAATAAGACTTACCCATCCTGAAACTCATCAAGTCTCGTTTCTTTTAGCATCCATTCAAACTAAATCGAATGCTATGCACTGGGTTAGATTTTCATAGTTATTTACTCAAGATCAACTATCTTATTCGTTTTTTCAGTGTAAGAGCTACTCTTTAGGTCATTTATGCTATTAATTACTCCTCAGTCTTTTTAATGCCTTTTCCATGACATGTACATAGAACAAGCAGATTTCTTAGGACCCACCAATTGCCTAAGTGAATAGTTGTTCGGGGTAACCAATTCATGGATCATTTATGCAATGCATCCTTTTGCCTTTTCAGATGGTTCTGTAGAGAACTTGGTTTACCTTTAGAGACTCGTGTTCAGAGAGAAACCTGAGGTTTATAGATTCAAGAAGACAGTGTCTGTTGACAATGTTCACTCTTTTTGTTCATTATATGCTTCTTTACAGTTCATGCATCTTCCTCGTGTACTGTGTGAAGCATTTATTATGACATCAATGTTTCTTTAAGCAGCTTTTCTTTATTGTGGCCCAAATTCTCTTAACGACTACTTTGCAGGAATTGCGGATGTACAATCCTGACTACCTGGAACGACCATATATTGTGGTTTTAAATAAAATTGACCTTCCCAAGGTATGAGGTTTTTAGTTGTATGTCCTCCCTCAAATAATGTCCTTTCTTCCTTGTTTTTGGGATCTGCAATCTCTAGTTATACTCGGGTTTCTTATATTACAGGCTGGGGATAGAGTTTCACATTTGACGCAAAAGATACTAGAAATTGGTTCTCAAAGGAAGCCACCTGAGTCAGAAATGAGGTCTAGCTCTTCCGACAGTGAAAACAAGGAAAGTCTTTCTTCACATGTTTCTGATGTCAGAAGGGATAAAGAAATTGAGGACTATCCGGGCCCACTTGCTGTTGTAGCCGTCAGTGTCCTGTAAGACCAGTTCTCATTCTCATTTCTCTTCATTGAATTTATATGGTTTTGGGGGTTGTGGCTTCTCTTTGAGTGAGTCCTAGATCCTTAACTTTCTTTATCCTTCTGCACCAATTTAGTAATTCCCTTGCTTTTTGTCCATAGTTTTTTACCATGTACAAAGCATACATGCACTGTTCTAGATGGAGTCCTAAAATTTAACTAATGTAAACATGTGCATGTGCTCATGTACACGTTGTGTGCATGCATGTGCACACACGGAATTCTCATTCTATTGAAGAAAGAAACCTTGGTTTTAATGGAAATGCAGGTCATCATAGATTTCGTTTCATTGTAACTTGTTCAGCACAGACTGCAATAGAGTAGGCTGCAAATATTTAGTTAAATTTGGAACTTTTGCAATATTGTGGGTGGTTTCTTTCACTTTAGCTTTTGGTCAACCCCCTTTTTAATGATAATTATTTCATCTTGGACTTCCTTTCGAGCTCCTATCTGATGGTAACTTTTCGATTTATTAATTCTGCGACGACTATACCAAAAGTAGTTAACCTTTTACCGGATATGAGGTGGAAATTCTTATTGGGTACTGTTGTTCAGCCACCTGGGCTAAAATGTTCTTCTTTTTGGCTTGCTTGATTACCCTATCTCTCTTTGTGGATGTATTGTAAGTTTTTACCCCTTTCATATGAGTTATGCAATGATTCTGTATTCATATTCCCCTTCTGCTTCCCTTATATGATTATATTGAAGTAATGATTCACTGAATTTAGCAGTAGTCTACTGGTTCTCTACTGTATAAAACTAAAAAACTCTGCTTAGAAAGCTAGAGAAAGGAGGGGATGAAAATTGGGGTGGAAAATGAGAGAGATTCTAAAACTTGTGTGAGGGAGAGAGGGAAATTTGAAATTTTCTCCTCAAATTTTCTTTCCCCACCCGTTCTTTATGTTATGCTTGGAAGCATGAGGGAAGGGAATATGCAAAGAACATTTTCACATTAGTAAATCTTATCTCCTTTTCATTCTCACAAAAAACTTTAAGGCTCCGTTTGTTTTATGGAAAACGAACGATTTAGAAAGCATTTTCCTAAAAATGATCGCTTGTATCACTTGAAATAATTAGTGAATGAAAACCCACAAACATTTTCGTGAATGAGGATAATATTTTTCATTCATTCATTTTTGTAAGCGATACAAACAATCATTTTTAGAAAAATGTTTTCTAAATCATTCATTTTTCGCGAAACAAATGGAATCTAAATGCTATAAAATTTTCCACCCGATTTTCCCCCACCTCAACTTCCCAAATAAAGCCTTAGCTTCTCAAAGATAGTGTCAATCTATGCAAGTGAACGGGCATAGACGGAGGTCTGTTTGTACATAATTAAAAATGTGATTACTGAAACAGAGACATTTTTAAACTCGAGGCCCTTCTTGGATCGCAGATGTATTGTAGTCTCACAGCGCCCATGCTTTAATGCAGACACAATTATAGTGCAACCAAAGAGTACTCAATTTTCTTTTAATGAAAACAACGGAGTTATGATTCAATATTATTCTCTATGACAGACTTCTTCCTTCTCGGTCTCTCAGTTGGAGCATGTGTGACCGATTTTTTAGTACATCGATCAATTCGGATGCAGCTTCAGAATGTTTACCTGAGAAAAATGAAACTCTGCTTTATGTTTTCTTTAGAGGTGGATTTGCATTCTCATGTTGATGGTCACCGCAAAATAAACTTACCTTATTTTCGTCTTTGCTTTTGATTTGGATTTTTTAATTTTATGACATTCCCATGCTCGTGTCCCAAAATTTAATTTGCAAGGTATCACCTTTTCAATTCGTTAGAAAATTTTCTTCCAACAACTAATATTATTGTCCTTCTGTTGGCTGATGCAGCAAAGGCATCAGAATAAATGAGATGTTGGATGAGATAAGAGCGGCTTTAAGGAAGTGCAAGGAGCTCAATGAACCCTTGGAACTAGCTTCGAGATCATAATGGTAATGGGGTTGCTAAATCCTGGAGGTGTTTCTTTAACCATGTTTTGAGCTAGAATGCATTAAGGTGGTAGGCTTTTGTGGCCATCTGTACATGCAGACACGGGAAAATTGGGATAGCAACTACTGAGCCAGATATGGCTTGAAGAAAATCAGGTGCTTGCTGTCACCCTCTTGTGGTTCCTTGTATATATCTCCATATTTGTAAGTCGGAATGCGAGCAATATCTCCAATGTTCTTGTAGGCAATGAAGATCTGATTTTGTTGTGACATTATTGTTGTAATATGTCTAGTCATGTCTTATCCCTTCTGTTGAGGTTTTTTTTTTTTTGGTAAGACCCTTCTGTTGAGGTTAATAGCTGCATTTACCTAGATCATGATAAAGTTTTCAAAACAACAGACTGGCGTGTCTAGCTAAGCACGGCATTAGAGACATCCTTACCTAAATAAACTCAGAATTAGATTGTGAAATCTGGCACTTATAAGAGATCTCATGCATGGGGTTTGGCAAATATCACTGCATGCAGGAAACGGTTTCGTCCGTTGTCGTTTTGCTCGAGACGTGTCACGGGACAAATGAGACCGGTTGCGATCTCGAGGAGTTTTTCGTCAATCAACAGCAGCAGACGGTGGTTGAGTTATTTATTTCTCATCGCGTCGACAATACCGTCACCCTGACACAAAAGGTGGTAACTTCAGTTTCATCTTTTCTCTGACTTTTCTAGCGTCTAGCGTTCTCCTTTGATTGGATATTGGTTTTATCCCTGTGCAATTTATATGCGGCTCACTCTATAGTGTGTTCTTCAGTAACTTGAACTAGCTTTATCTTTATCTGGTGAGGCAAGTCGATTGTTGAGAAGGAGTGGGAGGGGAGATGTATCAAGTTCGGGTCTGCCTCTGCTTGTTTTTCTTTTTAATGAATTAATTACGCATGGACTGTGCAAAATAGGCAAATGCAATGAATTCGGCCTTTGTGGAATATGTTGTAATTAAACAATTATTATTCGATGTGAAAGGGATTTTCCTAGAAAGTCTCCCTCCATTTTGTGGGCCCCGCCTCGGAGGAACTGCGCGGACAGGACACCCCCCTTGAGGGAGGGGGCAAGAAACACTTAGGAAGTCCAGAGGTTTGTTTTCACGCACTTCCAAGTTCTACAAGCTTCCTGCTGGTCCTAGTCCTCCTTACGAAATTTTATGTGCGCCCCCACGTGAGAGTATAGGGGATCACAGCAAAAGTTTTGTCATAGGCATAATCTCTTCATTCTTTTTCTATTTTCTGGGAACCCCCGGATGGGCTTATCTTTTAACCGTCGTTTCTTCTGAGCACTCCCGCCCCCCGAAGATGAATGACGATTATCCAGTTCCCATCCCACGGGAAAAAAAAGGAAAAAGAAAGTGAAAATGAGCAAATTCGGAATTTTGCTTCTCTGTATTTGCCCAGCCTAGCCAGGTGTGCCCAACCCACATGAACTCCTTGACACGACCAATCCGTTCCTCATGCCAAGTATCTTCTGCCGTGTCACTGCGCAGACACGTTACAGTTGGTGCTAATCTGCTCCTCCCCCTTTGGTCCGTGGTCTTACTTGGCGACAGTACATAAATAGCGCTCGCCCTTCGAGCTGTGAGCTTTACTGCTAAGTCCCCCTCCAGTCTTTGTACTCCTGTGCAGTCCTTGTCTTGGGTGTAGTGGGGTCTGGGTGTTCTTTCTTTTTTTCGTTTTAGGGAGAGGGAGAGGATGTTGAAGGCTGGGGTGGGAGAGAAAAAGCAGGGCAGGAAGCCCGCCCAGGCGAGCTCGAGAAAGGGGTGCATGAGGGGCAAAGGTGGTCCCGAGAACGCTTCCTGCACCTACAAGGGGGTGCGGCAGAGGACGTGGGGCAAGTGGGTCGCCGAGATCCGGGAGCCCAACCATGGCGCCCGCCTCTGGCTCGGGACCTTCGACACGTCCCTCGACGCGGCGGTCTCCTACGATGCAGCTGCCCGGAAGCTGTACGGGTCGGAGGTGAAGCTGAACTTGCCCGAGCTGTACGCCGCCGCACCCACCACCAATCTGCAACCTCCTACCCTAGCTCCAGCTGTTACTACCCAAGCTGTTCACCCTGTGGGAAACCAAGCTCAAATCTTTCATAACTTGGCTCCTAATCCACCAATCGCACCCCCTGTTCCCGTGATCGCTCATGTGACGCCTAAACTTGAGAACGCCCTAGCCACGCCCATCTCTAATGATGGCTTTCAGGCTCACGGTAACGATCCAGTCGATCGGGTCCACGACAGCCTCAAATTCGGACAGGACATCGAGGAAAACGACCTGTGGGGGAACCCGAACGTGAACTTGCCGTTCTTGGACGAGTCGATATGGCAAGAGGCTGCGATGTCAGTGGACTTCCCTGTTTTGGACGATCCCGTCAACTTTGCAGGGAATTTCATGGATGGCAACGCCTGGGAGTCTTCTCTACCGTCTCCACGGTACGTGTGAAAAAAAAAAATGGCCTTTGGGTCGTCAACACATAGGTGTATAGTTATATATGTGTGCATATACTATTATGTGAAAAGTCTCTATAAGAACTTATAGGAAACATATATAGATATATAGAAGCATGCATGGTGATGGCCACGAAAAGGTCCCGATACATCTGAGCTATTGGCCGTGGCCACTTTACATGTAAATAAAAATCATTCGCGTGTCCCGGAGACGTTAAATTATGTATTTCCATAGGCACCTTGTATTGCACATAATGAAGTCCGTATCGTATATCCCATCAGTATTAGTCTGCGTTTGCAGGTATTTTTACTGTTACTAAATAGCGTACTGCATTACCCCGACAAATGCGTACGTGTACATATGTATTTATACATGCATGTCGTATCCGTATGTATACATACGGATTAGATGACGGAGATAATTAGTCGTTTCTCCGTAGATGATTGCGGGACACCTTGCGTCTTGCGTCAGCTGCAAGATAATTTGGACAAGTTCCTCCTTTGCCATTTACGGCAGGCTTTGATTTCTCTTTGATCTTTGTTTGAATCGTTGGACACGTGAAATTACACGGCTTCATAGATATCTGAATATGCAATTGCTAGAAATTGAGACGACACAGATTACTAACCCTGCGCGGCCAAAAAACTGGATAGAAATCATGGAGTGGAAGAGTAAAAAAAACAGAAGACAAAAGCTTGCGCAACAATTTTAACCCGTTCGGAGACTTGTAGACTTTTGTAGGCTCTTTAATGGTACTTCAGCTGGTTGGGTCTCTGCGTTAGTATTTAAGGATTAGAAAAATAAGGGGGGGTTACGTAAGTTTTTCAAATCGTGACGTTTCTTTCTATCTCATCCTTCCTTGACTTCTGAAAGGCGTATAATGAGGTCATTTGACTTCTTTTAGGTTTTTACTTTCGGGTCAAGACTTTAAAAAGCAATTGTCTTGATTAAAAAAGATAATAATAATACGAATAATATAAGCGTACGTCTCAATACAGCCATACGTTTATATTCGTACGTCTTAAAAAAGCTTTAAAGTGTTTCGAATATAATTGAGTGTTGTTATGTACTGTGAAATTCCTGAGCAGAGATGTAAGCTCGAAGGGAAGCTCTCCCTTCCATCCACTTCTCATTCTTTCGGGAGAGGAATTGGATGTCTCTGCTTCGATGGGTCTTCATGATGCTGTGATCATTTTTCGATGACTTGAGCGCTCCGCCGGTTTACGCATTTACCCTCAAAGGAATGGTTACTCTAGCGTTTTCTATGTACTCATCCGAAACTAGAACAAGGAATCACTGACCAACACAGCTTAGGGGTCAGAGAATCGACGTGTCTATGTTCCTCGAACATCTGCGTGACATTGGTCTGCAGAATCTTTGGCCAGTGTCCTACTACTTACTTCCCCAACATTTATGCTTTGGGCGGAGCCCTTAACTGTCCCTTGGCGATGGCTGTGGACATGAAGAACTGAACGAAAGTGTTACACAAACCGTTCTTTATCTTAACTTTAAATTTCAAGAGACTTGTCCACGATGTGTTAGCGTATTCCTCGACAGTCCCCGGTGCGTGTATCCGTGTCCCTCAAACGCGTAAGACCAGATGTGGACGAAATAAGTCAACAAGATAGCCGGAGCAGAACAGAAAACAGGTAGAACGATAGAAATAACAAATAAGAGAAAATTGAGCGGGTGTGTTAAGGGTTTGAACCCTTGACCCGTGCTCTGGAAGTACTGTCCAAAAGTTTATATTCTGAGGATATGTGTCGGCATTGTATATGACATATTTCTTAACCAAAAGAAACGTCGAGCCTTTTTCCGTTTTGGGGGGTTAATGTTGGTAATGGTAGCATCGTTTTCAGATCTAGAATCAAGAAAAAACTATTTAGCCATTCGCCTCGCCCCTTCGGAAACTTCAATATCTTCATTGAGAACTGATCGGATGATTGGCATGGAGCCTCCTGACTATGCGAATAGTAATGGTGTGAATCAATTCCGATTCAACTTGGGAACCGAACCGGCCTAGATTGAACAGTTCAAGGCCAGTCACTTGGGAATCGGATAGGTTCATGGGTAAGAAATCTGGGAACTGGTCAAGGCCGGTTCGACTCTTGGTTTAATGTGTCGGTTTCTAGTTGAAATGATGTGCATCTTGTAATAACAATAGCCGTAACTTGCTAAGTAAGAAATTTGATCCAGGGCCGCTCGAGGAGACCTACATGCACTTATTATGCCAGGGGTATTTACTATGTAGATAATGTTGAAATTAACTTTATTATATTCTAATTGTTGTTTAATATTAAAAAAAAGTACAAAATAAACAAACCCTAGCTAACACAAAGTAGTTTTAAACCTACGCCTATTCACTTATTTAATCTCTTCACAAGATAGATTCAACTATAATGAAAAACGAAGAAAAAGAAAAAATAGGTTTCAGTTTTGGGTCTGCCCTGGAACTGGCTAGACCGGTTTCCAAGGGTTCCTATGTGATGATTGATTTTGAAATCTTGGAATGCCTTAACCGGCTAGGTTCTAGATTCGTGGTCAACAATCTGCACACTCTGAAATCAATCACCTCTAGAATGTATTCTGTAACATTGTAGAAAATTGTGCGTTTGTCCTAATTGTGCCCTCGGTTCCAAAATCCCAAAACGCCTTGACCGGCTAGGTTATATATACTTGGTCTAGAATCTACTCATCTCTAGAGCCGATTACCCTTATTTTGTATCTTGTGACATTACAGAATAAATTGCATCTATAATTTCTTTCTTGTCTTTACCCTTTTCGAATTGCTTGCACCTCATTATCCTTTTTAAATCTTACACCTAGAATGAAAAAAGTCCCCAAGTTTGGAACATGTTCAGCAACCCAAGAGGCTGTCAACTCATTGAAAGCAAATTAGCAAAACTTTCATGCTCCAATAACTTTCAATCAGGCCAGGGTCATGTGGATCGGTCTCGGGCCCGAGCCCATCTGTTTCGGGCCTTTTAACTTTCATTTGTTCATAAAATGGTGCCCAAAAAAAAAAAAAAAAAACTGTGTCCCTCCAAACAGAGACTTAGCATCATGCAGTCCTCTCCTCAGGCGATCCTGTTTCTGTTTTGCTGCTGATGATGTATGTGTTTGGTCATCAGAAAAGAGTTTGAAAACTCGAGACCGCATCCTGTAAAACAAAACACGGATTGCCTTTTCGCTTCCGCGATCGAGCAAAGATATTCTTGCACATCCACCATCATCACTCATTATTGATCCATCCCATAGTCGGGAAGTCCTTGTGGCGGGGGGCCCAAAAGCTTAACGAGAAAGGTTAAAACCATGATGAACGTTCTAATCAGTGTTCTCACAAAGATCGGTGCGAGTGCGGTTGATATGATTGCAGAGGGAAAGCAAAAGCATCTGATCTTTGAGTACTAGATAACTTCTTTTTAGGGTGAGTTACAAAAGGGAGGAATGTGATAGCGATGGAGGTCAATGATTTAGGTCACTTTGTAATGATGAATCTCGGGATTCAAAGAAAAGCTTTACTAGTATTCTCTATCATTTAATTGATACCAAGTATATTAAAATCGATCTTCTAAATTATTCGTGAGGTGATGTGATCAAGTTCTATTGAATATAAAACATGAGTGGCTTATTTAAACACTCAATCCGCCGTATCATTTAGTGAACTAGCATGGTGAGTCACTTTCACGTACCTAGCACCAGTCTTTTGACTTTTCTTAGCCTGTGATTTGGGTCAGTGACCTGGAATTTATATCAATAGTAAAGAAGCTATTTAATTACACCAAGCCGCTTTGTGACTCGGCCAGAGTCGGCTAAGCAAAAAGCATCCTGCGTAATTTCTTGCTTTCCAATGCCAAGAGATTGGGTTGGCCAAAAGAAAGGTCAGGTTGAAACTTGCTTTTCAAACATTTGCGCTCAATGTTTCTTTTTAAACATTTCTTTTTCTCCAACAGTGCCATGGCTTTGATTGGGGCGGGTTACAAGTTACGGATAATACCCATATGTAAACTTAACTAAAATTAAACGTGGGTAATATTTATACCAAAAAAATGACAATGGATATTGGATGGAAGGGGTTGGTTTAAATAGTGATTTCTAGATTGGCTACGTGATATGTAAATTTTGATTCACCTATGATAAGATAGTAGGATCTATTCAAGTGCCCACGCTCCCCACAGACTTTCGTGATATGCCTAGGTGTGGGTTACCTATTTGACACTCAAAATAATAATCAATTAGTTTCTCCATTATTAGACTTGCACTCGAATGATTTGAAGTAATAGAGTAGCACATATACATGTCCGTATTTTGTGATTGACTACTGTTATAGTATACATTAGACCGAGACTTAGACAAGGATTATATTTGATCATGAGCCTAGCGGGTCACGGGCATGCCCCCAAATTGGCGGGCTTGGCCGATGAAATAGGCCTGCTTGGGCAGGCCTGGCCACAAATTTTGGACCCATTCGGGCCGACCCAGCGATCAGGTCTAATATTTATTGTATTGGTCATATGGCCTTAGTTTTTTTATTATAAAAATTAAACTTTCATATGCAAAAAGACAATAGTGAGAAAAGAAAGATTGAAGGCATTAAAATTTTCCATAATAAGGTGCAACTTTCTTTAGTTGATTGACCAAGACCATGAACCAAGACATAAAACCTTATGCAACATTAAAATCAGTCCTTTTGGTATCCCCACATTCGGGTACCAATATGTCTGCTTTTTTCGCGCTTCCTACTAGCAACCCAAAAGTAACAAAAGATGAAAATATAAAATAAAAAAAAATAGAGAAGAAAAATTAAAGAAAAAAAGGGACAAGCGACTCCAATACATTACACAGCACAAGCACAACAAGCCTTATTAGCTCCTGTGGTTGGTCAAAGGGGTCAGCGCCGCGGCGGTCAGACGTTCTCGGTGGACGGCGGGAGGAGGGGCTGAGCGAGGGATGACGGCGCCTTGATGTGGGCGGGCGGGCGGGTGTTGCCGTGCTCTGGGGCGGACAGGATCGCGGCCTTCTCCAGGGCGAACTTGCGCTCCTCGTTCTTCCCCCATAGGACCAAGTAGAGCCCGGCTATGATCAGGACCGCTCCTATGATCCTGCGCGCCGTGCCACCGACCGGAGTGAAAAAACAACATTATTCAGGTCCCATTTTCCATGTTTTCCGATCCGACCGAAAAAAGGAGAGTAAAACAAAACATAAAGGAAAAAATCTTCTCCAACTCGGAAGTCATGATAAATCATTAGGGCATGGCCGGGCCCTATTTGACCGAAATCGACTGATTACATGACGTGCTCGATGCCTTCAATTTGGATGAATGGGCATGAGCATGTCGGGCCTAGCTAGTGATGATTGATGATGGTGGGAGGCATTAAGAAGGGGTAGTGTCTAGAATGATGGTGTTGGTGCCTTTGGGGGTACCCTCGGGGATCAAGTGGACAAGAAAGTAAGGTAATTTAGTGGAGCCCAAGAAGGGCCTAGGAGAAATTTTAGATACTCCATCCGGGTGTCGTCGTTTCTGTTTACTCGAGTCAATCATCATGTTATGACGTACTTCTTCTTCTTGCGAGAGGACACAACAATCGGTGGCTCGGGTGAACTTCATGCTCGAGAGACGCCCGAAAATGTCTCTCGAATTGGTCTTTTTGATGCCTGCGGCCGTCTAGATTGTCAATTCAGATTATGCGAATCTGGGTATTCCTAAGAGATTTGACGGATTGATTTACATGCGGGACGAGTACATAAGGTCCACTTTGGTTTGTATTAGTTTGGGTGGTTTAATCATGATGCACGTGTCGAGCCGATGTAACGAGATTTTGAAGGGTGTGGGACTGCATCACGTACCCGCCCAAGTAGAACTGCTCGCCGAGGGCAATGGAGGCCATGATGGCGACGACGAGTGTCTGGACGGGCTGGTACACGGCCACGAACACTGGCCCGCCTCTGTCGATGCACCATATCTGCACGGCGAATGCGATCCCCGACGCGACCACTCCCTGCGCAGCATACATTCACATAGCAAAGCACACATGTTATACAGATCATCAATCATGTCCATGGATCGAGCTTTTTGCTAATCTTATTAGCTTCTTTTCTTAATTTGATTGAAGGCCTTTCTTTACTCAGCTGATAAATCTTTATGAACTTTGCCCCCACCACCACCTCCCCACATTGTTGTTACGTCCCACCTAAAACAAAGCCACGGGGGAGGAAAAGGAAAGGCAACAAAGATGGGCTCGAAAGAAGGAAGGAAAGAGCTTTTTGCTTTTGTAGTCTTCTTCGACCGAAGCCAGCCCCCGCTCCCCCAGAAAAAGAACGATTCAAAAAGGATAAACAGCACTGAAGATTCGAATATCTCACCGCATAGAAGATGCTGAAGACCTCGGCCCCGGTGTGGACGAGCCAAGCGCTGGCGTTCCGCTCGATGAAGGCCGAGATGACGAGGAACTGGAGGAGGCCGAAGAAGCAGGTGTAGGACGTGACGGACAGGCGGGCCGGGTACTTCTTCAGCACCGGCGCTTGCAGAACCAGCCACCCGGACCACGACAGGCAGTGGCCGATCAGGTACACGCACCCCAGCGTCCAGTTCTTGCCCTCTGCATCCCCGAGCGCCAGCGTCGGCCGCCACACTCGGCCCGCCGCTGCGTGCAGCGGCGGCGCCGGGCTGTATATGGTGGGCCCCTTGTACAGCGTGATCACCGAGGCCCCCGCGACGCAGAACGCGGTCCCCAGGACCTTGGCGATGCCGTCCTTCCGGTCCAACCGCACCTTCTCTATCCTGAAAATCAGAAGAGACTGAGATTTCAGAAGCCGCAACTAACTGTCTAAATGCACACGATCATTCTGGGGAAACATGTTTGGTTTTCAATATTCATACTTGGCTGATAAGCTTTGAGACAAACATGGTTAAGTCATGAAATATGTTCGATGTTGTAAGTTTGAGCTTGCCTGAGTATGGCGGCCATGAGAAAAGTAATGGCGGGGACTGAGTTCTGAATCGCGGATGCGAATGTCGGCGAAGTGTTGTCAAGTCCCAACAAGTAGAATCCTTGGTTCGCTGTGATCCTGCCAATATTACGTACATCGAAACCTTTTGTCATCTTATAAGCACTAGCCAAGATACATGCAAGACCTAAGATGCTGAACAAATCAACTTGTGGGTGTCGTTAAATCATCTGATCAAATCATTACCCGACAAGCGCTAGAAGAAAGAACTGAACCAGGAAGTTCAGAGTGATCGCCGGCCTCTCTTTCCTGGACCAAGAAAATAAGAGAAGAGAAGGAAATGTCACTGTTCATATCATCGTTACGAGCTACGAAACAAGTAAGACAGCATTTAGCCATGTCGAGCAGCCGGGTAAACGCACTTCTCGAGAAAGTAAGCGAAGGGGGCGAGCAAGAGGAAGGCGATGACGTTCCGGTAGACGATGAACACTATCTTGCTGATGCCCATGTTGAGGGCGGCCCTCGAGACCACATGGAACCCGGCGTAGCCAAACTGCAAGGCCAGCATGGCCATGTGCAGCTGGAGCCGCTCCGGCACCGAGCACCACATCCTTCTGGCTGATCCCGCACCGGCGTCGGCCATAATTCGACCGGGACGAAAACAAGAAGGAGGAGGAGGGTAAAATTCAAAGAAACACTAGGAGGAAGGGGAAAAGGTTGATGGAGGGGTAGGCTTAGGGTTGGGGGGATATAAATATTAGAACAGAGGGAGAGGCAAATGGCTAATGAGTAGTGTATTGCAGTAGTAGTAGTAGAGAGATAGAGTGTAGGGACTAACCCCACATGGGACCTCAAAAGGAGATGTTGTGTCAACTGTGCGGATGGGACCACTTCAAATGTTTTTGGTTGTCTCCCACATTCTCTGCCTTTCTCTAGTCTGACATGACAACCCCTGGTCGCACTTCACGTCGTAAATTCAAAGATTCACTTGCCCCATACATTCATTTTATGTACAGCATCATAGAAAAAATAAATGCCAAAAGCCACAAAAAAA
Organism: Syzygium aromaticum; assembly: GCA_024500025.1. NCBI lineage: Eukaryota > Viridiplantae > Streptophyta > Magnoliopsida > Myrtales > Myrtaceae > Syzygium > Syzygium aromaticum. The sequence continues at coordinate 11,771,883 of CM044890.1, forward strand.
ATCTCAAAATGCACCCACCACCACCGTGACGCATAAACTCACGCTCGTACCATAAACTCACACTTGTACCTATGTGTTACCCTCCGTCAAAGCCCTCTCAACAAAGGCGTTAAAAATCTATCTGTATTAACGCTGAAAAGCAAATTTTATTGACATAACGTTCACGTGATTTAAATGAAACAAAATTGACATTTTATCTAAAAAATCATCTGACAGCACTTTAATAGAGGATAAATGTGTCACATATGCATAAATTTGAAATTTTTTATGTCACGAAAAAAGTCTAAATTAAATATGTCACGGAAGGTATAATTTGAGATTTTTTATGTCACAAAAGTGACAGTGGACATAATTTGAGATTTTTAAAATCATAATTTTTTACGAAATTCAGTTTAAATCTCTGGATATTCGATAATCGGGTATTAATTGATGTGGTCTTGTGTAAACGAGTCTAGATAATATCACGGAATTAATTAAATCTAACAGCATCTTTGTTGGACTTTGAGATGTAAATATCGTGAGGAATTAGAAAAGGGGAAAAGGCTTCTGTTTTGGCAGCATGCTCTTAATGATGATAATGAAGGTGAGTGAAGCCGCCATCGATGGATAGCGCGCGCACGAGGGGGATGTGGGGAACCCCCACGTCCCATGCCTTCACATCCTCCATACATATAAATTTATATGTTTATATAAATATATTTATATAATTACGATACATTGGACTTTATTGTATACATGTATGACGGATTTTTCTTGTCCACATAATTTTATCATTTTATCTCAATAATTAGAGCCCCCTCATAAGAAGAAGAAGAAGAAGAAGAAGAAGATATTCTTCAAAATCAATAGTAGCCTTAAGATAGCACACTCGTGGTTTAGCCTAAGCCACTAAACTTGTATTTGCAATAGATCCAAATCGGGGAAATTACCAAAAAAGTCTTCAATCTTTTATAATTGTGCCAATTTGGTCATAAACCTTTTTTTTTTTTGCCAATTTAGTTCTAAACCTTTTGCAAACCGTTCAATTCAGTCCTTTTGACCGGGCGACGTTGACGTGGCCGCCGGCCGGCTGATGTGGCCGCCGGTCGGCTGACATGGCACCGGCCGGCGTCCACGTGGCAATATTTTAATATTTTTTTATTACTTTTGAAAATTTTTTTTTTTTCCTTCTCCCCCCTAACTTGTCCGGCCAGGGGGAGCCTTGCCGGCGAGGGCCTAGCTCCGGCGAGGCAAGCTGGGCCCTCGCTGCTGCTAGGCAAGCTCGCCTAGCTCCTGCGAGGCGGAGCTCACCATGGCTGGGCGAGCTCCGCCCTCGCTGTCGCTGGGTGAGGGCGGGGTGAGCTCACCCAGATCCGGCGAGGAGGAGCTTGCCATGGCTGGGCGAGCTCTGCCCTCGCCCAAATCTTGGCGAGGCGGAGCTCACCCAGCCACGGCGAGCTTCGCCTCGCCGGATCTGGGTGAGCTCGTCCCACCCTCACCCAGCGGCGACGAGGGCGGAGCTCGCCCAATAGCGGTGAGGGCCCAGCTCGCCTCGCCGGAGCTGGGCCCTCGCTAGTGAGCCTCCCCTTGGCGGGACAAGCTAGGTTGAAAAGGAAAAAAAAATTCAAAAGTAATAAAAAATATTAAAATATTACCACGCGGACGACGGCTGGTCAAAAGGATTGAATTGGCTGGTTTGCAAAAGGTTTAGGATCAAATTGGTAAAAAAAAAGGTTTATGACTAAATTAGCACAATTATAAAAGGTTTAGGACTTTTTTGGTAATTTTCCCGATCCAAACCCATCATAAACATGTAAAACCAATGTGGGTTGCGGTGTAAACTTCAGGTGAGTCATGACAATACCATCGATCTAATGTACCGACACGGAAAAATAAGCTCGTGAAAGTATAGCGAGGATCCCTGATTAGCTCCATACATTGCTTACGGTAGGTGGTGCCGGCATCGGCAACAGCGATCAATGGCATCAAGCGTCGGCTGATGCAGCAAGCGGTTACTATTACAGAGGAAGAGTAATTTGGTCTTCTCGACCATACATTTCCGTTTTACAATGCGGTTTTGAGAGCTGTAAAAAGAGAAAATGCTAGTGAAAAGGGCAGGAGTGATGTCTTTAAAAAAAAATATTCCCTATTTTCCTTTCGCAATTATAGGGTCCACCATGTATTGATCTAGTAGAAGACAACAAACTGTTTAATTCATAATTGTTGATCCCACCTTTTCTAATGGTGGAGATTATACAAGTAGGAGTGAGCACGGGCAATATCCTTCTTTCTAGGAAACTTTTTTACGGAATTCTCAACATAGATTAGGCCATGCTCGCTTTATGGAATTTCTTAATCAATCTCAATGGACACTAGATTCATTCATGGCATGTTGATCCTCTTTCATATGCAAAAGGTTAACACTAATCAATAGTTAAATACCCACTGAGGTTTGCAAGGGGTTGGGTTCTGATATGCGCCCCTCAACTTGAAGGGACATGTTGTCCCCCTCTCAATTGAGACCATCATCAGTCTAAAATTCAAGAAAATAAATCAAATAAAAAAAGAGAAAATAATACAAATGATCCCTGAAATTTGATCCAAAATACAGTGTAGTTTATGAACTTTTAATTTGTCTAATGCGATCCCTGAACTTTTAAATTATTCAGTGTGGCCCATAAACTTTTGATACATGTTTAATTTACTCTAATGTACAATATTGAGTATTTTCACATAGTTCAATGATTAAATCGTACATCTACTACAAGTTCAGAGATCATATTGAACAAATTAAAAATTCAGGAATCACATTAAATATTAGGGCAAAGTTCATTGATCATATTGAACAAATTAAAAGCTTAGTAATTAGAATGTATATTGCATCAAAATTTAGAAGGCCTGTGTCGTTATCCTTAAAAAGAGGTAAGAGTGGAGAAGCTTTCTCTCTTTTGTTTTTTTTTTTTCCTTTATAGAAACATGCGAATTGTACAGAGTGGGTGTTGCATCTGACAGCAAATGCTTTTGTGGGGGAAGGGGATACGGTGGAATGAGTGTGTGTGGAAAAGAGAGGGTGGCGAGACTGACCCGGCCTGCGTGGACCGGTCGGACAACGCCCTGACCAGCACAGTTGTGATCTCGATTGCGGTTTCCCTGTGCTGTGCCGTGCCGGGCGCGCACTTTGAGCTCTCGTGCTCCTCCTCTTCTTCCTCTTCTTCCCTCGGTCGAGCATAACAACAGATACAGAAGTTACGGTAGATCTTTGTGGTGCACGAGCGAATCTTTGAAAGAGCAGGCAGTGTCGTGTCCGGTCGAGGTCCTGTCTGTTATTGCAAAAAGCAAGGTAAAGAAGAAAGTGAAAGTTTTCTGAATGGATTCCTTTGACCCATCGATTAAAACTCATAACAAGTCGTCTTCGTTTCTTTTTATTTTTTTGATTTATGTCCCTCGTGAACTTGGGGCAAAACCTGCTACGGCTCGACCCTTTTAATTTTGAGCCGAGCTCGAGTGGTAATTATTGAGAGATGACCCACGCTGCTTATGTATCTTACAACATTTTCCTATCGCGCTTCACATGAAATTTTGGACAAAAAAATCCCCTTGTATAATGTAGAACACAACTCCGATGAGGAGGCTATCTAAATTACATACTTTTCACAGATTTACTCATATGACGTCGTTTGTGATAACCTAATTAGAGACGGACCTAGAGGGTAGGGCTAGTGAGTGCCGTCACCCTCAGGCGGTCGGGTGTTTGATACAATTTTAATCAATGGTATATTATATTATTGAAATTTCTTGCAACCTGTTTTGATCTTGACCCTATGCTTTTACAACCTCAGATTATAAAGTTTGCATCCGCTTCTAGACCCGATCCAATTTACGGCAGTCAAACCCAATCCCTCCCTTTCAGAAAAAGCAATACTCAAATCAACGATTGATTGCGAAAAAGTCATTACTTTTGCAACACAGGGTTTCATTGCAATCTCATAGGACTTTGGGGGTCATAAATACAGAGGTACAAATTCTTTGGTGCATCAAATCTGGTCACTCATCTTCACATCTACACTAGATGAAATCGAGGCTGGAGAGCTTATGTGGGGATTTAGAACTTTTCCCATCGCATTGATCGAGAAGTTTTGACGTCTGTTGTTGCATCAATACTGCCTCGTTAGTCCCGATATTGTATCTTAGAATATTCAAGTCGTGTTTACACTTCTTTTTAATGCTGAAAGCATCAATATATGATAAATTTAACTCATAAAGTGACATGGCATATTATTGTTGGGTATTGAATATAATTCACTTGCTTAGATGCTCATCTTATAGCCTCACATAGCTCTTTCTGAATTAAATAAAAATTTCAGGACATGTTTGATAGAACTTTCAATAAGCGAAAGTACATCAGTGCGGTTGTCGAGACCTCGTTGAGCCCTCATGTCCTCGGATCGAGGCCGCCTGAGGCCGTCGAAGCACTTAGAACCGATTTGGGGTGTTGGAGATCTTGGATTGAGCTCGATCAAACCCATGGTCAAGCACCTCGGACGACCTGGACCTGTAATCTAGGTCACCAAGGCCTGGGATCGAACCCCAAGGTGGCGGGAAGTGGGGATCGAGGGAAGAGGCGAAAATAGATAAACAAGGGGAGATGCTGTAGGATCTAATCATATACATATATATACTTAGCGAATCGTAACGTTGATCTGTTCTTGTAGAGCTAGCTTCGCAAATTCTATCGCACGTTCCTACGATGCGCTGCTTCACAAGGCTTTTCATCCCGACCCACGCCATACAACAATTCTCGATACAGTCCATGGTGGCGCGACCACCAAACACGTTGCCCCGACCAGCACGTGGCGCATTGACGTTGGGGAAGTGGTCCGGACTCGTACAACAACTGGCTGGACTCATCTTCTCCACGCAACGTACAATGATACATACTACGAAATCATGTCGAATACGCGAATTCTCTCTACGTATCCGTATTTTATCGTGAGAGCGAACGTATACCATAATTACGAATTACAAAAGTCTCAGCGCCCATCGAAACAGTCTCTGTACTTCCATGCCATGCCCATCTGATGGCATGCATGCACGAGAAAGGAGCTCATCATCGCAATTTTCAACCTTGCGATCATTGCGTTTTCACCAAATAATAATGTCCTCGTACCCCTTGACGATCGATTTGAATTCCTACATGACCAACCCGATCGAGCCCCACCGACTCGCATGAGTTGACCCAGCTCAGTCCCTCTCGGCAGAACACACGATTAAGCTGATTAACGTTAATAATAAAGCCTCCTCTTTGATTAAAGGGCACCAACTCATTAAGCTTCTTTCCTCACGCCCCCACGGAATGCTTAACCCTTTTGAGACATCGTCGACACCCCGTGGGCTTCGGTTGTTCCTTGTTTTTCCTCTTCAACGAGTCTGAATCAGCGTGAGCTGTTTTCCGAAATCGAGTGCTCGTGTTAAGTCGCCTTCATTGTTCGGGATCAATTAGACAGCACATGGAAAGACAAAACAAAAGGTTTTTTGGGGTGGATTATGGTCCAAGATTCTTATGATGAATCATGAGGACCGACTGGAATAAGTCTAAATCGAGACTTGGAGGAGCACTGAGAATGGTTGTGTCTGTGTTTTTGTGAACAGCCATCACTATCTCAGCATGAGTTGAACCTAATGTAACGTTTCGAGGATCTCCACTCAACTGGAACTTTGGGTGGACCCATTAGGGTTTTGATTTTCGCAAGAATTTGAGCACTGTCAATGAAGATCTCGTTGTTCATTTCTGGTGAAGCTTCATCTGATTTGAGCTCTAAGTACGTGCTAATAATTGAAATGATATTGTTCATCGATTACCTCGAAGAGCTTGATATGCAAGCTCAGGTCAGAATCATTTTTCTAGTAAGCTTTAGTGAGAAGCATGTAGGATAAGTACTTAATCTCTAATCAAGTATAAGAAAGTGTAATTTGAAAGCATTGGACGAGTGAAATGCAAATTCATGTATGGGTCCGGAGTGTCGAACAATTATATATTGTGCAAAGGAACAATTTTGTCAGCTAATTGATAAAGAGCGATGTAACTGGTTGGAATCAACCGGTTATGTCTAGCTAATTTGCTGGTTATAGCATTACAAGTGGTTATTGGTCTAGTCTATCGAATCAAGCTGAGAGAACACCTTATCTGTAAGGCACTAATGCTACACTCTTAGAGGTTTGGGATTTTTCGCTAATTAAACTTCTCCTCGCATTATATTCCCATCCTTTAACTATTAGGCCGATTGACCAGTGAGGTTTACTGCAAGTAGATTGTATACCGTATGTACGAGATCCTATATATTCGGGTGCTCCAAAACATACCGTTTTGTGAAGGGAAGAACACAGAGATGTGCTTACCAGAGATTACATACATATTACGTCAACAAGCAGAGTCAATCAAAACCTAGACTCATCATTCACGCACAGCAGTGAGAACAGGAAAGAGAAGAAGAAGAGGAAGCAAAAGGAAAAAGAAAAGGCCAAGTCCCCTTCCTTTGGAAAGATCCTTGTAACTTTACGTGGTTTGCCTCCATTCAAGCTTTGGAAGGGTAGCAGCTGAACGCACTAAGGGGGGGCTGGCCTCCTTTTTTACTGCTTTTTGCTTGGCTCTTTTGGCACACAAGAAAGGACGATTCCATCGACATCGCCGTTTGCAAGAGGGTGAGCGAAAGCAGACGGAGAGATTTGGTGATCAACTACTTTCACATGCTTTTGCTAAGGTCCACACCCAACATGATGATAAGATCGGTTCATGCAATTTTCTCAAATTGCGTCTGGACTAATCTAAATTAAAAGAGAAAGATAGGATTTGGTGATCGATTGCCACCTCCTTGATGCCGATGGCTTCTCTTTGTCATTTGACTCGGGACATTAAGATTTTTTCTTGGCGATTACGCGATCGTTAGTTAGTCGTAAAGCCACGCTTTATCTTTGCGCAAGGATCTCCTTTGCCGTTTCCTTTATTATAATTTGGTGTGCGTGGGTCTACAATCACATGGGATTGTTTTTAGTTAATCCCCATGAATGCCTTTGGTCATTACCTCACGTACGGTGTCTGGAGATCCTTATCTTGGCTTAGACTTTGTGTAACATAGTAATATCCTAGTTATAAGCGAAGACTGGAGCGTGTGTGTATTTTCCAACGTAGATTGCGCCGACATTAATGCGCATGAAGAATGGTAGCGAATTAAAAAAGGCCAAAAACCCATCTCTATCAATTAAGTTCTTGAGCTTTTTATGGTTATCGTTAGCATTTGGATTCTTTTGGTTTGCTTTAGCATGTTCATTCTTAGGTGTAATTCTTTGAAAGTTATAGCTTTTTTAATTTATTTTTTCTCCGGTTTCTGAGGGTGAAACTATAATTTGATAACATCCAATAGCTCGACATTTCACTGTTGGAAAAGGGGTGATTCATTATTGAATTCAAAAATCAATTGCAAATGAATATCATGGGGAACAACCTCTATTCGGCAGCTACATGTGGGATTTGAAAGAAAAGTAGCTGTTCGTTCTAAGACGCATGTGAAATCATTTTCTTTTAAGCGATAATGCCCGGCGAGACAACTTAGCCTCTCAAACTCTCTCGACATGAAAATGCGAAAATTGGAATAGCGTTTTTGAGCGAAGGACTATGTTTGTATGAGAACGATGAAGCAATGTTTCTCATGAACAGACACAACCATTGGATCAGATGGAACAGTAAACTTTCAATAGTCATATCTATATGAAAATTCGACATATCAGAAATTATTTAATCACGACTTTTCATGAATTCGGGAGTTTGTAAAAATACATGCAAGAAGCTTCATGGGACAATTCAATCCCAAGAGGGCCCATGTGGAAGTGCCCAATCAAAATTAAACAAAATTAGGTTTATCCAATACACAATGTCCGCTTGAGAGCCCATGCTTTCAAACGACATGTGCATGAATGTTCTTATGTATAAGTTAAATAGTTTCCTTCCATTTTTTCTTCCATATTCACATTAGTAATGGGATTTCGATTGATTCTGATTTCATATATATAGCGAGTAGGATCAAAATCCAGAAGAAGTACAAAGTTTGGTGCCAACTTTTTTTCATGAGTGGATACGTAGTACGTAGCTAATAGCTAGTCTTTGTCGATATGTACATACATACGACAGGTCTCCAACATAAACATAGCAGTGGCAAGTTCCTAGCGATTAGCTAGCATGGGATGAAGGTTCTTAAGTAATATCAAACTAAATTAGTTCAATCAATAAGAGTTCGCCAAGAAAAGGAATCGAACAAGTAGTCCATCCATGAGGGACGACCGATTTTATGAATTTGATCAAGGTTTTATCAAACAAATCCACTCATCAATTGTGGAAAAATTCTTTCAATTAAACACTATCATGTCTGTCTATTCAAGTAAGTCTCATACTTAACTTATAATGTCACTAGATAACTCTCTTACAAAAAGACGTGGCGGTCTTTTATTGGGTGCCGAAACAAGTGGAATCCCCACATTGAATGGTTGACAACCAATAAAGAATTGCCATATCATTTTGTAAAAGAGTCCTAATAAGATTTCTCAATACAAATAGGGTTTTTCTGAATGAAAAACCTAAGACCGCCATGCATATAGATCCTACAAAATCGCCAATCATTATCTTCATGGACTTCACTTTCAATCTCCATTTATTGGCTCTAAACCACTTTTGACATCCACGTTCATGGGAGTGACCAATGTCTCCATCACCAACTGGCCCTTTAAAACCGGGCATCTCCCACTGGGAAAGCAAAGGGGCCACCAAAAACTTCTGCTGAAAAAGCATCAATAAGCCCAGTTTGAACCGCATCTTTCATATCTCTGCTTTAGTCCAAGATGGTATTGGAATCTTTGAGCAGAAAAAAAAGGGGTGTTTGGAAATATCTCCTCCGGGGAGGGGGGAGAAGGAGAAATCGAGAACAAATAATAATAAAAAGGAAGATTCCTAGTTGGTCGTTTTCAAGATCCTCATGATGTTCTGTCCTCGGCGATTCCTCAGGCAATTGTTGAAGGGGTTCAGTGGGCGGCACATTGATTGAGCATGGTGCCTCTTCGTGCTCGCGGAGAGAGAGTTTGTTCCAGGCAGGCATGCATGCTCTGCAATTTCTCTCTCTCTTGCAACGTCCACTCACTCGTTTGACGTTTGATGCATCATTTCCATCAGTGATTGTCGCGCAAGCCGAGTCAGCTAGGGTTTCGCGAATGGTCTTGTCACCGGAAATTTTGCAAGATGCTTGCGTCGAACATCTTTACGACGATGGTAATTTGAATTGTCTGTTTTTCAGACAAGGTGCTTAGGACTTCGTTTACGCTGAATATATCCCTACAAGTGTCCTCTTTATATGAGTTCTGCAATCAGGGAACACTCCAATGATGCAAATGATCCACCCTAGCTTTGCTATATCGTTTTTTCTCGCCTGTGGTATAAACTGATCAACATGGATCTCACCTTGTTAAAAAGTCTAAAGCTAGGAAACAATCCCGGGCTATCTGGAAATCAACTTTGACACGGATATATGATGTGGGGTTGATAGCAGGATATGGCCGAAGGTATGAAGATGACAATGACCATATATGCGTGATGTAAAGTTTGCACATTGTGCGTCCAAGATGCGCGTAATGATGATATGCGAGAATAGAAATTTGGCGACGGCCCATCACTCGTTTGAGGAAAGGTTAGCGCACTTTCCACATCCGGTGGCCGGCCTCTTTTTGAAAAAATTAAACAACCGGCGAAATTCAATTAGATTCTCCTAGCTATTTGTGTATAGATCGAGGCAGTCGAGAGGATTCAGGACAATGCGAACTATTCCGAAATCTTGGCACCAATCATTCTGCAAACTTGTTTTAGCTGGAACCTTTTCTTACTAGCGTGGTTCTTCGGCTAAGTGTCCCATTCGACAAGCATTCCCTTTCGCTCCGGCCTCTTTTGTTAGCGAACAGCTTACAGCTTTTCGTAATAGCTTCCGACTCTAGATAGCCATGGATGGCCGAAGATCAGTACTGCTGTGAGGAGGACCTATACCATCAAAACATGAAGTAGCATGGAGATTGGAGACACGAATGAAGTTGCCCAAAATTAAGATGCATGAATAGAACAAACAGCAGCAAAAAGACATGGATCAATGTCAAAGTTCTCTGGTGGGCCGAATGTCAAAGTTATCTGCTTCTTCTTTCTTCTTGAAGCCCATATACAAGAGGAATACAGGGGCTCTCCAGCTTCTATGCTTCTATATAGGCCCATGTTCGTGCAGTTGCGCCCGATCCATTCCTCCCTCCGTGGCCGCATGAGTGGGGAGATCTTAGTTGAAACCCCGTGAAACATCCTGCAGTCCAATGAATCGGTTAAGTCGAGTCGTTCATCGCGCGTCGTCCAGCTCGTGGGGACCTAAAGTAAGAGTAGTTTGAACGCAACTTTTAGGATTTGAATGGATGACTTTCGGTTTGTGAGTTGAAAATCCTGCAGTGCCTTAACCGATCACGACAATCTTGGAGGGTTCAGGCAAGATATGTTTTAGAATTACGGTACGGCAACTCATAGTTTAAAATTTTATTAAGAAAACAAGTATGGCAAAAGAATAGTACTCATCTATGGCTAGGGGCGATCACTAGCCCCGTGTGGGTTTGGGTGTCGTTGCTCTTTGGTTAAAGCATGCAAATATTTCAAGAGTTGGCGTCTCAGTTTGAACTCTCATCCCAACCTTAATACTTTCTTTTTCTTCCAAAAATCATTGATTGAAATAACTAATCGACGAAAAATATTTTCATCATCAACCGCAATTTATGCCCTAACACTTTCAAGGACAGGGAAAACATGTTCCGTTCATTCATTTTCACGAGCGATCCTCATTTTCTTGAAAAACATTTTCCGAGCCATTAATGTCCCGTGAAACAAAACGTGCCCTGAAAATCGGTTAATCCAGCGGTTTCGGCGAGCCGGGTTTTGGGCAAATTTATGAGCACCATTTCCCTCACTCGCCACGGTCATAACAATCTCAAAAAGCTTTGGTAGTAACGTTCATAAGGAAAGAGACCGTGCAACGACGAAAGAACCAGACGAAAAGCCACGCGCGGGTCGTGAGGCAACGTGTGACCATCGTGGGCCCTCGACTTGATGAGCTCGCGTGGGGTCGGGACGGGCTGCGCAACGCAATGATATACACTCGCGTGCTCAATCCGAACACCTTTGCGATAATATCTCTTGACCTCTTGCGCATGAATATCGCAAGATTCCCTTTGGAGGAAAGTAATCGCCCAATCGGACAAAGAGCCGCAATCAAGAGCGGAAAGAGCACATCAGTCCACGGGCGTTTGCATTCACGGCTGCGTCGTCGATTTGTCCCTAGTGCCCACATAAGCAAAAGGAAGGAGATCACGAGACAAAGGTTAGTAAACTTTGGCTTAACGTGCATCATGATCCATAAATTTTTAATTTATTCAATACGATCCACGAACAACATTGTTCCTAATGCCCATGTAAGAAAAGAAGAAAATAATGACACAACGGTTTGTAAATTTTAGCTTAATATGTAATATGATTCCTAAATTTTTTATTTTGTTCACATGTCGTCCATGAATCATGTTAAATAAATTAAGAAATTGGGAATCATATTATAAATTAAGCCAAAATTTATGACACGGACATATCGGCTCATAAATATTATCGCGTGTGATCTCGGATTCGCATAGGGCGACGAGAGCTTGGACGGAAGGCGGGTAGCGATCGGCCTCTGTCCCCAATGGTCGTGCGCCCCTTCCTCGTAGTTACCGGTCGGGTACTGCAAAGGAAGGTGAAATTTAGGTGATTTCCTCCTTTCGTTTTGAATTTTGGTCGGGGGGATAGCGACCCTTGCGGTGTTGTCCTCCTCCCCCTTGGTCTTCCGCCCACTTTCGCAACCCCTCGCACCTTCCTCTCTTCGCTTTTCATTTTTTTCGAAATTTTTTTTTTTTAATTTCCCAATGATGAAACATGAGTTTTTTATTTTTTATTTTTTTTTTGAATAATCGGTGATCACGCTTTGCAGGCGGCGCGTCTGGTGTGACGCGGCGGGTCCCACGAGCGCGGGGGCGTGGTGCAAAGCTTCTCTTTTTTCTGGCGTGTACGGAAACTGAGTATTTCGGACTAAATTGTTTTTTTTTTTTTTTGTAATTTGGGGAGCAATCATGATCAGTAATTTCCAAATATAAAAAAAAAAGCTCATTAATAAGCTTTCAAAAATCGAGTTTGTTTACCCCATTAAAGATGTTGAAAAAAGACTCTCCAGGTGCCAGAGGGAATTTTTTTTTGTCTCCTTTTGTTCGGATTTTAAATCTCCAAGTGGGGTCGTACAAAGAAGCCTTGCGCTCCAATTTTTTAAGATAAAATATTAAAAGCATATCTCTATTTTGCCCCGTACCACTCACGTTCCTACGAGCAAAAAACTCCGTATTGAAAAATCAAATCATTCCCTCGTCGCAAAGCTTGCCTGAGCATTTTGCTTAAGGTTCGGGCGGTTTGGATTTTCTCTGATGTTGAATGTTTTGAGCGAAACGTGAGAATTTAGGATTTGGAGATGACGTTTTTGGAAAAAGAAAATGATGTTACCTTAAATAGGGACGCAAGAATAATTGATGTGCAAGTGCAGAGTGGTCAACGGTATAGCTCGGGTATACGTTTTTGTATTTTCTTAAGTAGAGGTGCATAAGTGGTAAACGGGGCGAAACGCGAGAGGTACACGCGTTTGATATTTCTGCCGATTTTCTATTTTTCCAAATTGGTATTTACACGGTATACGCATGAGAAGAGAGGCTAACAAAAATTAAAATAACAAAAAAAAAAAAGAGAGGGAGGAACCAGGTCTCAAGCGGGCAAGATATGTCGCGTTTTTTTAACCCCCCGGCGACATCGAAGGCCACGTGGCGAGATCACAGTGGCGGGCTCATCGGGCCTACCGTCATCTCGGTACCACTCTCCTTCCGTTTATCTACGAACGCTCCCCACTGTTCTTCGCACGCCAGCAACTCTTACTTTCCCCCTCCTCGCTCCTCCCGTGCACTGCAGCCATGTGCCGTCTCCCTCTCCTCGTCCTCTTCTCCGTCGTCGCCGCGGCGGCGACGGTCGGGATCGCTCCGGCGGAGCCCGTCGGCGGGCGCGGCGATCCGCTGATCAGGCAGGTCGTGCCGTCCGGCGGCGAGGGGGGCGGGGACGGCGACGACCCGGCCCTCGGCGCGGAGCGCCACTTCTCCGAGTTCAAGCTCCGGTTCGGCAAGGCCTACGCCACGCCGGAGGAGCACGACCGCCGGTTCGGCGTCTTCAAGGCCAACCTCCGCCGCGCGGCGCTCCACCAGAAGCTCGACCCCTCCGCGGCGCACGGCGTCACCAAGTTCTCCGACCTCACCCCGGGGGAGTTCCGCCGGAAGTTCCTCGGCCTGAAGCGGCTCCGCCTCCCGGCCGACGCCAACAAGGCGCCGGTTCTGCCGACCGACGATCTCCCGACGGAGTTCGACTGGCGCGATCGCGGTGCCGTCACCGGCGTCAAAGACCAGGTAAATCGTTCCCTACTCGTCAGGACTAAATTGCTTTTCTGTACGTTTATCTTTGCTTTGCAAGCATCATGCCGTATGACTGCGGCTATTCGTAACGCTTAATTGGTAGTTTGACTTGATCGAAACCATTCTGAAAAATCGAAGCGAGGTACGAGTGTGACCTTCTGTGCGCTTTAGATTGTCGTAAGATATGGTAAGCATGGCTTGGTTGATCATCATCGCAGGGGGCATGTGGATCCTGCTGGTCTTTTAGCACGACCGGAGCTCTGGAAGGAGCTCATTTTCTGGCTACCGGAGAGCTTGTGAGCTTGAGTGAGCAGCAACTTGTGGACTGTGACCACGAGGTTTGTGATCTTTGCTTTCTTCTGTCAATTTAAGTCGTCAACAGCCTTTGTTGGAGTTGGATAGTTTAGAGAAAGGGGGAGGTGTTGAGTATATCTTGTGTAGACTTTTGAAGTACTATCGTCACGAGAAATATGCAAAAACTTTGCCGATCGTAAGTGTTCTGATATAATTCTCTAGGAATCTGATTCGACTGTCTCTTTTGTGGACTTACCTGCTTATATCCGGGATTCGTGATCTTTCTGTTGTTCTTTTGTATGGGTAGTGGTTCCACCACCCCTTGAATCAAGTGGAAGCACTTGCTGGTTTTAAGAGATATTAGAAGGACAAATTTCGCAGTTTTTTTTTTTTGGTAAGGAAAAATTTCACAATTCATCATATGCTCTGTCTGGAATCATCGGTATATATCTTTGGATGGTCAGTCTTATGTTTCTCTCTTGCTGGAGTTGCTAATTTACCTGTTTCTGTTTCAGATGATTGCGTGAATTTTTATGCTTTTGACTTTCTGCCTGTTTGCTTTAGCATCTGGTTTTAAGTCACTATCTTGTTTTATGTCCAGCAATCTCCATCAAGTGGAAATGATAGAATGATAGGCCTTCCTTTGCACCTCAGATGAAGCATTTTTGCTCTTAAACTATGATGCTCGAGATTATTTTGAATAGGAAAAGGTCGAGACTATGAATCTGCATTTGCAAGGGAGGGTTTTCTGTGATATTCGTCCACACTGCTGGCAGAGGTTAACCTTTTTTATATTAGGTGACTCGATTGTAGAATATTGAGTGCATATTATTTAATATCTAAAAGTAAGATCTACTTGTGGATGCTAGCTGCCACTCCCTGATTGCCTTACGGGGCCCAAGAGCTCTCTTTATTTTTGGTTAAGTTGAACAGGCAGACGAAGTGATACGCAGGTAGTCAGGATTTTCCTATTTTCAAAAGTCAAAGTGGTGAACCAGCTCAAACAATTATTCACCGAACATCCTTATCTACCATTTTGTGTCCATATTGGAGATGAGCTTGACTAACCATATTGAAGCACAAGCTGCACAACCATTGTTATCTCAACTATCCTGAAGCACCATCATTTAAAGTTCTACAAAGCCTTTCCCCTCTGTGCCGATAGAAATGCTAACAATCTCTGCTTTTAAGTGGCAACTGAAGAAATAGAGTCCATTATGTTTGTGCCAAAGTTAGTTTCAATTTCCAAACCTCGACTTCTGCACTATTCAGTTATGAAACCATCTCAACCTTAATTGTTCTCTACCTCAAGATGTTGGCACACAAATCTACCTTGATTGTTCCTTTAATTGCTATCTTATAAAATTGACAATATAGTTGTGAGAGGCTTTTGCGGCAGGAATCCCATTCTTGCTCTGTAATTCTCCTCTTAACCTACTACAACAGACTATTTTTTTTTTTCTGTTTCATCTCTCGCTTCGTTCAATACTTTCGGTAACAACGAGGCTGCATTTTGAACTAGTAAATGAGATATTACGGAAAGCTAATTTAAAATATACCTATGTTATTTCATGCAAGTAAATATTCATGTAGGGTTTCGTGTAACCGGTCCAATCTCATGGGTGGACATGCAAGTATGTACATGCAGATATGCCCAGTGGCCTTTTTGTAGTTATATTTAAAAATCGCACATAACTTGTTTACAGGATTTACATAAACTTTATATATATGTAGACTGTACTCTTCCTTCACCTAGAAGCTTGACCTTTGGGGTTGATTTTTCTTATATAATTGCTGAGCCCGTTTGTGCATAGGTTTATTTTGCGTCTGGCCAATTCCTCGGTTGCATTGGTCGTTCGCGGTCTGACTTTGTGCTTAAGAGGAGGTGCTAAAATATCTCATACCATTCTTTTGCAGGTTTATATGGATCTCATATATATATATATGTATGTATGTATGTTATTTCCCTCCATTTGATAACTTCAAGTTTTTTTGGATTGAACTTTTTTACAGTTTGCACCTATAGTTACCTTTATGATTGTGATTTTGGGTGACATCCTGTATGAAGCTTTTTGACTTGCTGGTATTGTTATAGTTTACTTAATCATTTCACTTTGAACTAATGAGACAAAAGACTGGATTGAGATTTTTTCTGGGTTTTCTTGATAGGATCGGTACGTGGATATAGCGCCTTGTTTTGAAGTTTTATCAGCTTGTATGCTATTGTATGGTTATCGAAAGCTGTGAGATTTGTGTTGCTTGTAGCTTGCTTCCCATTTATTTGCACAGCTTGTAACCATCCGGTTCTGTCATATTATGTTTCCAAGATAATATTCTTCTATACAAATAAACCTCGTGAAGTCTTTTGCTGACCCAAGCTAAATCTACTACATTCTACTCTTATTGGCTGATTAGACTGGAAAGTCACTTCGTTTGAGTCAAGTTTCTGCAATCGTGTTATGTCGTGCAATGGTCTTGAAGTTTGACTTGAGTGAAACTACCAAATTAGCATCTAATTGTCCTGGCTAGAGAGTCCATGACCTTAACCAATTTGATTGCCAGAGGAAAGTGAATGGCTTGATTTGTCGGTGTAGTTTGGTTTGTTGATCCAGCGTTGCCTCTCTTTTACTTGAAGCACTGGGATGGTGACCATAATTTTTAGCTGGCTCAAGGAGCTCTGCTGCACTACAAAGCAGATGCTTGAAGGTTTTGCATGTATGAGATAGCTTTGAAGACTAAATCACCTTGTATACCCTTTTTCGTTTTGTTTCCCATTTGGGTCAGTTAGTTATGATAGCAACTCTTCTTTGGCTTGTATTATTTTATTGGTCCTACACAATTTCACTCTTGCATGATAATTCTTGCTTTTATTAATCAGCTTGGTCAACAGTATACCGAACTCTAGACCCCAATCCTGCATAGAATTCTTATGCATTCTAATCTAATAGTGGCTGTAACATGCATGGTGATGCTTCCATGAGCATGGTGTTTCCAATATTATTGAGTATTGAAATTTAACTTTCCTGCAGTGTGACCCTGAAGAATACGATGCGTGCGACTCGGGATGCAGTGGCGGGCTGATGACAACTGCCTTTGAGTACACCCTTAAAGTTGGTGGGCTAGAGCGAGAGGAAGACTATCCTTACACTGGGACTGATCGGGGCTCTTGCAACTTTGACAAGAGCAAGATTGCCGCATCAGTTTCTAACTTTAGTGTTATTTCCCTGGACGAGGAACAGATTGCAGCAAATCTTGTCAAGAACGGTCCCCTGGCTGGTAATTGGCCACTCTTTTTTCGGACAAAATGCCACCTGTTTTATTGTTTGAATAGTTGTCAGCTTAATAGTCTTAATATAAATCGAAAGATTTAAGTCTTGTTGAATAGAATTTAGCTATTTTCGGTTATGAAACTTCACTGATTGTGAATTTTTTTTGCGCCTTTGTGTTGTGCAGTCGGGATCAATGCAGTGTATATGCAGACATACATAGGAGGAGTGTCGTGCCCATATATTTGCGGGAAGCATCTCGATCATGGGGTGCTCTTGGTTGGGTATGGATCTGCCGGTTACGCTCCCATCCGGTTCAAAGAGAAGCCATACTGGATAATTAAGAACTCATGGGGACAGAACTGGGGAGAGAATGGATACTACAAGATCTGCAGGGGCCGCAATATTTGCGGTGTCGACTCAATGGTGTCGACTGTGGCTGCTATTCACACCACAGCTCATTAGATCATGGAGTCACGAGAAATTCTGTGCCAGGCATCACATAATTTCTCCTTCGTGATCCCAGCCAGGTGAGCGTGTTATGGTATTGCTTTAGGTGTCGTAGCTTTTGAAGACATTGGACACGCAGTTGAAGAAATATGAAATGCTACTGCTGTTGTATCTGTAAATTATAAGACGATACCGCAACCGTGGTTACTGCTGGCTTCTGTATGCTAACTTCTTATGATTATATGCGTGGCCAAAAACTCAAATCATAATGTATCTGTGTGCTCCTAAATTCAGCTGGATTCTTATCATCGCACGTTTTGTCATTTCCTGTTCTTTTTTTTTTTTTTAGGGTTCTCCACTGTCGGAATTTCCCATAGCGTACTTTCTGCTAGATAGTATCAAGTGACGATATATAATAGCACTCAGCTCTCACCTTACAAGTAACATGCTATGAAAACATATAAAAATGAAAATACCGTGATTAGACCCAATTGGATAGACCTTGGTCGTATTATGTGGTTGTATAACATCACAAAGCTAAAATACCTACGATGAATATTTAATGATTAACCACAAACCTCAAGGACTTCGATAGCTGGATTGGCGATTCTGTTAGCATGTATAACCACAATGAAGTAGAGAGCGAAGAGGCCAAGGCCTACCAAGTTTGCTGCATCGAGTTCTTTGTCCCCCGGCACTAGCTGTTCAAGCTTCTGGATGAACTTCATTAAAAGAATGGATCAATGGATATCTACAACATGAATACAATGCAACATAGTTTTGTCTCCCGTCCGCCAAAAGCTGTACTCGATGTGTCATTCATCCTCCTCACTTAGTAGTGCGAATGAAAAGGGTTGGAACTTATAACCATCTCCCTCGTAGAACTTGTTTTGGAACTCCACCCAGTGAAGTCGCAAAGCATGTAAGAATGCGCTTAAAGTTTCCATCACCAGTAGCACACCGACGGTGGCAGAGATAAAGACGATGATGCCAATAATGAGCACGAGCGTGTTATTGAACCTGTAGGAGTTGCAATGAATCACTATTTTTTCTATTGCCAGATCTCACAAAACCAATATGCAAGAGATATCCCGGGAGCAAGAGAACTTACCCCCATGCAAGGAGTAAAACTTTGTCATAGAATACACTGGACAGCTCCGAATGGGCCAGACTGAACAAATTCAACAACCAGAAGATCAGCAGTTGAAGAACAACATCTGGAAAATGCAGTTCTTTTCAAACGCAAGGAGATGCTGACCTATTGTGTTTTGGAAAATCTTTATTGAGCTTAAGAGATTATAATGGAAATAAACAAGAGTGCCCCACATACATCAGTATACCTATATCAGCTGATATGCCTTGTGGAAAACCAATTGAAGATGTGCAATTCCTTACCTAAGAGCCCATAACCGTAGGTAAGAAGCCGTATTAGAAACTGCTCCGAGTACGAACTCAATGGTATGTATAAGTTGGTGGACGAAGACCTCACTGAACTCAAATTCCTCGTGCCCGTGGGAATCGAAATGGAGATCCATCTCAAGAGGATCATCGACACTGTGAAGGATTGCATATTGTTGCCCTTTGTGCCTCTGACAACAATTAAGCTATCAAGCGACAGATGATGAAAGGACCGCAACACAATTACGTGAGAGGTACACTGTAGGAAGAAAAAGGCATCAAACTTAAGCTTACTTCCTCATGTTGCTTCTTCAAGATAAAAGGCTTGGGGAACAACATCCATGGAACTGCAGCCAGGGCCAACAAAAGTAACATAACCTGGCAGCAACAAAGGATCATCATTGAGTGTTCATATTTTGCCCAAGGAAGTGAATTACAAGAAGTACACCAACCTGAAGAAATTTTTGGCCAACAAAAAGCTGGTTTTCACCTAGGTCCTCAATAGGACTCAAGAACATATATATCATTACATGGTACAGATCTGCTTGTGATCCAGTGCACCATTTGACTATTATAAGGAGTGACAGGTAGCCAAACAGGCTATTCAAGAAAATCATTTGGGGAACGAATTGGTACCTGAAGCAAGGCATTGCAAATGCAGTCATTTATCACTCACTTATGAGGCTGAAGTTCCACGTACATAACAAGCACACAACATCGAAAATCTAACAGAAAGGTTGATTGGATGTACAAGCCAAATTCGAGTAGGCACCAGGAGAAAGTTTGAATATCATCATCCCCCTCTCAAAGGGAGAAAGGACAGAAGATGCACCAAAAGAAAAAAGAGTTAGCTACCACTACAATATCTCACCGGATGTTCAGATCATTTGCAAAGAATCTAGCATTGAAGTAGCTCAGCACAATTCCCAGATTCATCTGGGCAACTCCCAGTAAAATAGACATCTTCATCTTCAGTGAGTTGAGAAAGGGTAACTCACTTCGAGTACCATGCCACACTGGATCAACACCAAATGGATAAGTAGCACGGACTTTTATTAATCCCTGGGTAGATGCATCCCTGAAAGTAAAACTATGAGTACTCATAACTTGCAAGGGAAAATGCCAATGGTTCCTAATGCATATACCGTGTTTAAAACTTTATTACCTGCAAGAGAGATCTCGACAAGCATAGGCAGAGGGCCCAAATATGTCAAATGGGACAGAAAAGAATTCATTGTATATCAGTCCAGTATAGATCGAGAACAGGGCCATCATCAGGATGACATAACGACCACCAAATATCATCTCTGTTATGTCCCCAAGTTTCTGTTCAACAAGATCAACCAAACGAAAGTGATGACAGCTTATGCAAGGTAATAGAACTGTCAGCTAATGACGGGGCTCTTGAAAGTTACCTGATTAGAAAGCTTCTTTTCTCTGAAGATAAAGTACAAAGTTGCCATAAGCAAGCATATGCCATGGCCCCAATCACCAAACATTACAGCAAAAAGGAAAGGAAAGGTGATAATCGTGTAGACACCGGGATTTGCTTCCTGATATTTGGCTACTCTGCAATCAAGACAAACGTTCCTCAGGAGTTTTGCATGAAAATAAAGAACTTAGTGTAAAAGAGAGAGAGAGAGAGAGAGAGAGAATCAAATGAAACCAGAAAGTACACTTCAAATTTCAAGGTCAGAACTTAGAAGGTGATCAATCAGTGAGTTTCAGATATTGACCAAACAGAATCAAAATCACGAAAGAAACTGGAATAACAAAAACCATATCAACTTCTAATTAGGTTACATGCTCATATCTACATATCAAATGAAAGTTCACCTACAGGTTCATTTGTTTTGGTGTACAGAGTATCTCACACTTGATGTCATGTATGTTTACTTAGGATTACGATAAAATTAGGTTTATAGAGAAAAGGAGGCTAACTTTCCATTCAGAACAGTTCGTGCTTGGACAGCGGAGACATGAACAAGTCATGAATCAAAGCTGAACAATCCAAACTGAACCAGCCAAAGTATTTGGCTCAGTAACACGAGTGTTGCTCCCTGGCCATATATTGCTTGCATTTTAGAGCTATTCTAAATCACTATAGTTACTTTAATTTGAAATTATACTCTGAACTGAGTCAAAACTAAACAACCTAACCACTGAAAGGCATATTTCACCAATAGGAGTGTTATTGTATATTCCTGTCACCATTTCTTTGACAATTCAAGAATTGTCTGAAGTCATAATGGATGTAAGAAGATTCATGTGCTGGCAAATCTATGTAACGAGTTCTGTCTTTGCATTGTCCCCATGTAAACGGAAACAGAATAATCTCTTTTATATCATAATTTCTTTAACCTATATCTAAGATGATGTACCTTGGTGTACTATTTTTGCAGATGACACAATCATGGTAGATGGAAACCCAAGCAAGAGTAAACAAGAAACTTGAGCTTTGGAGGGAAACATTGGACACTTCTAAGTTGGTCGAAGACAAAATATGCAGAATTTAAGCTCAGTATGAGCAGAAAGTTCCAATTACACATGAGTAAATTGGAAACCAGGAAATTCCATAGGAGTGAATGCTTCCTATCTCTTGGATCTATTCTGCAAAAGGACGGAGAACGATGGATACGCCACCCACAGAGTACATGCAAGATGCAGAGGGTAAATAAGTGCATCAATGTTTTATGCAATGGTCAAATACCACTTACGCTTAAAGGGGAATTCTATATGAATAAGGCTAGTGTTGCTTTATAGCATGGAATGCTAGGCAGTTAAGCATCAACATGTGCAAAAGGAGTGTTAAGGAGATGAAAATGCTTTGTTAAAGTGCGGGCACATGAGAAAAGGATAGGATGAGAAATGAATCCACTTGACGGTTGAACTACCCACAAGAATATGAGATAGAAAAAGATTTAAAGAGGTACAGAAAGAAATTTTAATTTACTGATTGCTTTTTTCAAGCTTCAATGATCAGGTGACATGATAAAAGCTGGCATGGATATCAGGCCTAACAGTTTTTTACGAAGACTTGTCCTCCAATGAGGCTTCTGCATAATGAAGGGACTAACCCAGCTAGTTTCAAAGGCACCGCCCTACTTTCTGCTTTTCTTAGCAATACACGAACATCAAATCAGATTTCAGAACTTAAGAATAATAGAAGCATATATTTGAAACTCTGGAGCTGCTGATGTGACAATTTAAAGAGCTAGGCTTCAGAAGGACTATGACTACATGACTAACCCGTATGCATCAACGATTTCTTGAAAGGCAGTAGTAAATTTATTTGTACAGAAATAAGTAGGTGGTGATTCCTCGGTATGCAGAACACGAAATATTGCTCCCACTTGTGAGTTGCAGTCTAAGGTTGCCCTTTGCAGCGCATTTTGAATCTGCAAGGGTAAGCCTCAGTAAGTAAAGTAAGCCTTGAAATCATAGACCAGACCTACTTGTAGTCAGACAAGATTCGACAAAAAAGCTATGTAGAAAGCCAGAAAGGGGGATATGACGTGGTATGCAAACCTGAGTGGTTGCAGAAACTGGACACCAACCTTCTGCAACTAGACATTTCTTGGTCACATCGATGCTTAGCATATTTAGAGTATGATATATGGATTTTTCCTTTTTCACCTATGCAAGTTGTGAGAGTGCATGAGAAGCTTCATCATACAGTTCATTCAGCAATAAAAATTAAGCAACTCAAACACACCAGAAGGCTCCACTGCTCAAATTGATGAGCAATGTCCTGAAGCAGACTTGCTTGGTGTAATAGCCCCACATCGATAGTTGTCTTCAACTCCGAGAGTCTTCCAGACACCTAAATAATTGAAAAATGGAAATTGCAAGAATCAGATTAAAAGAACCAGTCACTGGGCACCAAAGGGATCGAGCATGTACAAGTATCAGGTAAAAAAGAAACAGTTTTCAATCTGTACTTACGTTCCTCCTGATAAGAACACATGACATATTAAGTGCACCGGAAAAGTCATCAAAATGAGTGTATAAGGACAGAAGTTTCACTGACTACTTAATGAAACATGCTTTCAAACCTAATGAAATGCGATAAACTTTTTATACCTTTGGAACAACGAAAATGAAATTATAGATTCTCTCAGTAGATTTATTAAAGATTTAAAGATTCATCCAGCCTCGTAGCTTTTATCACTTGCAAACAGTTTCCCCAGTCAAATACTGGCTATGCAACCTGTAAGTTTAGTTCATGTTATCTATCACTGTACTTGTCTGGATTCATAGGTCAAAGAATAAGAATAACTCTTGGGTAGCGGAACCAACAAAATTCAATTTCTGTCAAGTCATCGTAAATGGAAGCTTCTATTCACCGCAAATGTATGCAAATAAATGTCCCAAAGGGTTAACATACCTCTGTTATCATTTGAAATCGCTTGCCTATATCATCTGCAAATGGATACCGATTTGCTGCAAATGCTTCACATATTTTCATGATTTTGTTCTTTGCTCTCTCTCCACTGTAGAAGATAACAAATACATTTTTCTCAACCTGTAGTCAATAATCCATCAGTTCACAAGTAAAAGGAATCATAAAATTGATAATTGCAAAAAGGGGAAGCACCTCTATAATAAAAAGAAGGCAAGAATATTATGGATTAGTAAATTAACGACAGGCGATAACTCAACATGAAGGGAACGAGAACTTTAGCCAATAACAAGCAGAAGTAATCGCAGTTAGTGACCTTTTCTCCAGAGGCAGGATCTCTAATGGGCTCTTCAACAATGGCTTGCTTCAAAAACACATTTCCCCTTGTTGCACGGAACAAAATTCTTTCAAAAGCTGTTGATTTATCTCTCTGCACCAGACCACTGACAAAACCCAACTTAACTTGCTTTGAAGGATCCATCACCATTTCCTAGTCAAATCCAATCCGTAAGGACCTTTGAGCATAGAAATACGAGAGAGCTGATCATTTCAGAAAGAAAAATTGGAAAAAGCACGAGTCCTTACTTGCTCCAATAACAAGGGACTGTCAATGGATCCTTCACCAAGAGACTCTGCTTCGAGTTCTCGTTGTTGAACTGCAGCAATGCTTTTAGTTGAATGAAAAAACTCGCCAGCCTGCAGCCAGAAAGACGCACAGAAAAAAACGCCACAAGTTGTAAAGCACAGTCCATGAATCATCCCCCCCCCCCCAAGAAAAATCCGGGACCAAATGTGATGTGATCCCAGCTTCCAACTTATAAATCCTGCATGCTAATGTTCAGTGAAGACGTGTGCTTTCTATCTCTCCATCATTGCATGTGGGTGCGGGAGCAGGTATTGGGTTTTGGGTTTTGGTGGGGGATTGGGGGGTGGAGGGGGGCCAAGAGCTGGGTGTGTACAACATAATGCACAATCATCAACTATACCCCAAGTTATGCATACCTTCTGAAGAACAAGCTTATATTCCGATAACTCAGCATAGGTGCGTTGTAACTGTTCGTTGTTTGCATTCATTTCAATAATTTCTGCTTCAAGTTCTCCGAGTTTCGCCTAGCCATATCCGAGCAAGTTTGTTAATTTGCACAGAAAGAAATTCAATACCAAATCCAATTGTGGCATCCATCTAACCTCCAAGTTTTCCACATTTACATCAGTGCCTGCCGAAGGCCTTGTTGATGTCGACAAACCAGCCTTCATCATTTGCTCCCTAAGAAAACGTAGCTTGCGTGCCATCTCTCCACACCTTTTCATCTACTAATTCAGATAGAATTATGCTGAGAAAAAGATTAACAGTTACAGTAACAGTCCCTAGAAATTAATACTAAATAAATATTACCAAAAGGAAATATTGAGTAATTCATCTTAATTCATTAGAGCTATAATAATCTTGGGATTCTGATGATAGAGGTGTATGATAGATTAACTGTGTAGTCCATTTAAACTTAGGAAGCACATAAATGTTCTCTCTGTGAATTAAAGAAGATGGAAAACACTTGATACAGAGAAACTGCTAAATCATCCCAATAGACATAAGTCAATCTTTCTGGCTACGAGGACATGGCTACTCTTGTTTAGCTTCTACCTCATAATCTACTCCGGTATCATCTCTCTAAGAGATTGGACGACTAAATACGCAATCCAGCTAAGCAACAAATTTTTTGCATTCTAATGCTGACAGTGGTAAGTCTTGAGAGTCTGGTGTCTCTTTTCCTAGAGAACGTCCACAAGAATGTCTGAGTTGCAAAGCCAGCATGTAGTCTGTCATAATTTTCTGCAACTAACAATGTGTCTGAGAAAAAACGAAGGTCCGCTCTGTGTTTATGACTCCATTTTGTGGGATGTGTGGCCATATGGAGATGAGTCCCATTAACAGGATATCTTTCGACATTGATTGATGAATTGTGTACATTAACACTGGCAGATAATATCTCAATTCAAGACACTTCTAAGATGCCTGAAATTTCGGCCCTTGGATAGTATCAAAATCTTATAGCCACTTGCTCATTCAAAATGGGAGAAACTATTTTATATGAAGATTACACCACGAGACAATGATGAAGTGGTGTAACCAACCCATCACCATTGCCCGCATTTTTACGGATTTCATCCTACTTAGCGTAATGTGCGTTTTAACTTGTTACGCCACGTGTTGCTGCCACATGGCGGTGCAAACCTCACATAAAAAAATATCTTCTCCCGAATGGAGATTCAAGAAGATATCCACGCATGATACTGCAATCACAGCATGGTGCGTTCAGGTAAAAACCAGCCCCTTCCAAATTCGATGCGCAATTAACAAAGGGAACCTGGAAAATGTACTATTGTACTCTTTGCAAAGCGCACAAAATTCATCAAGCAGTGTTATGAATTTCGTATCACGGGCGTAGCCATGACGAAGGCGGATAAAAAGAGAGAATCACACCTGGGCAGCATACGTCCTCTGGAAGGGGCTCTTGTCTGCATTAAGCTGGAGAGCAGATAAAGACAGAACAGCTCGAATCAATTGGAAAAAAAAAAAGAGAACAAGCTGATGGATCAAAAACGCATGTCCCATCATATAATTCGAATGTCCAATATGAAAACCGACAAAGGCCTAACATACATTACAAACTTAGAAGAGACACACTTTCAAAACGGCGGATCACTTCCATATCCACGGCAGTCAAAATCCTTTGTCTCGAAGCCAACATCTAGGGACTTCAAAAAACACGAGTTTCTATTTCCCCCAACGTAAGCAGGACATTTGCTCAGCCGCGGCGGCGACCGAGAACCGACGTCGAACCAGAGAAACCAGAGAAATTCGACGGAACACGGCTCGAAAAACTATCACCGGATATCGCGATCGCTTACGTCTTTGAATTGGAAGAGGCCGAGATCGCCGAGGTAGGAGACGGTCCGACGAGCCGATTCGATGGGGATGATGAGCTGAGCCAACTGCATTGGCTCGGACCGGAGCAGATCCATCGTCGGCCAGCGATCTCCATCCCACCTCATCCTCTCTCTCTCTCTCTCTCAGACGTGATTCACGGAATGCGCGCTTGCGCGGCGATGATGAAGGAACACACCGCGGGGGACACGCGCAGCAGGGCGGAGATCGGAGCAACGTCGCCGGCGGAAGAGATGGTCGGTCCGTGGCGGTGGCCGTCAACGGCTTCGCCCCGAAATTCTTTTTGTGGACTCTGGGACGTCGACCGTTCAACGCATGCTGGAATTTGTATTTTATTTTTATTTTTTCTTTTCCCGGTAAATGTAAAAAGTTTACTATTTTAATCAAAAGTTTTTTTTTTTAAATGTTAAATAAGAGGTCCAAATACCAGGAAAATAAAAAAAAAAATAAGAGGGCTTGTTGGGCCGCCGAAGGCCCAACTTAAGCCCATCTGGTTTGGTCAAAAGGGTAAAAGTTTGAGCTTTTCTTCTTCTTTTGTGCAGTTGAAAGAAACGTAAGAACGAAGGAAGAAAAGAAAGGGAGAGAAGAAAGAAGGAATCGATGGAGGCAATAGAAAAACTTTGAGTGATGCCGGAAGACGCTATTTGCACGCAATTGGTGAGAGTTTCCTAGTTCTTTTCCCTTTTATGAGTTAGTTTTGCTGTTGGAGTATAAATCCAGAGCTCGAGAAAAAATGTGTCAACTTTGCCGATAACACTCTAATCGAGTTCAAGCTATCTAATAGTGATTGTAAGAATTATACTTTAAGTTTGAGCTTGAGTTTCGCTTATCCTTTAACTCTAAGATAGCATTTGTATTTATAGAATTTATCTTCTAGCTGTTACAGTAATTACATAAGATAAGAATGGACTAATTCAAAATATTTTGAATTTGAATGGTCATATATTGTTATCCTCAACGGGCTCTCGCAAGTTGAAGGTGGTCTTTTGGATTATCTTCAACTTGGATTTGAGCATATCGTGACGACACCTTGTAAGAGGCTCGGTGAAGATATCCACTATTTGGTCACGTGTGGATATGAAGCGAACCTCAAGTTTGTGTTGTGACACTAAATGGTGGACAAAGTGAAAGTCTACCTCCATATGCTTTGTTCTAGCATGAAAAAGTGGATTCACCGTAAGATACGTTGCCCTTAGGTTGTCACACCAAAGGATATGAGGTTTTGATTAAGAGATACCCAATTCTTATAACAGTGATTGCAACCATACCACTTTTGCCGTGGCATTTGCCAATGCCCGATACTTAGATTCGATTGAGGAACGTGCAATGGTATGCTGCTTTTTGACTAACCAATAAATTAGATTTTGACCCATATAAGTTGTATAACCTCCTGTTGAGCGCCTATCAGTGGGACAACCAGCCCAGTCCGCATCACTATATGCGTGAAGTTCTATGGTGGAGTGGGAATTGATGAACAATCCATGCGAAACGGTTTCCTTTAAGTAGCGTAAGATCCACTTTACCGCACTCCAGTAATCTCCTGTTGGTTCTTTCAAGAACTGACAGACTTTGTTTACTGCGTAAGAGATATCTGGTCGAGTCAGGGTGACATACTAAAAAGCTCCTACTGTATTCTTCTACAAAATAGCATCTTCAAGTGGCTTACTCTGATTAATTAAATTGGTATTTGTAGCAATGGGCGTGTGAACCGATTTAACACCGTCCATTTTGGTTCGATGGAGGAGATCTGCAACATACTTCTATTGTGACAAGAGGAGCCCTTATGGATGTTTGATCACCTCAATTCCTAGGAAATAATTAAGTTTGCCCAAGCCCCTTATAGAGAACTCCTTGTTTAAGCAGTTGATAGTGTCTTAAATAAATGCCGCGTTGGACCCTGTAATAACAATGTTGTCAACATAGATGAGTATGTAAATCGAGAAATTGGGTCGATGTTGTATAAAGAGGGAAGTATCGGTTTTTTATCCAATAAATTCTAGTGATTTTAAAAAGATACTCAACCGATGGAACCAAGCTCGCGGTGCTTATTTCAATCCGTATAAGGATTTTTGTAGCTTCCATATATGGTTTGGCCTTTCTTTATCAATAAAGCCCTGGGGCTGAGCCATGTAGACTTCTTCAGTCAAGTTACATTTAAAAATACGTTGCTAATATCCAACTGTCAAAGTTTTCAATTCTTTGTCACAACTAATGAAATAATTGTATGGACGGTGATTGCCCTAACAACATGACTAAGCATTTCCGTGTAGTCGATACCCTCCTACTAATTATAGCCCTTGGCCACAAGGCGGGTTTTGTACCGATTAATTGAACCATCTGCACGTGTCATGACTCATTAAACCCATTTGGAGCCTATGACATTTGCTTTGGGATTCGGTGGAACCAAAATCCATGTTCCATTACGCAACAAAGCACTAAATTCTTGATGCATCGTGTCCCTCCATTTTTCAACTTCATTATCTTCAGTGAAACATTGTGGCTCTTCCTTATAGCTTATTTCAGTCAAGTTCACATATGGCAATGGATATTTAGTGCTGGGCCTTGAGTTTTGACGCGGTTGCATTGAATGGATTCTTGATTTTTGATAAACCGGTTGTGGAGGTATCACAATAGCTTATTATGGGGAGGCATATGAAAGAGCCTCATTAGAACCTGTACCAACATTAGACGGACTAGAAACCAATGTGTTAGATGTTGAAGTAGTATTAGTATTTGATAATGTTGGTGATGGTTCTTCAAAGGTGGATGGAGAAGTGTTAGAGGGTGAGGTAGAAGGTAGAATATTACCATTCGCATCATCGTTTGCCTGAGAGGACATACTAGTTGTGGAAATTGTCAATCAAGGATGTGATGGTGAGGGTATTTCAAAAGGGTGAGAACCAAGTGTGGCGAATGGAAAAATATTTTCAATAAAATAAGCATGTCTTGCAATATACATGCGTCCAGTTTTGTAATCTAAACAACGATAACTAACATGCAATGGACTATATCCTAAGAACACACATTGAGTAGAATGGAGTGAAAATTTATGTGAATTTTATGGCCTTAATAAAGGGAAAACAGCACAACCAAATATTTTTAAAAACTTGTAATCCGGTTCTTGATGAAAAAGTGTTTGAAAAGGTGAGATATTGTTTAAGAATGGTGTAGATAATCTGTTAATAAGGTAAATTGTAATTTCAAAAGCATAAGACCAATACTTAAGTGGAAGAGATGCAAGTGTCAATAATGTAAGGTCGGTATTAACAATATAGCGAATTTTTCCCTTAGCTACTCCGTTCTACTCGCGAGTGTGTGGATATGCTACACGATGGAGAATTTCATCATTTAAAAAAAATTTATTCAGGGTTCTGTATTCCCCACCCCAATCAAGCTGGACGGCTTTGATAAATTTTTCAAATTGTTTCTCAGCCATGATTTTGATCTTTTTGAAAATGGAAAGGACCATAGATCGATTTTGAATAGGATAATACTATGTATATTTGAAAAAATCATCAACAAATAGAACAAAATACTTATAACTGAAAATAGAATTAATTGGAGCAGGTGCCCATACATTAGTAAAAATTAAATTGGGAGGTGCTTTACTAATACTATGAGTGGAGGGTAAGGGTGTTTTATGAGATTTGCCTAACAAACATGAAGCACATTTGTTGAAATCAAATGTAGAATATGGCAAATTGTTTGAACGAATCAAAGAGCGAACTTTGCTTTGTTAGGGATGACTCATTCGAGCGTGCTAGGTAGTGGCAGTGGCAGAAGTATCAAGTGAAATTGTGTTTCCGGATGAAAATGTGGTATAAAGACCCGGTGGTCGGTATAGTCCATCCTTAAGCGAACCTTAGAGCAGTGGTGTTTTGGTCTACAAATCCTTCACAACAAAGTGAAATCAATGAAACTCAAAGAAGCAGTTGTTATCACGCATAAAATTATGTACAAAAAGCAAATTACGTGTAATGGTAGGGACATTAATGATATTTGAGAAATGGAAAGATTTGTTAATAGGGGTTTTGAGAGTGGAAGAACCGACATTCACAATGTCTAAACTTGCTGCATTACCTACGCGAAGAGATTCGTTACTGTTATGTGGTGCAGAGATCTGTAGATTTGTGATATCAAGCGCCGCATGGTGAGTAGCTACAATATCCGAAAAGCAGTCTTGCTGCGATGGGGTAGGAAGAGTCCCAACCATATTAGCAGTAGGTTGAAGTGAACTATTGTTAGACTGCGAATACCTGAAATAACATCTTACGGCCGTATGGTTATATTTCTGGCAAATTTGGCATCGGTCTTTCCTGCTTTTAGATCAATTACCTGAGTTTCCATAATTGCGCTGGTTGCCTTGCTAACGGTATTAAGGGTTTTGGGTAGTAGATAGTTGGAAATTGAAAATCGATTTCGGTTGATTAGTAGGGGTGGATGATGGAGGGGTGTAAGTGGTAACATTTGCCTCTGTAGGTATCGTAGTAGACTTTATTCGAAGTTCATGATTGAGGAGCAATTGATGGAGATCAGGAAAGGTTATCGAATCAGGTTTTATAGCTAAGGCAACAATAATGTCAGAAAAATCAGAACCAAGATTACAAAAGACAATGGCATTTAATTCTTCATTCCCTAGAGGGCGATTGGCAACAGCATCACGCCCCGCGCCCACGGCGCACCACATCCCTCGCAAAGGTTAATTCGAGTATGACGTCCCAGGACGCGTCGCCGACCCAACGCCCAACACAGAGATTAATCACATGCAGAAGCAATACAATACTCGAACAAATTTAAACCACATAACCAAGAATAGCCACACAACAACCAACATAAACAAATATACACTTGCATTGAAACTAGGAACCATATATATTATCCATTTACAGCTTGCACTCAAAAATAAAAAACGGGTCAATGGTCACTACTGACAAAAAGGGATAAGTGGCCCGAGCGGTTAAGGATTCTAACACTAAAATGGCTCTGGTCAAAAAGGTACTAACCCTCTTATAACTAGAACTAAAGCTAACCTACGGGATTCAGTCCAAGTCGGATCCCGATCACTCGGAAGAGCTATCAGACAGCTCGGCATCAAAGTCTAGGGAATCTTGCTCGACCTCGGCCCTAACTGACTCCTCCTCGGAATCCATCGGCTCGGCCTCGTCCTCCAGCTCCACATCCTACTCCATGGGTACAGGCTCCTCGTCCTCCAACTCCATTGGCTCCGGGCCTGCATCCCCATCCTCCGGCATACGGTCAGGGCTCGCCAGTTCCCCATCGGGGCACTGGGGTTCAAGATCCCCAGCATCCGTCAGCGGAACCTGAAAAGATCGGAAAGGTCCGTAGGTCCCCTCTTGATCCTTGATACACCACGCTATAAACTTGTGGGCCTAGTTAAGATCTTCGCCCTCTTCAACCCAAACCATGGAAAGATATTTGACCCAAAAATCCCCGTTTCCAGTGGGGTATATCGACTCCTCCACATCTATCCAGAGAGGAATCCCAAAACGTACTGGTACTGAAAGCATCTCAAGGTCGGGGATTTGAAAATTTGGGTTTAAACAACCGTGATAATAAATCTCAACGAGTAGGTTCCCTAAGCCTAAACTAGGCTAACATGCACCTCCTGACGGATACCAAACAACACACAGATCAATCTTAAGCGACTCAAACCCTCGGGCCCAAATCTAGTGATACTTGACCCTGCAGGTTAGGTGCATTATACACAATTGTAATATTGCCACAAAACCCAATCACGTCACATATACGCATATCAATCAATCGCGACGCATGTTATGCATATGCTCGTGCTCACACTCGTATTCATGCGTCATCAATGCACATCGCACTCTTGTACTCCTGCACACTTGCAATTGCTAATTTCACTGACCCATGCAAAACGCATCAGGTCCATTATGTTGAGATCAATCTCTGGCCTGCGTAAAATGTATCAGGCTGGTCATCTTCCGGTAATCGGGGCATCGTCCCTCGTAAAACGCATTAGGACAGTTCACTACCCCGTGTAATACGCATCAGGGTCTCATGTGATCACACATTCACTCACCAGTTATTATTTGAACCCCACGTAAAATGCATCAGGGCTATTAGGTGATCACGCGCTCATGTCACTCGTGCACACTCACAAGATGCACGTGCTATGCCAATACTTGGTATATATGTTCATGGCCATAACAATCACATTCGGACACCGAAGCTTCTACATTGAGCATTCAATTTCACTTGATCACACACTTAATAAATATCGCAACATACTCAATTAGTGCCATAACGTACTCACTTAAGCAATTTACTCAAAATAGCCATGGTACTTAATTGGTATACAAAATCACACAATCGAGCCAATAGAATTTACACATGCTTAAGGCCCACCAAGCATCTCATCACTTGGCCACACCAAGCACACAACATGGCATCACATAATCAATCATAAATTGTGCACAGTTTAGCCACTACATAGGCGATCAAGACATTTTAAGCATTTCACACAAAAATCACACATTAACCGAACAAGGCCCAATTAACTCCATAATGTACAACCACAATACAGCCTCCTTTAGGCCTCTAATCCACCTTCAAATCACCACATTAGTCCATTAAATCACCATAAAATCAGCCACCGCGAGGGCCAGCTTTGGCACGCACTAAAATCCACAATTGAACCCGAACTTACTCCAAACTTTTGCCGATCCAACCCAATCTGTCCAGCCACTATACAGCCTATTCTAAGCCTTCAAATCTCAACTAGAATCTTCAAACTAAGCCGCGAAATAGCCACAAGAACAGCCACTACTCGGTCAACAAATTTCCTCCGCCAAATCCACAATTTCGCCCAAATCAAGGCGCCTATACTTCGCCTCATCACAGCACTCCACAGCCCACTAAACCTCGATCAAATAATCATCCTAAGCCCTCAAATTAGCCATAACCTCAGCTCCTAACAGCCTCCACATGATAACCCCTAAAATACCATAATTTAACCCATAAATCCATCTAAAAATGCAATCTAGCCTAACTAGGGTTTAGGGTCAAATTCACTTGAAATCCCAAGCTTTAATCAAGGTTGAACAAGCAACAAGGGTGGTTGGACAGTGGCGGGGCAGCGGCAGCGATGGCGATCTTCCTGGCGGCGACTTGCGGCGACGATCCAAAGCGGCAAAGGGGGAAGGGAAGCTGGTCGCATGGCTGAAAGATGAGAGAGAGGGACAGCTGGATGGTGGAACAAGGTGGTGGTGGTGACGGTGACGCGTGGTCGGCAGATTCCGGCGAGCGGCGACGGTGGTTCCGGCGGTTTCTCACGCAGCAAGAAGAAGAGGAAGAAGAGGAAATGGAGAGGAAATTGGCATGGAGGAGGGGGCTGCCGGTTGAGGTGAGGGTGAAATGAGGGAGAGAGAGAAATAATGCAAGGTTTTAACACCAATGGACTTAGTGGGTTAGGTGACCAACTTTCCACAATTGACCATTTTGCCCTCAAACTAAAGGTTGGGGTTGATCCAAGTTCAATAATGGAGGGGCAATCTTGTCCATGACATTCTGAATTATTGGGGCTGATTAGACCATAATTTAAACCCCAAATATCCTCCAATTAACTCCAAAATTCGGAACATCATGATTAGGCCTAGGGGCAAAATCATAATTTTCCGGTCTCGGGTCAAATTTCTAAATTTCGACTCTATTGATCCCATATATGAGTGGCCACATAAAAATGACGTCGTCCTTGCAAAATAGTCGCGTACGCCCACGAAATTCGACACCGAAGTCCGCACTCAATTCCACGATCAATTCAACTCAATTTGCCGTTTTAGCGTCTCTCACTAACGGACGGTTGTTTAGGGGTTACGCGTATCGACCTAGAGTACTCGAGTCGTAACGATGTCGATTTCCCAAAGAACACGAGGGTCTATCGCTAGTCTTGGGGGTCGCGGTCGTTCGAAACAAATTCGGGATCGTTCGCCGCGCGTGTACTCTCGGTCGTGCGGAATCACTCGCTATCCGTTTGTACATCGTTAGTCGACCTCAATCCGTCACTCTTCTTGGACCGGCCCATTTGGCACAAAATATTCTCTCGTCGTATTTCAGAATCGGGCTTAATTTCGCGATCGAGTTCTTGGGTCTACGTACCGTTTTTCCTAGTTAGCCTTTCCCTATTGGTCAGTATCCCGAGATTGATCAGATCCAGGCGAGACTTACTGAAACACAATGAGAAATAATATCAATTTCATTAATAATGAAAGTGGGTCGAATTTCGGGATGTTACAATTCTTCCCCCTTACAAAAATTTTGTCATCAAAATTTGCAATCTAACCCTACTACTCAAATAAATGGGGGTGCTGACGTCGCATCACTTCCTCGCTTTCCCATGTGGCGCCTTCCGTCTCGTGATGTTCCCAAATAACTTTAACTAATTGAATCGTCTTGTTTCTCAAAACTTGATCTTTCCTATCGTCGATTCGCACTGGCTTCTCCATGTACAACACTCTGTCGTCCACGTCTATTACCTCATGATTCAGCACGTGGGTCGGATCCGGTTCGTACTTCCTCAACATCGACACGTGGAAGACGTTATGGACTTGCGACAAATTCGGAGGTAAGGCGAGACGATAAGCCAACGTTCTAATCCTTTCCAAAATCTTGAACGGGCCTATATACCTTGGATTCAGCTTTCTTTTCTTGCCAAACTGTAACAGTCCTCTCATCGGTGACACCTTGAGAAATACGTGGTTGCCAACCTGGAATTCTAACGGTCTATGCCTTCGGTCTACGTAACTTTTCTGACAGTTCTGGGCTGTCATCAGCCTTTCCCTGATAATCTTGACTGTTTCCACCGATTGCTGTACCAGTTTTGGACCTGTTATACTTCTTTCTCCTATTTTGTCCCAACACTGAGGAGTTTTGCATGCTCGACCATAAAGTGCTTCAAACGGGACCATCCCGATACTCTGCTGAAAACTATTATTGTAGGCGAACTCCACCAAATGCAACTGCTCTTCCCATTTGCCATGAAAATCTAGTACACAAGCCCTTGGCATATCCTTTAAAGTCTGAATGGTCATCTCAGACTGGCCATCCGTCTGCGGATAATAGGCCATACTAAATTGCAATTTTGTTCTCATGGCCGATTGTAGACTTTTCCAAAAATTCGCAGTAAATCGGGGATCACGATCCGAAGTGATTGATATCGATACTCCATGAAGACGAACTATCTACCGGACATATAGCTCTGCGAGCCTTTCTAGCTCAAGGTTCTTTTGCACTGCCAGGAAGTGCGCTGACTTGGTCAGTCTGTCCACTATCACCCAAATAGAGTCATGTCCCCTCTGGCTTCTTGGCAATCCCGTTACGAAATCCATTGTAATATGCTCCCACTTCCATTCTGGGATTTCCAGTGGTTGCAACATACCACCAGGTTTGCAATGCTGAGTCTTTATTTGTTGGCACGTCAGACACTTAACCATATCCACTTTCATCCTGTTCCACCAGTAATGTTGTTGAAGGTTCTGGTACATCTTCGTGCTGCCCGGGTGAATGCTATAATTGCTCCTATGAGCTTCCAACAAAATCTCTTCTTTAAGCTCCAAATCATCGGGCACGCACAACCATCCTCAAAACTTCAAAATTCCTCTTCGAATACTTGGAAGTTCTGTTTTCTCTTAGCGCCATCCATCTCCAGAATCTTCTGAATCTCAGGGTCTGTAGACTGCAACTCCTTAATCTTGGTTTGCACCTCTTGTTCAACTCTCAATGTTGCCATCAAACTGGAGAGATGTCCTATTTCAAACTTGAATTCTGAGTCTCGCGCTCCTTCTAGTAGAATCCATTCTTTGATCAATAAATGTGCGATGCTCGACTTTCTACTCAAGGCATTCGCTACCCGGTTGGCCTTTCCGGGATGGTACAAGATGTCGCAGTCGTAGTTCTTCAACAGTTCCATCCAACGCCTCTGCCTCATGTTCAATTCCTTTTACGAAAACAAATACTTGAGGCTCTGGAGGTTCGTGTAGATCTGAAATCTTTCTCCACATAAGTAGTGCTTCCAAATTCTAAGCGTGAAAATAATTGCTGCCAGCTCTAAGTCATGGGTCGAGTAGTTCATCTCGTGAGGTCTTAGCTGTCGCAATGCATAGGCGACCACCCTTCCATGTTGCATTAGTACGCATCCTAATCCTTTAAGTGAGGCATCACTATAAATTTCATACCCGCCCGGTCCTGAGGGAATCGTCAACACTAGTGCCGTTGTCAATCTCTGTTTCAATTCCTGAAAACTCTCTTCGCACTTTTTCGTCCATTCAAACTTCATTTCTTTCTTAAACAACCTTGTCAATGGAGTGGCTATCACTAAGAATCTTTTTACAAATCTCCGATAATAACCCGCCAATCCTAGGAAGCTCCGAATCTCAGTAACTGTCGTTGGTCTCAGCCAATCCATCACTGCTTCAATCTTTGCCGGATCCACGGAAATTCCTTCTCTGGAAATTATGTGTCCAAGAAACGCTACACGGTTCAACCAAAACTCGCACTTGCTGAACTTAGCATATAGCACGTGCTCTTTTAATGTTTGTAGAACTCTTTCCAAGTGTGACTCATGTTCCTTAGGACTCTTTAAATACACTAGGATATCGTCGATGAAGACAATGACAAATTGGTCTAAGAATTCCTTGAATACTTGGTTCATCAAGTCCATGAAAACAGCTGGGGCATTTGTCAGTCCAAACGTCATCGCTGTGAATTCGTAGTGTCCGTATCTCGTCTTGAATGCGATCTTTGGAATATCCTCCTTTTGGATTCTTAACTGGTGATACCCTGTCCTTAGGTCGATCTTGGAAAATACCGAGACTCCTTGCAATTGGTCGAACGGGTAGTCAATTCTTGGAAGAGGATACTTATTCTTGATTGTTACTTGATTCAACTGACGATAATCAATACACAGTCTCAATGACCCATCCTTCTTCTTGACGAATAATACCGGCGCTCCCCATGGAGACGCACTCAGTCGGATAAAACCTTTGTCCAGGAGTTCCTGCATCTGCACCTTCAATTCTTTCAACTCAGACAACGACATTCTATAAGGCAGCTTCGAAATTGGCTCAGTCCCAGGTGCCAACTCGATGACGAATTCCACTTTTCTCTCTGGTGGCAATCCCAGCAATTCCTGAGGAAAGACATCAGGAAAATTACACACTACTATTATATCTTCCAGCCCACTTCTTCCTTCGTTGTATCAATCGCATTTGCTAAATAACCTTGACAGCCCTCATCTAACAACTTAGTTGTCTCCACTGATGAAACCCAAGGGATTGAGGTTCCTCCTTGACTCCCTATAAACTCGAATCTAGGGTGTCCAGCTGGGCTAAACTAGATCACCCTGCTACTGCAGTCCATTACGGCATTCTGTTTGGCTAGCCAGTCCATGCCTACAATCAGATCAAAATCATACATTGGCAAAACCGCTAAGTCTCTCCTGCTTTCTACACCATCAATTACTATCTCATAATTCGGGTATCCTAACGATATACACATCTTATCCATTAATGGCGTAGTCACACACAATTGCACTTCTAACAGAACAGGATGTAATCCAGCCAATTCAACAAACTGAGCCGATACAAACGAATGTGATGCTCCCGGATTAAATAACGCATATGCTACATGATTGCACAGAGAAACCATACCTGTGACCACCCCTGGCGCATTCTTAACTTCCCTTCGCGCCATGGCATACACACGTCCTTATGCCGGCGGCCTATTCCCATTAGCCGGCGGTAGATTTCCAGTCTGATTCCCCGTCCGGGGTTGTTGTTGCATCGGGGGTCCTGCGGGGCGTTGCTAGAGGCAATTCCTGATCTGACGGTCTGTACTTCCGCATTTGAAACATGCCCCAAATCTGTTCTGCTAATGACTCGGCTTTCTGATATTCTTCCTGATCAGTGGGACAAATCACCTGTTTCTCGCCATCGGTTTCTTCCCCAGATGACGGTTATCCCTAGCTGGGGCGAACCGCAATTTATCCACTTGCTCTCGCTCAATAGCTTTCAAATTCACTGGTATCAGCTAACCGCGATTGTCGGCTTTCAGTCTATTGCGAAACCTTCGCGCCTTATCTTCAGGGTATTCTACCATCCTTGGTGAGAACCTCGACAGTCTTGCGAACTCTGCTTCGTACTGATCTACGGTCATCGATCCTTGGCGGAGTCTCATGAATTCAACTAGTTTTCTTTCCCTGGCACTCTCAGAAAAGAACTTGTCTAAGAAATTTTCAGAAAACACGGCCCAAGTTTGGGCAGTCCCTTCGGGAAAAACCCTTCCTTTTGTGGCCTTCCACCAATTATTGGCGTTGTCTTGTAGCTGATATACCGCCAATGTCACCTTTTCGGCCTCGGTGCATCCTAACACTTCGAAGGCCTTCTCCAATTCCTCAACCCAATGAGGTGCGGTCTCGGGATCACTTTTGCCATTAAACTTTGGCGGCTTCAACTTCAAAAACTGATCTACTAACTTAGGCATAGGTCTGACCACATTCACCGGTCCCGAAACTGGATTCTCAATGTTCCCTTAATTTCCATTATTTCCGTTGTTTCCATTAGCCGCAGCAATGGCGGCCCCAATCGCAGCGGCAATAGCGGCATCTCTCTCTTGGTTCAATCTACCTCCCAGAACTCTAGCTTCTCCGAGAGCTCTTAAAATTCCATCCACTATTTGGCCCTCGGCAATTCCCACTTGCGGTGCCACTCGGTCCTGTTCGCAACCTCGACCTCTATCTCTACCACGACCTCGGCCTCTACTTCTTCCTTGACTACTCATCCTTCAAATTCGTACGCTCACCTACTTGATATAATTTCCACCCAGGGATTAGAGACCTAAGTCGAGCTAAACCGGTCTAAAGTCCTAGGCAGGGAACTCAATCATAATAGCAGCCAAGCAACTAGCATGTGATCCTACTCAAACATCACAACATCTCAACCAAGGAGGTTCGCGTACTCACCTCAGGTCCGGCCGCACCTGTACTTTACGGGTCAATTACAACAATCACTCAATCTAAACACAGACAGTCAGGAGGTACACGTAGCGCACAAGGTCTCCCTACAGGCTACCCAATGTCATCGCCTCTTATCACTCCAGGTTTGAACCGAATCGGATCGAGTTAACCTTGCTCTAATACCAAATCGAACAGGGATGTCACGCCCCGCGCCTACGGTGCGCCACATCCCTCGCAAAGGTCGATTCGAGTGCGACATCCCAGGACGCGTCGCCAACCCAACGCCCAACACAGAGATTAAGCACACGCGGAAGCAATACAATATCCGAACAAATTTAAATCACATAACCAAGAATAGCCACACAACAACCAACATAAACAAATATACACTTGCATTGAAACTATGAACCATATATATTATCCATTTACAGCTTGCGCTCAAAAATCAAAAACGGGTTAATGTCCATTACTGACAAAAAGGGATAAGTGGCCCGAGCGGTTAAGGATTCTAACGCTAAAATGGCTATGGTAAAAAAGGTACTAGCCCTTTCATAACTAGAACTAAGGCTAACCTACGGGACCCAGTCCGAGTCAGATCCCGATCACTTGGAAGAGCTATCAGACAGCTCGACATCAAAGTCTAGGGAATCCTGCTCGAACTCAGCCCTAACTGACTCCTCCTCGGAATCCATCGGCTCGGCCTCGTCCTCCGGCTCCACATCCTGCTCCGTGGGGTACATCGACTCCTCCACATTTATCCAAAGAGGAATCCCAAAACATACTGGTACTGGAGGCATATCAAGGTCGGGGGTCTGAAATTTTGGGTTTAAACAACCGTGAGAATCAATCTCAGCGAGTAGGTTCTCTAAACCTAAGCTAGGCTAACATGCACCTCCTAACGGACACCAAGCAACACACAGATCAATCTTAAGCGACTCAGGCCCTCGGACCCAAATCTAGTGATACTTGACCCCGCAGGTTAGGTGCATTATACACAACTGCAATATTGCCACAAAACCCAATCACGTCACATATGCGCATATCAATTAGTCGTGACGCATGTTATGCATATGCTCGTGCTCACACTTGTATTCATGCGTCATCAATGCACATCGCACTCTTGCACTCTTGCACACTTGCAATTGCCAATTTCACTGACCCGCGTAAAACGCATCAGGTCCATTATGTTGAGATCGATCTCCGGCTCGTGTAAAACGCATCAGGCTCGTGACACTCAACCCACGTAAAACGCATCAGGCTGGTCATCTTCCGGTAATCGGGGCATCGTCCCGCGTAAAACGCATCAGGACGGTTTACTACCCCGCGTAATATGCATCAGGGTCTCATGTGATCATACATTCACTCATCAGTTATTATTTGAACCCCGTGTAAAACGCATTAGGGCTATTAGGTGATCACACACTCATGTCACTCGTGCACTCTCACAAAATGCACGTGCTATGCCAATGTTTGGTATATATGTTCATGGCCATAATAATCACATTCGGGCACCGAAGCTTCTACATTGAGCATTCAATTTCACTTGACCACACACTTAATAAATATCGCAACATGCTCAATTAGTGCCATAACGTACTCACTTAAACAATTCACTCAAAATAGCCATGGTACTTAATTGGTACACAAAATCACACAATCGAGCCAATAGAATTTACACATGCTTAAGGCCCACCAAACATCTCATCATTTGGCCACGCCAAGCACACAACATGGCATCACATAATCAATTTGCATAGTTTAGCCACTACATAGGTGATCAAGACATTCTAAGCATCTCACACAAAAATCACACATTAACCGAACAAGGCCCAATTAACTCCATAATGTACAGCCACAATACAGCCCCCTTTAGACCTCTAATCCATCTTCAAATCACCACATTAGTCCATTAAATCGCCATAAAATCAGCCACCGCGAGGGCCGGCTTTGGCACGCACTAAAATCCACAATTGAACCCGAACTTACTCCAAACTTTTGCCGATCCAACCCAATTTGTCCAGCCACTACACAGCCTATTCTAAGCCTTCAAATCTCAACTAGAATCTTCAAACTAAGCCACGAAATAGCCATAAGAATAGGCACTACTCGGTCCACAAATTTCCTTCACCAAATCCACAATTTCGCCCAAATCAAGGCGCCTATGCTTCGCCTCATCACAGCACTCCACAGCCCACTAAACCTTGATCAAATAATCATCCTAGGCCCTCAAATTAGCCACAACCTCAGCTCCTAATAACCTCCACATGATAACCCCTAACATACCCTAATTTAACCCATAAATTCATCTAGAAATGCAATCTAGCCTAACTAGGGTTTAAGGTCAAACTCACTTGAAATCCCAAGCTTTAATCAAGGTTGAACAAGCAACAAGGGTGGCTGGACAGTGGCGGGGCAGTGGCGGTGATGACGATCTTCCCGGCGGCGCGTGTGGCAGCGACGACTTGCGGCGACAATCCAAAGCGGCGAAGGGGGAGGGGAAGTTGGTCCCATGGCTGAAGATTGAGAGAGAGGGATAGCTGGATGGTGGAACAAGGTGGTGGTGGTGACGGCGGCGCGTGGTCGGCGGATTCCGGCGAGCGGCGGCGGCGGTTCCGACGGTCTCTCACGCAGCAGGAAGAAGAGGAAGAAGAGAAAATAGAGAGGAAATTGGCGTGGAGGAGGGGGCTGCTGGCTGAGGTGAAGGTGAAATGAGGGAGAGAGAGAAACAATGCAATGTTTTAGCACCAATGGACTTAGTGGGTTAGGTGACCAACTTTCCACAATTGACCATTTTGCCCTTAAACTAAAGGTTGGGGTTGATCCAAGTCCAATAATGGAGGGGCAATCTTGTCCATGACATTTTGAATTATTGGGGTTGATTAGACCATAATTTAAACCCCAAATATCCTCCAATTAACTCCAAAATTCGGAACACCATCATTAGGCCTAGGGGCAAAATCGTAATTTTCCGATCTCGGATTAAATTTCTAAATTTCAACTCTATTGATCCCATATATGAGTGGCCACATAAAAATGACGTCGTCCTTGCAAAATAGTCGCGTACACCCACGAAATTCGACGCTGAAGTCCGTACTCAATTCCACGATCAATTCAACTCAATTTGCTGTTTTAGCGTCTCTCACTAATGGGCGGCTGTTTAGGGGTTACGCGTATCGACCTAAGATACTCGAGTCATGACGATATCGATTTTCCAAAGAACACGAGGGTCTATCGCTAGTCCCGGGGGTCGCGGTCGTTCGAAACAAGTTCGGGATCATTTGCCGCACGCGTACTCTCGGTCGTGCGGAATCATCCGCTATCCGTTCGTACGTCGTCGGTCGACCTCAATCCGTCACTCTCCTTGGACCTGCCCACTTAGGACAAAATATTCTCTCGTCGTATCTTGGAATAGGGCTTAATTTCGTGGTCGAGTTCTTGGGTCCACATACCGTTTTTCCTAGTTAGCATTTCCCTATTGGTCGGTATCCCGAGATTGATTAGATTCAGGCGAGACTTACTGAAATACAATGAGAAATAATATCAATTTCATTGATAACGAAAGTGGGTCGAATTTCGGGATGTTACAAACAGCCAATTGATCTGAAATGTACTTTACCTTCTAGAGATAAGTTGAGATAGACTTGTCACCTTTGGATGCATTTTGGAGTTGCATATGAAGCTGAAGAATGTTTATATGTGATAGAGATCCAAAAGCAGTTTGTAGAGCCTTTCAGACATCAACAGCAGTAGCTAATCCAACCACATAAGGTAGGACATCAAGTAAAGGAGAAGATATCATTCAACTAAGAACAAGTTGGTCTTTTCGAATCCATTCATCATATGCAGGGTTCGGTGCAGCAGTAGTGGAGCCCGTGGGGATGATGGTTGGAGGAGGACATATAATGTTGCCATCAAGATATCCCATTAAGGACTGGCTATGAAGTAATGGAAACAACTAGGTTTTCCACAATAGAAAGTTATCACTAAAAAGTTTGAGACTAAAGTGGTGTTGCATAGCGGAAGTGGATGTGGGAGATGACATCGTGAATAGAAGAGGTAAAAAAAATGGAAGAGAAAGAAGAAATAGCAGAGATATTTCCAATGATCTTACTGGTCGTCTAATACCATATAAGAATTATACTCTAAGTTTGAGCTTGAGTTTCGCTTGTTCTTTAACTTTAGGATAGCGTTTGTATTTATAGAATTTATTTTCTAGTTGTTACAATAATTACATGAGATAAAAATTGACTAATTCAAAATATTTTGAATTTGAACGAGTCATGCATTTGTTATCCTTAACAGTGGTGACTAGGTGAAATGACTAATGCAACAATCAAGAAGGGGTGAATTAATAATGCTAAGAAAATTACGACTTTTTCATGAAAGGAGTGAGAAAATGCTTTTGTAGAAGGAACACAATTTTGCTAGCTTTTAGCAAACGGATAATAATAGAGTTAACAAATAAAATATATTGCAAGATAGAATTAGGGTGCATTTGTTTCACGGAAAACGTAACGTTTTTGGAAAATATTTTCGGAAAATCATTTTCTAGGAAAATAGTTAGTTTTCTTTTGTTTGGTGATATGTGATCAAAAACATTTTATGGTGTTTGGATCTCATTTAGAAAATAATTTCAATCCCATGATTTTATCTTTGACAAAAAAATAATTTCGAATCTTTAAATATTTTTATTAAAAAACAAAAAAAAAGAAAAGAAAGAAACGAATAAAATATTTAAAAAGTTAAGGAAAGCAATTTCGAAAAGTGTTGTCACCTTCTTAGATTAGGGAATTTACTTTCTTAATTTTATACATGAATATTTTCTTTGACCTGAAAGTATTTTCAGTTGATTAATCATTTTCTACGAACTAAATGGGTGAAAGTTCGGAAAACAGATTCCTGGAAAACACTTTTCCTGAAACAAACGCACCCTATAGTGGTTCCACTTTCCACTTTGCTTGCGTCTACTCTCCCAGAGCTAACAGTTTCGAACAAGGCCAGAATTTACTAGTGATTCTCGAGATGTTAAAATATGCGGACAGTCTCGGTAGAAAACTCTACAAACACAAGCATGTCGTACAACATTATAATTCCCATATCTTCCTAGATTACAAAAAAATACAACTCTTACGGAGAATTACAATCAGAAAATAAATAATTATGCACAAGTGAAAACTCAGGATTATGAACGATCGAGAGAGAATAGAAGTTTCGAATTTGCGCCTACTTCAGTACGCCTCCCTCGATTTGTTTCGATAGCCCTCCAATGTTCAAAGTAACCGTTGGAAGCCATATCAAGGTCATAGGAGCCAATTTGACTCCCTTCGCTGGCCAACAAATTTACTTCCTGCGCGATTAGTATGCAGTTTATTGGCAAAGCAAAAGTTTTTTAGAAATAGAGCCTTCTGCTTCTACAGTTTTTCTGACTCTTTCTTTTGCTTTCAA
Source organism: Syzygium aromaticum (assembly GCA_024500025.1). Classification (NCBI taxonomy): domain Eukaryota; kingdom Viridiplantae; phylum Streptophyta; class Magnoliopsida; order Myrtales; family Myrtaceae; genus Syzygium; species Syzygium aromaticum. The sequence goes on from CM044890.1 coordinate 11,816,636, forward strand.
CAAAAATGGAAAGAAATTCTCCAGGCTTCTTTCTGCAAATTCTAGCATTTGAGTGTAGCAATTAGACACTAACTTGAATTCACATCAAATGGGAAAAAGTGTCCGAGTCTTCTTATCTAGGAACATAGAAGCACGTATCACGTTCTTTCTTCCTTCTGCAACAGGAGTTGCTACTGCTTACGGTCCCTCTAGTATTTTCATGCTTTGCGCTGAATTGACTATTTGCCTTCCATACACTAGTCCCTCTAAGCATATTGGCATCTTTTGGTCCTAAAAAGCTGCTCACCTTCTACTGGTCAATCAAAGCCCTAACGAACTATCATTCTACAATTCGTTAACCTTCAACAAAGGTCCATCCAGCCTCAGACACCTTTTACATCCGATATCTTGTTCACCTTCTGCAGAAGCAAAGCACTACCAACCTACATGCCAGTTCTAGACTTCATTTGCATATTTGTCTGTGAATAAACAAATTGGTTCTACAAAACCAATGCACATATTAGTAGCATTTGATTATTTTGTCAATTTAAAACTGTTGAGCATCAGAGACGTGGCAATAACTTGATTTGATGGAAGAAATTTTTTAAGGTGAAACAATCGCAATTCGCACCTTTTTATTGCATATCTCAATTACAAGAGAAATAGACTATATATAGGCCATAGTTTGATTCAAAATAGAAAACCTATTTTAATTAGGAAACCTACTCCGATTAGGAAACCATTCAATTAGGAAATCTAATTGACTTAGGAAACTTTCCTTTTTCGGGCTCCAACTATAATTAGCACCTAAAAACACAAAAAATCAAAATATGGAAATACAGACAGACTCAAAAAAGAAATAAGTATCAACAAATTTGGTTTAATTTCTAACAAAAACATAATAAGGGATTTTCTCAATAACTTTCCCCTTTTTTTATGTTAACAAAACAATATGTGAATTTAATAAGCACAGGTGTTTCCACGACAAATGATTTAGAGTTTCAAGTGTGTGTAAAGTAAAGGCGATTTACTATTACGCCTAAATATTCTGAGAATAGATCGGGGCATAATAAGTAAGCAACATAGTTTCCAAATTATAAGACATTCAGTGAATATAATAAGGAGACACGACGTAGAAGCAAGACAGACAAAGTGAGTATGAGCTTGTATCAGCTCTTCCTTCTATGAAGATAACTTAGTTACATAAGATCCAAGTGAGCGATATATCATGATGTAAGCTACATATATTTGAGCGTAAATAAGTCGAAAACTTCTTACCAGAGCTTATATTGTCCCTAGAGGTTGTCCGCAAATATTCTACGTCTTCTGGATGTTGTCCGCCAATATTTCAGAACACACATGAATTTATGAACTCATATGTATAAAGTGTGAAAACATGAAAATACGAACAATCTCATATGCAGACATATGGGGTGTCGTATGTTAAATTCGTGACCCCATACGTCTTTTATCACAAAAGACTTTATCGCTTTAGGGTGTTTTTTTTCTCTTGTAATACGATGGGCCTAGCAGAACTCATTTCTCATCAATTCTTCTCTGCCTCTCCTCCAACATTCCCTCCAACAATAACCAATGCTCCGAAATAGAGGGGCTATTTTCAAGTCAATAATGGTCTATCCTCGTCTCTTTCCGGGTGAACAATGGTCCATCCCTGCCTTTGGAGAGAAATGCCCTTCTCTCATTATCGTTCTTACGAAGTACGGGATCAGATGGCGTAGGGGGGGATTGGAAAATTTGTGTGTCGCCCCCTAATCTCGAATTCTCCGTCCGCCCCCGTCGACCGGAAAGCAAATGCAGCAAACCAACGGCGTACTAATTGCGTCTGCCTACTGCCTAGTTCTCTTCTTCTTTTGCAGCTCTCAATGTGATAGACTTCTAATGCTAAGTAGTCTCGAATCATATCATAGGGAGACATTATTATCAGAATTTGACTAACTTTTGCTTTCACTGACCAAATAATACGTCCTCTTGAACACTAAGTGAAGCGCATGATGCTCGTCTGAATCATCGGTTAAACTCGTTTCCTCTTTTCATTATTGTTGTATAGAATGTAGAGATTGGTGGGGCTGGGCAAGGATAAAGAACTTTAATATTATTTCTCAAGTGAAGAAATTTTACAAATGAAAAGCAGTTGCCTCAGTCGTTATGTCTAAAAACTCTTGCTAGCCATTCACATCTAACTCACTCGTTCTCTTGCACACACTGCTGATATTAGCGCGTGCATGCACACATCTGCGTCTCTTGGAAATGAATGCATCATCCTTTTGGGGAAGCTCCAAGCTAGAGGAGTCGCAAATACACATGGCTGAAAACAAGTGTCTTTGCCTTTTCCATTGAAGGCCAACTTTATTGAGAGGTTTACTCCTGCTGGCGAACTTAGGGAGAAATTTGAGAACATGTAAAGTATCGAGTGTTCCTATCTCTTTGTGAAGTGTCTTACAACCCCTATAAGCCGGTTAAAGTCTAGCTTCCATGGAAGTCGTCTACCTCTGAGCGTTTAGATGTCTTGTTTTAGAAAAGTTCTCTCCAAATATCTTTCACCTCTTTTTACATCTTGAGAAAGTTGTCTTTATGTTCTTGTGAAGTGAGTCAATTAGCTTCCAACAATGCATTATGACTTAATGTTGATCAACATGCATTAACTTGCAATTGGGAATCTTAATGAAAACCATGTTTTTTTATTGAACCTGTTTTGTTTTTTTCTCTATTTTACGGTCCATGGATATGGGCATGGAGATCCAATTACCTGGACACTGGTCTTGATCCAGAGTCGTTAGAACGCAACCGTAGAATTTAGAAGAGCAACTTCCGATTTCTAGCTAGAAATCTTCCAACTCCTTAACCAAGTGTGCCTATCGTCAAGATTGAATTGAATTGATACTCTTCACCATATGGGAAACTTGCTCCGAATCCATTTTAAACTTATAAATAAGTTTATCTACCCTAAATCGTGTAAGGGTTTACATAATAGATCTTGACAAAGACTCTTTGCATAAGCAATCTAGAGACCACGGGAAGAGAAAGGAGATCAACTTGGCCGGCTACCACTTGCACTTCTTTTTTCTTGGACGAAGCTTGGAAGCTTGGGTGACTACCATCTCGAGGTTACTATATAAGAACTAAATAATAACATTCGTATACCTAATTTGGCCTATACTAATGTAGGACAGCTTTCCCTGCATATCTATGTTCCTGTTTCTAGGGGCCTGGGTCCATAATTTCGTAGAAGGAATCTTACCTTCCAGGGGAATAATTTAGTAAGCAGGTTGTAATTTCTATTTTTCCAATGATGATCAGGCCAATCTTAAGTATGTTAAATCCCAAACTCATGAAATGCCCCACTAACACCACATCATTTGTAGGTTAAATGCAAAGCCTCAAGCACTCAGAGCTACCAAGTTCTCACCATTTTCTTCTTCACAAGCTAAGCTTACAAACCCAAATATGTCGAAGCCTCTAAAACATTATTCAACTACGCGGTTGAGGCTGGACCTTCTCGTCGTTATAGCGATCGTCTAGCTAGCGATGAGGTACACTATCAAACAGGAAAAATCAACCGTACTCAACGAATTTAGAGTTTCGAAAGCCTTATTATCGCTTTGGACAATATTTGAGAATGGGCATTAGCCCGTGTGCATTGCACGGACATGCTCGATAGTATTCGTTTTTCGCGCCAACTCTAATCAACGATGAATGAAGAAAATGAATAGATCTTAGTTTGATAATATAAAAAAAATGTGTATATAGATCTATCTCGTTGTTGTTGCCTGATAAATGGAAATCAGGACTACATGCAAAGATATACTCCATTGCCTTGCTCATCAGATTTGAAGTAAGAGAAGAAGTTTCATATTATTTAGTCACTGTACAGGTTAAACTTGTAGCTAAAAGTACAATTGCTTACCAAACTATTAGTAGAAATCATTAACATATTTTGTTCAGTTGGGAACCATATTGAATATATTAAAAGTCTATAGACTACATTGCGCATTGTACCAAAGTTCAAAAATCATTTATGTCATTTCCCCAAATAATAATTATCCTAACAAAGTTACGGTGGGCAACGAGCTAGAATTGAACTGTGTTTTCGCCCAATCGTGATTAGAAAAAAATTTCTTCCTCACTCTTTAATCGGTGGATTACGTGCGTAAATACATACCACTGGTAAATTTAACATAAATAAAGTAAATAAAATATGAAGTTCCAACCCTAACCCTCCAAAACACTAGGGCACAAATAAATGCAATCAAAAGACATCATAACCCAGAAGTCCTCTTCTATCTCATGTGTTAGCTGGGGCGTCGCAAACTCCTACACTTAAAGCACTGACTTCCGCATCGATGTCAGCCCTATAGTCCATGAATGCACCATGCTAGTAGAACTCTAGAGGTGATCGCTGCCGCCGTTCATCTCAAACGGGCTCCCGATATGGATCGCATGACGCAGCACTTTGTTTGGCACGATAGTTAGCTAATATCGACACTGATGTTGATGTATTGTTCTAATGCTATTTGTAACGAGTCCCACCGATTTCTATTGACCAAGTTCCCCTAAAAGAAGTAATTAAATGGATCGTGATCCCTCCAGGTGGTCGAGGTTTAGGGTGGGTCAAATGCATGGATCAAGCTGTCATTACTCCCTCCCATCAGATGTACGCCGTCGGGGTATCACACTTGCCTCCGGTGAACATCCCCACCAAACCTGGAGCTACAACTCTCTAAACCTTTCTCTCTTGGGTTTGTCCCAGGTCATCGATGATAAACGATGCAGTCTAGATCTAGCTTGAGAATTTTGGAGTTGCTCAAGTAGGCGCAGCTTGTTGGCCCTTGTCGACCTGTTCTCTCTATGTGTCGACACTGAGGATGAGGCTAGCTATGAGCACACGCATGCATGCACTTGCGCGCGTGCCTGTGCGCGCAGAGAGAGAGAGATGGGCAATGTTGTTGTTGGTATTTATGGCGCGTTTCCTAATTGTTTAAGTGTTTTTTGGGTAAATGGTTTACCTAACATGGTATTGCAGTGCAACACGGTTTAAAACGGTTCAGATCTTGACATGTCCTCTCATCTTTCTCGTCCATCATTCGCATTATTCAGCATAGTTAACTATACTCATTAATCTGTCTAACGTGATGATATCCACATCTTGTGTCGTGGCGGTGAGGAGGACCTGCGTTCGCACCGGAGGGAGTGCCAATAAAGAGACGTGGCATGAAAACATTAATGACACCTTCCCTAATAGCTTAAGGTTCTGGAAAAACCAACCGGTCGATAACGCACATGAAAACTTAACCTAAAGAAATTTACCATCCATAAAAACGACCTCAAATCCTAACTCCTTTGCTTTCTTCTCTCTTGGCCTTCTACTGCAATCCCCCACATCTGCACCGATCCATACACTGCCGCCGGCGATTCCCCGGTGCAGCGGCTAGGGCAAGCTCTGACAAACGCACGCACAAAGGATAGACTCCCAAATATTTTCTCTCACAATCAAACAAGAAGAGCCAAAGAAAATCAAACAAACATCGAATATATATAACATTGGAAACAAAATCAGATTTTTCAGGAACGGCAAAACGATGTCCAGCTTCCGATGTTAGCACAAGGGAAATAAGTACGAAGAAAGCGAGTTGGTTATACTAAAGGGCGATGTCTTCATCGGTTTGAGGTTCGAAAGTAAATGTGTTGACACAGACATTGCAGCGTTAAGGATCGATTTCCACAGCCTTCACGTATCTATCAGCGTTCTAAATGTGGCAATCTAGGAAGGAGCCATTAAGATCCCTACCCTTGTGGCTCTTCTCCTCTCTCTCTCAGCCCTATTCCTCTGATTCCAATTTAACATGCCAACATGCATCCAATTCACGTTTGAGAGAGAGAGAGAGAGAGAGAGAGAGAGAGAGAGAGAGAGAGAGGTTATTGGTTAGACACATGATTTTTTAATTATCACCTAATTAACAAGGACTTTAATCGAAGAATGAGAGAAAGGATTTGAATTTATTGCGTACAAGACCTGACATTGCACATCTCAATCTCATCCGGCAAATGAACGGAGAAGCTGGGATAAAGTGGCTTCGAGTTCAACACCAACCAGAAAGCAAAAACTTAATTATCGATTACCCACGAAAGGAAAAATTAACCATAAAGATGCAATAATATATCTAATGCACCGACGGCTTTCGATACCAACGGAACGAATTAGTGGTAAATTAAAGGCGCTTTAGGCAAAGAAAAATTGAATCATCATCCAAATTTAAAACATGAAATGAGGACATTACACTACTAGAAAGCCAAACTTGAAGCTGCTTAAACTAAGAAGGATACAGTGGAGTCCGGACAAAGACAAGTGCGTGATATAACAATCGGATTTCGAAAATTATTCTTGAATTTTGAGAAGTTTTCCTCGTCTAATCAAGTTCAAACTCTTAGGTAAAAGCTTCGATGCCGCGTCGAGTTCCGCAATTTTCGTCATCAATGCATCTAAAATCTTGAAACATTTGGATGGAAAAATGGTCGATAACACTGAGGGATGGAACCTTTTGATAATTACCTTGGGGGCGGGAAGAATTGCGTGCCGGCCATGAAAGCGTTGAGTGGAGTTGCATACATCGAAGGGTCCAGCAATGCAGTGGCTAGGTTGCTGGTGGCAGCGGAGGCTGTGGCGGTAGCAGCGGTGGAGCCTGGTGCGGCGGTTATCAGATTGAGAGGTTGATGAGCTCCACCGCCACCACCGGAAGAACTCTCGCCCACCGAACTGAAGCGGCTCTCAGGCCCTTGATCATAGAGAACCCCCCTAAAAACATGCCCTCCAATATTGACAGCCGTTTGGTACGCGAACTCGTCGTCAGTGTCATCCATTGCGCTCACTCTTACGCATCGGAAAACAGCGGATGAATTGATTTCCGGTGGGAACGCCTGTCCCACTTCCAACCCTAATTATCACACACATACAAGCTTAGTGTCATAGTTAGAAATTCGCCGGATCAATCATAATAAGAACAAGACTCGATCACTATGATCATTATTCGAACTTTTATCGTAAGTTTTACCAGCAAACAGTAGTAGAAGCTGAGAACAATGATTCCACAGGTTCACATGCAAGTAGGGTTATATGATGAATACAAAGTAAAGCTAAAAAGTCTCAAAATTCTTCAGACACCTAGAAACTTTTTATCTTTTATTCTTTTACCATCAAACAGAACTGGAAGTTTAATTTCTTCATGGATCCTCCCAAGATCTAATCCCCAAAATCCTTAAATAAAGCATGGTGTAATATCTTCCTTGATCAGCAAATCTGAAATGAGCATTGAACATACTGCAAGATCAATACTCAAAGTTTTATTTCCCTGGTATCGGTTGCAATGCTTCCTGATGTGCATATTATCTAACAAGAACTCGGATAATGCTTGTGCAGAACGTGTATATGTCCACAGATCACAAATTGTTTCAAATCGCAAAAAATAAAAGAGAAAAAAATTCACGAGCTCTTGCTGGTGGAAAAGATCCCACAAAATCTCTGTTTCCACCTCGAGACTAATAGTATTACCCGAGGTAGCGGTGGGGAACGGCGGGGCGGCACCGACTTCGCCCTCTCTCTGCCTCATGGTATAATGGTCGAGCTGAAACGGCTGCTCTTGCCGCAACGGCTGCTGCTGGTGGTGCATGACGGCGGCGGTGGCGAGCTGCTGCTGCCGCTCGCGGCGCTTGGCCGCGGGGACCCACGTGCTCTTGACGTGGGTGGGGCATTCGAAGCCTCGGCTCTTGCAGCAAGTCCTGCACCTCAAGTGGGCACAGTCTTTCTTGGCTTGGTTCCCGCAGTCTTGGCAATTTATACCTCCTCCTCCTCCAGGTCTCATCATCACCGTCAGTAGCTCCGGAGATCGCGAACTAGGGCCTGCTCCAAGCGAAAAGTAGCCGTCCGTGCTTTGATGACCCTGATGGTGATGGTGGTGGTGGGGATGATACCACTGGTTCTGTGGCCATAGCTGCAAGATCTCCTCCTCCTCCGCCTCCTGATGGTGGCTGGACGGTCTGTGCAAGAGGGTGTTCGTATCCTCCACCGGTTCCTGATCCTGGCCAGCCGATGGGTGGGCTAGCTGGCTTAAATAGAAAACCCCAGCCATTTCTTGCACGTATGGGCGACGACAGAAGCTGAGAGCGATGATGATGCCCTCAAAAGTGAGAGCTGATCCATGACATACACACTCACAGAGGGAGAGAGAGGGAGGGAGAGAGAGAGAGGAAGGGTTATTAAATGGGTGTGCTTCAGTCCGTGAAGACTAGACAACAGTGATGATCTGATGAAGTATCTTAGGTTGTTGTTTAGCTTGGTCTAGGTTTCGCTTCGCTGGTTTGTTGTGGGATCGATCTTGTTGTGGTTGTTGGTGTTGTTGTTGGGGCTGGGAGCGCTTTTTGCTGTTGCAGCTTTTTGGGCGAGTGATGGCCCCTGTTGGGACATGGGAAAGGTTTTTTAAAGAATTTGACTTTAGAGAGATAGAGAGAGAGAGAGAGAGAGAGAGAGAGCAGAAGAAGGAGGAAGAAGGAGAACGAGAAGCAGGAGGACGGGAGGGGATCGATGCAATTATGGCACGGAATTACAGCCTGCAAACGCCGCCATGGCGACTCATCTCGCAGCCCCACTCTTCTTCGCTCCCCCTCTCTCTCGCATTTATTGCCGACTCCAGACTCTCTCTCTCTCTCTCTCTCTCTCTGCGTTGAAAAAAGTTGCAGAAGGAGACAATCGGGAGCATGTGAGGGGAAGAGGGGCGAGAGAGAAAAGTGGGGGATGAACAGTCGAGTGCGCTGAATGGAGGAAAAATCCTCGGCCTGCGTCGGACCGTGCGAATTCAGTATTCTTATGAAACGGATGCTCAAATGTGGATAATACGCACATGAAATAGTCTGGCGGGCATCGTCGAGAATGGCCATGGAATTAGTATATCAATAGCGACGTTATTAGGGACTACTTGGCTCTCTTGGTATTCGAATTTCACAGGATGGTCCAACATACACCTAACAATGATACAAAGACACCTATAGGCATTTCGAAATTCGATTGGTCTGGATTCGCTTGTTTCGTTGGGAACCGTTTTCGTTGAAACATTCATATGTTCGATCGTCATAAAAGATTTCAACAAAAAGCATATGATCTTCCCTTTCTCGGATCTATTTAGATGCAATTGCTCTCGCGGTGCCCACTTTGCTGAATACCTAGCCATACTTCCATAGCCACCAATGCCTCGGCCACCATCGCCGGCCCAAGTCCCTCAGTGAGGCCTTTGACCTGATATGAGGTCAATGTACTTCTATCTATGATATCATACCGATGCGCTCCACAAATAGAGAGAAGGATGGTAGTAGACACGATCATGCTTCAAGTGTTAGCAATAAAGGTTAAAGCGGCCCCATCATAATCGGCAGTAACATCTGAAGCTGCCTTGACATTACAAGCGGCGGTGATAGGTGATGTCGATGGCGACAAGGAACAAATGATCACGAGGATAGACACCGCTTAGTCGCTTACAATATCTGATCATTTTAGACTTTATTTGGTTTTCTGAGAGAGAAAAGAGAGGTTGTTCTAACTTTTTCCTATGTTTTTCATGATTTCCTTTTCGGATTTGTTAAAGAAACTATATCGAAGGAATTTAGATGAAAAATCCAGACACATAAAAAGTTTATTTTTTGGTCAATTAATACTCACTAGTAAATGAGGGAAACCCAACCATTTAATTAAAAAAAAATTCGTGTATACATATCATTCAACATAAACTTTTTATGAAACAAACATATATGCATTTAAATTAGAATATATATATTATATATAGTAGCATATACTGAATACATAAAAGAGGAGAATTCGACAAGGAATTTGCATAGGTGGTTGCCACTCGATTCCGACATAAACTCGACTAAATGATCTATCACTTGAAGAGCTCATCCCACCACACGTCGGCGGTCGGCGATGAAGCTACTTGTAAGCCAGAAGCGTTCCAATTATTATTGAGATGGGTACGAAAAGTATGAGCAAAAAATCAATGAACATGCTTGCTCTACAGAGGCATATCAGCGTTTTTTGAACCAGCTATCTCTTCTTTTGGCCGGAACTAAATAAGCTAGCTTCAATTATTGCAGCCAAAAAACACCAGCATTCTCGGCTTCAAAGTCCTTTACCACCTAATGAAATATTACTATATACACCCGTCAGAAATTGTTGCGCATGCTTTTCAGGATTACTAGCATTGCACTACACAGAAAAGCCTGAAAGAACTCATTGCGAGACTGTTTATGAATTCGAGTGCACCTCAAAGAAAAAGTTTCCTTAGGGCAACTTAGCACAACTTAACTTTTTGCCCCCTAAACTGTAGCTATTCATTTTGCCATTGTTCTTACATTCTAGCCATGTAGTTAATTGATAGCGATGATGTGGGTCGTCGGTCGGTCGAGGAACCCTCGTGAATTCGATACATGTTAAATATGGACCGTATCGAGACCGCTTGAATTCAGTAAATCTCGTTCACGAAGTGAGAGATTGATCCATTCAACAACTAGTCATCCTTGGTAGAGAAAAAAGTTATTCATATAATGAGCATATCCTCAATGAATGAAGAGGATGAAAAAAACCAAGGCCTAACTACGAAATCGGCGTGGATGCAGTGTTATGGTTGTCTTTTTTCCCTGTGAGATGTCTACGTTAAAGCTAACCATAGTCTCGTCATCTTCAGAAGAGAAAAAAAATGCTTTTCGCAGTCGTTTTCCAGTTGAATGAAAGACAAGGCTCTTCTTTGTCAAACTGAGGATTTTAGGGTTTGTAGGTCATGTTTCCAGATCGGGTTGACGAACCCTAGTCTTTTAACCAAGAAGAAAATGAAAAATTCAAACGCCGCGATAACAAGAAAACTTGTCTCATCACAAGAGAGAATCTTGTGGCCCAGTCGTGCGATTGAGATCGATTGAATAGTCATCGAAATAAGATATAGCACAAGTTGATGATAATCATCGATGGACCTAGGCGTGTCCTACTAAATTGATGGTACTTTGCGTAGCGTGGTTGAATTTCCTTCTTGAGGTTCATTACCATCGATTCGCACCTTGTACTAAATTGAGGCTAAATCCGAGATTGTTCCATTCAAAAGAGACGGTCCGGTGACTTTCGTTGTTTTTTTATTTCAAATTTTCTGTCCGTTTGAGTAAAGGATAACGAAAGTTAATTAGAGAAGCTTTAATTAAGATTTGTACATGGCCTGCATGATGTGCACTTTTTAAGAGTCATCGCATACGTATTCCTAGGTTTTGTTCTCGGGAGTAATTAAACTCACCTTCAAGTTTTCTCAACCGAAGAAATAATTCCCCGATGTCACTATAAAATCATCTAGACAGGTGTGATCAGTTGGTAATAGAGTAATTAGTTACAATTTTGAATTGTAAGAGTGTCGAATTTGCCATAGTATTGCTAGAGCTTATAAACATATAATCTATGCATTCATGTATAACAGCTAACATTTTTGGTATGTTGGCGATGTGATTTCACAAACTCTACATGATATCAAAGGCACGGCGTTCGGCATTAAAATTTCTTTGGACCGGTCAATCGCGTTCTCAAAATAATTTTCCATCAATTTGTCTCAAATCAAATCTTAACTTACCCATATGAAGGAGTATTGTAGTATTAAAATATTTGTTAACCTAAAATTTGATAGAGACAAGCTGACCGTGATTAAGCCCTATTGTTGTCGTGTATAGTCCATGTTGTTTTCGCTTCTCCAAAAATGACATATTTTACAAGATTTGTACACAAAGACAAGTTTAGCAATTAATTTGTCAAATCGATATTGATTGTTGAATGCGGTTCACTAATTTAAGGTCGAGCAGCACAGTGTTCGTCAGCCCAACATTGCTCATCTTTTTTGAAATGGGTTTTATTTTTTGGCCACATTTTGACTGCCGGTCAATGTGATAGAAACTCAGAGATAAAAAAGTGCTACAGGAGTGAAAAGGTAAGGCTCTCCATACTGTCCGTGCATCAAGTAGCAATGTTACTATGCTCACACTGCTCTGGATGGATGCACTTTATATCAAAGTCCATTCAAGATTCCTTCTGGAAAAAACAAAAATGAAATAAATAAAAAAAATTAAAGAGTTCCTTTGATTTTTCCCTTCACGAAATGTGACTCCGGGAACATAATGATGATTATATACTTCCAATTCCAACGGTTCAAAACCTCCCCTTTAGTTATACATGATTAGCAATATATATTAAAAAATTCACTTTTCTTTTTTCACCTCTCTTGGGGTAGGTTCCCCTCCTCATTTCCAGTGTACAACTGTCTTCTCAAAACTTAATTTTTAACTATTTGAGTATGATGAGAAATATATTCATAGATTAAGGTGCCGTTTAATTAACGTAAAATAAATTTCAAGAAAAAGTTTTTCGAATTTTCTAACGTTTGATTTACAGAAAATAAATTAGTCAAAAAAGTTATTTTCGGTCAACGAAAAGAGCACGTTTAATAGTGGGAAAAATGATTTTTTTTCGAAGAGAGGAAACCATTTTCCCTTTTCTTTCTTTCGCCCTCAACTCTCTCTCTCTCTCTCTACTTCCGCCCTTCCACGAAGCGAACCCATGAAGCTTCTTCATCACAAATCCATGACGATAACCACACCAGCTCCATCCCTAAACTCACCAAGCAACACCGCGACAGCAACTTCGATTCTCTAAAAAGATGGCCGGTCCTCCCCTCCTAACTCCCCTGGTCCCAAAAACCTAGCGTCCGGCCTCACTCCTGAGAGGCCTTCTTCGGCAACGGCTTCACTCGCCGCCTCGACCTCCTCTCTACCATCGACGGCGAAGGGGAGGATGGTTCTAGTGCTTCCATAGCGAGACGCTCGCGAGGTCCATCTGCGAGGGAGGGCAGCTGAGGATGTCTGCGGAGAGGATTCGGATGGCGGTGGGAGGGGAAAGGTTAGAGGATGTATTAGGGAGGAGCAAGGAGGAGATGCCGGTGTTCAAGGATGGCACATTCCAAATCGCTGAGGGAGGGGGTGGCGACGAGTTGGGGTTTAGGAGAGGGAAGAGTCTTGCGAGAGGTGATTTCCTCACCGAAATCTAGTGAGGTTGAGCCTTGCCAGCTTGTGGCAAGCTCATCCCATGCCCTGTGGCTGGCCGTCGCCATCGCCGGCACTTTGTCGAGGAAGAAGAAAAAAGAAAAAAAAAAGAAAAAAAATAAAAATTTGAATTTTTTGGTAATTTTCCCTAGGAAAATCAAATCAAGTTTTGCATATCAAACGGCGAAAAATATTTTTCTATTCACTTTCAGATTTTAGCCAAACACCGGAAAATATTGTCATTTTCCTGAAAAATGATTTTCAGAAAAATATTTTCAAGAATTGTCTTATTTTTTGGAAAATAAATGGAGCATGTTAGAATAATTAAATATTAAACTATATATTCATCTAAGTTTTTAGAATAGTTGGCAATAGTTCTACAAAATCTCATATGGTATTAAAGCTGGAGGTCCTGAGTCCAAATCTTTCCATACACCATTTGTCTCTCCAATTAAATATGTCCCTACTTAATACTAGTAAAAAAAAACTCGACTAAGAGTAAGGGGGAGTGTTAAACTATTTAAATATTAAATCACGCCTTCATTTAAAAGCTTAAAATTTTAGAACAGTTGATAGTAGTCCCGCAAAATCTCACAAAGCCTAAAATTGACATGATGAGAACGCCCGAAGCAGGCAAACCCTATAGAGACGGCCTTTAAAGTTTATAAAGAAGGAAATATATAGCAGGGTATAAAGGGATGTGAGAAAATTGAACTCAAGACGTATGACTCTAACATTAATTTAATCCAAACATATAGGGTTTTGGCCTACAATTGCAACGTGAACGGTTATATTGAGAGGTTGAATAAGAGGTATGGAGAGATTCAAATATATAATCTCCTACTATAGTACTATTTGAATTGAGGGAATCATGTTTTATCAAAAAATTTAAGTCACTAGAAAGTATCATGCGCAGTATATTTTCATGCCTTAACATATCCTCGTGTACTAGACGTATAGACAACATTAATTTCATCAACTGTTTCTTCATTTTCGCTTCTAAATTTGAAAATATGTTTCTCCTGAGCAAAACATAAAAAAGGTATGAACTCACTTCTATAAATGGTTTGATAAATAGAGTTAATCACAATATATGAGTTTTGTTTATGAATTATAGGTGCAGATCTTACTATTTCTCAATACATGATCAACTTGATCTGGTTGGCTAAGTCAACCAGGTAACTTTTCTCATTTCCCTCACTTAGGGCGTGTTTGGCAACGTGCCAAATAGTAAAAATTTCTATTCTTTTGTTCCCAGAAATAGTTTGGGAACAGAAATGCGTTTGGTAAACGCATTTGTTCCCGGGCACATTTTTGCAAAAAATTGTGCCGAGAAACAGTTTTGGTAGAGAAACAAGAAGTAAAAAAAAGTTGCTTCTTGTTTCTCGGCACAATTTTAAGAATCAGTTTTTTTTTCTTCTTTTTCTTTTTTTTCTTTTCTTATGTTTGTGTTCTTCTTCAGGGCTAGACCGGCCACCGGCCACAGCCTAGGGCTGGCGAGGGCGTCACGGCCCTCGCCGGCGAGGGCGAGGGCTGGACCCTCGCCGCCTGGGCGAGGCGGCCTCGCCAGATCTGGGCAAGGCCGAGCCTCGCCGTCTCTGGGCGAGGCCGAGCCTCGCCGTCGATCGCGACGGCGAGGTCAACCTCGCCCAGGCAGCGAGGGTCCAGCCCTCGCCTCCGCCGACAACCGGCGAGGGCCATGACGCCCTCGCCAACCCTGGGCTGTGGCCGGCCGGTCGCCGGCGACCGGCCATGGCCAAATTAAAAAATGGCTAAAAAAAAATAATTCAAAATATTATTAAAATATTATTTAGGAACAAAAATTTTGTGTAGTTACTAAACATATTTCTATTCTTTTCTAGTCTAGAAATAGAAATTTTGGACAATTACCAAACGCCTTAAAATACTCAGAAATTATTTCCAGGCACAGAATAAAAAAAAATCATTTCTGTTCAGAAATTGTTCCCAGGCATAAAAACATTGTCATGCGCACCCTTACTGTAACCTTCATTGAGGCCACATTTACAGAATCGTTAAAATAGGGTTTTTAACCTAAAAAAAATGCACCAACTTCAATTCGGAAAAAAATTTGGCCCCAACTTTTGAGTATAGCATAAGAAAGGCACTAAATTGATCAGGAAATAACTTTGGCACAAACTTTCATGTGTCTCGTAAAGAGGCAAAAACTTTTTCCCGAGGCCATTGTTAGAATTTTCGTCAAAATGTGGGTACATAGCACCTGAGGTGGCAAAGGAACGCTGACATGGCAAGGTGAATGCCATGTTAGCAAAAAAGTGACTTTCATAAATAATCAAAACGACGTAATCTCCGCATAAAATGAAAACGTCGTTCTTCCAATTAAATTAAGGATAAACTAGGATTGCATGAAACGACATTCTTCCAATCAAACAAGCAGAACGACCATTTCTAAGTCAATTAATGGGGCTACGTGTGTTTGCGTGTGTGATAGAGAGATACACGAATTGGGGCTTAGGGTTCTTTACAAGATTGGATTGAAGATGGGAAATTCGGGATATCTCTGTGAAGGTGCTCTGATTTGTGAGGAACCCCAAGCCCGAATTTGTGCACGCCCTGTCTCTCAATTTGATTTAAAGTCCTAATATTTCGATCAAAAAAGGACATTATTTTCATGAAATATGAAAGACAACGTGGTTTTAATTATCAATGGAGGTCAATTTTGCCGACATTGCATTTGTCATTTGCCATCTCAAATGCCACATACGCACATCTCAACTAAATTCCTATCTATGGTCAAATTTGAGGAAATTTGTCCAAAAAGTCTTAAACCTATTACACTAATTCAATCATAAACCTTTTCACTTCTTGCTAATTGAGTCCATTTGGCCAATTTTGACCGGCTGGCGCTAATGTGGCCTCCGGCCAGTGCCAGCTATCCGGCCAATGCTGACATGGTCGTCCAACCAATACTAACGTGGTAATTTTTAGATATTTTTTTTCGATTTTTTAAATTTTTTTCTTTTTTTTTTTCTGCCCTTCTTCCCTTTGGCCGATTCGACAATCGGCCAGAGGCGTGGGCTGGCGAGGTTAGCCTCGTCTTGGTTGGGTGAGGTTGGCCTGGCAGCGACGGGCGAGGCTTGCCCTCGCCAGTGGACCAAGGGGGCGAGCTTCGCCAGAGACCAGTGAGGTTGACCTTACAGGCCCGCCTCTGGTCAGAGGGAAGAAGGGCAAAAAATAAAAAAGAAAAAAATATTTAAAAATTGTCATGTCAGCGTTAGCCGAATAGACTCAATTGGCAAGAAGTAAAAATGTTTAGGACTAGATTAGCAAAAATACAATAAGGTTTATGACTTTTTAAATAATTTTCCTGTCAAAATTTCCTATCGGGTAAAAGTGAATGCCTTTTTATGACACTTGAAAGTTAGGGTTAAATTATCTCTTTATAAAAGTTAATGCCTTTTTTATGTGACACTTGAAATTCGGGTGAAACTTGATTGTCGGTTAAAAGCTAGACTCTTTTTTTTTTTTGTTGAAAGGAATGACTAACCCGAGAGAGAAATTGACAAGGCAAATTGTATTGTTTATATTTTCATAATTAACGAGCGCTATCTCAAAGGATTGGCTAATTGGAAGTCCATGGAACATCTTGCAAATCTTATGAGCCAATTAAATTCAAGCTTTTTGCCTATACAGGTGGCCTTAATTGATAGTAATTTGCATGCAATTGGTGAGATTTGAATAAGTGATCTCTAATTCCTAAATTGGGAATCCACCAATGCCCAAACCAAACCTGCCAAGCTGGGATTTAAAGCAAATGCATTGCTTATGCATTAAGCAAAACACGCACAATTAATCAAAGTGTTACATGTCGCATAAAGAAAAACTACCTTTCTTGATTTTGGATATCAAAAGAAGCACCTCACATGTAAGTGTTGGCTGATGGGAGTGTAATAATAAGATAAGACACCTCCTCAAATAATGAATAAAGCCATTATTATCATCGCCGAATTTCATCCCAAAAGCAATCACGTGACAAGCTCTAACTATTATGGTCACAGTAAACTATAACATCGGCTTGTCATTACGTCCAAACATTTGTACGGACTCCCAACTAAATCTAATAATTCCGCCGCACGAAGGCCTTGGAAATCTGAGATTAGATTAACCCGTGCCTAATGACAAATTAGTCTCGTAATTATGCATATACTAATGAAGTCTGGTCAAGCCAAAAGAGGGAATCATTCAAAACTTTACCGTATAATAAAGGGCAGTATTAGGGGCCCGAGGCAAAAGCATAAAAGGTCCCTTGTTGACCATCCCACATAGTCTTATGTTCAATATAGAAAAATATATTTATGGACAGATAAAACGAAATAACCATCTAAAAGAAGCGGTTCTTAGAGTACTTATCATTGTTGAATCTTATCTTACTCGATGATTCAGCAAATTTGTGTGATATATTTATCGTAGTTGATGTTCATCTAAGTTGCTTTTGAATGTTAAAGAAATATGTTTGTTTTCTTACGGTTTAAACTTTTTGGAACAACTATGTGTATAAAATTGCTTTAAAACTTTAGGTTATGATCCCTCTTTTGTATCATTGTTTGTTGGATGTAGATATGTGAGGTTTGACTTACAAGTAAGGGAAAGCAATAAGTAAGGTTTTTTTTTTTTCGTCAGAGCA
The DNA here is from genome assembly GCA_024500025.1 of Syzygium aromaticum. Lineage (NCBI taxonomy): Eukaryota > Viridiplantae > Streptophyta > Magnoliopsida > Myrtales > Myrtaceae > Syzygium > Syzygium aromaticum. The sequence continues at coordinate 11,834,400 of CM044890.1, forward strand.
ATAAGTAAGGTTAATTGCTCAAAATTCCCTTGATCGGCACGGTTTGAACAGATAGCCCCCAGATTTTGAGAAGTTACATATTATGCCCTTACATTTTGATTTTTTTTGTTGTTGAGGTGGCTAGTTGTTAATGTTACCTGAAAATGGACATATTAATCTTTTCTGACCAAAATAATCTATATTGCTAAAGTCTTATAAAAAAAAAATAGAGAGGATGCATGATTGATGAAGTCGATTAATAAAATTAATAATAGAGGTTATTTTGATCCAGAAAAATTAACGATTAGATAGAAAGAAAAAATAGTGAGTTCAGAGGTGTAATCTACAATATTTTTAAATTTTGAAGTACTAGTGTTATTGTGCAGCCAAAGTTCAGGGAGATTTTGAGCAAATAACCCGATTGAGAAATATGCTTAATATATATCATGCACCTATTTCGCCCGACTTAAATTTTGCCCTAAAAGCCTCACATGAATGTTACCTCTTTTGAATTCTCGATCCCAAATGACATTATGTTATTAATAATAAAGTGCCATTTCATAACAAAATAATAATAATAATAATAACAATGTGTCTATGATCACAAGGTTTCGTCCCAACATTTAAAGAAATTAGAAAAGAGGTAAATGTAAGACCAATAAAGATTTCAAGAAAAAGTTATATGCACGAAAATGTTTTGATATTTACTGTTTGGCAATGTCTATAGCATACAAAAGGCAATGGTCAACAATCCTTTCCTCATTTCGTCTATGAGGACAAAGAAAACCCTAATGGAGTTGCTTTAACCTTGTAATTGCATTATATTTGCCTATGAGCCAACTATATCGTCAACCCATGACTTCTTTATGTCTATTTTCAATTTGCCACATACTAGTCATCTAACCATTATCAGTCATTATAAAAGTTTAAATTATTAAATGAAAGCATGGTATAATATTTATCTATTCTAGCATTCACCTTCATGTGCAAACTAAACTTTGCCCTAAAATTAAGCATTTGAAATATATATTAAGGGAAGCAAAATAAAGGGTCAATAAAGATTTGAACTTGAGACCTCTTATTGTAATACAATAAAAGATTTTGTAGGATCGTTAAAGACTGTTCAAAAAGATTTGCCACATTGCCCCACCCTATCATTCCCCTCTATTTAAAGGTTTATGCGGCTACACTCCACTAATAGTTTAAGCTTTCAGTGCAAAACCTCGTGATTGGCATTAGAGCTAGGTTATGATACTTGGGGGAGTATGTGAAAGAGAGTCCGACGTTGCCTTGCTGCTACCGTTCCTTTCTGATTAAGCCTAAGCTTTTATTCGACAAACAAAAAAAGGTTTAAGCTTTTAGTGCGAGAACCCGTGATTTCGGTCTTATTGACTAAGCATTGACCGCAAATCATACCCACTCTTTTTTTTTTTCTAGGAAACAAATCATGCTCCCAAATTGCTCTGGAATAAAAAGGATACTCCCTCATTCGTGTCATCCACCAGTCGACCCGAACTGCTTTTTAATAAACAAATAATTGACGAAACTATTCAACCTCTTTTTGCCGGTTTTTGAATTTGACTTGATCTGGATGTTGACCCGGCCCAAACAGGCCTGTTTAGTTTGGTCGCGGTACAAAGAGAAAAGTGCCATTAGTACAAGAGAGTGCGTTGTCACTTTCTCACTGTCATGCCATGCGGTATTGGAAAATGATGCCAAATATATAAAAAAATTGATCTATCCAAAAACAATTTGTAAATTGACGTGACGGATTATTGTTATTATTATTATTTGTTTAATCTGTGAATCGATTACATGAATCGATTTTCATATAATGAGCTATCGCACAACACGGGACTTTCTATTCTTCAATGTCCTTGTAGGTTAGGAACTAAACAAGTCTTTGAAAAATTTCATCTTGGTCATTATCAAGACCTCGAAATTATTGATGTAAAACTTTCAGAAGGTATTCCCTTTTTTAGGAAAAAATAAGATTACAAGGAAGATGATTAGCATTTCCTTTGTACAACACGAGATTTTTTAATCTTCATGTCCTTGTAGTTTTGATGGATCTTCTATAAGAAGATGCCGGTGCAATGATCCTTCAATTAGATTCTTATCCTAAATGACCTTCGCTATAATTGATCAATCAACCTCATATTAATCTAAACATCGACCTATAGTCTTGAATGGATTCCCTTAAAACCTCAAAGATCTAAGGGCAAAAGCCACAAAAAAAACCTTAACTTATGCCTACCATGACACATTTACCTTAAATTTTTTTCTGTAACACAAAAAATCTCAAACTTGACACATTTACCCTCTATCAAAGTTTTATCAATGGGAATCATTAAAAATCTACCTACATAGACACTAAAAAGTAAACAGCGTTGACATGGTACCCACATGGCTTAAGTAAAGTAAAGACGACGTTATTTTTGCTAAAAAATCATCTAATGAAATATTAACAGAGAGTAAATGTGTCACACGGATATAATTTTAGGATTTTTTATGTCATGAGAAAAAGTTTATAGTATATGTGTCCCCCGATGGGCAAAATTTAGAGTTTTTGATATCATAAAAAAAAGTTCATAATAAATGTGCACAGTTAACATAATTTGAGGTTTTTTGTGGTTTTTTCCCAAGATCTAATAAACTAAAGCACTTAGAGAGATTGCACCCGACCTTTCAACAACATGCATAGTAATAGCGGCTCATAAATTTGAATTTTACCGAACATTATTCGGATTCCACCCAACTGCCCAAAAACAAAGGTTCAAAAGCAAAGCGATTAGGTGCATCAATCCTGCATTCTTAAGGTTATGCGATACACGAGGTAAAAACAGAGTAGAAAAAGGACAGATCTCTCAAATTGAGTGAAAGTTAATTTTAATATGATTGGATTTACTTTCCCAATAATAAAGGGGCTAACAAGTTGATTAAGCCGGTGCGGAAAGCTTTGAGAGGACATAAATTAAAGAGGACGAAAGTGCAAAAAATAAAAAAAGAAGCAATTCATAGTGAAAATTTAAAAATAAAAAGGCCAAAAAAAATGTTGTGTGGCTCTTTTTAACTCTCGAGCCCTGCGCTTGCTTTCTAATCCGCCGAGAAACGGAGGGCCCAAAATTTCTTGTCGGAACTTTCTTATTAGTGTCATTAAATGGTGATTGTTTAGGTATGTTTGTTCACATTTTTAAATACAGAAGAAATTTGTTTATCTTTTTTTTTTACTTTCCCGTCAAAATTTAGATATCATTTGCATTTTAAAAATTATAAAAAAAAAAGCATTTCGTGAACCTACGTGTCAACATTTAGATTAAACAAAAATTAGAAAAATGAAAATCAATCCGAACAAGCGATTACGAGTAAAGAATTTTAATCTTGTTCCAAGTGAAAAGTTAAGCAATTTATACTTTGCATCTTGTAGATGCTATAGATCTAAAGATGCAAAGTTCAAATTTTTTTTTTACTTTAGCGATTAAAACATAGCTTTAAAAAAAAGTGATACAAGAAAGCATGCGTCACGCTCGTGATAAAGTTGAGGTTGTCTGTTGTGTTTACCCTTTTTAAATTAACTCTAAGATGTAGGCTAATCTATCATTACATGTATGACTAGCCCTATCTATGAACTCAAATGTTCTCATACAGTAGATCGACTTTGAAATTTTTTATCAAGTCCATAGAACGTTATATTCTTTAAGAAGAAGTGTGAAGCTTTTCCATTTTAGAAAAGAAAATTGGAAAGTAATTCGTCCTTGATTGAGGAGGCCGACTTAGTTGATATACAACAAAAAAAAGATCTAACTAATTTGAGATATCATTTGGCAAACAAATAAAAAATAAAAACATGATATTCGTCCTTCCAAAATTGCAAAATGAAAAGCAATTTAGTGGTAAAGTCGTTCTCATTTCAGCAGTGGCAGACTCGATGGGTCAGTCGTGGCCCGGAACCCAACAGACCAAAATCTTCATATATCATTAGAAAAAAAAAAAGATTTCGAAGTAATTATGTCGAGAATTTTTTTTTTTGGTCGGAAAGAAATTCAAATTTAACAAAATTTTCTCTCGCTTTGAAGCCTCAAGTCCATGATCCGCCGGGCGGGCGGCTGGTCAAGGGTCGCCTTAAAAAACTCGAAATAAAACAAAAACACACGCCAAAAAATCTTTGACTTTGAGCTAATCCCACTTCGAAAGCGGGCAAGAGTCTGGTTTTGGCCTTTACTAGGGAGCAATTTTGTCCCTTGTCTCGAAAAAACAATGCAAATTCTAGACTTCATGTGTTGGGCTCTTTCCTTTGATTTTGAGCCCACAATGATGTCCGATAAAATCATTTGAGCTTAGCCTAGAAATTTTGCAACTCCAAGGAGGGCCTGTCATGATCAATTTTTGGTGCCGTTGGTCTCAAATAATCAACTAGGACCATGTGTATGTACTAAGTTTCGTGGCCCGCGTTCCGCACGGGCACTGACTTTACTATTCGTAATTAGTCAAAAGTATGATGGGTATAGTATTCTAATTTATGAAATGTCACGAAATTCCATAAAATAGTATTTCTGTCGGCATTTGGAATTTCTAAACCGGCAATCTCAAGTATCTCGCCGTACGTTTTCGTAACTCCGATTACAATGTCATTGAGATGTAGAGGATGGTTCTCTAATAGCGGGCACTCGTGAGCCACAGATGTATCATGTTTTGAGTCTACCTCATGATTATAAAGATTTGTGAGCTCTAATTTAACATCACAAAGAGAAATTCTTTCAAGGGAATTGCCAATTTGATGATAATAATACGTCGTAAGTTTGTATTATGCCAACGTCGATAGGTCGTTCATCCTAGAAACAGGGGATGGCACCATAGCTTTCGTGTGCCACGTCTATCACAAAACACTGATCGACAGTTGTACCTGCTTAGTGACAATCTTCTCGGCGATTCAAGTTGAAGCAATGGCGATTCTAGAAACCCTAAAATACTCTGTAAGCCTCGGCGAAGTGAAGCTGCATGAACTGAAGTTGAAACTCAAGATAGATCAGTATGATCGAGTAGCTACAATGATCGCTACTTCAGATCAAGCAAGTTGGGAAGTCACTGCTCGTATCACCGAAGCCCAGGCGAACGTGAAGAAGTTCAATCACCTCCATATAGCCATCGCAAGAGAGAGAGTAATTAGATTACGGACTTGGTTGTCAAAGCCTATATTGTAACAAAATCTTGCTCTCGAATTTGGTCTCTTATCCCCGCTTAGCCTTTTGAATTTGCTGTGTTCTTAAGCAAATTTTATGTATTCTCGAACATCTTTTTTATGAGAATTGTAAAGCTTTTCAGACAAAAAAAAAATTAATGTGGTTTTTCGTAATTAAATTTACTTCTTTCGTCAATTCCTCGTCAGAGTGGTTGCGAAGTAAAATTTTGTTGTTTGAGTTTTCGATTTTTTTGGAACTGATGTTAAATTCTTGGAGTTGAATTCAATTTCGCATTGCTTTATTTTTTTTCTCTTAAAAGGATGTTCGCTTGGAGTTGATTTGAAAGGGATTAGCTGTACATAAATGCCCTCCACCTGTCAGGAGCAGTAGCAAATCGAGGTGAATGTCAAATTACAAGTATAACCTCACAAAAGGCAGATATTACTTAACACGCCTCCACATATGGTCTTGTTTGGTTCAGCATTTGAATACTGTTTTAGAGTTTTAAAGCCCTTGAGCAAATGAAAAATTTGTTTGGCAAGCGTTGAGGAGATATAATTGCACCTCTAAAGCTCTCCAATGGCCTTTGGTTGAATGGAGGAATGGAGGAGTCTTGGGGAAGTTATATTTTTGGGATGCAACTTTATTGTTCATCGAGCGACTATTGTTCTTCTTCTTCAAGCTTTGGGTCCAATGGTTGGCGACCGCCACCTAAGGGGTAGTGTGACCCCGGCAATTCTCGCCTAGGGTCACCGGTCGTCGCCTGGGTTGCGAGACCTAGGCCAGTCATGTGACCTAGGGCGTCGCTCGAGCTCCGACAACCCCAGGCAACAATCTTCGGGGTCGCACAACCCCCAAGTGGTCGTCGGACCTCCGGCGTTGGCCTAGGTGGCGTGACCCAGGCGATGCTCGAGGTCTGGCGACCCCAGGTGGCGATTGCACGACCCAGGCGATGTGGCCTGAGGTCGTCGGACCTCAAGCATTGCTTGGGTTGCATGACCCAGGCGACTCTTAAGGTCATGTGACCTCAGGCCACCCTGCTTGAGGTCAGGCGGCGGTGGCTAGCAACCAGATCTGGCCGGCGGTGGTGATCGGTGGGTGAGCTCCGCCGAGATTGCTTTTTTTTTTTTTTTTTTTAAATTTAGTAAAAGTATTTTATAAAATATAATTTTTACCAAATGGTATTTAGGCTAAAGTTACTTTCAAATGTGATTTTAAAATACATATTACCAAATACTACTTGCATTTTGAAAAATCTTTTTAGCTCAAATTCCTGTCCCGTGGCTGGACCAAATGAGCCCATTAAGACTCACGAGCGCATCTCTCACACATCAATAGGGGAAGTGACGCAAATATCCTTGGGCGTAAGAAACCTTGAATGAATAATTTGGAATTTTTTTTATTGTTTTATTACTTTAAAAAAATGAATAAATAAAAAATATTTCTGTCGTTTACAAATATAGTTTACATGAATTGTTATTGATAATGAAAATTAGCAATTATTTTCAGGAAAGTATTATCCAAATAATTCATTTTTCCGCAAAATAAACGAAGCCTATATATACCGTAGGTTTCTTTGCCCAATCCCATAGTCGTTAAGGAATGGAAATGTTTGGATCAATTAAGCGCACAGCACATATTCGATACTCCACGTCGTCAAGCATAAAAAAAAATTTGCCTTTAGTTCATCTACATCTTGTATGGTTCGTAAGGTTGGCAGGGCATTTCATGTATTCAAATTTACCTTTATATAAAAATATATCTTTACCCAGCACCATCTCATAAATTTTTGTGAGAGAGACTTCCTATATTTCCAATAGGAAAATTAGATCCTCTCCGTACAACGCCAACGACATACAGTCCAAGATTGTGATACCACAAGTCGGGTCTACGTCGGAGAAAATAAAAGCCCTATGCTCCAAGTGAAAATATATCATATGGATGTCACATCCATCTAATAAAGTCTAACACGATGGTTATTTTAACTTACCGACGGACCATAATTCAGGCAAGTATTTTTAGCCCTGTTGAACACATGATGTCCTTGAGGAAAATGCCCCGGTTTATAATAGGAACATCTTCTGATAAAAGCAAACTTAGTCACTGAATAAGATAACAGAACAGAGTCCTAAACTTCATATACAGATAAAGTCTAGAATCGGGTCGAACCGGCCCTTAGACAATACGAGGACATCCAAAGGGTTTTTTCGACGCCTTCGTCTCACTCGAGCAAAGGGTAGGTCGTGATCTCCGACCCTCCTCCGCTGGCAAGATTGGGATGGTCCGGTTGCAGGCGCAGAGCATACAGGCGAGCGGCGGCGGCGGCGTCCGAGTACCCGATCACAGCCTCGTAGTCCCTGCTGTCGTCAACCATTCCGAAATGCGGGTCGTCCTCCCTCAGATGCTTGATCAGATTAGTCTACACAAAAGAGAGAGAGAAATGAACTCGGACATCCTCCAACCATTTTTCCATCAATATAATCAGTAGATGAAGACAGCTGATTAATGTGAATTGGCAGTTTTTTCGGACATAACAGCAGATGTTCCCGCAGACAACGAAGAAATAACGTCATTAATTTTAACGAGGTATCTATTAGCCACGAAGCTTTAATTAATTACCCAGTCTTGCAGGAGACTTTTGTTTATTTCCTCAGCATTCTTTTTCTGCAATGAGCACCAACCAAGACAAGATCAGGCGAAATAATCACTTTTATATCAGAAATGAGTGGCCATCAATCATAGGAAATCGGAAACTGTACATTCTTAAATATGTGTTTCTTTGGAAACACGTGATTGAATTGGAACGATAACAAGAAAATTAGCATAGCCCTGGCATAAGGAGGACGAGTGCTCACCTTCTTCCTGGCGGTGTCGATTTGATTGCTGAGCGTCTTGTACTGTTTTGGTACGAAACAAAAATATTTTAGACCTTTAAGCAATATAAATCCAAGAGAAGAGAAAGGCTAATAGATGCATCAAACAATCTCTGAAATTGCCACTCTAATCCATCACAAGCTATTTCTAAAATTATAACTAACGCACTAAATATAATTTCACAAGTGGATTTTTGACTCGTTTTGCCACCGCTAAATTATAGTGATTTGTGACCTGACATCATATTAGAACAAACATTTTTCCCACAAGCTTAAAGTTATCTGGAAATAGGTCCACAATGTACATGCTATATAAAACATATGTCGTGACACTAATTATTTACAAAAAAGAATGGTTTCGTAAATAACATGACAACAAATTTGACAATAATCGATTGGTTACTTGAACTATCAGGTCCATGTCTGCATTGATTATGCAACGAGTGAAAGCCTAATACATCGTAAAGTAAGTGAATTTTTCAATAATATGACTTGGCAATACATGAGGAAAAAATTGTTTGACGCATCCACTCTTACATAAACATAAGTAATCGCGGTTTCTCTTGGCAGCTACTAAAGGGTATGGCAACAAGAAATCCAAATCTCAATTCAAACATCGCAATGCAGGCCTTTGCTTACAATGCCGTGTGAGGATTAATAGTTTGTTGAGAGAAATTATGCAAGCACACTAGAATATTGGCAAAGCACACTGGCTGACGACCATGTCAGTAAAGTGACCTGTCTTGAATTCTTTGAGCACCCGAGTGTCATTAAAAATCCAAAAGCCAAACGAGCGATTATAGGGTCGATCACGAACCTTTCGTTCGCGGATCAGACTAACGGCGTTGTCCATATCTTGCTCAAGACCGCACAGTTCATCAAAGCTCATACCAATCAATCCTTCCCCAAACCTCCTCCTGCGCAATCATTTTAACCCAACAAATGCAAACCCAGCTCACAAACATAGTTAGCATGTCCATGACAAGCCCAACCTCAAACAGTGCTGAAGAAAAATTTGACCAAGATAAATGGAACAGGATCTTCTTTTACCTGACCTCTAGCTGAAGCTTCTTGTTCACCTCCTTCAGCTTCCTCAGGGTCTCTTGCATCTTCTGATGAAAGTGCAGAGAAGAATGTCATTTCAAAACAGACTTTCACAGACAAAAGAATCGAACTAACGCTAAGTACACACAAGCATGTGAAAATTTGTTTAGAATATTAAGATAGGGAAAATCAGCAAGATCTGACCTCATAGTGAGAGTTCCAGAGATCGACCTCAAGTGCCTGCTGATACTGATCGTACATCTTCTTGGTTCTAAAACATGAACAGCAGGAAAAAATAAAGAAAAAAACCAAAACCAAAGACAACGGGGCAGCATATGAGTCAAACAAATCTAGGGTTTTCTTTTTCACAGGAAGAGATGAGAAAAAAAGGCTGAAGGAAAACGAATCAAGAAAACAAAAATAAGGTTTTATACGTGGTGGAGGGACTGATGTACTCGTGGAGCTTGCCGGTGCTGGAGATCATGATGATGGAGACCTTGGCGTCGCAGAGGACGGTGAGCTCGTTCGCCTTCTTGAACAGCCCGTTCCGCCGCTTCGAGTAGGTCACCTGCCGGTTCGTCGTGTTCTCTATCAGTTTGATCTGGATCTTCCCTCTCGCCATCTCTCTCTCTCTCTCTCTCTCTCTCTCTCTCTCTCTCTCTCTCTCTTCTGTGACCCAGAATGAAGAAGAACAAAAACCACCGAGCTAAAAAGAGAGAGGGCGAGTACAGAAGGAGGGGGGGCTTCCCTTTTTGCCGTAAATGGAAAGGGCATGCCAAATTGGTGAAAGGTAGTGTACGAAGTGATGAAACATAGTAAGTGCCATGTTTGCAATTCTGGGGCTTCATTGATTTGAAACGCATTTCCCACGGTGGTGGTGAACCGCTACCTTCCGTTCCGTCCGACCCGAGACCCAGCTGGCACACCCCACGGTTTGGCGGACCAGGTGGATCCACACCAATTTTACCGTCGATCCGGCCGGTCTTGCCTTAGGGATCATATGATCAACGGTAAGGGTGATCAGTTCCGAGTTCTAGCGCGGGTCGATTCTCACCCCTGAATCTAACGTCGAATCGGGTAAAATCAGTTCTTAATTTGTGGAATCGGAAGCCGACTAACTTGGCCCTGGAACCAGTGATTTCTTTTCCTTTTCTTTTGGTTTCTTTTATTCCCTACAAGTGTATGTTTCCCAATATTAAAAGAAAAAAAATACTAATTACAATTTACTTCAAAATAATATATATATATAAAAAAAAGAAATCTTGATCGAGTTCCTTAAGTTCCTCATGTGTAATCGGAAACTCGACCGGTCCCTCCGGAAACCACCCACAACCTGCTGGTCTGGTTCCAAATTGGACCGTAGATTGGACCGAGTCTAAAAATTCAATACAATATTTTCTCTCGATTATATGTCTAGAAATAACAAAATCACTACGTGAGCACCTCACTGAATAATATACGTGTTTTCACGTGCCTCTTCTAGTTTTTCTCGTAACGCATGCTGTTTGGATTAGAAATTGCAAAATGTCTTTACTTAGCATATCCTTGGTGGAGTAACTTGATGCAATTCAACTTTTGCCTCCTCCTTCTTGTACCTTAGACAAAAACCTGGATGTGATCGATGTTGTAGGCTTACTGCATTTGTCTGTGGGATTTTGATTTGATATGTTGTCTTGTTTGGGGAGCTGACAGAAACGGCGGACCAGAACGGAGAAACGCGAACCCCAGTTACCAACAGAGGAACATCTTCCGGGTCATTTTTGTGATCGGTAGGACCTGATCCTTAGCCTTCTTCACCCGAACTTTCCATTAACCCTACTGCAAATGTAGTCGGTCCAGCTGTGTCTTGTTGTATTTCAATACGACTTCTCTGTGAATCTTTCTTAAGCTTCCCTAAGCTTGAACTTGAAGCTCCTTGAATGGTATGGGGCTCATCGATGCGGGCGCGGCAGTCAGGGATCCATAATACCAATTTTTGTGGAAAGCTTGTCCCGAGTGCTATGCTAAAATTTAATAACTTCAAATTACAGTTGTTTCAGGCATTGAAATCCATCGATAGGCATCATAGGAGACAAAAGCAATGTTCTCAGGCACTATTAAAGTATACGTTGAATCACTAGACGTTGGGTGCTTCCGCTATGAGATATATTAGCACGAGATATTTGACGTACAACATTAAATTTTAATAAATACTGTAACAGTAGAGGTTTTAGTTGTCTATGTAGATAAACAATCCAGGTTTTCATTCAATGTGGGACAAAGAAAACTCCCAACGATGGTAGCTCGATGATAAATAGGTCATACTATCTTCTCTGAGGTTACAAACTCGAGGCATCTGGTGAGTGAATCTCTATTTAGTTTGTGTGCTTGGGGCATTTGCTATCTCATGTCGACACCCTTATAGTATGCATAGATGAGGTCGCTACTCTGATCGTCCATTTTCGCCCTTTGACTTTTAAAATAAGACGAGACAAAGGAAGGCATACTTCGTTAGAGTTAGCGCTCCAAACGGTCGGGTTTCTATCGAAACTAAAGCCTAGTCCAAACAGATCGGGCCTATTGTTCAAAGGCAACAAATCGTGGCTGACAATCAGAAAATAAAACGCCAAAATCAGTAGCAGCGACATACAAAACACTCCAGAATTATCAAGTACGACATACACAGCGCTAAGGGAAATGTGTAAAACATGGGACACATTTAGTCACCATTTTGAACATCCGTAATTACCAAGAGAAGGGAAGTGGCTTTTGCTAATCAACCAGCAGCATCAATGCCAAAGGTCTAAAGCATGGGAAAACAGTCAGATCCTATAAATGCATCCGCATCGGCAGTGGGCGACTATATTTGCGAGAGGTAATAATGCTAAAGAGCACCGACCGATTAAAGGTTTGCTCACGCCACGTCTCTCGAACTTATGGTCTCGCGAGCAGTAACGTTCTGGGGACAAACGACGGTGTTCACCCATCTCTATCTCTGTATCTTTAAGCTGCATCTCTTAGGCCTCCGCTGTTGTTCCCAAGTTTTTTTTTTGGTCGGGATGTTGTTCCCAAGTTACACAGCGTCATTCACATCTTCTTCCGGTGTAAAACGTCTGACTGCATGCCATCGGTCTCTGCATGTCCGAGGCACAGAGGTCCCTCGGGACTTGAAGGCTAAGCAAACAGCTAAAGCCTAAAATGTCATATGGGCGCAGGCTGAAGGAGGTAGCTGGAGTAACAATGCGTCGGTTTTGGCGCACCGTACGAACTCGTTTGTTTTTTGGACGATGTTAACGTTGTTTAAGTCTCGAAATGTTGTCATCTCCCTCGGTGTGTCAAGTGTAATCGCATGCTTCTAAAGCTCTAATCACAAACGTTTACCCATCAAAAGCAGATGGGATGAAACGAAAGGTCCCATCACCGAACTTCGTCGAAGTCAGCTTCTCGCTTTTTCCACTCGAAATGGTCGGGCGAAAGTGAACTCTCTGCCAAAGCCCAAGTGAATTCATGCGTCAACGGTCAAAGCCCACTACATCGTTCGAACGAATGCTGGTGAAATTGGCCTCGAAAAGTTGAGTCCTGCGTTCCAAAATGAAGAGCTGCGACCCAAAAGCTTAGCTGTTCATCAGGCCCATCGACCAAACTTAGAGAGGCTGCTACAGATCCACCGTAACCTCACGTTTTTCAGAAAGAATTCCCCCACACTTCGCGTTAGGAGAGCGAACGGGAAGGAGACAGCGTTCGCTTTACGGTCAAACTCCAAGATAAAAAAACTCAAATCGAAATCCGACTGAAAATCGAAACTTATCGGATCGTACGAAGCAGTCAACCAAGAATCAAGAATCGCACTGGCCATCTCACCGCGATCCTCTTTAAACTCTCTTCCTCTTTGATCAGATCTAGCTCTCTTCTCAGATTGCATGCACGAGGGATGTCGCCGCTTTCGAGCTCGTTCTCTCTCTTCCTCTTCTTCGTTCTCGCGATCACGCCATTCTCGCAGCTCTTCGTTCCGGTCGATTCAAGAACTCATCCCGGAGACGTTCGAGTCCTCGAAGCTCTCAAGGCATCCATCGACCCGAAGTCCGTGCATCCCGGATCTTGCGTGAGCTCCTGGGACTTCTCCGTCGACCCTTGCGACCGCATCTTCAGCGACCGCTTCACGTGCGGCCTCCGCTGCGACCTCGCCGTCTCCAACTACTCCCGCGTCACCGAGATCGCCCTCGACTCCGCCGGCTACTCCAGCAACCTCTCCTCCGTCCCCTGGGACGACGATGTGCTTTACCTCGAAACCCTCGACGTCTCCTACAACTCGTTCGCCGGCTCCGTCCCCGGCTCGCTCGCAGGCCTGACTAGCCTCCGCCGGCTCCGGCTCTCTCGGAACTCGCTCTCTGGCCAACTCCCTGCCTCGCTCGGCTCGCTCGCCGCCCTTGAGGAGCTCAGCCTCGACGGCAACAACTTCGACGGGGGCATACCGTCGAGCTTCAACCGTCTGGCGAGCTTGAAAAGGCTCGAGCTCCAAGGGAACAACCTCTCCGGCGACCTGTTGTCCGATCTGGGCTCGCTCAAGAGCCTGTTTTTCCTCGACGCGAGTGACAACCAGTTCTCCGGTGGAGTCCCGGCGGCTCTCCCGCCGTCGCTGGTGGAGCTCTCGCTCCGGAACAACCGCCTGCGAGGGGACCTCCCGGAAATCGACGGCGGAGCGACGAAGCTCCTGCAGGTCCTGGATCTGAGCTGGAACGAGCTGAGCGGCGCTGTGCCGTCGGCGCTCTTCGAGCACCCGTCCCTCGAGCAGCTCACGCTCTCGCATAACAGCTTCACGTCCTTGCACGCGCCGCCGTCGGGGGGTGTGAGCAGCAGGTCTGCCAATTCGTGCTTCTGGAAATTTAAATTTTCATCATGTCAAAATATTAAACGATGTTTCAATGCGCCAATCAAGAAGAAATTTAAATTCTTCCGTTTATTTATCAATATTTGGGTCAAAATTTGACGTCCCTAGTGAATAGCAGGCTGGTGGCCGTCGACCTCAGCTACAACAATCTCCGAGGGCTATTGCCGGGGTTCATGGCGGCAATGCCGACGCTGTCGGCGCTGTCGCTGGAGCACAACCTGTTCACAGGGATGATACCGTCGCAGTACGCGCTGAGGGTGAGGACCGCCGCCCTCGGACGGAGAGGCGGCGGGACGACCGTGATCGGGAGGCTGCTGCTGGGCGGGAACTACTTGTTCGGGCCGATACCGGGACCGCTGATGGGGCCGAGGCCCGGGTCGGCGAACGTGAGCCTGGTGGACAACTGCCTGTACCGGTGCCCCGACGAGTTCTTCTTCTGTCAGGGCGGCGATCAGAAGTCGCCGGCGGATTGTAAGCGCTTCAGCCCTACTATTCCTTAAGACAAAAAATTAGACTGGGAAAAACTGTGTCATATACGGTGGATTCTTTCTTGTTTTTATTAAATTGGTTGATTTGGGTAACGTTAAGATGGTTCGGGTTAATAAATTATTCCATAGTGACAAGGGGATAGTTCGTATGGCTTGTATATTGCAATGTCCTGGTTGATGGTTGATATGCAAATGGTCACCGACATGTCAGACACGGCACGTGAGCCCGATCCGAGGTGACATGCACGTGCGTTTCTTGCTCGTAGATAACTATCATCTTCTCTAATGGATTTTTATAAAAGAATTGGAAAATTCTAATTAAGGATCCTAAGTGGAGTCAAATTTTCAAAAAGGGGCCCAAAGTGAACATTGTGTCAAATAAAGACCTGAAGTGCTCAATCAGTCTCAAATAAGGATCCGAAGTGCTTAAAAAGTCTCAAATAAGGACCTGGGTCTCTGGCCGGCCAAAATATCCGCCAGGCCGGCGGAAAAGTTACTATTCCATCGGCGGAAAAGTTACTATTCCATCACCGGAACAATAACTTTTTAATTTTTATTATTATTTTCTTTATGTTTTTTCTTTTCTGTTTTTTTTCTTTTTCTTTTCCTTTTCTTTTTATTTCTTTTCTTCCTCCGCCTCAAGCGAGGCCACCCTCACCGGTGTCGGGCAAGGGCCGACCTCGCTAGTTGCAGGCGAGGTCGAGCCTTGCCGACAACTGGCGAGGTCGAACCCTCGCCAGATTTGGCGAGGCTCAACCTCGCCGGCGTCGGATGAGGCCAGCCTCGCCAGTTGCAGGCGAGGTCGAGCCTCGCTAGATCTGGCGATGGTTCGACCTCTCCGGCCTTGCCAGTTGCCGGCGAGGTCGAGCCTCATCGGTGTCGAGCGAGACCGACCTCGCCCAACGCTGGCGAGGTCGGCCATCACCTGACACCGGCGAGGTCGGCCTCGCCTGACGCCGGCGACTTCCGCCGGCCCCGGCTATGACCGGTGGAGGAAAAAAAGAAAAAAAAAAGAAAATGAAAAGGAAAAGAAAAAAAATAGAAAAACAAAAAAAAATAATAAAAAAATTAAAAAGTTACTGTTCTGGTAACGGAAGAGTAACTTTCTCACCGGCCCGGCGGGTATTTTGATCGGCTAGGGATCTAGGTCCTTATTTAAGACATTTTAAGCATTTCGGATCCTTATTTAAGACTGATTGAGCACTTCAAGCTTTTATTTGACACAAGTTCATTTTGGGCTCCTTTTTGAGAATTTAATACTACTTGGGATCCTTAATTGAAATTTTCTCTAAAAGATATGAAGTGCATTCTTTAGGTCTTGAATCTGTCTTTTTTTCCCCCTGAAATTGGGGTAAAAGATTGCGAGGCTTCTCCTCCAATGAGGGAAAATCGCGTATGTTAAGACGACGTCGTATCTCCTCATGGAAACTCGAGAATGCGTTCTTATTATAATAATAATTATTATTATTATGAAGTCCCACGTGCAGCGTAGTTGCATTGCCGGTGGACAACCCAACGCATTTAAGAGCCATCACATGGGCCGTTGAAGTTCTCCAATCCAACGGTCAAGACAATCTCCCAGCTGCGAGATATTGTCCAATTTAGTTTGTCCCATGGCGAATATAAATGTCTTATCCTTTGGCACGAACATGTAAGCACTTTTCCAAAAAAATTGCATATCTTGATAGTACCATCACTTGAGCACTCTTTGCATTGGAGTTCTAGGTCGTTACATCTCAACGGTATATCTCAACGCATCAGTACACTTTCCTTATTCGGTATGCAATTCGATTTATTCCAGTCCCATTTGCCAGTTTGGAAGCCTGCCAGTAGGCGCACACTATCCAGGCTTGCTAGTCTCGATCGTTATGCTCAATCTCGACTTGCTTGTGTCACTGCCGACATCGTCACTACCATTGTTGTCTTCGGCGATGCCCCCCACCAAACCACAACCTCCCTGTGTTTGTGTGTGTGTGAACTACAACGGATTGACCTGCCTCTAGCCAACTTTAAAGCAATTATGATCCATTTCCTTCTTCATGTTCTAGCATTCGGAGGCAATTTTACTATCAATTGTTCTAAAAATTAAATATATTAGATGAATGTGTAATTTAATATTTAATTACTCCAACACTCCCCCTTACTCTTAAGATTTGAATTCAGAATCTCCAGCTCTGATATCATATAAGATTTGTTGGGACCACAGTTAACTCTTCTAAAAACTTAAACTGTTGGATGATGACGTGGTTTAACATTTAATTACTCTATCAATACGGTATGTCTAACGGGTGACTAAGTTATGAGCATAATACATTATACATGAAAAACGGTACCCTCTCTCCATGAAAAGGCTTCTCTTTAACTGAAACTAAAGTAAATGAAAGGGGTGGCGTCGGACAATCAACGCAGCAACTTGCCTTGACATAACAATTCGCATCGCACCTTCTTCAAAATGCTCGGCCCTGATCATGATTACCCGGTATCATCCGGGACCGGAGTTCGAAGTCAGTTAAACTTTTACAACCGCAAATGCACACCGGCTCACTAAAATACCAGCAAACTCTCTTCGCCCCGAGGTTGGCACGTCTCGTCATGAAATTCATCTCGCTCTTTCGAATCTGTGTCCTCGTTGAAGGCATACAAGTACGAGAGTCACAAAGCTAACCACGCTTGGTGGCTGCCGAGCCGAGATTGCTGGTGTGATTCTGACTTCGCTTCGAGGTGTCGCAGCAAAATTCATGCAATGCGAAGCGTTTTCCGAAGCCTGAGCAGTTGAAAACTTTGACAAATTGGGCCCAAATAGGCGAGAGGCCATAAACTCAGAGCCCGGAAAGAAATCAAAAGCGTCTGTGCCCAGATTGAGAACTTTGACAGGGCCACGTGTCCCCAGATTTAGAACTTCCACTTGATTGCCCAGCAATCAATCCCTTAAGGTTCCCATTTGGTATATATAAGAATGAGATAGATCGGATTATGAAAAGAAATCGGAACGAGAATTAATGTAAAAGGTATTGCATTTGGCAATGCATCGAAATTGGAACGTATCTTTCTGTGGAATGAGTTTTGATCTTTCAAATCGTAATATATATTGGTGAAAAAAATTGGTTACCGGACCCAATTTTTCATTCAAAAGGTTACCAATTCCCCGAGCATAATAAATAAGCCCACTTGTATGCTTGCCTTTCTTTAATTGATCACATTCCCGTCATTCTCACTCGTTCCTGCCTCCCACATGATGATGAAAATGCATGAATGCACCGATGTTCATTCCCCAATTTCCATTTCCATTCCGCTTCATTTCAACTTGCCAAATGGTATCGAGGATGTGTCTGTTCCAGTTCCGATGGTTTCATTTCCACTATCCAGAGGAGTCAGGGACTTTCGACGGCTTTATTCCTTTTCCTTTCTTTTTTTTTTTTGGGGGGGGGGGGTGGGGAGCAATTTTTAACTAACAATTCACTAAGTTTTTCTTCTTTCTTAAGCAACAAAGCTAGATTTGCAGCACAGCATTCCCAAGTTGCGTCGCCAAGTTCAAGCAAGTATTAACCTAAATGCTGGTGGATTCACTGAATGTCATCTCAACAAGATCTAACTTCATCTACCGCTCCAATCAAAGGTTCTTTCCCACCCCCAATAAATTAATCATTATCTAGGTCGAAAATGAGAGGGACCCACAGACCACAAGGAAGTACCATTCACAAAATTACTCGTGGAATACAATAATGTTTCCAAGGAATGGTTGTCCATGTTGGGTCCCCACGGAGACAGATGTGAAGACCATGTCGCGTATCAAAATGCCATCGATTTCTCGAAGCCCATGCCCATACCCATCTTTTGATGGAGAGGTCGGCCAACTTTGTAGGAATTTCGTCTGGCATTTCCTATGGAAAATCAAAGTGTGCGTGAGTGGTCCCCGAAATGGGTCAGGTTGATCCGAAACCCAAAAGCCCAGGGCTTTTGCCCACTCGAAGCTAGTGAAAAAGCGACCTTTTTAGGTGATTTCGAAGCACCGCTTGTCATTAATATAAGCCGATCCCTACTATGTGTCGATACTACTGGTACTAGCCAATTGCAGATGAAGAATCTCGAAACCTAGTCATTCAGATCTTTGCTTCCATTGCATGGTCAATGAAATCATATGATAAGCCCCTGAAGTTAAAACGCAGTTGCTGCAACCAAGATGCTCAAGCAGCTGGAGTAGGTTTTAGTTGCATACTGTTGGTTGATCAGACTATCTACTTTAAACTTTTCCAACGCATTGGGAATGAGACATTCCCTTCTCACATATTCAAACTCCCCGAAGCCCTCACTTCAACCTTTTGACACTTTTAATTATCTTTTTACGCTTATTACTGCGAGGGTATAAATTGCTTCCTTCGTGTTCTTTCAAGAACAGCACAAAAGATCTTCACTTTAGTTAAGCTAGAGGACCGAACGTAGAGTTTCCGATCATGAAATTCACGTTCACGGTAAAGTTACTAGCCATGGGGTACTGGGGATATCGATCACACATGATAAATTGATTTGATAGATGAGAACGCCTGTACCATACTTTCAAACTAACCAAAATTCCTTAGCCACATGCAAATCGGGGCTAATTTTCTAATACCGCTTTCTCGGATTGCTATTTTTCTTGCATTTAATAGAGGATTATACCCACTGACGAGTATAATGCACCGAGTAAGGTGAGGAGAAAGTGTTTTGTGCGTTGATTACTCCATCGAATTGATACAATTGACTAATCACATCATCCCATGATAGGTGTCCAAGTTGATTATGTGTTCAAATTTTAGAAATTCTCAAATTTAATTGGGTTTGGTTTTTTTTTTTCGCGTGTCGAAAAATTCGATAGAAATATTAATCCAAACTATTTTTCTTTGCTATCCGAGCTAAAAAATAAAGAAAGAAAAAAGAGGGAACAAGCACAATATGTACGGTTTCAATCTGTCGCTAGTAGTCAACCATCACCACATCCATTAAGAGTCGGCCATTCCCCAACTCGGAAAACCACTGATCAACTAACAATGCTTTCGCCAAACATAGTCTCTTAATCCAATCCAACTTGACAATGAAACACAAAATCATCATGATTCTTAAGTTCTAACCTTTGAATAGGTAGGTGCTCCCACATTGGGATTCATAATGATTTGGTGCCTCGTCTAACTACTCTCGATCTTCCCAACACATGAATTAATACCGTTCAAAATCAATAGAGAATAGCAGAGTCACGTTTACGTCAAAAAATACAATGAAGTCTAAAAATTTATCATAAAAGTGTAATCGAATCCTGAAATTTTAAAAAAGTGCAATCAACGGAATGACTTGATCGTATCTACTTGACAAGTTTTAGGATTCGATTGTACTTTTTTGAAAATTTCGAGACTGGATTATACTTTCGCGATAAGTTTTGAGACTTTCAATGCACTTGTCCCTTCTCCTTATCATACGGTTGAATATCACATCCGTACTAAGTGATATCAAGGCAAGATTAATGCAATCGATCTTGATAAGTTAAATACGAAAAAGGGTCACGGTGCATAAACCCATTGTGGAAAAGTTAAGTTCAACTTGGATCATCGATATGGAGGGAATCGAGATCACACATGGCAAATGGCAATGCCAAACACTCGACCTTTTTTGAAGTAGTGGGGAGGGGGACCTTCGTTGTCGCTAAAAAGGGGTTTCATCTCTCAATCCAACGCATCCTTAATCCACCAATTTTTTTTTACTGCTGAAGATAACGAGGTGCCCTTTGTGGTGGCCAAAGCCTGCTGGCTCTAATTATTTTATTCCTACTTAGACCATGATTAGTACTATATATATAATTAATATATTCCCTATGCTCTGTCTGTCCCCTCCATAATGTAATTATTGGTCCGTTGTCGAGGATAGCTTGGCATCATAATCAATAAACCATTCAAATGAATGCCTAGGGCATTCTCGTTCACGAAAAATTATTGGGATAAGTGCACTAAAAGCTCCAAAACTTATCATGAAAGTGCAATCGAATTCTCAAAAATTTCGAAAGATGCAGCCGAGTCTTAGAATTTGCTAGCATGTTCCGTTAGTCAAGCTGGACGGAGTTAATAGAATGATTTGATTGTTATTTTTTTAAAAGTTTTAGGACTTGATTGCACTTTCGTGATAAGTTTTAGGATTTTCATCATACTTATCCTTGAATTTTTTAATTGAATGTCTAGAATAGTCTTAGTTCATACGCTCTTTACTAGGGGTTCATGCTAGGTTGTTGCATCTAGGCGGCCCATATCTATCCTCTTCAACTATAAATATAAGGGGCTATTTTAATTTCTTCATTTTATTTAACAATATGAATAGTCATGACTCTTGAACGTCCTTTTAGGATATTTATTTTGTGCAACTTATTCAAGCATTTATGATTGGCATGGAATGCGGCCGGCGATATCGGTCAACAGATATCGTGGATATTAACCTTTTTAAAAATGGAAGCACATGCCAACTTTATGTCTTTTCCAAGCATCTTCATAAATATATAATCAGCAGCACGTATAGCGAAGTTCGCACTTATCGCCAACCATGTTGATTTTCCTTGGCCTTGTTGATTTTTTTAGGAAAAATTTTATCAATTGAAAAAATATATGTATGTCTATAAAAATATATATGCACACACATAAATAAAGGGAGGGACGAGAACGACAATAAAAAAATGGCCTTTGGATGCGATAATAGTTGAATTAGTTACAATGGAAATAATTAATATCCTATATAAGTTGATTGCTAAGTTCTTTTTAGTTGGGCAGAATCTGATGGTCGTGGTATAGTAATCGAGTGGAGCATTGAGATTGTCGAATGTACCGGCGAGTCGAAGCAAAGAATGGACTAGCTCGGGCGCTTTGATCTACATTTGCTTCGCACATGCCTTTGTTCGTTTTCATTTCGACCGACTATTTTCTTGTCGAGTGGGACTCACATTGGAGTCTATCTTCTTTATCCATCGATACGACCAATGGCCATAAAAATATGTTCACAGTGGAGGCACGTTTTTAATAGGCTATTGATTACGATGTCGAAGAATAAATCGAGTCAATTCGGACCGTAACCTAGATCTATTTACAAGAAAGGTCCGTTTCATCAAGAAGCGAACGAGGCAGGACGTAGGATAACGCGACGAGCACTCAAAACTGTACAAGAAACATGGGTTTACTTGTGATTGTAGGCCGCAACATATTTTATACGAAGCAAATCTTAAAAAAAAAACTAAAAAAAGAACAAAAGAATAGAAAATGAAAGGAATATAAAACAGTGCCCACTAAAGAAGAATATATATATATATATATATATATATACACGCGACGACGAACTTTAATTTTCTTTCTCCTTTTCCCAGGAAAATCTGGTCGCAGTGGAGAATAAGCTGGGCTAACCCAAACGATAATAATAATTATTATTGTGATAATAGTGATTTAACAATAAGATAATGCCTCCATTATTCAGTGGACAGTGCGATGCCCACTCCTCCTTTGACCCCACACGCCTTTTCTGATCTTTTTGGTTTGGGAGGAAGGAAGAATCAATCACGTTCACATCGATCCACGGTCTCACGTTCAAATTGTTCAAAAAAGCGATTTTCGTCTTCTTGCGGGGGTAGGGTAAGGTACCACCACTTCGATTATTTTCAAAGTGGGGATTAGTGGATTTAAAGCAGAGATCTGCTGGCGAATGATATATCTGATTAGTTTAATCGCCCCTCGGTGCAATTATCTCGGATACTTTTGCTGTATATGTTATCGTGGAAGCAGCTTGATCAGGCGATTGATTGCGCCTAAAAGCGCGGCTTAATTGAGCAAATAATGGTGTTTAGACCACTAAAAGGAGAGGGCAAATAATGGGTGGGCATCGCTGCAAGTTGAAGCTTTTGGATCTGTGGGAGAGGGGAGGCCATGCCTTATCTCTGGCGAACCCAATAGTGCACGTGAAAGCGACCAATTGGAAGCTTAAGTTTGTAGCGGGAGAGATATATGATTTTTTTTGCGAAATGGGATCGGAATAGGGCGCGATGATGTCTCCATTTCTAAAACACGACGTGTTATCGCTCCTTTTGACGTAATCACCACATGAGAATACGACGACATATACCTAGAGATGGAAGCACGAGTTGCGTTGTTGGTATAATGTGCATGAAGTTATCACGACATGTATTCACGTCTCTATGCATTTTGTATATGGGGGTTTATATCTTGAACAATCTTTATGTTGTGGAATCCATTCAATTAATTTGGCATGTTGGGATTTTAATGTCGTGACGGGATTATTAAACATTTCATGTTGGGTTTAAACCTAAATTCGATGCAACAAGATGGTGACATGAGTATTTACCAAATCCTCACCTAGGCTATGCCCAAGTGAGTTTTGTCACGCTAACACGTGCACATGGGTGCATATAGAAAGCCACGCACGCAAGGACCCAATCGAGCAAACAAACAAAATACATTTGGCAAAATAGTGCAAGAACAGCGATAAGCCACGAACTGGATGAAATATCTTGTCTATGTTAGTAAATCCCGTCAATTAGTTTAAACGAAAGGACCATATTCGAACAAATTTTAAAATTTCGGGGATTATATTGGAAAGTTCAACAACTAGTCAGCGAAAACAAAGCAAAGTTGCAACTATGGCAACTTAGGCAGTGGAGGCCCGTCTTGGTCAATTTGCCTTTTGTTTATATTATACTTGTAATTCTCATCAAGAATTTGCTTGAATTGCAAAAGCAAAATGACTGAGTTTGTCTCCAGCACTTAGAGATAAGGAGCACCAAATGATCTTGACTAGTGCCTTCTTTTTGCCCTAATGTTAATTCTCTCCTCAATAATGCCATTTAACTTTGGCTCCTATCTCCAGCATTTTAAAATAGTTTATATGCACCATTTAACAACCCTTGTACACCTAATTGCTCTACTTGGTCAAAGAAAAAGGACAATAAGTTAAAAAGAAAGAATTTAACTAACGCACTAGATAAAATCCCTTAATTATCTTTTGTAGTGAAATAATCAACCTCGTCTTCCAATCTACGTGCGGGAATTTAGAGCACTTCTCTCATTTTCTTTTAGTTTTTGAATCGTGAATAAATGTCTATTTTAGATTCTCTGCAAAATTAAACTTATGGGCTGTACCGTCGGCTCGCAACGTCGCGTACGAAATGAACACTGCTCACCCTCGCGCGAAGCACGTCAACGAAACGCAGTGCCGGTTATTGTAGGAATTCATAAACAAACAAAAAAGAAAAAATTGCCGATTGGTTCCTTGGGGATAATACATATGGAGAGATGGCAGTGAACCAAAGAACGCAAAAATTTGGGCAGTTGGGTTCTTCGCGAAAGAAGGATTCGAGGTGGATGGAACTCGTGCTTCATGCCACTGAATGGTCTGAAAGAAAAACAAGAGAAAACGTGCTTCGCAGCTAGGGAGGCCCCCCATGTGGTGGGGTTGGTGCTGCTGCTGCTGCTGCCATACTATAAAACTTGCACTTAATAAGTTCAGAGGTTAAGGAGAAGGACCACAAGGCTAATTTGCTTTGATGCAGAACTAAGGAGAGAGAGAGAGAGAGGAGATAGAATAGATTTTTTTACAGCAAAATCTGATGCAACACACTGTCCTGTTTCTATGGATTTTAGCAGCGATCATGGATTTCAATGCAGGGGGAGAGATCTTGGGTTTGTGCAAAATGCTGAGCAGCTCGAGATGTGAACTGGCCAATAATGGAGGGAGCACCAGATGGTCCCCCCAGACAAAGAGCCTGGAAAGTTGTACCTTAATAGGAGCGAAGGGGATTAAAAAAGATAATATGCTAATATCATTCTTTTTATTTCATGCACATTAGCTCAATGATCTGGTCGGTTTAGCTCGGTTCGGGGATAGGTAGGGTAGGGTAGGAGAGGGTATTTTTGACACCTCTAGCTACGGCAGGCAAGTGAATTTTACTATCCAATCATTGATGCCATTGTACAGTCGTGACCGTGTGTCTTGGAGAGAGTAGCTTTTTTTTTTGTACACATAATTGAGAAGATTGCATTAAATGCTTTCTCTTATGCAACCAAACTAGGTATGGATTGGAGTCCTCTGAATTTAAGAGTAGATTTTCCATTTTATATATATGTATAAAATGAAAATTGACATTCCCTTACAAATGTCATTTGTTCGTTGAGATTTCTTTCTTAGGATCCATTTGTTGGAAGGAATGTTTCTGGAAAATTTTTTCTGGTATTTGGATGATGTTTGGAAAACGTTTTTTGTGGATCGAAAACAACGAACTTAAATTGAAGGAAAACAATTTATCTTTCTGGCAATAAGAAAATCACTTTGCCTAAATTACCAAATAAATAAAAACTAACCATTTTCCTTGGATACGATTTTCATGGAAAATATTTTCTTGTATAATGAAATTTTCAGTGATCAACAAGGAAAACTATTTTCGAGAATTTTTTTTCGGCTTTCTGGTGTATGGATGACGGACGATTAATTGATTTAGCCATGAACTGAAAATAAGTTTAAATTGACAAAAAATGACTTCTCCTTTTATTAACAAGGACATCAATTTTCTTAAATCACCAAATAAATAAAAATTAATAATTTTTCATGAAAAATATTTTCTTTTATCATAAAGCTTTCAGTAAAACAAAAGTACCTTTTTGCTTTTCATTTTCATTCTCTCCTTTTCCTCCTTTCCCTATTTCTTAGCTTGCCTTTAGCAGGATCTCTCCCTCCTCTCTAATAACTCTCTCTCTCTCTCTCTCTCTCTACTCAGGGTCGTAAATCACGAATAGACCAAGCCATGAACGCTGAGGACCATCGACCATGACCACCCACGCATGACAACTTGCTCACGATGGGTTTTCTCACTTCGTGTCGAGGATCAGATTGGGCTCGCCACGTTGAATCGATATCACTCAGCCAAGCCCGATCTCACGGACTAATTTGGCATCGCTCAGGGTTGGGTGATGGTGCCGACTGGGTCGTGACCCTTGAGCTCTATCCATGCCCTCGATGAAGGCAAAGGCATGCAATGATTGAGATTTGGCCATCTGCATTTAAGATTTTATGTCCTTCCCATCACTTCAACTCTTTTAATACATGTAATGATTGAGATTTGGAGTCATGATTCTCTCTTACAAGCTAGCAAATTTCAAAGTAGGTTTCGTTTGGGGCAACTTGCAATAAATAACATGTTTGAAGTTGCCGCAAACATACACAATTTTGTCTCGTGGAGTCAACTACAATTAATGATGACTAGTAAAGTCTCTCACACGATTAGCCTTGAGACGTACTTTCTTGTGAGCACTATTCCTCATGAATTTAGACTTCCTTTACTTTTCGAAAAATGAATAATTTAAAATATATATATTTTAAAATAATAATTTATATCACTTAAAATAATTAATCAATAAAAAATATCTTAATTATTATAAATAATTTATATATAAATATTTTCGTTGACGATGAAAAAATATATATTTTTATAAGAAATATAAGCGATTATTTTTAAAAAATAATTTTACAAATCGTTTATTTTTTTGCAAAACAAATAAAACCTTAGAAAAATGGCATTGTGTGCATTAATTACACGGAAGTTGAGAAATAATCTGATCAAGGTCTCGTTTTCCTCATTCGATGAATTAAGCCCTTAAAAAAAGAAAAAAAAAGTAGAGACTTTCAAGTTTTGCCACATTCATATTATAAAATAAATTTTTTTGAGTAACTTTATTGTTAACGTTAATGGGTAATTTAATTGCAAGCTCATGTCCACGACTTCCTCTTCCAAGCTCAAATGTATTTCTCCACCTTCAATTATAGCGGTGCACATTGTAGCAAATTTAGCTATTAGGTATGATATTTCTGCAAAAACTTGTGCTTTAAAATAATCCTATTAAAAAAATGTAAGCATTTGTTGTTTAAAATACAATTGACGTAAAATCATGGTAACATCTTTTTATGATTGCATTATAGCGTCGCATAAAATTTTCTTGACGTACTTACAAGGAAAATAGTAGTATATACCTGTCCATATCCCGAACTTACAGTCACATGGTTATTCCAACATAATATTGTGGCAGTCTTTTTTGGCATGTGTCAGTAAAAAATAACCTTCTCGATTTTTCTTTGATTTACCAAACATGACCGAATTTCATTTTTTTTTTATTGGGATTAATATCATGAAAAACCCCAAACTAATACATCTATGATAAATTTACTCAAAATTAATTGTTTGACCACGAAAAGCCCAAAATTGATATATATGTAATAAATTTATCAAAAACTAATTTTTTGATTACTAAAAAGGCCAAACTGGTATATTTGTGACAAATTTGTTTTCCGTTAAATTGGATTAATTTCAAGAAAAATCACAAGCATGTATATCTTTGATAAACGGAGGATAAAACCTCAAACCGGTACACCAGTTAACTGCAACATCTTAATCGATTAAGAAATTTGTCGGTAAAATTTAACAAAAACTAATGAAGGGTAAGTGTATTAGTTTTGAGTTTTTGATGATCAAAAAATTAGTTTTTGATAAATTTTTCACAAGCGTATCAGTTCGGGATTTTTTGTGGTTATTAATTTTGAACCCTTTCTATTTTTAACATTAAATTAACAAGAAAAGTAAGGACGAATCTTTTCCACTTTGCATATATAAACCAACTTGCCGCTCCATCGCCTGAATCTTGATCTATCTCTGTCTCTTACATCATCATCCCAAGTGTGTGCGATTTTTTCTCTTTCCCATGCTGTTGAAAAAGGCCACTCCTTTTCTTGTTCAAACTTCAAGCCCACCCAAGACGTTGCGCACGCCTCAGTCTGTCCAAACCCATTTCCATCTTCTTGATCCTCCTCCTCCCCCTCCTCCAACATCCCAGTTTCAAGGCCTCTCTCTCTCTCTCTCTCTCTTTCACTCTGTGTCAAATTCTTGGAAGCTTGAAGGAAGAAGGGGAAGAAAAGGGTTAGGAGGAGTAGGAGGAGGAGGAGGAGGAGGAGGACCAGATGAAGATCCAGTGCGACGTGTGCAACAAGGACGAGGCGTCCGTGTTCTGCACCGCCGACGAGGCGGCGCTCTGCGGGGGGTGCGACCACCGCGTCCACCACGCCAACAAACTCGCCTCCAAGCACCAGCGGTTTTCCCTTCTCTGTCCTTCCCCTAAGGAATTCCCTCTCTGCGACGTCTGCCAGGTACTTGCCTCTCTTCGCTTCGCCTGCTACTGCCTTTTCTGTATGGCGACCGATGTTCCCCGGAACAAGTTATCCTTTTTTTCTTTGTCTTTTTTGGATTTGTTTCGTTGGTTTGTTGCTGATTGCGGCGAAAATGAAAACTGGGTTTGGTGTAGGAGAGGCGAGCGTTCTTGTTCTGTCAACAGGACCGGGCCATTCTCTGCAGAGAGTGCGATCTTCCGATACACACGGCCAACGACCATACCAAGAAGCACAACAGGTTCTTGCTCACGGGAGTGAAGCTCTCCGCTACATCGGAAGTCTACGCATCTGCTCCCGGTAGCGCCTCCCCGTCCAACGGATGCGATGTCGTCCCCGACTTCAAGTCCGAGGCATCATCCTCAATCAAGAAGCCGGTCTCTGTTTCTGCGACGCTCTCGGGCCCGCGAAAGGCAGCGGCGAGCGCGGCATCGGCAGCGGCGGCTGCATCCGCAGCGGTGAACAACAAGGATGGGAACAACAGCGGTATGTTGGGCGGCCACGAAAGTGGTTCGATGGGGTCAACGAGTAGCATATCAGAGTACTTGATAGAGATGCTGCCAGGCTGGCACTTTGAGGACTTTCTCGATTCCTGCTCTGCTTCCTTTGGTTTCTGTAAGGTTTGCATTGACCCATCTCCTTCTTTGGTAGTTCTGATTCATAGCCGAAATTTGTTATCCTTCCTTGCTGTCTTACCAAATCTAGGATAAGAAACAATAGTACTTCGGAGCTGATAATTGGTTTTTATGGTTCTTGGGTTGCAGAAAGACAATGGTTTATTGCCATTCACGGACAATGATCTTGAGAGTGAAATGAGTTCCTTCTCATCTGAAAATTTGGGAATTTGGGTCCCTCATGCTCCAAACCCAGTGTGGTCTAGACAGTTATCTTACCAAAATGGTGGGATCACGGGAGGATTCAAGCAGACAAAAGAGCCTGCAACCATGAGACCCGGCAAGAGGTGGAATGATGATGTCTTTGCAGTTCCAGAAATCAGTCCTGCATCCGCTGGATTCAAGAGATCTAGACCCTCTTGATTGAATTAGGAAGTTGGTGCTATCCATTTTGTGAAAAAGAAGAAGAAGAGGAAGATGAAAGCCTCAAGCTAATATTTTTCTAACGTGGCTTTGAGTTTCCCTCTACTTTCTTAACCTTCACCTTCATGTTTGATCTGTTTTAAGTTTGATCTTCCCTTGGTTTCTCCTTGTGATTGATCCTCCCTGGTTTAGGTCTCATAATTTTGTCCTTTTTTGGCTCTGTAGTGGCGCAAATGCTTGTATATAGTTACTACTGAACTTAACCGTGCTTTTCTGCCAACTAGTCGAAATCTCTCGTTTAGTTTAGCGCGAAAATTGGGTTGTCATCCGTCTTGCCTTTCTCCTACTTTTTTCTTGGCCAAATGACCATTGTCTGACGCAAGTACATTCAAGAGAATTCAGGACAAGGAAAGTTAATCTGCAATCATGACTACAAAAAGAAGTTACGAGGGACAACCCAATCTCTGTTTTTGGTAGGGTCCTGTTTGTATCATTAGGAATGTCACTGTTTGTAGTGGAAGAGGATGGGATACATTGAAAGTGGTGATCATGGTGGTGATGGTTATGATGTGGGGATGAGACAGAAAAGATTGGAAGGGGGAGGGTTCAAAGTAGGGGTGACGAGCGGCTTTTGTCTGCATTTAGAAAAATTTCTTTCATAGCAAGTCCGAATTATCTGTGCACTACCATGTAAAGCACACTGTATCAGAGGGATAGGCTCAACTGCTTTGTTCTCCCATCTTCTTTTTGCCCTTTCATTGTCATGTACTGTGATGATAAATATGGCATGTATCTTTGTGTCATTCGCTACTAATTTAAGCTTTGAAAGAAAAACTGTTGTGCGCTTCGGTTTTATTATGGTCGAAAAACTAGAGGCCTTGAGCTTTTTTACACATTTAAAGATTTGTCTTCGAGATGTGACTAGCGTTTGAAATTCTTTCGCCCACCACTTATTGAGTTCTCATATACTTGAGGTCTTCTTTATGCTATCCATCCTCGATAGACTTTGCAAAGATTTATTTGGTTTTCGTGTATAAATCAGATGGCAATATAATCTTCTTTGCTTCCGTCTTAATGAACCGAAATCACACACTTAAAAGTTCCTAGATCGTCTCCTATTTGTCCAGAATCTTAACAACGAGGAGCGAGCCTTCTCTTTGGTTCATCTAAAGCAGCGAAAGCGGAACCCCCGGCCTTAGCCATCTCACTCATTAAGCTTATAATAACAGATTAACAACTGGCTTAAACATAATCATGGCTTCTCATTAGCTGCTAAATCTTTGGAACGAAAGAAATGTTATCACGTGGTAGTTTCTTTTGTTATTGCACTTGGGCATCCTGAGTGGGCTACGTGTGCCGGTTATGTACGGCAAGGTTGACTTTTCTCACATCGTGATTCATGCGCTGCATACTGTCGATGGAAAGAAAAAAAAAGGGCGAGTCTGACAATTGGAACAATCGCGAAAATGGATATGAAGTAGAGAAGAAGATCATGCGCGTCGTGTTCCGTCGATACCCAGAAAATGAATTCTACGGCTACCAATCTTTACGTCATTCTGCAACCCAAGATCGAAAAGAATTGTACCCAAATCGCAGATGAGAAGTCACTTTCCTCCTACCCCACAACCTCTCTCTCTCTCTCAAGATTGGGATTGAAGGTTTTAACTAAGAAAATTGCTAGGTCCTAATCATGATCCGAGATATTTAATAAGGTGGTGTGACGTCTGCTCATTGTCTCTAGAGCAGAACATCTTCGGATCACCAGCACTAGGGTGGCTGTCGCCTTTCAATTGGTTCTCATGGGCCTGTGGTTCGGTCCGCACCTACCCTCGCCGTGTGAGTCCACGTAATTCTTTCGATCGTCAGATCGACAGATCTATGTCCGTCCCCTAGTGCGCGCAAATGGTCGACAGAGCCCAGCTCCCGCATGATCTACTGGCGATTTGCTGTTCATCGCCGATTTTCATATAACGGGCTATGGTGGGGAGAAAACGAAGGATGTTGCTGGGATGAGTTAGCCGCAACCTACTTGGGAAGAACACATCCGATTCGGCTTCATGTCGTGGTTGGCGCAACTGGGTCGTTAGATGAGTGCGGATGCCAAATTGCAACTTTGTATCTGTTGAGATTGGACATGTCGGTCACATATTCTTGGCCCACATCTCGCACTTGGCTAAGCAGAACTTATTCCCCCATCTTGCACATCTGCCACGGGGACGGTGAACGATCGCGGGGTATCATTCCTCCGGCATGACTCCAGTGTCCTCGTAATGTTTCAGACGATTCTTGGGGGTATGTTTGGTTTGCTGAAGAGGACGAAGTGAATCGAGTTGGTATTTTCGGGCAAGAAGTCGTTAAAAATCAAATTGTGCAACAACGAATTAATCCACCTGTAATGGTCATTCCCTTGTTCTGATCGTATGAATGGAATTTTATGCGATGCTGCTCCGGCATCGATGAAAGCCAACTCGACTCTTAAATTGTCTGGATCTGGCATCAATGAATCATGTAAGTTTCAGTTCGACTGTCTCAACTGTACATTTGAGTGCAGATGGCAGATTCTTACCCAGAGTTCGGGTATGCGAAACGCGGCTGTTTGTTGTTCTTCTTCTTCTTCTTTCTGTGTTTTGGTTGGGTGAACCCTTCTATAATCATATGCAAATAGTAATGGTGAAAACAGGGGAAAAGTGCCAAAAACATGTTAAACTTTTTGCATTGATGCTAATTTAGTCATAAACCTGTGTTTAATGCTAACTCGGTCTTAAACCTTTTGCATTGGTGCCAATTTAGTCTTGAACATTTTTATCGTACTAATTCAATCCTAAACTTTTTGTATTGTGCCAATTCAGTTTTAAACATTTTGTTTTTGTGTTAATTCAGTCCTTCCGGTCAATTTTAGTTAGATTTTGCTGACGTAGACGCCGACCGGCCAGTCATCAGCGTTGACACGGACAACTTTAATCATATTTTATTTCTTTTTTTCTTTTTTTTCCCCTCCTCTCCCTCCTCCCTCCTCCCTCCTTCCTCCTTCCTCCTTCCTCCTGCCAGTTGTTGGACCGGCCAGAGGTTGGCACCGGCGAGGCTCGACCTCACCAGCCACTGGCAAGGGTAGCCTTGCGTTGGGCGAGGCCCAACCTCACCGGATCTGGCAAAGTCGAGCCTTGCCGGCGGCTAGCAAAACCTCGTTGGTGGCTGGTGAGGTCGGGCCTTGCCCAGCGTGAGGGCGAGACTCGCCGGCACTGGCCTCTGGCTGGTCATCGGTCCAGCGACCGGCTAGAGGAAGGAGGGAGAGGAGGGGGAAAAAAAACAGAAGAAAAGAAAAAAAGAAAAAATAAATAAAAATTCAAAATAAAATAAAATATTATTTAAGACATCAGCGCCGGTGACTAGCCGTCGGCCAATCGACGTCCACATCAGCAAAATCCGGTCAAAATTGGCTGAAAGGACTGAATTAGCATAAAAATAAAATGTTTAGAATTGAATTGACATCAATGCAAAACGTTTAGAACTGAATTGACACTAATAGAAAAAATTTAAGACTGAATTGACACCACAAAAAGATTTATAACTAAATTAATATCTATGCAAACGATTTAGGACTTTTTTGGCACTTTTCCGTGAAAACAGCATATACTAAAGTGTTTTAACAGACAATTGACGGTACCGAAAAGAGATGAGCGTCAAGCTTATCGGGGAGGCCTTATGCGGCGCTTCAAGCTTCCTGTAATATAACAAAACATCTCTCATGTCAGCACATTCCGATTGTTATCGTGAATCTATCTATACCACCCATCCATTTTGTCGCGGATGACCATTCCAACCTTCATCGTTGCATCCGAGACAAAATACGACCAGACCTACCAGCTATGTACCTGCGAAAACGCAGTTCAAGCTGTGCAATTCCTAAACAGACTTCCCCGTGGTGGCTCTAGTAACATGTTCTCATGATCAAAAGTTTGAAGCATGATGAGAGAGGAGCTGAAGCTGCGTAAATCCTTATAAACGAAAAAATATATACATATATATATAAAAAAATAATGAGCTACAACTTTTTCTTACACTGAGACAAATAAACAGCACCACACTGGAGCAAACACTACGGCATTCTTATTTTTTTTATAAATCTGTTACTGAGGTCAATGAGGGGAAACAAAATAAGGACAAAATACAACTCACTCTCACCCAAGACACAAAGCAGTATCAGGTGACAATCCATTTCCCAATTACCCTCGCATACCACATGCAAATGAGATGAGAAGAATTCCGCCCATACAATTTAGAATACATGTGTCATCTTGCTCGCCAGAACACGCTCCCTCCTCTCTACATAATCGAGCGGAAACCAACCGGCTTTTCCTTTGCATTCTCCCTCGGCCCAGCCACTGTTTGACACCTGCATTAGCATCGGAAAGAATTGAACTAACCCCCTGATTATATGAGAGGAAGAAAACGGAGTATTCTTTTTGTAAATGGAGCACGAGAAGTTGATATAGATACTGAAGGAACTGACGCAAAATTCTCAATCCACTCAGCACAGTAACTCATCGGTGTCATTATTACTATCCAAATTACTTTCAAAGCTCACAGCCACGTAGGTCATCAAGAAATTGATTGGGACTGAAAAGGCAACTAATTTCTTGCTGAACAAATCAATCTTTACTAGAAGTTTAGAAAACAGTGGAGAAGTGGAGGATATATGTAGAGATTAGTGATGTAATGGAGCCAGTTGCAATAAATGATCAGCGTAGGAAGTGGTGGCAACGGCATGCAGTAGGTAATATGGTGTTGATACATTGGAAGAAGTTTTTCCATGGTAATAGTGCTAGTGATTTAAATCTATAGGATGCAGTCACCAAAATCCCTTTTCTATCATACACCTATGTATACTATCAAGTTGATTGACATGTTTTTCAGATATTATTGCCTTATATCTTGATGGCAAAGCTCTAGCGTTCCATTGGCATAATCACGGACATTTTGTCTGTGGTTGGTAGAATGCAATACGCATTAGTGAATTTAATATCCTGTTAAAAAAATAGGTTACCGGCAAATTAGTTGTCCGTCACTTATTAATACCAAATTTTAACAGATAAGAGTAATTGTAAGTTGCTCAAATCAAAGTCGGTCAAGAGTTGGTCCTTTAATATGAATTGGTAACATACCAATACGAAAGTTGGCAAAGTTTTCCAAATTAAAGTCGTTAATTTGATGAGTTGTTAATTTCAAAACAGTTGGCACCTTACTGAAATAAAAATGAGATAGTTATTCAGATAAGAAATGATAACCTAATACTAGTACTCATTCAAGTTACGAATTAGTAAATAAAGATCAGTAAGTTATCCAGCAAGACATTCATAAACTTTTAACGCTAGTCGGTAACATACTATCACTGTCCCAGCTAAACTATTTACCAGTCAGTTAACAATTACCAACACTTTCACAGATTTTTAGGACATGTGACAATATAATCATCCATCTTGACGACCAAACAACTGACACATATTTTTCTCCATTCAATGTTAATACATTTTTTCATCACCCAAAGTATCACTAGTTTATCCTAGTTCCAAGTTTTGCATCGCCTCAACGTGCAATCTACAATTTACGGCAACCAGCAACGTTAAACTAAGTACTATCCCTCTAAGTGGAGTCAGCTTAAAAAGACAAAAACAAGCATTAATTAGTCAGCGTAAACCAAAAGAGAAGCTTCATAAAAGAGAAAATGAGAACTGAGTGACAACCTTACGGACAACCACATAGTCCCCTGCTGATAAACTTAACTCCCCATCGGATACTGCTTTAAATGAGTGCATAACCTGATGATTCAGACAAAAGATGATTAGAAGCTTAATAGTTATATGGCATAAATAATGAAGTAAACCATCAAGCATAATACATCATCCAAACAAGTTCACTGAGATCTACCTCTCCCAAGAAATAGTCAATGGTATCTGCAGTTTCATCATATGTCTGAGAAGCAAATGAACCATTGATCTCCTCATATGACGGGGGAGGAGGAACAGAGGTTTCGGCAGCTACATTTGGAGATGCTTCAATTCGTTGGCGATCTGACAACAACTGTAGAAAGGGAAGAAGATTTTCAATCAAAACCAGATGCTAGCAAATGACTGGAAAAACTGACTATGATAGTGAAGGTGTATCTTAAGTTAATGCCAGAAAAGCCATGCAAAAAAAATTCAGACCTCGCCTTCAAGTTGATCAAGTATCTGTAAGACTCTTTGATGATAGCTTCTTTCTGATTCGACCTATAATTCAAAGAAAAGTATAGCTTCGATTATCCTTTAGGAACCATATAATTACAACCAACCTCATTTGGAAAAAAAAATGAAGGAAGGGTGGATTGCATTACCATAGCAACAAGCCGTTGAAGAGTCATTTTCTGTTGTTGGCCTTCTACAGCAGCCATTGCAGCAGTAGCCTCTTTACCTAATGTTGCCATGTTTGTCTTCAGCTCCTGAAGCTTGGCCTCAGCAGCTTCTAGTTTCATGACAATATCAGGATTACCCATGGATTCCCTTACCCTAGCTTGGCGCCTAGAAACATCGATAGCCTGTGTCGGAGCATATCAGTATGTAAGGGCAACCTTGAAGAACTAGTAACACCTCAAGCTTGAGAAATGATCATCTTCCGTTGCAAGAAATTCTAGCATTTTTTCTTTCAGGCCTCAAATATTCCAATTAAATGCTCATATTGTGAAAATTCTCAAAAATCACCCATCCTAGACACACCAAAAATACTGGAATTAGAATGCAAATAAAGTTTCAAATTCCACAAGGGATTATCAAGGATGTCTTCGAACTACGCTGACAATGTTTCAGACCCCACAACCGAGAGCTGGATAGATAGAATCTTTATGATCTGAGTCTCTCAGTATACTAGCATGAAGGAAGACCTCAAACATATTATCAGGC
Organism: Syzygium aromaticum; assembly: GCA_024500025.1. NCBI lineage: Eukaryota > Viridiplantae > Streptophyta > Magnoliopsida > Myrtales > Myrtaceae > Syzygium > Syzygium aromaticum. The sequence continues at coordinate 11,870,015 of CM044890.1, forward strand.
ATTTCGGTTCGCTCCCCATATATAGTTGGCCCTCAGAGCAGTCTGCCTCCTTTCTCTTGATGGAATATCCACAAAATATCCGCTGCCATCTTCTTAGACTCTTTCTTAATGCATGTATTTAATTTATTCAGAGCTACATTAAGATTTCCAAGGTTTAGCTGAGGCTTAGCTATGAAGGCGTGAATGCTCAAGTAGGAACTTTGAGCAACTGTGATCACATGCAAGCCAACTGCGCATGCGCATGAGAGAGAGAATCATGAATCAGAATGCCAGAGATTTTAAGGGAAGAATAATCAGGGTATGAAGATCTTAAGTTGTCTTCTCATGAGTTTTTCTAAGAGAGCTGAGCTACGGATATCCTTTGCTAAAGAGAGAGCATATAAATGTAATAAGGTGCCCCAATCCTGCTCGCAGCACCTAAGCTGATGGAAGGACTAAGGTAACTACAGTAAAAGTATGTAGAAGAGGACTACTTTATCATCTTGGTAAGTAATTTTGATACTCACCAAATAAATTATAGTTGCTTTACATTCGCAGACAAAACTATGGACACTAGGTCCCAAAGAAAGGCCCACGCCTACGTAAAGACCTTAATGATTTTAGCCCGAAACAGGAAGAAATTTAATGAGCAAGTATTACTCAAGCTTCAGCTTACCCAGGATACAAAAGCACTTCAGCAATCGATGCAGGATCAACCACACAAGAATACAGGATTAATAGATGTGACTTATCATATGCCAGCTGAGTTGAGCTTTGACTTTCCTAAAATGGCCCAATGACAATTAAATTGCATATAGATAAAGTGAGCAAACTCAAATAGCGTCACCTGAGCCTCAGCTTCTTGACGCACTCTGTCATATCTTTGGGCAAGTTGCCTAGCATCCTCCAAGGGAGCACCCATCACCATTGCTCTTAAAGGCTCTGCCACCTGATGAAACCACTAGTTAATTCATAGTAATAATTTGAAACTACCATCCCTATAGGGGCATTGTTAAATAGAATAGGTTAGAGGCTGATCGAGTATGATTTTGCCTATATGCAGTTTCTTGTCATTGGGGTGCTATGGATCAGTTCCACTACTTAAACTGTCAAATAATTCAACCGAAAATACATCCATTATTCACTACACCATATATGCAGAAGTATATGTTTGCATCACACGTGTGTAGGGTGCACTCCCATGTAGGTGTGTGGATATCCTATCAACGCAGGCAAACTCAACCCATCTCTTACAAAATATAATAACCCAAATAGAGGACATACGATGATGTTACACAGCAAATAAAGAACATTCATCTCTTTTTGAAGGGATTCTAATCAAAACCAAGAAACTGCACATTGAACTGCCATTAATTATCAGCATTCAGTCAGGGTCCCTGAAGGTCCAACAAGGTCGTAGGACATAGTTGCAGCACATGAAACCCCCATTTTCGTAAAAAAATTCTAAAAGCTGGGGAATCTTAATCCCCAACCCTCTGAACGATACTGGTAGACCAAGCAACATAGAAAAATTGAAGTTAAAGCACTTTTAAGTCAAAAATTTGTAAATAGTGTGGCAAGTTGCTTTCAACTGAAGCATATCAACTACTGGGGCATATAAAGATATTGAAGTGTAAGAACATCTGACAAGGCAATGTATTTGACTTAGGGAGATACAAGCATGTGGACTCAACGGTGCAAGACTCACGTGGGTTTAGCAGAAGGCAAGAAAGGGGGATAAAGAGGAAGGCAGGGCGGGATAACCCAGCAAGCGCAAGCCAGCTTCTATACATTTAATGTGATGTTTTAGATGAGGCAAACTTTAAGAGAATAGGGGATGAAAAGTGAAACAAATCGATACCTATCCAAAAAAAGGATCAGAATTCAGAATACAGTATGCTTGAGGTATTGTAAGTTGTTTCACCGGTATGATATTTCCCAATCTACCATAAATGAAATAGTAAAAAATGAAGATACACTTCTCACATAATAAGTTTGCACCTAGTGTTCATTTCATACGATCAAATCAACAAGTGAACAACTCACATATAATCTACTAGTCATATATGGAGTTAGGTTTACCTGGGTTCCAAGAGTTTTCAATAGATTTCCACGCTCTCTTTCCATTTGAGCACGAGCTCTTGAAAAATTTAAGGCGGCTTTAGACAAGGTAGTGCCACTGGTACATGTATTTTCAGCACCATATTTCCTACAGTCTTCTGACAACTTGGTACCTGTGAAGGAAAAACATGAAGATTAATGAATGACAACGGTAAACTCAGAACCCTGCCATAGCAGAACAACATTAGCCACAAACTCACCTATTTCAACTTGCTTGGACCCATGAACAATGTAACCTTCCACACCACGAACTATATCCCTTTGGAAATGCTGGTAATTTAGATTATAAACCCTGGTTAATAAATAATAACCAACATAAGTTTCAATCAACAAGGAGAAGAGGAGTAACCTTGCCGGCACGAGTTGATATGTAGAGCTTCTCAAGTCTCTGATGATGCTGAAGTTCTGTCTCATCAGCTACAACATTATCTGAACCTCCGTATACACCAGCAAACTGCCTAAAGACAGCCTGTGACAAAATTAACCACAATCTGAGAAATCTAGCTAGAAAGATCAATAAGCAAAATATCTTACACAACAACTTCTACTGCAGGGATGGAAACAAGCTAAAACATTCCCAGTGATGGCTCCTAGAAACTCTTTTAGAACAGAGAATAATGTAACATAACCTCCAAAACGTATCTGGAGAAGGAAACTATCCTCGAAAAGTGTCGCCCTATCCAAACCTAACCAAATAATCACAGATGAAGTTGAACGATTGGCACACGGTAGTGCCATGAATGCCAGCGGTTGGCTTTGAAAATTTTGAAGCAGGTGGATCCTTCACCTCCCCAGTGTCCTCTTAACACAGTTCCCACCCCGACTACATCAATAAATAAAATTTACTGCAGAATGTCTTTTCGCATTGGATCCCGGAGCTGTATTCGCTTCGTCTCCAATTTTGTTTCCTCCGATTAATGCTGAAAAGGGATCGCAGCAGCGAGGAGCACGTGTAAGGAGCCCTAATGTCCAAACTCCTCTAATCTCACCAATCTGCAAATCCGTATCGATATGGGCCTCGCCACTCATTCCATAAGTGAAATCTAACAGCAGATGGTGAATTTAGGATATTCGACATATCCCAGAGCTGGGTCCAATGTTTCTCCGATCATTGTTTCACTCATTACTTCCATTAAGCTCATCACAGGTGAGGCGCACCCATAAGAAATGCACAACCCGCGCCTCACCAGAGACAAGACCCCGCCCAAATCCAGAGGTTGCACCGACCCGTGCACTATGATTGCCGACCCACAAATTAGCCAAAGACAGACAACGTCCATCACATAGGATCGTAACCAGGAAACGGATCTCTCCCCTGCCGCCGCTACAATCAAATCCCAAATTGTCCATAATCACTGCGAACACACATTCGCCGCGCAGAACACGGGATCACCGCAGCCCTCATCCGCTAATCCGATCGATCGATAACCAGATTCGACGAGCAGGAAACGACCCGAATCGGGGGCCCGATCGGCGCGGCCGCGAATTCGGCAAGCACGCGTCGGGGGGGGCCGGAGACGGAGACTCACGCGAATCGATCCGAATCCTGCCGTACGGTTCGAGGAGAAGATACGAAGAGGGCCGGGGACGTTTACCTGCTGCTGCTTGGCGACCTGATCTCGGAGCTTCGTGGCTTGTTTCCGGATGGCCTCCATGGAAGCCGCAAGCTTCGTGTGGTCCGGCTGCTGATTTTTTCAAATCTCCGAACCTTTGATGATTTGTTCCGGGGAATAAGTTCGCTCTGTTTGTTTCTCGACGTCCCCCGTTCCTAGCAGTTGAATTTTTAACAGAAAGCGGAAGCGAACCGGCGTTTTGGACCGGGTTCGCGTTCCTTAGCTCCGGTCCTTCCGGATGTCCGGCCGATTTGAGAGAGAGGGAGAGAGAGAGAGGGGGCGAGGGGGTCAAAGTTGAATGTTGGGTCAGTTTTTCGTTTGATAATCCGCGTGAAATGAAACGTTCCTCACGTCTCTGTTCCAATGGAGGACAACATGCTCCAATTTAAAGTCTATCTTGTTCTAGCAAGTTCTAACACTTTTGCCTATTGAAACAAAGTCGATAAGTTCACGGTGCTTGAATTTCTTTCTTAACTCGAAGTTCAAACTACTCTTGGCCGGTATCAATTAGGGATGAGCTCCGGATCCAGTTCAAGCAGAAAGCATGACCGGATTGGCCTGGACCGACCCGGGAGGTTCCTGTTTCAAGGCCAGGACCGTCGGTTTTATTTGGGAACCGGTTAAATCGGCATGATTCCCGAGTTGAATCGGTTTTGAAGATAAAATTTAGAAAATAAAAAACAATACTTTTGCACCCAACAAGAATCGAATATTGGTCTTCAACTTGAAGAAACAACGCAATCACTTTGACTAAAATATATTTTTTGTAATGAAATGATGCAACTCTTATATTTTACTATACGAATTTGACTTTTGATACAAAATGACAAAGTGGGCCGGCTCTCGATTCACCTGGAAACCGATGATCCCCCATATCAACAAAACTCTCGCCCAAAAAGTTGAATCATATGCTTGTTTCTTGCTAGTTTAAATTGAGTATGAAATAATAGCCCAAACTGCCCCAATCTTGGACTGAACTAGGAGGTATCAATTGAAAGCATTTACAGTTGGAGAATTCCCAAAATGTCAAAAGTTTCACCTAAATAATCTAAATTAGATCATTGAGTTTCAAAAGGGGACTGAGTTCCATCCCCTTCGAAGGTGACAAACTTTACCTAATAATTTCTTGGAAACGGATGACGACTGTCGTCAATCCGGTCTGGGTAAGGCTTCCTATGAACCGATTGAGTTCCCCAACACAGTTCCTTAACATCGCTTCATCATTAGAATTGTTTATTGACCGTGTGAAGAGTCTCCTCATTGAGCTCTTCGGAAATGGTGTAGTGTAGGGGTGCTTGATTGCTCGAAGCATTAGGTAATCATGCCCTCTTCCTCGCCATCCGGAAAACTTCCAAAAGAAGTCTCATCGGACATGCGCCAAGAAGAGATGTCGGATTTAAATTGATTTAAGGCAAATCTGACAGATAAGCGATCGGAAGCACGAACCAACGCCTTGTTCTCTGGTTCAAACTTGACCACAAAGTAATCAAACTTCTACTAAGCAAGTTTTGCGAAGACGGGTGGGGTGTAGAGGTTGTAAAAACAGGCATGCCAGCTCTCGAGAGCAAAGAGACCCGTGAAAACAACTACATTGATCTGAATGGCAGGGCTACTTAAAAGTGCTGGAAAAGTAAATTGCAAGGCCTATGATAATGTCGGAATTAAAGGAAATTTAAAGAGAATTAAAGCAAATAATATCTAACTGGAAAGCAAACTAATTGCAAACTATCAAAAAAAGAAATTAATGAGAATCAAATCCACAGGGACTTGAAAGAACTAGAAAGTTAAAGACCCATTGACACTCAAAATGGAAATCTTGACACACGAGCAACACTGGAATTTACAATGAACATTATGAAAAACAACATTGTCCTCAAAACAGAAGCGTAAATTCAAAGACATTGCTTCGAAATGGAAAATACATTCAAAGGAAAATTAGGTTAATGAGTGTATTATATAGTTTGGTTGAAACAAGTAGATTGAGGAACCACTTCCTTACTCTTATACACCTTAGGTTGAGATGAAGCAATGCATGTCCTAGGTTAAAGTTAGGTTAGTTAAAACTCCGGATCGAGATTGAACTTCATATGAGTGGACTCTGGTGTTCTTTCTCTTTCTTCTCAACCTATCTTTACTTGAATCTGATTTTGAGCGTTTGGACTATAAATTTACATACACCAACAATAGCATAAATGAAAAGCATGTATTCTAATCGTACGAAGCTTTTGAAAATGTATGTATCAGTTCTGCCGCAATCATATATATATATTAAGCTACCATCACTCGAACATTGAAAATCATCAGCATAAAACTGAAGCTATGTTTTGCCATCTCGATTGTGATTGCCAAGAAACACATGCGCAGTAAACATTCAGTTGCCTTTCTTTCTAGATTGATCACGTACTTGGAGGATTTCAAAACCGACTATACTAAACATGTTTTGCAACATTTCTATGTATACGAGGGACCGGGATTTGGCATTTCTCTAAGTGCAATCTCCTCAAATGTATTGCGCAACATCAATGACAACTCAAGATGACCTCACATTGATTGAACATAAGGAGATTTCAAACTCAAGAATATCCATTAACTGCATGCAAATTTCTCTGTATCAAGACCACCTGCACAAACGAAGGATTAAACTTGCCTACATATAGCCGAATTTCAATGCCTACCCTTTCATTAGTAAGATATCTCTCTCTCAACAAATATAAATGATGCTATAATGAAATGGGTTTTATTAATGAGTGTTTTGTGATCATTTGTCGAATATCATATTTAGGGAAAAATTTTGATTTCCAATGCAAACATTTTTTTGTTAAGTATATTTAACAACTGTCTCGAGGATATCCGTTAAATCGCAGACTCTAATGAATATCTTGGCACCAGAAAGCTAAAAACAGCTCCCAAACTGTTGATCACTGGATTATTGCATATTGGTGTTCCATCTACTTCCAGAGACAGACTTTTTCTTTTAAATAATTGCAATTGCTTCTCTTTGAATCTACCGCGGAAACTTTTCTGACACTCTTCGGTCAGAGGACGGTGGCACATAGCTTCGCACTCATGTTGTGGACCCAATACAGTATATAATTCACACATCATACAGAGATTGTAATCTCACATGCTGACCAATCAATACCCATCGCTGTAATATTTAATGTTTAAAACCAACAAATTAATGATGAGAAATAAATCCAGCGTGGACCAGAATATGTGATCGGAATACTTGGCAATTTAGTCCTAAATCTATTATTTAGATATTTAGCTAAAATGATTATATTGGCAAATCGTCAAAAGATTTATAACTAAATTGACAAATTATCAAAAGATTTACGACTGAATTAGCATCCGTACAATAGGTTTAGGACTTTTTTGATAATCTTCAAAGACAAATGATTAATTTCTCTATTCAAAGCAATTTACGCTAAGCAGCCATTGATGAGCACAAATCCGTCTTTCGAATAATAAATAACTGGAAGTGTCATCTGAGAAACTAGGCAAAATAATCAGGGAAAAGGTGTAGCCGGGAAATGGCAAGACATGACAAATTGCATGTTCAATCTACGATTAAGCCGAAAAGCATCTTGCTATTCAGAATGCTTCGGCGCCTAGCATTAAGTCCAGAATGCTAACTATAGCTCCACCCAGGTCTCTTTGCATGTCCGAGCTAAAACAAAAAGATTAACTTACGAAGGACCGGATGAGGTTCACTATAGTCTATAAAAGATGCCGGCATGGCTGTTGAATGATGTGCTGCAGACACCTGACCGAGGAAAGAGATCATTGTCTATTCATGTCCTGGAAGGTGAGTTGTCATACTCGAAATAGTGGTAAAAATCGATAGAGGATGAAATGAAAAGCCAACCAGAAAATGAAGGTTGCTTAGAGAAGTCAGGCTTAGGTAAGAGAATTCTTTTCATCATTAATCTTCGTACTACTCAGTTCTAAAAACGGGGTAAGGACTGTCCAGTTCTTGCTGTTTCAAAATTTGTTTTGCCGTCCAAAGGTAGGATGAGTGACCATTTATCAACTCTGTTACATCGACCTGCAAGATACATTGATCACAGGTTCAAAACAACGGAATATTCATGAATACCATGGGCAAATTAGCATAGGATTACTGCAAAGCAAGTGTGAAAGAGAGCTTACGTTCTCCACACCAGGAACATTAACAGGTTGAATCCCAGCTAACCCCTGAGAGAACAAACTGAAGATGGTGAAGGGGTTAGTCCAGTGAGATACAAATAGAAGCAATACCGAAGAAACGAACGCTGTTTGCAGAAGAGGAAAATAACTATGTTAGACATCCCGTAAACCTATTACCATTTTGGATCAAAACCTTTTACAGTTCAAAAAGTAGGTTTAGAGCCTGAATGAGGCACCTTGTGCCTTGACTAATGGAAGGTACAGTTAATTACACTCGAACGGGTGGTGTTACAGAGGAAATTTTTCAAAAAGAAACATCAGTCACCACTGAATCATTTAGTTCTGGATATTCAGGAGCTGTAATTTTTCAGATTAATATAACTGCAGTTTCTGCTGAAACACCCATGATATTCTGTCTGAATTCTTTCTGAATTCAGCATTGACACTTCACCTTTTTTGCCCAAATGATATTCTGTCTGAATTCTTGCTTTTAGCTTTTTCATGGTTAACTATAATTTGCTTTCCCAAGTTTCTGCTTTACATCCCTCTTCCTTTCTTTTCCCTAAGTTCTGCTTCAAGTTACTTTACTAGCAATACCCTGTTATGACTTAGCTCAATAAAATCAAAAAGAAGAAAGTGAGAGGCACTCTCCAATCACTAATAGTAGATGGAATGGAAAAATTCTAGAGAGCAAAATGACCCTTAACATAACCTCACACAACTGGCTGAAACTGTCTATGACTGTCTACTGCTCTCCTATAAGTCAAGAGAATTTCATTTTGAGAGTTAATATTCCATGTCTTCTAGGGAAAAGAACAAGCGGGTGACTCACATACCGCTGCATAGGGAGTAGAAAAAAACTACTCGTTCATCCTTTTTTGAGAAAACAAGAAAGGCAATTCGCACCTGGCACGGAAAGCAATACCAAGGGTCCAATCATTTGTCGAATATGCATTGACAAACCTTCCAGCCACCATCTGCAAAATCACGTCAGGGAATAGTAAGAACTAAAATGGACAACACTATATTTATGAAGGAAAGAATGAAAAATAGAGAGCTCAAATATACCTTTCTTGCTGACTCCCAATTTTCATCCTTGATTGAAATTGGTGTTCCAAGAAGAACCACCCTTTCAACAAATCTAGCTGCAGACAGGAAAGGACAAATATAAGCATATCCCTGACCAACAGAGCTAATACCAAGTGAAACGAAAAATCAGGGCCATATGATATCTACCATTATCTTCACCCGATTCAGCCAAAAACTGTAGACATTTGAAAATTACTCGGGCACCCAAAGAGAAGCCTATGAGAGTGACGGGCCTACATGATGTTACAGAGGCAGTCAGACAATGCCATAGAAGGCGAAAAAGGAGCAGTCTTTGGTCCATGGAGTTATTTTGCAGACCGGCAGAAAGCAGCAAGATTGAGCAAAATCAAGCATACAAGTTGACCAACCTGTTGCCTTGCAATCCTTTCAGTAACACTTCAGATAGCAGTTCTCCTGCTTTATCTGACCTGCAAATTATGATGATATTAACGGAGAACAAAAGGCACTAAGGTGACAAGAAACCACTGCAATTCCAGTCAGTTTTATTTAACTAAAGAAGGATGGGAAAAACATGGTAAGATTGCTAACTAGCTAATTAGCGAATACTGGAGATACAAGGTTTAAGAAAAGTCGTAAGCAACACGTGGGATAACAACTGGATCAAAGAGGGCATTGCTAAAGAGGAAGAAAATTGGAATAGCTCAGTAAACTGCATCCGTATAACAAGGAATCTTATGAAATAATCAGTACTAATAGATAGATTAACGATATCACCAAATTTAGATACTATATAGCAGCTTAGCCTCAGCATGGTGAACAGGAATATCTAAACACTCTATAAAGTATTAAACTCCTGGGAGGAATAGCCTCGATTTGGTTAAGAGGAACATCTATAATTTTCAATACTCCAGAGAATTTCCATTAATGTTGTTACATATCGAGGAGCTTCCTAAGTCGTAGACAAGTCCAGGAAAAGGGAGAATCTCAAGAATGTCAGTGACTAATGAGGCTACGCGGTGTCATAGAATGAATGTGAGGGACCAACATGTGAATCCCTAACTTGAAAGCAAGAAATTCAGAACTGACGCCATGCCAGTTGGAGCCCTAGGGCTTCGATAAGTCGCAAGCTGTACATGTTTGTCTTATGATTCAGAAGCTCTGGGTGTGAATTTTAATAATAGTTTTTCTAAAGAAGAAAAATACTAATTGATAATCTTAACCTGTCAATAGCAATGGCCCATTTACTGTCTATGATATCAGATGCAGTAACCAGAGTTGCTGGTAAAGCTAACGCAGCCACAAGCGTGCTCAGAACAGTCATCATTGCACCTCCTTTAACTAACTCCATAGCAAGTCCTGCCAGAGGAGGTACAATGGTCAATTAAAAAATTAAATTGTGTTCACTACACATGCTATGATGCCGTAAGCATGTAAGGTTGTAAGAAATTACTTGAAGTAAGCCAGTCCTGTATGGCAGTGCTTAGAGCAATCAAATTCTTAGACTCCCATTGCAGTGCATACCTATATTTCGATAACAATAATATCACCAGACCATCTGGATACATCAAAACAGAGCAGCTGCTATAAAATTTAAGCAGACAAGTCACCACACCCTTTACATATGTTTAAGGGGAATTCAGCTCAGCTTCCACAAATAAGACTCAAGCAATCTCACAGTTTCCTTTACTATTCTCCACACATGTCACACGGTCACACATACACACCTAACAATTGGTGTCTGTGATATTAAGAGCTCAACTCACACAAGTTTGGCAAAAGAACTCTAGAAGGCAGTGACCTCCCCTCTAAAGCAAGCTTAAGTTCTTTCTTGAGAGTTAACCCAACTTATTTGGGGAAAAAGGTCCTTTCATCAAAGCGGCCAGGGTGGGAGAGAGAATTTTCCCCTTCATCTTAGATCATCTGAGCATGCGGGCCAAGAAAAATAACACTTACATTGCATGAAATTCTTTGTTAAGAACTAGAATCCCTAAGTAGGCCATATTTCTAAGTTGAAGTGATAGAGACACTGAAAACCCAAAAGTCATTATGTATTACTCATGGCTCCCACCACTGAATTTCTACGGTTCCCTACAAAGTGCATTATAACAAACAAAAACTTAGTAACATTTGTAACTAACAGTTAACTACAAAACCTCAAGCATTTCGTCATATCAAGTAGAAATGGAAATAGCAGGTCAACACCCTAAACTATGTCATCTATCCACATGATACCTAATGAATGACATTAGTAACTGCTGTCAAGTCATGTTCTAGCACAAGAAGATAAGAGATACAGACACCAGGTCAGCATGCATCTTTTAGGTAGTGGAAGACATGTCATTTCCTCTACCTTTCCAAGTTACTGTCATAACCTTCCCATGGCCTTACAAAATCCTCGCTCTCGAAAGCAAGTCCAGAAACCAATATCTCAACTGCCAATTGCTGATAGAAAAAGATTTAGATGCAACATTGAGAGATCATGCTCATAAGTTTGAGGTGTTACATAGAGCAAGCCTTTCCATTTTTACGAGTACCTCCCCTTCAACACAAATGGTGAAGCAAAATGCAATATGCTATAACTCACGCCTTGGTTATGATTATCGCCTATCACTTTGAACTCGAATTCCTCAATGCCTCCAATTCTTCTGGCCATTTTACTTCCTGTAAGGCCAGCTCCAGCAACTGAAATGAATAGAGTCCTTAGAATCTTATAAAAACTCGAGGGGTTAAAGAAGCACAGAGTTACAAAGAAAGCAAAAGATACACCATTACATCTCATGACAGAGTAGGAAAGCTAATAGCATTGTGCCTCCATTGAAGACAGATACTCTTTTTTATCCTCAATTTTGGCATAGAAGAGTATTAGTCCGGCCACTATTGCTTGACAGTATAGTAGCCTAAATTGAACATGAAATACAAAAGGGGGAAAAGTCTATATCTGATGTTACATTGTGGTATTGCTTGCTAAAAATTCAAAGAGAATGTCAATGAAACATCAACAAATAGTAAATCCAGAAAATTAATACCTCCAAATGATGCAGCAACCGCAGCAGAACCTGCAGCAGATCCTGTAGCAGTTGCTGCTGCCGCAAAACCGCCTGCTCCAACAGCAGGGATGACGCTGCCTAGGGTTGGAGCCAGGGCTCCCATTCCCTCTGCAATAGCTGGGGCAGCTAGCCCTGTGAAAAAACTGCAGTTGACAAGTCACTCAAAACAAGTCTCGCTTACTATACAAACTTGTTTCTGTGAACTACAATTTCCTCTATCGAAACAAATCAATTTTGTACCACCGGTGATGGCCATCAAGGCCCCTCCACCTAAAGCAGCGGCACCAATAATTCCTCCTCGCTTCCACTTAGCCCAACAGTTTTCTGTGACTTCAGTATCTTCTTCCTTTGCACCTTCCACTTTCAAAGAAGACATCACAGAGCAAGCAACAATCATCTCCAAAGCTTCCTAGAAGGTAGCAGTTAGAGCATCATGCAGAAGTTACTGTGTTTAAACCAGAAATACTTGATCTGCAGGCATGCGTGCCGCAATTTCTAGCATACTCAATGAAACTCCAGGTTAACGAAAATCGCATGGGACAAACCATTTCCAACCATCTAATTCCAAGCCACGTTGCCAGTAGCCTTAAACCAACGCGATGTCTAGCATCATAGCCCTTCCTCCCAGGTGACTTGCTCTCATCTTCGGAGCTGTCTGCTACACAAGCTGAAAGAAGCTCATAAAGAACTGCAAGTTTTCTCTGACGACTGATCATCCTGCCCTCTTCTATAAATTCCTCAGATGTCCCAAGAACTTTGTTCGGAACATCTTCTGCAGAGGTCATCTCCGAACCTGCCACCCCAGCTGTTCCATCTAGCTTCGCCACTTCCTCAGATGATACGTTGGTCTGGGAATCAGAGCATTTCTCTTGACACTCCTTTTCATATTCACGACTCCTGTTATCCTCCTCTTCATAATCAGGAGAAGTTTCCACACTAAGCACCATGGCATCAACAGCCTTTGCCAAAGCAAGCTCCTTGTCTGACCTTTCTGGACAAGTTTCTTCCTTATCCTCTACGAGTAATGTCAGGAACTGAAATAGGATCGACATCAACTCAATATACACATAATTTGAAGGCAAAAGATGATGAGAACAGATTTGGGCAATGTGTACCACGAAGCTGGACGACCAAAAACTTATCCTCCTCGAGTACACTCAAATAGCACACTAATCGTAGAATCGAATAGCACAGCAACGATAAAACCTCGAGCATTCATACTCAGAACGATGCACGTAACAAGAATATTATCGCAATAACAGCACCAGTTACGCGATACACACCGCGCCGACATGATGCCTGACTTGCGAGGAAGACCCTGCAGTCTCCTTCAGACCATCCCAGGATCGCTCGTCCACCTTCAAAAACCTGCCGACGCGCGAGCCCGATCACTTCCAATCTTTTCTTCAGCCTCTAGAACAGAAATCGACAGCAAGGACGGACCGAAACCTCAAGAACTCGGAACACGCACCTGAAGACGGGCCTTAGAAGGCCCGAGCCTTCGCGGATCCAGAGCTCGGGATGCTCCGGCGCCGCCGAGGCGCCGGCACCGAGATCGATCGACGCCCCCCGGCCGATCGGCTCTCCCTCGAGAGGGGCCAAGGCGTCCGAAGGCCGCGCCTGGCGCTTCTGGGAGCGGTGGAGAGCGAGGGCGAGGAGGCCGGCCGCCGCGTATCTCTGCGTCGCCGTGAGGATTGAGGTCTCCATGGAGGGCGAGACGGCGGTCCGGGCTCGAAAGCGACGGAAGCGATCGGAATCGGGTTCTTCAGGCCATGAACGCGGTCGCGAGAGCGTTCTTCTTCTTCGGGGTGACGCCGGAAACGGAGCGCGGAGAACTAGTTTGGTTCCGTTGAGAGCGAGGGAAAATATTCGGCGGTTACAGACTGCCACGTCAGCTGCGGACGTGGCATGCGTGCACCGCGGGGACCGCAGAGGAGGCCGTACGTGGGAGGCACGTGACGTCGCGTGATCCTCATTTGGCTGGGATCCGCCTCGTTTTTTTCGCTTTTTTTTCCGTTTATCTCCTCAAAAAATGCACGGGAATTTGATTTCGAGCAGCGATCAATGCTAGACACCGACTACAGATCAAATTTAAGTCGAAACTGCTCTCCACCGTATGCGACTCGATAGTCCGAGATTAGTGGGCCTGTCACCATAGCCTCACCGAAATACTAATAGTCGGGAAGTCTTTCTACATAAGATATACTCCAATTGAGTAACATAGCACGGGCCATTTCAGATATTCTTTTATGACGTGAATCAAACTCATGATAAGGTTGTGCATAGGTCGATCGGGTGAGCCAGGTCGAGCCACAAGACATTTTTTTTTGCCCAACCCGATCGAACAAGAAAAGGCTTGAACCAAACTAAACTGGTCTAGGCCGAGCTGATTCTGGCCTAATCCGAAATCTTTCTATTTTATAAAGTCAAATGGATTTGTTACTATATTTTAGGCCTAAAAATCACTTTTTCATATATATTTTCAGCCACTTTTTCGAATTCAACGCAAATTGTCACGTCAATTCCCATTTCTCCGATTTTAATTAATTTTTTTTGATTTATTTGTGACTTTGTTAAAGTGTTTCGGTCATAAACAATGTATAGTTCGTTATTCATAGTTTCATGTTTTATATTTCCAATGTATCTTTTATCCTTAAAAAAGAGTTCGGACCGGTTCACGCGATTTTGGGCCTAGGCATCTCGGGCCCAAATGCTTGGAACGGCCCGAATGAAAAAATAGGAGAAGCCCAAAAATCATGGCCCAAGACTATTCCGTTATGAAAAATCTGGTCGGTCCAAGCTTTTGGGCTCGTGGTCTGTTTTGTTCACTCCTACTTATGATCTCATCAATGATAAGTGTGATCAATTTATTCTTAGGACAACCGTCTCGGTGGTCACATGAATTCACTTTATTTCATTCTAATTGCTCATCCAAACTAACGAAAAGAGACACTTGTAAAGTGCACGGGATAAGGAGTATGCTCAATTTCTGAGGGACTAATCAAACAAAAGGTGACAACAGTGCATCGGTAACTCACAATCAATAACTGACGAAGAGATTGGGAGGGGCAATCAGTATAGCCACCCTCTTCACGTTATTATGAGATAAATCATTTTGCAAAATTGCAAATCAATGTATAGGATAAAACTTGCATAAGGTTAAAAAATCGCAAACCAATGTAAAATAAATTGGTGTACGAGCTTTTTAATTTTATGCCAGATTAAAACTATCTTGTCCCTTGAAAGAAGAAGTGCACGCTTAGTTGTCAAAATCTACCCACCAACACGCCAGTCTTGCTTTGATTCTACAACAGATTTGTTCTCGTGGGATGAATGGGTCTCTGTAGATCGTATCAGATTGATTCATTTTTCAGATTTAGTTGCTTTGCGGGATTTGTATCGATCCATAACTTCTTGAATTGGTTTTGTCTTGAAGTTACGTAACTCTTTTTCGTGTGGAATGGAGATTTTCTTTCCAACCAAAAAGAATGAAAAAAAAACCCTGCAATTATCCATTTATTAAGGACTAAAGAAGACTCTTATGTTTCAACGTTACATTGATAGATAGGTAGATGGGTTTTTTTTATCTATTCTATTTCTAACTCTCCTTCCTAATTGAAAGTTTCAAAAGACCCACCAATTTCAATTAGTTTCAAATAAGCAATTGCGGGTCGGCTTCCCATTTGGCAGGAGATTGCAAATCCAAATCAATCACGGCTCATTCGGAAAACATGAACACCATCATTCATCAAGCATGAGGCCAACTAATTCCATGCTAGCGCTCTCCGCTTTTGGGGCTATGGCAAAGTTATTAAACTATAAGCAAATGCTAATCATCTAAATTCACGGTGCGTGATAGACATAAGCTTTGATAAATTAAGTCGTCATTTAAATGGAGGCGGGTCAACCCTCCCTCAACTCGACTCAAACCGCGGAACAAATCACACCGGTGCCATTTCCAGGCACGGCTTCACGGTTGGTTCTGGCCCTGTGCTTGGCGGCGATAATGGCTGCAGCGATAGGCGTCGCAACGGCGCGCGTGGAGATGGCAACTCAGCCCTCGCCCTTGCTTTTGCCGTCGCGATCCGACTCGCCAAGGCGAGAACTCGGCGACCGTGACAACGGCCCGACGAGATTGGTGGTCACGGACGACTACGGCGGATGGGGGCCCACCCCGGACACCGGAGGCGGTGGCGCAGCTCCGATCCCTCATCCAGCGGAAGTCGCCCTCTCTGATGCTGCTAATTCGAGACCACATGACCGGCCAGAATCCACCGTTCGGAGCTCCGATAGTGCACAAGACTATACGCCTTTTGCTCGCCATCTGTCAAGAACATAACCAATAAAGTCACGGGGAATCTCTGTACACACGAAGCAGCAATACCATCATTCGTCGCACAAACTAGGAAAGGTCAGATAGTCACAAACGCTAGCCCATTGTATGCAGATATTGCAGTATAGACTTGTATACGAAATTTAAATCATACCCATTAATACTTATACGGTTTTAATATCCCGCTTCCACGAGGAGAGGATATCGGAAAAGCAAACCGCTCCGATATGCGCCATAATTTTTGTTCCTTCAAAGAAAAACGCAAGAACCACAAAACGAAAAAGATGGTGAAGAGCTGAAGGACCCGGGCCTTCCGGGTCATATGTATGCTCGCTGTATTGCATCATGACAATGGTAAAGTTCCTGATGGAATGATGGGCTTTTATTTGTGAAAATTGGGCCGCCCATGATGGGCTAACCCAGCCCACGAAAGAAAGTAACTGCACTTGGCAGTTATTGTCTTGAAGTTATAAGATGAAAACACACGTAATGGAAAAAAGTGTTGTTGCATTTTTTCCATCAGAAAGCATTTTCACAAGAAGAAAAGCAAGAGGACTTTGCTTTCAACAATTCAAGAATTGTTCCCTCTCTCGACGCTGCGATAAGTGCATTTAATCTGTGACAAAAGAGGTATGTTCGTTTTACGTGATATACTTCGAACGATCGGTGATTCAAGCGTAGAATGGGCACGTTTTTCCGCAATTTTGTATGATATTTTAGGAATTTGTTTCCGTCATTGGTATCAGAGCCATGTTTACTTGTTTCCTGATTTTTTGATATGTTCATAAAATGAATTTTTTGGCCGGAATTCGTGAAACGGAGCCGACGAATGCTCGGGTACGAAAACCGACACCCGGCCGTACTGTTCGAAGTGGTTTCTCGTTTTCCATGCATCAAAACTTATTTTTGAAAGTGTAGGGTTGTAGTACTCGTCGAAACGAAAATTTTGATGGGTGGCACGCCGCCGGGAGGAGCCGCACGCGCCCGCACGCGCCGCCGCAAGTGGCGGTCTCGCCGGCACGTGCGTGGCGGTGGCGGTTCCTCCCGCGCACGTGCACCGCACGCGCCATGAGGGCGCGTGCGGCGTGGCTGACGTCACGCTGACGTCAGCCATGCGGTTGCCCAATCGGGTTTCGTTGACCCGACCCGACCCGTTTTTGACCGGACCCGACCCGTGTTTGACCCGTCCGACCCGTTGACCTGACCCGGTCATCAGTTGACCGTTGACCTGCGTTGACCACCGTTGACCGTCGTTGACCACCGTTGAAAAAAAAAAAAAAAAAAAAGGGCTGAAGGGGGGTAGAATGTGTTTCTTGCAAATACCATGAATTATAAATAATAATCATTCGATTTTTTTTTTCTGCATTTGTTGCAGGAAATATGGTAAGAAGGTATTGAACCCCTATTATCCCTAGAACGGCGGCTCAAAAAGAGAAGCTTGAGAATCTTAGAATCAAGCTGACTCTTTACCGGTGGAATGCTGATGATGACATGATGACACATATCATCAAGGTCAACCAAATGATACAGGATATCATTTGGAACGGTTTCCTAATGCCAGAGTATGTGATGGTCGGAGCCCTAAAATGCACAATTTCTGATGAGTTAGGAAGAATGATTGATAGGGTACGGGACACCTTAGAAGGTCCGAGCTATAAGATGATTGTGGAGCAATTCATGATAGAGTACATACGGGTCGGGGCAAGAAGGACGTCAACCCTTGCATTGTATCGGTCTCGAGGTAATACGTTGCCCGTATTTAGGGGTTTTCCGGGTGCCTCCATTTGGATGCCAAAGGAAATAAAATTTCCTGAGGATTTTCACGAGTCATTTCCAGTTTACAGAAAGAGGATCATCACCTGATTGTGCTTATCTATTTTTTTTGTAAACTCTTATGGATATGTTCACTATATGTTGGTGTTTATGTTTATTTCCTTTGATGGATTTATTCCTTATGTACAAAGTGTTAGGAAAATGAATGTTGATTGATATTCATGTTGTGAATAGTTTAAAGTACTATTCTGTTTTAATATTTATCTTATTAGTATCATATGGAGTTGAGTGGGAGTTCTAAAAGTTTTAGTAACTTTAAAGAACGTAATTTTACCTTAATGATTACATTAACGGTAATTTCACATTAGGATTTTTTGACGATGATTGGAAACATAGTGAACTTTCGAATCTAAAGCCTATGTGAGATTATTCGTTAATATAATCGGTTTGTGTAAAATTAATGCATAAATAAGTGGCATTAACAATTCGTGCTTGTCTGTCTGATATGTTCAGATTCAATGGCTTCAGCATCAAAGAATATAGTTGCTGAACTGAACAAAGGAAAGAAGCTTAATGGTGATAACTATGAAATTTGGCATATGAAAATCCAATATGTGATGGAAGAGCAAGAGGCTCTCGAAGCTCTTAACCTGGTTATGGAAAAGCCTGAAGACGGAAACACTGCACAACATAAGAGAGATAAGGATGCATTTGTTGTATGGAAAAGGAAGAACTCTCTTGCTCGTATCACGTTGATGAGTAGCATGGAAAATGATGTCATGCGAGAGTTTAGGCGTTTTGAAAATGCTAAGGAGATGTGGGGAGCATTGGCAGCAAGGTTTGGTCATACATCTGTAACCAAACTTAGACAGCTCACTATAAGATTTGATTCATATAAGAAGCCTCGTGGTCAGTCCATGAAACAACATTTAAGAAAAATGTCAAACATGATTAATGAGCTGAAGGATGCTGGCCATGTTCTGACTGATGAACAGCAAGTGCAAGCGGTGATTCGTTCTTTGCCTCAAAGTTAGGAGCATATGAAGTTGCACCTAACTCACAATGAGAACATCAAAATCTTTGAGGATGCAGTGCGCCACTTAGAGTTAGAGGAGGACCGTCTCCTGGCGGATAAGCCGGTAATTGACATTTACTATGCAGGTTCTAGCTCACAAGGGCCTTCGAGCTCTAAGCGTAAGCGTCCTGATTCGTTCAGAAGGTGGAGAAGCAAGGGAGCAAGTTCTTCGGGTAAGAAACCAAGATTCAATCAACATGACAAAGGATAGCGTTCTTTTGTAAAGAAAATGTCGATGGTGAAATACTACAATTGTAGCAAGAAGGGACACTTTGCTCGCGATTGCGGCGAGCCAAAGAAGGTAAACTCCCATTGCATTCTTGAGAACTTTGTCTATGTGTCAAGTTCTGTATTTTTAACTGAATCTAATCCTTTGTGGACTGTAGATTCGGGAGCAACAGACCATGTAGCGAAGGATAGAGATGCCTTCGTGGAGTTCCGACGGGTTCCGACTGGAACGAAATGGATCTATGTAGGGAACAACTCCAAAGTGGAAGTTAAAGGAATTGGCACCTGCCAGTTGATGATGCGTGGTGGACGCACTCTGTTCCTACATGACGTATTATATGCTCCGGAAATTCATCGGAATTTAGTGTCTGTGTTAGTGTTGATTCGACTTGGTTTTAATTTGAACTTTCATAGCAGTGGTGTTGATTTGTATTTGAATACAAATTATTATGGATGTTGATATTTTTTGAATGGTTTCATTGTACTAGATGTTGACTGTGGTAATGTTAACGTTTGTTATTCCCTATTTACATCTTCCAACTCTTATGAAAATGATGTGAATGTGTGGCATGCTAGACTTGGTCATATTGGCCAACAACGAATGCAAAAATTAGCCAAAGAGGGCTTATTAGGCAATATTGAAAAAGTTGATTTGCCTATTTGCGAGCAATGCCTAGCAGGGAAAACAACAAGGAAACCATTTGGAAAAGGAAAAAGAGCTGAATTTCCTTTTCAGTTAATCCATTCTGACATTTGTGGTCCAATGAATGTGAGGGCTAGACATGGGGCTATTTATTTTATCACATTTATTAATGATTTTACTCGATTCGGATATGTCTATTTGATTTCTCATAAATCTGAGACTTTTAGTTGCTTCAAGATATTTATGAACTTGGTGGAAAATCAATTAGATAAAAAAATAAAAGCATTGAGATCCGATCGAGGTCGAGAATATTTATCTGATGAGTTCAGAAATTTATGTGATGAAAAAGGAATAGAAAGACAGTTATCTATTCCATATACTCCGTAACAAAATGGCGTTGCCGAGATGAGAAATAAAACCCTATTGGAAATGATTAGGTCTATGATGGCACAAGCCAAGTTACCTATCACCTTCTGGGGTGATGCTTTGTTAACTGCTGCTTATATACTTAACCGTGTGCCTTCTAAATCAGTTATTTCCACTCCATATGAGTTATGGACAGGAAGAAAACCCGATTTAAATTTTCTTAAGCTTTGAGGTTGTGCTGCCTATACTCACGAGTCCTCTCATAAATATGGGAAACTGGGTCCCAGAGGTAAGAAGAGTATTTTCATAAAATACTCAGAGAACTCAAAAGGGTATGTGTTTATAGGTGAGCAAGAAAGTAGGAGTATAACTGAATTTGAATCACGAGATGTCACATTCTTAGAGAATGAGTATCCTAAGAAGGGCGAAATAGGTGAGGACTACTCACTATTTGAAACCTTGGATCCTGATAATGAAATCGATGAATTTCGACCAAGTGGGAGCAATGAGAATAATGAGGAATTAAATTCGACTCAATCTCAATTGCAACCATTTGATGAGATAATACCGTCATTATCTAATCCAAGTGGGAGTGTAATGGGGAATAATATGCTACGTGTACAATCTCCCTTACGGCGAACAAGTCGCAAAAGTATTCCCCGACGACGTTTTAACATAGAAGGGGAAACTTTTATGATCGCTCCGCAAGATGAAGATGAGCCAAAGAATTTAAATGAGGCTCTAAGTTGCCCTAATAAGGATAAATGGATGAATGCAATGGAAGAAGAATTGGAGTCAATGAAGTCAAATCATGTTTGGGAACTGGTTGATCTTCCTAAATGACGCAAAGCTATTGGGAACAAATGGGTTCTCAAAATAAAACGAAAAGTTGATGGCTCGATAGAAAGATATAAGGCTCGCCTCGTGGCGAAAGGGTATAATCAACAGGAAGGAATTGATTATGAAGAAACTTTTTCTCCTGTAGTGAGATTTACCTCAATTCGCCTTATTTTGGTAATAGTGGCAAGTATGGATCTTGAATTATATCAAATGGATGTAAAGACTGCTTTTCTAAATGGAGAATTAGAAGAAGAAATTTACATGGAGCAACCCATTGGCTTCATTATGAAAGGCCAAGAACAAAAGGTATGTCGACTTCTAAGATCGATATATGGCCTTAAGCAGTCTTCGAGACAATGGTATATACGTTTTCATAATGCTATAGTGGCGTATGATTTTACAATGATTGATGAAGATCATTGCGTATATACCAAAAGATCCAAAGATCAATTCGTGATCTTATCATTATATGTTGATGACATACTGATTGCCGGAAACAATAAGGAGTTGGTTAATACTGTAAAGAATTGGTTATCGTCCAATTTTGAAATGAAAGATATGGGTGAGGCTGCATATATTCTTGGAGTTAAGATTTCAAGAGATCGTTCCAAGAGATTATTGTCTCTTTCGCAAGAGACTTATATAAACAAGGTTCTTGAACGATTTTATATGCAAGATTGCAAACCCATTGACACTCCTATTGCAAAAGGTGAAGGATTGAGCCAAAGACCGTGTCCTAAGACTCCACAAGAGAAGGAGTAAATGAAACGTGTTCCTTATGCTAGTGCTATTGGGAGTTTAATGTACGCCATGATGTGTACAAGACCTGACATATGTTTTGCAGTTGGGATGGTAAGTAGATACCAATCCAATCCAGGTCAAGCACATTGGAAAGCCGTCAAAAGAATCATGAGGTATCTAAAGGGTACTGCTGATTATTCTCTGAGTTATCAAGGAAAGGATCTGCGACTTGAAGGCTACTCAGATGCTGACTGGGGAGGAGATTTAGACGAAAGGAAATGTACCTCAGGATTTGCATTCTTACTAAATAATGGCGTCATTTCTTGGAGCAGTAAGAAACAAACATGTATAGCATTATCCACCATGGAAGCCGAGTTCGTGGCATTGTCAGCAGCAGTACAAGAAGGAGTTTGGCTTAAGAGATTTTTGGATCATTTAGGTGTTGTTGAGCACGCTGCAAGCTCATTGTTAGTCAATTGTGATAGCCAAGTAGCAATAGCATACACCAAGGATCCGAAATATCATGGCAAGACCAAACATATAGATACCAAGTACAATTTTGTTAAAGATATGGTAGCACGAAAAGATATGAACTTGCAGTACATATCTACGCATAAAATGATAGCAGATCCTATGACAAAGCCAATTCCTAGAGATGTTTTCAATGGTCATGTAAAATCTCTAGGACTGCGTAGATGTTGATGTACTGAATATTGTAATTTCTCTGAATGTTCACATTTGAATGAAATTGTTATATCATTGTTAATGCCTATGATATTTTTATTTATTTATGCATTTTAATACTTAGTGTATTATGTCAAGTAAGTATGTCGGACAAATAAGATTAACTCACTCACACGAGTAATCGCCTCTATTTGCTATGTGATAAGTAGAGATGAGACAATTTTTAAGCTTATTATTTAGGTGATAATCGAGAGCTCAAGCTTAAAATATAAATGTCGCCTTAGTTAAGTGCTAAGATGAGGACATAATATTTAATTTGTCCGAAAGTAAAATAACCCATATATTTTACTTTTATCTGTCTTTGATGCCAGATGTGAGTTTTAATGGATTCTTTAGAGAAGTAGATATGTGAACTCGATTTTAGACATTGGGTATGTCTGAACAATCATCTGTACGGTATTGAATGTAAAGACATAAGCTCCACGGGAAAGGAGTTAATACCGTAATACGTATTTCATACTACGTATGCATGAGTCGACCGATAAGAGTAGCAAAAGTTTTTTGATCTCAACTTTATGCCGTGTGAGACTCTTGAGAATATGAGTTCCTCATTTAGTACCCTCAGGACTCTGACTTATTCTCAAAGTTTCTATTCAGTGTTCGCTATCTTAGAGTGTTGCCAATGGTTATGAATGATTCGATCTAATGGGACATTTCTAGAAAAGCGTGCTGGACTGAAATAGAGAGGTTTAAGAAAGAGGAAGATCAACTTATTGATGATGTCACATCCTATTTTTGTATTCACAGGTCGACCAATTATGATTTTGAGTAAATCATAGTTGTGAATATAATATATGAGATACTAAAAGAGATCGAATGAAATATAAATGTGACTGATTGATCTAGGGGACTGCATACAATGTCTACTCGGAAAACGTGGTACCCAATTTTGAGCTGCTATGTATTCCTAACAGATGCATCGCAACGAGCTCTCGAAGTATGCTGGTCGCACGGATTATTTGCTAGTATGAATATTGCAAAGAAGAGAGAGAGTTAATGTTTAGCCCACCATGTGCGAGTGGGAGATGATGGAATGATGGGCTTTTATTTGTGAAAATTGGGCCGCCCATGATGGGCTAACCCAGCCCACGAAAGAAAGTAACTGCACTTAGCAGTTATTGTCTTGAAGTTATAAGATGAAAACACACGTAATGGAAAAAAGTGTTGTTGCATTTTTTCCATCAGAAAGCATTTTCACAAGAAGAAAAGCAAGAGGACTTTGCTTTCAACAATTCAAGAATTGTTCCCTCTCTCGACGCTGCGATAAGTGCATTTAATTTGTGACAAAAGAGGTTTGTTCGTTTTACGTGATATACTTCGAACGATCAGTGATTCAAGCGTAGAATGGGCACGTTTTTCCGTAATTTTATATGATATTTTAGGAATTTGTTTCCGTCAGTTCCCACCCACAGGAATACAGGGCTTTGTCTCCTTCTCAAGCTTCAACTCCATTGACATTGACGTTGATGGGAAGGGTAAATCACGCCTTTGAAGAAAGGAGGTCACGGATGAGACCACGTATTCGATTCCCGCTCAAAGACGACGCGCACGGGCATGTGCGCAAATCAAGCGGCTTTATTCCACCATGACGATGGAGATTGATATCGAGATAGAGTTTGCCAACCAGGAATGAAGCGAAAGACAACTTCCGGAGGTTCCGGAGCTTGTCCGTCCTCGAGATCAGGACTTTCCTCTGCGTCTTGCTCTCAAGAAAAACTGGCCCCTTCATCTTGTCAGTCCACGGCGCTGTTTTTTCCTATCCGTCGATGGCGGAAGAGGAAAGAAGTGATTCAAACGTGTACCCTCCATCGACCCATCTTGTAAGTCTCGAGTGTCCCCGTTTCAGATCTTTCATCCTGTCCCTTCCACTTCATCCTCATCCTTGAAGTAGGAAGTAAGTGGAAGGGAGAAGAAGAATAGCCCCCAAGATAGAATGCACGGTATGTCCGCGTCAATTTTATTGCGCTACTTCAAAGAGAATGGCATCAGTTTCAAAGTTACCTGCAACACATGCAGTTTCGATAATACGAGGCAGCATTCGACGAGATCGGGGAACCACCACCGCAGAGCGACTGCAATTTAAGCCTTAAGGCAGACGGCAAAGGCGGCGCACGAATAGCACACTATTCGTAGAATCGAATAGCACAGCAACAATAAAACCTCGAGCATTCATACTCAGAAAAATGCACATAACAAGAATATTATCGCAATAACAGCACCGGTTACGTGATACACACTGCTTCGACATGATGCCTGACTTGCGAGGAAGACCCTGCGGTCTCCTTCAGACCATCCGGGGATCGCTCGTCGACCCTCAAAAACCTGCCAACGCGCGAGCCCGATCACCTCCAATCTTTTCTTCAGCCTCTAGAACAGAAGTCGACAGCGAGGATGGACCGAAACCTCAAGAACTCGGAACGCGCACCTGAAGACGGGCCGAAGAAGGCCCGAGCCTTCATGGATCCAGAGCTAGGGATGCTCCAATGCCACTGAGGTGCCTGCGCCGCGATTGATTGACGCGCCCGAACAATCGGCTCTATCGTGATCCTGCGGTGTTTTATGGTATTAAATGATGAGTGTATGATCTGGAACCACTAGTCTGAACTTTCACTTTATGATTTGTTAATGTTTCATATTCTTCGTGCGTCTAAATATAAGTTGTGATTAGTAAATTATAACAGTAAGTGGTGGTTATTAAATGTGATATTTCACTACAATTGTTCAATTAATAATACAGGTAGAACTCGAGTAGACTTTGGAACCGGTCCTCGAACCTGCGATAAGGTAGGTTCCAAGTTTCAAAAAATGAGGAACCTATTATTATGAGTGGAACCTATACGAAATATGGAATTGTTCGCTCCTAGTATTGATTCACGCAATGAATTCTCATTTTAGTTATATTTATTTAAACCATAATGCTAGAAAAACTAGTCTTTTGTATTTTTTTTGTTGAATGACAAGCTTGTTCAGTATTATTGCATTCATTTTTATTTTGTTTAACTAAAAATGCAATAAAAAAAAAACCTGTTAAATCCGGAAACCTACCCTAGAACATATGACAGGGTAGGTTTCAGATTCTGACAAGTAGGTTTTAGATTTCAAAAAATGTGGAATCTGTACCCGATGGTAGGTTTTAGGTTCCATGTGGAACCTATAAGGAACTTAGAACCACTCATCTCTAATTTCAACGCAAATTGCCACATCAATTCTCATTTCTCCCATTTTAATTAATTTTTTAAATTTGTTTGTGACTTTATTAAACTATTTCGAGGATAAATAATGAATGTTTTGTTATTGATAGTTTCATATTTTATATTTCCAATGTAATTTTTATCATTAAAAAAGAGTTTGGACCGGTCCAGTCACTTTTGGGCCTAAACCCAAATGCTCGTACCATCCCGAATGAAAAATAGGACAAGCCCAAAAATCATGGCCCAAGACTATTCGGTTATGAAAAATCAGGTCGGTCCAAGCTTTTGGGTTCCCGGTTTGTTTTGCTCACTTTTACTTATGATCCTATCAAAGGCAGGTGATCAATTGCTTTTAGACCAATCATCTCGGTGGTCACATGAATTCACTTTATTTCATCCTAATTGCTCATCCAGACTAACGAAATGAAACGTTTATTAAGTGCACGTGACAAGGAATATGCTCAATTTCTAAAGGACAAATCAAACAAATGGTGATAAAAGCACGCACCGACAACTAGCAATCAATAATTTGACATAAAGATTGGGAGGGACGATTAGTACAGCTACCATCCGAACGTTACTCTGAGATTAATCATTTTGTAAAGTTGCAATTCAATGTATAGGACAAAACTGGCATAAGATTAAAAACTGCAAACCAATGTATCATAAAATGGTGTATAAGTTTCTTGATTTTATGACAGGCTAAAAATATGTCATCTCTTGAAAGAAGTGCACGGTCAGTTCTCAAAATCTACTTATCAACACGCCGGCTATGCTTTAATCCCGTAACAGATCCATTCTTATGAGATGAGCGAGTCTCTACAAGTCGTACTGAGTTGATTCACTTATTAGATCTACTTGCTTTGTGGGAATTGCACCGGTTTGTAACTTTCTGGGATTGGTTTTGTCTCAAAGTTACGTACTTGTCTATTGTGCGAAATGAAATTTTATTTCCGACCTAAATGGATAAAAATAAAGAAACTTGCAATTATCTATTCATTAAGAACTAAGAAGACTCTTAAATTTCAACATTGCAATTGGCAGATGGGTAGACAGTTGGATTGTATGAAAAAGTTTGAGAGAAAGTTTCTGTAGGGAAAACTCAATCCCCGATAAACATATTCGAAACACATTTGAAACGAATTTGATCAATGCAAAAAATGTGCCCAATAACTATTAACTTGTATCATCGATCGTACAAGCATATCACATAACAAACATACTCAAAATTGTCACAGATTAAATGTCATTTTGCACTTTAGAGTAATCTTCGATCGTCTTTCGTGCCCACTTGCGTTTCAAAGGAAACCAAAGAAGACGTTACTTTCGAAGGAATGTATTCTTACGCATATGAAAAATTACATTAGTTTTTCTAAAAGGTGTCTACTATTTAAAGTAAGAGGCAATTAACTACCTTATCGGCCTTTGTGGTTTATAGGCCGAGTTCAGCCCATCTTGGGTAGTCCTCCCAGTATACCTTTCATCTTCTACTGGCCCACGATGGGTTAAATACAACTCTTTTCGTTGCAAAGTTTATATTGGTAAATAATCCGTGCGACCAACATATTACAAAAGCTCATTACAATACATCTATTAGGAATATATAACAGCTTAAATTAGACATTATCCAGAGTAAAATTAGTATGCAGTTCCCTAAATCAATCTTCCTGCACAAAATGAAGTGCACCATTTTGGAATACCTGTCACCAACCACAAAGGCGACGAGTATGCGACAGAACCAAACATGAAATTCACAGGCAGGTCTTCCCAAATATTGTTAAGAATTGGTAGGGGCATATACAACCCTGTGTCCTGGGCATGTCCCTTTGTTGTTTGGCACACATAACACTGCCGCACTATCCACCCGACATCTCGTTTTGATCGTGGCCAGTAATATCACTCCTTTGCTGCCACCATTGTCTTCTCAAGACCTTATTGCACGACCATTCGAATCTCAAATCAGATTCTCCCGCAAGGATGTACACAGGATAACTAACTACCCTTCATTAGAAACCCATTGGAAATATGAAAGTCGCCAACAGATTGTTTCTTCTTCAATTCTTCCCAGACATCCTGGGAATTATCATCCTCATTATATAAATCCTGCATAAATCCAAAAATCCGTGACCTCATTTCTGAGAGTGGTAATCAATGCAGCTCGCCTAGATAGCACATCAATAACCCGGTTGGAAGTATCAGATTGATATAGTAATTTACACGGAACTTTTGCAGAAATATGCACCCTTTAGCATGCATATCGCTGCTAATTAGCTTCTGACTACCCAGATAATCAAGGCTCCACGATGTGAATACAAAATAAATTCATTAGCAATCAGATAATGCTCCCAACGCTTCAAGGCACGCGTGACTGCATAACATTTCTATCGAATGTATATATTGTCATTACGCGTCACTTAGATTCTCGGTAAAAAAATGCTACAAGTCTATTCTCTTGTGACAGCACCACACCAATCCACACTCCAAACACATCATAGTCCACTTCAAACAGCTTGTTAGCGTGGGGTACGGTAAAAACCTATGCTAAACATAGTTTTCTTCAATCGTGGCAGGACTGACCTCGGCATCTTCACCTTGTTGAACATCCCTTTGTTTACACACTTAGTGATCAGCACCATAACGATGCTGAAATTGTGAATAAAGTGCCCATAGAATGTCGCAAGGCCATGAAAACTCCGGACTTCAACAACCTGTCTTTAGGATTGGCCACGCTCAAATGGTCTTGTTGGGAAAACTCAATCCCCGATTGACATATTCGAAACGTATTCTAAACGAATTCGATCAATGCGGAAAACGTGCACGAGAACCATCAACTTATATCACCGATCGTACATGCATATCACGCAACAAACATATCCGGTATTGTCATAGATTAAGTGCCACTTTGCGCTTGAGAGTTCTTCGATCGTCTTTCGTATTTGTTTGCGTTCCGAAGGAATAACAGAGAAAACGTTACGTTTGAAGGAGTGTATTCTTTTGCATATGGAAAAACACGTTAGTTTTTTCCAATTAGTGCCTACTATTTATAGTGATAGGCAAATAACTACCTTATGGGTTCTTGTGGCTCACGGGCCGGGTTTGGCCCATCTTGGGCGGTCTACCCATTATGTCTTTCATCTCCCACTCGACCACGATGGGCTAAACACAACTCTCTTCCTTGCAAAATTCATATTGGCAAATAATCCGTGCGACTAGCATACTACAAGAATTCATTGTTATACATCTGTTAGGAATATATAACAACTCAAATTGGGCATTATCCAAAATAGAATTAGTATGTAGTTCCCTAGATCAATCAGTCACAATTTTTTTTCTTGATCTCTTTTAGTATCTCGTATATTGTATTCACAACTATGATTTACTCAAAATCATAATTGGTCGACCTGTGAATACAAATGTAGAATGTGACATTATAAAGCAAATTAATCTTCTTATTTCTTAAAACTTTTCCATTTCAGTCCAACTCACTTTTCTAGAAATGTCTCGTTAAATTGAATTATCATGATCATCGGCAACATCCTAAGATAGCAAATACTAAATAGAAATTTTGTGAATAAATAAAAGTTGTGAGGGCACTTAATTAAGGAATTATTTACCTCAAGAGTCTCACACTGCTTAAAAGTTGAGATCAAAACTATTGCCAACTCTTATCAGTCGTCCTATGCATACATAATATGTAATACGTATTACAGTATTCTCTCATTTCCCATAGAGCGTATATCTTTATTCTCAATATCGTATAGATGATAGTTCAAACATACTCAATGTCTAACTTGAGTTCACAAATCTACTATATTCATAAGTATCTATCAGAACTCACATCTGGCATTAAAGACAGGTAAAGCGAAATATGTAAGTCATTTCACTTTCAGACATAATAATCTATATGTTCTCATCTTAATATTATGTTAAGGCGATGTCAGTGCTTCAAGCTTGAACTCTCAATTATCATCTAAATAACAAGCTTAAAATTGCCTTATTTATATTCATCACACAGTAAGTAGAGGCAATTACCTGTGTGAATAGGCTAATCTCTCATATGTCCAACATACTTTTTTAATATAATGCACTTAGTATTGACATTCATAAACGACATACAAATTCATAGGCATTGATAGTAACAAACTTCATTAATAGTGGACATTCAGGGAAAATTACAATATTCAGTATATCATACTCTACACCGTTCTAGAGATCTCACATGACCATGGAAAACTTCTCTAAGGAATCGGCTTCGTCTTAAGATTTGTTATCATCCTTTGTGTAGATATGTACTGAACATTCACTTCCTTTCGTGCAATTATGTCCTCGACATTATTATATTTGATATCTATATGTTTAGTCTTTCCATGATACTTGAGATCCTTAATGTACACTATTACTGCTTAGCTATCACAATAGACCAATACTGGGTTTGCAACATTCTTAGTAACATCTAAGTGATCCAAAAATCTTCCAAGCCAAACGGCTTCTTGTATTGCTACTAATAGAGCTACAAACTCGGCTTCCATTGTGGATAAGGCCACACACTGTTGCTTCTTACTACTCCAAGATATGATGCTATTATTACATATCTAGAGGTAGATTTCATTTCCTTTAAATCTCCTTCCCAGTTAGTATCAATATAGCCTCTAACGTGCAAATCACTTTCTTGATAAGTCAGCGCATAGTTGGCACTTCCCTTTAGATATCTCGGGATTCTTTTGACAACGATTCAATGTGCTTAACCTGGATTGGGTTGGTGTCTACTTACCTTTCAAACTGCATAACAAATATCAAGTCTCGTACACATTATAGCGTACATCAAACTTTCGATAACACCAGCATATGGAACTTGTTCCATTTGCTTTTTCTTTTGTGGAGTCTTAGGGCACATTCTGTCGCTCAATACTTCGCTCTTTGCAATAAGAGTATCTATTGGTTTACAGTTTTGAATACAAAATCGCTCAAGAATTTTATTCACATATATCTCTTGTGAAAGAGATAGGAATTTTCTTTTAGCAATCTCTTGAAATCTTAACTCCAAGAATGTATACAGCTTCACCCATATCTTTTATCTCAAAATTGAAAGATAACTAACTCTTAACTGTATTAACAAACTCTATACTACTTTCGGTAATTAGTATATCATCAACATATAATGATAAGATCACAAATTGATCTTTGGATTTTTTGATATATGCACAATTGTCTTCACTAATCATTACAAAATTATATACCATTATGGCATTGTGAAAACGTATATACCATTATCTCGAAGACTGTTTAAGACCAAATATCGACCTCAATAGTCGACACACCTTGTACTCTTTGCCTTTTGTAATAAAACCAGCAGGTTGTTTCATATAAATTTTTTCCTCTAATTCTCCATTAATGAATGCAGTCTTTATATATATTCAATATAATTCAAGATCCATACTAGCTACTATTGCCAGAATAAGGCGAATAGAGGTAAATCTAATCATAGGAGAAAAAGTTTTTTCAAAGTTAACTCATTCCTATTGATTGTATCATTTCGCCACGAGACGAGTTTTATACCTCTCTACTAAGCCATCGACCTTACACTTTATTTTGAGAATCCACTTGTTCCTAATGACTTTGCGTCTTTTTGGAAGGTCAACCGATTCCCAAAATTGGTTTGATCTTGATGACTCTATTTCTTATTCCATTGTATGTATCTATTTTTCCTTATCATGGCACATTAGAGCTTCATTCACATTCTTCGGCTCATCTTCATCCTATGGGGTGATCATGAAAGCTTCTCCTCCGATGTCAAAATGTTGATGGGAAATACTATTACGACTTGACTGTCGTATGAAAGACTATACTCCTGATGATTTATCACGTTCTATTGTGCTCCCACTCAGATTAGATAATAGTGGTGTTGTCTTATTAAATGGTTGCAATTGAGACTGTGTTGCATTCAACTATCCACTTATCACAATACTCCAATTGACTTCACTATCACGATCCACAAATTTGTATAGTAAGTAATCTCCACATACTTTATCCTTTTTAGGAAATTCATTCTCTAAGAATGTAACATCTCGTAATTCAAATTTAGTTGTATTTCCGCTTTCTTGCTTATTTATGAATACATACCATTTTGAGTGCTCTGAGTATCTTATGAAAACACTCTTTTTGACTCTTGGACCTAATTTTTCATACTTGTGAGAGGACTCACGAGTATAAGTAGCACAACCCCAAGGTTTTAGAAAGCTTAAATCAGCCTTTTTGCCTATCCATAACTCGTATTATCACATCCCGAAACCAATCATGAATGATACTTGTCCACCGTCATAACTGGAACGAGCACGTGAAGCATAAGTCATTATTAGAACATCCTGTTGATTTATAAAATGAAAAGCATGCAGAAGCAATTCAACGAGACAACCAAACAATAAAGGCAAACTTTGCACGTTGTATTTACAAGATAGATTCGTGCTTATTCTTACACGCCCTAACTCGGGCAAGTCAGTTTTTCACGATATTTTTAACATGCCTATTTCAAAGGCACTTTCGCAAACAAACAAACAAACAAGCCATGTATAACAACAAAATTTGGCTTGGGTCCTTAGCTCCTCTACGGCTACTAGCTTCCCGTCCTCGCTTGCTCCTCCCCGTCCTCGTCCGTATGGCCGTCCTCACGCTCCACCCCCGGCTTGTCCAGAAAACAACCCGTTCCGTCCTGCAACAGCCCACTGAAACCGCCAAGGGGTCTGATCCACTCCCTGTCCGCCAGGCAATACCATGCCTCGTACGGGTGAGCGACCAGCTCGCTACGGCCCTCGTCGACCATCACATAGGTCATGATTCAATGATAGGCTCGGTTCTCCCGGGCATCAATCACGGTCAAAAGCTCGGCTCACATCTCGACGGGATTTCTGAAGCGGGTTGGATGGGACGCTATCTCACAAACCTGAAAGAGTAAAACAACGGGGAGTGAGTCGAGGTGACTCAGCAAGTAAAATTTTACTGACAGGCGAGGACATATCAATTGTCATTATACAAATGTTCTTACCGTACCGGCCCCCGTGGCCGATCATCAATGACATTCATAGTAACATAAAACAAGGATACCAAGCATGGCTAAGTCACGGTTTACCTCATATGTTGCGCCTCAGTTTCTAATTTGTGTTACACAACATGCAAACACGAAACAAGGCAAACCGTTAAAGAGAAACACTACATCGGAACGCCAAGAACCGAGAACGGGGAATGCTCGTGATATAATGTATTTAAACGTCATTTCCCGATAGTAAAATCCCATTTACTCTTGATAAAACAAGAATTAAAGAGTAGAGAACGGGCGGGAAAGGCGACGGTCTTATGCCTCGGACAACTCACAACGTCGGCTTTCTTTCTCTCTCTTTCTCGGGTTTTCTTTCTCTCTCTTGGCTTTCTCTCCCTCTCACGGTTTCTCTCTCTCTCTCTCTCTCTCTCTCTCTCTCTCTCTCTCTCTCTCTATCTTGGCCGATTGTGTGAGTGAGAAAAATGAGCCAGAACTCATCTAATGGCTTATATTTATAGATGAAGCAAGGCTAGGGTTTTGATGATGTAAGCGCACGTGTCATGGCGACAATGAGGTAAGCACACGTGTCATGGTGATGATGAGGTAAGCGCACGTATCATGGTTCAATAAATGGCTTAAGTCCAAAGTCAAAGAAATGATGAAATGGCCAATAATTTCTTCCTCTCTCTCTCCTCACCCTTTTGGCCGAGACTTCTCTCTTCCTCTTCAAGCTAGCCGTGGCTTCTCTCCCTCTCCCTTGGTCAATAATTGGTGACCAAGCTTCATTATTTGCTTCATAAATTATCATAATGCCTAGTTTGACAATTTTGCAAAGAAATAAATGGGTGCAATGATGATATGGATAAGGTTTGACCTAGTCAAACTTCTAGGGCTTTTTTAAATTGGTTAATCTCCATCCCGAACTATTCAGATCAAACAGGCCTCGCGAAAATACGCATTTAACGCCTAAAACGAACCCCGCATCATACTCATCTTCATGCCTTTCCTAAGGGTTTTCTTATCAAAATTAATTCCCATAATACTCCTTAATATGGGTCTTAATGTTAAATGGCCCAAAAAATGTCTAAACTTGGTTTTACAATCATTTAAACCAAATTGAACCCAAAATAGCCTTCTCGGGTACTCCAGGCGCACAGCCGGGCCATCAGGCACAGTGGTCGATCAAGGTCAGGCCAGTGGCCGGGCGCGTGGCCGATCGTATGGGCACACGGCCGGGCTGAACGAGCGCCGCATCGGGCTGCATGGGTAATGTGTCGAGCGGCTCGCCGGGCCGCATGAGCGGTGTGTCTAGTGCCCGGCCGGCCGCATGGGCACCGCGCCGGGTCATTCGGGCGAGGAGTCGGTTTACGACCAAATACGCGTATCGGCCCGGGAATGGGACGACACACGACTCATGGCCTCATTTCTTGGACACGGGACAAGATCGGGACCGGACCTCACGGGTACAACTTACGGCATAAGGGTCGGGCACGTGGCCGGTCCGTGGCCTGGCTGACGGGCACAATGGCCGGCCATGACTGGGCACACGGCCTTGGCTGCCGCGACCGACAATTTTGCTCGGGCCGCGACTGAGCCATTAGGCACATGGCCTAGTACACGTCTCGTCCATGGCCTTCTCGACTTGGCACAACGATCCGTGGCCAATTCTTGACTCGGTTGTCATGTAATGTCATGAAAATACAGTATCCCGGAATTAACTCGTGGTCACTCAGGGCTATTGCATGGCCGTGTAGTATCACCTACGACTAACACATGCCAACACCGGACTGATCCACAGTTATTCCGAACTGTTTCACTAATGGCCCTTATGATCGAAAAGTCATTCCATGGTCATAATACTCTAATCATTTACATAGTCAAGGTCATTCCACTGTCGAATCCTAGGCCAACTCGTGAACAATCTTTCGATCGAACCACGACTAACCCTTAGTACACTCGTTCCGATCATATTGTTCTTTCTAATACCGACCATCGACTCGACTTACCCACTATGCACTTATTACCAGCCTTCGGCTTTCGAGGCCCAAAATCAGGGATGTTACACGTATGGAGTAAAAGTAACTGATTTTGAAAGCATACGGTTAAGTATGTAGGTAGTAGTCAACAAAATATTACCTTAAAAAGTGATATGTAAGTTAGCTTAAGCCATCATTGATCTAACCATTTCCATTAAGGTTCTGTTTCTTCTATCCGCAATATCATTTTGTTGAGGAGTATGTGGAATAGTCAGTTGCTTTTTTATTCCCTTTTTATCACATAGATTTCTAAACTGATTAAATAGATATTTTTGTCATAGATTGGATCTTAATACTTTTATTTTTTTGTCTAATTTATTTTTCACTAAACTCATAAATCTTTTGAAGCAATTTAATGCCTCAGACTTATAAGAAATCAAATCGACATGTCCGGATCAAGTATGATCATTATTAATAAATGTGACGAAATAAACAGTCTCGTGCCTTACTCTTACATTCATTGGACAATAGATGTCAGTATGGACTAATTACAAAGGAAACTCAGCTCTTGTTCCTTTTTCAAGTGGTTTCTGTGGTATTTTTCTTTCTTGGCAATGCTTACATATGGGTAAATAAACATTTTTAATATTGCCCAATAAGCCATCTTTGACCAATATTTTCATTCTTTATTGATCAAGATGACAAAGTCTAGCATATCACACATTCACATCATTCTCATAAGAATCAAATAATGTAAATAAGGAATAACTAATATTAACTTCATAATAGTTAATATCTAATATAATGAAATCATCTAAAAAATATTTGGAACTATAATAACTTGTACCTAAAGACAAGTCTACACCATTGTTATGAAAGTTTACATTAAAATCAAGTCTTACTAAAACCAACACTGAAACTAAGTTCCGACGAATCTCTGGAGCAAATAACACTTCATGTAGGAACAATGTGCGTCTGCCGTGTATAAATAGTTGATAGGTGCCAATGCCTCTGATCTCCACTCTGGAATTGTTCCCCATGTAATTGCTGGCAGGTGCCAATGCCAATCTACTTCATTCTTTGTGGAACTCATCGGAACTCCACGAAGGCTTCTCTATCATTCGCTATATGATATGTGGCTTCCAAGTTTACAGTCCATAAAGGATTAGATTCAGTTAGAAATATTGAATTAGACACATAAGTAGCGCTTTCATGAATGCTAAGGGTTTTTGCCTTCTTTGGCTCGCCATAATTGCGAGCAAAGTGACCCCTATTGTCATAGTTGTAACATTTCACTCTTGAAATGTTCTTCCTGAAAGGATGCTTTCCTTTCTCCCGTTGGTTAAGCCTCGGTTTCTTCCCTGTATGACTTGTGTCCTTGCCTTCCAACTTTTTTGACTCGGCATGGTGCTTCCGCTTAGAGCCCAAAACTCCATGCAAGCTAGAACCGGTAAAGTAAATATCAGTTTCTGGCTTAGCTGCCATGAGACGGTCCTCTTCCAGGTCAAGATATCACATATCATCCTCAAAGGTTTTGATAGCCTTATTGTGGGTCAAGTGGATCTTCATGTACTCCCAACTTTGAGGCAAGGAGTAGATTACTGCCTGTACCTACTGTTCATCAATGAGTATGTGGCCGGCATCCTTCAGTTCACTTATCATATTTGACATCTGCCTCAAATGTTGTTTCATAGTCTTTCCATGAGATATCTTGTATAAGTCGAAACAAATAGTAAGTTATCTCACTTTGGTCATAGAAGTTCGACCAAATTTTGTTGCTAGTGCAGCCTACATGTCTTTGACATTCTTAAAATGTCCAAACTCTCACATGATATCATTGTTTATACTACGTAGCAACGTAATGCGAGCAAAAGAGTTCTTCCTTTTCCAAACAGCAAAGACATATTTATCCCTTTTGTGTTGGACAGTACTCCCATCCTCAGGTTATTTCATAACCTGGTTAAGAGTTTCGAGTGCTTCTTACTTTTACAGCACATATTTAATTTTGAGATTTCAAATCTCATAATTATTGTCATTCAATTTCTCTCCCTTATTAAGTTTAACCATTATGTTCTTAGTTGCTGAAGCCATCTTATTTGAACATTTCAAATACATACACACGAATTATTAATGCATATCTTGATCCTTATTAGTATCATAATTACATAAACTAATCACATTAATGAATAGTTTCATAAAAGGTCTCAGAGTCGATA
This sequence comes from Syzygium aromaticum, assembly GCA_024500025.1. Taxonomy (NCBI): domain Eukaryota; kingdom Viridiplantae; phylum Streptophyta; class Magnoliopsida; order Myrtales; family Myrtaceae; genus Syzygium; species Syzygium aromaticum. The sequence continues at coordinate 11,907,130 of CM044890.1, forward strand.
GGTCATTAAGTTCCCAATCATCGTCTAAAAATATTAATTAGAAATTTTCATTAACATAATCATTTATGTAAAGAAAAAATTTAGCTTTTCAAAAGTTATATAACATGCCATATAATATGACATTATCAAATAAGAGGCCACAGATTTTCCTAACCATATATTTCATAACATATTCACAAATATTCAAGAACATGTAAATATGAACTTGAAACATATACACAAGTAATTCTAAATCCTAAAGGACCAACATCAAGTGTACCAATCCAACACATACAAAAGAAATGACTCATGAAATTCCATTTTCTTTAGAACAAAAATAGAGGCTCCCGGAAAATCCTTAGATCCGTAGCCATGGTTCGCGTCGAGACCCATTCAATGCAAGGGTTGACGTTCTTCTTGCCCCGACCCTTATGTACTATTGCAGGAAATTCTCCACAAGTTTCTTATAACTTGAACCTTTAAGGTTTCTCCAACATTATCAAGCATTCTTCCTAACTCCTTAGGAATAGTGTATTTTAAGGCTCCGACCATCACATATTCCGAAATTACAAAATTGTTCCAAATAATATCTTGTATCATTTTGTTGACCTTGATGATGTGTGTCATCATGTCATCACCAGCATCCCATCGATAAAGAACTAGCTTGATACTAAGTTTCTTAAGCCTCTCATTTTAAGCCGCCGTTCTTAGAATTATCGGAGTACGTCTCCAATGTACCATTGTTCCTGCAATGAATGCAGAACAAAAGGATTGTTCATAATCCATGATACATTAAGAGAAGGAATGCTTATTCATATACATGTGATCTAGCACTTATATTTCAAAAACCATAGAGAAATACTAAAAAAAATGCCAAAGGATATAACCCCAAAGTACGCATACATAGGGTTCATCATGTATTTTCACATTCATAGGTGTAGCATACATGTCATACGAATATAATATCACATAAAGCATTCCGATACGAACACGCTGATATCAAGAATGGCCAAATCAAAGTTCAAATGAGCTCATACAGGCCATAAAACCGCGCTAGGGTCATTCTAACCTATCTGAACCGGTTCGGTTTGATCGGTCCAACCGTTGACCGATCAATGGTCAACGATCAACTGGGTCATGTCAAGTGGGTCAAGTCAACGGTTCGGTCAACAGGTCAATTGAATCGTGTCGAGTTAGGATCCGGGTCAACTCGGATCCGCGTGTCACTAACGTCACGATGACGTTATTGTCGATGGTTGGTGGCAAGCGACGCGTGTGGCCTTCACACGCTATCTCACCCATGGCGTGTGTAGGCGCGTGAGGGCGCGTGCGGCCTCTTCTGGCGACGCACCGCCCCTCATTTTGCTTGTCTCGATAAGCACTTTTTGTCTGTCTAATAAAAAATAAGTTTGGACGAAAGGCACAAATCGAAACATGCATGAACAGCGCGTTGACGCAAAGAAAACAGGCAAAAAACGAGATTGAAACAAAACACAGTACACACTTTTATTTCAGAGGGTATTCGCATGCACAATCAAGAAACAAGTAAGCGAGCCTTGATACCATTATAGGGAAAACTCAATCTCCGATAAACATACTCGAAACATATTCGAAACGAATTCGATCAATGTGAAAAACGTGCCCAATAACCATTAACTTGTATCACCAATCATACAAGCATATCACATAACGAACATACCCGAAATTGTCACAGATTAAATGCCACTTTACACTTAAGAGTAATATTCGATCATCTTTCATGCTCACTTACGTTTTGAAGGAAACTAGAAAAGACGTTACTTTCAAAAGGGTGTCTTCTTATACAGATGAAAAATCACATTAGTTTTTTCGAAGGGTAACTACTATTTATAGTAAAAGGCAATTAACCACCTTATGAGCCTTTGTGGTTCATGAGCCGAGTTTAGTTCATTTTGAGCGGTCCACTCATTATGCCTTTCAGTTTTAAAAGCCCCACTAATTTCAATTAGTTTCAAATAAGTAGTTGCGGGTCCGCTTCCCTTGGCTGGAGAATGCAAATCCATATCAATCACGACTCGTTCGGAAAACATGAACACTATCATTCATCAAGCATGAGGCCAACTAATTCCATCCTTGCACTCTCCGCTTTTGGGGCTATGGCAAAGTTGTCAAACAATAAGCAAATGCTAATCATTTAAATTCACGGTGCGTGATAGACATAAGCTTGGATAATTTAAGTTGTCACTTAAATGACGGTGGGTCGACCCTCCTCCAACTCTACTTTATTGAGGCAACAAATCAAACAGCAAAAAATCATAATGTTTATAGTGCAAAATCTTCAACAAATCAGCATGAGTATCCAAGAGTTGATTTCAATTTCCTTATAAATCAAGTTGTATCTTTTATATTTAGCTTCTACCATAATTATAGGTGATGATATCTCTATTTATGCCGTACAATCAATGGAAAGCAATGCTTTGTTGACTCAATTCTCTTTTTTCTTTATAGTATCGAACTCGAACCGTGAAACAAATCGTGCTGATGCCATTTCCAAGCATGACTTCGCAGTTGGTTCCAGTCCTGTGCTTGGTGGCGATGACGGCCTTAGCGATAGGTGTCGCGACAGCACGCGTGGAGATGGCGACGCGGCGCTCGCCCTTGCTTTCGCCACCGCGACCCGACTCGCTGAAGCAAGTACTTGGCGACCATGACACCAGCCTGACGGGATCGGTGATCACGGACGACTACGGCAGGTGGGGACCCACGCCGGTCACCAGAGGCGGTGTCGCGGCTCCAATTCCTCCATTGGAGGCCGCCATTTCCGACGCTGCTAATTCGAGACCACATGACCGGCCAGAATCGTAAGCACTCGAAGCGCGGATGGATGAGCGAGCGTTACTGGATGCTGAGTGCCGTCTCTTAGTGCACTAGATTGCAGGGCTTTTACTCGCCATCTGTCAAAAGCATAACCAATAAAGTCACGGGGAATCTCTGTACGCCCGAAGCGATACAGTTTTAACATCCCGCTTCTACGAGGGGAGGAGATCGAAAAGCAAACGGCTCGGACATAATGCATGAGCTTCCTTCTGTTCCCTTGAAAATTTAGGAATCGATAGATCTCAATCTCCCTCGAAGATTGGCGCTCAGAACTTAAGAATTAGACGGCGCAAAAGGAAAAGGCAAGATCCAAAAAACGAAAAAGATGGTGAAAAACAGAGACGGCCAGTAGGTTAATGCAAAAAGTTTGTCTGTTTCCGTTGCCGGGACTCGAACCCGGGTCTTTCGGGTGAGAGCCGAATATCCTGACCAGCTAGACTACAACGGACCGATGGTTAAGGACGTGATTTTTTTATTTATATTATATAAATCTCATCCGGATGAACTCAGAATGTCTGACGCTTCTATAAACTCACTCATTCTACTAGAGTGAAAAAATTAGATATGTGCGTTCCTAAAGTACGTAATTTTTCTAAACAAAAGTTTGTAAGGAAGCTTGAACGAAGGAAACTAGGACCCACGATGTATGTGCGCTCGCTGCATTGCACCATGACAATGGCAAAGTTCCTACCTAAAGGAATACAGGGCTTTGTCTCCGTTTTCAAGTTTCCACTCCATTGACATTGATGGGAAAGGGTAAATCACGCCTTGAAGAAAGGAGGTTAGGGATGAGATCACGGATTCGATTCGATTCCCAATCTAAGACGACGCGCATGGGCATATGCGGAAATCAAGCGGCTTTATCCCACCATGACGATGGAGATTGATATCGAGATAGAGTTTGCCAACCAGGAGTGAATCGAAAGACAACTTCCGGAGGTTTCGGAGCCTGTCGGTCATCGAGATCGGGACTTTCTTCTGCGTCCACTCTCAAGAAAATTTGGTGCCTGCGTCTTGTTAGTCCACTGGCGCTGTTTTCTCCAATCCGTCGATGGCGGAAGAGGAAAGAATTGATGTAAACGCACCCTCCATCGCCCCATCTTGAAAGTCTCGAGTGTCCCCGTTTAAGCAAATCAAATCCTCTCCCTTCCACTTCATCCTCATTCCGGAGGTAGAAAGTAAGTAGAAAGGAGGAGGAGGATAGGCCACAATATAGAATGCACAGTATGTCCGTGTCAACTTTTTTGTGTGCTACATCAAAGAGAATGGCATCAGTTTCAAAGTTATCCACCCGCAACACATGCAGTTTCGATGATCCGAGGTGGTATTTGACTAGATCGGAGAACCACCACAGAGTGGCTGCAATTTAAGCCTTAAGGCGGTCGGCAAAGGCAGGCAGCGCACGAAGAAGATCTGCCTGAAGAAACTTCCGCATAATTTATGTGCATGAAGACTTGCTAGTCAATCTTGTCTCCCAAAGTTACACGGAAATATGTGAGAACTTAGATCCATACTTGATTCTGGTAAGTACACGTGCTTGGCATTCATGATCTCCAGAAGTAAAACTCCAAGCAGTCGTCAACGTTCATGAACACTAGTAAAAGATTCGACTTGTTTACTGGACGGATAGTACTAAAAAGTCATTTCGACTTTTATGGCCTGGCTGGCAATTAAACTCACCATGAGTGTAACTTCAAAGAGAAAAATAACTCTGCAGTTTCATCCTAAAATGAGTTGATTGCACCAAGTTTCATGCACAAGTCTGTAATCTAACAGGACCAAAAGCTCGAGACAACAGACCACTAAGCGAAGCGTTATAAGATAGAATGTGGCTAGATGATGTGCAATAGAGGAAACGAGAGAGCTCTACAGTTATCATTTCAAAAAGATAAGAAAAAGCAAGTAGAACCAACAGTGATTAATTACAAGGGCGTGACGCCGAACTAACACAATTAACTACATATATTCCACACCGGTCAAACAGAAAGAACGACGCACAGTACATTATAAACAAACAAAAAAGTTGACGACCGCTACGCTAGGATTCCGTTTGGGATTGCAAATTAAAGCACATACACTTGTCTTTCATCGCCTCTGCCTCACTCGCATACTCTTTAAATCTGTACTCTTCCTGCTTATGCGCGGAGGGTACCTTTCCCTCGCTATAGCACTGATTACACAAACTAAAATGAGATTTTGTTTCCTTGAATCGAGATCCAATGATCGGATAGCGGCAAACAGAGCAAACGTGGTTACCATGTCTATTTCTATCCCCATTCTCAAGCTTTATCAAAGTAGAGATGATACCAAAACCCCAATCTCGGTCATCGAACATTAGAAGGAAGTCCGATAAAGACACCATCGAAGAATCCATCTCTCCATGCACCTCGAGTATTTCACTAATCCCACTTGAAGGAATATAAATAGCCCTCAGCAATTTGATGTATGCAGTAGCATCAACTTTTCTTATCTGGGATGAAGAAGCACCTTCACTTATGCATCGCCACAACAGCGCATCATAAGCAACCCGTTTTCGTTTTTCCGGCGAGCCACCACAAACGGGAGCGAGAATTGCATAAAACATGCCGAGATCAACCCTACCTGAGCCATTCTCATCTAAGACAGAGAGAATCCTCTCATTTATGGCTTTGACAGCTCCTTGAAAGGTTTCGGGCTTCAGAAAATTCAGTAGCCTCCGGAGGATTTCTTCCAAATTTGGTTTGCGTATCGATTTCTCCGGAACACCAGTTCCAGAATAGGAAACAGGCACGTCTTTTTCCGACATTTCTTTACTTAAAAGCTCAACATCGCAACGGCCTAACCTAGTAACCCTCTGAAAAGCTCTAATTTGCAGAGCATTAGCCAAATCCTGCCTCACTGTAGTTTTCTCACCTACAGTCTTAAACTTAGAAGCTTCGACAATCACAAAGGCTACTTCTCCATTGGCACCTCCATTACTCTTCACCTTCTTCTTCTGCAGCTGCTTCAGATGGGCAATCGCATCATGCAGTTCCACTCTGTTGGTCATCTTCAGTGCTTCCTTCAGCGCCTTCTTCGCTTCCTCAGTTTCACCAGCACCCAGCAAGGAGACAGCCTTATTCAATTGTGCACGCCAATGATTGGGCCACACAGCCAAAACCCTAGCATACATTTCCGAAGCCCTCTGGAACCTACCCAGGTCCATATAAAGGCCACCCAGATTATACAAAGCATCTACATGACCCGGTTTTAAATCGATAGCTTTCTGGAACACCTCGATCGCTCTCTCGTCCTCGCCCATTGAATGCAAAGCGGAGGCCAGATCACAATGTGCATCGGCATAGTCAGGTTTCATAAAAATAGCCTCTTCTAAGGCCTTCACGGCTGCCCTATACTCTCCTACCCCAAAAAGGGCACTCCCCAAAAGCTTAAGAGCCCTAAAATGAGTAGGACAAAGTATTGCAGCTTCCCTATAATACTCACAAGCACTTAGAACCATACCTTCACCTTCAAGTGCAATCCCCAGATTGACATAAATCTGAGGAAGTAGAGAACCCCATTGATTCCCATCAGCCTCAGCCGCCTCGAGAGCCAGCAAGAACTCTTCCTTAGCTTCTTTGTACCTGCCAAGAACGTACAGGCAGTTTCCAGCCCTGAAATGGGGCCTAACATCCACCGGTTGCAACTCACAAGCTCTCTTAAAGCTCACCAAAGCCTCCTTAAACAGCTGGTGATCATACAAAACCCTACCTATTGCCATGTGCCCATCGAAAGCCTCCTCTCTCGACCTCGCCCCGTCGGCCCGGCTCCTCAAAACCCCCAATCCCTTCACGAAGAGGGCGTAATCGTGCCCCGATTCCTCCCAAAACACTCTTTTCTCCGAAATGTCGGAGGACGGCCCCAACTCCCTCGACCAACCGGCATCCGAAAACGCGTCCAAATTATCACCCTTCAGTTTCCCATCCTTGGCCTGCTTCGCCTTCAATCTCTTCACCAGAATCTCCAAATCGTCCACAATCTTCCAAGTATCGTCGAACACTATCCCGTGATTGGGCGACACGGCCCAAGCCTCCGCCCTCTGCTTCTTCTGCGTCTCCATCGCCCTCTCGTCCGCGATCGACGACGACACCTCGTCCGACCCGGACCTCACCTCCTTGTTCTTGCCGTCGTCGGAGCCGAGCTCGAGCCCCAGCGCGTCGAAGTCGCGGTCCACGTCGCCGGCGCCGTCGTCGTAGGTCCGCAGCAGGCCCTCGTAGGTGAGCCCCTTCTCGCCGTCGATGTACTCCCCGTAGGTCTTGAACACCTCGTCCAAGATCGCGTTGATCTGCTCGTCGCTGAACTTGACCCTGGGGTTCACGGCGACCACGAGCGCGGCCATCTCCTCCCGGTTGAGCCCCCCGTCCCGGTTCCCGTCGAATTGCTGGAAGATCCGCTTCACCTTCTCCGATCTGCTGCCCCTGGACGACGCCATTCCGTCCCGGTTTCGCCGGACGCGTGCAAAAAGGGGGAGAGGGGTAGAGAGATTCCGGCCAAATCGACCGCCGACGGCGAGGTCGCAATGCGGCGATTGAAGGGTCAGTTCATGTCGATTCTCCCGCGGAAAAAGGAGCGAACTTTGCAGGCCAAACGAGCGACGAGCTCTGGTTTTTTTTTTCTCTTGTTAACGGAGGTCGTGTTGTTGGGACGAGAAGATGGGGAAACGAAGGAGATGATGATGGACTGATTCACAGGGAAGACCGTGTCATAAAGGGGGTCGCTTTCTCATTATTCACTATTCATTTTTATTTTTTATTTTTGCTTTATTTCATTCCATTTTGATTTAATTTAATTTAAAAAAATTTCGTTTTTTTTTCGTTTTTTTTTTATTTTTTTGAGGGGATTTGCAAATTGGTTGGCGGTTGGGCAATGACAGTTGGCATGGTGGGTGTCATCATGACCTTTCCATTTTCTCCAACCGTCCTCTTTCCTTGACGGGCATTTCCTTAATGATCGTCGCTAATCATTAGGGATTTGGTGGAAATAATAAGGTAAATTTTTTTTGCATGATTTTGCTGGTGCGATGTATGCTTTAATTGTGTTCATCCGTGCCGATTCTCACACGGTTATAGTTCATATCGAGATCATTGCACATAGGTTGTAACAGCGCTTACATTCGTTCATGCATTTAATATACTTTCGAAAGCCAGCTATATTGTCTTAAAAAGATAAATCAATTTCGATGGAAAAGTATTTAAAAGATGTTATGGCAGTGGAACGTTTTGCAGGACACCTCGTGAAAGTTCAAATCCCTCTCTTTGAAGATCCACAATTCCTATCTGGGGACTCTACCGACATCGAATATAATCCCAGCTCTTTTTCTTTTTTTTTTTTAATGGGGGAGGAGCAAAAATGTGACACGCACTTATTTGCAAAATGTCCTATATGAGTCTCAAACATAGAGGGATTTCCGGAACTGAGATATAGAGCGGTATACCCAACGAGAAAAGCGATTCGTTTCGCATGAGAATTGACTCGGCGAGGGATTGCTCCGCGGTTTATGTTGGGCAGGCAAATATGAACGCCTTGCCTATTGATGAGCAGCTTGATTAAGGTCTAATTTTTTTTTTAAAGGTTGCGTTTTTTTTTTCTTTTTGTTGGAAATTTGAATCGGCAGTAAAATTAAATTTTAATCACGGTTTTTTTTTTTCAATTTAAATTCATTGACTTTTAAAATAATGGGCCTACTACTTTTATAACGGCATGAATGACGATGGCATTGGACAAATGGAAACTGATAAAGAAGCCGATTTGATTCCGCCGTGACCTTTCGCTTTTTCCTCCCTGCAAAGAGAATGGGTCCTTTCCTTTCCGTGCATTGCGAGGTGTGGACAGGCAAAGGGGAGATGGCTATATGGCAATTTGGAATAGGCAAAATAACACAAAGTAGTCCTGAAACTCCAGTCCAATGTATAATTTGATATTTAAACTTTTAATTTGTTCGATATAATCCCTAAACTTTAACCCGATGTGTAATGTGGTCCTTGAACTTTTAATTTGTTCAGTGTCAACCCTGAACTTTTAATACATATTTAATTCAATCTTTGAACTATATAAAAATATTCAATGCAGCCCTTTTTAATAATTCAAGTTCATGGACTACATTGAACATTTTTGTATAGTTTAGGGACTGAATTGAACATGTACCAAAAGTTCAAGAAATACATTAAACAAAACAAATGTTCTGGGACCATAATGAACATTAGCCTAAAGTTCAGGAACTATATCGAATAAATTTAAAGTTCATGGACCAAATTGCACATCGGGTCAAAATTCAGGGACTACTTGTATCATTATCCCTTTGGAATACTAATTATTGAAATTTGTAATTGTCATTTTAGAGGAATTAGTTATTTTATACCGTCATCTACATGTGATTGTACTGTCAGACGATTGAGAATATATGAAATTTAACCAGTAGTCTTTTTCTGTCGTTGTTTACGAAAAGAAAAGATTACAAATTTCATGCGATTATTACTAAAACAAAAGAGGCTAAATCACGACTTTTGTTTTTTGTAGATTTTGCGACTTGAGCACGTGAATTTTTTTTTTAGCGCGAAACGTCTATGTGTGGATGTCGATCACTAGGTTGTATATGTTCATTTTCATAGGTTTAGAGGCTTAAAATATCTTTTAAATTCAAATTTTGGCAGGGAGGGAGGTCACAATACAATGTAATCGCAATAAATGGTTTTTTGATGTGCTCAAAATATTTTTTTATGCGATTTATGGGAAAAACATGTGAAGATGGATAGTTTTTTTTTGGGATAAATGCACTGAAAGTTTTAAAACTTATTAGGAAAATGCCAATTGAGTCCTAAAATTTTCAAAAAATGCAATTAAGTTCTAAAAGTTATCAAATTGGTGCAGTCGTCTTAAAACTTGTTAGTACTTTTTGTTTGTCAAGTTGGACGAAATTAATAGAAAGACTTGATTACACAAACAAGTTTTAAGACTCGATTGCACTTTTTGACCTAATGATTTTCCGAAAATGACCTATCAAGACATTTTTCAAAATTTTAAATAACAAAATTGGTCAATGAACTTTGGTCCAATGAGCAATGTTGTTCCTGAACTTTTGGTACATTTGTAACTTAGTCTTGGAACTACATGAAAAATCAGAGACTAAGTTGAACGTGTATTAAAAGTTTAGAAATCAAATCATAGACCACATTACTCATTGAGCCAAAGTTCATAGACCATATTATACATTAGGCTATAGTTACAAGACCATTTGTGTCATTATCATTTTCAAAAAATCTGATACATCTACATCCTATGTACTCTACAATACAAAACAATCTATATAAGTACATGCCAGACATATGTCATCAACACTTAGCAGCAGCATTACATTCCATGACCGACCGACAGCCTCCGAACAGAACATCCCCTGCCTCTCTTGGCCGACCCAAGTCTCTCCCTCTATCCGACAACCCTCGGACTCGTCTCGTCCAATGAGCGGCGCAACACCATGACTCTTGACGACCCCAATGAACCCCAAGAGCGCGTCAGACGTCCGAGCCATCATCGCCAATCGCTACGCCGCTCAGCTCCGGCAATGCCACCCCGGGGCACCCACTTCCCACTCGGTGGCCCGCGCCGTCCACGCCCACATGATCGCCTCCGGGCTGCAGCCCCGCGGCCACATCCTCAACCGCCTGATCGACGCGTACTGCAAGTCCTCGAACGTCGGCTACGCCCGCCACCTGTTCGACGGAATTCCCCAGCCGGACGTCGTCGCCAGGACGACGCTGATCGCGGCGTACGCTGGCGCGGGGGGCCTGAAGTTGGCGAGGGAGATGTTTGACGCGACCCCATTGGGCATGAGGGACACCGTTTGCTACAATGCCATGATCACCGGCTGTTGCCATAACAACGACGGCCATGCCGCGGTGGGGCTGTTCCTTGAAATGAGGCGGCATGGCTTTACGCCTGATGACTATACATTCACAAGCGTGCTTGCTGCCGCGTCGCTGATCGCTGATGGTGAAAGGCACTGCCATCAAATGCATTGCGCGGTTGTGAAGTCCGGGACTGGATGCGTTACTTCCGTGGTGAATGCGCTCATTTCTGTTTACATCAAGTGCGCATCGTCTCCACTGGTTTCGTCCCCGTCATTGATGGGTGCAGCGAGAAGGTTGTTCAGTGAGCTGCCCCAGAGAGACGATGTAACATGGACAACAATTATTGCGGGATATGTGAGGAACCATGACCTTGATGCAGGGCGTGAGTTTCTCGATGCCATGACAGAAAATTCGGGAGTTGCGTGCAATGCGATGATTTCGGGTTATGTGCATCACGGAAGGTTTGATGAAGCCCTGGACCTTTTCAGGAAGATGCATTTATTAGAAACTCACTTGGACGAGTTTACTTTCACAAGCATAATATGTGCCTGTGCTAATGCTGGACTATTGGGCCATGGGAAGCAAGTTCATACCTACATTCTGAAGACACAATCCAACCCTACACAACATTTTTCTTTGTCAGTGAATAATTCATTGATCACTCTATATATGAAATTTGGGAAATTTGGTGAAGCACGGAAACTTTTTAATGCTATGCCTGTAAGGGACATTGTTTCATGGAATGCGGTTGTATCTGGGTATGTGAATGAACGGCAACTCGACGAAGCAAGATCCCTTTTCAGTGAGATGCCGAAGAGGAATCTTTTGACATGGACGGTGATCATATCAGGATTAGCTCAGAATGGGTTCGGCGAAGAAGGTCTGAAGATGTTCAATCAAATGAAGCTGGATGGTTTCGAACCATGTGATTATGCTTTTGCAGGAGCAATAACTTGTTGTGCCGTGCTTGGAGCTTTGGAGCATGGACGCCAGCTCCATGCTCAGGTCGTAAGTCTAGGACATGATTCAAGCCTCTCTGCAGGGAATGCTCTAATCACAATGTACGCACGAGGTGGCGTCGTGGAGGCGGCCCATCGTGTTTTCTTGACTATGCCATTTCTGGATTCGGTCTCTTGGAATGCGATGATTGCAGCGCTTGGGCAACACGGACACAGTTCTCGAGCTATTGAGCTATTTGATGAAATGCTGGAGGAAGATATAGTCCCTGATCGGATTAGTTTCCTCACAGTTCTCTCCGCTTGTAGCCACGGTGGTCTAGTAAAAGAAGGCCGACGGTACTTTGACATAATGCGTAGCGTTTACGGCATCACGCCTGGTGAGGATCATTATGCCCGTTTGATCGACTTGTTGTGTCGAGCTGGGAGGTTTCGCAAAGCAAAGGAAGTAATCGAATCGATGCCATCCCTGGCCGGTGCACCAATTTGGGAGTCATTTCTTGCCGGCTGTAGAATCCATAATAACATGGATTTAGGGATTGAAGCCGCGGAAAAGCTTTTCAAATTGATTCCTCAACACGACGGAACCTATATACTTTTGTCCAACATGTACGCAAATGCGGGTCGATGGGATCAAGTGGCCGAAGTAAGGAAATTGATGAGGGAGAGAGGGGTGAAGAAGGAGCCCGGATGCAGCTGGGTCGAAGTTGAAAGCAAAGTCCATGTCTTCCTGGTGAACGACGCCATGCACTGCGAGGTACGGGAAATATACACTTACCTGGAGGAGTTGGGGCTCGAGATGAGAAAACTGGGATACGTCCCCGACACAAAGCACGTGTTGCACGATATGGGGGCCGAGTACAAAGAGCACGCGCTGGCCACCCACAGTGAGAAACTCGCGGTCGCATACGGGCTCATGAGGCTTCCCCGGGGAGCCACGGTTAGGGTCTTCAAGAACCTCAGGATCTGTGGGGATTGTCACAGCGCGTTCAAGTTTATGAGCAGAGTGGTGGGGAGAGAGATTGTGGTGAGAGATGGAAAGAGGTTTCATCATTTCAAGGATGGTGAGTGTTCTTGCGGCAATTACTGGTGATGAGAAGGTAGCTCGTTCAAATGCTCCAGAGAGATCCTCAAGTACAAGAATTGAAGTTCAGCATTCATTTCGTAATCTTTTTGTTGTTCGATACTAGCTTCTGAAATTATTTTTGTTGTTCATTTGATCGGGAGAGATCCTTGAGTATCAGACGGTCCAATCTCCATCAAACTACTCGGCGTGCTCGCTATATATCAAAGCACAGATACATGCACGCACGCACACGGCCATCGAATATCTTTCAAGCCTGTAATGGAAAAGGACGATGAAAGAGAAACAGTATTTGGAGCGAACTCTCCCCATCTATTATACGCAGGTGACGAAATGAACAAGATATCAAAACTACAGTAAACATTTACAGCACAAACCACTCGAAATCATTTAAGATTTAAGCACAGCGCCTTCAGTAATTTTCCAATCTGAATCGCCATGGGACATTTCATATCTTGTGGTGTAGGTCTTATTGTACGAGTCATTTTGCTCCGGATGATTAACATCAGTTAGGCGGGCCGACTCTTCGAGAGTAGCCTCCACAGTTGCACGCCTTCCATCCATGGACAGAGTCACACTGTCGATGGCCAGACTAATGAGAGAGTAATCCCAGAACCAACCGTTATGAGCAATTTCAGCCGCACGATTTGTCCAGATTTTTAACATCTGACCATCCAACACCTGCCAGAAACGTCAAGTTAGTTACGAATTGCACATACTTTTTCGACATTGGGAGACACACTGCGAATGTCGAGTTACACATCAGAAGTTGAAACTTGGAACTTTCCATCATCTGATTATGCTTGAACCCTGTTTGGACAAATGATAACCACAAGGTTTGGGCATTTCCATGGCTCTATGGCAGAAGCAATCTATCTGTCCATCCCGAATGGAATGCAAATCATATGGTGATCAATGTAATGGAATATGAGGCATACAAAGAGCAATTTATGCAGATTGCAGTCTACACAATTCTACGTCTGAAAAAAAAAGTCCACACAATTCCACAAGGAGAAAATGCATCATATCTCCCATTTGGGAGACAGGAATACTGGAAATGTCCTGTTCATGTGGATGTTGACCATCTGAATTCTGAACCTTAATTTTTCCTAGTCTCCCATCTGAGAACGAGCATGACATCTCTTCACTAGATGCTCAGCAAAATATCATCAATCAATCAGGACATTAACAATGTCTCCACCAGATTCTCATCAACCAATTAAATTTTTTATTATGCCTGTACCATTAATCAAGGCAAAATCTGATGTCAAATTATAAAATTCCTTGGCACATCGAGGGTCAAATGAAACCTCGCCCCTTGCCATCCTACCCTCATCAAGGCATATGATCTTCTTGGAAGCAGATAAAGATACTACCATATCTATTAAATACCACTTTGTAGTATGATTATTTCTTAGTCACCAACTTGTGGCCAGCATTTATCTATCAAAATGACAAGCGTAAGAGAAAAGCATAAAAATGAGGCTTAAGACAATCACCCAGGCATGGACTTATTATCGTTGTAGCTGTCAAGGATAGGCGGCTCGTAAATGTTCATGTCGATGGAACAAATGTCCAAGATCAAGATTAAAGCATGTAAACAAGGAATTGCCTCACCTCAGGTAACTTTTCAAGGCTATGATCAGGTCCTAAGGCCTGCGACTTAATGAACTGCCACTTGCGAACAAGAGATTCTGCAAGCTTTGCATCCATTCTAGGTGAATCCTCAGACAGTTCATCCATTGAGGACCCTGCACAGTGATACAAGTATTAAATGCAGAACATGTTTACCCAAGAGTGCAGGACGCTAGGGACATTGCAACTCGAGGGTCTAAAGCTATGTCATAGAAGGTAGTAGTATGGGCTCTTCCATTAAAAGTACTAGAAAATGAAAAAAGCAAATTCCCAACTTTAAATAGGAACACCCAAATCAACCACATGACCTCTTTAGAAGGCTCAAAAGTACCAAAGGAAGTTCACGAGAAATTTCAGGAGAAAAGTGTCATATTTCAAGAAAAGTACCTTTAAGTTTACACACCTAATGATCAATTCATAAGATGTGACTCATTTTGAGCATCTTAGGACTGGTAAACAGCGAAAAATGACCAAGTACCGACAAGCAGACTTGATAAGCAAAGTAACTTGCAAATACCACAAAAGTAATAGGGTAAGACCGATAAATGGACAACAGTGTGCATTTTTATAAAGGAAATGAATATTAAGTTTGATCAGGCAAAATTAGCAGCAAATGAAGCAAGATCATACCCCTACTAAAAACATCAGATGCCATTGCCGAGCCAACTTCTTTGCGAAGCAAGGATGAGCCACTCCTAGCTGGAATACATTTTAAGCCAACCAATGTCATTGCCCCAATTACCAAGCCAGCACACATGATCTTAACACTGGCATCTTTGATTCTATCTGTAATTGAATATCCATCTTTTTCTGACACTGTATCATCTTTTCCGGAAGTCTCAATTACGTTGGCAAGATCGTCCCCATCAGGACTTCTGAGAGGCTCCGTAGATTCTGAAGAAGAAAATGAGTAATCTGCTCCCACATCTTCCTGAAGTCCAGTATCCTCTTTGCTATGACCCAGGGGAAACACCTTCCGCAGCGCCTGGATAGCGCTATCTTTAACATTATCAATAACTGCAGAAGCTTCCGCACCAATTTTCGCAATAGCTGCTGCTGCTGCTAAGGGAGAACTACCACCTCCTTCAAGCTTCTCCAAGTATCTGAGAACAGTAGGATCATCATAGTAATCACCCAGCTTGAACTGAATATCTTTGGTATCTCTAAATCTAGGGAAAACCACTTCCATCAACCATGTCTCCAACAATTTACAAAGGCCAGGAAGATCGTTGTCTTCATCATCCTTTGAGTTTTCCAAGACAAATTCTACGATGGATGGATCTCTGAAAGTTGAGTTCACATTGTCCAAGCCCAACCATGAGCGACAATCGTCAAGCTCCCCCACAAGGAGCGAACAGAGACCCCTCTCCAGTGCAAAGTCTATCTCCCGATTTTCTCTTGGAATGTAGACAGAGGCAGCATTCCCCAAGGCTACTTTAGTCTGCTGAAGTTGTTGGAACAGGTTATCGGCGTCTTGGATGAGATGAGGTTTCTTACCGACAAATGCATTGGCCACAAGTGCAAGCGCCACGCCATACACTTCAAAACTTTCTGCTGGAATGTTACTGGGTGTGGCGGCAAATAGATCCACCTTCGATTGGAGGTAAAAGATACAAGCAGAGTTAAGATTATACCATAGGCAGTGAAACTCAAAGACACAAGAAGGAAAATAGCAACAGAAAAAAGATTGTTACCTGCTCAGTAGCTGTCATTCGCAGAAAGGCCTCGTTCATAAAGTCTTCACGGGTGAATCCCCCAGCAATTGCCGCTGCTCCACCTCCCCCAACAGCCCACAATATGTTACGCACACCGTGAAGTCCCTCTTCCCTCCTTGTCTTGTGCTCATCACCAAGAGGCAATCCTAGAAGTTCCAAAACAGACCTCGGAGTAATCTCTTCCAGCGTCTCATCAATTTGTGCTCGTAAATCTGGCGCAAGGCTACTTGCGCCTTCCTCCTGTACACAATACATGATATAATCACATCAAACGGCAAGTAAACCGCTCTCAAAACAATTCCACCATCAACTCCCTAGCATTAATACGATAAAATCTTCAATAAAATCCATCGCCTAGTACCTGCAAAAGCTTCAGAGCTCTCTCCAGTGCCTCACAGCCGCCGATGAAATCCGGAGGGTTCAATGCCATGGCGTCCCTCGACATATCGACATAAGCAAGCGCCATCACCAACACGATGTCTTGCTTGAAACCCTTGGGCAACCTCTCCTTCAACAAACCCTCCCCAATCCGGAGCACCAACTCGGCCTCCCCTGACTCTTGCAACACACACAGAGCTCCCGGAACCTGACACAATCGCCGCCAAATTCCACCATTAGCCAAAGGAACGATGATTCACCTCCTCAAGCAAGCAAAACTATAGTCACATTTCCCCGGATTCATCATCAAAATACGGTTACCTTATCCCAAGGGACCTGCGTGAGGATCGTCTCCTTCGCGTCATCGGCGAGGCCTTGGTTGTAGTCCCTCCGGGAGCTAGGTTTGGCGAGGGTCTCGCAGGCGGCTTGGAGGATCTGGCGGCGGCTGAAGAGAGCCTCCGAGCTGAAGCCGTACTGAGGCGGCTTCGAAGCCCTGGCCTCGTAGGCTCGCCGGATGCCGTCGCCGAGGAAGTGCGGCTCGGCGCCGAGGGCCCGGTAGAAGTCGATGGGGACGGACACGTGGCGCTCGGGAGGGGCGAGCTGGGGAGGCGCGAGCACGGGGGAGAGGGTGGCGGCAGCGGAGGAGGCGGCGGACGAGGCGGAGGCCGAGGAGGAGTAGTCGGGTGTGGTGAACTGGAAGTCGGCGAGGAGTCGGTCGGCCCATCTGCTGGCGGCGCAGGTGACGGCGGAGGGGGCGGGGGAGTGGCGGTGGAGCTTGGGGGGGGGCCTGACGCGGCGGAGGAGCGGAGGAGAAGGCGGCGCGTGGAGGGCAATGCCGACGCCGGTGTGTCGCAGGGCGACCATTTGGGAGGAGGCTCTGGCCCTGGGCTTAAACCCTTTCGACATCTGCGATCATCACTAAAAGCTTGGTAGAGCGAGCACTGAGCAAAGCTATATTTTTACTAATAATTTTATTCCGATTTTATCAAAATCCGTTGTAGTCTAGTTGGTCAGGATATTCGGCTCTCACCCGAAAGACCCGGGTTCGAGTCCCGGCAACGGAATAATTTGTCCTTTTTTTTTTTTCTAATTTTCAGAGTATATAATGTGTCTCCTACATTATATTACATTCTGTCTGCAATTGCAAAATAATCAAATGCAAGCAAATGGATCAAAGAGTAAATTCAAATTACTTAAATATGTAATGAATACAAAACTCTATTAATATTGGGTCGAAGGCACTTTTCTCCTATACTTTTAATTGTTACGAGGCATCATTTTATCTCAATTTAACTCGAATGCCAATATTTTTCTATTTTCTCAATCGGGTATCCAATTCAATTCAAAACTCAAATTGATCATGGACGTAAGGAAATCAGAAGAGAATTAGGATGTGTCGATCGGTCCAAGTATTGTGTCAGGGCTAAGTACAACCAGTGAAATCTGTCCTAAATTCAAATTAGCCAGGTCGAAAACTCAAGAACAAATCTTCCAAATTGAATTACAGAAAAAGAGTCAGCAGTCACGAGCTGTCTCAAGTCCCCCTATGATGTCTTCATCGACACTTTCTTCGAATAAATTTTGAAGTGGATTTCTCTAGTCACTGGAATTGTGACAAGTTACATGTTGCCATACCAAACGACATCAAGATGGGCATCAACGAAGTTGTGTTCGTAAATAGAGAAACCAATTGGCAATGATGTCCTGAGGCGGACATTCTTCTGGTGACGGAGATTTCTGCACTAGTTATATATGCTGTCCCAAATGACTAGACTAGGCAATCAAGCACCATACCAGCAAACCAAAGTTTCATTCAGCTCGGCTCTCGCAATAGCATTGCTTTCAAAAATACTCTAGCGCAATGGCCGCCCTTTCTCGAATGCAAGAATCTCCTCAGCAGCTTGTCGAGCTATCAGATGGAGCACATATTTAGGGAGGCAAACTCAGCGTGCCGATGTATTGACAAAGAAAGGTCAAGCGCAAAGGAGAAGTGTACAAGATTTTGAAGAACCAATGCTGGAAATTTTGCCGAACCTACTACTGGATTTCAGAAGGTGCTGTTTTCTCGGACATGTTAGGATAACTTGAGACTTGTTTTGTTCTTAGGACTCGGCCCTCTTCGTTGTACTGAAAAGAAAAATTATCTGCTAGCCAAAAGAAAAGCAAGCCAAGGTGCAATGCAGTGCCCAATAAGCTGACCATAAAACCTCGGGATTATTGAACATTGTGTGCCGTAAATATATGGAGAACAACAGGCAGCAAATTCAACAGAAGTAAATGGAATCGATCAATATGTAAATGCTATACAGTTCAAGTAGACCGAAGCTGAAAGTTATCCAAGTAATACCTCGGTTTGTAGTTGGACATATATATTCATCCAGAAGAAAACGAAATACTCAGCCACTAGAAACTTTATTATACAGAACTTCCGTACATGTTCTTCTTAACTTAATGTACAGATACTTACAGTTTCTAAGCAGGAAACCATACATTTGGATCATCGATATTATCCTCGAAAAGAATGTCACCACTTCCTCCACTACATAAATCTAAGAAATGCTGTAATGTAACATCACAAGTTGGCCTTTAATGTAAACTCCAACTAAATGCTGAACAACACTCGTGACTTCTCTATGCAGAGGTCAAACCTTCGGGCAAAGAAATACTGTCTGGGTCAGACGACAGAAATCTCCGGCAGGCATATAACACTGCAGAATGGAACCCTTTGGGATTATCAATGAAGACAAAGTGCCCGCTCTGCAAATAGACATCCCCAAAAATCTTAGCAAGCTGTGAGATCTATACGACATATGAGAGAGAGAGAGACAGAGAGAGAGAGAGAGAGAGAGAGAGAGAGAGAGACCTGGGGGACTCTGATGATTTCACATGGGACCTCCATCTGCTTACGAGCTTCTTGGGCCCCTTGGTAGTTCATCCAATCTTGAACACCATATATGAACGTTGTTGGCACTTTCCACTCCGAAGCCCTGTAAAGTGAGACCACATATGGCACCAATTCATGCTACCTGATGTAGCGACCATTCAACTAATTCGCAAATTACGGCATACGAAGAACACACTCATTATAGAACATGATTCATATTTTCCTTATTTTAGGGTATAAGATACTTCTGTTCTTAATGAACTGTGCGAACAGCAGCAAACTGTGGTTTCATCCTAGCAGGCAGCAATAGAATGCCAATCTTATGTATAACACAATGAATATGCTGCGTCACATTAGCTGCCGGATCATAGAACAGATCAGAATGCCATCAAATTCTGTCAGGTGTACTAATGTTGCTACCAAGAAACAATTTAAAAGTGCACAAATGTTACCTGTGAAGAAGAGGAGACCTAGGAAATGCACCAAAGGCGAATATATACTTCAAGCAAAGTTCCCCACTAGCTTTGGCAGCTAAAGTATGGTATGCATAGTCTTCACACCACAAAAACAATATTAGGAAATCCCAATCTTCTGATTTTACAGATCAGCCATGCTATAGACTACCGTACCTGTCAGTAATTTGGATTCATCTTCTGTCAACACACTCCCATCTGAATAAGAACCAAATCTAGCACTAGTGTACCTGCGAACAAGATCTGGACCCCAAGGGCCAAGACCTCTGCAAAATGGCAAACCGTCAATTTTAACAACGATTTTGAAGCAACTAGATGCAATCATATTTCTAGCTTATCACAAAGACTTATACACATGTTAGAAAAAATCAAGGTAATGAATGTGAAAGTACAAGCCACCAAGGGGAGACTGGAAAAAGAATACTACATCATGCAAATACACATCTAAAATTGTGAAAACCTAATTCTAGAACTGAATCAGTAAAGACTGGCATTAATTCTTCAAAGACAAACCATTTACCTCACAAGCTTCTGAGGAGTAAAATTAGACTCCCATAAATGGCTCATGATAGCTCCTTTCCATGTTCTTCTAAATTGCATAAGCCACTCAGCTTTAGGATCAGTTTCTGAAGAGAAACCAGCAGGTCCCACCAATATCAAGTGCTGAACATGCTCAGGATGCTGGTTGCATAAAAAGAAATGGAATGAGATACATTCTCAATTAGTTTCATATAGAACAAGAATTGTACAGTGATAGGAGACCATTTATGATGTACCTTCAGAGAATATTTAGCTGCAACATATCCTCCAAAAGAATGTCCGAGCAATATAAAGTTGCTAATGTTCTTGGCTTTCCGCCATTCCTCAAAGGAGTCAATGAACCATGCCTCGGTCTCTGCAGAAGTATGTATTCAATAAACATTCAGCAAAAGTAGAGTGTACTTTTTTGCTTTCTTGCCAAAATTTAAAAAATTCTCCAAATTTCAAAGAATTATGAAAATATCATATGTGACTCTACATGTCAAAATTCACATTTTGTGACAGTGTTGGGTACTTCGCTTCATAAAGATTTCAAAGTGTGCGACGCAAGATTTAGATTAAACGAAAAGGTAAAACGTCAAAGTCAAAATCTAGACGATCCCGCTAATAACCAACTGAATTATGCAAGCCATGTAACGCAACGAGAACAACCAAGCGTCGCTGTAAGATGAACGTTAAAACCAACCTTCAGTACTTCGGCAAGTGAAATCAGGCCTGCTTGATCCTCCCCAACTGACAAAAAGTAGAAGCTATTTATTAGGCTTTAAGTGGATATAAAAAAAGAAAATGCCTTCACAACAGTTGGAAGGCATGATAAGTATCAGATGGTGAGTCCTAGGGTACGATTTAGTATAACGAGGCCCAAGCCCCAAAAGCTAAGGTGAAAATTCCATACTCGATGTCCTCCATAAAAAAAAAAATCAAACAAATAGATGAGGGAAGTGAGATGGTACAAATGAAAATCGTACAGCTAAAGATGTCAATGCATTGGACAGTTTGATGTAAAACTTATTTTGCCATAAAACAGACATACATTGTCTCCGAATATGACAGCCAATATGATACATATGCTCACACTGGTGACTAAAGTGAACAGAGGGTTCTCCTCTTGTTGATTTCAGTTTCTTAGGTTTCCCACAGCTTGGAACGCATGACAAACATACAAATCAGCTTCCAGCAAAACCCAATTCCTCTTAATTAAATTTCATTGTAAGAAGAACAAACTGTGCACCAGCACAGCAAGCCCCAGAAGAAGCACAAAGAAGACAAGAGCTTTTACAAAGCTTGACTAGTGCCAATCGATGACAAGAAAACTCTCGCAGAATCTTGTTTTGGTTCATGTGGATTCTATTCTGTAAAATTAGCAGAAAAGGAAGCGGTGAACGTTCAAATCATTATCGATTGCTTGCTAAAGTACAATATCAATTGGAAATAGAAATGTGATTAGATGAAGGGGCCTCCTGATTATGAATTGCCAAAGCCAATGAGATGGAAATTGGACAGAAATCAGCGTGAGGACTAAACAAGCTCTGTTCAAAACACAAACAACTCCAGCCCATAGGAATTCATGCGGGAGGGCTTTGACATACCCGAGCTGATCGATGGCGATGACCCGGAAGCGACTCGCGAGAGCCTCGAAGTTGCGGAAGAAGAAGCCCTGCGACGCACCGTACCCGTGAACCATGACCAGAGTGGGAGAATCCTCCTTGCTGTCGAACGTGATCGTGTTGATGAACCTCGGCTCATCGCTGGAAGATCGGAACCACCTAACCTTCGACCCCGGGGGGCCGGAACCTATGTTGACCTTCTCCTGAACATACGGAGTCCTGGAAATCCACACGCAACCGCAATCGCAAATCATCACCGAAGGCCAAACAGCGATGAGCCGAGGTCAACATAGGCAGGCCACGCCTGATCCCGCACTACGATGCACCGAAAACTCACAAAACGAGACCTAATCGCGATTGCATACGATGCTTGCTTGAAAGAGGCGGAGAGAGAGAGAGAGAGAGAGAGAGAGGGAGGGGGAAGTACTTGACGAGGGAGAGGAGGCGCTTCTCGGCGGCGATGATGTGATCGGTGGAAGTAGGGATCCACCGGAGGACGGAGGGCCAGAACGACCGCGCCTTAGCCGGCTCTTCCGCCGCCCGGAGCTCGGCGGCGGCGTTCGCGACGTTCTCCGCCATCCTCGCGATCGAGCTCGACCAGTGCCGGCGAGGGAGGAGGCTCATGCAAAGATCGGAGCGAGAATCGATGAACGAAAGAACGGCAGGAGCGCTATGAGATTTTCCGGAGGAGTTCACGGGGCTCGCGTCTCCCGACTATATATATATATATATATACGTATGTCGAGCTCGCCCCTCGCCATGAAAGTGCAAATGCAGATGCAAATGCTTACGTCACAAAGATGGCTGCCCCATTGGCGTGGTGTTGTGTTGTGTTGTGTTGCCCACGTATTCTGGGGGAAGGGTGAAACCGACGGCCTCTGATTTTTCGAATAATTTAAGTAAATAAAATAAACGTGCAATTTTTGTAGGGATGATGACCGTAACCCCCTATAATAGACAAATCGATATTTTTTTTATAAAAAAATAAGTACTTCAAATAATTAAAAATTCATGCCTTAATATTTGTGGAAGCGATACAATTTTTATTTTTTTCGTTCGTTCACCTTTACAAAACAATTAACTTAAGATATTTTCTATACTTTTCTGAAAATGATCGTTTATATCGCCTAAAATAATTAGTCAGTAAAAAATACTTTCGTTATTGACGGCAATTTATATTTAGATATTTTAATGGACGGTGAAAATATTTTTAGCTCGTCTATTTTTTCAAATAATATAAGCTTGGCCATTTTTAAGGAAAATGTTTGTTTTTCGAATCATTCGTTTTCCGAGCAACAAACGGAATCTTAATGATAATCAAAATTTTTATGAGCGTGTTTCGCACAAATCTTTAGCAACGGTTTTCTGTTTTATAAAATTGCCTCTTCCAGTTTCGAGACTTCACATCTTTCAAAAACATGTATTACGAAACATATTTTGGCCAGAAAATTTAAGAACGCATTTAACAGGATATTTCGACTAGAATTCATGAATTGGAAGTACTATTTTTTTTTTTATGTACAAAATGAAGAATACGCGGGCGTGCCGCGATGACGTCAGCACTGACGCTACTGCCCGAGTCCCAAAAATTGCAATTCTTCGGTTCACGGAGCTCGACGAACGGTCAACTCTTCTCCCGGAAAAGTCTTAGGACATTTCCACGACACACCCTGGCGGGGGCTTCGGCCCGCTCCCTCGGCCCTTGGATCAAGCTCGTTTAAATCGAGACCCTTCAATTTCGTTACTTCCTTCTCTGACCTGCTCAACCGGTTGGCCATGGCAATGACCTCCTTTTTCAAAAGGAAAAAAAAAATGGTCAATTCTCACGTTTTCATTTGTCCGCGAGATCGACCCCGGAAAGTAGAAAGGTGTGTGTCGTTCTGTGTTCCTCTCCGTTTTGCATCATTGATTGGACATGTACACAGCCTCGGCACAAAAATTGTCCAAAAAATTATAAATCTATTATACGATGATCAATTTAATTTTAAATCTATTGATAATTTACCATTGTAGTCCTAAATTTTTTAATGAATTGCCAATTTAGTCATTCCAACTAATTTTGGCTAGAAATCGCTGACGCGGCGCTGACGTGAATAATTTTGGCCGGAAATCTTCAATTTAGTCCTAAACCTATTGACTATTTGCTAGTTTGTGCCGGCCATTCTACGTGGCGTTGACGCGGATAATTTTCCATCTTTTAAAAAAAAACTCAATTTTTTTTATTTTTATTGATTATTTTGCTGTTATTCTTTTCTTTTCTTTTCCTTTCTTCTTTTTCGTTGAGCCGACAAGTCACCGACTAAGAGCCAGCGGAGGTGGCCAGCCACTGGGCAAGGGTCGACGACTCCCACCAACCCAGGGGCAAGGGTTGTGAAGCCCTCACTGGCCGTGGGCAAGGGCGTCACAACCCTCGCCCACACTCGCTGTGGGCAGCGAGGGCTCTTGAGAACCAAAACCTATCTAATCCGGATGTTTTAAGTGGGCGGTTCTACATCTAGAACTGGATCGAAATTTACCAATTCAATTTTATGGAATTGGGAACCAGACCGGTGCCCTCAGAAACTACCAAAACCGACCGGTTTAGTTCTATCTGGATGGTTCCTTTTGTCCACCTTTAATAACTCGTGCATAAAAACTAATAATTATGGGATGTAAATTTTTAATTTTCCTTTTTGATAAATGAAAAATGGATGTTTCAGATGATCAAAGTTCAATTCTATCTCCATGCTCTCGGCATTTTGTTTTTGGTGAGCTGAAAGGAGAGCTGAAGCAGGATTCGCGAGATTGGAAAGAACAATATCTCTTTTATAAGTTCCATATTTATCGTGGAATAATCCCATAAACAATGATAAACTTTCATCTTGAGACATCAATACCCAAATTTTTTTTCCGTTTCGCAAGTACTCCATACTTGTACCAACGATTGCAAAACATCTTGTATTAGACTTATGTTCATATGGCCGTTATCACATGGCAGAATTCGTCCACTACCACATTAAATTATGTGTTTGGTGTCGTCCTTGAATATTGTCACGTTGAATTTTTAATGATTTTATGAATTTAAGTGTATAAGGGCTGTGAAGGGTGAGGGCGTCACAGCCCTCGCCCAATCTCACTATGGGCGATGAGGGCTCTCAACGCCCTCACCAAATCGGGTGAAGATGTCACAGCCCTTGCCCAGGCTATCGCCGGCCACAGCGAGGACGGGCGACCGATCGCGACACCCTCGCCGACCGTAGCGAGGGCCGTGACACGAGGGCGTCACGGCCCTCACCCAGTGGCCATCCACCTTCGCCAGTCCAATCGCCGGCTCAACGAAGAAGAAAGGAAAAAAAAAGAAAATAATAAAATTAAAAATCAATAAAATATTCAAAGTTTTTTTAAAATATGAAATTATCCACGTTAGTGTCACGTAGGACTGCCAACGCCAACTAGACCGCAACATTAGTGATTTCCGACCAAATTTAGCCGGAATAACTAAATTAGCAATTCGTTAAAAGGTTTAGGACTATTGAAAGATTTAGGATTAAATTGACAACTTTTTAAAAAGTTTATGACTGAATTGGCCATCGTACAATAGGTTTAAGACTTTTTAAACAATTTCCCCAATCTTACCAAAAGAGTTATCAATAGTGAAATTCTTCAAAACAAAATATGGTTTTCTTTTTTGCGTTAGATGTGTTATTTCTTACGCAAATCTCAATTACAAGGAGACCAATATCTCCCCCTTTTTCTGCCAAAAAATAAAGAAAATGAAACATGGCTTATCTCCTAAGAAATTTCTTAAGAAAAAAGGTCATATACTATGTGATTTAGAGACTCGGTGTCCCATAGGAGGACATCGTACAAGAATGTGGAAAAGCAGTATGTAAAAGGTCTTGTTTTTACGGTGAATATGCTTCCATGTCGTAACTAATCTCATTTTTAGCGGTAGAGAAAGATGTCAAGCACCGTAAAAGGAAGAAGCCTCGTATTGTTGTTAGCCTACTCAAGTGTGATACAAAACAAAAATCTTCTTTCACGGTACGCGTAGCAAACGTAGTCAAATCCCTAATTTCGTGATACATTTAAATCAAATAGGGTAAAAGCGTTAATGTGACCAAATACTCCTTAATACGCCACTTATGGTAAATAAATCTCAAATATGGTAAAAAGCTCACGTTATGGTAAGCATGTCACAAGCGCGGTATACAACATAAAAGTCATGGGACAAGGCCCGATTTTGTGGTAAATCACGATGAATATGTTGGGAGTATATGATGAGTGTGTCGAAAAGCGTGCGCTGGTTGCGTCTAATAGTATTAAATCAGGGGCAAAAGGCTATGTGCATGTGGATGCCTAAAAGTTTCATTTCACGATAAATGTTTCCCTTACTTTCTGTGTGAGATGAGCATGGTATAAAGCTTCGTTTTATGCTAGATTCTTCTCTATCTATATTGAGGTAAAATGAATCATTTCGTGGTGAATTTATCCTAAATGTTGGTAAAAATGGGAAATGTATCTCGAAATTTAAAGTGGTAAAAAACATTTCGACATGGTAAATGACTGCAAAACACAAGAAATTATTTCATGGAACAAATCCCACCCAGCAATGGATGTGTACTGAATGTGGTAAAAGTGTCTAGAATATGGTAAATAAGTCTCAATTTAAGTGTATTGATCAATGTATTATTGTGGTAAAAAAAAATTTATGGACGGCATCACCCTGCGATCCCTAAACTTTTCCCCATAATTGATAGCCACTCCTAACCTTATTTTTGTTCAATATAGTCTCCGACCTTTAAAACAATTGGCTCAATATGGTCGTTACATTAACTAAAAGGCCATGTGACGTGCTTCTGGCTAACGCGCAGTGCCGGGTTCTTTTTCAATAATCCAAGAGCACAGGCACGAAGACCCAACTAACCGAATGTCAATGGGTGGAGTGCCAGTTATGCAATGACTAAACCACAATGATTTTTTTGGTCATCCAGTCGGGTACAATGCATGAAACGATTTCGGAACACTGCTTGTGAACATTAATCTCACATTCAACGATGAAGTCGTGACAAAAGTCTACTGACAAAGCAAAGTTTTATTTGCTGTAGCATACTGAAAAGGAAATTTTAAAGAGACTTTGAATTAAGGTTCTCGCAAAGAAACAACCAATCTAAGATTTGAGACTTGATGCGATGTACACTCAAGCAAAAAGAAGACGAGTAAGGCAAAACCAGATCACACTAGCAGAATAAAAGGGCAAGTACTTCGAGACAGATTTTTGATTAGTGTCCGCAGCATATGGCATGGCAAAGGAACAATAATTACTAGTTCACACGATGGAAGGCGAGGTCCGATTGTCGTAAATCGAATATAAAGGTGTAATGACATCATATATCTGACCACAAAATAGACAAGCACGGCAAGAATCATACGGAGTTAACTTTCCACCTTAATCGAATAAAAATAGCAATAAGCTCCCTGAAGCACTACACAAACCACACCATCAGAACTCACGGCTAGCCCTCCTTTACTCGGCTCTTGATTGACCTGCTCGAGAAGATAGAATGATGCCAACAATAAGGCCGTAGAGGGCCAGCGCTTCAGCAAAGATGAGAATAAGGATCATTCCCACAAACAGCTTCGGTTGTTGTGCATTGGCTCTGCAGAACAGAATGTAGCATGTTAAGAATTGTCATCTAGAGGCCATGAAAGGTGATGGACAAACAAGAGATAATTCTAATAGAGTGGGTTATGAGCCCAAATCAAGAATTATTAGAATACAGAGCAAAATAAACAAAACCATATAAAGAGTGGGCTGGAATCCATCACGTCTTTCTGAAAAAAGAGTCGAAACAACTAAATTGCTGCAGCTTAACTTCTTATGGCGTGGGCAAAGAAAGCATTGAATCACATCGTAAGTTGTAAACAGTAGAGCTCCAAATACTTAGAGCAAGTAATACTAAACAGGGTGAAACCTGAACCAGCATCCATATTATTAAACTTCTATATCAATAACTTCTCAAACAATCCATACAACTTCAGGTTCGTGTACAACATAATTAGCTCTATACCTACGGCATGAGCAATTTAAAGAAAACGACGACCTCATAAATGTCCATTTGAATTGCCAGTTAAATGAAAACAATGACCTTATAAATGTCTATTTGAAATGCCCTGTAAATGCTAATCTGCCCTAAAAACCCAGAAGTCAAATCGGCACAGACTAGGAGTTCAGTTTAGCTAGAAACACAGATTAAGCTTAGCCTCTCAATTGATTTTAGGACTAAAAGAAGGCAAGAGTATGGAACAAAGTGGCAGCAGTGCTTCATATGAATGTTTTTAGGTCTTGCAGTCCATCCCTTAGTCTGTAAGAAGAGGCTCGGAACTAGCATACAATGAGATGCAAGTCTAGATAGCCGCTCTCAGGGTAAGTGTCAACTTCGCTGCTCTTGCGCAATTGCGACCCGACCAGGAGCATAATCAGTCAGAATCAAACAATTACTAATATTTCCACATCCTTCCGGGAATCTTTACAATCTTAAAATCCCCAATCCAATCTTAAGATCTTTAAACGCTCCATTCAATCATGGTAGCAACCTAGACAAAGCATCAATCTGGAAGGAAATAGCCAATTAACCATGGCCAATCCACAGTAAATAACCAAGACATAGCAAGCAAGGCCTCAACTAGAAACTCAAAAAGCCGAAGCATTTCCACAAACACCATCAGCAAGGATTGCACAAGTATTCATTCTCACGGATTACAAAATCAAACTCGCTGAGTCATCAAACAGAGCATGTTATTCACCGGACCGATTGATACAAGCAAATTAACATCTTCAGTGCACATCAGAATTGCCAATAAGCCAGTAAGGGGGGGAGCACAAAAAAAAAAAAAGGAAGAAGAAGAAAACTTTACCACTAAAAATTCGGAGACACTCCGTCCCGTCAATCCCGCAAAAAACCAACTAACTATCGAATCACCCAGCGCAAGCAAGCGATCGAGAGAAAAAAAAAAAAATTTTTACCTGACGCCAGCGTCCCCGACGATGCCGATCGCCATGCCGGCGGAGAGGCCGGCGAGGCCGCAGGCGAGGCCGGAGGAGAGGTGGGCGTAGCCATCGAAGAGGTAATACGACTTGGCCTTGGGGTTGATCCCGGTGCTGATGATGACGGCGATGATGAGGCCGTAGATGCCGAGGACGCCGGCCATGACCACGGGCACGATCGACTTCATCACCAGCTCGGGCCTCATCACCCCCATCGACGCCACGCCGACGCCGCTCTTGGCGGTCCCGTAGGCGGCTCCCATGCCTGCGAAGGGGGGAACACGAAAACTCCCGGTCAGATTAAGAGGAAAAGACGGACGGAGGGAGGCGCAGATCCGTGGGGAGGGGGAGGGGGATCGGGGGGGGATTACAGGAGAAGACGAGGGCGGCGGCGGCGCCGAGGAATCCGAAGAAGGGGGCGGTCTCATCGCCACTGAAGGTCGAAGACATCTTCGCGCGCTCTGGCTCGATGGATGGATGGACGGACGGACGGATCGACCAGCGGAATCGAAGAAGGAGGAGGAGAATTGGCGGCCGGGGGGAGGGAGATCTGAGCGGGCTTTCGCAACTGGTTTATTGGAGAGTTCTCTTGGCGTCTTTCTGCAGGAACCTCCTCCCGCTGCAACGGTGGCTCTGAGATTTTATCGCCGCCTCCTCGGGGCCGCTGAAAGCGACGGGGAGGTGCGAAATCACATCCATGCCCTCGCCCCGCTCCTTCGCAGCAAGGCCATCACCGGCATTTCGCATCAACACATGTGTCGCCTCTACGTACAAATTAATCAGGCGCGAATAATCATTTTTTGCGCTGCTAAAAACAGTCGAAAAGTTCTTGTATTACGTGGACCGTACAAATTATCGATGACGAACGCTGTTCAATTGATAGAGCTCCCGCGGGTAGATCCTTTTGCGCGACTCGAATCCGAAGCGAAAAACCCCAGTTCTGGTTTAATCATATTCAGGCAGTGTCCCAAAAATTAGACCGGTTCAATCATGCCAAATTACGTATTCGACTCGACTTACGCACAATTGAAAAGGTTATCCAATCGATCATAAATATATCGTACGGATGCCAATTCGGTACTGAATTTTTTTCATTTTACTAATTTAGTATGAAACATTTACGCGAAATTCCAATATAATCTTTTTGCGTTTCACTCACGAGCTAAAATTCGCAAAACCACCAATTCTCCCTTCTGTACTCGTCCATCGTAACAAAAAAGAAAAGCGTGTTTGGGGAAACAAAGGGCCAATAGCTCAAAGCAAAAACCGAATGCGAAATTCCTTTCGCTTCAAACTAGGAACGACCCGCTGTACAAGCGAACGGGGCAATGCGAGGGATAAGGAAAATTCGTAAGAACATCATTGGCATCCGTCCGAACATTGGAGACAATCACATCAATGAAAACGTTTGCTAGAACTAAGGATTGCCGAAAGAAAGAAATTCATGTAAATCCACATGGAAAAGAGGTAGTCACAGTCAGTAAACACCCCTGAATCAAAGAACATAAGTTACATAACCACTATACATCTGTTGGCGAACGCAAGTTTTGCAACCTCGAGCAAATAGAGCCTTGACTTAACAGGTCAAGGAGCTTCTGTACGTACTCTCTGAGCGCCAAAAAACTACTCAACAGGTCAAGGAGCTTCTGTAAGTACTCTCTGAGCGCAAAAAAACTAGGCCGATTTCCGAGAGTGTGGGCATGGAAGTAGCAGCCAGAAGTTTAAGGAGCTGGGCTAGTTCTTCTGGTTTTGCACATAATAACCTGACAGTTTACACAAAGCTGATACCGAGTTTTCACTGGAAAAAAGAAATTGCACTAGCAAGCAGGTAGCAGCTGGTCATTCAACTTACAATGACAGCCCGAGTTCTCCTTTGACTGGCTAGATTATATATATACTGCGGCATAATAGAGAATCCCTCCCTGGTACGAGGTAATCAAAGAGAGATTAGAAACAGACATAACTAACATTTGAAACAGCCGCATTCTTGGGACACCAACCGTGTCCATAGATGATCTCTCCTCTCACCTGCTTGCAGCGACCAATGAGATGGGACAAGTCACATAAATTAGAGTCCCTTGATGATTTAACGAAGATGCTGCCCAATGTGCCAACCCCTGCACCGTAACATAGTGCCTTCCACAAAGAGGAAATATATGCACCAATCCCGCAGAAAAGACACTCGCCTTGTCTGGTCTTATCTTTTTCGCTTGGACGAGTAATTCATACCAAAGCATTCTCGACTGATCGCAGCACATAAAAACTGCGGGAAATGTTAATTGTTCAGATACGTGAATGACCCACACAAGCAAATATTGTAGCACTGATAAAAGGACAAATTATAACACGATAGAAGAGCATAGCAGTTCGCGAATACTGTGGCTGAGCAGGATAATTCGTCAATATATACAGTGACACTCAGAAAACGAACACAGAGATACGTAGAATTATCTGGGTGAACATTGAAGAAGCTCAAAATCATACCTTGCAGGGATAGAAGCAATGCAGACTCGTCCATAAAACCTGGCAAAACGTATGGAATGGCAATGAGTACCGTGGACCAAAAATATTTCACAAAAAGGATGGCTTCATGATGTGAATCCATGGTTTCTTTCTAATTAGATACCAATGCTTGGATGCTTTTCAAAGCCTATATTGTGTATCGCAACATTAAAACTCATTTCAAGTAACATCTGTTCTGTTTGGCAGCTAACCACTACAATGATGCAGATAAAACAGGTTTACCTGCAGACAATCTTGAGGAGACAACAGTAAAATAAAAACTCTAGCTAACGATGCTCATCCCAAATTTAAAAAACGTGA
This sequence comes from Syzygium aromaticum, assembly GCA_024500025.1. NCBI lineage: Eukaryota > Viridiplantae > Streptophyta > Magnoliopsida > Myrtales > Myrtaceae > Syzygium > Syzygium aromaticum. The sequence goes on from CM044890.1 coordinate 11,938,949, forward strand.
ACATCCACTCCTTCCAGATGCTTCTGTCAACGGTAGCCTGATCTGTTCTGATAGATCGAAAGAGCTGAAGATAGATCTGCAATGTCAAGAGCCGGACCAGTGCTTCATCGGGAACCATTGAAACTCCAGACATAAAAACTGCGGTCCATGCTCTTTTCTTCAATTTTGGAAACAAGGAAGTCAAAAGAAAGAAAAAAGACGTCCAGTGGAACACAGCAGTGTGTAAACACTTCAACATGTTGAAATGGTAAATGGTTCAACTTGCAGATAAAAACATTCAGCGCTTTGCGCACAGAATGTGATTCTTCTATAGGGTCAATTGCTGATAATATCCTACAATGTACAAATGTTATCAAATAAAACAAAAACATCTAACAAATAGTCTCTAATCTAGGTGTATCCCTTGCAAAAATGGGTTCCTCATATCCACCTTAGAAGTACAAGCTGGGTAAAGCTTAACCTATCCCATCAAGAATTTTCCCACCAAATCAAAGTCAGTCTAAAATGTCGCATCACAACGGTTTGATGATTGAGGACATTTGCAAGAAGCCACCAATTTCATCAAAGCACCGCATGTCCGAGCCAAGATAAGTTGAACAACATTCACCACTCCATGGCAGATCCTCCACGACCTTGAGAATATAGTGCATGCAATCCTTTCAATGCCTCTATCATTGACCACCATCATCAAAGGAAGTCAACCAGTTTGGGTCAATATTCCAGAGAGACAGAGGCATAAAAAATAAAGGACCAGAAAGTCCTACAGCCTATCATGGTCTCACAACTGGTTTAGCCGCCATATGCCTCTCGATCAATTTGTCCACAAAAGCACGGATCTGCATGTTGAATGCATCAAAGGAAAGTTTAGCATCAGCAGAGACTCCACCGAAGCTCAATTTAAAAATAATCAGACATCTCTACATAGTACGATGCAGTGTTTTGTAATGAACTGAAACATGTGTCCACGTGTAATTTTCCACATAGATACCAATAAAGGCCCCTGGAAAGGATTGCAGAGATGCTGGCAATAGCCAATCATACATCAAAAGTAAACTTTTTTGGCATGAAAGTAACACGAAAATAGTCCATACCTTATTCCGACGCTTAAAATCAAGAAACTCTGCAACTGACATTGCTTTCTCTGCATCTGTAGCTTGCTCCATGACCTGTCAACAGAATATAATCGATACATTCCAAATAAAGGTAGTTGCTGCACACAAAAAAATTCATGAAGATGCTGAGGGAGAGAATGCAAAAGACCTTTGTTGCGGTTTTCTTCATTATAGACTTGTATCCCTCCCTATCAATTTTTCTGGCTTTATAAAGGGGCATGAGCAAAGTCGCAACATAATCTACCACTGCTTGTTTAATTCGATCTGCTCCTCGATGCTGATTCTCATTTGAATCTTTGTTTACAGTAATCTGGGATAGAGAGCTCTCATTAGCAAGCCCATCACGCTTACGGGCCGGTGGCCTAGGGAGAGAATTTGAGTCCTCCTCATCCTTTACATGCATATTTGGTAGGAAGGCATCAGACTCCGCTGCAGCTGCTTGAGATTGCCATCTTTCAATGGCGTGATAATCTTTACCCTCCACACTTCCAGATGCATTTACCCACGCTTGTGTATATATGCTACTATCTACTGCCACACTTTCTCCAGAGTTCTCTCTGAAGTTCAAATTGTTCGCAATATCATTTGAATGGCTCCGCTGCGATAAGTTTTCTACTGACATTCTTGAACTTTCAAGGTTAATAAAAGGAGGGAAATCAACAGACCAATCCCTAACTCTGCAATTCCTAGAGTCTATTTCAGATATGCAATCTTGTCTACCTAAAACACCACCAGGCCACTTCTTCTGGAGTTCAGATTCATCCATCTGAGCATACTGCTCCCTTCGAGCAAATCTGTTAAATGAGGGTATCTTGGGGAGCTGCAACATTGTCCCCCACTTCACTCCTGAAGATGCATATGCCTGCAGCACCCAATAGACTGGTTATCCAATTTCTTCCAACTAGTGACAGTGATGCTGACACAAGGGAGTGGGACCGTAGCAGCACACAATTGATCGACAAGTATGAAATCCTAGAAACAATGTAATCCAACACCAAACAGCCAGATAATATGACAAACCAAGTTTGGTTGTATCAAATTATCTAGCAAAGAAGAAAAATGAACATGAGTGTACAGTTTAGTGCTTTTCATGATATTGATGGAACGCAACCAACAGGGAAAGTGGTGAAGTAACAAAGTTCTGTAAGTGAGCTAACACATAAATGGAATTGCTTGAGTTGCCAGTATATGAGGTCCGGCAGCAAGTTCAAGTAAAGGCAGAGGAAGGACAAGGTAGCAGAAACTTGTAACATTCAGAATACACTGATAAGCAGCTTCAATAGGCCAACTACCACGGTTCATTGATATCTATTGAGATCGCTCCGGGGGTACCCCAATATCTCCTCAACAAACAATTTTGACAAGACAGACAACCTTCCAATAAAGAAAACAGCCAGGCCCGTTAAAATAAATAAAAAGTTATATGGAAGAGCTTACGCGAGATGCCTGACCCTTATCATCTATTGTGAGTAAAGATCCAAGAAAAACATACCTCGGCAGCTGCCAGTGCCGCAGCACGGGCTGCTTCAGCAGCAGCTAAGGCAGCCTTTTCTTCCTCAGACATGACCATCTTTTCATTCCCGACCATAATTCTATCGCGTCTCTCCACTGACCCTCGCGACCTTGATGAATTGCTTTCCGATCTTGAGTCATTAGTGATATCTAACTTGGCTGGTTTGCTCTTCACTTTTTTAGTGCTTGTAATAGAAGGCAAAACGTGCGTGTTTCCTTTAGCATCATAACCACCAAGTTGCATCCGCACAGGTAGCCTCCCAGCAGATTTACTCTTCAAAGAAGCTTTTTCCTTGCGAAAGACTTCAAGCCATACATTAACCAGTTGACTCGCTATAGCTCGTATATCACGGCTTGTATGCACGCAGACTTTCTCCTTCACAGTTTTTCCAATACCTACAACACAACAAGATCAACCGAAACACATTAAAACATCCATAGAGAGAGAGAGAGAGAGAGAGACGAGTGAAAAGAGTCCTGTGAACCTATAACTGGATATTCTAAAGAAAACTATATATGCATTAGGTGCAGAATTTTCATTAGACATTGCCAGTTGGAAGAAACACCACCTAGAAGCATATGACTGCAAATCTAAAGGCGTTGCAATGCAAGACTAAAATGATAGCCCAAACAGTGAGGATCTCCAGGACGCACAAGGCAGCCTTGCCGAATTTCCCATATAGACACAGAAGATCTGAGTTACTTAAATAGATAGGAAGTCAATATAGCTAGTCTTGCCAATTATGAAACTCCCCTTGGGGGCACATCCCCAAATTTTGCACTGAACTAAGAATTGATGGTTGATGGCAAACACAATGAGAAATCTGTGTAAGGTTCTAGCATTTTGACAGATATAAAGTCCATTTGTGTTGGAACAAAAGAATGTAGACAAAACTGTCCTTTTCTACAAGCGAAAAAATCCAAAGGGTTCATGCTTCAGACACATAAATCCAATCAACATTCCAGTGTAAAACCTTTTGTGTGTAAGTTAACCTATATGTGTAGCATTTCTCCTACATTCCGAAAAAGACCAACAGACTGAAGAAGTTGTATTGTAGGTAATTTAAGTTTTCATGAGCTTGCTATGAATATCTTGAAACACAAAAGGGAACTCCATACCTGACAGACGCACCGCAAGAAGATCAGTGGAGACAAGAACCAGAAGGCGAACACAGTGACGCAGGAGTTGGGTCCCATCCTTTCCCATTGAATCCTACCACAGAATGCACGTAAATCATCATCAACATTTCATATCAACACATAATTTCTCAAGTTTTTCAAAAGAAATTTTGACAATAACGATACCAGTATCCATGAGTTAAGCGTGCTAAGCCCTTCTTTGGTGCCAGCAAACGACTTCAAGGTTTCAACAGGAAGGCGTAGTAGTGCCTTTGCCACATGCAGTCTTCCAGCAGTGGCCTTAGTGTTGAAAAACAACTCCCGCAGCAAAGCTTCCCTGGAAAGGATATAGTCGCCTTCCAAGGAGTTCTTGTAACGGTAATTCGAAATTTCAACTGCCTCAAGCCTCTTGATTATGTCCCTGACTTCATCTCTTTCATTGTCAGATTGCCTTTGTGCAGCTTCCATTGCCTCCGCTTCTGCTCTGTTATCATTTCCAGTACTCAATATGTCCATGATTCGCACAGCCTCCCTAAGTCCACTCATCATTGCACCACCAACAGTGTCAGGATGCTCCTTACAGGTGGCTTCACCAGCAAAAAATAAGCAGTTATCCACAGGTTTACCCAGAATGTCATAATCTTCTCCAGATGCTCCGATCGCAACATAGGTGTAAGCACCAAAACTAAAAGGATCCCTACCCCAGTCAGTGACAACAGATGCAACTGGCTCAGGAACCGATGCCTCTCCAAACAGTTTACGTAGAACCATAACAGCGTGACCTACATGGTCGGGTGAGGTCATACATTGACCATCACGTGCAGCCTTCCCAACCAATAGGGCTATAAGAACAGGAGCTCCAACAGTTTTCTTGACATTCCAGAACATGAAGCACTGCCCTCTGCAATCGGTTTCCTCCGCAGTAGCCCCAAAATAATCCACAGTATCATCCCAAAATACTTCCGTGAATTCTAAAACAATTTTATTGAGGACTCCAAAACCAAGATGCTTAATGGCAGACTGTTTCCATTGAGGTAATGGAGGGAGAAACTTAATGGTCTCAGCTTTTAAGCACCCAAGGGGTACTGTCACCAGAACAGCATCCCCTAAAAACTCATGGCCATTTGAAGTGGAAACCTTAACTCTGTAAGCGTCTCCATCGATTGACCCACTCTCGTTGGTACCATAGGAAATGTCCGTTACTATGTGATTTAGATGTATATTGAGGTCTTTCGCAAGAGACTCAATGACAGTACTATAACCCCCTTTTATCATACAGTGAGCTCCCCCAAATCCTCCATATATGTCATCTTGATTCCAATGCGGAAGGGATACCTCCTTCAGCAATGCAGCGCAACCATATTCCAAATGGGCAAAATGCCAATTCATCACCCTTCTTTCAAGGGGACTCAGTATGTCCTCCTTTAAGAAACTATCATCAGGAACTCCACTGTCAGTCCTAGTTTTTAAATTGATAAGTGAAGAGTTCTGCGGTTCACTTTCTCCAATATCCATTCCTACTTGTGCCATTCGGCGCCTCCTAAGTGCATGTTCTAAACCATCCTCGAGTGACATTTGCATAGCACGTTCCCCATTTTGTGCAACGACCAATACCATATCATCTAGAATGCTGTTGTATTCAACTTCCAAGGCTTCATCAAGATCAGCAGGAACCTTCTGACCCGTTACGACGTCATAGAGAGGGCAATCACTGTTTAACACAGTCAATTCAAGGCCTAATTGCGAACAGATCAATGAGGAAGGATCTGGTCTTCTTTCAGTGTCCATATCAGCTTCAACACCGGTAATGATGCTAGCCCCAAGATCAACGGGAACAGAAAGAGATGAATGGTCAGTGTAAACTCGACCACCTAACCGACTCCTAGCCTCAAGCACATTTACAGAAAAACCCTGGCGGTGCAAATGTCGTGCAGCTGTTAAGCCGGCAGGACCTGCTCCTATAACTATTATCCTCTTTCCAGCATCCATGCTGCCTTGCAAATGCCCTGCCTGAACATTTGAGACACATCTAACAAAATCAGGATACTGTGCTGATTCTGAAGCCATAGCAGGTTCCAAACTGAATTCCATAGCTTTGGAAGACTGATCAGCAAGTAAAACATCTATATCCGACTTCTTTGGCAAATCTGCATCAGTCAAATCATTTCTGGAGTGACGGTTGTCCAGGCAATCAATTTTGGCATCACAGCGTGACTGCAACATCCTGGAATTAAGGCTCTGGCACTCCAAGATTTCTGATTTGGAACTTCCGTCATTAATCATTACGACACTGTCATTTGCCTCCGTACAAGTTACTGATCTCTTGAACTGATCGAGTGCAGCAGAAATCTTGCCCCCCGTATCAGCAAAAGACACCCCACTGATCTTCTCAAGATTTTTTTCACCCGAAACCTCATCGTTTGGTTCAACACTTGATTTGGCTCTCCGCTTATCTGGAGCAATGGACACCCCACCGATCTTTTCAAAATCTTTTTCACCCATAACCTCATCATTTTGGCCTTCATTTGATGTGGCTCTCTGCTTAGCAGTAGAAACTCCAGTATTGATATAACCCTGGCAAATATACATAATCACATGATAATACTCTTTAACTAAAATACACAGATGATAGAACCCTCCAGCCAAAAAAATGCTCTTTAGTAGAAACAACAGAGTTAATTAGGACAAAGGTTTTTGTATGTAAAGCACACAGAATTTTACGTTAGGATGTGCATGGACCAAATCAGTAAAAATCTTTGTCATGTCTATAGAGTATTGAAGTTCAAGGTCCAAGGGTGAGCAAAATGTTACGATGCTATACTGTGGAGTGACTGCAATGTCTGTCTAAGGAGATGATCCAGCAGAAACTAAATGCATATTTACGTGTGGATGAATGGCCATGACATGAAAATCTACTGTAACTTCATTCTGATCATGAAAATGATGCCAACAGAAGAAGCAGGATGAAGGGTTCATGAATGCTACAAGTTTATTGTTGAGAATGAAACGACTTGACAGTCAATTACAACTTACGCTCTGATCGAGAAAAGCATATATTTCTCTAATTAAAGAAGCTCGAGCTGGTTCATTGTCTGAGAGAGATTCTGCAACTCCACAGTCCACAAGAGACAATATATTGCTAGCATCTTTGCTCCAAAGACTCAAGATCCAATTCCTGTATTATAACAAGCGATAAGTTACATTGAGCCAGTTTAAAGCATGGAAAATAGAAGCCTGCATAATAGTAATGACAGACCAAATGCCCTAGCTTCAGTTTTCCAAGGTGAGGGGAAGCATTCAAACTTTGCACCTAGCGGTCAGTTGGGATGAAAAGTCCCATCGGATTTTATTAAGAACTTTCAATTTGGTTATACGAACAGCAGAATTTGATCAAATAACATTTGTTGTGGCCAGTAAGACAGCTTTTTTCACAGCACTAGATGCCGATGCAAATGAAGGTTTTGGGAGTAGGATAAACCTGCATTCTAGATATTCTTGAAGGCCGCCTTTTCGTTTCAAGAACTCCTTGAATTTAATCTTCTCGAACGGACTAGCTGCCCGAGCTCTTAGTCCGACTGACACTGCTACAGCACCACCATTTGAAGATAAATCAGGCTTCCCTCTGCTTCTATATGAACGGACAAGACCCCCAACCTGATTGTTTTCAAGAAAACCTTGCCCATTCATTAGAGTCTCCCATTCAGCATCTCCCTCGTAAGCCATGTCTCCATGCCTATGCTTTCTGGCCTTGCGTAGTTCACGCTGCATAGCTGAGAGCTTAGTGTCTTTGCTGCTCGAATCACGATTATCTTCAGGATCATTGTCCTTCTCGTACTGAAAAGTAGAGTCGAGAGATGCCCCGGTAGTTATTCCTTCAGTTGAAATATAGTCCTGACTAGCAGAGGGAGTTCCTTTAAAGGTGTCACGAGGTGATGAGTGAGGCTGAGTATGATCAGACATAGACTGACTAACATCTGAACTGATTTTTGACGCAGCAGCTTCTTCAATCTCTATACGGCTCTCTGGCGGCTCTTGAGATATCGACTTCAAAACATATTCATGGTTACATTGTTGAGCGTCTTTCAATGTACTAGGACATAAGACATTTGATACTCCGTCATTGATTGAAAGATCCACAATTTCTTCTCCAAGCCCCGAAATGGAAACGCCCACTCGGTCTCCACATGATACATCAGTGAATCCTTGAGTGGATTGAACCCGACCCATTTCATGAGTCTCTTCCTTCGTTTCTGTGACAGACAGAGTTTTACACAACCCATTGATATCCACCACCGAAGTGCATGTCTTCCCCGTAGAACAGTGCTTTAGCCCATGCTTGATGGTTTCCATTTCCAACACAGCCCTTTCCATGGCAGCTGAACTGACGTCATCGACTTGAGCACTCGTCAAGCATGCACCGGCCCCCTCGCCCAGTTTGCTTGAGCCACAAGCACCAGAGGAAGGTCCACCTTGGGCTGAAAAGAAACTAACAGCTAAGTTATTTCCCTCTTCTATGCAGCTAGAACCATGATTGACAATTTCACTAAAAGTCTCATCTTCTACAATGTCACATTCATCCGAAGCTGAACCAGAATTCAGACATGTTCTATCCGTGCACTTCTGGTTCTTGGATAGGAGTTCCTTCGAGAAGTTAGCAGTTTGATGTTTTTCAACTTCTGCAGCATGAAAATCTCTGGGAACACCATCAGACTGGTGGTTGAGCCCATAATCTGCAGCATGTCTGCCCTTCTTCTGTTTAAAACCAAGATCACCAGACTGTGCCCCCCTGAAAAATGATGATATTGAGTCTTCCAACGGACCATCGGCTAAATCATCAGGACCTTTTCCTGGAACTGCTTGATGATTTTCTTCTTCTAATGAATCACGCTGAGGTTCCAAATCTTTAGAATCGTCATCATAGATCTGATTTTGGTCCTCGACCATTTTCACGGTTGGATCAAATTTGGTCCTCTTCACTCTTCCCTTCCTTTCTTTCCCAGCCCTCTTAAGAGATCCATCACCGCCAGCCTCTTGACCCTTGTCCACAACCAATTCCATTGAAATTGTGTCTCCAATCCTATCATCCATATTTTCTTTTGTGGAATGTTCCAACAGCTCCACCGCATCTGAAGAAACGCTGCTTACCACCGAACTCCTGCGCTCTCTCTTCGGACCTTTTAACTTCCTCTTAAAGCTCGCCAATGTATCGTCCATCCCCCCCAAATCCTCCGCAAGCAGGGGTTTCTCCTTGACAGCTCCATGTTTCTTACCTTCTTCACCGAGATCATCCAACCCCGACTTAACCCTCTTGCTCTTCCGCGACTTCTTCAATTTCAGAAGCGACCCGATGGGTTCATCGTCATCCGAATCGAAACAAATCTCAAACTTCTCCTTCTTCCTAGCACCCGAATTCCTCTCCTCCCTAGTCATCTTCCCCGCCGATCAATCGAAACCCCCAACACCAGCCCTATCCCGATTTCAGCGCCCGACCCAACAACAAGCCGCAACCCGCCAAGCAAGGCATCACCTTCAACTTCTCAATCACCACGAAACCGCGGCGCATGGCCGGCCAAACAATCCAACCAGTTATCCCCTCCCCACCCCACCCCCACAAGCCGTGACCCCAAAACTCCACAGCTAATCCTCGAACCCCCAACCGCCTCTCGGACACCAGATTACCCCCCCGCCCCCCCACCCGCCGCCCCACGCGCGAATCAATCAGAATACCCAATGCCCAGCGCGAGCCAGCTCACTGCATTGCTCCCACCCGGTCCAATCCCAATTCGGAATTAACCTAAGAGATTGGGACACGGAGAGCTGCGGGGCGTGCTGCCTACCGCTGCGAAAAGAAAACGCCTTTCCCTAATCAGGCAATCAATCCGACAGAGGAGCGAGGAGATTGAGGAGGACGAGGACGAGGAACACCAACCTGCGCGCGCGTACGAGGAGCGCTCGACGGGGCTCGGATTCGCAGAAGAAGAGGAGGAGAAGGAGGAGCAGAGTGAGAGGTGCGGACTGTCCGTAACACGGCGTTGCGCGCAGGACGAGAGAAAAAAAAAAATGGGTTCTTTTTTTTTTTTCTTCTCTCTTTCTTTTCGTAAGGTGGGCTTAATATACTGCGCACGTCGATGGGAAAGTGGAGCGAGAAAACTTACGAGGAATTTTCTTACGAGAAATGAAAGAAAGTGGGGTCAATCTGGGTACGAAATGAGGAGGAAAGGAGAGGAATGTACGACGGCGACGGCGACGGCCTCGACACGACGGACGGGCACGGCGTTTCGTGTTCCCGGGCTTCTTCGTTGGTCTGGGCATGGGAGAGCCCGTGCCGGAATTCGAGGTCCGAGGGGCTTCTATTTTTCGTTCGGCTCCGAACCGACCCTCGTCGTCCTCCGTTTTTTAATACTATATTTAAAAATGACGTTGTTTGTGGGTACCGCGGCCTGAATAGGATGCGATCGGGTCCGTGCTCTGTGACTGGTCTCGAGCAGATCTATCTGAATGTCGTTCAGTGTGCTTTTCCTGTTGTATGGTGAAACGACCGTTGCAAGTGAAAACGTATGTGGCTGTTAAGTCAGTTGGAAGTTCGGATTTCACTTTTGACGATACCGGTATCTCGGGATCTCAAAAAGGGAAAAATGTAACGCGCGAAGTTACGATTCTCTCGCGATTTATTAATAGATACTGAAATCTATATCGGTTTAGTTAAATACGATAGATCTTATGTAACAACCCTTAGAATTGGTGACCATAGTAGAATTCCAGGGCAAGTCGATTCATGCTTTGGAATCAGGAACTTTGATTGGACAGGATCGGCTCCCAGTCCGTGGAACCAGGACTAACTCTGTCCACCTTGGGACCTAGCCTAGTTCTCGAGAATTGGCGATTTTATTATTATTATTTTATGATTTTTGCTATAAAAATTTCAAAAAATATTCATAGTTAATTTCGCCGATTCAATACAATTCCTTCTCAAGATTCAGACCGGGTTATTCTCAGTTCCAAAAATTGGAACTCCAATCCAAATTGTTTTCTACTAGAATTACTCGGAATCGGTCGGTCCGATCCAATCTTTATGTTAAATCGGGATTGATGCACACCGCCAACTATCGGAATATCGAGCTTGATTGTCTGGTTGCTGCTTTAGGAGTGAGGGGGTCCATTGACACGCCTTGGTAGCATTTTAGGGCTTTCAATTTTCGGTACTATCCGTTGAAAACCTAGAACACTCGTGACGTCCATTTTGTCCTAACGTTGGATCTTTTTCATTTTATTTTTTAACAGAATCTTGTTGGTGTCGCTCGTAGGTGCGTCTTAAATGGACAATTGGTCTAAACTTTGTAACTAGTTCGAGTGAATCTTCATCATTATTGCTTGACCTTCTGAATCGATGATGTGATTGGAACACGTGTATCTAATAAATGAGTTGGATTTTAGTTTCCGCTTTGGACATGCCATCTTTATCTCACGAAAATATTTCATATGGGGATACAATTATCTTGCAATTTACTCATAAAAGCCGAAATCTTTATGAACTTAGCTAAATGCGATAGACCATATTGACCGACGCTCAAAATGTATGACCACGGAGTTCGATCTTTATATAGGCTTCTCATCTATAATTTTCTTAGCGTGAAGTTGGATTTCTTTTAATTGGCAAACAAAGCGAGACAAACGACCAGCCTTGACCGTCTTCCTTTAGCATGATCATAGCTATGCGTGTTATGACATGTTTGGTTGACGCCATGACTACTCGAGATTATACCCTAACCATGAAATGGTCCCAAGTTTGTCCTGCCGACACGTCGAAGCTCTAACCACATGAGGTGGCGACACTCGAGAGCACAAGAAAGCCTTCGCTCGCGGCATTGCTCGAACTTCTAATCTCATGTACATGTGATCACTTAGCCTGGTTGCTTACTGGGCCCGGCCCTCCTATTGCTGTTGACTCACGTCGACCATTTTGCAGTCACGTCGACGACAATTGATGGGCCAATAGTGAGCCCATTACACTTGGGCCATTTTGAAGCCCAGTTAATATCTCTAGCCCAATCATCCGTGGCTCTTGCTTGATCCTAAAGCAACTAATCAAACGCAGGGGACATTTTCATTTACAGACCGAAGCCCACGCACCTCGAGTAGGAAAAACTATAAAAGTAAGGCCCGCGATTTCTCGACATGATTAGTTTCACGACACGACACGATATGATGTCAATCGCCTAATTAAACAAATTCAGATTTGGTGTAACGAGAATGGATTCGTGCCATCGACGGGACTTGCTTACGGCATGAAAAAAAAAAATCATGCCCAACGCTGGTTGACCCGCTTGATCTGTTTAGACAAGAATCTACGTGTTGCGTCACGATTACATCTCAAGACTTTTTATCCTTAAAAGTTAATAGAAATAACATTCATGCTGAAAAGAATGTTAAGTAATATAATAACATTTTTAGGGATTCAAAAGTCATAAAACATAGAAATCACTCAATAATACAATTTAGATGTAATGTGAAATGAAGATCATGTTATTTAGAGAACAGTTGAAATGTGCTAGATGTGTTAACAGGGGTTTTTGTGTATAAACGTGTTTGGCATGCTTATCTTGTATACATGTTGACGTACATTTGTAAATAGGTTAATGTATCATGTCATGTTGTGCTAAGTCACCTCATTCATAGGCGTGTCGAGACCGTGCGACGTGTTAATTAAACGTACCGTGTCAAAGTTAGCCATACCGAGCTCGAGACTGTCCAATGGGGTCATTTTATGAAAGATGCGGGCGGGGGTTTACTAGCCAATACCCGAGATCCTTATGCAACCTCATTTTTCATTTTTCCAACATAGAACCGATTTATCCTTTTAAAAACCGTCGATAAAATGACTCATCATACAAGAATATTCTTTCATCTTCAATTTCGGCATCCAAAGAGCCTCAGGTGTCGAGCCCCGACCGAGGCGCTCCCGGCAAACACCTACTGGGAATATAGTTGGCAAATCTCAGTCGTCGGAGAACGACGACGACGGCGACGACCGCAATATCCGATCGAGGTCGCTGTCCACCACAGAATTTTCTAGCTCGTGGCGCGGGGTGGCCGAGTCCTTCTTTATCCAGGGCCTACCCGCACGTTCTGGCTCCCGGTACGAGAATGCTAAAAAAGGCCAAAGCGCCACGCGATGACGACTGACGACGGTCGGTAATGCATTCAATAGCGCCATCTTGTCCCGCGGTTCTTGCTGACAGCTGTACCTCGCGTTCAACGGGCACGAACAGGGGAATAATGCCCCGTATCGTTCACGTGCGCACTATGGGAACCCGAGCATCTCGTTCTCCTCCTCTTTTGGGCCAAGTCAAAAGCACACATTCGACCTCTCCAAATTCCCCCTCCCCCCCCCCTCCCCCCCAAAAGTTTGCCGTGCATTTTTCTGCAGAGGAGATCATACAGAAATAGTAGCAAGTCCCGCGCTTCTATGGGTCATGTGCATGTCTGCATTTATGCCTTGTGTATCGAAACCGATGACGGAGTAAGGGGTACGAAAGAAGAAAAGAACGAGAAAGAGAGAGAGAGAGAGAGAGAGAAGAAAAGAACGAGAGAGAGAGAGAGAGAGATGCCTTCGCCAAGGAATGAACAGAATCTGCCAACCTGGGGAGCGCGTTCTCTCTCTCTCTCTCTCTCTTTACGATTTGTCAGGAGAGAGAGGCACCGAAAGGAGGCGGAGAGAATTGAATGGAACCAGCCTTTGCTTTTGCTCAACACAGCTCCCAAAGAATATACTACTTCCCACCCACCCCCCCCCCATTTTTCTTCTTGGGCAAGTCTGCAAGCTCTGCTTCGGAAGAAAAAGAGAGTGGGCTACTTTTTGTGATAATGGACAAGGAACGGGCGTAGTCGATAACAGCAGAGAGTTTGGCGAACGCTAAAGGTCATGGACATCTAATATCGACTTGTAATCCGTGGGTGTTGCTACATAATAGGGGACCGCGAAGTTATTTCATTTATGTGAGTTTTGTAACCGCCGTTTGTAGCCCGTTGAGCCACGCCGTATTCTTGGTAGACTCCCCGATCGATCAATGAAAAACCTTTTTATCTTTCAATTCCCGTACTTTCGGTTGTAGTTTCGGATATTCAATCGTCGATTAAATTCTAGCGTGTATTTTAGTTGTAGTTTCCGGATCTTCGTTCCGTATCTACATGTCATCGCACTTAGGGGCGTGCAAAAGGAACCGCCCAAATCGGACCGGTCGATTCTAGGGGGTTCCCAGGCGCACCGGTGTGGTTCTCGGTTCCCAAAAAAGGGAATCAGTTTTTTTCGATCTAGTTCCACGAGTGGCACTGCCCACCCGAACTGAATCGATATATATATCTGTTAATTTCTTACAAATTTGTTAAAACTAAACCCTACCCTTTGCACGCCGTTGATATGACTCATGTCCGGAGTCATTACAGAACCCGTCTCCTCTTTAAAAAAAATTCAAAAATAAATTTTGATGAAAGATATTTCGTCGTCGATTAAATTCCGGCGGAAACAACTATCGTAGATGTCTAATGCGAGGAAAAAGTAGATGGCAGGTGATATGCATTGTTGACCCTGGTCAGGGACTGGCGGTGGCCCCTTCCTGGTCCCAATTACATCCCCTTGATTAGAGAATGGATGCTCCATGAATTACGAGGGTTCGGCCCACAACTCATGATTGGAATTGAGGAAACGAAAGCCGGCCGAGCTGGGCGACCCGAGACACACGTTAAAAGTTCCTGGATCTCACCCCTTTTACTTCCCCCCGGTGGCCTCCGCGATAAGTGTGCTCGTCTTCCTTTCTCTGTCGAAAAATCCAGATCCATTCGAATTTTTCTCGACACCGCTCCTTGTGTAATGACCCAATTTGAAGAGGGCAGGAAGTGATTGCCGTGACCAGAGGGCCTAAATAAGAAACGGGCTCCCAATAAGTTTCTAGGATGTCGAATAGGACAATAATGAACCGAATTATGTATCAAATAGGAAGAAAACAATTCTTAAATATATATGTGAAAATTGGAATTAAATCACTAAGGCGCCTTTTAACGTGACCACAATACTTAATGCGCTCAAGTGGGAGCACTCTTAAGATGCGTGACCTTCTAAGTAGGTGCCCAAACGGACAAATCGGAGGCTCGATATGAGACGGACCAAAGGGGATAATGTCTCAGTGAGTTAATCTAGGCATCACACCTTGACAGACTAGAAATTTCACACAAATGACCAGAGCCGTCGAGAAAAAAGAGATAGCTCTGCCCAAGCTTGTCATTAGCATGATACGATCCTCTCTAATCATAGGTCACGCGCACCACAACTCTAAAGTACCCCCTTGCTAATTCGACAATGTACGAGACCTATATACCGGAGCAACGTCCGGACATGGACAATGTGTGGTCGGAGATATATTAGATGCCGGAAACTATCCCACCGAGGCTTTAATGTCACCGCCGATTGAACTCGGCCCTCCCACCGACACCATACTCATCCATGCAGACGCGACTTCCAATCTAGCTTAACGCGGGATACGCGAGACTTATCAATCGACGCAATCGCTCGGACGCAATGTCCAAGCCGTATGCGAAAGGGGTGTCGATGTGTTGGATAGCAGAAAAAAAAAAAAACAGAAAACCCCGTGTGGGCTCTCGCAGCACATGACGCGAAACAGGGTAAAGCAAAGACAAAAGAAAAATGATTGACTTCGCCAAGCGGGGGGGGCCAAGACAGCATATGCTTTCCCACACAGCACAGACATCGAACCAGCGTAGAGAGAGCGACATTAGCGACATTATTCTAATCCAAAGATCCGAAGGAAAGTGATGTCCCTCCCCCCCCTTTGGAAAGAGGGAGACCATCTTTTGATTTCGGCAGCCTACGAACAACACATTCGGAAGCCTAATTCCAAAAAAAAACCACCAATTTTAAATCGAATGGTAATTCTGAACCGAATTTTCTTTTTATTTCATAAAAAATCATCAACTTTTACTTAAATTCTAAATACGATTCATCTTGATTTAGAACCATTGATTATCCAACTTGATTATTCCACCTCAGCAATAAATCTACATGGCTTGCTAACTGGATTTAAAGCACTATTCATTACCTTTTTCTCCGAGCCACAGTTTGAAGCATAAACGATGAAATTATCCATCTCCTTCACTTCACCGACTAGTAAAAAAGATCTCCAGATTGAATTTTTCTGGTTAGACTTCGACGTTTTGTCGTAATTTGAAGTCATAGACCATCGTCCATCGACAGACGTCATGGATGAGATCCGCTAAGTTCACGACCATAATCTTTTTTTCTCAAATAAGAGTGACCTCAGATAGAAAATCAATAAGGGGTCAAATTTGGAATAATGGTGAAAGTTTATGATTTTTTATAAGATAAAAAAAAGTTGGGGCTAAAATCGTCACTAAACATGAAGTTAGTAATTTTCTAATGGGAAAAAAAAAAAAAGTTAGTTCCGACGGGGGGCGACTGGGGACTACACGACAAGCAGAGAGCAGGCGGGACGAGATGGACGGACAGCATTTACTCCTTGACCGGTCTTCGCTGGACAACATTACCTCACCGACGTTACAGTAAGATGTTAGTAGAGAGAAGAAAGAGAAGGAGAACAAGAAGAAGAAAAGGGGGCCGGCGATGGATGGAGATACGATGCGAGATCAGTCATTGTTTCTTTCCTTAAAGCCCGTTTCGAGCTCGTGCCCTCACCTTGCAAAATGGCTTTTGACGCATTTTAATCTTACACGTGGGAATAGATTCGTTCCTCGCCCTCTCTTCCTTTCTCTTCTTTCTTTCCCCGTCTCGATAACGGCGTTCTCGTCCGGAACTTTTCGACTGCCCGACTTGTCCCCGTCGCCCGACGCGATAGTTTTCCATTTCGAGCGATCAGATCGGCGAAGTTCTAATTCGTGACGTCGCCGATCTTTTCCTGTGCTATTTGTCAATGGGTATTGCGAGACGTCGATGTCTATACGGGATGAGATCTTATGCTCCGATGGGCCGTCTCCATTCGGTTTCTTACCGGTCTAAACCATTTATCCGTATATGCGAGTGTAGTCTTGAAACTTACGACTCGCCTATCGGACGGTCGAGATCTGTCGAGCGATCAACAGAGACACAGCCGAGGGCATGATCGGGGATCCTTTCCCGAACAAGCCCTTTTTCGAGAAGTCAAAATTAGCCCCAAAACTAGCGGACGAGCTCTAATTAAACCTAACCAGCACGAAATTAGCCAGACGAATCATTCACATCAATTTGTCCCATTGTGGGAATAGGAATTTGCGTTTTGCGCCAAATGTATCCAGCTCAAGATGGATTGCTCGAGACGCGGGAGAGAATTTGAGGGCATTAACTCTACGGGCGGTTGCGACTATTCAATTTCGAAGAAGTGGGATCCTCCCAAAGCTATTAATTTCTCGAACCACTTCCCTTATTTCTAATCGTTCATGGCACCCGAAAATTTAGTATCATGACCCACAGCCAACCTTTGTCATGCCATGTGCGTCAAAAAATCGAAATCACCCACCAATAGAAATAATTAGGTTCGATCGTACGGTCGTCGATGCGTCGGGGTACATTAGCAGATAGCCTCATCGCTCTACTTAGGATAAGATCGAGCATTTACTTGAGGATGAAGTAGTTTCGCATTGTAATTTACTGAGAGAATTCGCATTTCAAATTCCGAAAAGATCGCAAAAGCAGGGTAGCTGCTGAATAAAATTGCGTTAGGATCTAGGAAATTTTCTGGTGAGCGAAATCTATTTATTCTCCATCACTTTCTCCTACGCGTTCCATCTTTCGAAGTGGTTTATGACGACTCCTCAGCACGGGACCGCTCCGAATCCCAAGACTGGACACCCCATGCAGATCAAGATGACGTCGACGCTCCCTTCCCCTCGCGCTTCGAGCCTCCGCTTGATCTTGTGCTGCTTCTTCCTGTTCTTGGCCGCTCAGCCGCCGCCGCCGACGAGGGCCTTCGCCGCCGCGGCCGCGGCGCGGTGGCAGCTGCTGCAGAGCAACATCGGCATCGTGGCCATGCACATGCAGCTCCTCCACAACGACCGGGTGGTCATCTTCGACCGCACCGACTTCGGCAAGTCCAACCTCTCCCTCCCCGACGGCCAGTGCCGCCACGACCCCACGGAGACCGCCGTCGTCGACGACTGCACCGCGCACTCCGTCGAGTACGACGTCGCCTCCAACGCCTTCCGCCCCCTCATGGTCCAGACCGACGTCTGGTGCTCCTCCGGCGCCGCCACGGTCGACGGCAGCCTCGTCCAGACCGGCGGCTACAGCGACGGCGAGCGGCGGGTCCGGATCTTCGTCCCGTGCTCGGACGGCGGTTGCGACTGGCGGGAGATCGCCAACGGTCTGGCGGCGCGCCGCTGGTACGCGACCAACCAGATCCTCCCCGACGGCCGCCAGATCGTCATCGGCGGCCGTCGGCAGTTCAACTACGAGTTCTACCCGAAGAGCGCCGGCGCTCCGAACGTCTATAGCCTGCCGTTTCTGGTCCAGACCAACGACCGGGGCATCGAGAACAATCTCTACCCGTTCGTCCACCTCAACGTCGACGGCAACCTATTCATCTTCGCGAACAACCGCGCGATATTGTTTGATTACGTGAACAACGAGGTGGTCCGGACGTACCCGACAATGCCCGGCGGCGACCCGAGATGTTACCCGAGCACGGGCTCCTCCGTGTTGCTTCCGCTGAAGACTACCGCACAGTCCGCGAAAAATGCCGTAGCCGAAGTGTTGGTCTGCGGCGGAGCTCCGAAAGGAGCTTTCACGCAGGCGCTGGGTGGGAAATTTCTGGGAGCGCTGAACACCTGCGGGCGGATCCGAATAACCGACCCGAACCCGCAATGGGCCATGGAGACGATGCCCCAGGCTCGGACCATGGGCGACATGGTAATGCTGCCCAACGGCGACGTCCTGATCATCAACGGCGTGGCGGCGGGGACTGCCGGGTGGGAGCACGGCCGCAACCCCGTCCTCAAACCGGTCATCTACCGTCCCGACGCACCAGCAGGCGGGCGCTTCGCGCTCCAGGACCCATCCGGGATCCCACGGGCGTACCACTCCACGGCGGTGCTGCTGCGCGACGGGCGGGTTCTCGTCGGTGGGAGCAACCCCCACATCTACTACAACTTCACCGGAGTTATCTTCCCAACCGAGCTCCGGCTCGAGGCCTTCCGGCCGCCGTACCTGGACCCGGAGCGTTCAGGCTCGCGCCCGCAGATAATCTTTCCGAGCTCTCAGGCCAAGATCAGGTACTCGCAGAGCTTCGTGGTCCGGTTCACTGTGGCGGGGAACGTCTCCACGGACGCAGTGTCGGTGACAATGGTGGCGCCGCCGTTCACTACGCACTCCTTCTCGATGAACCAGCGGTTGCTCGTGATCGGCGGCGGTAAGGTCACCAATGTCGGGAATTCGGCTTTCACGGCGGATGCGGTGGCCCCGGGTTCCCGCAATTTGGCTCCGGCGGGCTATTACATGCTGTTCGTGGTTCATCAGGGGGTTCCGAGCGAGGGCATTTGGGTCCAGATACAGTAATTACTCGTGTGGGGATTGAATTTTCCTTGATTTTAACACATGGTGCGTAAATAATTCTATTTTTTTCGATATAATTTTTTTTTTCTCCCAAAGGAAAATGGATGGCGTCATAAAGTGGGTGGAATTCTGGGGTTTCTCATGAAAGCTTTTGGACAGATTGCTTCAGCAATTTTTTCTCTTTATTTTTTCGTGCGGTCATACTTATATAATTTTTCATACGGTCATATCATATTAATGTATTTAAAGGGTACTACAGTAAAGTTCTTATTATATTTATAAAGATCTTGTCATTGGTGTTGTCTTTTCGATATTGCATCTACCACTAAAAAAAATGGGCTCATCTTATTGATGGCTATTTTATTGACTGTACTCGTACATTTTAGCCATTTTGGTAACACAAAAAATTGTGTCGAAAACAGAAATTAGTGAAAGAAACGAGAGGAAAAGACGCGCATGTATAAATATGTTAGAAAGAACTTTGAATATCGAAATTTAATTTGAAAAATCGATCTAAATTGTCGTGGGATGAGGGGGGAATTAAATTTGAATTTAAATTGTTGAAGAGTTGAGATATAAATTTAAGTCCGAAGTATGTGGGGGTTGAAGAGATTTCCTTATCGTTATTCAGATTTTCTTTTAACTTACTTTTGTAATGAAATTTCACAATTTTCTTTTTGACACGATGGAATTTCATAGTTCATTTGATAATAGTTACAAATAAAACCTTTGGTAAATGTTTAAGATTGAAAACTACCATCTTCTTGGTTTTTTTCTTTTTGCTAAGAAATTAAACTAGCTCAAAAGAGCAGGCACTACTGCTAGACACATGCATTTTAGGAAAATGGTAAATGTATACACAACAAGAATAAAATAATAAAGATAAACAAATTATTTTACCAGATGAATTCGATTCTAATAGGGTATATGATGAGGAAGGTTTGAATGTAAATTCCGATCACATGTGAGACTTAGGGCCCGTTTGGTTTGACTTTGCAAATGAGACTTTAAGGAATGCAAATACCTTCAAGTTAAAAACCCTTGAGGAAATGCAAATAGCATTCGGTAAAAAATCATTTGTGAAGCTACTTTAGCCATAGTAATGTTTGGTAAATTTTTTTTGCAAAGGGCTTTGGAAATTTTCTTTTTTATTAAAGAAAACTTACCCTACCCTTCGCTAGAGCCTGCGAAGGCTTACAGCCGCTAGCAAGCTAGATCTGGCGCCGTCATTTGAGGTCAGGCAACCCCCGGCAAATCAGATCTGCCACCGGTGACAGTCGCCCGAGACCGGGCAACCCGCCTAGAGTCGCTCGACCTCGCCGACCCGATCTGGTGTCAGTCACCCTCGTCGACTACCCTTGCGCAAAAGATAAACAGTAACAAGAGAGGTAAAACCGAAATAAGCTAAAATAAGTTAGGGTAGTTTGAGGGCAAAAAAGGTTAGTTTCAGCATTTGCCAAATGCTAAAAGCCCAAAACTGATCTAGACTAGTTTTAGACTTTAAGCATTCCCAATGCTGGCTTTCAGCCAAAAGCCCATTAGGAATGCTTGCCAAATGATTCAGCATTTCCCCAAGGGGCTTTCAACCTCAAAAGACCCTTGCTAAAGCTAAACCAAACACTCCCTTAATGTTGCTTGAATCAACAAAAATGCTTCTTTTTCAAAATTTTCTGAAATTAAAGTGCTATCTTAAATTCGGCCATTTTTTTTTAAAATTTCGCTTACACTTCGTTGTAAATTAATATGCATTTGAAAATACCTTACTGCCTGGAAAGCACGTCTCCACGACATGATTATATTTACCAAAATTTTCAAACTAAACATATAACTCGGATAAAGTGTGAATGAGAGTGGCTTCATCGTCTTCATCCGACACCCTCCATATATTTTTTTATCATTTTTACCAGGAAAAATCACTTGATCAGGGGAAAATGCAAAAAAAAAAAGAAAAAACCTTCCTTAAATAATAACAATACGTTTCGACCAAAAAAAAAAAAAAATACAGTAACAAAACGTAATCTATACTCCAATTCCGTAACTTCTACAATTCCTAAGAATTTAGCTAACCTTTGAAGATAAACTATGTTGGGCCACTAAATGGACGTATCTTGTTCTTTTTTACGTAGAAATTTTCGTGTAACTTTAATGTAATTACCACTCCTTCCTAAAGTGGGGCGACACACTTCGTATTCACGTTAGAGGCAACCATTTCCCTCTCTATTAAGCTATCCATCTGTCTTTCAAAAATGAAAGGATTAACACCATTAAATATTCAAAATTTGCGCTCTCAAACACATTTACCTTAAATTAATTTTTCGTCCCACAAAAAATCCCCAACTGCTGTCCCATAAGACATTTCGCCAAACATTGTGTCGTGGGATACTGGGTTCGGATTTTTCGGCGGGACGAAAACTAGTTTGAGGTAAAATGCATCGTGGGGGTCATCGTCTTAGGGATTGTTTGCAAGATGAAAATTAGTTTGGGACAAATGTGTAAAAGGTAGACCTGTTAGACGGGTGGGTAAGGTCGGGTTTGGCTTGGATCGAAAATGGTCCGATTCAAATAGACCCATTTAATTCGTTTTGACCCATTCCATGTAATGCAAATCTAATGACCCATACACAACTCTACTTGTATTGCTAAAATACTTACATATTTAACTCAATTTAGGAAAATTCATACCTAAAACTAAGATGAGAGTGCGGAGTGAGCGAATGAGCACAAGAATGAGTGAAGGCGAGAGAGATTAGTTGAGTTTAAATAAGTCGTAAACCAATTTATTATCTATTTACGATTCATTTAACAACCATATTATCATTAAACTCATTTATTGATATACAAGTTAATAAATTGATTTATAACTCATTTTTGGCATATATAATCATGGGATATCGACTTTGGATATCCTAATGGTATTAACCCGGTAAGGAGACGGGAGACATATGCGGAGGAAAATAGATGTTTTACGATGCACGACAAAGCTCGATCAATGAAGCAAGAGCGGGAGAGAGAGAGAGAGAGAGAGAGAGAGAGAGAGAGAGAGAGAGCAAGCGAGAATTGTAATGTCTTTTTGCGTTAACTTCATCGCGTGGACAACTCGTTTCCAAGCAGGTGTTTGTGTACGCACGTAATGGCTCGAATCGAGATTAGACGTGAAGTTTCCGCTGTCTATTCGATTTTCGGTTCCTTTGTCCAAAAAAAAGGGCAAAAAAAAGCCGAACAAGAGTCACTCCTCCTAGCCAACCTCACCCTAAAAACAAAACACAAAGGTCGTAATCAAGGATCCTTTACGCAACTTTCAAACTCCTCTTCTCATTTATTTATTTTTGCATGCTTTTTTCGACTCACGAGCCGTACGGCACCAACGAATATGTCCAAAAATCACGTTCAGTTTTCTAAACCCATGCTTTTTCTTTTTTCCCTCTTTCGATTGGCTGATTATGACGTGATTAATCTCTTATTTATTGATTAGTCATTTCGTATGGTCTCTACATTAATGCATTTTGTTCTTGCCAGCTGTTCCCATTGGATCGACATGATTGATTTTCCATTCATTCGCTTCTGGGATTTGGCTTTGTTTTGTAGTGATGCAGGCTTTTCTCGCTACTTCGATTTTTTGCCGCGAAAAGTTTATGTAGTACTTTGTCTATCATTTTGAGTAATGAATACTACTTTCTTTCAATCCAAAAAAGAAAAAAAAACAACCATTCGCTTTCCTCACCTGAATCCGAGATGAAAGCCATGACCAGACCCGTATACACAAGTTGCCATTACTCGAATCGACGGAAATTCAATACAATGCGGTCCATTCCGATCATTCGATCATGGAAGGAAATGGAAGCAATGAAGCAGAGGACTGCTAGCTTCTGCGTCCATCCATTTCGACTCTTCATCCACCGCTCTAAATAAAAATGTAACGTCAGAATGCATGGTTCTATTGCGTAACGTGCGACGTTGGGACTGCCACAGTCGGTGCCACTCAATTAACAGGATCTCCTCTATGTGTCGTTGGATAATCAATCGATCACTTGTTTTCTATATCGGGAAATGGCAGGTTCAGGACGGTTGACGGTTTCGGATCTTTCGTCTTCTCCGTACATGAATGAGCAGGATTTTGCAATCTCCAAACTCGAGGACCGATCACATCATATGTCTATAAAGACGGGAAGGTAAACGAGTCCAAAAAGGACTACACGGATAGGGAGAATCGGCCTAGAACGCGAACAAAAGTACGAAGTTAAAAAAGCTTTAGCCGTAGGGGGATGTCCGCATATGCTGCTGCTGTTTGCTCTTTCATGTGAACGACACGACATTCCCCTCCTGGTCCCACCAAAACAACGGCGCTATTAATCCTCGGATATTACTTATCGTTAACGATAATTGGATTATGCGTGACGAGTGGAGCTAAGTGCTTGCGTCAAGTAGGAGTGTTCAGATTTAGGATAGGTTGGGTCTAGACATAAAACCTAAAATCAATCATGTTATAATCGATTTTTAATTTTTGGAACCTGAAAATAATCATGTTTTCCCTGGACCCTGTTTTAAAATCGATCCTATTTTTCCGATATGATTTCAGGGTCTATCCGAGAACCTTTTTTTTTTTTGTTCCTTTTCCGATTTCATTTTTTTCCAACAAAAAAATATAGGTAGCAATAAAACGATTCAAAATAAAAGATGAATAACAAAAATCACTATTCGCCAAGAGTAACGATCTCCAAAATGAGCAATTGAAATTACAATCCATCAAAATCAACAATCCAAAAACACTATGTGGCAAGATATAGTCCAATCGCATAAATCTTTAAGAGTCACATTTCTAGGGAATCTGTTCAATATGTTTAGCTCTTTATTTTGCGCCATGATGAGAGAACTCCTCACTTCTGTTTCCAAATGAAATATCTTGAAAGGAAAATCAAGAGAATTAGCAGTAAAGTGCTCTCGCCAGGGAAATGTCTATATATTTCATCTGAATCACATAATATTTAGATGACTTTAAATGACGTATTGTTTCGCTCATAGTTGTGAAACAGATCCCAATATTAAACCGATTCTAAAACTAGTGAAATAGGGTAACGTGATTTAGGGTTTTTATTTTTTTTTACATTATCTCAAAACCGGTTATAAAATCGAATCGGGTTGGTTTTTACTTGGAATTGGAAACAGGACTGGTTCTAACCGGTTCCCGGATCGATACTTGTTAAAACTGATTCCCGAACCTGTTTTGCAGGTGAGCTGGTCCGGTTTCCGAGTAAATCCAGTCCGGTTGCACACCCCTAGCGTCAAGTAATCAAGATTCCGTTTATTTTGCAGAAAATGACTTAGAAATAATCACTTGTATAGCTTGAAATAATTAGTTGACACGAAACGCTTGATTATCGACAGCAATTTTAGTCTAATTATTTTTGCGAACGGTCGAAATATTATTCGTTAATTCATAGCGATCATTTTCAGGAAAGTGTTATCAGAATCATTAATTTTCTGCTAAATTAACTCTACAAAAACCTTCGTGATAAAAAAATTTCTATAGAAATCGGTTTCAAGGAAAATAGTTTATTCTCATTTGTTTGGTGATTTAGGTAAAATAATATCCTTATTGCCATAAAGGAAAGTTGTTTTCCCCCAATCTTAGATTGTTTTTTGTAATTTGTGGAAAACGTTTTCCGTCATCCTAGCACTCGAAAGTCACAAAGCAATCTCCCGAAAATAGTTTTTCCTTCAAACAAACGGGCTCTAAATGATTCTACGAGAATCAAAACATTGTCAGTATAGTACGATCATCCATTATTAACAAGAATTTTGTTAAAAGTATTTCAACCACACACTATTAAGCAACCAATCAAGAAAAGTTAACGGCGCTCGGTGCACTATCTCTCTCATTGCATTACATGCGATCAATGTCAAGAGAATCGAATCATTACCATCGCTGCTGGTGGCAAGAAAAATTGGAGTGGCTCTGCTTACAAAGATGATTCAACGAAAAAGTATTTTCATCAAATATAAATTATTATCGACAATGAAAGTATTTTTTATTGACTAATTACTTGGAGCAATTACGATCATTTTCTTATAATTGACACGAGATTTGGATCTGTGCGCATACCTGTGGGCGGAGGGATGGCGTTTAGCGATGGTCACGGGATGCTGTGTTGCACAGTTGCTCTACAAGAGAGTTCACGGGCTTCAAGTTGGTGATTTGCCTCTCTCAATCTCGCGTTCTGGTCCCTCTTGGATGGCTGTTTGGATCTTTAGGGGGTGTGAACGAGAGAGGTCTTTTGAGCAAAGCAAAATACGGTCCCCCGAAAACGAAGACCCGATTAACATTGTCGCGGTCCGAACCCAAATCCGGGTTGCCAAAAATGGACCACGAAATGAACGTCGGGAAGGCGGATCTCAATCGTTGCCAAAACGAATCCAATCGACCCGATGATGACTTAGCCTCCACGTTCGAATGTAGACACCTAGATAGTTCTACCAATTCGACGCTCGAAAACGATCCACGATCGAAAGCCGATGTCCGTACCGAACCTGACCTCAATTCCAAACACCAACCCACGAATCCCGAGCTCTTACAGGGTTCCATCGGGTCGAGAAATCAATGACACCGCCCCCATAATCAATCTTTAACACTTCCAAACTGTTAGCCACGGGAAGGGAACGAATGAGAAAGTGGAGACCGGCATTATCAGAGGATAATTTGGTGGGATTCGATGCTTTATCCAAAACAGAACTGGTGCCCGTGATCGGAATCATGGGGAAGGCAGGAGCCTTAGGCACGGGGGCTGTTCACGTCGCTAGACTGCCGCTAGCCCCTAAAATTTATGTACCCAGGCAATCAATGTTTGGACTCTTGTTGGGGAGGCCTGATCAGCTACTGAATCTTCTTCGAGTCAAAAGGACAAGGGAGCAGCTAGTGAATGAACCAACACAAACAACATTAGTACGATACGGATGTGAAAAGGAATGCCATCGAGCCGAGTCGATACGGTGTCGACTCGGCTCGACTCAGCTACTGAATCTTCTAGTTTGGACAGTGCTACATTCAATCTTATGATTTGTATTATCCGCTGGACAAATCCCAATGCCTGGCAAGAAAACAAGTTTCGCATAACATCTTATTATGGATGTTGACAAAGGAGAAATGACACCTTTTTTTTTTTTTATTTGAGCTAAAGAAGATGAGAATTCGGGATCGGTGTCGGTGACTCCTCTTACCATAGGAGTTCTATATCCTAAGAAAGTGTTCGATTTAAATCAAAGCTTCTACTCATTTTGAGTGAGCTCGTTACCCTCCCCTCTCATGGCGCTAGTGAGAGAAGAGTCGGGTTTATCCTATGATATGCCGAGACTAAACCTATGTTGCAGACGAACCAAGAATTCTTGAGGCTGAGAAGCAAATGGTTTTAAGAGGAGTAAACCATACATCATTAGGCCAATCACTGCGGTGATTACAACAGAGAAACTGCTCTAATAGGGTAATACCAAGAGCGAAAAGCATTTTCATTTGTACGGGAAGATAAAAGGATTGATAGAAATGTTCCATCCAAATCTTAGATAATCCTGCCTCCACCGTCACGAACTATATTTTTGTGGATATACGTATGCGTTTGACAAATTAAATTTTGAAAAAATATCGATCATTATTGTGAAACGGAGTCAAGTTACTCATGAGTTAGCTTGGCCTCGATTGCATGATTGTTCGAGATCGACTCATTCGTGAATGAGAATGATAATTTAGGTCACTTAGATTAGAGATTGACAAAAAAAAAAAAAAGAGCCTCAACTGTAAATTTGATAGTCATTACTTGAAATTAACGCACCTGACAAGCCAAGCTACTGCCTGTACCTAGCACACTGTTTGTTTTGAACACTTCCCCTTTCTATCAGATTCAATGGTTAAGTTCAAAAGTTAAATCAGCAAATGAGTTAGGTACGGTACAAGAATTGGGAGGTGAATTTCACAAAGAGAAGGTAGAATGGATCAAACTTATTGCAACTTTGTTTTATGGAAATTATTACTTCATTGGAATCAAAGGAAAGGACAACAACTAGTACAGAGAAAGGTCGAGTTTAGGAGAGGATTGAGGGGAACTGAAGTAGCGAGGCGAGAAGCAGCAACCCCATTAGCAAGTTTGTGGGTCGTGACATTACAATGCAAGTTTTGAAAAAGGATAATCAGAGTCCGATGTTAGAAACCGATTGGGATTAGAAGGGCTCTGATTGACATCTTGGGACAACATTGAGACAGTCTCCTCTTGAAATCAGACCAGTGGCTTCTGAGTCTTAAGGCATGATGAACCGCAAGTTGGAGAGCAAGAGCTGCGGCTTCCTCGGCATAAGAGTTCCTGAGAGCAGCATCCAAAAAGCTAAGTAACGACACTCGTATTGGGCTTGGAGGAGGATAGGCACCACGCGGACTGCAGAATTCGATAGGTCAGGATGTTCCCTGGAGGGGTCTTTGTGACCAAGCATGTAAATATTCAGTATAAGTAATCTGAATTGAGCATGTAAGTTCTTGCGGACAGGCTGGGGTGTTGTTGTGGAGAATAGAGTCCCTGTTCATCCAGATAGTTTCACAAGTAAAAGCACAGTTCTTGATGAAGAGATTTTGGGAGTCCTGGGGAAAATTAAAGAGGATAGACCGGGTCAAGAATGTGCATGAGCCAATCTTATATGTCCAGCTGGAGAAAAGGGTCAGGTTGAGGAGGCCAACTAGAGTTTCTCCACATAATTTGGGCTATGGAGCACGCAAAGAGAATGGGATGGAGGGATTCAAAAGATTTGTGACGAACTAGGCGATTTGGGTTGAGGACAGAAACTCTAGTGGATGAGACTTTCCGATCCCAAGCTTTTCTCCAAAAGAGAAGTCTGTGTCTTGCTTGGATTTTTAGTTTCCAGATGATTTTCTTGAGTTCCAAAATGTGAGGAGAATGAGAAGGGAAACGGTCAGACTAATCTGGCAGATATCCAGATTGAATAAAAGCCTGATCTAGAGTTAAGACAATCTGGTGAGGAGTACGAGGGAAGAGGGACTGAGTGTGAGCAATTACAAGTGACTGGAAAGGAAGTCACTAACTATGAGTTCGCCGGGAGAAACGGGCGAAGGAGACGCACAAATGGGTTTGTAGGATGGTAGAAACAGAATCCATGGGTCGTGGCCAGATCCTTATGTTGCGGCCATCACCAACTTGGTCACAGACACCTTTGCGTAGGAGATCTCTAGAATCAACAATACCATTCCAAGCCCGAGATCCTCTCTTGAGAGAAGGGGAGGAAAGAAGGTCGAGACTCTGAGAATATTTCGATTTGAAGATTGGGATCCCAATCTTATCCTCATTTTGTGGAAGTGACCAGCCTAGTTCAACAATAAGAGCTCTATTGAAGTATCGGAATCTGCGAATTCCTATCCCTCCAAGGCTTTTAGGAGTACACGTTGTACCCAAAATTTAAGAGATAGACTTTGCTGCCTGAACTTGTAACACCCTGCTAGAATCCGAGAGCAATGGAATCTAGGCTGGAAGTGACTGGCGTGGGAAGGGCAGTGGGAGACATGGAGTAAGACGATGGAATAGAGCACAGGACAATATCGTTAGGGTTTCCATCCAGCATAAGAAAGAGTGATAGCTTTCCAAGAAGCAAGCTAGTTCATGATTTGTTCCACGACTGAAGTAAGTACTTGGGATTCCTTTGATGATAGAATAGTGGATTACCAAGATATAGCTGTAATGGGAAGATGAGCTTGTTGCGAAGTAGATTCACAAATTGATTAAGTTGTCAGCATAAAGAAGGTGAGAGATAGGAGGACAAGTTCTGGCGGGATTGATGCCCTGAGTGTTTTTTGATTGTTCCTCATGGAAAAGCAACGAGAGAGGACCTCCGAGCATTGGACAATTAGAAGGGGGACAACAGATCACCTTGCCTAAGGCGTCAGGAAGGCGCGAAGGAACTAGAGGGCCTGCCATTGATGAGCAAAGAGAAAGCAACAATGGAGATGCGCTGGCGATTGAGGTTGCGAACTTTGGTGTTGAACACCAGAGGATGTGGGGCAGAAAGGGCCATCCAACTCAGTCAAAAGCTTTCTCCATTGAGAGTATGATGGCCATAGAGTGGGGTTTTTATCCTTTGGAACTTGCCATGTAGGAGGTGATTTCTTGGCCTAAGATGACATTATGTGTAATCTGTCCACCGTTGATGATAGCTAATTGCCAAGGAGAGATAAGTCTAGGGAGGAAGATTTTGTCTGTCAGTAATAATGTTGTAGATGAGTTCACAAATGACACTGCAGAGGCCAATGGGGTGATTGTGGCTTAGGAGATGATGAGGGCAACGAAGGTGGAGTCCAGGTCTTTTCACAAGTAACTTGTTCCGAAGAAATGCTGAATAGCTTCAACGGCATCAAGAGTAGCACAGGTGTAACATCTGGACCCGGAGATTTGGTTGAACAAATTCTCCAAAGTGTAATCATAGATTTCCTCAGTGGATGGAATTGTTTTGCCGAAAGTGAGTTTTACCCAAACAGTGAAAAATCTTGCACTAAAAGTTAGACCTTTGATTTATTTGATTAAGGGGATTCTATGGTGATTTTGGATAGGAACTCACTCGGCCTTACAGTGAAGATCAATAGCTAACTTAAAAATAGAAGACTGAAAATGGTAAACGATCAAGGAAAATGAAAGAACAATAATATTTGATAAACTAACGTCAGAGACGTGCGTTGGCAATAACCTTCCATGATTATACCCCACCATTTATATAACCCAATAATTACAACTATACTCTCGAGATTTCAGGCATCCCATTCGCACGCCGATCTCATCCATATATAGTTACGACTTCCATGGGCATTGGGCTACTCAACCGTCACTTGATCCTTGCCTTTGATCGATATGCTTACTCTCGTGTTCTCCTCTTGCTTCCAACACATCGCCAAATTTTAAGATGGCTAACCCCATTATTTACTCCGTTGACGAGTTTCATTAAACCCCTCTCATAGCTGTTGATGACCATTTCATAGATATCAATATCCATGCTATATAATTATCGATTGTTCAATGACTAGTCTTGCTTGCACAACTAACCCAAATTCTTTGGTGCATACAGAATACAAGACACTCGCATTCTCAGCATCATAGAAAGAGCAGCTACCTAGTTGGCTAGCATCGAAGCAGGAGCCTCCCCGGAGGCCCTATCGGACATCAATAGCATTGGACTTGTGAGTATTCAGACTATAATAATTCCGATAAGCGGTCACTCACTTTTGGCAGAGGGAGATCCAATATTATACCAGCATCTCTTTCGGTTCAATATATCACCTCGCTAATCGTATTGAGCTAATCAGAGCACCTAGACAACAGGAAATTCGTTTCGATCCAATCCATTATTGGAGTAAAAAAAGAACCGAGGATATTTCAGTGACCTGGCACGACAAAGACTATCCGAGAGCATTAGCAGAGGGCGCCGAGCTTTGAGTCAAAATTTCCAGATTTCAAGATTGGAGTATACCTTGAATAATGCCCTGTTCATTCGTCTTCTTTTTCCCGGCGTTTTATGAACGGTCTCAACTTTGACCCTCGTTTCTTTCTTCATATTGTAAAGCGGACCAAAGCCCCCCTTTTTGCTTCTTCTAGTGACATATCAAAGGCGAAAGTCTTCAAAAATGGCACCGGACCATAATCTTTATTTATTCAAATGGAAGGTCAGGCTCAGCAGCCTTTTATAGATCCATTCCAAATTGAGATTAGCCTTCCTCTCCTTTCCTGACTTGTCTGTCAGATAAGGAGTAAAGCAGGCGCGGAGGCTCATAATCCTCTTTTTACCATTCCATGACGCAAGCTGGGATAAGGCCCATCAAAATCTGATGGAGAGGAAAGGTCACCGTAGCGATAGGCATCACCTGATTTTGGAAAGTAAAAGTGGATTGACATGCCGCACTCACAATTCTTGAAACTTGCACTTCATCGCGTTGGAAGTATACAATGGAATCTGGTCCGATACATGCGTGAAATACCTTACCCGAAATGGTGGCTGAGCAATTCGAGGAGATTTCCACGAACCATACTGAAAAGGAACCGACATCCCAGAAACAAAGATTTCGTTCCCTTATTGAGCATAATTTTAATTGCTATCAACTTCATACCCACGGAAGTATACATCCTTTAGAGAGGATGAAAGATTTATAACGGATGATACAGCAATCACAATCGTAATCATTCTTAAAAATCTAATCTTTCGTTTACTTGATTGATCGTCCCAAAAGTTAAAAATCACCCATGATGCGCGCTCAAGCAACTGGGTCGAAAGAATCCAGTCAATTCTTGATTGTACGGGGTTCAAGAACGGATGGGATTTTTGCATCGTCACTAGAACAACATCAGATCAACCCAAATCTCAGGCAAACAGGAAAAACCAAAGATAGCGATAAGAGAAAGAGCAACTGCAGAAATTCGATACTACTCAAACCATAACGTTGTTCAACAAATGGCGACGATTTGCTTGTCCACTGGTTATAATACGATTGTCAAAGACTGCTACGGAAAAGACAAACCCGTAATGCTCGACATCTATGCACAGAAAAACAAAACGAATCACCAAAAGACCCTAGTCATTATGCTGTTGTAACGAAGAGCGGCTCTAAGCACGTTCACCACGGATTCGCCTCGCGAGCTGGATATCCTTGGGCATGATGGTGACCCTCTTGGCATGGATGGCGCACAAGTTGGTGTCCTCGAACAGACCCACCAGATACGCCTCCGCAGCTTCCTGGAGAGCGAGGACGGCATGGCTCTGGAACCTCAAGTCCGTCTGATCACGAATGAAAATTACGTGGGATAAAAAAAAAAGGTCAGAACTTGAACACGGGAATGCGAACAGAACCTTCAATTTCCATCGTCTTCCTCATCATCACATACCTTGAAGTCCTGCGCGATTTCACGGACGAGGCGCTGGAAGGGCAGCTTGCGGATCAGGAGCTCGGTGCTCTTCTGGTACTTCCTGATTTCACGAAGGGCCACCGTCCCCGGGCGGTAACGGTGAGGCTTCTTCACTCCGCCGGTGGTCGGGGCCGATTTCCTCGCAGCCTGAGATTTCCCAATCACGCAACCAAAATCACCCCGCGAACAACCAAACCCCCCAATATTTTCACCACGTATCGAAACACTTTCCAATCCGATAGCACATGAAAGAAGCAAAGGAATCCACGGCAATCGAACGGCTTCGCAAAAACCCTAGAGGGAAGGACACGATACCTTGGTGGCGAGCTGCTTCCTGGGAGCTTTCCCACCGGTGGACTTGCGAGCAGTCTGCTTCGTACGGGCCATCCTTGCGTCAGATCAGATCGAGCAAAAACGACGGAGCCTACCAAACCAACCAACATCATCAGATCCAGAAAAAAAACGACCGAGGCAAACAATTCGAAGACGAAGAAGAAGAAGAAGAAGAAGCTCGAGGAATCCGACGAATCGAATCGATTCGAGATCGAGAGAGCGAAACGAGGAGGAGATCGAATACCTCGGGATGCCGGAACGAGAGGGAGAGATCGGAATCGGCGAGGAGGGGGGAGAGGCGCTCGCAGGAATTAGGGTTTCGAATCTACCTACCGCAAGATGATGATGGTGAAGGTGACGATGACGACGGATGAATGAGCGCAGGGAGACGGTTGAATCGGAAGGTATTTATGTAGAGAGAGAAGGTCGGACGATCCGGGAACGCGGAGGAGAATAACGCCGGCCTCAAGGCAAAACCGGGCAATCCAACGGCGCACGACGCGGGGAGGCCTGCGGAGCCGTTGGATCGTCTGGGGACGGGGATCGAGGATCGCCAGCGTGGACGGCTTTGTGTTTCTTCTGTGCGGGGTGCGGCGTGCGGCGGCAGCGAGTCAAAAAAAACTAAGGAGCGTTGTCATCGCACCGCATGGCGCACGGCATCCCCCACCCCGTTGACCGTCGGATGTCCGCCGGTCCTGATACGTGCGCGCGTTGACTTGTGCGGGGGGCCGGGTCGGACCGGCCCCCTGGTCCCGTCATGCCGGGCCGGGCCTCTCGCTATAGGGGTGAGCATTGGAGCCCGATCGATTCTCGATTACTAAAGTTTGGACCCAGTGATTATCGGTAATGTTCCAGCTGCAGAACCGAACCATTCCGATTGAATCGGTATTTTTTTCTTATTAGAAAGATAATTATATTTAATCATATTTTATTATGTTTTTAGCATCTTTTCACGGAGATTTTCATTAATTAAATATCCAAAACATCATGAAACGATAGTTTAGACTATGTCACGATATTTGCAATTTTGTGGGGAATAGAAAAAGAAAAAAAAGGAGAGAGATCACTACTGATTCTTGGACCCACCCAATAACTGGATAGAGTTAATCCGATCCGATTGGTTCGGTCCAGTTCCGGGATCAAATGATTTCATAGATTAGGAGTTCTTGATTCCAAGGTGAAAATCGATCACCCCTACAACGAAGCACTATAGTTCCGTGCAATTCATCGTCTTGCACGAAATTTTGTAGTCCTAAGAATTAGGATCTGAATTTTGTAGTTTTAAAAAGCGCAGATATCAGTTATGAATTCAAATTCTATGTCATTCCAAATTTCCATCTCTATCTATTTTCGTTTGGTCGAATCATCTGCATCTATTAAAATCGATAGATTTCGTTTCAATCCGAGGAAGCCACGGACTCCTGCTCTAACTAGGATAAAGAATTCATCAATTTCATCGTCGATCTTTCGCTCTTCTGGTGTCCCTATAAAAAAAGACCTAAGCACATCAAGTGATGATCAAATTTGAGGTCACGAACTGTGTATATCTCCTTAGAAACAAGCGTGGCGATTGAGTCCGACGCCAACATGGAAGATCACGTTCCTAATAGCGTGCAAGAAGAAGAAGAAGAAAGGCCTCCATGGTGTGATCTCTTTCCCGAACTCCTCGATCTGGTGTCGCTGCGCCTCTCGGCCCCGGACTTTTCCTCCTTCCGGGGCGTGTGCTCCTCGTGGCGGTCCGTCACGAACCCCGTCCTCCTCCGGCCCCTACCCCCCTCGGCCGACTTCTTCCGCCGCGGCACGCCCATCCTGGCGACCGTGCACGACGACTTCTGCACTTTCTTCGACCCCATCCACAACGCGGCCCTCCGGGCCGACATCCCCGAGCTCGCCGGGTCGAGGCTACGGGTGGCGGGCGAGGGGGACTGGCTGCTCCTGACCCGGGCCGAGCGGGAGGCCTTCTTCTTCAACGTGTCTGCGCGGGTCACGGTGCGGCTCCCCGAACTCGACATGGTCGGCATCGACGTGGCATGCTTCTCAGGCCCGCCCGACGCGCCGGGCTGCGCCGTGCTCTTGGCAACGCAGGCCCTGCACAGCATGTACTTCCTCAAGCGAGGCGAGGCGGCGTGGACGTTCCGCGAGTTTGAACACAAAAGGTCCTATGCCGCAAACTGTACGCCGGTGATGCTCGGTGACTGGTGCTACTTCCTGCGCAACAACGGCGACGCCGTCGGCTTCAACTACACGGAGTGGGCGGACATCGGGGATGATGGTTATTATTACCACGACATCTACGTAGACAGGCCGGAACCGCTCCGGAAGTGGCGGCGCGGGCGGATCGACCAGTGTTTCCTGGCGGAAGACGAGGGCGAGCTGTTGGCGGTTTTCTTGGGCTACGGCGAGACCCGGGTGAGCGTTTTCGGTCTCGACCTCAGGTCGAGGACCTGGAGAAAAGTGGACAAGCTGGAGAACAAGATGATGTTCGTGAGCCAAGGGTCGTGCTTGGTGGTCAATGCCAGCGTTAGGGGGACCGGCAACAAGATCCATCTTCCGAAATCGCGGGGCGGCCACGGCATGTTCTACTCGTTCGCGACGAACAAGTTGCACACTTTCCTCAACGACTTCCCGCAAAAACGGTCCGAGTTCATCAAGGAAGCGAAGCCGAGCTGCGCTTGGATTCGAGTCCCGGCCGGAGCTCGAAACATCAAACCGTTTACTTGGTGATCAAGAAATCCCAAGATAGTAATGGCAAATTTATTCGTGCGTTCAACTTCTGTTTTAGGATGCCTAAAAGAATTTTTTGAGCGGGGAATCCTTTCTGGTGTACAAAGTGTTCGACATTTGCTCATGAATTTTACTCGAAACTTGTTGGCTTTGCATTTATTTCTACTTGCTTTGTATGGTTCCATGTCAAGAAAAATCAAATTTTATTATTTCAACGTGTGTTACGATTTCGATTTCTATTTCTATTGGATTCTCGATTCACGATTCATGATTTTGAGATATCGATTTATTACTCGTAACTCGATTGAACAGCTACGATGTTAATGATCAATTCTATCATGTGAAGTGGTGGTGATCATAGGGCGGGCTAGGGCCACGCCTTAATCTAGACCTTAAATCGATACCCAAACTTGCCCAATCTTAAAAGTTTTGTCCAAAATTCTTCGGACAAGGCCAGTTTTGGATCGATCCGATTTGGCTCGAGCGGGCACGCGGGCCACCAGACCCATGATTATGAACTGAAATTGTGGCTTCCATGCTAAGGCCCATGGGCCACAGCCCAAGGTGACAGAAAAAGGGGACCACCCGATTCATGGCCAACCAGCACTTGAATTCATAAACAGGTCAACCCGAATGATTACTTATAGGGCACAGTTGCACTCGTTTTTTTTTTTTTTGGGTAAAGTAAGTAATATATTCACGTTTCAACGCCCAACTTACAAGTACAGAAGCCGAACACAAAAACCTCATACCTGAGGCGACATAAAGGGTGTCCCGACAAGTGCAAAAGTGTAATGGCTTGAGAATTAGCAACAGGAGCGCAAGTATAGCAGGGCTAACACAACCAACCCGCAGAAAAGCAGAAGCTAAATACAAGGCGACTAGGAGTTAGTCAAAATTGGATGTGAACATGCCCCAATTGATTTGTAGCCTTCTATTTCGTGGAATATCTTCATTAGAGTTGAGAGACAGCCCCTTATCCCTTACTACCTTAGATAAGTGATTGTGAAAGGCTAGCAAAAAGAGGATCCAGTTTCTGAAAAGGATATGGTTCCTTTCCATCCAGATGGGATGGCATAGAGTCGCAAAGGAGAACCAAGCTATGCGTTGATGGAAGTTGTTACCGCCAGTGGAACGAATAGCCCAATGTGAGGTTGCATTCAGAAGCCCAAAATTGTGCTAGGGAGCCAATAGTAGCACATCCAAAGAAAAGGTGATCAATAGAGCCTGGTCTATTACGGCAAAAGGCACAAGCACCTTCAGGAATTCTGCGATAATTCAGTAAGTAAATCTCGGTTGGCAATCTATTAAGAGAGATGAGCTATAGCAAGAAGGAATGTCTAGGCGCAATGTCATGGTCCCATACAAAGGAGTACCAAGTGACGATGGAGCCTCTATTGCGGATAATATCCCAAGCCGAGGAGATGGAGAGGACGCCCGATGAGTGACCTTGCCAGACAATTTGGTCGCACCTTTCTGAGTCAATTATGGGAGTATCATCCGTCCAGGCGTGAAAAGAATCGAGCACGAATGATTGATGCCAATCCGAGGAGAAGAATTGTCCCACAGAAGCATTTCTTGGAATACTAAAATTATAAATGTTTATGCCCGAAAATAATTTGTACAGGGGGCCCTTAGAATGCCAGTGGTCAAACCAGAAGGAAGTGGAGACCCCATCACCAGTCTTCCACTTGAATCTTAGATGGAATTCTTGGCGGATGTCCAAGATTTTTTTCCATGCCCAAGAATAAAAAGTTGGTTTAGTAACAACCCATAAATTTTTAGTCTTTCAAGAAGGTAGAATGGATCCATTTGCACCATAAAGACTATTTGTCGGTGAAGAGTATCCAGACATATTTGAGCATTGACGCTCTATTATAATCCGCAAGCCTCCGAATTCCTAGGCCTCCTTCCTCCTTAGGGAGGCAAACAATATTCCAAAGGACTGTTGCACCACCAACTCCCAAGTCTGGATCTTTTCAGAGAAATTGCCTAAGTATCAGCTCAATTCTTGAAAGTACAGATTTAAGGAGGGTGAAAACATTGGCCCGGTACACCTGAGTGGCATGGAGTACCAATTTGATAAGTTGTAATCGGCCAGCAAAGGAAAGAAACCGTTG
Source organism: Syzygium aromaticum (assembly GCA_024500025.1). Classification (NCBI taxonomy): domain Eukaryota; kingdom Viridiplantae; phylum Streptophyta; class Magnoliopsida; order Myrtales; family Myrtaceae; genus Syzygium; species Syzygium aromaticum. The sequence continues at coordinate 11,976,366 of CM044890.1, forward strand.
GGACCAAGAGCGTGCTTGATTGAACCCCATGAGTTGCCAGTCGCGCTCGGTTGTTTGTTGCTTCCAAAGTCAAGAATCAGAAGGCTGAGCGCAATGCATCAATGACTTTATCACGTTAATGACTTCGCCACCACTGAACTTTCCTTTTTAACTCTTTCGGTTTATTGATAAAAGGTAGAAGGTCCGCCGCAAAAAGCTAACCGTGGCCCATTAATTCAGCAATCATCAGTCGATCCGAAAACAGGTTTGCGAAGCGTTAGAGAAACTTCCGGTGCCCGACATTATATTTGAACTCGTCGAGGACAGATTTGAACCCCTTTCGATCAAGTCAAATCGCATTAAGAATCAATAGCCTGGCAGGTCCATGCCCGACCTCTATTTTTTGCAATCTCATTTTATGATTTTAGACCCCCAAGAAGTATGAAGGATCAAAAAAGGGACATAAATCAGTAAAATTAAAAGTCGAACTGTCATCTCTCTCTCTCTCTCTCTCTACTAATGCTTAGGCCAGTGCACGCTTGACTAGAATCCAAGGCAAAACCCTACACGCTCGCTTGCTCTCCAGATCTTCCCATTGATCTCAGTATCCATGTGAACCATGTCAGTTGCTTTGCACTTTACTATGGACCCGACCAGACTCGAGCAAAAAGAGCTCTGATCTGAGTTTGCCAAATCATTGTCCGAGCCTTAGAATAGGCTCGGCTTGAAGGGTCCTTAATTATTGTTTTTCTTGACGGCAGAATAAAGACAGCGACTCCCGCTTTTTTTTCGGCCTCTAAACTTGCCGTAATTTCTCCGATTAGAGATTCTTCGAACTTTTAATTTGTCTAATCAAAGTCCCTCTGAGTCGCATAATCTCTCTAGACAAAGCCCTCATAGCCCCGCCAAACCGGATTCATCGGAGTTCACATTGTTGGCGGGAGCCAACAATAGCTCGACATGGGAAACCTCTCTGACTACCGGGGACCATTGAATAATGCGCAAAGGCTGAAAGGCCCGACGATGGAGACCACAGACCAGACCTTAAACAATGAGATTTCTTGGTACGAAAGCCGCAAATCGATTTTTCCACGCCGTAATTCTTATCGGTCCCGCCGGACACATCGGCTCCAATCAACCCCGATCTGAAGCTGGAGGGACTTAATTCGGAGGAATTATAAAAAAATAAAAATAAAAATACGAGGACTTTATTCGACTAACAAGGATGTACAAAGAAAAAAAGAAACCTTAAAGCCCTCGACGATTGGGTGGGCAAGCTGCTCCCGATATGGGTAGCCTACACACCGAAACCCTCTGGGTAAAAGCGAGACTCCATTGCTGCTTCTTAATCATTTTAGGGAGACTTCCCATGTGGGAAAGGTCCCGCCAATCTCACTCCCAGGCCCCTGAAGGAATTGACCCAAAAAGGTTAGGGAGTCACATATGCCCATTCGTACCTAAAAGTGGAATTGCCAGATTGCCCAAATGATTCCCCCCCCATCCGGCGCCAGCCGGAAGTGCGAAAAAAGGGAAGTCGTCGCCACCACCAAATCAGGGCCAATTTCGACCGTGACCTCGCGCTCCCCACGAGCTTCCGTGCCACGATCGATCCGCACGAGATGATTAAAGAGGGAAAAACCCTTTGTTGCCTTCGTCGGGTAGGTGCAAATTCGGTGCCTCGGGGCGAAAGCGGACCGCGCAACCAGATCCACACCTTTCTTCCAGCATGCTTAAGAGAGTGGAGAAAAAACAGGGAAAGAAGAAAGGGATTTCCTTCTTTTTAAACTCGAATCGTAATCGTTCGAATTTGGTTCGATTCGGTTTGTCGTTTCCGCCGTAAAAAAAATGTACAGCTGAGGAACGAATATGCACGTCGAAGAGAATATCGTCTCTAGAGACGACTTTGAGCTCTGACGGCACTATAAAGGGATTTCCAGTCTTCCGGTTCCTCGATTTGATGGGTCATGCGGGGGATGGATTCCCTTCGTCCGATGCGATCGTTCAAAAATAATTATGAAATCGTAGTTGGATGGATCCAATATTTTCCATTTAAAATATATTTACGATAATAAGTCAAATACACATATCTAGTAACTGACCGGCCGATATATCCTAACAATAGAAAACTCGCGGCAGAGGGATACCTTGACCTCCCTTCCTGTCTATCTCTCTCTCTCTCTACCTCTAATTAGGGGAATCAACAATGATTTTTGGAGCGATTGAGATTAAAATATGACATAATGAATGACATCGACACCCCCTCAAAAACGACGTTGTACCCATAAATAAGAAGCGGTCGGAACCTTGGAGCGGGTCCACTTGGTCCGACCCCGGAGGCCCAAAGCATCGATTTTTCTTTCGCTGGGACCCGCTCCATAGTCTCGTGGCCGTGGCCTCCCACATGCATCCTCCGAACATGGCGCTAGCTCACACCTCAGTGTATTAGATCCACGACCCATCGTCGTTGAGGATCTACGAATCCAAAACGAGAGAGAGATAAAGAGAGTGACTTCTAACAAAATTGGCCGGCGAGGGCGACCCCGGCCATCGCCTGGCTAAAAGGGAAGGAAAACAAGAGGAAGAGGAAAATACTTTATTTTTTTAAAAATCGCCCGCGTTAGCGCTGGCCACGCCACATAAGATGATCTGCGATCATCAAAATTGGCCGGAAAAATTACATTAGCGGATCGTCAAAAGATCTAGAACTGAATTGGCGCAATTGAAAACTTTAAGACTTCTGAGCCATTTGGATCTCTCGTGGGTTATGCTAAATCCAAGGATTCGCTCTTTTAAGAATACATTAACTCCACGCCATCAGGAGCGCGAATAATAACCATCTTGTTTCAGAAATCAATTTTTAGCCAGTTCTGTTTCTATTCTCTGGACGAGTTTCCGAGCAAAAATACCCGTTTGATAACGACACAAAATTTCCATTTCCGAAATTGGAATTCATTTTGATAACGACGCAAAATTTCTCCCTTCCGAGGGGGTCGACCCCATGAGACGAGTGGCAGGTGGATGGTGGGCTGGCGATGGGTGGCGGCCAGTGGCGGGAGTCAACCAACGGGTGGACGGCGAGTGAGCGGCATAGGATGGCGGCCGGGGGCGGATGGTGATGGACGACGGTCGGCAAGCGGCGAAGGACATCGGGCGGCGGCGGGTGCGAGAGGCGACCGGCGGGCGGGCAACCAATTAGTAGCAAGGGCAAAAAGACGAGAAGAGTTTTTATTCGTCAATTCTGTTGTTGAAATAAAAAAAAAAAGAGAAATTAGTAAATTTTATTATTTCAAAAATAGAAAATTGAAATCGCGTCGTCGAACGAAATTTCTATCGCTCCAAACCCGTCCTTGGAAACTCAAAAATAGAAAGGCAGAAAATCAAAATAGTTATCACGCGCTCTTTCCGCGAAAAACACCCTCCAACGCTCGAGAGGTGGTGGTTAAAACGGGGTAGCGACAAAGCAGGCGTCAAACACCGGGACAAGATGCTTCGTTTGGCCTGGAAGACAACAAACGAAAAATAAAAAAAAGAAATGAGTTTGGTGCGTGCGTGTGTTAGAGAGATTCTCGACAGACGACACACCGTTTTCCGGAAGTCCTGCCGCGCGCCTCACATGGGATGATGCCGCAGCAGCGTATCTCGTTTTCCTTCTCTTTTTTTTTTTTTTTTGCCTTCTTTATTTATATTCCATATTTCCAGTGTGACATCAATTTCTCCGCTCCTGATTATTTGTTTCTTACGCCAGTTTCCATCCTATAAAAGGAAGACGAAAAAAAAAGAGGGCAATATTCTCAAATTGAATTGGAAAAACGACATGAATAATCTCCGAACTTTGGTCCAATATGTAATGTGATATCTAAACTTTAAATTTGATTCTTAAATTGTAGCTCAATGTGCAACGTGATCCTCGTACTTTCAATTTGTTCGACGAGGTCTCTAAACTTTTGATACATGTTCAATTTAGTCCACGAACTATGAGAATGTTCGGTATCGTTCTTCCATTAATTTAAGTTCGGAAACGACATCAAACGTTTTCATATAGTTCATGGACAACGTTGAATATCTTCATATAATTTAAGAGACTAAGTTGAACATATACAAAAAATCTGGGGACCATATCGAATAAATTGAAAGTTCAAGGATCACGGTACACATTTTACCAAAATTTATGGACCATTTGTGTCGTTATGCTAATTCGATCGGAAAATTTAGTCTAGATTAGATATTTCAAATGATTTTATTTAGTAAGGTTAATTCGAGAGTTTCATTTGCCAGGGATTATTTACCTAGCACGAGCTTCTTTGCCATGAATTAAATTGATTTCCAAAATAAATCATCCAATCACCCGAACATCTAAGAGTCAGTTTAGAATGGTTTTTGTTTTTGTTTTTGCTTTTTTTTTTTCTTTTCCAAATAATGCAGCTCTTTGTTTTGATTTCTATAACATGAAATGCCTTGTTAAGCATAACACTGCATTGCTTAAAAAAGTGGTTATAGTGTGTTTTGTATGCACTTCTAGTGCCATGTTAACAAATGTGGCTTCCATAAACAATCAAAACATGTTTTCTCCCACATACAGTGAAAACAACATCCTTTCCAATTGAACTAATGATAACATCAAATCGCATGAAACCACGTCAATTTCGCTTAATAAACGAAACCAGGTTTTTTTGAGCCGAATGAAGCGGTTTCAATTGCGCATGCGTGAGAGAGAGAGAGAGAAATTGTGGCACGCATTAGGGTCGGGGCTAGGATTCTTGACAAAATTAGATTGAGAGTGGAAAATTTGGTTGATATACTTTGATTTAATGAAGAACCCCAAGCACCAAACGACGTCGTTTTCATCTAACGTGGGAGACTATGTTATTTTGATTATTTATGGAAGCCACGTCTGCTGACATGGCACTCATCTTTTGTCAGGTCATGTCCATTTGTTACCTCAGGCGTCGTATAAAAATGTTTAAGCTAAAATTGTCTTTCGGATAAAATTTGGTAATACGAAACTTGAAACTTGGGGCAAAGTTATTCTCCAATTGAAAGTTAGTTACTTTTTACGTGACAGTTAAAAGGTAGGCCAAAATTCTAATTAATGTTTGTAAGCAAATCTACCACTATTGTCACGTGTTGACTTTTAAAGGATTTGGCGCACAAATTCCTACGATTTGCAATTGAATTTGTGATCGAAGCGAAGAAAAATGAGGAAACTCGAGCTCAATAATCAATGGAACTTAGCTAAGCATCCTTTCGGACCTTTTTGTTTCAAAGACAATCATTGCCCCACGACTTACTAGATGAATCATATTGACAACTATTAAGCCCAGGGTATAAATTATTTCGAGGGAATTCTTTGCAGAGTTTTAGTAGATTTCACAATCGAGTTACTGCATTCTGATCTTAATCATTTCATGTACGCACTAAATCTTATTTGGTAATTGATACATTTTGATCGAAAATCTAATCAGTTTTTCGATGAAGTACTGACGTGACCAACACATGTCAATGACGAGACATTTATAAAGTTGGCCATGTGTTCTTCAGGTCAGTGCCCGGTTGAAAGATTGGTAGAATTCCAACCAAAGCACATCGACTAAAAAAAGCTAGGGTGTCGATTTATTGAAATCAAAGTCTGGTGATCTGATTGCAAAGTTCACTTCAGCAACCACGATTGGAAAGCATTCCTTACATTATGGCCAAGAATAGTAGGAATTGATGTTGTTAGGGTGTCGGCGGCTAGTCTGCAATCGACTTTATGGTCGTTTTGTGCCGTAATCTCCTGTGATTAGTCTTAACAAAATGTGCAAGTGCAACGATTCAAACCGAAAAACAATTAAATTACCATTCGAGCCATGCATTAGTTTTGCATTCTATCATGGTTAGAAAACCCAAAGAGAAAAAAAAAAGAAAAAAAAAAGACATAATTGCGAAAAAGTTACCACCAAAACCAACAAAAAGAACAAACATGAAGAGTTGCCATATCAAAAAAAAAAAAAAAACACGATGCAATAAAGGTGTGCAAAAAAATTGAGAACCGTCCATACCGCTAAAAACCAGACTGAACTAGCCTAAAACCGGAGGCTCCTAGGGGCTCCGATCTGGTTTGGTTCTCGGTTCTAGATGCGGACCCACTAGACCGGTAATTAATTTTTCTCATTCCATTACCATCTTAGGTAGAGTGTCTGTAGATTTGAGGTTCATATAATACTTTGCTGCGCCGGCTTGTCATTTAGCAGTTCATTGAATTTTGATGCTATCAAGTATCAATTACATTTACAGAATTTCCTAGATTGGCCTACATCGGAAAACTCATTTGCATTACACGAGATCATAGAAAATTTGTTAGAAAGTCAAATTATGGAGCTTTTTGGGTTCTAAAGGATTTTCTTAATTTGACACAAATGAGAGATAAGGGTTTCCCAATTGAAGCGTCCACAGCATTAACTCGAACATAATGAGTAGAAGTAGGTTTTTTTTCGTCCCTTAGCAAACATAAAGGAGATCTATGCAACGGCATTGTAACGATTGCAAACCGATTCTGTGGACTCACTTAGGAATCGGACACTAACTAATGGGTATTTCTTGATTCTCATTTAGTGGGTGATTTCCGATTTCACTTGAAGGTTCTCACGGTTCCACTTGAAAATTCTCACTTTAAAACCGACCACCCCACGTAGAATTGAGTGGTACCCAAAAGTAATTTCACCGATTTCGTGTGCCAGGAGAGTTTCCGATTGTCAATTTAGGACAGTCTCCGTAACATGCGTTCTTTTTGGCCTTCTGACCAACGGGTGGAGAAGACAGTTGCGCTCGTACCCTTTCGATATTATTAAACTTTCCTCGATCCGTAAAATGCACCAAATACGGGGCAACAAACGGAAAAAAGACAGGGACTTCAAAGAATGATATAAAATAAAATCCCGCAGCTTTTACGCCAACTGCACGAGATGGGGGAAGAAAAAACAAAGAAAAATGGGGTCCGTGTGCGACGTGGGGCGGATTCCAACGTGAAAACTTAGCTCGATTTAAGGAGGCCGCGTTGAGGTCCGCGCTTTCTAGCATCTCTCCTGTCCCTCCGTCTCTCTCTCTCTCTCTCTCTCTCTCTGTCTCCTCGTTCCCATTTCCAACAAACTCCTCCCCCCCGCACCTGCATTGGTGGTCTTGTCTCCGCTGGAGAGAGAGAGAGAGAGAGAGAGAGAGAGTGAGGTCGAGCGCGGCGGAGCGGCTGCGGCGGCGGCGGCGGCGGCGGCGGATAAGAGGGAGGAGCGAGAGCGATAATGGGAAGATCCGCGTCCTGTCTGAAGATCATCACGTGCGGGAGCGATTCGGCTGACCAAGACGATCTCGAAGCGTCCGAGGTATCGGTCTCGGTCGATTCTTCTCGGCTTGTCTTTCGTTTTTCCTATGGTTTTGACTTTCCGGCATTGGGATGGATTCAGCTCCTGGAGCTGGTGTCTGTGTGTTTCGATGGGTTTGGGATGGGATCGTTTCTCGTTGTTTTGGGTTTTCGCGAGGCGCTCTTGTATGCTCTGTTGAGTTGAGCGGAGTTATCGCTGCTTGTGCTTTGCGCCCCCGGGTTGGTGATTTGCATCATGTTGGGACTTGCGGATTCAAGTCGCCGAGATCTGATTTGAAGTTGAAATCTTCTGATCGGTGGTCGGTGATGTCATCGGACGCGTGATATTTATGTCGGACTTCCGTTCTGAGAATAAGACAGGAAATGCGACATCTGTCCGAGTTGTTTGCTTGTTTGGGGGGTTTTGTCTGTTTTCTAGGAATTAGTTAATCTGTTATCAGTGATGTAGAATGTGCGGTTATTTGTGCACTGACCGTTGCTGAAGTGTTGGCAATTCTTGTCCACCGTGTCGTAATCGGGTTTGGTGAAAGCACTATATTTTGTTAATTATGCTACAAAATTCGTGTTAATTCATGTCGGTATGGATATTAAATTCTTGTTGATTTGTACCATTTATGGGTTTTCCATACAATGGTGTATAAACGTGTCAATTCTTGTTGGAAAAAACCGGCCCTTGAGGCTCTTGTCTTGCAGCCTCTTTAAGATTGCCGTGATTAATGTAGTGCACTCGACATCTGAGTTGGATTAGAATTTAGAAGTCAATACATATTCAGACAAGTTTACGAATGCAAGGTTTAAAAGATAAATTGGTTGAGGTCCATTGAATGCTGGGATCATTGTCCGATCTGTTTTGACTTTTTCTGGGGGAAACATATCTTGCGTATTTCCTAGTTTACAATAATTCGTCTCACGTTAATGATGCTATGTAATTGTATTTCAGATAAAGGGTGACAAAAAGGGCTGGAGTTTCCGGAAAAGATCTGCCCGTCATAGGGTGCTTAGCAACAGCGCGATATCTGAAACTTCGGCTCCTGCAACTAAAGAGATCCCTGAATCTGCTGATGTTAACTTCAAAACAGCAACTGATTCTGATGTTCCCGAGAAAGTCTCGGCGATTCGGTGCGCTGATGAGAAGCCACAGCTGTCAGCTCCTGCGGGTGCAAAAGTATCCGAAGCTGTAGTTGCAACCAAGCCCGAAACTGTTGACGTATGCAATGTGGATGAAGCTACCGTTATTTTCATCCAAGCCAGTATAAGGGGTTTCCTGGTACCAATTTCTTTCCTTATGCATAACAAAGAAATCAGGTAAAGTTTCTTCTAACTTCTGCTATTTTAATTTGCTTGGCAGGCTCACAAAGCACTCTTAAAGCTGAAGAGTGTCGTCAAGTTGCAATCTGCTGTACGTGGACACCTGGTCAGGAGTCATGCTGTGGGAACTCTGCGATGCGTCCAGGCCATTGTCAAAATGCAAGCTCTGGTTCGTGCTCGCCGTGCACGGCAACTAACACAAGGGACAATTGCAGAAAAGAATGCAGATGTGAAGCATAAGAGGGATGGCATCAATTTAAAGGCCATGGTAATGTTACTACTAACTCGGTTGTATCAATATATTTCTAGACATAATTTTCACCTTTGGTTATCTTGATTATGATATTTGTCCTCTTCTAGACACGTGCATGCTGTATCTTGATTGCTGATTAGTTTATTGGTGCGCGAGCATGTATTGGCTTTCCAATTGTCATGGCAATATATTGGCATATTACAGTTGTAATTGTGAATTTTGGGATTTCTTTTTACCTTTTGGGATCAGGAATATAAATGTTGAAGATGAGCCTGGAAGACTGGAAGTACTATGTAATTGAACTGAAGATGTAGATGCTAAGTCTTTGCTTCCTGTTCTTTAAGGGGAAGATCCTCTAAAGCCATAATCGTTGACTGACTACTGAAAGTTAATTAAACTCATCTTCGTGCTTCGAATGTGAATCATCTACACAAACTCTGCATGTTTTAGGACACTAAAGAATTCTGTTAAGCCCAGTGCATTGCAGAAGATTTATATAATGGACTCATCTGATTTTACGTTCCTTGCGGCATTCAATGATCCTCTGAAGGCATTACTGTCAACTGACTACTGAAAGTTCATCAAACTCATCTTCTAGCTTCGAATGTGAAACATCTACACAAAACTGTGTGTTTTAGGACACTGAAGACTCAGAGATAATTCCATTTCGTTTCTGATTATGAATTTCCTGCGGCATTCAGACGAATGACTACTACTACTATAGTAGTACATTTCTGGACCCTTTTCCTGTTGTACATGCTGACTAGAGAAAATATTGAAAGAAGGTCAAGAAATCGGTTGTCAAGCATAAAAATGCTAATTACCCCTGGATTGATGGTTAAGGACCAATTATTGATTCATGAGGATTAAGGATACACAAAAAGTTGAACTCTTATGATAGCATCCTAATATTAACTTCTCTTGCCATCAAATTTGCAGACTCCTATTGGCCATGTGATTTATCATCACTTCCATGCATTGTAAAGACAACTGGTGCTCCGGTGCTTCATCTTATAGATGTTCTTTTGAGGATATTGTCTATGCTACATCGAATTATTTCCATCTTATTTTTGTTAAACATTTTCCTTGATTCAGGAGATGGAGAATGCAAATAAACCAACTGTAGCTTACATTTCCATTGAGAAGCTGCTCAGCAATAAATTTGCCAGACAGGTGCTCTCTCTCTCTCTCTCCCAACCCCCCACCCCCCTTCCTTAACTAGTGTAGGATTTTTTATCCATCTCTCTTATGAATACTCCAAAGATTCTGATGGTTTTACGTTAAATTGAAGCTCTTGGACTCGACACCGAAGGAGAAGCCTATCAATATCAAGTGTGACATTTCCAAATCTGATTCCACATGGCAATGGCTGGAGAGGTGGATGTCAGCTTCATCAGCTGAACCATCACCGATTGTTGGGTTGATGACTGAGCAGCAGGAAAGTAAGAAGAATGAGCCATCACCGATTGTTGGGTTGATGACTGAGCAGCAGGAAAGTAAGAAGAATGAGCCATCACCGATTGTTGGGTTGATGACTGAGCAGCAGGAAAGTAAGAAGAATGAGCCATCACCGATTGTTGGGTTGATGACTGAGCAGCAGGAAAGTAAGAAGAATGAACCATCACCGATTGTTGGGTTGACGACTGAGCAGCAGGAAAGTAAGAAGAATGAGAAACTGATACAAGAAAATTCAGAGGATTCATCTGAAGTTCTTTGTAGATCAACAGATTCTGTATCGGCCTGTAACGAAATATCAGCACCAGCTGAAAATGAAGATAATCTGGTTCTCCCTGATGAAGCCAAATCAAAAATTGAGGGATGCAACGTGATGCCTTCTGCAGTGGAGGAGCACATTGAGCAGTTTGAGCCTGAGAAATTTGAAACATTTGACGCAAATGAGAGCTCAACAGAGAGAGAATCTACTCCACCTCTGAAATGTGATAGCTCTAAAACGGAGCCTGACTCTCTTTCCAATGAGATTGAAGTGGAAACCGAACAGCCAAAACATTCAGGGAAGAGGTTTGCCCCAGATCAGCTTGAGACTTTGGGGAAGAAACCAGCATTTGGATCCAGAAAGGCTAGTAATCCATCTTTTATTGCCGCTCAGTCCAAATTTGAAGAAATTACTTCAATTGTCAACTCAAATGGATCAATAAATTCATCTAACAAAGATGTTGAAGCCGATTCAAATGGAGTGCCGGTTTCATCAGGAGACACTACCACTGGAGAGAAGGCATTTGGCCTGGAAGACAATGTGGCTCCAAATCACGCTAGAGTTCAGGTTGGTGGCTCTGAATGCGACACGGAGCTTTCAATTACTTCCACTCTTGATTCTCCAGACAGATACGACGATGGAAATACAGACATAGTGAATCAAGCCAAAGTTACTGAGGAAAGATCCTGCAGTCCCGGCAATGTGAAAAATGAACTATGTGAAGTTAAGGAATCAACTGCTGTCCAGCTGTCAACATTGTCTGATTCTGCTTCTGATCATCCAGAGAAGTGTGACGATGTCATCAGTGAACCTGTCACTTCAATTGTGGCCATGGAACCCCACCAGGATGAACTGAATCTTGATAGAAGCACATCGGATGTGCCGGGAGAAATTGATTCCAAAACAATTCAAAAAGCTTACAGGTCTTCACCAGAAGCATCTCCCCGGAGCCATATAACCGTTCCTGAGTCGCAAGGAACGCCAGCTAGTCAGGTCTCTGCGAACACTAAAGGGAGTAGAACAGATAAAACCAGGTCCTCAAACAAGCGCAAATCCTTGTCAGCAGGCAAGAGATCACTATCAAACACGTATCAGGATTCCGGTACGGGCTCTCCAAAACAATTGCCTAAAGATCAGAAAAATGGGAAAAGGCGCAGTTCAATTGGATCAGCGAGACCGGATAATGAGCAAGAACCACGAGACAGTAGCAGCAGTAATTCTATCCCTCATTTCATGCAAGCCACAGAATCTGCTAGGGCTAAGGTGAATTCAAACAACTCTCCGAGATCGAGTCCTGATGTACACGATAGAGAGATCTACGTTAAAAAGAGGCACTCTTTACCGGGCTCGAACGACAGGCAGGGATCCCCACGAATTCAGCGGTCAACATCTCAAGCGCAACAGGGTGCAAAAGCTAATGGGACTCAAACGCAAGGTACTATTTAAATTCTCCTTTTAGATTCCTGGAAAGACTCTTCTTTGGTAACAGACTATACACTGAAATTTCTGCATCAACTCTTCCTTTTTAACCTAGCATCAAGATGTTTCTTATGCTAGAACAAGCATAATTTATTAGAGAGAAGCAAGTGAGTAGATTTACTTTTGATAATAAGCTGATGATTAACCTGAGGGCTTCTTGTTCATTGGTAAATTGTATCACTAGATATTCCAGCTTCATTCAGTACTTCTTTTAGCATCATATCATATTGAAGTATTTGTCAAGTTTTTACGTTTTGTGTTTGCCCTCTTTACAAACCTTTGGGGTAGTAACTCCGTTTAGAACTTATCTAAATCTATAAGGATTTCCATCAGGATTTATGAAAATTAAGCTCTAAAGAGTAAAGACACATTATTGGTACCCAAAGAAAGTTTGATTCTTTTGAGTGTCATTGGTTACTCATGACAAAACATCGCATGGGAATGGGTTGCCTGTTCACAACTGTAGAGCAAGCTGTATCCAATGTCTAGCTTCAGCTTGGCCTTTGGTTCATCAGTGAATTGGCCATAAAATTTCAATATTTATACGTCCCTAATCCTGATAAAGCTTTTGATCTTCACATTTTTCTGGCCTTTTGCATTAGTTCTGTAATTAACTGGACATCTGGCCCAATTTCCTCCGCTTTTTAAGCATTTGCTTAGCAGCACAGAGGCTATTAGACATGCCTTGATCGTTTGCTAATTCGTAATATTTTGCAGAGAGAAAATGGCTCAGGTGAAGAAGAGCTCACATCTTATTGGCTTGCAGTGGCTAACCAGTCATAGATGCCGTCTGGAGAATAACACCTGTCGATCGTGTAGCTTCATGCTTGCTTCATATGCTTTCGATGTTTGGTTTCAAGGTTTGCCTGGAAGAGAATATATATAGAACTGGAGGGAATTTTTTTCGTTTTCCTTTGTACCTTTCTGCTGATGTTTGTTAATTTTCTGCGACGGCTTCACCAGGGATGTGCGCTTGTATCTTAAAACATTAATTGTGTGCGATATGAAATCCGATGTTAAAAGTTTCATGTTCGTCTCCCTATCGAGTGCTGTTTGCAAAGTCGAGCTGACCAATTTTGCAGAGAGTTTTGCTTTTACTTTTTAAAGCTGCTAATTTGATTGAGTTAGATCACATCAACTTGCGCAAATTGATAAAGTTAAGGATCACGCCAGTTGGGATGTTGTGCTGCCACGGAAGACAAATGTTGCTGCAGTTTCGATTTGTACTGTGATTCGACAGACAACTACTCAGGATCATGGCATCTTTTTTTCTTACCGTATTATGACACACGAAGATTCGTTTCCATGTACGGCAAGGCAACTGACCCAATCATTCTCGTTTGATTGTCAAGGACACGGTGAATCCGAAAAAGACGCGGTCAAAGGACAAAAGGTCCCGCACCTTAAAGCCGTACCAGGATGCTGTCTGGCAAAACAAAAGCCGTACTTGAAGATTAAAAATTAATATTGAAAAAAAAAACCCTGATGGGAATTGGGTTCAACTAATCCCTCCACAGAAGAAACACTTGCCCAAACTCAGATCCATCGATAATCGTCGCACCCTCACAATTAGCGACGGTGATAGACCCGAGTCCGGTATGCCTAGACCCGAGTCCAGTGGACTTTGATTTGAATCCTGTTGATATTTTTTGAGCTAATTTTAAAAAAAAAAGTACAAAATTTACCTTGAGTGATTTTTTTGGCCCGAATCTTTTTTTGTCTCAATAAAAAGCACCAATTTTTACTCGAGTCCCAAATCCGGCCCCCGTAATATAAAATTTTCAAATTGTTCAAGTCAGATTTGAGATTTAAGTGAAAGTTTGTGATTTTTTACGAGACAAGAAAAAGTTCGGGCCATGATTATCATTCGATGTAAAGTTTGTGCCTTTTTTTTTTTTTAATTAGGCCGATATTTTTCCTTCCACAATGAACTTCCCCTATGGATGGAAGAACGCTTGAGGATTGATCGCAGGAGGTGAAAGACGATTTCCACTGATCGGAATTAGAAGAGAGTGATTGAAAGCTAGAACAATGGCGTGACGACAAATTGAAGTTTGGTGGGAGAGAAAACTCTTTTGGTAAATGCCATGCATAAAAAATATTTTTTTATTTTTTGACCTAAAAAATACTTTTCGTTCCCCACAAATTGAAGTATAAGAATTTTTTTGACCTCTAGGTCAGCCACTGGCCAGATACCTAAAATCCATGCGGCTGGGTTAATCAGTGGGGAACGACGTGTTTCTGAGTTAGACACATGCTATAATTTTTTTTTAAAGTTTTTATTTCTTTGTTTCTTTTTTTTTTCATTGTTGCCGGCAAGGGCCTCGCCAGCCGCGAACGGGCAACAATGAAAAAAAGCAAAGAAAAATAATTTTTAATTTTTTTAAATTGTAAAAATTATCCACATCAATATTCATGTCAGCGATTTTCATTCAAAATTGTCTGGGAGTATTTAATCGGTAAATCGTTAAAAAGTTTAGAACTAAATTGACCAAATTGAAAATTTTAGAATAGAATTGACACGAATATAATGAGTTGAAAACTTCTTTTTAGTAATTTTCTCACCATCTTCTAAGCGGGCGTGCTGGGGGGCTGTATCTGGTCTGGGTACGCACTTCTTCTTACTGTGTTGCGCGTGGTAAGGGAAATGCACGGGCGGTGGGCGGTCCTAGGCCACAGACGAGGAAATGAGATTGGGGTATTTTGGGGGTTTTTTTTTTTTTTTTTTTTTATAGTTTCTCACAAAGAGTTTGTTTTTGGGGAAAATACGAAAACATGTCCTAGTATCTATCATCCACGACAAGGAAAAAAAAAGGATACATGTGTTTCGAAATTACAAATTACATTCCCTGTTCAAATAAAGCTGCCACCTCCGCCAAGTCCAATTTGCCCGACGGACACCATTGCGGCCCCTCTCTTCTCTCTTCAACCCTCTAGTGAGATTTCTATTTAAATTCCATCCACAACCCTATTGCAGCCTGAGATCGAGGTCGCCATGGCCATTGGCAACCTCATATTGAGGTCCGAACCGACTGCTGTTGAAGAATCGACGGATGAGTTGTGGTTGGAAGTGAAATGCCACTCAAATCCAGAGCTAATTGGTTCTCCCCAAAAGAAGCCGAGGCGCAGCGGTGGATTGGACATCTAGGGGTAAAGTATCGTTTCGGTGCAAGCCGAGAGAGTAGTACTGATTCAAGGCAAACTATAAAATACTAGATATGACCTCCAAATAATAGAGTCAAGTTTGCTAATGAGACGACGGGGGGTAAGCTATATCATCAAGAGGGAAATGGCTTGAATCACTAGCTAAGGCCCAAAATGACTACTCAGTGATAAAGGATGTAGGGGTGTGAGATGGCCATGTGACTTGCCAAGATCACCCAATCGAGGCAAGGCATCTGTGACCGGTGAGGGTCAATGGTCATGAGTGACCCTCGCCGACACAAGAAAAAGAAAAAAGCAAAGAAAGAAATTCAAAAATAACATTTAGAAATTTATAAAAGTTGTTCATGTCAGCGTCGGTCGTACCACATAAGACAGTCGGAGTGCACATCAGCGATTTCCTGTCAAAATTGATTGGAATGACTCAATTAGCAAATTGTCAAAATGTTTAAAATTAAATGGCCAAAGATAAAACTCGCACTGATTTTAGGAACGATTAGGCTTGAACTGATGACTTCCAACACGTCAAAGTTATGCTTTATGGCTAAGTTTTATCCCTTCCGTGTTCCTATCAAGAAATAGAACCAACTAATCCTAAGAGAGGCGGTTGAGAAACTCAATGCCACTATGCCACTATTCCACAATTTTTGAACAACTTGGAGTCGAGCCTTCTTTTCACACTATTACAGATATAGAAATAATGGAAAAAGTAGGATTCCATTTTCAACCGGTCCCATCGGAAATAGGATTGAACGTGGATTCGAGCCATAGCACATGATTTCATGAAAATCGTACGGTTTTCCCGATCTAAATCAAGCAGCTTTACCTGAAGAAGGTCTTGCTCAGCATGCTCTATTCGATACGGGTAAGAAAATTGATGTTATTAAAACAAATTGAGAAATCGAAACCAAATCACGACGATACGGTTGGAATTGAATCGGCGTAGACGCAATAAATTTAAGACTTTTTTCGTCATTTCGCCTTGCCATGGTATATATTACAATGACAACATCGAGATTGAGAAGCACTACAAAATGAAAAACGGAGTCGGCTACAGAAATATCACTTGCATAGGAGCGGCGAAGCAGAAGAGCAAGAACCAGAGGATCTAGGGTTTCCCCCGGGATCCCTCTGGCACGTCACCCGGACGTCGATCCATCATCGATCACGATCAGCTTCCCGCTTCGCCGGTTGCGCCGATGGTGTCGTCCCTTAGGGCTTCGATTTCGGAGGGAGGAAGAACGAGCCCGAATTCCGGAATCGTCACCGATTGAGATCGGAAAAGGAAAAACCCTAATCGATCGATTGATAGATAATCACGTCGCGATTGCTTCGCTTCGATCGCGTGCTCGCGCCGAGAATCGGAGCAGGGGAAAAAAGGAGTTGTCTTTTTTTAAAGGGGAACTCGGTAACATGCGGGGATCGCTCAAATGGAAAAGGGTTTCTTGGGCTTCGGACGTTAATCTTTGTCAGGTAATAATGCGAGTTGTTGTTGGTGAAAGGTTCTTTATGGGATTGTGGGCGGCGAAAACTTTGATGTAAGACTAAGGACTTCGTGGGATTTGAGGCAATCTGAGTCGAGTTTTGGAACTTATGCATTGTTATGTGATGCTTTTATCGTTACATTGCGCATGTCTTTTTAGGGGCTGTGTGGTGTCCGAAGCGTTTGTTCTTGAGTTTTGTCTGTGAGTGACCAGTTTCAGTTCTGATAGCAAAGGTTTTTCCGTTGGGTGTTGAGGCGGAAGCATTTAGATGGGTTTTGATGCTTGCATTCTCTCCTGGAAGTGTTGGAGAGGAGAACACTTTTGAGAGCACATAATTGAAGTCGCGGTGATGTATTTGGAAAGATAAGGCTTGTTTCAAGTGGAAGCATATATTGGGTTGAGCATTTGTGTTAGGAAACTTTAGTTAGTTCGGTGCTCTCTAGCATCTATGCGTTGGTACAACTTGTTCACTCAGTTAAGATAATGAGAAACTTACTGGTAATCAATGAACTGAGGTTTACTGAATTCTTCCTTATGCAAAGCTGTAATGTTGACTAGAATAAGAACAAGTAGAATGACAAAGAGTGGTTTCCCCAGTAACAGGGATGAGTAATTCCTTTGTGGAAGAAATTATTTCGGTAGTTCCTAAAATCCATTTACAAATAACTGACAATAGGTGATGTGAATTTGAACATCTTTTTTTATTGTAATGAGGCTCTAGTGCTGGCAATCAGACCATCGGAGAAGATTTGGCATTTTCTATTGCAAGCTCTCGAGGGAGTAAAAGATAGTATATCAAAATAGTTCCCGCTGAAACTGAATGGAAATTTATTAACAATGCTTAAGCATTCAAGTCTCAATTGTCACATTGTTCCTCCCAACCATTACTTCAAGCTGAAATGTGGACATTCAGCTAAAGAAACACACTGACTTTTTCACTGGAATCTGAGAACTGCACGACAGCAGAGCAAGGGACCTTTAACTGTAAATTGCGGACTTTGAGTAACTCTATCCAAACGTTGTTGCTTCCGGCACAAGGAATGTTGATACATAATACAAGTGGAAGATTTCAAAATGCTGGTGAAGAATGCTGGTTAAAGGCAACTAAATACCATTATGAATCAAGATGACATGTTTTGGGTGGTCTGTAAATATGCTCTACAAAGCAGTTTATTCGCATTAAAATTGCTCCCGACAAGAGTCAAGCAAACTTCTGTGCTCGCTGAGATTTTAAGTGGCTTCCCACTGTTTGACATGGCACCAAAATCCTTCAATGCCACAAACTGTTTCTGAGCAATGAGGTTGTTGTATGTGGAACAATCATTGATTGGACAATGTGTACCTACGTGAGAAGTTTTAACTCGGGAAACTGTTTGAAATGCAAATGCCAATTACTTCATACAAGAGATAGTTTGTCTCTACTGCATTCTGTGAATAGGCAAGTGTTGTGACTCATGAGAAATAGATGTTTTGGAGTATATTTACTCACATTTTTAGTTGCTACCAAGTTTTTATGCAAAAATTGCTTGCCTTTTTCTTTTAAATTTAATTTGTATTTCACTCATAAATGGCATGTAGAAATGCTCTGATGATTGTTCATATTATCCCTGTTTATGCAAAGTTTCTTTTCAATCCAGGCCCACTTTCCATGGTGTGTATTTAGCTCTTAATATGCAGTTTCAATTTGTATAAAAACTCAAAATTGTATTGACTGCTTAGTAGGTGATTTTCTCTTATCTAATATTCATAACTGGTTATACGCATGTTTCTTAAACCATACTAAAGTTTTAGTTTCTTGAGATCAATTGAATGGATAGCTGTCTATCAGTTCTTTGTTTTCGATTCCTTGATTGATTGCCAGGCACTCCATTCCTGTTGTGGTGATTTAGCATTTGCCTTCCAACTGTATCAACAATTAATAACAAGTTTATGGCTGTTTTTACCCCTATAATCTCTATAACCTTGTTTTTTAATTTTTACAGAATGTCTGCTTGATTACAATGGATCTGTAGGCTTTAGGTCTTGCACTTGTAACATTATATTTTTCTTTATTGATTTGTCAGGATCAATTCAATTATATTTAGAAGTTTTGGCTTTACTGGGTCCTTTATCGAGTGGTTTGTGTTTGTTCATGCTACTGTGCTTTCTTGAATATGACTGTAAAATTCATGCTAGGTGCTGAATATGAGTCATTTCTGATGAAATTACTATTGTCTCTACCACCGGAAGATCTCTCTCTCTCTCTCTCTCTCTCTCTCTCTCTCTCTCTGTGCTTCTATGAAGGGGTACTCCAGTGTCACTAGTGATAGATTACTGAATTTCTCACGTGACTTTTTTTCTTTTCATTTCAAAGGCTATAGTGTATTACATCCTAATGAGTGCCTGTCGGGCACATGTGAACGAAATCCTTGACATGATGGTTTTGTGCAAACCGGAGAGCAATTATCCTGCAAGCATGCACAGCAATTCTTGAGATGGTTACATGAGATAGTTATCATAGTGGTTTCTGAGTTTTATCCCCCATTATATATTCGTGGTAACTGAGTTCTATTCCCCCTCATGTTTTAAGAGAAAAACCATTATTAATTTACTGATTCTAAAGATGAGCAAACCATTCTCAGTATTTTATGCATGGTCTTTTTCTAAAGTAGAAGTCCTTGTTGTAGGGTTCAAGTATGTCTAACCTGGGTGTAATATAATGTTGATTGGTTGTCTAACTATGGTTACTATCCTGTAATTGTTCCTTTTATGCTTCCTAGTCTTGCTTATTTGTCATATTGTGGACAATTGCTGCTACATTTACTCTGCTTGATGAGCCCAGTTGCCAGCATCATGTACCTTCTGCTTGATTGGAAAAAAAAGCTTTCCACAGGCCATTGCGAGTTGATTGAGGAAAGTTAGATTAGCTGGCTTCGCAAGCAGCTTCATCATTTATTATGTGATTGTTCCATTACCTTGTTTATTAACGACAATATTGGTGCAGAAAAGCTTGAAAGTCCTTTTTATTGGTAGAAAAGCTTCAAACTCTAGTGATTCTAGGATACATCTTTCCAGTGCTGTGCAGATTATTATGGCTCTGTATCTGTTGTTTCCATTTGTGACTCGCCCTCATTGCAAGGACAAAATGATTGGACTAGATGGTTTATTTCATTTGTCCTTTTTCATGACTAAGAGGATTTTAAGTTTACTTAAAGCTCCGTTTCTCTATGTTAAAGCTTTGTCACTGGCATTGGGAATCTGTAAGACTGTTGATGGCACTGGCAGAACTCTTGCAGTAAGGAAATTAGACACCTTTTAAGTTTTTTCTCCTCTAGTAGAGTGAGCGGTCTATTTACTCATTGCTGTAAATTTTTTTAGACAGTTATGGTCAGTAAAAACTACAGCATTTGATGGGTTTTTAGAGCTATATGCAACGAGCCACAGATGAATTTCCCGTAAAAAAATAAAATAGTTGAATTTAACCGAGTGTACACTTTAGAGTGATTTAAAATGCTATTATACTCATGTTTCTACTGACGTGGGCTGTTAAGTGTGAACAAAAGTTGCATGTTGATGTTATATATCTAAACCAAAAGCCAAAAATTAAATGCCAAACCAAGTCTCAAGTTGAATTTCTGCCGGTGGGTAAAACAATTTTCCTCCTGTATGTGGTACATCCTTCATAACTTCAATCTGTACTATCGTGCTAGTCTTCAATCCTATGTCCTTTCTAGATTAGTTGTTGTCTGTCTTATGTTCAATTTTTTTTATTGGTTGAAGTTTAATGTTCAATTTTGACAGGCATCTTCTAGCAAAATATGCATTGACCCTGTATGCATCCGAGTTGTAAAAATTTCTAGAAACATTCTTATATTTACTGTATTTACTGGAACATGCGCTATTGAGTATGAAAACTTTTCATTAACCGTGTCAAGTCTAGGTGTATTTACTATGAACAAAATATCCCACTTATGCTGATTAGAAATTGCTTGGTGAGATTCCTTTGTGCAGCTTGCAGAGTGAAATTTGCTCCCAAACTGTGTGTGTGATAAGTAAAGTAATTGTGCTTCACTTCTGACTGCTTGTTCAAAGGAGTCCAAAAGTAGATTTAAAACTGTACTTGTTTAACCTTTTCTTGGTTACCTTAATGATCTTCATGCTCTGGGGCTGTTTTGTTTGCATTGGGGGATGATACTGGTACCCTGTACTTAATTGGTCAACTTAAGTTCTACTTGCTTACATGATCTACCGAAACAGGTGAGGCTGTTCCTTTCAGATGAAGCTCCTGTCCAAGTCGGGGTTAGTGCTCAAGACCACCTTCAGGCCAAGACCTCGTGGCTTTTGCATTCAACTGGAGTCGGCTCTGATGATGCTTTACCTCCTGGTTTTGAAGCAGCCCATCCTTCCAATAAGCTACAGATTAAGGTGTCTGAAATCCCTCTAAGCAAATGGAGGTGTCCTCCACGAGTAAGTGGCCCTGGGGTTATCTTGTAAACCTTGTTGTTCCATCCTTTTTTTTTTTTAATGTCTGATCCTTTATTTGCTCTTTTTGATTGATGCAGTTCTTGCTTACTGCTGAATGGCAAGTAGTTGCTGGGGAGGAAAGCAAAGAGGTTGATGTTCAAAATCAGAGGGAGATGAGAGTGCTAGAAGCAGTTTATCCTCGTCCATCTGCCATTCCTCAAAAGTTGGAAACCTATCTTTTTATTTTTTTTATTTCTTTGGCTATATTTACCTGTAATGTTGCTCTTCCACAAACTTACTTTTTACCCCTTGCAAGTGCAGTCCTGTGGCTTCATCAGACTTGCATGATTTTGATCTGAATGATTCACAAATTCCGTTGGTGCCAATTACTCCCATTGAAGATGAAGAGATACCGGGAGATGCATCATCCGATGTTGTTCCCCAACGTGGTGTTCCCATCACATCACATCCATCATTACTGGTTTCTGGAGTTAGTCATCCACTTCAGACCACAGGGCCTGTCGTTGCAAACACTGCCACCAATCAGAACCTTACGGCTAGTACATTGCATGGTGTAGAACCTGATGTGGCGGCAGCTGCATCAGCTGCCTTCACTGCACTGATGAAGAGCAACGAGCACGGGAACATGATTGACCAGGAGTTGCTGATTCAGATACTGAGTGACCCCAAAATGATCGAAAAGTTGGTCAAAGATTACGGGACCATCACCGAAGCACAGATCCCACCAAACACGTGGGGAGGATCAGCAGTAGGTCTCTCAAATCCTCCTAGCTTTGTCAGTAGTGTAGAAACTGGAATGCCTTCAGTAGCTACTTCTTCAAGCGGGCTCTCATACTCTCACACAAGTGGGCCATCGTTGTACTCTCATCCTACTGGTGTCAGAATGGGACCGCCGCCGACTGCATCGCTTCCTCCCCAAACGGTCATGCAAGCTGCTACTTCCTCCACCATCAGGCCAGCCACACCAGCAAAAGATCTCAATTATTACAAGAGCTTGATTCAGCAACATGGAGGAGAAAGACGAGAGACTCCCCAACAGTATGGTGGCCCTTACGCCCACCAACCGTTGACAATTCAGGAACCCGCCAGTAATCCTAAATTAAGAGAATCAAAGGGTAAAATAATGAAGCCTTGTATATATTTCAATAGTTCCAGGGGGTGTAGAAATGGGGCCAATTGTGCGTATCAGCACGATATACCGCTCCAGCCACGCAGCAGTGGCATGGCGGAGGCGCAAAATGGGAAAAGAATGAAACTCGACAGGGAGATCACGGGTACCTAAGAGGAGAACATGCTTGTGCAGAAACGTTCCTGCATGTACATTTTTCCTGATTTTTCTGCTTTATGTTGCTTGCCTTACAAGGCAAAATACTGTCTCCAGCAATTTTTGATATTTTTCAATACAATCGGATTCAGCTTCGAAAGGCTTCTGTGGAAAGAAAATTCTCTTTGTTGTTTTTGCTTTTTATTCCTCTCCTCTTCTTCTTAAGAAATTTTCTTGCTTTTACAACCTTTTGGTGGAATTGACCGACTAGTATTTGGATATTTATAATTAATTTAGTGGAAAGAAATTTTAAGTCAATTTTATATCGCACACTTGTATTTTTTAATACACAAGAACTTATTATAGTCCTAAGGATTGGATTGACATCTTAATTTTTACCACACCCAGCACCTTGTCATTCCTCCTCTCCCTTCTTACATCTGTGACCGAGGTTAGCTGAATGCTTTGTGCTCCAACCATGTGGTCAATTGAAATAGGTCTTGTTTACTAAGTTTATACTCCATCATGCCAGAAAAAATTTCTTGAAAAGAGAAAATATGTACTCGGGGAAGTCATTATTTTGCAACTTCTTTTTAAACCCAAAATCGCAGAATTCAATGTATAGTTACGACAATATGATTATTAAGGAGCGAAATTTTAGTCCCTATTACACTCATCAAATAATATTTTTCGTAAAAACATAAGGAACTATACCAATTAGTTGAGGGGGGATCTCAATGAAATCGCAAAACTACATAAGCTTTTTTCATCAAACCACCAAAGTGCAATGTCGGAACAATCTACAACCAAATTCCCCCACACCCCCCTCCCCAAAAAATCATTAACTTACACCCGTGATACAAATACTCAACTTTTCAAATCATTAGACCAACGAATTTTTATCTCAGGAACAAAAACTCATGTGACAGATGACGTGACAAATAGAATCAACACGTATGAAAAAAAACGTGTTGGCTTGAGCCAAAAGATGCTGTGAGTACGTCAGCAACAGCCAGACGATGTTGTTTCTAGCTCTTCTCAATTTGAACTAATTTGTTTCGCATACGTTTTCAAGAGATTCTTGCAGTCTACAACCGCTCTTTTCGTTACTGTTCCGGTTTTTGTCTGAAAAATGTCACCGGGTTGGGCCCAGTAAAGCAACAGTCTTTGGGACGGGCTACGACAACATTCGAGGTCCAACTTCTCCCATTTTTACTTCAGTCGCCGGAGCATCATCGATCCGAAAGGAAGCCTCTCCGATCTCTCTCTCTCTCCCTCTCTCTCTGCGTGCAGAAGAGCGCTTCCTCAGTGCGGTTCCGGGTTGCGCCTGACTGAAGATGCTGAAGTTTCTGTCGAAGGTGAGGATCGAGTTCAATGCGCTGGACCCGCGCATAGCCTCGTGCATGGAGTTCTTGGCGCAGTGCAACGCCCGCAAGGCCAAGGAGTCGAACCCGGCGTGCCAGGTGCTGGTCAAGCGGCGCACCGACGACCACCCACCTCAGATCGCCGTCACCTTCGTCAACGGCGTCGAGGAGGTGTTCGACGGCACCACCACCACCGCCCAGAGCATAAGGAGCATGATCCTCGAGAAGGGTCAGATGCTGGAAACGGAGCAGATGTTCCGCGAGGCCGGCGAGGCTTGGCCCGTCGTTATCCCCGAAGAGGAGCTGCGCCAGCACGCGCCTGGCACTAAGGTCAGTGAGGAATCTCGTCTCTGCTTTGGTTTATGGGTGTTCTCTCGCTGTTGCATTGCGTCGAACATTTGGTGTGCGGGCGATCTGTGCTCAGTTGATTTTTGATTTCTGATGTCCTTGATTGCGGATGACTTGGCGGTATCCCAATAGTTCGAATGGCGTCTTTTTTTGTCAAAGGCGAGAACTTTCATGAGTCTCTGTGTAGGAGTTATGAGGGGAAAAATGATTGCGTTCGCCATATTGTGGTCCGTGTTTTTGGAAATGATGGCTGATGTCGTGAATTCGTTAGCTCATCTCCGGTTTAGAACGAGAAAGTACTTTGGTTGATAGTTTTCACATCTCAAATCGTATGGACATACTGCATCCATGCTCTTTGATCTTCCTATCTGATTCTTGGACGTGTTAGTTAGTGCCTATTTCCTTTTGGGGCTCCACGAAACGGAGGGCTGAAAACTTGAGAGGGAACATAATAGTGAACAGTCTATGTTGCCAGAAATTGCATTCCAATTGATTCTGCAGCGAGTGGAATATGGAAAAGAGCAGGGGAGAAAACTAGTTGGTAATTTCAGGAAGTCGTATGGAAACTAGTTGACTATCTTGAGGACATTATTGTTAACAATGTAGATTGTCAGCCAGTTCATAGATAATGCCGAAGTTGGGTGATTACTTATTCATTCAGTTTTGGCATGTCGGACGTTTTTGCTGGCCTAACATCTCTCATGGGAGCATCTTTGATTTGTTGTGAGTATCATGTCTAGCACTGTCCTTTTGTTTGGCTTAGTCATTGGCCTTTTGTTTGGCTTAGTCATTGGCATCCTCATGTTTTGAGGATCTGGGGAGAATATGTAGGCGGCAGAGATGTGTTTCAATCGAACCTTTTCAGCATCGTCCAGTAAGAGCAGGGTCACATCTCATAATTGTAAAAAAAGGCGCAGCTATTGAAAATTTTTGTTAAGCCCATTCACGTGTGTGATTCTTGTCTCCAATCCTTAGTTGATACCCCCCTGCATTCAAATGAAAAAAGAAGGAAGTAGTGGTAAGTTTAACATAGATATCATAGCACCTCACAGAATATTTTATGTTGAACTTATCTCTGCATGTGGATACAAGTTTTTTCGACCATTCTCATAGCTTTCAACTCTCGGTGTGAGTGTCGGCCAAGCAAAGTGCTTTTAGCCATCGGTTTTTCCTTCCAATCTGTATGCAGTGGAACATTATCTGTCATGAAACCATATCGACTGTCTATCTTAATTCACGTAAGCTGTGTGGAGCTCATGCATTCTTATGTCTCGTTCTTCAGCCAAGGAAGGCAGAGTAGCGGCAGCAGACACTGCCGACTGTGAACGTGGATGAACAGCAAGAGCCATCAGCTGAAACGATGTGACTGGACCTGGTGTGCTGCCAAGATGGGGATGACTATGTAGAACATTACGTCGAAAATTGTTTCCTATGCTAGCTTGTGTCGTTCCCGCTCCTTCGGCAATCTTGCTTCATTTAATGTTTCGGAAATTTGAGTACTCATCTGAGATGCCAAAAAAAGAACAAAAAATTTCCATCTGCTTGTTTTGCTTTTATTTTTTCATGGTGATGAGAAACTTGTCCAGGTTGGTGGTCGTGGACAGAAGTGAGTAATTTTTTTTTTTCGTGATAGCAATTTTCCCCCTCTAAATTAAAAGAATTTGATGCTGGTGTTGTCTGTCCTAATGGGCATCGCAGGACATGTTTGATGTCTTTCAGCTCTAGTTCATCCTTCGTCTGAGGGGCTGAAGTAGGAGTGATTGTTTGGAAAATTTGTGGCGCGCTTGAACTTTTGTTGCCCCTTAGAATGTACAAATTGAGAATTATAGGCACTGTCATGCATGAGCCTGAGTCACTCGTCAGTCGAACGACGTCTAGATCAAAGATCAGGACCACTAGCTGGCGGATCCATCATTTGTCTGATCCACCATGACTGAGCTAATTGTCGTCGTCA
This sequence comes from Syzygium aromaticum, assembly GCA_024500025.1. Lineage (NCBI taxonomy): Eukaryota > Viridiplantae > Streptophyta > Magnoliopsida > Myrtales > Myrtaceae > Syzygium > Syzygium aromaticum. The sequence continues at coordinate 12,002,490 of CM044890.1, forward strand.
AAGCCCTTTTTTTTTCTATATAATTGATTCGAATTACACCTGGAAAGAGTCTGTAAAAGACTACATTCACAAGACGGCTCCTACGAGTACCGTTTCTGTCAATCTGTTTCCGTCTTCTTGGAGAATCCAGAAGCAAAAAAACCAATGGAGAAGCCTTAAAAACCTGGATCTCGTCACTCGAGTCAGCATAGTTCCGACAAGCAGAGATGCTAGAGTAAGTTTTTCATATTCACTTGCGGTCATCAAACATACAGAATCATACAAATGGGAAAACAAACACAACCGGGTGGTTATACACATGCAACTGGCTAACTAGGCAAGGATGTGTGCACAAGTATCCGGTATGTACATGCGCCTCAGCTGTCAGCACTGTCGTTGAAGGCCTAACTGATTCTGCTTTGAAGTTTAGCCACGTCTAAGGGTTGGCATCGTCATGACTGACCTTCAACCTCTAAACCAACGGCAAGCAACAAAAGTCAACTGGATGAACTCCATCTCTGAGATTCGTGTTACCGGTCTTCCCGCTGAACTCTGTTCGGATCGTTCATCATGTCCATCATCATCTTCTCAGGTGAATCTTCCCAGCTGGCAAATGTCTTTAAGTCGACCTGTGCAGGATGTGTTACAATGTTGAATCGTCAGTCTGTCACCTAGTATGTGCGATCTGGCATGCTAAACTCTTGTGACTTTAGATAAGGTTATTGTAGCCTTACCTTGCGCCTCTGTTCAGTGAAAAGTTGTTCCCTATTCTTAAATAAAACTTGCACCTCCTTGGCTTTTGTACCCCCTAATCCCCAAACTTCAACTTCTGATATAAAAGCATCAACAGGAAGATATCCCTACAATGTCACAGATCTACTTATGAGGGATTAAATTTCTTCACTTTCATTATGTCATAGTTAAAAGAGCCTCTCACTGTCACTCAGCAATTCTTCCGAACAAGTCAAGAGAGAAAACAATACATTGATGAAAAGGGGAAACCAAAAAAAAAAAAGTGTTCAACATGCATAGATATGTACCTCTCATCTACGTGAAGAGAATCACGTTAAGAAAAGGAATCAACAGAGTATGATGACCTAAACTTGTGCAAAACGACTTCAATCGAGAAGCCACCTCAATATGCATATGAGTCTTCTTAAACCATATTTAGAATTATTGCTTGTGAAAATAAGTACCTACCTGATTTGGGAAGAGGGGACCCGATTGATAAGTTTTGTCCACAGCATGATGGCGAAGAGTAATTCTAGCAAAATCTTCATCAATAAATATTCTCTCATTGCCTATGGTTCCTCCAAACCCAAGTCCCACAGGCTTTGGATGTGGCTCATATACTCTTGCAGAGGGATGCAAGTGGGAATATACGAAATTCTTCTCCTTACCTGATCATGATATCCGGGCAATTAATATTAATTCCATCACCAGTAAAATTTAAGAAAAAATGTTATCAATTGTCAGTTCTTCTATCTCCTATACCAGAGGGTAAATATGCACTGAAAAGCGGATCGACAGCATAGAGATTTCCAGGGCTTCCATAGAAATGATCCCTACTTTCAAAGCCCTGCTGTATCAGTACACCAATGACCCATTTCTTGTCTCTAGTAGTAGCCTCATGAGAATCTCCAGAATAACCAGAAACCAACATAAGCAGGGGACCAAGATAACCTTCAGTATTCGACCAGAATCTGTTCAAGCCTTTCCCATGGAGAGATGACCTGGAAAGAGTAATAAAAGATGCCATCAAGGGGGATAAAGAGTTTGGCAGTTTGGATCGTGAGAAGTGCAGGGATACTAAAGCCACAAACTTTATAAGAACAACATTACTTAACAGATGAAGTTTCAGAGAGGCATATATATACGGAGGTAACGAAGATTTGAGCATCACTGGTTACCTACAATAGATGCAAAATTTCCGTCTGCCCTCACAGACGGTAGACTCACAAAATTATGTCCCGGAAATTGTGCACTAAAAGCTAGCAGCTTTTTCTGACGCCGCAAGATGACAACATCCGAGGCCTTTAACAGCAACATAAAACCTTCCACTAAGTCTTTGCGAATGGTAAAATAAGATCAAAAGGAGAAATGGCCAACCTATATAGAAGGCTTTCTTCTATCTTGTCACGATTGCTGCAAAAGCAATGTATTAATATCTCTTCCCTCAATGCATTTCTGACTGTGAGGGACATAGCCCACGCCCTTCCCGAGGTAAGTAGATGCGCACCACATGCCTCTACTGAAGTGTTGTCCCCTGATGATGAATTTGAAGGCTCCAGTTCATCCTGCTATTTTTTAAAACGAGAGTAAAATACCCATCCCTCCGGCAAGCATATAATGTATATAGGTGGCGATTGCGTTAAAGTTCAGTTCTACCCACTTTGATGAACTACAAACCATCAAGAATGCTTCGTGACATGGAAAATGATACCAAGAGTTAATGAGATTTGAGAGAAAACCATGGGAGAGTTAATGCTTTATCTATGAACTTGAATTATCCATGCCACATTGCTTGGTCCCTAATTGACAATGGCTCCACTTTTTTTTTGGTCAGAAATGGCTCCACCTTTTAAACTCTACTAATTCACACAAAGCAGGAATCATATAATACAGACACTTGAACCAATAAGAACATATGCTGAAGTCATGGAAAGTGACATCACTGGAGGGAAAACGTGTTGCAGATTTATAGACAAGATAATCAGATGGCATTTCACATCGCCCTTCAGAAGTTTAAAGAAACATCAAAAAGGATTATTTGTTGCAGAGCACAGCTGACATCCCTTAGCATCTGAGAATGTCTGGACATGAGGTTAAAACGTGACCTTATGAGGTGAGGATGTAAAGTGGATCTAACATATTGCACAAATAAAGGCCAAAAGCCAGAAGATATGATGCACTTCAATTTCCAAGCGAGATATTAGCATCTCCCCAACAACAAGCGAGAGAGTAGGAAACAGAGAACGAGTAAATGAACAAGAATAAGTGAAAAAGAAAAGACACTTTATATAACGTCCACCAACATCCAAAATTAGGCTGTATCACTCAAATAATAATTCTACTGCTTTATGTGGACAAATTCTACAAGAACAAATTAAGCTTTTTATAAGCAATCAATCTATCATTCTCGGTCCAGTGATATGCAGGTTCCTTTGCAACTAATGAACCTTAGAACTGATACAGCCCCTTATTAAATTAAATAAATTATATGAACCAAAACGCCTGATGGCAATCATTGACAGTTAAATGTAATGGACACATTCACAGGTAGCAGATGAAAAGAAATTATGCAATATCCTGTAATTCACAGCGCCCAACAGAAATTATGTAAATGAAATCTAAGTGCCACGTATCAAAGGAAACACCTTCCTCCTAAATAATTTTGGGAACAACGAAACCACCAAAAGATAAACCAAGTACCTGTGAAATGGTAGAGTTTCCAAGACGTTCATGAACAAACTGTGAAAAGCAATCTGGGAGAGTCGGCACCGTCGCCAAAGCCCAAGCAACAAACTTCCTGGCGGGAAGCTGTACTACCGAGCCAAAAACGTCGAAATTCCACAAATCCAAACTACAGCCATTCTCAACACATGACACCACCGCCGACGGAACCAGACAACCAATATCCGGCAGAAACAAGGCCGCCTCACCTTTAGGCAACTCACGAACCTTACTACTCCACAACATAGTCCAGCACATCCAGAGAAGCATCAGCACGTCCGCAGGCGCAAGATGTCCCCCTACTTTACAATAATCAGCTTCATCAGACTCAAACTGCAAATCCACCTGATGCCCCGCCTTATTCGCCGCCAGTGTGAAAACTCTCAGCAGATTAGCGAGCACCATCGATGCGGCCATCCTCCCGCAGCACTTAACATAGCCTCTCACAAACTCCACCCAACTCAATCCACCCTTGTCAGCCACGAAGAACACGTCGACTATAGAAGCCCCCAAGTTTTCCAGCAACCCGGAAAACGATTCCGGCGCTCTAGGCGCCGAGCGAATCCGCTCATCAAAGCACAAGCTCAAGCATCGCTGAGCCAATTGAGCACACACGTAAGTTTCGCGACCAAATTAGCAACCTGAATCAACCGCGAGCGCGCCGAAAATGAAACGAAAGCATGCTCGAGGGCAGATCGGAGTACCTGAAGAGACGCGACGGGAACCGCGCTCGTCTGGGGATCGGCGAGGTCGGCGAAAGCCTTGCGGAGCATCGGGAGAGCGCCGGCGGCGGCGGCGAGGGACTCGACCTCCCGCTGCTCCGACGAGGCCTTCCGATCCGACGAAGACGACGCTCCCATTATCCGCTCTTTCTTACAGAGAGAGAGCGAAGAGAGAGGGCTTCGAAGGGAAAGCTTGCTTCTCGTCGAAGATGCGTAGAACAATGGAGGTCGCAGAGGCCGCCGCCGCCGCCGGTGATCAATCGAGCCGAACCGACGTAGATGGGCGGAACGAGACCGTGTCGTTTCGTTCCGAATTTCGCGGGAGCGGTGAAGGAGGGAAAAAAGAAAAACAAAAAAGAAAAGAATACAAGAGACGATGACGTGGATATTTGTGAAGGCTCACCTTTCTCCGACAAGAACGAGCAATAGCGGATATGCTGACAGAGAATTCACTGACCCGCGACTTATCTTTAAACATATCAAAATATGAAACATTGATAAAATAAAAGTCTCAATTATGCACGGTGTAACCGGAAATGGAGGTTCGGACTAGTGATTTTATATTACACATTCATTATCAGGCTCCATGAAATGCCACGGGATTGAGCGAAAATATGGAATAAAAAAAACACAAAAATTTATTTCAGGTTCCATTTGGAATCATGGATCTACCCGTCAGAATCGGTTTCCCACCTTTTTAGAACTTGAAATCTATCTTGTATACCTTAAAATCGAATCTATTTTCCGATTTCCGCACCCCGTGTTTTCCCTCAACAGATAAACGGGTCGGATCATGCCAACACAATTCAATAACTGCTTTCTTCTCTCTTCTTGAGCTTAACCATGCTTTGCCTAATTGAGTTGATCTATTCATACCACATAAAATATCTAACAATGTTTGAATCTGATAAGATCTAATGTGGTGATTTTCTATAGGTACGAAAGCCCATCACTTACGCCAATTTGCAGGTTTTAGTGTATTATTATTATTTTTAATTTGTGTTCGAAATTTTAACTTCTATTTATTGCTAAACACATTGAACCTTTTGGGTTTTTTTTTTCTTTTTTGATTATCAAAATTTCGAATCAAAAACAAAAACTAATTTTTTTCCAGAAGCTGCATCATGATATCATAATCGTGGAAATCGGATATACACCGTCGTGTTATTTCCAATACATTTATCCCCTCCACTACCTCTCTATGGATTCTCCAAATGCTATCGATCTTTTCTCAACCATCACGATGCCCATCCTCTAGTTGATCGAATCTTATTAGGAAAAAAGAGTATCCGCGGCGATCAAATTCAAAGTTTCGGCAATGATAAACGGAACCATGTTCGTGAATTATCTTATGAATGTATATGGCATAACTACTATTGTACTATGGTCGTGTCATGTAATAACTCCGTCTTAAAAAGTAGTGACCATGTCTTAAAATCGCGGCACATTGAGGCCAGATAAGACCACAATTTGAAACCTACATAAGCTGCTGTAACCCATAAGAGGGTACTGCAGAATGCTTACTAAGCACCGCAAACATTATCGCAGCCAGATCTTTCCCAAAATGAAGAGGAACGCTACGGAACTGCAGGGTTAGATTTTCAATTTCCCAACACCCCCATCTTCATCGACCAAACAAAAAGAAAAAAACACCTCATCTTCACCATAGTTTTTACAAAAGCAAAGAATAGTAAGTATCGTCTGCTTAAGTGCAAAGCATGTCCATTTGCCTAAAAAGGACTTCTATACTCTCAGATTTCTTCCCAGCCATGCAAAACAAGAAGTCAATTTTCTTCGCCTTCAGAATTTTACCAAACAATAAAGGGATAATCATAATATAAATAATTCTTGAATTTTGGTCAAATGTACTATGTAAACCTTGGAATTTTAATTTATTCAGTATGTTTTCTGAACTTCGGCTCAATATATAATGTTATCCCCAAACTTTTAAATTGTTCAACGTGATTTCTAAACTTTTGGTGAATATTCAACTTAACCTCCCGAACTAGATGAAAATATTTAATGCAGTCCTTTTATTAATTCAAGTTCATGGACAATATTGAATATTTTTACATAGTTCAGAGATTAAATCGAACATGTACCAAAAGTTTATAGGCAATATTGAACAAATTGAAAATTCACGAATTACATTATATATTGAGTTACAGTTTAGAAATTATACTGAACAAATTAAAAATTTATGTATCGCATTTTACATTTAACTAATGTTAATGGATTGCGGTAAAATACCCGCGAAATCTGACCACAAATCCAACCCAATCCACTGTCCAAACCGGGCACCGACAGACAAGACAAACTCTGTTTCTTCACAGAAGTCGCCGTGTCCTTGAATTTCATATTCACTCTCCCGGAATCTGCACATCTCCACTTGCTTCGCTCCTTCGCCCTTTCCCCCGCTCCCCCCACTCGCTTCACTCCCCACCTCAAATCTCACTCGCTCCGCACTCCACCGGCAGCCCGCATTCGCCGCCGGCGAGAGCTGCGATGGGGTCGGTGTCCCTGAAGATAGGCGACGGCACCGCCAGGTTCAGGCGGGCCACGATCTGCTCCTCCGCCGTCAACATCCTCATGCTCCTCTCCGTCGTCGCCACCAACATCTTCGCCCTCTACGCCTTCACCAACCCCAGCCCCGCCGACCAGTCGCCCCGCCACCTCCTCCACCACAAGAACATCTCCCTCATCTCCGAGCAAGTCACCCTCATCCTCCGCGAGATCGCCTCCTCCCAGAAGAAGCTCGCCAAGATGGAGAAGGAGCTCCTCGGCTACGAGAGCATCGATCTCTCCCGACCCAACATCGCCAGCGAGCTCAAGATGTTCCTCCAGCCGCACTCCCTCCCCCTGGGCAAAGATTCGAGGACCGGGATCACCGAGATGGTGGCCTCCGTCGGGCATTCTTGCGAGAAATCCGTCGACTTGTTGACCCAGTACATGAGCTACAAGGTGTCGGGGCCCTGTCCCGACGATTGGAGCCTTGCCCAGAAGCTGATTCTGCGTGGGTGCGAACCTCTGCCTCGGAGGAGGTGCTTCGCCAAGTCTATCCCCAAGGTGGGTCTTTACCCTTTCCCTGTCTCTCTCTGGAAGCCGATTAGTGACAAGGTCGTGAGTTGGAGTGGCCTTGGTTGCAAGAGCTTTGATTGTGTGAATACTAAGAAGTCCACTAGGGAGTGTGCTGGTTGTCTTGATTTGGCTAGTGGGAATGAGAATCAGAAGTTTGTGAAGGCTAAAGGCAAGAATGATTTTGTCCTCGATGACGTGTTGGCCTTGGGTGGTGGGGGAATTAGGATTGGATTCGACATTGGAGGTGGGTCGGGTACGTTTGCTGCGAGGATGGCGGAGAAGAATGTGACTGTGATCACCAGCACATTAAACATCGACGCCCCGTTTAATGAGTTCATTGCGGCAAGGGGTCTATTCCCTTTGTTCTTGAGCTTGGATCACAGGTTCCCCTTCTATGACAATGTGTTTGACATAATTCGGGCATCGAGTGGATTGGATGTCGTGGGGAAGCCGGAGAAGTTGGAGTTCTTGATGTTTGATGTAGACCGGATCTTGAGAGCTGGAGGATTGCTGTGGGTAGACAATTTCTATTGTGCCACTGAGGAGAAGAAGAAGACTCTGACCCGATTGATCGAGCGGTTCGCGTACAAGAAGCTAAAATGGGTTGTGGGAGAGAAGCCAGATGCGTCTGGGTCGGGCAAACCGGAGGTATACTTGTCTGCGGTTTTGCAGAAACCGTTGAGGGTATAGCCCCTAGGTGCTTTTATGAGTGTATTGCAAGAGGTAAGAAGACAACTGCTAGCTAGCTTAATTTATTCATACACGAATTTGTTTCCCTTGATGTGCTATTGGAATCTGTTAAAACATGGAATAATACACGTCGATTATACCAGTGTACCACTGCAAATCAGTAGTGGACAGTTATAGATTGGTTCTAGAACATATGCGTTGCTGTATTTGATTCTGTATTTCCTGAGAAGCATTAGGCCTGGTGAGCTACTAGATGACAAACATTAGTGCTTTCTTAATGCTGCAAGCAGATTGTAATTTTTTGACTTTGTTTTGGCATGGAAATTAGATTTCTCTCGCTGTAGCCTGTCGTTGCTTATGAGCACATTTACTTGACTCCGTCCTGCTGTGCGGACTAGCCAACAACGGATTACTTGAAACACAGATTGCTATCAGCTTCAGGCAAGATGTATCACATCGTTTGTGACCATCTGTACATATATTTCCTGGAAATATCATAAGCAATGTATCTCCCTATGAAATTCATGTAGCATAGACCTTGGGTTAGATAAAACTTTGCTTTGAGCCGACATTAAAAACTTACAGCGCACATCCTTTATACTGCCAGTTTCTTTCTGAGCAATCCAGATACTTTACCAACTCCAGTTGACATACTACCGCTGTTAAATTTGTATTCATGCTGTGATTCATATTTCTCCTCAGAATGCTCTATGGTTTTCTTTTTTCCCTTTTGGGATGAGATGTCCTTGCTTCTGTGACTAAATTATGGTAACAACTCGCAATTTCAAGTCTATGATTTGCACGATCAACGTGCGGATAGGGAAAGTAGAATCAGTGCAAGCACGCATAATGTGGTCAGAGCTGTTCATTTAGGGGCTTCTGCAGAATCAGCAAGATAATCGGTGTCCTTCCTTTGCAGGGACAATGGTTGGGTGAGTGTTTCTTCAGCTCCCTCGGAACTTTCTTTCGTACTCACTGCAAGAGTCGAGAAATCGATTTTCTTGCTAGCTCTCTTCGCATGTTCATTCCGAGGATAGGTGATTAGTTGATTATGTAAACAACTAGGAGTATGAGTGTCCTACAGCAAATTGGCAAAGCAAGCGCTTTACGTAGTAAGTAGGTATCTAAGTACCCGCGACTCCCTTTGGTTGGGGAGGACGAGGGAAGAAAAAGAGACGGCGATTGCACAGGGCGCTCAACTCCTGTATAAGAATACAAGTAGACCCCTCTACTTGAAAGGATCGAAGAATCTGACTCTGTGATCGAGTGCCCTGAAATTGTTTGTCTTTAGTTTGAATATTTGATTTGAGTTTTCACTGGAAAACATGAAACTATACTGTTCTGGCTGGCACTTTGGAAAGGGTATTAAAGGCATTTGCGACCCAACTAATTAAAGAAACTTTGCAGTTTTCGATGCACTGATTGTGCTTGTGAAATGTGCAATTATTGTCTTGGAAAATTGAGTTATTCCAAATAAAGTATACTAAACCAGTGCTTCGGGAACATTCTCTAGCTATGCCATTCACTAAACAGGCCGATTATTCCATTTTATGCCTAACATGTAGCTTAATTGGCAGCGACCCCATTAATTCTCCGTGACATAATAGTAAGAGATATCGAGTTGCAATCCCCTGGCTGTAAGGGAGTAGGGTACTCAGAAAACCTGGAGCCCTGGCAAAGTATAAGCGGTTCGATACCTATTGGTCGAGGAACGTCCCGATAATGGTACACCTTCTCAACATCGAATGAGGGACGGCACAGCACGGTTCATCTCTTGAACGTGTGCACATATGTTCAAAGCGAGTTGTGCTTAATCCCTAACACGAAAATGCATGTTGGGGCGGGCTGACAAGTCTGCGAGCTTCACAAATTAGGCTTGTTTGCTCGAGGAAGGAAGGGTACGATGATGGTGTGCGGTCTTCTGATCATCGAAGTTAATCATGATTGCTTGTCAAGGTTAAAAACCTATGCTATCTAGGGGTGTGCAACCGGACTGGGTTTACCCAGAAACCGGACTGGCCCACCCGAAGAATAGGTCCGGGAATTGGTTCCCGTTTGAACCTGTCCAGGAACCAATTTCATTTTTTGGGAACCGGTCCGATTTCTGGTTCCAAATGAAAACCTACTGGACCGATTTTAGAACCGGTTTTATATAGAGGTCCACTTGCAATTTTATATAACCAGAATTAAAAGCATTCTATCATAAAGAATTAGGGATGTGATCATTGTTTGCGGATAGTCTAATTTAAGAGCTTGTAAGTATTGTAGAGAGCAGTTTCCTTTTTCTTAAAATTTTTGTTCTGTAACGAAGAAATTATATATCTAATTGGAACCTATGCTTTTTTATCACGTCCATTAAATTATTAGGACTAAAATAATATGTTTTTGTATGAATATTTAAGATTGTTTGCACAGTTAAACTTATAATATTTGATTTGAGTTATAAGTTTTTCTATTTGCTACCCGGAAAAAATGAAACCAAAAAAAGGAACAAAAAAAAGAGGGTTCCCAGGTAGACCTTGTAACCGGACCAAAAAAATAAGGTAAGTTCCAAAACAGGGTCAAGGGCAGATAAGGTGGGTTTCAGGCTCCAAAAACTAGGAATTGGTTATAACAGGGTCGGTTTCAAGTTTCAGGTTTGAAATCGACCCATCCTGAAACCGATCACCTCTAATGCTATCTAATGCTATCAAAGGGTAGGATCTTCAACAAAAAGAAGGACTTTTGAACACATGGAGGGCTCCATGACCAGTCGGGACCCTCGCCAGTCAGAACGCCGCCTGGGAAATACTTGGAGAGGAATAAAAGATGATCTGCGAAGGACACTCAAAGTTGCTTTCGGTGACATCTGAAATTACGAAAGGTCTTAAAGCGTTTCCAAACAGACGCAAAACTTTTACCAAATATTCGATCGGGTCCTTTTTAATTTCAGCAATTAAATATGAAGAAACGTGCGATACCGCCAAATGTCGAGATACGTCCAAAATTTTACCCGAGGAGCTTGAATAAATATTGACTGAAGGTCATAGGACTTAATTGCTCCAAGAGTCAACTTGCACTTTTAGGGATGGATTTTAGGACTGTTGCTGTCATGATCCGAGGTTGTGCTTCTCCTGATTTTCCTGGTACCTTACGTGAGCGCCTTGCAGAAGTCCAAATCCATCCCATATATGGGCTTCAAAGCCCATATATTAGTGGGCCTAGTATGCACATTGTCTTCTCCAACTCTCTGCCGTGGAATTGAATATGTGGACTCTCTTTTTTTTCTTTTCTTTTGATGCACCATCAACGCAGTGAGCGGATTTAGGTTCGAATCGTTGCGGTGTAGTTTTCTTTTGGGTTGATCCAAAGAGTACGGACCCGTGCTTTGAGTCCCGTGCTCGTCGAGATCGGGGAGTAGCTATATCCGGTTTCTTTGAGTTATTCAAGAGAGAATCGGATTAAAGAGAGGATGTTAAGAATGAAATTTCTTTGAGCTTTTTAAGAGCATTAGAAATGAGACCATTGTATACATATGGATGGTTCATAATAAAATCGGAGTGACTTTTGTAAGGTTTAGAGAACGCTTTCCAAAAAGTCGAAATTGGTCCGTTCCTTCGAGTTTCCTGTTCTCCCACGCGCAAATCTATCGGAAGGAAGTGGGGCGACTCTTGTTGAGAGGAAAGAGACCGTGAAAGTTATGGGAAATACTCGAGCAACTACGGAGATGCATGGAACCCCCAAAAGGGCATTTCGTTGACGGGAATCAGGGCTGACATTCGTGCCTCGATGCTCTGCTCCTCTCTTCAAGATGAAGAGACAGTGAGGTTTCCATCTCCATCGATTAATCGCTGTGACATGGACAACCCTAACGCATGCACACATAGATATTGCTGGTACCAAAGGTCAGTGCACCGGGTGATGGTATATAAGGGAACAAATCAATGGAAGCATTTCAGTTTTGCGAATCTTGCGAACCCCAAAAGAAAATCAAGAACAAAAAGAAGTACCGGGCCTGCAACTGCAAGTGCCTCAAAGCGAAATGCTTGCGGAGAGAATGAAAGGGGCAATTCGAGTAGGACAGGCTTTGGTCACTCGTGTGTCCAAGATGGTGAAAGAATCCAGAAAAGCAAAAGAGTGAATGGGTGGTCGAAAAGTGTCGACGGAAAACCTTTCGAAATATGGATCGATGTGAAAATCGATAAAGGATACGAAGGGTTCATTGAAGATTTTTGGACATGAAACGTAATTGGTGAGAAAATTAAAAGTACAAAGACCGGAAACAATAGTGTCCAACCATATAAAAGGGTATTGAAATGTAAAGATAAACTGGAAGTAAAATTGAATAACTAATATTCATTGATTGATTTGTGGTCATTTGCACAAATTACACTCCTAGTATATGTTGCCATTACCAACAACGATTGTGAAGAAATGAAATGCATGTTTACGCAACTCGGAATTCAGTAACTTGGATTTGCAAACGGTTAATCAACTCCTAGACACAACTCCGCTACCCGATGGTTGCTATTCCCACTCTTCACATTCAACGTCACCGGATACTTTGCATTTCCTCCAAAACTTTATCGGTTGCACTCACCCAAAGTTCTTGGTCTCTATCAATAGTGGCTTCCGAGATCCACGACATCCACTACTTGATGATAATGTTAGTTTCACTTTTCCATAGCCATGTCCATGTACCCAAGCGAATTGTGTTCGAGATTATCGGCCCCATCACTGGGATAGCTACGCTGCATCCACCTCATCCCAAGTCACGTTAGATGTGGCCGTTTGTCGACTAAGTCAGGCTTTGCTCACCGACGCTCGTGATTTGGGACTTAGTCTTTCCATGTTATATTCTTCGTCGGCTAGAACCGTCCACTTTGCTTTTCCCCACGGTATATTTATGAAATTCTGTTGGATCAACTACGTATACTTACCGACTAAGAACCTTTGCTACTTAGCAAATTCTAACACGACCGTATTTTGCTTGGTCTTTCTCAGCCCAAGTCAACAGTCGAAGACTTGGGCATTTTTTGGTGTCAACAGCAGTGCAAAAAAATTATGGCACTCTCGAGTACCATACGAAAGAAAAGAGTACCATATGAAAGTTATGTCAATTGAGCTGTATTTATCCCGGATTTTAAGGTACCATTTTTGTCTTCCACATTTCTGAAGTAACCAATTACCTTAAACCATCGTTAGGGTTTGGTGCGCGGCCTAAAATGAAGTTCGAAGATGTGGACCTTCCAAAAGTAATCTCTAGATGGTGTACTCTCCGGACGGGTCAGGCCTCGCGGGGCTAGGCCCACAATAATCTCTAAATAGAACTGTGTAATGAACTGTTGCCCACCAAATCATGACTTGGACACTCAAACTCCTATTCAGACTCTGCTTCCTTCGAACTCCATCACCTGCCATCATCATTTCCATTCTCGTTGCAGTCATTGTTGCATTAACTCAATTCGTTGTTGATCTCTAGGAGAAAGTATTTCATGCGACGACTTCATGTGGCAATGCTTGGATCCCGGTTCCCGTTCTATGACGATGTGTTCAACATAATTTTGGCATCAAGTGGATTGGATGTTGGGGGCGAAGCCATAGAAGTTGGAGTTCTTGATGTTAGATGTAGACCGGATCTTGAGAGCTGGATGATTGCTGTGGCTGCACAATTTCTATTACGCCAGCGAGGAGAAGAAGAAGGCTCTAACCCGATTAATCGAGGGGTTCGGGTACAAGAAGCGAAAATGGGCCGTGGGACAGAAGCCGGATGCATCCGGGTCGGGCTAATCGGAATCATGCTTGTCTGCGGTTTTGCAGAAACCGCCGAGGCTGTAGTCCCTAGGTGCTTTCACAAGTGGATTGCAAGAAGTAAGAAGACGATTGCTAGCTAGCTCAATTTATTCAAACACAAATTCGTTGCCCTCGATGTGTTATTGGATTCTGTTAAAACATGGAATAATACACGTCGATTGTTTTGACATTTGGAGTTAGTGAAAATATTGAAAAAGTATTTATGGTGACTCGACTCCAATTGGGATTGCATGATATATATTTATAAGAGCGATTAATTACAATCAAAGAATGGACAGAACATGATTACGTTGAGGCCCAATAATACATATAAATTAAGTGTTAATACCCTCTCAATCTGAAGTAGGTGTAACAACTGAGAAATTGTATCTAATTAGATAGTAACTTAGTAAAGATATTTGCCGGCAGTTCTGTTGTAGACACGTGATTGCTAGAAGCAACACGAAGTATATGACAAACCAAAAAAGCCTCCTGCAACATAGCCAATCGCAGCACGATATTGAAAAAGTTGGTTAAGGAGCAATGAAGTGGGAGAGCACTGCTCAATGAGCAATCTATGGGTGAATGTGCTAGCTAAATACCGATAGATATGCTTAATGGAGTGGAGGTGAGGAAATATGGATTGATGCATTAATCGACTAATTCACAGCAAAACTAATATCAGGTCTAGTCATTGACACATATTGTAGTGCATACAACATTGGAGAAGCAAGAAACTCACCATTATTAGCAGATAACAGAGTCTTTGAAGCCAGGAGTAGACATGGGCTTTACCTTAACGAAGTCAAACTTGTGCAAAAGATCCTCGATATACTTGGCTTGAGATAAAAGCATACTGCTAGAGCGGTGATGAGCCTCAGTGCAAAGGAAATAGTGAAGTGGTCCAAGATCTTTCATGACAAATTATTGTGAGAGTTGAGTAATCAAAGACCATAATAAATGAGGAGTACCAGCAATGACAAGAATATTATTTACACACAACAGAAGATATGGACAGCCCAAGAAGAAACATAGACAAATAACAAAAGACTAGTCTTACTGAAACTGTACACGTGAAAATTGTTTTAAACCACAAACAGATTTCTCGAGACAGCACACGTGATTTGGAAACTCAAGTTGAGAGAAATCAGGAGGTTGTGGCATATAAATTTCCTCCTACAACGAAGCATTCTCAATATCGAGTTGACATATGGGCTCCATGACTTTTGGGGACCATTGCCAATTTGAACGCGGTTTGGCAAATGACAGGAGAGGAACAAAAGAAAATGTACAAGAGACACTCAAAGTTGCTTTTCATTACATCTGAAATTATGAAAGGCTTTAAACTGTTTCCAAACGGACAACAAACTTTTACAAAATATTCTATGGGGTTAATTTAATTTCGTCAGTTAAAGTTTGAAGAAATGCGCAGCACTACCAAAATGTAGAGATAGAGGAGCAACTACATCCAATTTCTTTGAGTTTTCCAAGAGGACTGGATTAGAGGGGGGATGTTGAGAGGAAATTTCTCAAAGTTTTCCAGGAGGACTGGATTATAAGGAGGATGTTGGGGAGGAAATACATTTTAACTTTTCAAGAGAACTGGATTAAAGCGAGAATGTGAAGGAGAAAATCTCTCTAAGCTTTCCAAGAGACATTTTTGAGCTTCCAAAGTGGCTTCTTTGAGCTTTCCAAGAGGACTGGACTAAAGAGAGGATGTTGGGAAGGAAATTTCTTTGAGATTTTTAAGAAGAGAACTGGTAACGAGATTATTATATACATATAAATGATCCATTAATGGTTCAAATAAAATCTAAGTGACTTTATTAGGATTACAGAACATTTTCCAAAAAATCAAATCAATCCGTTCCTTTGAATGTTCGATTCTCCCACATGCAAATGTACAATAAGAAACCGGGACGACTCTTGTTGATAGGAAAGATAATTGTGGAAATCATGTGAATTAATCGGATGTTCAAACAAAGTCGGACATGCCAATGGAAAAGGGAGCAAGGAAAGGCATGGAAATCCCGAAAGGGCATGTTGTCCGATGCGAAACGGGGCTGCTATTCGAGCCTCGATGCCCCTCTCGTTCAAGCCAATAAAGACAGTGAGTTGCCATCTCCATCGATTTATCCCGCGGACGTGGACAAAACACTAACACATGCACAGATAGATAGTGCTAACACAATCAATGGGACTGGAAGCATTTCAGCTCGCGAGTCCTGTGAACTCCCCCCGTAGAGAACAAGGACAAAAAAGAAGCAGTGGGAGTCACGTGAACAGTGCACGGGCACCTGCAACTGCAAGCGCCTCGAAGCGAACTGCTTGCAGAGAGACGATGAAAGGGGCAGTTCCAGCAGGACAAGCTTCGGTTCGCTGTTGTGTTCGAGATGGTGAAAGAAAAGAATCCAGCAAAGAAAGCAAAAGACCGAAGACAGTGGGTCTGCGCAGCGTCGTTGGACCACCACTCACTTCCTCGTTTGTCTGCATGCATGCAGCGATGCGCGTTAGGGTTTCGAGGGGTACCCTTCTCTGTCTTCCCCGTGCGTGGAAGTAACCGATTACCTAAACAGCGAAGTTCCTTCAAGATGTGGACCTTGCAAGAAGCAAAAGCTCCTGCATGGCGCGCTCTCCGGACAGGTCGGGCCAGACCGGGCTGGGCCCGCAATCGTCTCTAAAGTCATGCCTCGGATGCTCTAAACAAATCCTACCTCGCGCCTCGTCGCGACCGACAAAGGATCAAGGTGGGAAAGACGTCCAAAAAATTCCTAAAATTATTGCACTTCCGCTAAGTATTAAACCTTTTTATTGTGTTGGTTAAGTCCTAAATATTTTTACATGTTGCCAACTGAGTCTATCTGGCAAATTTGGCCAACGCCCTTGCCTGTGGCCCATGAGGGTTGCTAGCTCTCGCCTGTGGCTTACGACCTGGACAACCGGAGTTGTAAAAAACAAATAAAAAGAAACTAATAAAAGAAAAATTAAAAAAATATTAAGATATTATTAAAAATTGTCCACGTTAATGTCGGCTGAATAGCCGGCGTCAACCTCAGTGTTTTCCGGCCAAAATTGGCCGGATAGAGCCAATTAGCAAAATGTGAATTTTTAGAATTCAATTGGTACAACTATTTTAAAACCGAACCGGTAAAAGTGCAATAGATTAAGAATTTTTGGACAATTTTTCTCTATCAAAATCCATCTGCTCGCGGCACGTGTGTCCTCCGACGGTGGTAAACAATAGGGGTTGACCCGGAGCTGGATATGCTAACTCAGCTACGACCTAGGGTTCATTAATATAATGTAAATTCTAGGGGTTCGGTGGGAGTCAAACGGGGTTAGGTTTTAGATTAGCACGCATTGAATTAGTAAAACTAAAACATCAGCTGGCTTTCCCCTGTTCTTACCCTCCAAAAGAAAAATAAAACGTAGAACTTCTTCCCCCGTAAACTTTCACGATGATTCACCAAAACGAAAGCTCCATCGAAACGCAAAGTCGATGCGCAATTAATGATCGTTCGTGTTTTGTCACTACATGACGCATCATTGGATTTGCCCTTTTTACCCTTTCCGGTTTGTCATTTCTCTTGGCCTCTTGCCATGGTCCCGACGAAAGCTTTGGAAATTGTCAAAACGAAAGAGAGAATCGAGATCATCGAAAGCGAAAGAAAGAAAGAAAGCAACGACTTAGCTGTGAGTAATGATGTCTTAACCCATCATGAACGAGATCGAGCAATGACAATCGTTGCCCGACGCAGGAGCAATCGACCCGTGACAACGATGAAGTCCAGTTTTGGAGTTATTCATTGTGAGATTTTTCGAGTGATGATTGTAGTGTTGATGGCACCATGCCATCCCGCTCGATGTGTATTGACTACCAAAAGGGATAGGCGGTATTTTAACGCATAATTTCCAGGGTAAAAAATACCCTAATTGACACAAACCACTTGGAAAAATATAGGGTTTAGGTGCTGATTTTTCTAGCCAAAGCGAAAGGGACTCCAATAATATGATAGCTTCATCTTTGGGGTTCCTTCCAATCAAAGCAACCCCAACATATGCACATGAGTGCATCTTTCTTTTACCCAAGAACCAGCTTTTTTTTTACGGGAGAATTCCATTCCCCCCCCCCCCCCCCTCGAGATTTCGAGATAGTGACAAGTCATTTCCCGATATCTCAGTATTTGAAATTTATGGCGATGGGACCTCTACCATTGACTCCCAGTCGAATTTTTCACACAACCACGTTACTAGCTATGGAAGACAAACTTGTCGAGTGTCATCTATATATGTGAGGGGAAAATATAGGGATTGCTCAAAAAATATGCTTCAGAACTATATGCTAACGTGTATTTGACATGTGACTCTGTTCAAATTCTCATCAGAACTTAGGTCATATACTCTCAAATGCAATATATTTCGAAATTGTTCTTCTGCTTATTTTTTGTATGTGCTATCACGTGGTTGGAGCTCCAAGCAAAATTTATTTAGAGTCAACGTCGAGAACACATTGTAACTAATTCCTGGAAATGAAACGCAAGGAGGCAATTCGCAACAACCCCAGAAATCTGGGGGCAATATGTAACTCGCCCTCTTTTAGACAGGCGTTATTTCTCAGCCAAATTTTGCTCGGCCTCCTTCTCCTTTCTATTACCGAAGAAGACACAAGAAAAGGACTTAGTAACCAAATACGGAAAATTGGAAAAAAAAAAACAAAGCAAAACAAAAAATTCAGCAAGACGGCTCGAGAACACAACATTAGCTTAAATCATTCAATTTTTCGCGAAACGAACGAATCCTATAAGACCGGAAGAGTTGCCTACCGTCCGCAAAGGAAGGGACGGAAATATGACGTCATAAAAGGGCGGGCCTGAAGCTGAACAGGGCCCATGTTGCATAGAGTCCGGTTTAGGTCACATCGTGATGAAGAATGAAACGGAGGAATACTTCCTTTAATGGCTGATGCAGTTATTATAGGCTAGCTCACCTCCATTCCGTATCAAACTTTTCGTTATTCTTTTTTTTTTTTTTTTGGGTCGTTGAAAGCGGACACTACTTAATTTTTTTTGTTTTTAATTAATACTTTCTTTTGCAAAAGTCAGACCTTTGATCTGGCATTCCTCACTTTATGCATGTGTACCCCCCCTACGGCGATTTTAATCTTTTCTTTTATTTTGTTTGTTTTGATTTTTCCCTTCTCCATTTCGCACGTCGATCTCCCTTACAGCTTATCGGAATGTGAATTATTCGAATTTAATGACAACAATTGAAAAGAAAAAAAAGAGACCCATTTGAACCAAAATAGACCTCATCGATTCGGCATGAGCCGTTTTTCTTTTTTCATGCTCGATTATTTTCATCGGTAAAGAATGTAATGTAGGGCTTTTCTCCGCCTAATTGTTTGTGCACATGATTTTTCTCAATTTGTTTGGAGTAAACTTCGACTTTTAACCCTTCTTTTTTCTTGTTAATATCGGGGCTCTCGCGATTTCATATTTTGGTTCACACTGAATATCTAAGATGTTTTTATTCCACATAACTATTGACGTGTAGGATGATGTGATTTTCAATTTGTGCATAAACTATATTTTTTTTTCTCTATTTTCAAGCCTCGTATCAATATGCTCATTCGATTGCCGACATGACTTATGGGGTTGATCGAAAAGGACGTGGTGAACCGCATCATTATCTTGATTAATTGCTCGATTAGCTCGCAAAGCATTTTTGGAAAATGTGGAAAATATCATGATTGAATCCGCATCAAAGAGAGAGACCAAGATAAAGCCAAAACAAAAAAAAAAAAAAAAAAAAAAAGCGAAAAGAAGATCGACCAGAATTATGACCATAATCACAATGGAAAGCAGCAGAAGACAGTTGGGCAGATCCTTGAAAAATAAATAAATAAATGAAAATTGGCAATAAAAAAAAATAGAATCCAAGGAAAAATTTTCTCTCTTCTCTTTTTTATTTTTTTTTTTGGGGAGGAGTGGGGACCGTCAATTAAATTCTTTCGTACCAACAAAGCAAAGGTTGAAAAAATTCCTCTCCTCGGCATCAACATGCTCCATACTCGTGCAATCATTTTGGCTCGACCCGATCACTGCATCCAATCGGGTATTTGATGGAAAAAAATATAATAAATACCCTTTTTTCCCACAAGATGAACAAATTAGAAAATATACAAACGCAATTTTTTTATTATCTATGCATAATAATCGAGTGACTTGGGTCGGACCCAGATGCATGTATTCGACACGTAACCCCTACTTGATCGGTCCATGTTGCTTGTAGGGTTTGTTCCATGAGTTCCCAGATAGCCGGCTCCTCCCCATGCCCATGCCTCTAAATTATCGGAAAGATAAAAAGGAAGGCGACGGTTTTCTCGTGGCGACCTATATCCGAACTTGACATAAGCAAAGTGGTATCTCACATGGTCTCCTCAATTTAGAAGGAGTAATCTGTCGCCGAGGCGTAAATGAGAAGACGCCAATCAACGACACGAAAACAATGCTGCGAGATGAATCTGACAGCTCTACCGTTCCTCCCATCCGCTGTAAAAGCAAGCAAGCGTTTGCACGAAAGTGCAGCAGCATCATGGCTTGGTGGTGGCTGGTTGCAGCTTTCACTTTTGCTCCTTCTTTCTTTATTCAGTTTGTTGATGAAAATCATCCAAAGGAACGATACCCTCCCAGAAAGAGCGCATTATCAATCCGTGAACTCGAAGGCCTTGACCTGGAAAAAGAAAAGAGAGAGGAGAAATTCCCTTATTCCCTTCACATGCTTTCACTTAATTTGTTCAACACCATTGTGTACATGCTATTACAGCTCAAAAAGCCAGGGCTCTATACTGAACTTAAACCGGTAAATTTTCTCGCGCGTCATTTGAGCTTGGCGACACGACAATGCGAACTTAAATTTCAGTCGCTGATCAGACTGACTTCATTTTCTTTGCAATCGGTAAAATGTGACAGGATTTCGTTGAATTTTCTAGTCAGATTTGGCGTGACGGACGTGATTAGAAACTAGCTAAAATTAAACGATTGTTTGTCCAATTTGTCAACTTTAGTAGAATAATACGAAGGAAGAGGAGCCTAGCACTTTTGACAAATTATGCAGATTCCGGCATTGACCGTAAATCTTACCAAGGAAGAGGAGCATAGCACCTGGGAAACTCATTATTCCATGTTTTGACAGAAGGAAGTTTTTCTTGGAGATTATAAACCTTTTCATCGACATTTGAACAATTTCATGTTCATTCAATCTAATTAACCCCGGCGGTTGGCTATATGTTATTGACAGACGAAGCACGAAACATGTGTCATTAGTTCGCCTAACCACCTAATTAACCCGCATGGATGGATGGTTTGGTTGTGGATTGAGAAAATTACCAAAAAGATCATAAACTTATTGCAATTATATCAATTCAGTTCTTACTTTTTCTTGGCCAATTCAATCATAAATTTTTTTTGGCAAATTTAGTTCTTAACTTTTTGCATTTATGCTAATTCAGTCTGTCCGATCAGTTTTGACCGACTGACGCTAACATGGAAATTTTTTATATTTTTGACGACCTTTTTTAATTAATTTTTTATTTTTTTCTATTTTTTTTTTTTTTTTTCACTTTGTTCTTCTTTCTTTATTCAGTTTGTTGATAAAATCATCCAAAAGAACGATACCCTCTATGCTTGAAGGACTTGACCTGGAAAAGAAGAAGAGAAATTCCGTTATTCCCTTCACATGCTTTCACTTTGTTCAACACTAGCGCGTACATGGTATTATTAGCTCGAAAAGCCGTGGAGCCTTCTACGCTAAACTTAAGCTGGTAATTTTTCCCGTTCATCATTTGACTCTGGCAACACGATAGACTGAACTTAGATTTCAATCGCTGATCAGACTCGCTTCATTTCCTTGCAATCGATACGCTTTGATTGGATTTCGTTGAATTTTCTAGCCAGATCTAGCGTAATGAACGTGATTGAAAACTCACTCAAATTTAATGATTGCTCGTCCAATTTGCCAACTTTAGTCAAATAATACGAACCGTGCATACTTCTAGATCATCCAGATTTGACAATTTATGCAGATTCCAGCATTGACCATAACACTCAGGACCTTACAATTTCATATACGGACAGAAGGAAGTTGTTCTTGGAGGTTACAAACCTATTTGTCCGCATTTGAACGATTTCATGGTCAATCAAATCTAACTCTGGTTGGCTATATACCATAGACACGATGGTACGGCAGATCTAATCCATGAAGCTCGTTCATCTCGCCATCATGGTCATCATCTCATTAAACTCTCATTATCTATGCTAAACTACGAAAACCGGCCAATTAGCAAAGACGAAACACCGGTCACGTGTCATTAATTTGCCTAATCACGCTGCTAACCCGCATGGATGGTCCGGTCTAGTCGCGGGCCTGGCCGATCAACATCACACGTCGTCATTCACTGGTGTATTTTCAAGTTCCGAAGTGACATGCAAGCCGTCCGTATGGGAGACCAAGACATGCAGACAGGGGACGTTAGTTCGTCTAAACACGTCCTTTGATCCTTACCCGCTGATCGCATGGGAAGCATTGCTGCGTGTTCGAGCGACACCCTGTAATTAAAAGAAACTAATCGAGACTTGTCGTGGAGGGTCGGCTCCGGATACGTAATCGCGTGCCTAAGCACCGAACGAGCTTAGATAATCTATTCGAGTGCACAGGACTCTCGACCTAAACCACTTGAAAAGTCGTTGTCAATAATAAGCACGTAATGATCCACCCCCCTTTTTTGTTGTTTGACCAATGTGGGCTTAGCCGAATGATCCCGCTTCCGCTACCACGACGAAATTGGTGGGGAAAGTACCAAAAAAGCTCTAAATTTATTGTATTGATATCAATTTAGTCTTAAACTTCACAATTTGACCAATTCAGTCTTAAATCTTTTGCATTTGTGCTAATTGAGTTCATCTGGCTAATTTTGGCTAGAAATAGCCGACAAAACGAACACTGATGTGGACAAATTTGACAATTTTTCAATATTTTTTTGAATTATTTATTATTTATTTATTTCTTTTTCTTTAATTCATTGTGGCCAGCAAGGCTTGAGCGATGGTCTAAGCGAGGAATGCGGCCCTCGCCAGCCACAATGAAATAAAAAAATTAAAATATATATTTAAAATTTACCCATCATTTCACGTAGGACGGCCGGAGTTCACGTTAGCAATTTATGGCTAAAATTGACCATAAGGACATATGCTATACATGATATAGGGTTTTGTTCTTCACCGGGATTCTATTTTTCACTTTGACTATAGGATATACGCTAAACATAACGAGATTACTATATGGTAGAGAAATCTCCCCCCCATGGAGCTTTAACGACAGTAAAAAGAATGCGTAAATGACAAAATCTCTTTGCAAAGCGTAAGGGTCAAAACCCACAAATGAAACTAAATGTCCCTACCTATAGCCCTCCTAAGAATGGTGGAAAATCGAACGCCCCCATTTCTCCCTTCTCAAGTAGGAAGGCGCGGCCATCGATGTAAATTCCAGTGGTTGTTGACGACGAAGTTTAGGAGGGACAAGAATTAATCAATTTATAATTGCATTCTCTCTCTCTTTGGCCAAACATGCATGCACTAGCAAATTATTATCATATCAAACCCACATAAGATTAATTTGAATTAATAAAGTCGTCACCAATCGACACCTCCCCAGTTGCGCCAAGTCGTGGTCGCTAAAAAGTGGGCATCATCTCTTAGCTGGCCATCGACATAAAGTTTTTGGCTTTACGCATGTTGCTTCTCATTCGTTACCCTCCTGCATTTTCCCCTTTATTTATTTACCCATTCTATTATTGTTTATTATTTTATTAATTTTCTCTTTAAGGCTTTACGATAAAAGATATTTAGATTAAGATAAGCAGTGGAACGACAGCAAGCCTTGCTCCACGTAAAATAATCAAATAAAATTTAACAAAAAAATGTGGCAGTCAATTGCTCAATCCACGGAGCATAGTCTTTACCAAATCGATATGTGGGTTCTGTTCTTTTTTTTAACGCTATGGACAATTTGATTGATTGAATATTCTTCATATACCTACTTATATTATCCTATTAGTTGGCTAAGATAAGATATTATCACAATTTTTTGCTACTTTATATTAGTCTTGTGACATGTATGTGGTTGTGTTCTAGCTTTGATACCGACAAATTTCTCTGATTATTCCTTAATCAGGAACATTATCTTCATGAAGCGCCCCGGCGGCAAGGTTCTATGGACCGCTAAAAGTAAGAATCTATCTTCAAATACTTAGTAATAATGTTGCCGATTGCGGAGTTTTTAACAAAAAAAATCACACGATCATGGGAAATTAAGGGCGCGAATAATAACCATTCTACTTTAGAAATCAATTTCTGGCCAGATACTCCATGCATGAGTTTTCGAGCCAAAATATGCATTTGAAAACAAAAAAAAAAAATTATTTTTGAAATGGAAATTTGTTTGATAACGATACAAAATTTCTCTTTCCCAAGCAGCCGGCGAGCGGGAGGCGACTGATGGTGGCGGGAGGCGATTGGCAACAGGGTGTGGGCAGCGGCAAGAGGTGGCCAACATTGGGTGACGGTGGGAGGTGGCCGGCATTGGGCAGCGGAGGATGGTGACAAGAGGCGAGCAGCAGTGGAGGGCGACGACAGGAGGCGGGCAGCGGCGAGAGGTGACCAACTTTGGACGACGGAGGAGGACGGCGGCCGGCGGTGGAAGACGGCAATGGGAGGCTGCTAGCGTTGGAGGACAACGACAGGAGGCAACCGACGGGTGGGCGATGGTGAGAGGTGGGTAATGTTGGGCAACAATGGGAGGCGACTATCGGTGGGAGGTGGCCGGTGTTGAGGGGCAGCGGAGGATGCCCAAAGGTGGTCGGCGGTAGTCAACCGGTGGGAGGAGGTCGACAGCAGCTGATGGTGGGAGGCGACCGACATTGGCTAGCAAAGGAAGGCAAATGGCGAGAGGCGGCCGGCAGCGGAGGATGGCGACGGATAGCGACAAACAACAGCCAGCAGGCAACGAAGGACGACGGTTGGCGTCAGTGGGAGGCGACCGGCGACTATAGTGGGGCTGCGAGTGACCAGCCGGCTAGTAGTGAGGGCAAGTAATGAAAATAGATTTTATTTCTCATTTTTGTTCCATAAATAGAAAAATAAAAAAATTTTACTTTAGATTTTTGTTCCAAACCTCTTTTTGGAGTAAATTTTTTTTTCAAAAATAGAAAAACGAAATTGTATTAACAAACAGATTTTTATTCCGAATCTGTTTCTGGGAACAGAAAAATAAAAAAATAAAATAATTATCATGCGTGTCCTAAGCGTTCAGACAAGGTTCTGTTTCATATCTTGCATCCAATCCAAAATGGGAAGAGCATGTGACAAATTATAAAACCATGCCTACGAGGTGCAATCCATACAATGACTGAATTATAAAACATTTATCGGACTATAGTAAAGAGTATAACTTAATGCTGCCAAGCTCCCGATCTGAGAACGTTACATATATAATTGTTGGTGCCCTTCGTCAAAGGGCATGATTCCGTCTTTAGAAAACTTTTTTAAAAAAAGGGATTTCAAGACTAAACAGAATTAAACTATTTAGAACTCAGAGATAAATAGTAGTTAATAATTCATTATTACTATTTTAATTATTAATTAGAGGAAATACTTCAAATGGTGCACTGTCACGAGAAAACGACCCCCTGCCAAATCTAGGTCCCCTATGGCACTGGGGCACACGGGGTGACCGATTTATGTCTCGATGTTCGGAAAAAAAGGTTTTGGGATTTTCCCTATTTTTCAATTTCAAATTTATTATAAAGTCCAATGACATGACAAGTATAAAGTTAAAAAAATAAATTCGGTGGGTCAAAAGTATAAAGTTGATTTACACGGTCATCATCGTTTTCATTAATTTCTCTGTCTCTTGTTTATTCTGTCTTCTGTTCAGGTTAGTTGTACTTTCCCTATTCAGTGGAGGTGTCGCGTCGCCGAGCTCTGAAAGCCCCGATCGTACCGGCCTTTCATTTTTTTTTTCTCTGACGGAGCCGTTTGATTTGGGTCGGATCCATCTTCTAGGTCTCGCATTAGCGTCGAAGTTCCATCCGTGAAAATACGTTGTTTCTATGGTAAAAATCCACGTCGAATGTCTCTGTCTCCCGTGACGTTTTATCGATCGAGGGCGACTCACGGACACCTTCCATGAGTTGAAGGAGAACGCATATGTGGCCAAATTAGATTTGCCAAAGGCCGTGCTTTACCTACGATAAGACCCGATAGATTGATGCCAAATGAGATGTGAGGACAACCAGTTTGGCCTTCTTTTGATCAATGCGGGCATGGTTGATCAGCTAAAACAATGCGACATGCCTTAAACGGTCCTACGAATTTACGACGTGTCATCGTAATAATTAGCTGTAGAAAATGTCGTTAAAAAAAAAAAAAAGGTGTAGGGTACTACGGTGAGCCTTCTAATTTTCCTCCCGTGCATGGGAGATATTTTCTTTTTTGATCGAAGTGTACGAGAGATTGGCCAAGTCCATTTATAATCGCATCGAGTGGTATAACTTTGCTCTATGAAAAGAAGAATTGCGAGCGTATTTGTATTTTGCCACCCTGGCGACAAGCCCGATCATATCGTAATCGCAAGAGCAATCGGACCAATCTCTGTATAAAGAGTTGATGCGGTGTAAATGAAAAGCGCGACCAGTAATTCGCAGATACGCTCTTACAAAAGGAAGGCTAATGTTTCGAAAAAAACATCGACAGATGAATACCTTAAATCTAGGGGTCAGAGGGTTTTTTCTTAGGGTATTAGGCCTTAGATTCACGCCACAATTTCTCAAATTAAAGATTGCTTTCTTCGTTTGGCGTTGGCTTGGGAACCCACCCCCGGGAGATCAAGCGCACGTGAGCGAGCAAAGCAATCAAAACGGCCCGTCGCTTAGCGAGAAGGAACGAGTTTCAAAAAGCGGGAGGACGATTCGGGAGGCGCCTCTGGAACTGTGCGCACAGTGTCCAATTTTGGCCTTTCAAAAAGCAGACAAAATCGAAACGAAGAAAAAAAAAACACAACAGAACGCGAAACGGGGGGCTCTACGACACGCGCTTCGTACCGCGCTGCGGTGTTTTTTCTGGTAGGTTTAGCGGCGCTGTGCTTCGAGAAGTCAATGACGTATCGATTGATCTAATCACGTCGCCCGAGATTAATGTTGTCTTGTCTGGTCCTCCCCCCCGGCTCCTCCCTTTCGAGGGTGGCGTGTGGGGGCGAGGGGGAGGGGAACGATCGAAACGACAGCGTTCCCCCCCCCCTCCCGCCCCCCCTCCCCTGCCGACGCTTGTCTGCGTCCCAGGGCCCGGGGGGACCCACGCGGGGCCCTGCTCCACCGACACGTGTCGGTGGCGCTGTCCGGTCCCCGCACTCCCTGAAAGCCTGGCCCACTTTTACTTAGCCAGCATAGAATTCTGGGTACGTGCAGCGGGTGGGGGAGCAACGGTTTTCCCGTTTTGTCCCTCGGCCGACGCCAGGAGGCCCCGTGGGGTTGATCGGGATTTCACCGTGCGAGCATCGCCGTGTTCGACGGGCCATTGGTCGTCGGCCGGCGCCGGACACGTCCGACGACGTAAAGAGATGAAAAGGATTGCGCTTAAAACACGTTTGCATGCATTATTTCATCCCCGACATTTGTAAATGGATTCGGGCGGCGATGAAACCTTCCTCCGATCGCGTGCTCCTCCCATCCCACTTCACCGTCGTAATCCGCCCCCTTTCCTTCGTGGACGGCCCCCCTCTAGAGAGAGAAAGTAATTTGTATGAAGGTCGTGTCATGTTAGAGAAATTTAGGATAATTCTGATTGTTTTCTGTATCTTCCGAGATTATGCGAATTTCTCTCTTTGATAGTGCATATCTTGATTGATATGTTATCTTATTTAGCCATTTCATAAAACTATAGATAAGCTCATGTAATCTCATTATGATATATCCAGATGTACAAAATTGTTGTTTTACGCATATCTTTTTAATTTCTCAACTCACCACATGGCAGCAAGAATTGGAGAAGCAAATTAAATTGATAAAGTGTCGGAGTTTCGAGCACATAGGTGATTAAAATGGATACTAGTACGACTATGTGATTAATTAGTTATGTTACCTGAATCGTGTGATCTATATTTAGAATAGTTTTTCCCTCTCGAAACCACCCATGTCCCCAATCAGTTCGGGTCCACTTCCCTAGTTCGAGGACGGACGATAACTTCTCTTTCTAAGAAAATAACTTAAAAGGATAATGATCGTCGCAAACATCTATTACCTGATTTCCTTACGACACAAAACATTCGTTAATTCGACTTATAAATAAATTGAAGTCATTATGAATATCTTGAATTATGATAGATTCATGATTTAACATTTAAATATTTTATTGCTCCTCTCCGTGCTTAGTATGATTTTTTTGCCTAGTGCTACACGTAAATATATTTAACAGGGGAAGCGAGTGAGTCCTAAAAAGATTTGAACTCAAAGCCTCCCGTTCTGATATTGTATGAGATTTTATGGAATCGCCGATAATTTTTCCAAAAGCTTAAGCTGTTAGATAAAAGAATGGTTTAATATTTAAATAATATATTTGACTCTTTGTTGAGAAACATCCTAATTGTTAGAATAATTTAATATTGAACCGCACCTTCATCTAAAAGTTTAAGCTTTTAGAACAGCTACTAAATCTCACGTGTTATCAAAGTTGGAGGTCCTAAGTTTAAATCTTTTCAGGCCGTGTTTGCATCCCCAATTAAATATGTCCACGTTTAGTATTATGGAAAAAAAAAAAAACCAAACTAAAAATGAGGCGGAGTGGTAGAATAATTAATTCATATAATAGTTTAACCTTTTAGAATAGTTGACAGTGGTCCCACCAAATCTTACACTAATTATATCTCGTTTTGATTGGGGATACATGATTTGTAAGAACCGAGATACATGATATTTAAAGTACAACGATCCATCTCAAAATGCGAATACAATGTAGACTTTGCTTCCTTAAGCGGAAGAACAATCACGATGATTATAGATCGATCGATCATGATACGCCCCGATGACCACCAAACTCGTACACATCGCAGCACAATGTCCGTATGAATTGCACTTCCATGTCGTGACGTGCATGAGATTGTTCACCATCGACAGTACTCTCAATAAATTCGAAAAAAAAAAAAAAGCAGCATTTTCTCCCCCGATTCGATGTTTGGACCTATTTACGGAAAATCGGACATGAAATTAATTCATCCCCAATTCGCAACCCCACAAAACGAAACCCTTTTCCAATAATTTCTTCTTCAATTTTTTTTCTCCAAATTATGAAAAAAAAAAAAAAACGTCTCTGTCGGTGGTGCATATCATCATTTAACTTTGAACTCGCACTTAGATTATCCCCATCAAGCTCATGGATTACCACAACGTACCGGACCGGATTGAACCGAATCTCCAATCTTTCTAATTAATCGAGAACTAATGCGCGTCATGATCGCGATCATGATCATGATCACGACCTTCTCTCTTAAAGCCTACCCTGATGCGATACCACTCCCTCCCTGAAAGAGAAAGCTAGATGGGATGTCCATTCATTGAAAAACACAATACGTCGTAACAATACTCTAAGACCGGCGAAGTACCGCCATGTCATAAATTAGGGAAACTTCCGTATTTAGCATGAAATGTACCGTATTATATAAAAATGTACCGTATTATGTACAAGCCTTCTTCTTCGGGCGGCGTTTTATATTTTGACCCACCACAGTGCCAGGTGAAAGGTGGCTTCCATGGGAAATAGATGGTTTAAATGATGGGAGTTGGTTGAGCTCATAATTGTCGTGGTTAGCTCGAACTTAGGCAGCTCTCATAAATACGTTACCGTCTAATACAGGCGAACGCAACGTGCCCTTTTCGACGCGACGATCAAAGGGTTTTGTGGGAATCGATCGGCTTCTCCATTAGTCAGACACCGAAAGCACATGATGACAAGCAACTACGGATATGCTCGTACGCGACTCGATACATCACATGATAGACCATAACATTCGATAATAGCCAGCACCATCTCATTCCGGTATGTTCATTCAGGCCCGACCGGAAGCGCCGATGGTCCCACTCCCCGTCGTTGCTGGAGAACCGTCGGCCTCAATCCGAATTTCTAAAGTGCGAAGGGAAGGATCAATGGGACTTCAGCGGACAGTGATGCTTTGTTTTCATTTGTTTTTTTTTTTTGTTGGTAAGCCGGAGTTCGGTCGTCGTAAGTTTAGAAGGCGCTATCATACGAACTAATTTTTGCCACTTAAATTATTTTGACCCGGTCAATAATATTTTATCAGGGGAAAATTAAGAACATTAAATTCAATACGACGATCCACCAAGAAATTTTAAATATACATGTATAAATAATAAAAAATACACACAAATAAATAATTTTTTCTTCAGAGGAGAGTCTTATTCGAGTTTGCTTGCATGGCCCGTGCAGCTAACTCGACAGGGGCTTCTCCAACAAACGAAAGGAAGAGAACAATCCCACGCGACCACGTCATAACATTCGCTCCCACGGCCAGCCGTCGATTGCCCCCGAACCAAATCTCGGCCGTCCGATGTCGACACTAAAAAAAAAAAAAAGAGGCGAGCACGTCGGAGTCAAGAAAATTGACCGGAAATCGGTGAATCGTACGGCGGTGAGAACTTCGATGATCGAGCCCCACACACGGCAGGATTTTGACTTTCTTTTTTCCTCTGCCCTTTTCAGTTCGGCCGAACAAAGAATCTTCGGAGCTGTACTGTGACTACGTAGCTTATTACAACTTTAATATTTATATAAAAATAAAAATAATATAATATATGTATGATATATATTCGTTTATATGTGCCATTCTCGTCAAAGCAGTGCCGTGTCCGGTTCTGCTGCGGTCTCTGCTGTGCCAGGGTCTCGTGCATGCAGCGTTTTGAAGTTTCAGAGCCAACGAGACACGTCCACCCAGCCGAGTGAATACCCGTTTACGCTGGCAAGGGAGATTCACGGTGAGATTTGTCAGGCAGGCATCATCCCGTGTGAACATCGCTTGAAATGTGACGAAACATTTAAGCAGGTTTTCTTTATCGAACGGTGTGATTTGACGCCGGTTTAATGGGATTGTGGAGTTGGAAACCGAGCACGGAAGGTCCTATTCCCTACGCCGTTGTGGACCGGACCTTCCGTGCGATACCGGTTCGATTGTCTGCACTGTTAGGGGCGAGCGGTTCCGTGCTCGAGCCGGAGAAACCGGCATGAATTTCGGCTCGCCGTTGACCTGCGGTGTGGCTTTCTGTGGACCGCTTCGAAGATTGGAAAGTCTTTTAACTCGATGAGACTTTCTTGTCTCGAGTAAAGTTACGGCAATCATACTGTGCACGGTTGTCGTTCGGTCCGAGAGCAACGACATCGAAAAACACCCTCCTCCTCCGTTTGTCGAAACTCCGGCATGATCGCACCACGCTCAGGAGAGGTCTCTGCATACCAGGAAAGTATCGTGTCGCACGTCCGCATCACACCCTGATGAAAGTCTGTACATTTTTTTTTTCGCTAAATGATGAAAGTCTGTACAATTACCGTCCGCGAACGGCTGGAATGTTTGGAGTCAGTTTTGCAGCCACGTGCCGTGGCCATATTTCCAAAGGTAAGCATGGTAAATACTTTCTTACATCAACACCGACAACAAAATCTACTGAATGTCCGAAGCAAAAAACAGACGAAGAAGAAAATTTACCCCCCGCTAGGCAATTAATTTGACTTGGAACAAGTGAAAAAAATCAGGCGGGTCTTTTAGACCTCGGGGGTCTACTATGCTGTCCCCGAAACCAGGCGGCACCGTGCATGGCTTCGCGGATCACCGTTCATCTCCAACGGAGATCTTCTCCGGTGGCCCCCACCGCGACAGTCTCCTCTTCTTTTTGTGTTTTTTTTTCTTTCTCTCTCTCTCTCTGGTTTTTTCTCTTTGGCGAAAGCGGATACCAAGACGACGCAAATCGCCACCAAGAAGGCGCACATCTCATTTAGCCCTTAATTAAACCTGCGAAATCCCCCCCATTTTACTCTCTAATCCACCTCAAATCCCCTTAATCAAGACCAAATCATATCTCTATAACCGAAGGAAAGCACCATAAAAAGAAACAAATTAGCTCGCGATGCCTTTGACCCGGAAAAAAAAAAAAAAAATTCCTAAAATTACCGAAGGTAACTACATATCGTTCTCATGAACCACACAAGTTTCTCTTCCTCGATCAGATCATATCATATAAATCATTGAATGCGAGATTGGAGAACTCGCAAGGAATTGCTCCGATGCAAATTGGATCAAATAGAAAATCAATATAATCAAGCTGTAAAACCTCTTTTGCGGTGAACTGGTAAGTTTTGCGCGTCGCATCAAATTCACTTTTTTGATCGGTGTTGGCTCTGGGAATATTAATTTTCACTTTCGTGCGAGATTCGACTAGATAGAAAAATTCCGAAATGATTACGGGGTTAATGAGCTGGTGGTGGTGGTGGTGGCCAAAGAGACAGCGACGGAGGTGGTCCAAGGTCGCGCCCTCGATATCGGATCCAGCTCAGCCTTGCTGCCGTGCTCCCCCCCCTCGAGGGGCAAATACGTCATTCCGCCCCCCTGCGGATTACATGCTCCACCTCCGGGATTCTGCTTCTGGATTAGATTAAAGCCACACTTAATCACGACATTAATTAATCAAGGTTTAGAGATAATAAAACAAATGCATTTATTTATTTATTTATTTCTTGTAATTCTTCTTCTATTATTTTATTTATTTATTTTGCTTTAATGATGTTTTTTGGATCTTTTCCAACGTCTTGCCTTTTAAGTGACACTTCGAGTCCGAACTCCGAACCTCTCTCTCATCGCATTCCACCCCCCACCACCGCCGGAACCGCCGCCGGCGTCAGTCCACCTCCGCCTCCGCCGCCGCGTGCTTCTCTCTCTCTCTCTCTCTCCGTCTAGGCTCGAGAAGAGCTGGACGGTGAATGCTGAACCGGCGGACG
Source organism: Syzygium aromaticum (assembly GCA_024500025.1). Lineage (NCBI taxonomy): Eukaryota > Viridiplantae > Streptophyta > Magnoliopsida > Myrtales > Myrtaceae > Syzygium > Syzygium aromaticum. Next base: position 12,035,290 of record CM044890.1, read on the forward strand.
ACGCCCTGAGCTGGGAGATCTCCCAGTTTGGCTTCCGCGAACTCGCTGCGTTCGAGCTCGAGCTCGAGCGCGCGCTCTCCTCTGGAGCTGCATTCACTCCGGTGAGTTCGATTCCTATTGCGAATCCGGCGGTTTCCGCTCTTACATTGGTTCTCTCTGCGTTCGTCTGCTCGCTGTCTAGGATAGGACTCGCCGGCGGGAACAGCACGGGAAATTTTCCGATGATGATTCCGCGCTCCTCGATTATGTCGTCGCCGATCATCCTAAGCGAGGAAGCTCCTTCGGTTTTTTGCTTTGGCGTGCTCGCGTTTGCTCTTTCCGTCGCTGTCGGTGACGGGCGTCCTGCGCTGGATTCTTTCCGTTTCCAGGTCCACTTCTGTAATCGTGCGAATGGCCCCCGGCGATGGCCGGATTTTGGCCGTAAATGCCCGATACGTCGCCGTCGGGTTCCGTTTCCCGATCACGAGCTCTTGGGAGCTTCGGTGCTCGTTCGCTAGTGTTCTGCTGCGATTTGTGCATGTCTTTGATCTGTCTCTCGGTCTTCGCCGCGGAAAATTGAGCCGTCGTTCTTTTTTTTTTCCTTTCGTTTTTCGAGTTCATCGTCTTTCGCTATCATCTGAAATCGCGTTCTCATTTCCTGCTCCCATTTCCAGTTTTCCTTTTTTAGTAAGTGTGAGATCGTTACCGTTTAAAGTTTTCCGATCACTTTTTTTTTTTGTTGTAGGGGGAGCAGTTTGTCTTTGCTCACATCAATCATCTGAGCGTGCTTGTTCTTCCAAGTTGAATTTCGCGTGAACAAGGTCGTGACGATGTTCTGGATGTGTTTTTGTCTCAGTAGCTGCATTGCGAATTTACGGTGTCCGTCTTCGTCCCTCGGCGATGCATGTGGTGTTTACTCATTTGTGTACACGGACTGCGAAATCGACATCCTGTCGTCCTCAATTCGGGGAAATGCAAGTGAGAGCAGGCATGATCTATAGAGAAACTTGCGGGTCTTCTCTTCCCTTCATAGCTGGGGAACAATCAATGGAGATTTTAGCATCACTAGTCATGGACTACGTCACTTGAACAGAGTGATAATGTGTCTCGTTGTCTGATGTGAACTTTATTTGCATTTCGGTCGGGCTGGAACGTCGAACAGAAGACTGCAAAATTGAAGTTCTTCTGATCTTTGTCCAGCTCGATGTTAAAAGATTAAGTAGGAGTCGCACTTGTAATGGGTTGAAGGCTCCTTCATCAGATAGTTCAATTGGCAGCCTATTGTTTCTCATGCCCTCGAAATTTATTTCATCCAAGTTTTGATTTCTCATCCTTTGCTCATTATGAGAAACTTCTTTTGGTCCGTGGGATCGATTACGACAATATGCCTGCTGACAACATTTCTTCTTTTCGTTCCCTTACTTTGAGTTCAGTTTTGGTTCTTTGTTAGAGCAATTGCTCGTCCTTTAGATTTTTGGTCCAATTGGAATGTTCTGCTCTGATATTGCTGTACACTCAAAAAGATATGAGTGATGTACGAGTTTAATTGAAGAACCTGGTTTATTTTTTTTTATATTCCCTCGAATACCAACTAGAATATTGTCTTAAAAAGAGAATACCAACCAGATTACAGTGCTCTACTCGAACGGATAAGAATCACTCCGGTTTGGATTATGTTGTTTCAGATTTCAACATGATTTTAGCATGAATTACATTAAGAAGATTTTTCCATCAGGGACGAAATTTAACTCATATATTAAAGGGATTGCAGAGTTATAAACGACACAGCTGTATTTGGCTATTACTCATGAAGCTATCGTACAGAAGTTTGGTTTCAAAAGAATGTGAAGACTTGGAATACCTATCGGATCCAATTGTTGCTTGAATTGCCAAATCTTTAGTGGGTGATGTTACCTGTTTTTCACTACCTATCGTATGTGTTAATACGCAATCAGTCCCACTCAAATGTCTCTCCTTCCCTGGCGCTCTCTGATCAATCAAATGTTGTACAGGGATCTGCACCCGAAGGATATCACCAGGCTTGGAAGATACTATCACACAGGTATTGCTCTATTTTTGTTGGATTAATACTGGGAAGTGTGTACAACCACCTGTTCACTAATGTGTTACATTTCACTTCACTATAGGGCTAAGTAATTGACAGATATGGAGCGTCGAAGTTGGCCATGGAAGAGAAAATCGTCGGACAAGTCTTCTGCCGAGAAAGCAGCAGCTATATTGGACTCTGCCGGTGCTGCCTTTACACAGGCAAAGACCCAGGTTGATCAGGTTTGTTTGCTGATAGATATAGTAACTCAGCATTGGGTCGTGCCTTTTTCTTCTAAGTACCTGTAATTTCCTTTTTCAATCCATCCTCGAAGTCTGCCAAACTGGTTGCATGTGTTGAATGTGTATCAGAATGTGTACTCCTGATACATTCTTGACCCAATTTCTGGGCGAACTTCCTGCTTCTACTTTGTTCTTGTTCTGTGTGGTGAAGTCCTCTTAATTGTTGGTTTAGATGGTTTGCCGAAACCATCAATATGCCATATACACGTGAACATTTGCAGATGCCCCAGATGCAATTTCATCTTCTCCCTTACCCTCCTTAGTAGATTGACTCCTGTACATACACTGATCTAAGTTAATTCTTCTTCAAGGTTCCTTTTTTTCCGTGTAATTTGCTCATCAAAATCAGTAGTGCTATCTTTCTAGGTGTAGCAAAATATCACATTCATTATTATTTCCCCTATATCAATTGTTCTCCTATTTAAAAGGTCCCATTTGAATTTGTTCCCTTATGTATAATTTTTCGTTTCTTCAGTAACCCCTTAGGCTAAACTTAGGAGAGTTTTGGTGTTTTTTTTTTTTCTATGCGAGTTCGTTTTTTTTGTTTATGTCCTTACACGATGTTCTCCCTTTGCTGTTCACAGGATAACTACAAGAAACCGAATTATGTTCAAATTTCTGTGGAGTCCTATTCACATCTCACCAGTTTAGAGGATCGAGTAAAGACATACGAGGAGCAAGTTCAAACACTTGAGGAACAGATTAATGAATTAAATGAAAAACTATCTGCCGCCAATTCAGAGATAACAACAAAGGAGAACCTGGTGAAACAGCACACGAAAGTTGCTGAAGAAGCTGTCTCAGGTATACTGCCAAGCTATTCAAGTCACATGAGAAATATTGGCAGAGCAGAAGCACTTGTTTTATTGACCTTTCTAGCTGAATCATTTGACAGGTTGGGAAAAGGCTGAGGCCGAAGCTTTGGCATTGAAAGGTCATCTAGAGTTGGTAACTCTCGAGAAGCTCACTGCTGAAGATCGTGCATCCCATCTGGATGGTGCTCTTAAGGAGTGCATGAGGCAGATACGGAATCTGAAGGAAGATCATGAAAAGAATTTACAAGAAGTTGTTCTTTCCAAAACCAAGCAGTGGGAAAAAATCAAGCATGAATTTGAAGCCAGGATCGTCAGTCTGGACCAAGAACTGCTTCGTTCTGCGGCTGACAATGCTGCACTTTCGAGGTCACTTCAAGAGCGTTCTAACATGCTAATTAAGATCAGTGAAGAAAAATCAAAGGCTGAGGCAGACATCGAGCTGTTGAAGAGCAATATTGAATCATGTGAAAAGGAGATTAATTCCCTTAAATATGAACTTCATGTTGCTTCTAAAGAACTTGAAATACGCAATGAAGAGAAGAACATGAGTGTGAGGTCTGCAGAAGCAGCCAACAAACAGCATATGGAGGGTGTTAAGAAAATAGCCAAGCTAGAGGCAGAATGCCAAAGACTACGTGGTTTAGTTCGAAAGAAATTGCCTGGTCCTGCAGCACTCGCCCAAATGAAGATGGAGGTCGAGAGTTTAGGTCGAGATTATGGAGATTCTCGCCTGAGGAGGTCTCCGGTCAGGCCTTCTAGCCCTTACCTTTCTCCCATGCCAGAATTTTCTCTTGAGAATGTGCAGAAATTCCACAAGGAAAATGAGTTCCTTACAGAACGTTTGTTGGCAGTGGAAGAAGAGACAAAGATGCTGAAAGAAGCTTTAGCAAAACGCAATAGTGAATTGCAGGTGTCAAGGAACATGTGTGCCAAGACTGCTAGCAAACTTCAAATTCTAGAAGCGCAATTGCAGATCAGCAATCAAGACAGAAGCTCACTGAAACCGATCGTTCAAATTCCAGCTGATGCTTCTTTCAGTCATAATGCCAGCAACCCCCCTAGCTTGACCTCAATGTCTGAAGATGGAAACGAAGATGAAAGAAGTTGCACCGAGTCCTGGGCAACAGCACTAATCTCTGAGCTCTCTCATTTTAAGAAGGGAGAGAACATTGAGAAACCAGTTAAAGCTGACAATGCGAGTGACTTGGAGCTTATGGATGACTTCCTTGAAATGGAGAAGTTGGCAAATAATTCAGACCGATCCATTTCTGTTTCGGATTCAGTTATCAAGGGACCTGACACTCCTTGCAACTGTGCCCCAGGAGAAACTACTAGGGGCAAAGATTCGGATTCATCTCCCACTGGGGCATGTTCTGATGTTGAAGCATTATCAGCAAGTCATGAATCTGCCACGAAGATGACATTGATGAAGCTGCAATCACGAATCTCTTCAATTTTTGACACTAGATCAAATGGGGATGCCGTGGACAAAATTTGGAAGGATATCAAACGAGTTTTGCAGGATGCACATGATACACTTCATCTACACCCCATGTCTTGCACTTCGGATGAGAAGCAGTTTTCTGATGTGTTATCCAACAGGAAAACTTGTGCTGAAGATGCTTCTGCCCCCGGTGGAAAAGATCTCGATTGGATGGGAGATGCCAAGCCAGGTAATGGAGCTGATCAGACATTAAGTAAAGAAATGGCAGCTTCTATTATCCAGATTCATGAATTTGTACTGCTTCTTGGCAAAGAGGCAATGGCGGTCCATGAAATATCTGTTGATGGTGATGGATTGGACAGGAAAATCGAGGAGTTTTCTGTTACCTTCCATAAAGTGCTAAATAACGACGCAAATTTGTTTAATTTTGTTCTTGACCTTTCTCTTGTTTTAGATAAGGCTAGAGCGCTTAAGTTTAATATCCTTGGATACAAGGGTGTGGAATCAGAAGTTAGCAGTCCTGATTGCATCGACAAGGTTGCACTGCCTGAGAATAAGGTTATTCAACGGGATGCTTCAAGAGAGAGTTATGAAAATGGCTGCAGAAACAGTAAGGGTCTCACTCCAAATCCTGATGTTTCTGATGATAATGGTGGGTCAGACTATGAAATAAGTACTTCGCTGAAAATCTCTTTGGAGGATTATGAAAAATTAAGATCTGAGAAAGACAAAATGGCCATGGACTTGGCCAACTCAACTGAGAACTTAAAGATAACGAAGACTCAGTTACAAGAATTGGAGCAGCTGCTAGGAGAAGTGAAAACACAGCTGGCCGCTTCTCAAAATTCTTACGGCCTGGCAGAGACTCAGCTGAAATGTATGGCAGAGTCATACAGATCTCTGGAAGCACATGCACAAGAATTAGAAGCTGAAATAAAAATTCTGCAGGCAAAAATAGAGAGCCAGGATAATGAATTTCATGAGGAAAAGAGAGGTCATCAAGATGCTTTGGCCAGATGCAAGGATCTTGAAGAACGTTTGCTGAGGTTTTCACTTTGCATCACACTTTTTTCCTAACATTTTCGTTATACTTTCCTGGCATAATCTGCATGATATTGCTAATAGCTGTGACTGGTCAGGCAAAAGGTGGCTCGGAGTAAAATTCTTTTCCCCCATGTTTTACCGCTTGCTTATCTTCATGCTCACTTTCTCTTTTCCTTCACATCCCCCCTCCCCCAAACAAAGTTTACTTTTCTCTGTCCATAGCTTGATGCATGTGAACGCTGCTTGCAACTGGTCCATTCATTCAATCTTAGCGATTTCTCTTGACATCCTTGCTTTCATATAAGTTGACTCTATTTTCTGATTCCTGGATTATCCATTTATGTGTAGGAATGAGAGCTGCTCATCACAGGGTGATGCTGACCAAAGCAAACAGGTCGGTCCTTATCCTTAATGTTGGTGGTCCATAGATGGATTGAGCATTTTCTACAAAAACCAAAATTTCACCTTCACCTTAATTTAATCTGCTTGTGATGCCTTCTGTGTTTGTCCATTGCTGAATTTGATTATCACTCATTGCCTTGCCCATTTCGTTTCTAGGTGGGTGCATGTGTGGGTTTTGTAGCTTTAAAGCAGTGCCACAAAGTAATTGATTATGCGTTTTGGTCAAGCTACTGAGCTTTCTCATAGATTCCCATGTTTACTTATGGGAACGAGAAGTAAATAAGTTGCATCTTACAGTTCATGGTTGATCTTAACAACATGAAGGATCCCTGCTTTAATTCCTGGCTCCACTACCGTTTGCATTTTTTAGCACTGGAATTGATTTTGAATTCTCATATTTTGGGTAGTTAATATTGTGTACTGCAACCATACGAGCTCTGATACGGTTCGGTTTAGTTTCTCAACATGTAGATTGTCCTTGCCACTTTGTGGAGAGAGAGTCACTGAACAATCTTTATATGTCAGACCTACTTCACAGTGTCTGCTGTTACCCGTCTATGTTAATTAATCTACTTTTTAGAGTCCCGGAGAGCTGAAATTCCACCATTATGTTTCTTCTTTATTCCATGACAAACAGTTTGTTTTTGGTTGCAGGAGAAGGAGCTTGCAGCTGCAGCAGAGAAGCTAGCAGAGTGTCAAGAAACAATTTTCCTACTGGGCAAACAATTAAAAGCATTACATCCAAATTCGGAGCTCACAAGTTCCCAGCAAAACGAGAGAACTCAAAAGGAGGACGAAACTACGGTTGGGGGCATGAACTTGCAAGACATGGATCAGGCCGAGATGGATGATGTCTCAATGACCAGTTTGCAACGAACGGGAGATGAATCGCCGCTGCATCCTCATGACTTCCCGTGCAGCCCCTCAGAAAGTGAAGCAAGCTTTCTGAGATCGCCTGTCAATTCCAAACGTCCAAAGCACAGACCCACCTTGTCGACCTCTTCGTCTTCCTCGTCAGGCCCTACTCCCGAGAAGCAACAGAGAGGATTCAGCAGATTCTTCTCCTCGAAAGGCAAGAACAGCCAATAGGGCTCGCGACAGGGACAACCAGCACCTTGTATAGGTCAGGTTCCAAACCTGCACTAATAACATATCTTGGGTACAAAAGATGATGTAATATTACTAAGACCGGATGTTCATATTCATGTGGTAGTTTGCAAGTTGGGAGGTTCAACTGGCGAGGTTGAATCGGCCGGGTTTTCCAAATGTCAGGATTTTGCAACTAGCTTCTGTACATGAGTTATGTTTCTGTTAATTCCATCCCTTTGCCAACTTGCTGTCTCTTACTGACCAAGACATTTTTTCGCTACTCATTCCTCATATACAGCTAATACAAACCTAGCGTTTATTGTGATGTTTTGTCCGAAAAGTTCAGCAAGAAACGAGCACGAGAACGAGCATGTACTTGTACGAACCAAGTTCAGGAGCTCAATGCGGTCTCATTCCTTGTGTATATAATTTAACACAGGAGTTTTAGAATCCTCTGGCCCATGTTCAATAGGCTGAAGCCTGCAGGCCATTTGTTCATCCCTTTGTGGGTTTTTCAGAGTGGTTGCTGATAGGATTTCACTGCGGTCAGTAGAACTTAGAATTGCTGTGTACATGCGCCGTCCTGGCACCGACCGATCCAATAACCTTAATTTTCCGAGTTTGAAATGTCCGTAGAGGATCTAGTTTTTCGTTTCACCAGATGCTTCGCGCTCTCACAAACATCTAGTACTATTGCCCCGCCCTCGGCGCGTGTTTTTTTTTTTCAACTCAGTCTTAGTAATGATACATCAGATGATAAATGGGGGAAAGAGAGAAATGATAGAGAGCCAATAGCTCGAGCGAAGCACAGTAGGTCCCTACAAAGAAGCTATCCGAAGTGTTCGATTAGATAGGGTCTGTTGTATTCGGTTTTAACACGAGGCGAACACGCCACATGACCACAAGGGGCCATGGCGTAGGACGTATGATACGATGCACATGGCTTTCCGCTGTGGGGGCAAACATCGCGTGCTCATCATCCCCCACAGGCACACACCCAATTTAACGACAACAGCCGCTCTGAAGTTGCGAAACTTGTGCAGGGGGACCGGGGGCTGAAGTTCGTGTATTGTATGATTTTGCATTGCTAATATCTAATTGAAAGAACAGCTCACGCTCCCTTTTCCTTGGCCATATACATTATCTTTGTTAATCCCAAGTTAATTAAGAGAGAGAATAAGGTTAGGATGTCCAAACTTTTGGAATAGTTGGCAGCAGTCGCATGGAATTTCATACGTCATCATAGAGGGAGGCCTTGATTGCCGCCCTTATTTACATTTCCACGTTTATTGCTATGCCAAAGTCCAGCTTGCGGGTGTGTGGGCGAGTGTTAGAATATACAAAATATCAAGACATGCTTAAATCAATGGTTGTCACTCCACGATTCACTCATTGTGCTCTTCCTTTTTCTCTAGAACAAGGAGAACCCGGAATCCTCAACATGACCGATTCTTTTATAGATACCTCTAAATCATTCGGTGTGTACGTGCATCGAATAAGGCTCCATTCATGAGGTGACGGGGCCTGACACTGAGATTATTATGAATGGTAGATAGCACGAAGAAATAACCATAAATTCCTTGAAATGAAGATTTTCTTTTATTGAGCTCGAAGGACCGATTTTCATTCCGATCAAACTTAGGTGTCGGACCCCCAAAATCGCCAGCTCACGGCATAATGCAGAGACAATCTACCTCACCTTACCAGTACACGTGAATATAAAGAAACTAGAATACATAAGCTGGGTGCATGTTTCTTCTTTAAATGACTATTCTATTGCTCGAGAATTCAAAGACAAGCTCGTGTATACATATTTATTTCAAGTTGCCCAAGTTGGCGAGACAAAAAAGAAAGATACGTCCCAGCAATCCCGTTCACATACATTAAACCAGACAGCCTCGCGTGACCTCGACGCTGTTTCGAATGTGAAGAAAGAGGAAGAAGTTCTCTCGGGAACGCGTGCAATGGCGTTGGCACCTTTGATTTCGATGTTGGGAAGCGTCGTTGATTTTGTACGTCAAATCTCACGAACTTTGTCTTCCACATGCAAATGTCGTAGGGCGCGGAGAGCATTTGTGTTCTGCGTGCATGCATGCAACGACTAAAGTCGTTTTATAGAGCTAGATAAAGTGAAGCATTGTCGGTCCCCAAAAGGAGAGAGTTTTCGATTTCATCCGTTAATCTTTCCTTAGTTCGAACTAATTGGGTTTTGAAAAAAAGAAAGATAAAAATGAAAAAAAATCTAGAAAATTCAAATATTAATTAAAAAATGGCGTCATTTTCTCTAGATTTGTCCACATCATATCGCCGGCTGTGTCATGTATGAATCCTGGAGATAACCGGACGCCATGGTAGCATTTTCAAGCAAAATTTGTCTAAACGACCACATTAAAATTTCAAGCAAAAGTTTAGGACTATATTAGCAAAATTGAAAAATTTAGGATTAAATTAACATCCGTACAATAGATTTATGACTTTTAGGTTAATTGTCCCGAGCATATTCAATGTGATAACTTGGGGAAAAGTGTCAAAAAAGTCATAAATCTTTTGCATTTGTGCCTATTCAGTTATAAACCTTTTTTTTTGTTGCCAATTCAGTCCTAAACCTTTTGTTTTTATGCCAGTCTAGTCTTCCAACTAATTTTGGCCGGATATTGCTAACATGGACATCGGCCGACTTACGTGGCACTGCCGAAGATGACGCGGACAACTTTTAATAATATTTTTTCGATTATTTTATTTAATTTATTTTTCTTTCTTATCATTTCTACTTCCTCCAGCCGATCGTTGGTTTGGCGACCAACTGGAGGCCAGGACCGTCGAGCCTCGCCTGCCACTGGCGAAGCGCGACCTCATTGAATCTGGCGAGGTCGGGCCTCCCTCATGGCCAGCGAGGCTCAATCCTCGTTAGATCCGGCGAGGGCAAACCTCGCCTAGCCCAACGCGAGGTTTAAGCCATTGTCGGATGGCAGAGAGGGCAGCCTCGAGCTGGGCTAGGCGAGGCACGACCTCGCTGGATCTGGCGAGGTTGGGCTTTTCCCATGGTTGGTGAGGCTCGACCCTCGCTAGATCCGACGAGGGCAAGCCTCACCTAGGCCAGCACATGGCCGTGAGGTGAGGTTCAAGCCTCGCCAGTGGCCGGTGGGGCGAGGCAAGGCTTGCCAGAGGCCGGCGAGGTTTGCCGGTTGGAAGAAGAAGAAAGGGTAAGGAAAAAAAAAATCGAAAAAATTAAACTACTATTAAATTTTGTCTACGTCATCGCCGGCGGTGCCACGTAAGCCAACCGGCATCCACATCAGTAATATTCGGCCAAAATTAGCCAAAATGATTGAATTGACACAAAGACAAAATGTTTTATAACTAAATTGATACAAATACAAACGGTTTATGATTTTTCTGACATTTTTCTTTGATAATTTGTGTAAAACAAAAGAGACTAAAACTTCTGGCCAGGCTTCAACGTGCCAACCGTCATTGCTCTTCGTGGGCATAGCAAATCTAGCACTGGCTGCAGATATTTTTATCGTCAAGTTCCCCAAGGACTGGATATATTCTCGTTGCCGGGGACCAATTTTAAAAAAAAAATTGGGCGAAATTCCAATCGAATTTGGTTCGACTGGGTCTTCTAGTCTTCTTCTAATTTTCTTAATTTTTCCTGCAAAAAGATACCTCAGAAACTCTGAATTCGAAAGCTACATTTTGATCACACACAACAGAGGAAGAGGTCAATCGTTTTTGTTTGTCAATGGCATCCCAACAGGGCTTGCCCTACATCACACCCCCACCCCCCAACACGAGTGGCTTTCTATGTCCAACATTAATTACCTAAGTTTTTATATTACAAGAAAAATCAGGAGAAAAAAAGAGTGAAAAAGAATTTAGTACTAAAATATTGCAGCAACCCCACCTCAAATTGTGACTGGAGATCTATCTGTCTAGAGAGCATTCTTCCAAAATAACAAATGTTTTTTGGGACCACTTCTAATTGACAAATTTTCGATCGAAATGCATGGTTTAATAATTCGATATGCAGGAACGTTCGGCGTAAACTGGGAATTCGATATTCGATCGAAATGCATGATTTACAGATCCGTTGTTCTGACATCATATAAAATTTTGTGAGATAGCTGCCAACATTTTTAAGGAATGCAAATTACGAGTAATGCTTGGTTTGACACCTGGGTATTTTAATATAAATTGCTCTCTTGTTTTTCCCTTCTTTTTTTTTTCCGTTATGTATTTCCTTTGTTCCTTTTAGTTTTTCTTGGGGAAAAAAAATATAAAATTAGTCGCAAACATAACATATTGTACGGATACTAATTTGGTCCTGATCCTTTTGATTTTACCGAAATAGCTCTTAACCTTTTAGTTCGGTCCATGGTTTGGAGAAACCTCTAAAATATCGTGCATTCTTCATCCATTTCCTTGATTTATTTACATAACTTGTTTTGTGTAGTGGTTGACAACAAATAATATACGATGGCAAAATTCATAATCATGGTTTAGTCATTAGCATATCATGTTGCAAAAGTGAAAACTTTCTCTAGCAAATGTTCAAATTAAAGTATGTAAATAGATTCCTCTCATATGAACTAAACAAAAACTATAATGAAGCCGAAAGCATTGATTCAACATTGAAAAGCCCTTTAATTTGAACCCAGCCAATCTCCATATATACTTTAAAAATTGAAAATTATCAAGCAATTCCAAAAAGTCGAGAATCTTTGGGAGAGAATGCCATGTGAGCTAGATTTTGTACTTTTCCATACGCAAACGTACGCATCGCCTTCAATCCTTTGAGAAGTTTCGTCCACCTGATGATCAGTCTGAAACAATGATTGCTCAACCACCAATTTGACATTTGGGAAAACTAAGATTAATTTTATTCTCTCGAATTAATTAATCAAATTTGAGAGGAACAAAAGCAGCTTCACTGCCATCCAAGTTGGCATCAGCAACGGCATGACTTTCGAGCTACTTGATTAGATAACACCAACATGATTGCTATTGGATCAATGATGTAGTACCTACATTGTCAATTATAGGGTATTCTATACCCTAACGCATATACAAAAAACAAATACGTATTCGTACCTTTTCGTATATCTTAATTAGTGTCCTTACTATGCGCGTAAATTTCGTGCGTCTGACACAAGGGTCTTTGTTCACCCCCTTTGTCCATATGGGTGTATGAATAATACATGCCGACCCCCAGGATAAATATATATAGGAATTAGTAACAACTGCTAATTTCGAATTTTTAGCCACAAAATCCCTTTTCCAATTTCAGGGTTACAAGATGTGTCGTAGCAATAATCCTACTTGTGTTCCTCTCTCGTTACAGATAGGCAAGACCTCCCGTTTATGTCGACGTGGATGATGACTGATACCGATAGGAGTAAAGCATCTGTGTCTCATTTTGATGAGATATCAAATGTAGGTCGGACGGAACATGTGTAGGACCCCGGTACGTGGATGGCACGTCGCCGGTCGTATGTCGAAGGAGGAACTGTGTCTCGCCCAATGAATCGTTCCATCAGAGTCAGTTCGGTGCACCATTGACACGGTTCATCAATCGCCAGAGCTTTTAATGAAGGATCTGGAAAAGGGGGAAATCAATGGAGAAGCAGAAAAGATGCAGGAATCATCCAACTGGAAAAATTTGTCCCGGGTCTGTCCAGATTTGGTTGGAGCCCAACATAATCATGTGTGTCTTCAAGAGAGATGTGAGAGACGTGGGGGATACAAATTTTCCTGATATACTATTCCACATGTGAGCCTTGTCTCCACATTAAAACCGACGGTGGCCCCACTTTCTTGTCCTCTAATTTGGCACTCTTGATGCGCAATATTTTCCACCGCTTTCCAATATCTAATTCCAATCACATGGCTTAATTTTAACTTCATTGAGATTGTAAAGTATAGTTTCTGTTTTATTAAATGAGGGTTTGGTTGAAATTTCTAGGGCAGTTTGGACTTTGGAGGAACGTCACATGCTCGTGAGCCTAAGCTAGGCTCCTAGAACTACACAGTCCGAGGTCAAAATGGAACCGTGTCCGTAAATAAAGTTCGAAAAAGCGCAAAGCTCGCCTGATGCAATGAATGAACGGGGTAGTCAACTGTCTTCTGATTGAAAATTTGTGGCTCGTAATTTTCTGGACACGAGAATAATTTCTCAGCACGAGTAAAGGAATGTCACGGAGATATCTGTTAAGGAGTCTCTAAATTCCTAGTCCCCACTCGGACCGAGGTATAACTTGTACTTGTTCAAAAAACCGTTGAGGTAAAGCAGATAAAACACATCCATTTCGCAAGTTCGCTATTATGGATAGTTCCTACAAAAGATCGGATTAATTACGTACACAATACTGTAGATGCTACGTAGTTGGTTCTCATCCTTTGGAAACCACTAGTGTAAAAGGAGCATCTATCAACAGATTAACCACCTAAGATAATCATCTCATGACTAATGAGAACGAATCACATCCGACAATTCTACTTTTCAATCTTTTCGACCCTGGTTCCGTAACATCGTCCTCCTTAGATCGAATGTAGGTTATTTTTGGGTCAATGCAATCTCGAGATTAGTCAACACCCGCGTTAGTCAAGGAAAACCTAATTAGCGTACGTTAGTAGGCTGCTTGATCGGAGAAAATGGTCCTAGCTGCTCATGAAAAGACGAGACCACCATGTTCTACCAGAGGTCCAGTCTTTTGCCTTGAAACTTACTGCACAGACAAGAAAAGAGGAAGTCCTTTTTATGAAGTCCTCGCTCAGGAAAAGAAAGAAAGAAAGAAAGAAAGAAAAAAAAGGACAAATCACTCTCCTTTTCACCATTTTCTCCTCCCAAATCCAATAAGCATTCTCTAACCTGATACACAATCACACACACAGCAGGGTACGTTCTTCCAAGTACCGACGGCTATTAAACGGCGAAAATCACAAAAATCTTTAAATTATGTTTTTCGCATGACAAAAAATTCACAAATTTATACTTATATGATATATTTATTCTTATCGGTCAAAGTTTTATCAATGAAAACCGTTAAAAATCTGTCTACATATACCCTACAAGGCAAATAGTGTTGACAATGGCTCCTACTTGGCTTAAGTGAAGGAATAACGGCATTGTATTTGGACTAAAAATCATCTGACGGAACCTCGATATAAAGTGATGAATGTGTCGCATGAGTACAAGTTTGGGTTTTTTTTGGGAGATTTTTTTGCCACTTTTTCTCCTCTCGCAAATGAACCAACCCTTACGAAGATTTTACAGAAAGTGCACCGGAAAGAAAGAGAGAGAGAGAGAGAGACTTCGTTCCATATTAGGCGGGACAAGTTTCTGAGCGTGAGCTGTGAGACTGAGACGGAATTGCAAGCGAAAGAGAGAGAGAGAGAGAGAGAGGACTTCCATAATCAGCGGGGACATGCTTCTGAGCGTGAGTTGTAAAAGATTTGAAGAGACGAGGGGGTGGAATCGCAAGTGCGCTTCGATGTCGAAGCGGTTCACTGTCGCAGGATGTCCGCATCGACCGTCCCGAACACGGGAGCCGTATTCATTGCGTCCCACGGCGCCTTTCTGACTTTTTGCACGTCTGGTCATTCACTGTGGCGCTGAACGAACTTAAGGGATGACTAATTAAATTCTTTGCAAATTAATAAACAACTTCAAAAAATATTTTCTTAAAAATGGTTGTTTTTATAGTTTTCAAAAAAAATATTTTCATGATCCACAAAAATATTCCGATACAAATTATTATCGAAGATGAAGATATTTTTCATCGACGTATTATTTCGAGCGATACGATCGATCATTTTCTTAGAAAACACTTATTTTTCATGAAGCAAACGCACCTAAATAGACTTAGATTATGAGCCTAATGGTCCTTCGGCCTCTTGCCCTAGTGGCGAAGTGGAAGCGGGTGAAGGAATTGGGCAAGAATTTTTGCACAAACAACCTAAAAATATAATAGAAAAATTAGGGATTTTCTCATGGGACAAACTTGTTTGTTTTAAATAAAGGGTTAATACCACCAAAAATCCTAAATTGTCCTACTTGTGATAAATTTACCCCAAATTAAATTTTTGACTACCAAAAATCTCAAACCGGTATACTTGTGATAATTTTACCTTATGTTAATTTCCGTTAAATTTTACAATCAAATTTCCAAGTTATATGACCCGTGGCAGTTGACGGATATACCGATTTGTGATTTTTCGTCATATTAATCCAATTTAACAGAGGTAAAATTTGTCACAAGCGTATCAATTTGGGGTTTTTTATTATCAAAAAATTTGTTTAGGGTAAATTTGTTACGGGTGTACCGGTCGGATATACCGATTCGGGGTTTTTTTTTTATGGTATTAACTTTTAAATAAAAGAAAGAAAGAAATAAATCGTGTCCGTGACCGTGTGGATATATATTCTTTGGGAAAATATCATAAAAAACCCCAAACTATGCCACTTATGACAAATTTACCATAAACTTTTTTTGTGACACGAAAAATCTCAAATTATGCCACTTGTGATAAATTTACCCTGAAATTTTTTTTGTGAGGGCTGCCTTTGGGATTTTTTGCGTCACAAAAAAAATTCAAGATAAATTTGTCACGAGTGATATTATTCGAGTTTTTTTATGGTATTTTCTCTATTTCTTTTGTACCCGCCGGTGCATGGGAAATGAATATCCAGCAGCCCGAAAGTTAAAAAAAAAAACAAAGAAAAAAAAATCGACAGAATTATTATTACAGGGCGCGATGTTAGGCGGCACAGTGGGCGCGGCTCCCCGTACCGCTCCGGCAGTTACTCGTCCTAGACGGAGCGTCGTTTCGCCGCCCCCACCCCCCCTCGTTTTGCGTGCGATCGATGGCATGGCCATGGCCATGGCATATGGCATGGGCATGGGGCCATGATGTTTGCACACGCGGCACGTGCAAACCCATCGTCAACTAACTCCAACCAACATCTTCCTCTCTCTCTCTCCCTGTCGCTACTCATTCCGCTCACGACCCCGCCGCCCCCAGTACTCCTGTACTGTACGGTTGGACCACCTCGTAATAAAAAAAAAATTAAAAAAATATACATGAAAATAAGGCGAGAAATAAATAAATATAAAAAAAAACAGAAAAAGGAAATCCCACGAGAGGTGCTCAGAAAATTATTTTTTAGCGCCGTACTCTGAGTTCTTCCGTCCGTCCTTCTCGAGACGAGGCTTCATTTCGATGTCTCTGTCCTCCTTCCGAATCACAAAACCAATATCTCCCCTGTTCTTTCTTTCGGGTCCCCCCCGATGTTTCCTGTATTATTTTCGAATGCTCGATGTCCGATCTTCGCCGGAAATCGGATCCCGGAATCTCTAGGTAGAAACCGAGGCGGGAAAGAGAGATTTTAAAACGGGTGGCCATCGCCCGTAAAGTCGGGGATTAACACGCGGGACAAGAATTTTTGCTCGCCCCGTTTCAATCGGTGCCCGAATAAAAGAGGAAGAACGCGGATAGTGTGCCGGTGAAAAATTAACTCGTCATGCCATGTCTGGCTAATAGTTACCACCTTGCTAAAATTCCAAAAGGGAAAACGATTAAAAAGTAATAATTTTCTTAGAGTTTAGCGAGCGGCGATGATAATATTTTTCTGAAAAAGATTTTCTCTTGAAATTTTATGTGGAAGATATCGAATTTTATCTTTTGGCAGAGGAACGGGGGGGGGGGCGCAGGTGGGTCGTCATTTGCACCTTTTGAGGCGGGTTACACGGTAGCCACTGCTTGGAGTCTCGGACCACCCCCGATAAATGGAATTTCCTTTTTAAAAATAAAAATAATAAATTCCGATTGAGCTCAAAAAAATATTCATAAAAAAAATTTTATATTTGATTTTAAAAAAAAAAGGAAGATCATAAGAATTTAATTTCCGGTACGAAAGGAAATCGCTCCTTCATCACCGCCCCATTCCTCCCGGCATCGAAATCAACGTTGACCCGTCCATCTCACGCCCCCTCGTCCAATCACTTCAACCCCATCTCTTGATTGGAGCAAACCGCAAATCCGATCGATCATCATTAATGATTCGATCGATTCTCGTGACACATGCAAATCATCTCGTCCGCGCGCGCGTTGAGTGGGCGGCGCGCGACCAGTATAAATTTGTCGAGAAGAATGTACGTAGTTCTTGTGGAGCAGCTGGAGTTGCATGTGAGTCGTCGTGTTAGTAGCTTTTAGAGTCTGAATTTTGGGCCGCCCTTATCTATAGCCATAGATAGCGGCTATAGATGTAATGCATTTTATAGTCTCTCTTTTTCTTCTTCTTTTTTTGTTTCTTTGGCCAGAAAGGAACGAGTCTTTCATTTCGGGACTAAGATGGTCCTTCTTTTTTTTGTCTCTTTCGGGACTAAGTCCTCTCGAGGGTTAACTTTTCTTAGGAAACCCGACACCCGACTTTGCTCGAGCTCAATCGGGTATTAACTAGTTCGACTCGAATAAGCTTTCCCGACGAAGCTGAGCTCGGCTCGGCTCGTCCCGATTAATCGGCGAAGTTCTGATTGTCGCATTCCGGAAGCAATAATAATGTGTCCATTCCGATTGTTTTGTGTGATTGGAATAAATAAGACATGAAACTCCATCGGGCTCGGTAGTCATGAGCTGCTCGCGTCGACTATTTTCAAACACGAGTTATAATCGGTCAAGTTTGAAATGAGCCGAGCGCTTGTCTTCAAATATACTTGCTTATAAAGACCCAAGTTTTCAACAAAAAAGAAGAAGACCCAAGTTGCATCCAAAGTAAGAGAAGATTTACTTTTCACCCTTTCTTAATCAAATATTTTAATTTATCTAATCGAGTCGATCAACTCTCACACTCTCACAAATTTTCTAAACGGAACCTCTCCGAGCACCAAAATTTTATGAGACAGATCAAATATGTCAGAATTTTAGCTAGTGTAGACAATGTCCGAGAGCGACGTGGATAAATTTTTTTCAATAATGCGAATGTTCACACTTCACATCACATCCTATCGTCATCAGACGGCCAATTTCGCCGGATTTGACATCGGAGAGACTCGGCAAGAAGATTCATGGATTCGTGAAAGTAGAAGGACTTGATTAAATATATCAAAAGCATAATGCTTTGTTAGAAAAGGTACAAAAGTAGGGATAAAAGTACATATACTTTTCACTCCGAAGGAGGACATGATTCCTAACTCCCTAGGCGGGCGAGGAGCGCCTTTAAACGAGGTTCAGGCAGCCAAGCAGAAGGAAAGAACGAGAGACCAAACCAGACCAGACAAGACATAGACAAAAGTCCCTCCTGAATTTGAGGCTCTCTGCTGCCATGCCATGGCTTTGCACTTTGCATGTCCATACAGAAAGAGAGAGAGAGAGAGAGATTAGGGCAAATAGAGGGGCAAGAAGAAACGCCACCCCGCCATCATCATCGTCATCATCAACAAGATTAATATTTGATTAATTTTCACATCAGTTCAATCCTCGCTCACAGTGTCAATCGGTGGTAAATCCACCGAACACGACCGTGAGGGGACAAAAATTACAGAACCTTGGAGAGAAACATTTACAGATCCGACCCCTAGATAATATTCCTGGGATCCCTTGGTAGTCAGAGTCACTGAAGTCCCAATTCCCAAAAGAAAAAAGAAGGGCTAAGAAAAGAAAGACATAATAGAGAAGCAGTATGAAGCAGCTTCGTCTTCTTCAAACCTTCCGCCTACGCAAGAAAACCGAAAAGAGAAAAAACCTAACAACGAAAATCCTCAGGAAGCTTTTCTCGAGTCTCTCCGACTTCTTCTTGTCTCTCTATCTGAGTGTCGACGTCAGGGACTGGAAGACGACCTCTTCGCAGGGGATGGTGAGGCCCATGTCGTGGTCGAACCCAAACTCCTCCTCCGCCTGCTGGAGCAGGCTCTGGAACTCGGGCCGGGTCAAGAACGAGATGGGCACGATGTACCGGGTCCGGTTCTCGCCCACGTAGACCACGAAGTGTCCCTTGGGAACGTCGAGGGGGAGGCCCCCTCCTCCTTGTTCTTCGTACCCTTGGGAGGACCTCCTCCCCAGGCTCGAGCACCGCCGCAGGATCTGCTTCAGGACTGCCGTCTGCGGGAGCTTGTTGGGCTTCTTGATCGCCATTTTCTTGCGCAGAGAGAGAGAGAGAGAGAGAGAGACTTGTGTACTGTGAATAGGAAGTGAGAGGGTGGCTGAAACGAGAGAGAGAGAGCGAAGGGGGAGTGGTTTGAAAGGTTATGGGGGGCAGCTTCGTGGGGGTATATATGGCGAGACCCAGGATGAAGAACAACAAGAATTTGACAGAAAGGGTTAAAAAAGGAAGAGTCTTTTTGTTTATTTTTCTGGATTTGATTTTTGGGGTAGGAGAGGAACAGTGAGCAAGAGCATGTGGGGTTGTAAGGGCAAAGGACAGACCAAAGGAGAGAGAGAGAAATAGAGGTTGGTGGTAGAGACCTGTGCTGTGCCGTGGTTGCCCTTCCAAAGGACAAGAAGGACCCTCCCTCCCCCACTTGCCAGTCATAGAAGTCCTGCAATGGAGGCTTTTGGTTTCTGGCCCAACTCCATGGCGTGTCTCTGACCGTGCGCGTGTGTTTGTGCATTCAATGGAAAAGCACAACCATTTCAAGCAGAAAAAGAAAAAAGAAAAACAGAAAAGATGATTACATAAACGGCACATGAACTTTGACCAAATATAGTTGTTGAACTTTTAATCTGTTTAATGTGATCCTCGAACTTTTGATTTATTTAGCATGATCTTTGGATTCTTGGTATATGTCAAATATCGTTTTCGAACAATATAAAAATATTTGATACAATCCTTCTATTAAAACAATATCAGGAACGATATTGAACATTTTTCCATACAGTCCATGAACTAAATTGAATATGGATTAGAAATTCATGAATCATATTGAACAGATCAATAGTTCAGGGACTACATTGTGAATTCGGTTAAAGTTCGGGGACTACATTAAACAAATTCCGGGGATGATATTGCACATTAGGCAAAGTTCAGGGAACATTCGTGTCGTTTTGCTCAGAAAAAAAAAAAAGAAAAGAAAAGAAAGAAAACGAGATAAAAAAAATGAAAAAGAGCATTTCTCCAATCCTGTAGCGATTCCTTAGGCAATGCACATGTTCTCCTACGGTATATTCTCTCCTCGTGAGAGAGAACCGAGAGTCATTCTCTTGCCAAGAAAAAGCGGAAATTAGAGTTGGTAGGACCGTGGCCATGATGTAATTATGTTGTAATCGAACTTTAAAGGATGTTGTATCCTTCTTTTTTTTTTTATGTATAGTGACATGTGATCTGAAAGTGCACTGGCTTTAGAAAAATTGCAAGAACTGGCTGTTGCTCGCGAGATGCTGCTTTTTATGTTGTGGACCTGTGCGCTCCACCGTGCACAGCCCTTTTTGCTTTTTCTCCATCTCCGTCTCAATCACACGCGAGGACAGTCCCAGGTCCAGTCTAACAGCCTTCGACGAGCTCCGCCGTGCCTCGGCATATCCGAATTCGACGTCCCGAGCCTGGAAGAACAGAGATGTTTGCGTGTCTGAGGGGGCGACGCACGACAATGGGCAATGACCCAAGGACGTGTCGGCGAGGGACGGCGGCGGCGGCAGGCGGTGGAGTGGCGGCGGCCTGCCGTGGCTGGAAGCGGGTGAGAGAGGTTGGGGGGAAAATCATGGTTTTGGGGTGTTTTTCGTAAAATTATTTCGTGTGGCTAAGTGCGCATATAAGTAAGTGATACCACGCGAGTTGCTTCAGCTGCAGCTAACTCTTGCCTGCCTTGAAATTGAGCGAGACCACTGCTTAAACTGTTGCAATTTGTGAAGGGATTGTCATTGTAAGGTACTTGTCAAATATTTTATAAAAGTTACTATTAGGAAAACTCAATTCCCAATCGACATATTCGATACGTATTCGAAACGAATTCGATCAATGTGGAAAACGTGCCCGAAAATCATCAACTTATATCACCGATCGTATAGACATATCATATAACGAACATACCCGGTATTGTCACAGATTAAATGTCACTTTGCGCTTGAGAGTTTTTCGATCGTCTTTCGTACTCGTTTTCGTTTCGAAGGAAAATCAGAGAAAAAATGTTGTCTTTCGAAGAAGTGTGTTTGCTTTTGGAAAATCATTATGTTTTTCCAAAGGGTGCCTTCTATTATAGTGATTGACAAATAACCACCTCGTGGGCCCTTATGGCTCACGGGCCGAGCTTGACCCATCTTGGACGGTCCACCCATTATGTTTTTCATCTTCCACTCGCCCATGATGGTCTAAGCACAACTCTCTTCCTTGCAAAATTCATATCGGCAAATAATCCGTGCGACCAGCATACTACGAGAGTTTATTGTTATAAATCTGTTAAGAACATATAATAGCTCAAATCGGGCATTATCCATAATAGAATTAATATGCAATTCCCTAGATCAATCAGTTACATTTTATCTCTCTTAATCTCTTTTAGTATTTCGTATATTGTATTCATAACTATAATTTACTCAAAATCATAATTGGTCGACCTGTGAATACAAATATAAAATGTGACATCATATATTAAATTGATCTTCCTATTTCCTTAAACCTCTCCATTTCGATTCAACTCGCTTTTCTAGAAATGTCCCGTTAGACCGAATTATCATGATCATTGGCAACATCCTAAGATAGCAAACACTAAATATAAATTTTGAGAATAAGTAAGAGTCGTGAGAGTACTTTAATTGAGAAAAACTATTTTCCTCAAGAGTCTGACACAACTTAAAAATTGAGATAATAATTTTGTCACTTCTTATCAGTCGTCCCATACATACGTAATATGAAATACGTATTACAGTATTCTCTCATTTTCCCATAGAGCGTATGTCTTTATTTTCAATACCATACAGATGATAGTTTAGACGTATTCAATGTCTAACTTGAGTTTACAAATCTACTCTATTCATAAGCGTCTATCAGAACTTCCATCTGGCATTTAAAGATAGGTAAAGTGAAAAATATGGGTTATTTTACTTTCAAATATATAATCTATATATCATCATCTTAACATTCTGTTAAGGCGACATCCATGCTTCAAGCTTGAGCTCTCAATTATCACCTAGATAACAAGCTTAAAACTGTCTCGTCTCTATTTATCACACAGTGCGTAGAGGCGATTACCCGTGTGAGTGGACTAATCTTTCATCTGTCTGACATACCTTTTCAATATAATGCACTCAACATCGATATTCACAAATGTCATACAAACTTATAGGTTTTAATAATAACAAACTTCATTAATAGTGAACGTTTAGGGAAAATTACAATATTCAGTACATCATATTCTACACAGTCCTAGAGATTTCACATGACTATAGAAAACTTCTCTAGGAATCGGCTTCGTCATAGGATCTACTATCATCCTTTGTGTAGATATGTACTTCACGCTCACTTCCTTTCGTGCAACCATGTCCTTGACATAGTTATATTTGATATCTATATATTGGGTCTTTCCATGGTACTTAAGATCCTTAGTGTACGCTATTGCTACTTGGCTATCACAATAGACCAATACTTGGTTTGCAGTATTCTCAGTAACAACTAAGTGATCAAAAAATCTTTCAAGCCAAACAGCTTCTTGTGCCGCTGCTGATAGAGCCACGAACTCAACTTCCATTGTAGATAAGGCTACACACTGTTGTTTCTTACTACTCTAAGATATGGTGCAATTATTCAGTAAGAGCACGTAACCATAAGTAGATTTCCTTTATTTTAAATTTCTTCCCCAGTCTGCATCAGTATAGCCTTCAAGGTGTAGATTACTTCCTTGATAAGTCAACGCATAGTCGGCACTTCTCTTTAGATATCTCAGGATTCTTTTGACGGCGATCCAATGTACTTGACTTAGATTAGATTGGTATCTACTTACCATTCTACCTGCATAACAAATATCATGTCTTGTACACATCATAGTGTACATCAAGCTTCCGACAGTATTAGCATATGGAACTTGTTCCATTTGCTCCTTTTCTTGTGAAGTCTTAGGACACATTTTATCGCTTAATGATTCGTCCTTTACAATAGGAGTATCTATTGGTTTACAATCTTGCATATGAAATCGTTCAAGGATTTTATTCACATATGTTACTTGTGAAAGGGATAGGGATTTCTTTGATCGATTTCTTGAAATCTTAACACCAAGAATGTATGCAGCTTCACCCATATCTTTCATTTCGAAATTGGAAGATAACCAATTCTTGACTGTTTTAACAAACTCCATACTGTTTCCGGCAATTAGTATATCATCAACATATAATGATAATATCACAAATGGATCTTTGGATCTTTTGATATATACACAGTTATCTTCACTAATCATAACAAAATCATATGCCATTATGAAAACGTATATACCATTATCTTGAAGACTGCTTAAGGTCATATATTAACTTTAATAGTCGACACACTTTGTGCTCCTGGCATTTTGTAATGAAACCAACAGGTTGTTCCATATAAATTTCTTCCTCTAATTTTCTATTGAGGAATGCAGTCTTTACATCTATTTGATGTAATTCAAGATCTATACTAATTACTATTGCCAGAATAAGACGAATAAAGGTATATCTAACCACAGGAGAAAAAGTTTCTTCAAAATCAACTCATTCCTGTTGATTATATTTTTTCGCCACTAGGCAAGCTTTATACCTCTTTATTGAGTCATCAGCCTTACGCTTTATTTTGAGAACTCACTTATTCCCAATGGCTTTGTGTCCTTTTGGAAGATCAACCAATTCTTAAACTTGATTTGATCTTAATGACTCCATTTCTTCTTCCATTGCAAGTATTCATTTTTCATTATCAAGGCACTTTAGAACATCATTTAAATTCTTCGACTCATCTTCATCTTGTGGAGTGATAATGAAAGCTTCTCCTTTAATGTTAAAACGTCGACGGGGAATCTTATTACGACTTGACTGTCGTATGGAATGCTGTACTCATGATGATTCACCATGTTCAATTTCGCTTCCACTCAAATTAGATAATTGTGGTATTATCTCTTTAGGTTGTTACAATTGAAACTTGGTTGTATTCAACTCTCCATTTGTCATAATGCTCCCACTAATTTCACTATCGTGATCCACAGATTCGTATAGCGAGTAATTTCCACCTACATCGCCCTTTTTAGGAAATTTATTTTCTAAGAATGTGACATCCCGTGATTCAAATTCAATTATACTTCCGCTTTCTTGTTCACCTATGAAAACATATCTTTTTGAGTGCTCTGAGTATCTTATAAAAATATTCTTTTTGCCTCTTAACCCTAATTTTCCATACTTGTGAGAAGACTCACGAGTATATGCAGCACAACCCCAAGATTTTAGAAAACTTAAATCAGGCTTTCTGCCTGTCAATAACTTATATGGAGTAGAAGCAACTGATTTATAAGGCACTCAGTTAAGTATGTAAGTAGCAGTCAACAAAGCATCACCCTAAAAGGTGATGGGCAAATTAGCTTGTGCCATCATTGACCTAACCATTTTCATTAAGGTTTTGTTTCTTCTTTTCGCAACACCATTTTGTTGAGGAGTATGTGAAATAATCGGTTGTCTTTCTATTCCCTTTTCATCACATAAATTTCTGAACTGATCAAACAGATATTTTTGTCCTTGATCGAATCTTAAAGCTTTTATTTTCTTGTTTAATTGATTTTTTACTTAAGCTCATAAATCTTTTAAAGCAATTTAAAGCCTTGGATTTATGAGAAATCAAATCGACATGTCTGAATCGAGTATGATCATCAATGAATGAGATGAAATGAACAAACCCATGCCTTGCTTTTATATTTATTGGATTACAGATGTCAGTATGGATTAATTGCAAACGAAATTCAGCTCTTGTTTCTTTTCTAAATGATTTCCGCGTTATCTTTCCTTCTAGGCAATGCTCACATATGAGCAAATCAACCCTTTTAATATTGCCCATTAAGCCATCTTTAGCCAATCGATTCATTCTTTGTTGACCAATATGACCAAGGCTAGTATGCCACATGTTCACATCATTCTCATAAGAATCAGATGATGTAAATAAGGAATAACTAATATTGACTTCACAATAGTTAACATCTAATACGATGAAACCATCTAAAAAATATCCGGAACCATAATAACTTGTACCTAAAGACAAGTCTACACAATTGTTATGGAAGTTTACATTAAAACCAAGTCTTACTAAAACCAACACTGAAACTAAGTTCCGACGAATCTTGAGAGCAAATAATACATCATGAAGGAATAATGTGCATCCACCCCGTATAAGTAGTTGATAGGTGCTAATACCTCTAACATCTACTTTTGAATTTTTCTCCACGTATATCCACTTCATTCCTTGTGGAACTCATCGAAACTCCACGAAAGCTTCTCTGTCTTTTGCTACATGGTCTGTGGCTCCTGAGTCTACAGTCTACAAAAAATTAGATTCAGTTAGAAATACTGAACTAGACACTTAATTAGCATTTTCAATAATGCTAAGGGTTTCTATCTTCTTCGGCTCACCACAGTCGAGGGCAAAGTGACCCTTCTTGCCACAGTTGTAACATTTCACTCTTAAAATGTTTTTCTTGAAAGGACGCTTTCCCTTCTCTCGTTGGTTGTGCCTCGGCTTCTTCCCTGAAGGACTTGCTCTCTTGCCTTTCCACTTCTTTGACCCAGTAGAGTGCTTCCTTTTGGAGCTCGAAACTCCATGCGAGCTAGAACCAGCAAAATAAATATCAGTTTCTGGCTTAGCCGCCATGAGGCAATTCTCTTCCAGCTCAAGATGCCGCATGTCATCCTTGAAGGTCTTGATACCCTCATTGTGGGTCAAATGGATCTTCATGTGCTCCTAACTTTGAGGCAAGGAGTGGATTACTGCTTGCACCTGCTGTTCATCAGTGAGTATGTGACCGACATCTTTTAGCTCACTAATTATATTCGACATCTGTCTCAAATGTTGTTTCGTGGTCTTTCCATGAAACATTTTGTATGAGTCGAAACGAATAGTGAGTTGTCTCAATTTGGTCACAGAAGTTCAACCAAATCTTGATGCCAGTGCAGCTCACATGTCTTTGGCGTTTTGGAAACATCCAAACTCTCGCATGATGTCATTATCCATACTGCTCAGCAACGTAATGCGAGCAAGAGAGTTTTTTCTTTTCCAAACAGCGAAGGCATTTTTGTCCCTTTTGTGTTGGGTAGTTGTCCTATCTTCAAGTTCTTCCATAATCTGGTTAAGAGCTTTGAGTGTTTTTTGCTCTTCCAGCACATATTGAATCTTGAAACTCCAAATTTCATAATTGTCGTCATTCAATTTTTTTTCCCTTAGCAAGTTAAACCATTATGTTCTTAGTTGCTGAAGCCATCGTATCTGAACATTTCAGACACATACGCACGAATTATTAAAGCCTATCTAAATGCTTCATGAGCATCATGATTATATAAACTAATCATATTAATGAATAGTTTCACAAAAAGTCTTAAAGTCGAAAGTTCACTATATTCCCAATCATCGTCTAAAAAACCTAATTTGAAATTATCATTAACGTAATTATTTATGTAAAGAAATTAGTTTTTCAAAAGTTATTCAAACTTTTAAGAGCTTCCCACATATAATATAGCAATATAAAATGAAAAATCACAAAAAGAATTCATATCCATATATTTATTGCATAACACAATTACAAATGTTTAATAACATGTAATATCAACTTGAAACATGTATAGAATTGATTCTAAATCCTAAAAGAATAATATCAAGTGTACCAATCCAATACATAGACAAGAAGTGACTCATAAAATTCTTTAGAAAATTCTATTTTCTTTGGAACAAAAATGGAGCCTCACGGAAAACCCCTAGATCCAGGCAAAGGTTTGCGCTGAGACCCATTCAATACAAGGGATGATGTTCTCCTTGCCCCGACCCTTATGTATTATTGTAGAAAATTTTCCACAAGCATCTTATAACTTGGACCCTTTAAGGTTTCTTTAACCTTATCAAGCATTCTTCCAAACTCCTTAGGAATAGTGCATTTTAAGGCTCCCATCATTACATATTCCGGCATTACAAAACCGTTCCAAATGATATTCTGTATCATTTTGTTGACCTTGATTATGTGCTCCGTCATATCATCTCAAGCGTCCTATCGATAAAGAGTTAGGTTGATTCTTAATTTCTCAAGCCTTTTCTTTTGAGCTGCCATTCTTGGGATTATCGGAGTGCGTCTTCAATGTACCATTGTTCCTGCAACGAATGCAGAACAAAATGATTACTTATAATCCATGATACATCAAGATAAGGAATGCTTATTCATATACATATAGTTTAACACTTGTATTTCAAAAACTACAGAGAAATACTAAAGAAAATGCCAAAAATTATACCCCTAAACACGTGTACATAGAGTTTATCGTGTATTTTCACATTCATAAGTGCAGTAAACATATCATATGAATGTACTATGATGTAGAGCATTCCGATACGAGCACGTCGATACTAAGAATGTCCAAATCGGAGTTCAAATGAGCTCGAACGGGCCGAAAGACCACAATAGGTCACTCTGCCCGATTTGAACCGGACTGGTCCGACCAGTCAACAGTAACCGGGTCGGTCAACGGTCAAATGGGTCGCGTGGTCAACGGGTCAGGTCATAGTCCGCGCTCTGATGACGTCACGCTGACGTCGTCGTCGGCGGTTGTGGGTGATCGACGTGCTGTTTCACACGGCCGCGTGTGGGCCTCATGCGTCGTCGCTCCCGTGGCCCTTGCCGGCATGTGAGGGAGCGTGCGGCTTCCTCCAGCAACGCGCCGCCCATTATTTTGCTCGTCTTGACGAATATTTTCTGTCTGTGCAATAAAATTCAAGTTTTGACAAAAAAACAAAAATCGAAACACGCATGAACAGTTCGGGGACGCGAAGAAAAACGAACCAAAAAACGAGGCCGAAACGAAAAACAGGCAGAATACATTTCAATGTTAGAGACGGTACACATGCATGATCGGGAAATAAGTAAAACGGGCTCTAATACCAATGTTGGGAAAACTCAATTCCCGATCAACACATTCAATACGTATTCAAAACAAATTAAATCAATGCGGAAAACGTACCCGAAAATCATCAACTTATATCACCGATCGTATAGGCATATTACATAATGAACATACCCGGTATTGTCACAAATTAAATGCCACTTTGCGCTTGAGAGTTCTTTGATCGTCTTCTGTATTCGTTTTCGTTTCGAAGGAAAATCAGAGAAAAAATGTTATCTTTCAAAGAAGTGTGTTTGCTTTTGGAAAATCGTTATATTTTTTCAAATGGTGCATTCTATTATAGTAATAGATAAATAACCACTTCATGGGCCCTTGTGGTTCACGGGCCGGGCTTGGCCCATCTTGAGCGGTCCACCTATTATGTCTTTTAGTTACAACACCAATTACACGGTTGAAACTGTTGATAAGATGGAATTAAATAATTTAAAAAGGAATAAAGGAAAGTGCGGAATAAAATAAGTATGTTGAGAAAGGATATTAACAAGAAAGGATGAATATTTTTTGTATCAAGTATGTTCACCAAAATATAAATTCGCCCTTTGCTGGACTTCTAACTTTAGGTTTCGGCGTCTTTTTTTTTTTTTTTTAGCAAAAAAATATTGCCAGGCTCACATTTTGATATTTCTTTCATGTCACAATTAGATTTTACTTCTCTCAAATCTTGGAGGCTCGCACGACTTTGATTATAATTTTACGCGGATTATTTAAACTTTCGTAATATATAAATATTGACATGTTTAATTAAAACGAACCGAAAATTCAATTATTCCTTCCGGTTAAGTTTTGAGTTTTACATTCCCCCTTTTTTTCGCTAGAGGATGATGTATATAAAGAAATTTGCGTCGGATGCTGATCGACATTGTCTCATTGCTTGGAGGCTTTTAATTTGCAGTATGGTACTTCACTAGTAGTTCGGTTTCAGTATATCGATCTTGTGCTCTGAGCACTTGGGACACTCGAGTGAATGCCAAGTGGCATTTGGGTCCTTTTGCATATCCTGACCCAAGCAACCCGAGTGAATGCCAAGCAACCCAGTCGGCATATCGATCTTGTGCTCTGAGCACTTGGGTCCTCCCACCATGATGCTTTTCTGCTCGACTTGAATGCCAAGTAGCATTTGACAAACTGCTTTTCTCGAAACAGGTCTGAAAATGTCGACAACACTAGGCTCGTAGGCGATTACCAAATAGAGCGACGCTAGAGATATCAAGACTCGTTTTAGTTTACTAATTCGGCTTAACATTTGTAAACGATCGAGTTCACGTATTCCACGGAGTCCACTGCATATCACACGGCAAGTACTTTTTAATGGACGGGTCTTAATATGTCTACTATTGTTAAATGTTAATGCTTCTAATGAATTCCGTATCCCATACTTAAAATGTGAGATAGAGTAGATGGAGAACCGCGTCGCTTTCGGCGACGAGCTAGCTTTATCCGAATGCTCTTGATCAAGATCATTCCGCCGAGGATTAAACCGGCAGAGCATCGTACGTAGGAACTCCAAGCAACTTAGGCAGAACGAGGAAGATACTCATGTGGGTAGCTTAGGCACATAGCACGCCACGCAACCTTCACGGTCGGTTGCATATATACATCTTGGATCCGAGCATCATCATCTTGATGTCGAGGGGCGAAAACCATCCCCCCCCAACCACAAACCCAATTGATTGAACTGAACAGTTTGGTCAGGCCAAAAAACAAAGGAGAAGCTCTTGCTCGACAGCTACTGAAATTGCAGAGCGAGGAGCCCTCTCATTAGAAGGAAGCAACAAGGTCCCAATTGGCGCCAACCCCAAATTACACAGTATCTCGATGTCTACATTATCAAATCACCAGAACGTTGACACTTCGCCCACGAATCACTCACATGCATACAAAAAGCCATCTTAGCCTGTCTCTTGCAAATGCTTTTGGCTCAAACCCACTTTCGAGGCGTAATTTAAAAATTGTCGAAAAACCGTTCCCCGAGGAGTTGTCGCTGTACTTTATGTATGGATTTTGCGATCGAATGTGCGCGGTAATGACGGGTTACAACGGTGAAATCGGTGTCTCGAGGGACCTTAAAGATGCCCGCCTCGTCGCATGGTCTAGTACCGCAGCTAATTGTTACAGTTGTTTCAAGGAATGTGGAGATTATGCTGTACACAAGCCACGTGGAAGATCCTTTCACTCGAGTCGGTTGAATCGCGACTGAACCAGAACCTGTTTTTCGTCATGACACTCTGACTATCGTCTTCTAAATCATGATGAAAGCGGAGTTAAGTGAGGGTGTAAGCAAAAGTTGGCAAAAAAGCAACCTCAGTAACTCGACTGGGGCCATGGGGCGCTGTCCGTGTCCGAAAGGGAAGTGAAAACCGAAACCCCGCGCCCCCCACCCCCCCCCCCCCCCCCGCTCCCATGTTCTGTGATTCAGATTGGCTGCTGTTGAGTCGGAGAAGAGAAACATCAGAAGAAAAACAAAAAAAACTGAGAGGCAAATACTGGTCCACACAGCACCTCAGTCACCGAAAAGCAGTGGCTTTGACGGGTGACCTGCCGAAGAAAATTACAACCGACGCAACCATTTCATTTTCATCCGAGCATTCTTCATACAAGGATAGCAGATAAATCGAGTCGATCCATCCTCTCTCAATATGAACATCATGACTGTAACTGGAAGAATGACTCACATGAAAGCTGTTTATAGTGACTTGCATCCCGAGGAACTTGATCGTGGGACAAGTGTGGACGGATGTCTCGGCAATTCGTTTTCTTTTTGGGTGTCGGTGGATGATCTTAGCAATGTGTGAAGGGTAATGTCAAGTGCGCGATGACGGGGCGTGATGCAGAGGGAAGCAAGCCGATTTCTCGCCATGTGAGCCGTGTACAAGCACACGAGAATAATTCGTGGTGTCATTTTTACGAATTGATTTCGTTCAATAGCTAGAATCATTCAGGTACGAATGTCGAACCACAGGTTTTCATCGGTGATGCAACTTAAGGGACCCATCAAAGCCAAGAAGGCCATGTTACTCTGTGCCTCTTTTTTTCGGAGTGAAGACATGATAATGCAGGACCAACTTCAAAACCCTGACAGCCCCTCACCTCCTCAACCGCAACTGCCACCATCAATGGCCTTTTTCCCCTCTTGGTTGCTGTTGCATGAACCTTCTTTGAAGATTCTTAGCTGGACTCATTCGGTCAGGAAATTGCACGAGACATTGAGAGCATCTGCGAAAGGTGTGTGGCTCATCCAGAGAGTCCAAAATGCCTTTGAATAACTGTGCTTGCTTTAAGTGGTGGTACTGTCTCAAGTCTGTGCTCAGAGCAGAAGCTGCCTCTTAGTTAACCCTGCTTTCATTGCACCGCCGGACAAAAAAGAACGAGTCTCGCCCGTCGATCACAAAACCTTCAAAAATTTTGCGTTGCGACTTTTTTTTCACAAGAATTACGAAAGTTTTACAAAGAACTATGACCTTCAAGAATCCGGTCTTCGGGAGGCCATAGAACTGCCCATGCGCCCTAGCCAAGGTGAAGGGATGTATCGAGAACCAAAACAGGACGATCACGCAGAATAAAGAGAAAATAGACGATGTACGAATTTACCCAAGTTCACCCTCAAATTAGGGCTACGTCCTGTAAAGAGATTTCACTATATTTTCGGTTTACAACCACTCAACTCATTATAATAATAAGAAAAACTAGTAAAATATATATGTGTCCCAAACGGATCCAAAACCTAAATCTATACGAAATTTCTTAATCTTGCACCATATAGGCCAGCTTAAATAAAAGTCCAAGCCTGTTGAGGTTTCGGGAGCGTTGCCCCCGAATCCCCGCCCGCTGACTGGGCAGCGGGGCACCCGTGTCGGGGGCACTGCCCCCGAACCCCCGCGTTCCGCACACAGGGATTACATGTCGTTGAATAACACTTCAGTTTCACTAAACTCACGTGAGCGTACCCGGTGTGAAAAACAAGAGTCTTCGAAGTATTCGTCAACTCCATCATACGGGACCCGAGAACCGAGGTTCGTGTCCCCTGCAAGTGGGTGCAAAATAAAGAAGACAATACAGTCGTTTCGTGGACAAGAACTCTCAAAAAGTTTCAATAGATTGTCAATCAATTCAAGCTCGGAGACCATGTGCTCGCTTTGTCAGTGTTTATTTCGATTTCACTCTTTTTTCATCTCCTTCCTTCTTCTGGATAGGAGAAAGGAAAACTTGTGGGCAGTGATCTGAAGTAATCCCCGTAAGAACTCGGCTCTCCGGCTGCCCGGGGACGAACTGGAACTCGGTCCCATTCGCTTTTCCCATTTTTCTTGATTTTGTCTTTGGGGCCACTATCTCTGAATCGCCATTTGATCATATGAGTGGATGAACGCTCTCCCGTCACGAGAGTGAATGTTATCAAATGACACAAGGATAATGACATAAAGTGTCTCTCAGCTTTTGGCCGGATGTATAATTTGATTCCCGTATTTTTAATTTGTTCAACGTAATTCTTGTTTCTTGGACTTTTGGTATATGTTTAATGTAGTCCTTGAACTATATGGTATTATTCAATATAATCCATAAACATAAATTTTTATACACCATATTACACATTGGGTTAAAATTTAAAGACCATGTTCAACAAATTAATGTAGTCCTTGAACTATATGGTATTATTCAATATAGTCCATAAACTTAAATTTTTAGGCACCATATTACGCATTGGGTTAAAGTTTAAAGACCACGTTCAACAAATTAATAGTTCATGAACCATATTACATATTGGGTTAAAGTTTATGAACTCTTCGTGTCATTTTTCCAATGACATAGTGTCATTGTCATGCGTAGTTATTATTACCAATCCTTTACCTATCTATCTGTCACTTCAGCATCATTCAATTCGTCATTATTGAGTACCTAACATATGGGAAAAATGTAAAAAAAAATCATAAACCTTTTGTATTCGTGCTAATTCAGTTCTAAATCTTTTATCTTTGTGCCGATTCAGTCATTACGGCCAATTTTGGCCGGATTTTGCTGACATAAACACTGACCAGTTACCGGCTTTTGACGTGGACAACTTTTTATAATATTTTTTGAATATTCATTTATTTATTTCTTTTCTTTTTCTTTTTTTTTTTCCTTCATTCCCTCCTTTCTCCAGCTAGTTGCTGAACCAGCAATTGGCTAGAGACCAGAGGCCGACGAGGCTCGCCCTCGCCGGATGGCTGTGAGGACGGCCTTGCCCGGCGAGGGCGAGCCTCACTATGGCTGGGCGAGGCTCGACCTCGCCGGATCTAGCTAGGTCAAGCCTCATTAACAACTGGGTGAGGCTCGCCAGTGGCCAGCGAGGTTGACCTTGCCGACCTCTGGCCTCTGGCCAATCATTGGTCTGGTGATCAGCTGGAGGAAGGAGGGAGGAGAGTGAAAAAAAAAGAAAAGAAAATTCAAAAAAATATTAAAATATTATTAAAAGTTATCCACGTCAGCGTCGGTGATTGGCTGCAGGTGTCCACGTTAGCAAAATCCGACCAAAATTGGCTGGAAAGATTGAATTGGAATAAAAATAAAAGGTTTAGGACTGAATTGGCACAAAAAAAAGGTTTAGAATTAATTGACACAAATACAAAAGGTTTAGGACTGAATTAGTACAAAAAAAAGGTGTAGAATTAAATTGACATCAATGTCAAAGGTTTATGATTTTTTTTGACACTTTTTCCCCCTAACATACTTACTATGTTTATGATTTCCGCATATGAGTTACTTAGGCTTTTGCGTGAGTTAAATTGCACTTGAAGTTCGAAACGAGACTGCGTTATCTCGCTCCAAGCTGAGTTACATGGACATCCACCTCCCCTTATAAGCTCCCACAGCCCATTAGAGTTCGCCGCGGAATATACTGTACAAGTTCATCACCTACCCGGTTCATGCCCCGTGCCACACCAATGTGTCATCACCGAATCAATTGATATGTTGCAGATTGATCATCACTTGGTGTATATTAGACGAGGACAAGCCGTTCGTTTATGATACTACATCGATTACTCCAAACCAAAGGGAGAATAAACCAACAGCTCGGGTTGACGGAATTGTTAATTAGTTGATGAGACACGAGTGACAATATAGAATTTGGTCGATTATAGGAGAGGCCCATGCTACTTACAGCAATGCAGTCTCACAGCTTACAAAGCCAGACGCTTGTTGAGAAGGCCATCAATACAGGCCCTGCAATCTTCACATCGCTGAATCCTTTTTCTAACAACTTCTAAGTACCCTGCATCTGGCCACCAGCAGCTAAACCCCTCGTCTTACCATTAGATGAGATTTGAGTGATGGTATTGCCAGGAACAAAAGAGATTGAATGCCGTGCAATCTATAAATCTCGAAGCCTGGCAGATTATTTTTAATATCGATTCTCTTTAAAAAAAAGTTGATAACTTGTCCAACATCATCATGCCTACCAAAGGGTGGGAAAGAAAACAAAGAATATGAAGATAGCATCAACCCAATTTCAGACAATTGCCTGCAGCGATCGCATTTTTTTCCCTGGTGCGAAGTCAAGTTGCTTGAAAACTGCTGTGTCTAGTTACAGGTCTATATGGATAAAACAGTAGCTTGCTGTTTAGTCTCCTCCGTTTGCAAACTCTCATAATACTTGACCAGTACCTCCCATCCTCTGGGGCACATAAATCCATCAGGAGGGTTCTCGCCAGTTCTTGCATAAGTCCTCATCTGCAGAAACAATATGGTAAAAAAATTTACGATTTCTAAGCATGTAAAATCCGAGAAACTATTAGTTAGGACGTAGTTTGCACATGATCTTTCATTATGCAAGGACAAGTCTACAGCTCCAAGGCGAATTTTGCAATGTGCACATATTGACAAGCGTACTAGAAAAAGCTTCTTAAGGTCTTCAAGCAGTTCCTAACAGCAATTTCTACCATCTAAAACAACTACAAAGGGGTCTCACACACTATCTATCACTACCAGGTATATCTGTGCCATTTCAATGGTTTTGAACTTTTGCCTTCCTTTTTTTTTAATCTTAATCTGGTTTAAAGTAAGAAGGTTCATTTTATTAATCTCTAACCAAAATCAATTGCCTCAAGGCAACACAAGATTTCGCCCCACTGACCTGATAGATCTTACCCATATTGATGCATATTGAGTAGGGTTTTCAGACAAGTGCAGTGTTTTCAGACATGAGCTAATTGTAGTTCTAATCTAAGTGTTTGCTTTTGGTGCACATTTTCCAATATAGGTCACAAACTCGCAAATGACAATGTCAAATTATGCTTTGATCATCTTCAAACTCACAAACTGCTTCTAATTAACTGAGTCTAAATGTTCAACTGCGCATCATTAAACTCGTCAATATAAACCCAGTAATAGAGAGAGAAGATTCACTTTTTCACCACGAAAGAGCGCAGTCATTGGGAGAACATGTTCTGCAGATTCCGGCTGCTATAGGGATACATTATTATTTTCTATAATATACATTCAAAAGCCCCAGTAAGTAAAATCCCTACCTTGGTCCCAGATATAAAAAGAAAATCCTTAGCACGCGAAGGATCAAAAAATGCCATTTTCTTCTCCACCATGTCGTATGCAGCCACCTGGAGAACATGAAGTAGAAAAGTCGAGGAAATTTTACAGAGCAAGAACATCGAGTGCAAGATCCATTGGACATGCCACAAAGTCCGTGACGTAAGAAAAATTAAATGATAGCGGGAAAACATTATCAAGGTATAAAAAATGGGTGTGTGGGCTTTAAGGAAGAGCAAGTTGCCCAATATTATATGGCGGAGAAAACAAGTAAAAAGCTCCAGAAGAACAGAAGATACACTTTGGGGAGGGGGCGGGGAGATACTCACTCTGAATGGCAATATGTTGAGTTTCTCAAGGCCCAGGGCCATGCTTAACACCTTTTTCCCATGACCAGGGTCATACAGATCCCTCTTCTCCGTTGGGTGCCCCATACCAGCCGGATCTCGACCAACTATATAGAAATTGGCACCGGCATTTATCCGTGCCTTTGCATGCCACTGTACCTCAGTTGGACCAGCATAATGCATCGGAGATGGAAATATGGACACAACAGTGGTCTCAGGATCAAGAACACCGTCTTCAAGGACCTGGAAGAGCAACCACTCATTAAATAATCTATGACATCTGAACATAAGAGTATTGTATGACTTGGAAAGCCAATCTTCCTGATATTGAACTGATATTCTGGTAAAACCAAATTCACCAACAATGAGAGTAAAGTTGTATGAGAAAAGAAATTGCTTACTAATGTCCTCCTCTCATCTTAAAGTCAGGAAAACAAGATTGACCATCGTGTTTCGGCGTGCACGGTCAATACACTTCATCCAGCAGAACAGAGGCATGGAAGGCATGTTCCATTTAGACTCAATATGCTAGATAATTCCTACTAGGCTACAGTGCAGGATTATGCAAAGGAATTGTAAACGATCAAAATAACCTTGCTATGTTGTTCCATCCGAACATTCAAAGGAACGTCGTCAGCTTTTGTATAACCTCCAAGAGGATGAAGCAACAGGATCGGATTCTTGAAGCCCATTTCCAGCAAACGCCTCCTCGTATCATTCATCAACAATGCATGCCCATTATGCACGGGGTTTCTTAACTGAAAAGCGAAGACGGCATCAGCCTGACGCTGGTCGAACTCTTGGCGCAATTGTTTAGGTGAAAGCCTGTAGTGATCGAGCCCGTCATTGTATTTAATCGGTTTCAATACTTCCAAATCTCCACCGATGAGCCAGTTCCCAGCAGGAGTTATCGCCTCCTCAACATACGGCAATCCGGGAGCAGTTGTTCCCCAAGTCCTCGCTATTCTTTCTTCTTTGTTGTGTTTGTAGATTTCAATACTGCAAAAGGTTCATACAAATGGTTCCCAGTAAGAACAACTGATTAAGTGTAGTCACATGGAAGCTATTTATTTTTCAGATACAGTACAACAGGATACTCCCGCATATGTAAATAAAAATGATATAATGACAGAGACAAAATAAAGATTTTATGAAGTCTAACTGGTGACCACAGTTCTCACAAGAAGCCAGATAGTCAAACACTATGGCTATTGGTTATCGCAAGTGCATGCCAATGATGCTGCACCGAAAATAACACACAACCGACTTATGAGCGGGATTTCCGAATACACAAACACTACCGTAGTTGTTCCAGATGAAGATATAATTGATGCCACAATTCAAATGCAGGTGATTTCACTCGATCGTCGGACATATATTCTATTGAAACTATTCCCTCTGCAAAGTCATTGACCACAAAATAATCGATGCCGACATTCAAATGCAGGTGATTCCACTCGAATATCAGAGATATTTTTTTATTGAAACAATTACTTCCGCTGGCTATTATCAAAAACCCCTGCATAGATTGATGTTGAAATCAGGCTATTAAAAAAATCACTCCTTCTCGTTCAAGTGGGAATTAACAAAGCGTCCCGCAACACCTCAATGTGGAAAGGAGACCAAGATACAGACTCAGACTCGCGGATTAACAAACAATTAGCGAAAAGATCAGCTGGTCCCCAACAAAATAGACAATTCTTTTCTTTTCGAACATCGAAACAGCATTTACCTCCGAAGAACCGCGAGCAAATCCCCGTCGGGACCGACCAGCCCGACATTCCGGGACGACCCGATCGCGTCCTTGGTCCCGTCGTCGATGGCCAGGACGATCGGAAGCGACATGTTCGCGACCGATCCGTCCCCCATCCTCAGGCAATTGAAATGCAAGCTCTGCAGGTACTGCTCCTCCCTCATGAAACCCTTCAAAGGGCTCGCCCACCCTTCGCTGATCACGTGCACCCACTCAAGATCGATCCTCGTCAGCCCCACCCTGGGCAACCCCTCGGCCTCCTTCGCCTTCAAGGCCCGATCTTTCTCCGGCACGACAAGGTCGACCAGGACCCCGCCGTCGGGGTCGATGAGGGAGCTCCTGATGGAGGCCCCGGCGGCATTGCGA
The DNA here is from genome assembly GCA_024500025.1 of Syzygium aromaticum. Classification (NCBI taxonomy): domain Eukaryota; kingdom Viridiplantae; phylum Streptophyta; class Magnoliopsida; order Myrtales; family Myrtaceae; genus Syzygium; species Syzygium aromaticum. Next base: position 12,073,477 of record CM044890.1, read on the forward strand.
CCGTGACCCAGCATCTCGGTTCGGCGCGCGAGGCTCGGCAATGGGTCGGCGTGGTAAATTGCCCCGGCCTTGACGTTCTTGAGCTTTGCTCCGCCGGTTTCTTGGCGGCGAGAACCGAGGCGAGGCGTTGCGGCGACGTGGAGCTTGATGGTCAGAGACATGCTGGAACGAAAGAGGGTCGAGGCGGGAGCGCTGGGGAGGGGCGGCTAATGCGGGGAGGTGCAGCGAGGAGGCTATATTGGGCAAGCATTTTTGTGGGGTTGGGGGGTTGGAGGAGGAAGAAGATGCAGGAGGAGGGAAGGAGTGGGCAGTGTTAACTGAAAGTGAAAGAGATCCACGCGTTCTTCGCAAGATGTGGAGGGGAAGCCTTGTGGGCCGGTCAACATGTGCTCGACGGCGGCGGCGGTGGACCACGGGGAAACTCGAAAGGGAGGCTCGTGCGTTTTTCATCACGACCATCGCATCGCAGCCAATTGGCGTTGTAAAGGCCATTTTGTGAGGACGGGATGGATCGCGTGCCGTGCATAAGCTGTCTTCTATTGTAACAAAAGATTCACCTTTCATCATGGGTTCGGCGGCTCACGACAGCCTATCCAGGTCGGTCCCGAGCTGCAAGGGTCCGGAGGCACTCTGGGTGGGGGTCTGAACGATGACCTCTGGTTATAAGGTACTGATTCGACCCTCTCGACCCCACGCAGCTCTCGTATACCTTTTTCTTGTCAGGGGAGGTGGACATTGTTTCAGACCGGTCCAAGAACCCCGGCCCGAGCCCATTCATTGATCACTTTATCATGTATCGGCGATAAATGGAGAAACGAGCTAATATGGATGAGAAGTTGTTTTTATTAGAAAAAAAAATCAAAACGGATTTGTTTCTTTGGCAAAAGACGGACATAATCGAAAAAGTTTTCGAAATAACATTTTCTAAGGAAAATGGCTTTAGTTGTATAATTTTTGGCCGGACAAGGCATAACTCATTGTCGAGATTCATAATATGTTCATGAGAAAATATACACAAGGCTGACGCATGATGTCGATAACTATGGACGCAGGATCCTACTCTCCTTGCTTGAGACCCTGAGGGCAGGACTTAGGATTCTAGTTGTTCAAGTTCCAACTCCAATCATTGTGGTATTGAGTCCCATCATCAATGTACGGTCCGTGGGCACCGACTCTCAAGTGCTATCGCAACCAAAGATCTCTTTCTTAGTTTTTTCATAACCACGGGGTAAATAACATTAAGAAGGTCCGATTCGCCATCTCCTTTCAAGTAGACCTCATCACAAGTTTGGTGACATTCCGGGCCCACCCAAACCAATAGGCCCGAGCACAAAATGGGTGGGTAGGCCCAGGCAAGTCATTTCATTCTTGGGCCCGAGCCCACGTACATTCACTTTTTGGGCCAAACCACTTTATGGTTTTGGTCGAACCGTGGGCCTTGTACCTGGGCCGCCCGCTCGTTCGTCAGCTCTGTTGTTGTTTCGTCTCTTGCGTCTCTCTTTTTGTTTAGATTATCCGAACAAATGGAATTATTCTTCCATCCATCCCTACTTCCTTCCAATTCCTTCCAACCCCAATTAGGGCCACATTACTTGTCTTGTCCAAATCGTAAAACTCTTGCGTAGGAAACTCCCCAAAACTCGATCCACAAAGGAAAAAAAACAACTTCAAAATATAAAGATTCAGAGAATATCCATCATATGCATCCTTAATATAAGAAACGACTTACATATTTACCGTCCGATGATTAACACGCGCAATAACTCGATTGCAAACATAAGCTAGAAAGAAGCCACGCACTGCTCACCCGACGGTAAATATTCGATGGTGGTGATGGCGGACCCTAACGGGAGTCAAAATCAAAACTTATGTGGCAAGGAATTGCAGCGAAGTCCATGTGGCATTTTGCAATTTAGCCCTTCTACTTATCGCAAATTGAGAGACCAGGGGCATAATCGACCACAAAAGCCAAATCTTCCTCGCTTTTGCCCTAATTGGCAACGGCAAGACGCAACACCGCGTCCCGCTCAAACGTCTCCTCCCAGCCTCTCGAGCTCCAAGCTCAACCTCCAAGCTCTCTTCAATCTCTCCTCGATTTCTCTCTCCGAGGGCTAGGGTTTCTGTTCGTGCTCGCTCTCTCTCGCTCGCTGTCGCTTCCCGCTTCTTCCTCCTCCCGCCCTCCCTCCCTCCCCGCGTCGTCGGATCCGTTCGCGATTCGCGAGCCTCGGCTCCGCTCGGGGTTTCCGGGATGGGAGTGCCCGCGTTCTACCGATGGCTGGCCGAGAAGTACCCGATGGTCGTGGTCGACGTCGTGGAGGAGGAGGCCGTCGTCATCGACGGTGTCTCGATCCCCGTCGACACCAGCAAGCCCAATCCCAACGCCATCGAGTTCGACAACCTCTACCTCGACATGAATGGGATTATCCATCCCTGCTTCCACCCTGAAGACAGGGTACGCTGTTTTCTAACGATTCCTTTCCTTCCGCCGTCGTTCCCTCGGTGAATTGTCGATTTTCCAGTGCCTATGTGTTGTTCTCGATGCCTCGGCCTCTCGACCAGTCTTGAATATAGCCGGGAGTCTACCCAATTGGTCGAGCAGATGGGACGGGTTTGGTATCATCAGTACCGGGGTGTTAGGAGGGAAGAGAATTGAAAGTACTGAAATTGTTGTCCCCATCTCGACTTTTAGAAGGTTATGCTTATCTAGAAGTTGAAGTCTCTGTCTTTTTGGAAATTCTACAATGACCACTGAAACTGTGCTGGGCATCCTGAAGATCAATGGGTTTGGCAGCCTAATAGCACAAATCGGCTGGATATTCGTCTGTGATATTTATTTGATCACGAATCCAGCTCAGCTTGCTCTCATCTATATACCCAGCATACTCTTACGGCAGGAATAGTAAACACTAAACTAACTATTCTCTAGGTTTAAGTAGAATTTTATGCATATCTGAAGTTTGCATGATCCAAACTCGGGTTGGAATTAATATAGAAAGAGCCATGCCGAAAATTGCGAATGCGTCGTTTCCTTGTTGGCTAGTGCAATTGCTTATAATCTATAGTTAGAACTAGACTGAGGTTATTTTTACTTCTTAGTGAGGGCAACTTGGCTTGTTTTCCTGGTACCATTAAGAAATTCAAAGTAACTTATAAAGTTATTGATTTATACTGTGTAATTTGTGGGGGATCAAGTCTGCATTTTTGTTTGATTTTTATCTCATTCAAGCCAAGATTATGACTTTGTTTTTTCACCTGTTGCAGCCAGCTCCAACGACGTTCAATGAAGTGTTTCAGTGCATGTTTGACTATATCGACAGACTTTTTGTGATGGTGCGACCGCGAAAATTGTTATATATGGCTATAGGTAAGTATAGACCCTTAATTTTTCTGTCCGCGTGCTATGTCAAAACCGTAATTGTGATAAACTGTATGTGAATGACAAATAGATGGTGTTGCACCGAGAGCAAAAATGAATCAGCAGCGGTCGAGGCGTTTTAGATCAGCTAAAGATGCAGCAGATGCAGTATGTGTTTACTTTTATGCTAACACTCCCCACAATTCATAGTAGTCCCCTTTTGTATCTTAAGATGATTTATGTCACGCTTTGAATGGAATTAATTAAAATGAAAATTAACCTGATTCGTATAATAGTTTGCTTTTGTTACACTTATCCAAGTCCTTTACTTCTTCGGAGGCTAGTGCAGATATTGGCACATGATGCATCGGTTCCTTTCATTTGCATGTTTATATGTTTCTTTGTTGTATTGATGCAGTTATCATGATGCATTACAAGTTTAACCTTTCAGTATGCATTTTGTAAATGATTTGTATATAGATCTCCCGGTTTTCTCAGATAGTTCTTTCTTTGTTGTGTATAGCATGGGCGAGCCATCAATCCCGTGTGGCATATATTTGTGGTTTGTACTTAACTTTCAGCTAGTGATCTTTGTGATTTTTCTCCTGTAGGCAGCTGAAGAAGAGCGGCTAAGACAGGAATTTGAAAGCGAAGGCCGGAAACTACCTCCCAAGAATGAATCTCAAGTTTTCGATTCAAATGTCATCACTCCTGGAACTGAATTCATGGCTGTTTTGTCAGTGGCACTGCAGTATTATATCCATCTTAGGCTAAATAATGACCCTGGATGGAGATCTATTAAGGTACCTTTTATACGTAGGCCATCTTTTCTCGCTTAAGGTGTCAAGGTATGCCCTGTATATGTTGATGCTGTACTGACTTAATGCCAATATATACAGTTGAGTGATTTTATGACCGACTATTCCAGGGATTCTGTTGTGCAAGAAATGATTCACACAGGACACAGATACTTTTATTTTTACTTTTAGTGGAGTACAATCGAAGGGGTCATATTATGTCGGTAGTAAATGCTGTAGCTTTTGCTTATTGATTCATTTTTTGAAGGTTATCCTTTCTGATGCAAATGTTCCTGGTGAAGGGGAACACAAGATCATGTCATATATTCGTCTCCAAAGAAATCTTCCTGGATATGATCCAAATACACGGCATTGCCTGTATGGTTTGGTATATCTCTTCCTTCAACAGGATCTTCATCCCTGCAGGATATTCCGGCTGATTATAGACCTCTGTTTGACTCATTTATACTCTGCATTTGATTGCTTAATGCAGGACGCTGATTTGATTATGTTAGCTTTGGCCACACATGAAATTCATTTTTCCATTCTTCGAGAGGTTTGTGAACAAATTTTGCCTAACATTATCTTTTGAAACATGCCTTGTCTACTTTGAAGAAAAAATTATCTTTGGAAACAATAAATAAAATTGGATGGAGGAACATCTTCGGAGGTTGGATTCATCTTCCTGTAGAAGTTCTTTTGCTTAGTGTCGATGATTTTCCAGGTATTTCATTTTACACACTCACACACACATACCTGAGAGATATGTACACTATATGCGAGACTATTTGTTCTAAGAGGTCATTCAGATATGGTTATATTAGACTCATGACTTTTCCGAAACCACAAAGCAGGAGGTTGTGTCACCAGTTACTAATCGCATTGTCCTTGCATTTCAGATTGTTTTCACTCCTGGTCAACAGGACAAGTGCTTCTTGTGTGGCCAAATGGGTCATTTGGCAGCAGATTGTGAGGGAAAGGCAAAGAAGAAGTCAGGAGAATTTGATGAAAAAGGTGATGATGCAGGCATTGTTAAAAAGCCGTACCAGGTTAGTTGTAAACGTATTCTTTGATTATATGTGATTGAGTTGAGGACAAGTTTTGATGACGAGAGCTATCAACATATTCTGAACCTTCATTATTTTTTTTTTTGGTATACAGTTTTTGAACATTTGGACTCTCAGGGAGTATTTGGAGTATGAGTTCAGGATTCCAAATATTCCTTTTGAAATAGATTTTGAGCGCATAGTGGATGACTTCATCTTCATGTGCTTCTTCGTTGGCAATGATTTTTTACCTCACATGCCAACCTTGGAAATTCGTGAGGTATGCAAAAGTTCTCTTTCAGGCTAGAATCTGGACAAAGAGATAAGCTACTACAAAACTTTGCATGTCAGATTTTTGAAAGATGACGTACTTTAATAGAGCCAAGAGTGCTGGATTTTCCATATGCATCTTAAGGTTCCTTGCAGCGCTATATGCTTCAGAATTGGTTGATGTTTTGAGGTCAAATAACAAGCATGTTGATGTGCTCTTTGGATCTTTGGGTTACATTTGAGGGGAAAGCTGGATTGTTAAAACATCTTATGCCTCATTACTGGTTTTGAGATTCTATATAGAACTGAGACCTCTATAGCCTATGTTGAGGTAATGTAATTGCAAGGCAAGGTAGGAGTAACTGTACTTGTGCGCCCTTTACCATGTGTAAACTACTTCCTTGTAGGTTGACATTTAGCATTTGATGTTTTTGGCTTTTGGCTTTTGGTTGAAGATACAGGCTGTTTATACCCCTGATGATTGTTTGAATCTTTCTATTCAGCCTCTCATCTATTTTCTATTCAACACTTGGTGTATTTGGATGCTTGAAGTAATACTTAGTATTGATTTTTTGTGAACATACATTTCCTTTTGCCTGTACTTGATAATTGAATTAAAAGCCAACTGCAATGTTTTAAAAATGGGAGATTAGTGATTTGTTAACGATGTAGCTTATATTGGAATTGTGTATCACTTTTAGAAAGGTCACTCTTATTTAACAATTCTTCTGATTCATAGTTTGTCAGACTGTTGTGCTTGCTGAGACAATTTTTTTGGGCGAGCTGTAAGGACTTTTATGGTAAAAATAATGGCACAAACTTCTTCTGTTCCTTGTTTCAGGGTGCGATCAACTTGCTGATGGCAGTCTATAAGAAGGAATTTAGAGCATTGGGTGGATATTTGACTGATGGAAGCAAGGTATTCAGTTGAATTTTTTTTAGTGGTTGATTTTTTTTATAGTCACTTGCTTACCCTTTTGCCCCGCTGTTGTTTCTGTTTGTCAGCCGAATCTGAGCAGGGTCGAGCATTTCATTCAGGCTGTAGGGTCATTTGAAGATAAAATTTTTCAGAAAAGAGCGAGATTGCATCAGGTTTGTATATCTATTTCTTGCATCCACATGTAGTCTAGCCCAGACGATGCTTTATTTTCTTTCCAGCCACTTCCCTTTGTACAAAAATTCAAAGAAAATTCACAGTATCATTCTCATTATTTTTATCTTTTCAAATGCACTGCTTTTACCTGGTCCTGTTTAACTTTTTGCCAAACATAGTTATTAGGAGACGCTGGTAGATACTTTTTTAAGTAGAGGACAGGAATGCCGTAATCAGAGGAAAGGCAATCTTTCATTTAGTCATTCTCAGCTGTTTCTTAGCGGCTTTTGTTGTTCATAGTCGTCCTGCTACATGTCAAATGAATTATGTACGCCAGATGCTTTATTATCCTTTGATTGAATTGAACCCTTGCTTTCCTCCTCTATGACCTTTTTCTCAGCGGCAATCAGAAAGAATAAAACGTGATAAGGCTCAAAGGAGAAGAGGCGATGATGCAGCACCTCAAGCTGAACCTGAGACTTTGGTTCCAGTTTCTCGATTTCAGGGCTCCCGTCTTGCTTCAGGTCCTTCACCCTCTCCCTATGAGCAACAAGGATCTGCTCACAGTTCAGAAATTACATTTCATGCCAAAAGGGTGCAGCAAAGTGAAAAAGGAACCGAGTCTTGGAGCCAAGTTGACACTAGAAACAAAAGGAAGTGGACTTCAGATGGTGATACAACATCTTTACGGGCACATAAGGTTGCACGTTTGTCTTCAGGGGCAACAATAGGTGCAGCCATTGTTGAAGCAGAAAATAGTCTTGAAATAGAGGTAGCTTTCTTCTTTTCGAGAAGCACTCTAATGTTAATTGGTACTAACCACTTTTTTTTTTAATAAAAAAAACAGTTTAAAATTTCAGTTTCCATAAATGGCTCTCGCTAAATTGTTTGGGCACACCTGTCTTATGTGCTGGCCTGGTGTAGTCAAGACTTTTTTGTCATAGTTTTGTTTCATAACCTTTTTTTTCTTTCAGGTGCATGAGAATAAGGAAGATTTGAAGGCAAAGCTTAAGGAATTACTTCGTGAGAAGTCTGATGTTTTTAATTCCGCAAACCCGGAAGAAGACAAGGTGCCTATATGCTTGTTGACATCATAGTATGCTGTTAGTGTCCTAGCAAACCATGTATACAGCCAAAATGTGTAGCGGAAGCCGTTTGGTTTACGAGGCATTTGATTGTAATAAAACTTCTCTAGATATGAATCCCTATGAAAAAGCTTTTCTTGATTTAAGTCTGCTCAAAGCAGAAGTGGCAAATTAAGAATCCTAAAATGACTCCGTTGGTTCTGTGTAGTCAACATACGACTAGCAAACTTGGATATATGCGTTGGAGCTTGATATGTCCTATGTACATCTTCTTTTACACATAAAGGTTTTGCTTGAAGCATGTTTATGACAGCAATCAAAATATCTAAATTATCGTCAATGTTGTGATTTCAATTTACTATAGAAACTTGGACATGGATTAGAATTCAGATACAATATTTTCTTAATGTGTTCCACTATTTTCAATCTACTTTTGTTTTTCTGCTGTTTCTTACAGTTGTTTTTCTTGATCATCAGATCAAATTGGGAACACCTGGGTGGAAAGAAAGGTATTATGAAGAAAAATTTTCTGCAAAGACTCCAGAAGAACTTGAAGCAATCAGGAGAGATGTCGTGAGTAAATGAGTATGGTAGTGGTTTTATGTTCTGTATACTTTGTATTTGACTGTTAGTTCATTTTTGCTCTTTTGTATTGTCTGGTTAGGTTTTGAAGTACACAGAAGGCTTATGTTGGGTAATGCATTATTATTACGAGGGAGTTTGTTCTTGGCAGTGGTAAGTTTCATCCTTAAAATACAATATTCATCATTCTTTTATTGCTTCAATAGCTTTTTAGTTGCTTGTGGTTGTTTTTATTTTTACCCCTTGAGTGTCGCTTTTGTGTGTGATTTTTTGTTGTCCAATAAGCTTATACGCCGGTTAGTATGCATCAACTGTATAATTGGCTGAGGAAGTCTATCAGAGGATTTTATTTCATATAATAAAGTCTTTGATTATTAAATCACGGCAAGTTGAAGGATCTTATCACTTGATATATTGAGAAACTGTTCTTGAATAGTCATGTTAAAGTCACCTCATTTGATGTTTGTCTTATCAGGGATTGGCTACCGTTCCTTTTTGACTACCATGATTTTATCAAAACATTCACATGCTATGGTATTTGTCATTTGTTTTTGAGGGCTCACTGCTATAGAGTAGAGTCATATAATAGATACCTTTGGTATTTTGAAGTTAAAATAATAATCAGGACTTCTTTGAGGGCCTCTCTACTAGCTGTTGTAATGTCTACGGGAGGGAAAATCTTTTTTGGAAAATTACTGGTCCAATCAATTTAGCAGAAAAGATTACAGGACTGTTGTGAAATTTGTTTCTATGAACGGTTTAAATATTATATGGACAGCTAATCGATGTCTGAATGATTATTTGTTCCTCTGATGATTCTTTATTTTAGGTTCTATCCATATCATTATGCGCCCTTTGCTTCTGATTTAAAGGAGCTTGGTCAGCTGGATATAAACTTTGAGCTAGGTTCCCCTTTCAAACCTTTCAATCAGCTACTCGGTGTTTTCCCAGCTGCAAGGTATGGCAGTACTTATTTATTCCTCTTTTTATTTGTAAACAGAATGAATATTCAGCTGTACTTATTGGGAATACAATTGTTGCAGTTCCCATGCCCTTCCAGAGCAGTACAGGAAGTTGATGACCGATCCATATTCACCCATCAGCGATTTCTATCCTACCGGTAGTTGTTCTTCTGCTCGTGTAGGAAGACATTGGACTATGTTTTAGTTTTGGCTTGGTGTATTTATCTTCTATAGCTTGTGCTTTATGCTACAGATTTCGAAGTTGATATGAATGGAAAACGCTACTCTTGGCAGGTTCTCCCCTTTTCCATTGCAATTTCTAACTCCCAAAAGTGAACTCTTTAAATTTCATAGATGATTGTTAAGTCAAGCGAGCAGATTTTGATCATTTAACTTCATGTTGCTCTGAAGGGTATTGCCAAATTGCCTTTTATAGATGAAGTTCGACTTCTTGCAGAGGTTGAGAAAATTGAACATACTTTAACGGTATGTAACGCAATTAAAAATTGTTCAAGTATTATATCTGTAGTTAATTCTGGGCTAATCATCTGCTGAGAGATGACGATCTAACAATATTTTGCAGGATGAGGAAGCACGGAGAAATAGTGTGATGTTTGACATGCTTTTTGTTTCATCATCTCATCCTCTGTCGGTGTGCATATACTCTTTGGACAACCGCTGTAAACAGTTGATGGACAAAGACCGGGCTGAAATCAAGGAGCAACTTAAACCTGAGTTGAGGTTTGTGTTATCAATTTAACTCATGAAATTGCTGGGCCACTTGATTGCGAGTATGCTTAGATTTTGCTGGTGATGAATTCCACTTGTTAAGAGTTGAGGGTAAGGACAAATACAGAGTGGATGCCTTATCTCGGGAGGGGGTGTTAGCGGTTTTATTTACATGTGGCAAACGTGCTGAAGAACAATTCTGGATATTCATCACAAAAGAATTTTTCTAGCCTCCCTCCATCTCTGATTATAGGGTTGCCACCAACTTTTTCTCATCTCATCTTTCTTATTTATTTAAGTTGCTTTTTAGATCATGGAATATTTAGAGTAGTCTAGGGATAATTTCAGTGATGCATTGATTGTAACGGGTTAGATACTTAAACCTCTATATTGGGGTCTAAAATCCAAAATCTCTCTGTTCTTGTGCATTTGTTGTGTACTAGAGTATTCTTTCTAATAAAATGCATTTTTATTTGTCACAAAAGTAATCTTTCTTCATCATAGTTCATTTTCTTCAGAAATGTTAGTATTTCAGACTTCCATGACTTTGGGCGGTTGCACAAGTATACCATGTTATAATTAGCCTGAACATGTAGCGTGATGACATCAAATCTCATTGGAAGTGAAATTTGAGGATGTAGATCTGTCTCAGCAAAGAATCTTGCTTGTGCCTATTAGTTGCAAGATAACAATCTACAATGACATCAACGTGCTGACCGTATAGAGTTCACAGATTTCCTAAATGATTAGCAAATATAAGTACCTTGATGGGGAAAAAAAGAAACTACTAATGACTTAACAGTTTTCATTGCTATGGTTTGTTTAAGGTTATTATTTCTTTTTCAAATGTCACTGTTCTTGCAATATGATTTGTGTTCGACGCAAAATATTTAAAACCTTTCCACTTGCCTAAATAAGGACATTTAGTATTACATTAATTTTTGTAGTATTTTAGAAAATAATTTTTTTTTCCATTTTCAATTTTTTGAAGGGACAGTGAAGAGTAGGATAAAGTACTTTAGTGTAGGCAATGGCCCTAGATAAGTGGAAAAGGAAGATGGTAGAATGATACTTGGGTAAACATTTGTGTAGCAATGTTCCACACCCGCGTGTAAACAGTGTTCTGGTCATGTCCAGTACTTTTTTTTTGTCATAATTGAATGAAATAGTACTGTCCACTGTCAACTTCAAAGGTAAATATTATGCCTGTGTGATGATTGCCTGGAATTTTATACTGGGAAGAAGATTGTCTGATTCTAAGGCGTCAAGCAATTAATCTGGGTCGTTGATATTAGTTCTGCCTGTTCTTGAATTCTATTGAATTTTTGGATGACTATTAGTCATGTGCTTGGATGATCTTTCTCATTTTATATAATTGTAAGATTTGTCTTTATTCATTAGTCTGAATTTTTTAGAGCTACATGCAGTGGTGGGATGAACGGCTACATTTCACCTTGCGCTGGAGATCCATGTCCTCCTTTTTTCAGATCTCCTGTGGCTGGCATGGAAGATATCATGAACAATGAAGTCTTGTAAGCAATAGAGAACTTAGTACAATCTGAGGTGAATGTTACCTAGGCATAGATGAGCAAATTATTAATTTTGTCGTGTATCTTGCTATTTCAGATGCGTCATATACAGACTCCCAGATGCCCACGAACATATAACAAGACCACCTGCTGGCGTTGTGTTTCCCAAGAAGGTACAGTCGCAGAGTTTCAGCTTGTGAAAGTCGACGAGATCTTGGCAATGATCAAAAGACTTGCTTAATTTCAATCCTTAATAAGTACATTCTCGGTGATTGTACATCATATTTTGGGATGTTACATTGACAACTGTTGACCTTTATGCTCTTTTGGAGGCTGCTTGCACAGGCAGGCATACAGTTTATATGCGCAAAGAATGTTTGGTCAAGTAGTGAAAAGTTAGAAGGCATATTGACAATTTTGTCTTTTGGTTACAGTATCTTATAGGAGAGATATGTAGTCGAATTTAGTAACCAGTCATGACAGTGCTTAGTGTTGTTTTTTTTCAACAAATGGTGCTATCGTGATGCAAAATTACTTAATGTAAATATGCTTAGGATTATGCAATAATCAGGGTAGCTTGCTTGCTTCAGGTTTGTCATTCAGTGTTGTGATTGAATTCTCGATTCAGTTCATACTCTTTCTTGCTGCTTTGGTGTAGCAAGATTCTGTGGAAGCACTATAGGGAACACTTTACATTTTTGTGTAAATTGACTAAATGATCATGGACATATTTTTGTCAACAAGCTTATAACCCGAACTGACATTAATCTACCTGCTGGTAATGCAATTTTAGTTCTGATATAGTTTTGCTTTCCTTTCAGATTGTGCAATTAGAGGATGTCAAACCTGCACCTGCTCTGTGGCATGAGGATTCTGGAAGGAAGCCATGGGAGAATGGAAGGTATTTAATGATTTCTGATGCATTTCGTACGAACAATCTATTGAGCTTTTATTTTTTGGTGCCATTAACTTTGGTGGCCTTCTTTGACCGTCTGTGATGCACCACATAATAGTACTTCTAGATTAGCAGCCAGAAAAAGAAAGATACTTGTATAATATTTATACCTTGTAATGATTATTCTTGACTTTGGCAGCAACTCAAATGCGGCTTACCATAGGCAAAATCCCCCTGGCACTATCTCTGGGCGTCAGCTAGGAGACGCAGCACATCGGCTTGTTGTCAACAGTTTACAGTCTAAAGCAATGGATACTAATGGTTATGCCAATTATGGGCATGCTCCACCTCCACGTTACCCTGTGGGCCCACCTTCATGGCACCAAGAACAGTACGTAGCGGCTCCGCCTTGGAGTGCACTACCGCCCCAGGGCTTCCATCAGCACCCAAATGTGATGAGTTCAAGAGATTCCCGTGATTATGCTCACGGTCGACCCTACTCTCGACCAACAGCTCATCCTCGGGGTCATGAAAGAAACAGCTCGTTAGCATCTCCGGGCAATGGGTCCCATTCCAGGCATGGAAACTATCCACATGGACAGTATAATGGTCCATCCAGGTACCCCCCTGGACCTATTCAGCGGCCTCCCAATGTAAGTGGTTCTTATCAATATCAAGAGCCCTATAATAGTCACCACAGTTACTATGTACAAGGAGGTCCTGCTCAAGCCCAGCGGCATGGAGGCTGGACTCCTAGAGGAAATTATAACCATCCCAGAGGCTATATGGGCCCGCAACAATCAAGCAACCCTTACTCTGCACTAGACAGAAGAGGTGATCGGCAGCCCCCTCCGCCAGGATATGGCCGTCGGTAGAAACTTTTCCTGTGATTTGTGATGTTAGCTTTATTGCTTTAGGTGAGAGAATGTTGTGCAATAGTCTGTTTTTAAGTGTTTAATAGCTGTATCAATTTTTTCTTCTGCAGTACCTAGTGGGTTTAGGTATGGGTGCTTTTCTGCCCAATTATCTCCCAATTAAGAGAACATTTTTATTTTTCTGTTTTTTTAAAGTGGCAGCTGCCATTATGCCAATAAAAATCAAGCATTCAATGGCATTTGGTAGGCTTGATTCATGTTTTTCTTCAAGTCTTTGCATCACATTCTCTCAAGTTGCAATATTCCTGGAAATATGATGCGGAGGTTTTTTGGTGAAAGTGAGGTTGTAGTTTGGATTTTTCATGGTCTGAGCGAACAAACAATGAACAAGGAGTTTACGAGGATGGCACACCGAGTTCTAATGATTTGGGGAAGTTGATCTTCAACTCCTATGATAAGGAGTATCATGTACCCGGATTTTGCCCCTGCGTGAGCTTTACATGTTAGGGCTGAAGTTATTCCTATGGGTAGACAGCATCTTCTCCCTCTGCTTACTGTTTTATTTGTCTGGTTGAAACTATTTTATTCGTGCTGTTCTTTTATCGTGCTTTGCTTTTGGCCCTGGATTGGTGGTCGTGTGTCATAACTAGATCTATACTTTCCAGTGTGCGGGTGCTTATGCACATCTCGTGATGGTCAGCTGGTTGGATTCTGTATTTGAAGCATGATCTACCTAGTTGTTCGTTTATTTTCCCTCTGCTCAAATGGTGTTTCAATTAAGACTATGAGGTTATAAAATTTACGTCTAAAAGTTTCCTTCGTGGGTGCATCAGGGTGTGTGTATGGATGGTTAAGGTCAATGGTACGAGGCTCCGTTTACAAATGAGCCAGTTTTATGCAGGATGCACTGAAATTTCTTCTATTGTTAGAAATGGGCGTTTGGAGCTCTTTTCAAGCATCCAATTTGACCCTTGCTCGGGGTGGTAGTCTCCGGTTTCATGCACAAGCTTATAATGACCTGAGTACACAGATTCTTGTCCTTGAGATGACATACGAACACCCTGGTCATTGTTTCTGAGCATGATTTAAGCAGGTCAACGAGAACTAAACCTCTTTCTGGAGTTTCTCGAAGTAAATCTCTCTGTAATGGTCAGGCTCTCGACCTCAGACTGTTATACAGACAGCCGCTTCTACAGCGCAAGTACTCCTTAATATATACAGAAGTCTGGTTGTCCGAATAATTCAAGTATAATTCGGAATAAAACTCAGATTTTATGTCGGGAGACATCACTACTGGAATCAGATGCACACCGGCCCCATCACTTTCCAGAACAAGTGGATTCAACCAACTTGAGCTGGACCTGAAGTCTGCACTTAGGACAAATGTGGGCTAAGCCCATCACTTTGTCAAAATCTTACTGTTGCATCCCCTCGCGGAATTTTCACTTCTCTAATCATCAAGCGTAAGATTCACCAATGAGCTCGTGACTCCACAATTCCTCGAGCATTTTAGCTCGTGAAGAAGGAAACAAAACGACCCACAAGTAGTGACCCTCTTGCACATGTTTCGTCACAAGCAAAGATATGGTACAAAGTACACCGCTAGCTAGCCAATCTCTCTCTCTCTCTGTCTTGCAGTGACCATGTGAGACAAGACAACTAAAGGTGGGCATAGAATGCATTCCGGAACAGAATGACGTTTGTTAAAAAATTTCCGAAATGCATTCTGGAGAGATTTTTGCATTCTGGAATAAAAATACGTTTATTAAAAATACTTGATTCCAGAATATGTTCTTGATTTCAGATTGAGTTTTTGGCAAGAAAAAAGAGAAGCTACTTTTTGTAATTTCTTGATTCCAGAATGCATTCTCCCTATTTTCTCAAAATTTTTTTTTTCAGAAAAAACATAAAAATTGAAAAATTATAGAAAATTCATAAAAATTTCCAAAAAATGGCTTAAAAAGAGTCAGATTTTGGGAAAATATGAAATTTGGTAATTTTTTTTTTTAAAAATAAAAAAATAAAAAATTTCAAAACTTCACGGAATAACTTAAAATATATGTGGCTACCCACTTTGAGTGAAATTTAAATTTTTTGAGGTGCCAAAAAAAATTAAAAATTTCAAAACTTCACAAAATAGCTTAAAATACCTGTGGCCACCTACCTTGAGTGAAATTTAAATTTTTTGTGGTGCCAAAAAAAAAGAAAAATAATAAAAAAATAAAATTTTTCAAAATTTCACAAAATGGCCTAAAATATCTGTGGCCACCCATTTTGAGTGAAATTTAAATTTTTTGAGGTGCCCAAAATAAATAAAAAATTTTAAAACTTCACAGAATAGTTTAGAATACCTGTAGCCACCCACTTTGAGTAAAATTTAAATTTTTAAGGTCTCTAAAAAAATAAAAAATAAAAAACTTCACAAAATGGCTTAGAATATCTGTGGCCACCCACTTTGAGTGAAATTTAAATTTATGTGCCAAAAAAAAATTTAAAAAAATCAAAAAATTCAAAACTTTACAGAATGGCTTATAATAATACCTGTGGCCACCCACTTTGAGTAAAATTTAAATTTTTTTAGGTGAAAAAAAATTAACAAATCAAAATAGATTTTTGTTCCATAAATCAATTTCTGGAGCAGAATTAGTCATGCTTTATCAAATAGATTTCTCTTCCAGAAATCAATTTCTAGCAAGAATTTGATTTCTAGAGTAGAATTGTTACCATTCGCACCTTAAGCCTTTTCAACACTCTTGGTTAAGAGGTAATTGCCATCATCCAGGGATTTCACAATGCTATTATTCTAAGTGGTCACTCTTTAACGGGCCGATTGAATGGCCATCAACCTGACACTTGTATATTAAGCAAATAAAAAAGAATAGAAGCTAGGAAACATGTTGATGAGCTTGAAGAGGTCATACAAATTGTAGAGATAAAAGAAAAGGTCATTGCCTCACTAGACAACAGCAAGAACATATCGTCCAAAAGAAGCCACATGGGTGATCGATCCCAATCTTCAGGAGCGTGTCGTGTGCTATTGGTTCACCCCCAAAGTTCAACTCCACTCGAAGATGTGTGCATTCCTTAACCACACACATAATACTAATCGATCTATGTAAGCAAAAACTAAACCCTGTGCAATTAATAACATGCCAGGTCAAAAGACTCCCAACACCTCCTTTTGAATAGGAAGCCAACCACTGGGGTTTATCCCAGTGGCCACCCTTCCTACTTAGTAGGGAGTTCGAATCTTTACCTTCTCGGATAGGGTTAGGGTGGGGATATATAGTTTTAGATATGGATTTCAATTCTCACGTCCTGCAAGAGGCAAGGCAAAAGTTCGAGAGTGAGTTGAGAGTTAGAGTAAGACAGACTAAAAAAAAAAGAATAGGAAGCCGATTGCAAGATATTCGGTAATCGTAAATAGTATTATAGCCAAATATAAAATCCTGTGGGAAAGTCATACTTTGTTCTTTTGTAGAAATCCTAGAAAGATATCATGGACGTGTTGAAACAAACGATACAAACAAGCCTCTCTCGTCCTTCTATGCACACACCATAGCGTCTACAGGGCTAATCTTGAATTTGGGCTGAGGTTTTCTTTCAGTGGCGAATTGTTTTTGAGCCTTGCCTTTTGAACCGTGAATGACGTTATGGATTTATTTAAGTTACACTGCTGATATAAAGTGCTATCTACACAAGCAATCATGAAATGGGAACTCTCAGATACCAAATGAATTAGTTTACTGAAATTAAAAACCGTATATTTGTGTGCGCCCAAATCTTGTTTGTGTAACTACTTTTTGACACAGTCAGTGTATAATTCATGATAGAAGTCCCTTACATGATTAGTGTTAGTTATGAGTACTTATAACTAGACTTGCCAAATAGGTGGGTTGAGTTAAATATGATATGATCCAAATAGACCTATTTAAGCCGTTTTGATATATTTTCATGTAATGCAAATATAATAACCCGACCCATATTGTTAAAACACTTCCATATTTAACTCAATTTAGGAAAAATTATAGCCAAACTACAATGAGAGTGCGAAGTGAGCGAACGCGAGATTGAGTAAGGGCGAGAGAGATGAGTTGGGTTTAAATAAGTTGTAAAGTCATTTATGACTAATTTACGACTCATTTAACACTCATGTTTAAACCCATTTATGACCTATTTAGAAAATATAACTAATCCATTTATAACCCATTTATTGATATATGGATTAAAAAATGGGTTTATGACCAATTTTGATAAGTCTACTTATAACATGCATGGCTTTTTAAATCAAGTGTGCGTAAGACCACTTGTGTTAAAAAAAATCTACATTGGCTCTATTACCATCAATGTTCAGGGCAATACAAGTTTTAGATCCGTAGTACATTGGGTGATCTTGCTTTGCTAGTCTGGGCAATATTGCAAATTAATAGATCGCTGCCTGCAATTCTCTATGAAAAGGCGAAGATGTATCTTGACCTACACAAGAATAATGAATTTCCAGCGATGGCTACATATTTATCCTGTTAAAAATAAAGGATTTCCTATATTATGCATAGAGGTGTCACCGTTAGGGGTACGCTTAAACCGAATCGAATCTCGATCCGAACCGAATATGACCTAAACCAAAAATCTAATTTGATTCGGGTTTTCGTTTTCCTTTTATTTCAACACGGAATTGTTAACACCTAAATTTCAACTGACCATTTAGTGATTAATTGTATAGAAAATTAGAGATTAAATTTTAACCCCTAAACAAAAATATTAAAATTGCATAGCATATAGTTTAGGTTCATATAGGTTAATTGTATTCCTCATGGGACCGATAGCGGCAAGTAAGTTGAAAATTCATCTCGTAAACCGAACTTGGACGCCGAGCGAAATTTGGCTCATTCAAAGGATGGGGTAATGGATTTTGGTTATCTTAATTTGAGCTTAAATCAGCCCATTGAATTTAATTAGAGAAAAGCCCAAATTAATTCAACCTGTTCGGAATTAAAATAAAATTAGATAATAAAGCCTAAGCCAAAGCCCACTAGGATTAGAAAGCCCAGTCAATTAATCTAGGTATGCGATATAAATATGTCGTGACAATCTGCGATATTATGAGGGTGACTGACCAAATGTCCTGACAATCTACGAGCGACGCCGTCGTTGCCGTCCACTGTTGTTGTCCCCGCCGTTGGCCGCTCGTTGCCGCTCATCCCGGTCCGCAATCCCGATCTGCCGCGAATTCAAATTTGGAAATACCCGCAAAATTAGGTAAGATCAGGCGTGTTTTCAAAATATTTAGATTCCTAATTTTAATATTTTGAACATTCCGTGAGTATTGGTGATTAACTAGATGCCTTAAGATAGTGTGTGCTATATCCTCAATATTCTAAAATACCCAAATTAGGAGTTTTGCCTAATTTAGCAATGTACTTGAACGATTATTTGACTTTAATCCTAAGGTACAATACGTGACGGTATGGAAAGATCATTTTCTTATCCATAACCACTTGGATATGATAATAGATCTCATCTGCTTTCCAAATTCAAACCATCGATTTTCTATCGATATTTATAACTCTATAAATATGACCGTTAGTTCGATCCCCTTTCCTAATTCAAATAGGATAAGAATAATTTTGCAGATTGAGCGAATTAATTGATGCTTGATTGTTATCTTTCGTGTGATTTATTTTCCTTTTAAAAAGAAAATCCAAAAATATGTTAGATAGGATTTAAATTAGAAGTTTTGCATGTTTAAGGAATCCTAAATGTATCTAGAAGATAGGATAATTATATAATTTAAATTGGGACTTAAGATAATTTATCTTCTAGTTTAAATTAGGTGTTATTCTAATCCTAATAGATTATTTAGGATATTTTAAGATTTCGAATTTCCATGAAAATCCCAAAAAATGAGTCACTTTAGGATAGATCAGGATAGATTGCATGTTAATTTGAGTAATTTTTAATTTCTATTTTTAATTAAAAAACCAAAAAGAGTTGTTCTAGAATAAATAAAATTGCTTTTTTAGGGTAGATTGCGTGTTAACTTAGGCATTTTCATTATTCCGAATTTAAATGAAAAATACCAAAAATACATCATTTGCCTATCATTAGAGTTAGGTTTTTTAATTGCATGTCATATAGTTTTCATGTTAGGTTTAATTAATCACATGTCATACTTTGCACGTCATGGCACTTAGGCTAGTTTCATTTAATCAAGAGAAAATCCAAAAAAAAAAATATACATTGAGTAGATTGCTTTGTTAATTAGAAATCATATTATAACTGTTTGCATGATTTTCTAGCTAACAATACAAATGCTTTCGTTACTTTAAGGTACGCTATTCTCATAATCTAGCAATTTATTTATCGCTTTTCTTATTGGGTGTTGAATTGGTGGATTATGCACCCGCATAGTCACCCCCACACGTTAGTTTCTAGATAATAAAATGGCCAAAACATATTTTTTGAAAAGAAAAGGTACCGAAAGGGCGTTAGACTATATCTAGCGTAATCAAGTCCCCAAACTTAGAATCTCTAGTTCATAGAGATAAAACATATCTCCCTATATTTTATTTAAGTTTCAAAGCGATCTACCGCAAATAGATTAGTGGCGACTCTATCATGAAAACTTCCACACGTTGAAGAACTTAAATCCTAAGTCGCGAATTAATAAGACTTGGGAGAGTCCTGAGTTAGGTTTAGTCTTAATAATCCATTAGCCAAGACGTCGCGACAGGAATTTTGGAAAATGATATGGGTTTTGGCTTCATTCCCTTCACTCCCCAATTCACAGAACCATTAACTTTGGGTTTCTTTTTTGAAAAAACACCAAACAACCATCACTAATTAAGATTGACGCAGATGCATTAACCAGATATTATCTAACACAAGCACATGGTGCATAAAAGGTCGTGCTTGAGGCAAGCAATTAATTTTCGGTATAAATCTTTTTAGTTCACCGAAATTCCAAATCCCGATTCCTAATCTACACTTTGAGCAGTCTCATGGGCAAGTCTTGTTAACGTCATCAAAGTAACGATGTTCCATGGCCACCTTCGCGGGAATCCTCCTTTAGGGCTCATAATAAAGCATTTTAGCAGAAGATATCAAATTTCAATTATCAGTGAATTGACATTAATTATTTCACCAGTTGAACTCGTAAGTAGTTTCAACTTACAGAAAGCAAATCCAACCTATCTTAGCCAAACGGGATATCGAAATCCTCACATTCCACGTGTGAACAAAAGGGACCAGCAAACACCCTCCTTATGTTCAAAGTTGGAAAGATGACAATTTGATGAGAAATCAATATCCATATACCATTATACATGTCTATCTCACTACATTTTCCAAATGAATAGCGGACATCAAACAAACGCACACGACCAGCATTTGACATCACACATAAACAGCAAGCCACACAACATGCCTATACATTTAAATTTGTTCACATTTCAATCAACTGTATAATTTATTGGACAAAAATGTAAACATCTTTCTAAGTGAAAACAAACATATAAAAAAGTCAAAAGCAGAAGAAGCAATCATACAGAGATAGAAGACACAAAAGTTGAAAACCGAACATGATGATAGAAGAACCAATATACACGCACAACAACATTGAAGACTGGCAATAGTGCATTATCCATTCCCTCTCACTATAAAAAAAATCCACCATCACAGTAGCAAGCAGACAAAAGAGAGGGCTGATATGCTCCACATTAACAGAAGTTGAAAACATGAAGGATAACTAGGTAACTACATGACTACAGTCATTCTTGAAATTCCCTCTTAAAATCTCAATGAGAAAATGGTTTAACATGTACCAATCTTCAAGTTCGTAAATCATTGAGAGAAATTTATATCGACTTCAGCTCCATAGTTGATAATTCTACATTAAATTCACAATGAAAATGAGAATTGAAGTATTTATTGTAATATTAAAGGGTATAAAATATTCCACGATAATGTTTTCTCACATGACTCAAAATTTAGGAGTTCTTCTAAATCCTCATCGATCGATCATGAGAGTGGTGCTGATCGTAACCAATCTCGAGAACATATAAGAGCCTCCACCATAGTTGGGGTCAAGGAGCTAGGAAACATGTCATGTACATGACCTCCTATGCTGAATGTAGCCTTCGATTCTAGATTCGAGATGAACACGACCAAAATATCTCAAGCAATGCAAGAAAGGATAGGATGTTTCGAAGAATTGGATTTCCACCAATTTAAGATATCAAAGTTGGAGCTTTAGCGTTCACATCCTTCTTCCAATACTGATTTAATTCAAATTTTTCTTCCAAATATTGTTGTCACGTTTGGCTAAGACATATTGCAGTCATAATGTCGACACCAACTACAAGAGACTTTGATATGCTCATTGTCCTTATACTCTTTAATCTCAAGTTGTTCTGGGGGTATATACCAGTGCGATATTGCTAGAAAAATAACGCTAGAGATGTTACTTTATCTCGTATAGTTTCCACCTGCTTGCTTTCATAAACTTCATTAATCATTCATTTTACATACTACCACTTATGTCAAGGGTCAAGTATGCATGCAATGAATAAATTTCGTGCACTTTTAGTTTTAATACACAAACTTTGCAAGTTAAGATTTCAAAACCGTCTTTTGTTTTGGATCATCTTGTACATAATTTTAGGTAACTCTGTAAGGTAAGTACATTCGCTTTACACCTTCAAAAATATTTTAAGATGTCTATGCTTCACATCTTTGAATTTAAGGAAATATAGAATATAGGAGGTGCAAAGTGTAACTTTATCTAAATCTCAAGTATAAAGTGTAAGGTCGCTTGTATAGGTCTTCAAATCAGAGGATACAAAATGAAATCCAACAGGATGATTGTCATGTCTCTTAAGTTTATCTCTCTATGTTAATTAATTAGACTCAAGAGAGAATAGAGAGAAATTCTAATGCAATTAGCAAGGGGCACAATTGAAACGAAATCTAAACTTTCAGTTTGACTAGAAGGTGAGTTTGATGCAAAGGGTGTTCGAATAAGACAACACGATATTGTTTGTTGTAATTAGAAAAATTCAATAGAAATAATAACTTTGAAAAAGCAATAACAAATTAATTCTGACAAACGCAGCCACTGGGCGAAGTAAACAGGTTATTGCCTAACCTTGTGCCTGGCATTAACCCAGGAAAGTCTTTGGGCCATCACCTTAAGAGATGCAGTCTCAAAAACGAGGAAAGGCTTTGAGCGCGAGAGTTCCTTCGCTCGGTGTGATGAGGTAAAGACACCTGCAGAGCCTCCGTGGACTCTTGGCTGAAGTTTCATTGGTTGGCCGCCACAGTCATTCAACTTTTCCCTATATCATGTGAGAAAAACCGAACAGACAGTAACAAAATTAAACGGAGGTAAAGTACAGATTACCGAATCTTCTTAAGGCGATTAATTCATGCTCATAGTGCTTAGGAGATTTACAAACTATGCCTTCTAAGATACAACACCTTGAACCCGTTTGCATTAGCACAATTCAAATAATACTTAGTCGAACTATTCTCAAAACCGGCACACTTCAAGAAAATTTAAGTGCAGAGATGCGTTGTTTTTCTTCTTTTTCTAAATGAAGAAAATCAATATATAGAGTTTGATAAGTCAGGTACAGAAGAGAAACATGAACTAAAGTGATACATTAATTATGAGATACATGAATTCTAGAGATTTGTGATTATGAACTTAACAGATACATGAACTGAAGATATGTGTACTAAAAAGACATGTCTCATTTTGCTCATATTTTTGGATCCATTAACCCATAATTACAACAATCCCCCACAATAAAGAATCAACAAAACATTTTTTACTCGAAGAATTTTAAGAGTGCCCATGGAAGTACACAGCATCAAGTTCGGTTACTTTCGCTTTGAACCTTCTTTAGACTTGCTTAACTAGTCAACGGACTAAGCCTTGAATAGCTAGTTATTTGTGTAAGCCTAGACAATGGACTACATTCAGAGTATCTCTGATTGAAGATTGGTTCTCAATTATGTTCGTTCTTTTGACCCTGAACCTCTCGGGATTCATGATTTACTTTAGAAAATCTAGCCTTTAAAGAATTTCATAGAGTCAGCTAGCTCTACGTATATAAATACAATCCTATCAAAGGTATCCTACCATACCTTACCAGGATGTTGTATTTTAAGTTATAGAAATCATTAAATCCATAGCAAGCCCAAAAGGCTGTAGGAAGCACTGTTGCGTGATAGGACTGGGAGATGATGCTTACGCTAGAGTTTACAAAATTTGCATTGTCCTATTGAACCTAGTCAATGCAATCTCTAATTGCTAGGTTAGGTTTCCACCTTAGAACCTCTTTTGAGTTAAGGCTTTTAACCATATTCCCCTAGATTTACAGTTTACCTGCTCTCTTGACAAACATTTTGTTAGCGAATTCACAATGTTTTCCTTTGACTTCACAAAGCCTAAAAAATTATTCCATTTGGGAGCAACTGCTTTACGGTATTATGTCTATGATGAATATGTTTAGATTTACTATTATATATCTCATCCTATGTCCTTACAATTGCTGCATGATTATTACAGTGAATGCATTTCATAGGCATAGGTTTTGACCACAACTAAACATCCTCTAAAAGGTGTCGAAGTCACTTTGCTTTTTTAGCTGCTTTTATCCAAAGTAATAAACTCATATTCCATTGGGAAGCACATTATTAAAGTTTGCTTCAAGAATTTTCACGATAATACAGCACCTCCTAGCATGAACACATATCTACTAGTCAATTTCGATTTGACAGAATATGAAATCCAGTTGGCATCACTATAACTTTTCAAAATAGCTGAATTTCTGCCATATTACAGAACACAGTCTTTGGTTCTTTTCAGATAACCTAAAACTCTCAATGGAGCATTCCAATACTTGTGACAAGGATTACCCATACATCTACTTAGTTTTCCTTACTAAGTATGAAATATTCGATCTAGTGCAGTTCATGATGTACATAATGTTGCCGATTATTTGAGAGTACTCTAACTGCTTCATATTGTTTTAAGTATTATTTTTTAAAGTTAGGTGTGAAAGAAAAGGATTATTCGCATCATTAATGCCGAACCGTTTAAACATCTTCAATGCCAAACCATTTAAACCTCTTAATTACCTTTTTAATGTAATGAGATTGTGTTAAAACTAGACCAATGACGAGTATAACATCCACAACACCTAATTCTTTTATCTCGAAGTACTACCGGAGAACATTTTTGATGATTCTGATAACCTTAGCGTTATCTCCAAGAATCAGCAAGTTATCAACATATAGATAATTAAGTGCACATTCATTTCATGTGGATTTAGTGTATACACATTTGTCACACTCATTGATTTTATACCCATTTTGGATCATCACATAGTAAACTTCTCATGTCATTGTTTAGAAGCTTGTTTAAGCCCATACAATGAATTGACAAATCTACACATTCTATATTCTTGTCCTTTGACATTGAATTTTTCAGATTGTTCTATATAAATCTTCTCATCAAGATCACCATTTAAAAATGTAGTTTTCAGATTCATCTAATGTATCTACGAATTGTATAGCGAAGCTATAACCATAAACACCCTAACTGATGTTATTCTTGTTACGGGTGAGTAAGTTCCACATTTGTAGATTCGTGAACCAAAAATCTGTATGCGCTACTATATCAGCATAACCGATGAATACTCAATCCACCATTTTAGGTCCCAATAGAGTTTGTTTAGGAGGAGGAAATGCCACCTTAGCTAGGAACCCCACAGTTTTAAAATTTTGTAGGATGGTAACCTTTTATTCCCTAATTCATGTGTAGTCTTAATCGTCTTCATGTGGGGTACTTTATTAAGAATATAGTTTGCAGTTTAACTGCCTCCCCCACAAGTTCAAAGGTAAACCCGAATATAAGAGCATGACGTTAACCATCTTTTTTAAAGTACTGTTTTTCCATTCATTAACTCCATTTTGCTGTGAAGCATAAATTGTAGTTGTTTGGAGAATTATCCTCAAACTAGCATACACCATTGTTCTAGAAATGTAACCATACGCCATTTGGCCTATACTGTTTGAAAACCAGTCCAAGGTATATCGGACATGTGACTTGTACTTGTACCACCACAGATGGTGTTGCCCCGAAGGCTTGCGACATTTGTTGCGACAAAACCACGCTCTGAGGCCGAACCTCTCCAACAGCAAAGGTCGAATTGACCATAGGAATGTCCTAAAAAATGTTCTGAACATTTAATGGGAACTTGATTGTTATTAGTTATCTCGATTTTTTGATAAACCCAACAAACAGTAAGAAAAGCTAATCGTCTTAAGATTGTTGGATTAAAACATAGCACGATACCGTTTGTTGTAATTAGAAAATTTCAAAAGAAATAATAATTCTGAGAATACGATAACAAATTAACTCTAACAAACACGGCCATTGGATGGAGTGAAAGATTTATTGCCTAACTTTGTGCTAGGCATCAACTCAGGCTAGTCCTTGAGCCATTACCTTGAAGAGATGCAGTCTCAAAAATGAGGAAAGCCTTTGAGCGCAAGAGTTCCTTTGCTTGGTGTGATGAGGCACAGGCGTATGCGAAGCCTCTGTGGACTCTCGGCTGAAGTTTCATTGGCTATCCCCACAATCATTCGACTTTGCCTTGCATCATGTGCGAAAACCCGAACATATTGTTAAAAAATTAAACAGGAGGTGAGGTACGGATTACCAAATTTTCTTAAGGCAATGAGTTCCTGCTCACAGTGCTTTGTAGATTTATGAGCTATGCCTCTAAATATATAGTACCTTGAATCCGTTTGTATTATCACTAAACAAGATTCAATCGACTTCTCAAAACCTACACACTTAGAGAATTTTGAAGTGAGGAGATGCGTTGGATTTCTTCTTCTTCAAAATGAAGAATAGTTCAAATCAATTTATTGAGTTTGAGAAGTAATGTACAGAAAAGGTAGAAGAACTAAAGAGATGCATAAATTCAAGAGACTTGTGCAGTGAAGAGTCATGAACTTAACAAATATATAAACTGAAGAGACGTGTCTCGTTTTCCTTACTTTTGTGGATCAATTAACCCACAATTACAACAAAGTCATGATATGTTGATTGTGAAGACGGACGGGTTCAAGAAGGAAAATTCACTGTCAAATACAATGGAAATAGCATCTTTCCAACCGTAGATTTTACTAAACCTTTTAGATGAGCCTGGGGCAATTTATTTTTTTCCCATCATGAATACGATTTAGATACTATACTTAACACAGATATTACTCCGAGAGGAGTGTGTCAGATGAGCCTAGGGCAACTTATTTTTCCCATCGTGAATGCGATTTATTAACCGATCCTAAAACCATCCATCATATTTTGACTTGCCGCTCGTCAAGATGTCATTGCTTACGAAAACACAATGACGAATTTTTTATTAATTTTTTTAATGATGATGTTGAGGATTTCCGGCATTTGAAGCTAAAAAGAAAAAGTGCGGAGATTCCACCTCCATTATCGAGCGACAAATGAATTATTTAAAAAAATATTTTTTAAAAATTATCACTTGAAATAATCAGTTAATAAGAAAATATTTTATATCTAAATATTTTTTGTTCATTTATTTTTGTGAGCAATATGAGTGACTATTTTTAGAAAAATACTTTTCGAATAATTTATTTTTCGCGAAACAAACACCGCCTTAAATACGATGCTCGCTAACTTAGGAGAAAGGTCGTGTCCAACAAACGTGTTTACCACTTGAGCAATTTCCATGATATTGTGAATGTAAAAATTAATAGCATCGTGTTACACGATGCGCAATAAAAAAGAAATTACAGAAAACAAAACAAAGGAGAGAAGATGGTGATGGGTGTCGGGGCATCTAAACTCTGCAAAGACTAAAGGCAAAACACCAAATTTCACCATCTTCCTCTCGTTCCTTCACTTTGCGTTGAAGCACTCCTCTCTGCGCTTCTTCTTCTTCTTCTTCTTCTTCTTCTTCTTCTTCTTCTTCTTCTTCTTCTTCTTCAGATGATAACTGGAAGCTTGGGAATAAGAAAAGAAATGGAGAATGATGAGAGGAAACATGGTGGTGGGGTGAAACCATCGAGGTTCAAGCGCGTGTGCGTCTTCTGCGGAAGCAGTCCCGGAAAGAACCCGAGTTACCAGCTCGCTGCTATTCAGCTCGGCCACCAACTCGTGAGTACCTAGTTTTTTTCTTCCCTTTTCCGGTGTCGGCTCTGTTTGCCCTCAACTTCTTGCTCGTCTTCTTGTTCTCAGTTGCTCGATGCATGTCTCCAATCCACATTTAGAACATGCTCACAGTTCTCATGATGCACGTGCTTGTTTCAACGACAACGGGTTTTTATCAATCGCCGGTAGACGTTTTCACCTACTACTACGTCGCCCATTGATCCTCTTTGGGTTTTAAGTCATGTTATTGATGGGATACTCTCCTTTCACACAGCGAGACATTAACCCTTGCCATTGCCAAAAGTTGACTATGATAGTGATAGGCTGTTGGGGGCAGAGTTACATTATTGAAGAGGATATAGAGAAATGATTAAGCAGGTGTTGCAAGATGATGTGGTTTGGATTGGACACGTCGCTCTAACATTAAAAGAATTGCAGGTGGAGAAGAGCATTGACTTGGTTTATGGCGGAGGGAGCATTGGCTTGATGGGTCTGGTTTCTCAGGTCGTCTTCGATGGTGGTCGCCACGTGTTAGGGTAATAACACTGCTATTATACGAATCTCTTTCTCTGTTTTCACATATAAATACGAAGTATGTACGCATCATTTTATTGCCTAATGCTTCCTTCTAATTTTTCTGGCAGAGTGATTCCCAAGACTCTGATGCCACGGGAGGTGATCGATCGTACATGAACCTCATTCGATCTTGTTGCTGTTGCATGATTTTTCGGTTTAAGTACAGATCAAGAAAATGAGTGCAGCTTGATTTTGTTTGAATGCAGATAACAGGGGAGTCGATTGGAGAAGTGAGAGCAGTGTGTGGAATGCACCAAAGAAAGGCAGAGATGGCACGCCAAGCCGATGCATTCATCGCCTTGCCAGGCACCCCTTTTCATCACTTCAATTACATATTTTCAAGAAAAGATGATGGAAAAGTGAATCTGAGAAGAGATGATGCAGGTGGATATGGCACTTTGGAGGAGCTCTTGGAGGTCATCACATGGGCTCAATTGGGCATTCATGATAAGCCGGTAACGAGGAGGGCTAGACTGTAAATTTTTTTCCCATTATTTCTTTTATTACCCTCGATAAGTTAAGATGAAAATACTAATAATAATTTGAATGAAAATGCAGGTGGGATTGTTGAATGTGGAAGGGTATTACAACTCGCTGCTGTCATTCATAGACAACGCTGTGGATGAAGGCTTCGTTTCTCCTTCAGCTCGCCACATTATAGTATCTGCCCCGACTCCATATGAACTCATGTCCAAGCTGGAAGTACGTCCATGAACTTCTGTCATTTTTCTTAAGGAACAATGAGTCGATCTCGGATCCACCTAATCTTAACCGTGCATTCGCTGTTTAAGAACTAGCAAACATGATCAATGGACCCGAATAGGACCTCGTCAATGTAAGAGGGCCTACTGAGTTCTTCTCTTGTGAGGTCACGATGTAAAAGTCAAGCGGATGTGAAGGACTGGATAGTGAGATTAGATCTAATAAACCCAAGATTACTTACTTTCAATTTCCATTTGATTGGATTCACTTTGATTGATTATTTACAGGAGTACGTGCCCGAGCATACTGAAGTGGCCTCCAAACTTTGTTGGGAGAAGGAGCAACAAGTGGGATACTATTGCACCAAGTTTGATATTGCTCGTTGACCCAAATCTAATAAACTCCAGAAACATATATATTAGTGGATATGATAGAGAAAGCATAGAGATCTTGGTAAATTTTATTCCAGTGGTAGATACAATAGCTAAGCACCTTTGGTTCAAGAATGGCGAAACCAATATATAAAGCAAGGATATGTGAGCTCAATTGGGATGTTGTCCCACTCTTCTTTTGTACTTTGTCCAGTCTTATTTAGTGTTCATTTGGTGCATATCTCTGGTGAGATCCCTATCTTACTATAAACTGAATTGATACTTGATTATAAATGGCAAAATGCATCTTCATAAGTAACGTTGTCGAACCTGAATATCTGGCTGTCTTAAGAAGAAACAGAGAGATTGGGCAACCAAGAAGAGCAAGGAAACTAGACCTTTTATGCACATACAATGGTTTAATGCATATGCAGATATGTGCCATTGCATGGTCCATAAGTTCACATCTGGTGTCAAAGCAGCGGGGTTAATGCACCTTTTCCATGCTAATGAGTTAAACAAGTCGTGACTGCAGCATAAAGAGTAAACAAGGAGGAGGTCGAAATAGGGACGTTGCAGTGTCCACTGCATCTCTCTTTATTACCAAGGATTCTCTTTCAATTCGTCAAAGTGGGATGAACTTACTAGGGTTGTGGCGCAATACATTGGGCAGATTTGAGTGATTTAGGCTTCTGAACTTGAAAAAAGATAGAAGAAAAGGACCAGCTTGAACTTTTCCAATTGCATTATTGGAGCCTACCAGGCTACAAGAACACGTCTGTGCCTTTTTGACTGTACCATGAGCATAAGCCCAAATGCCTCTTAACGGTGGGAATTTTTTGTGACCCCCCCTTCTCTCACTCTCTCTAGATCGGGGGTCTTTGCTGTTGTCAGAGAGATAAGGCCCCCCAAAAACATTGTACTTGGTTGGGAAGTGATCCGTGCACTAAACTGTCGTAGCGAAAGTGACATGTGTCGCGAGATTAAGAAGATAGGCAAAGTGATCCAGGAATATTTTTTTGGGTGCATCCGGACGTGTGAACCCACTTCTGCTCGGAACGGGGGCGAAAATTACCAAAATAATTATAAATTTAATACATTTTTGCCAATTCAATTTTAAATTTTTTAATTATATCAATTGAGTTCTAAATATTTTCACACTTTGCTAATTAAGTCTATCTGATCAATTTTGGATGGAAATCATTGACTTGGACGTCGGCTGGACTAAGTGATAAGGTCAGCGCTGAAATTGATAATTTTTTAAATTTTTTTATTTTTTCCTTCCCTTTTCCTTCTTTTCTTTTCTTTTTTCACTATAATTGGCGAGTCGTTGGGCCCTTGTCGGCCATTAGGCAAGGGTAACGTAACCCTTGTCAGACACGGGTGAGGGTCGTGCGGCCTCGCCCAGATCTAAGCGAGGCCAAGTGGCCTCCCTCGCGGCTAGTGAGGCTGGCTAGACCATTATGGTCACTGGTGAGGCTAGGCAAGGGTCGCAACCCTTGCTTGCAACTAGTGAGGGCCTGACGACCCTCATAGGCCTCAGTGAAAAAAAGTGTAGAAGGAAAAGAGAAGAAAATAACAAAAAGGAAAAAGAAAAGAAAAATAAATAAATAAATAATTCGAAGAAAATATTAAAATATTATTACAAATTATCTACGTCAGCGCGAGTCATGCCTTAAAGAATTTTTAATATGGCCAGCCGGCGTCTATGTCAACAATTTCTGATCAAAATTGGCAAAACGAATTCCACTAGCAAAACGTGAAATTGTTTATGTTCAGTTAGCACAATTGAAATATTTAAGACTAAATAGATTTAAGATTTTTTTGATAATTTTTTTTTTCGAATGGTGTTTGTCCTACCTTAGTGGAACTACATAATTTAACAATTAAGATGGAGTGGGCTCACATGCATTGAATGTAAGCGAGAATCCATCGTGATTGACGAGTACAAAAAACATTCACGTGAATTTTCAATGCTATGCTCGACCACTTTTGAAGGTCATTTCCATTTATAGATAAGCATTAACTTGATCTCGTGACGTGGGGGCGTCACCAACTAATTTGTGCTAAAAAGGAAAAGAAATCGCTCAGTTCACTCTTATCAACTTCTTCATCTAGCTGTAGTGTTTGACAGACCCCACAACATCGTTAGGGCCCTAGGTTCATGTTTTCTCTCAGCAGTTGCCGGGATTACCTGCATACTTCCTTTCTCTGAAGTCGTCTGTGCTGCATTCTCATATTGGTACGCTGTTCATTATCGTCAGTTGCTCTCTTCATGTGCTATGTCCATGTAATAATCATTTGCCCTTTTGGATATCATGCTTAACCTAGAAGATTGTAGAAGTATTTTGATGCGTCATGTAAAAAGTGAAATGATGTACTCGAATCGCAAAATCTGGACAATGTGCTGGATAAAATTCACTAAACGAGCAGTTCCGCTTATACTTTCGGTCGGCAATGTTCGCCTGAGAACTGAAATACACAGAAAGATTCAACTTCATTGCTTAAACACTTGGATCAAGAAACTTAAAGCGTCTTCATTGGACAAATGGAAAGTCAGAATAGGTTTAGACTCATACTCATCAGCTCTATTCACTCAAAAGGGATCTGGTGCTGTAATCAGTTATATGAAATAGATCATACAAAGATACCGCACATTCATTATGTGCAGATGGTCACAATATGATTGAAATACATTATAACAAGTGTTGCTACCCATTAATCATAGCAAACCTAAGAGAACAAAAAGCTCCAGCTCTCGAATAATTTAAATGATGCTAAGTAACTGCAGAAAAACAAATGAATTCTCATTCACAATATCTGTTGGCTATGCACCAGCAGTTGAATGCACAATAATCACGTTTGCTTTGCCTCTTCTGTGACAAAGTCTACAACATAGGCAGAGTACATTTCTCCTGGCTTTTTTTCTTTCTTTCCTTTTGGCCAGACTCTGCTGATAAAGCTCATAGCATTATATTTGAAAATGACTACAAATAACACATATGAATGCTTACTGTAGTAGAGCCACGAACCTATGATGAGGTAAACCGAATAACAAGAAACAACTAATAGTACTAGACCTACTAAAAAATAGGGTACCCCGTAAGGCTACATATAATACAAGATTGTAATTAGTTATTTACTCAGAGCTCCTCAGGTGAAGGATTGGACAACTGACGATGTGGTGACCAGACCTGAGAGCAAGCCCACTATAAGAGCACTGTTATAAGTGCTCGGTTCCCCTTGCTTGGAATTGTTCCTGGAATCAATGTATGTCTCGTTCAGGAAAGGCCCGCCGACAAGTCCTCCCATGGCCACATTGGGATTAGGATCAGTTGCGTTCAGCCACTTGAAACCGTCGCTGCAGCCCGTCGTGGCATCAGCAGGAATAGAGGCTCCCCTGTGGTGCACATATTGCGGGTACTTGTCACCGTAACCCACCAGATAGCTCATTTTGATGGGATTGTTACCTAAGACATAATCAGCCTGGATAACATTCAGAATTAGAGTAGTTAGAGGGCATAAACCAACAAGGGCTGAAGGGATGTTCATTTCATCATGTAAAGATTCTAGATTAGCAATCCAAGTACCTGAGATTGGGCAAATTTCCGAAGATCTGAAGGCCCGAAGGTTTCTCCACTGCATGAGATTTTTGCAGTTCGGGATGTGAGCATGTAATCACTGTATATAGTTGCTAAGAAGGCAGAAGCGACAGGGTGTTGCAAAGAGTTCCATTCACTGACCCATATAAGACCACCTGCAAGAACGTAAATCATTATAAAACAGGACTACATGGTTCATATAATAAGTGGCACTAATGTTTTTCCATCTGAAGTCAGATGAAGCAATTCTAAGAATGGAGCCCAAGTACCTATGGTGGTGTAAATATTCACTATCAAGGTCAAAAGGGGGCAAAAGCTAGATAGAGGTTTTTCAAAGACATACGAGAATCGCCAAAACTATTTTAACATAATCCTTTTTCCTTCATCGGTTACCATTTGAGCCACCTATCAATCAAGGGATGTGCCAGCTATTTATCCTCTTATACATCGAAAAATGAGGTCGGTACTCGTTTCACCTTCCCAGCACAAAACACGTCACTCTTAAGTCTCATGGCCTAGAAAAATCCACTTCTTTCTTAGAGCTAGGCTTAGATGAACAATGCATGTGCCCAGTAGAAGGTTTACTTTTGAATGACAATAACTTTTGTTGGATTCAAATAAATTTGAGAAAATGAAAATAAGTGGCATGAGATGATTGCATCTAAGCAGCAGATGAGCACAAGTGCAGCATATTACTAGCTGTCCTGCTGGTTGTAGCTGTAGGAGAATTTGGAAAGAGACCGCACATAACAGCCTCCGCTGTTTTTCTGTAACTCTGAAGGCCACTCTTTATGGAACTTGACAGATCATTAGCACCAAAAAAGCTCAACCTGGACAACAGAACCTGCAATAAGGCAAAGAAATTAATTAAGCGGGACTGTAGCTCACTTTGATCTTGAAAGTTACGATTCAAGTCAAAGTGCACTATTTATCTTCTACAAAAAAGAGTCCTTTTAAAATAGCCATATGAGTGGTTTTGCTGGTGTATATTGTATGTGCCTGTGCCTACATGGTGGCCATAGGAAGAGAGAGAGAGACAGAGAGAGAGAACCACTAACCAACAGACTAAAGAAGGACGATTGAAATTTGAACAAAGAGATAGCCACAGTTTAGTAAGTCTAGGCTCTACATCATTGATCGTTCCAGCTCTATACAAAGAGATTGTCCCATAACTTTAGGGTTGAGTTCATAATGCATGCACAGTAACTTTTGCAAGTTCATAA
Source organism: Syzygium aromaticum (assembly GCA_024500025.1). NCBI lineage: Eukaryota > Viridiplantae > Streptophyta > Magnoliopsida > Myrtales > Myrtaceae > Syzygium > Syzygium aromaticum. Next base: position 12,107,366 of record CM044890.1, read on the forward strand.
CGCACGAGCGTTCAGTTGGATAGCTTTAATAATCCAATTTTACAAGCTTGCGATAACGGGATAACAGACATAAAGAAGTATGAAAGGTTGTACTCTAATTCTCTAAAAAGAAACAAAAAACAATACCTAGATAGTGAGCCAAGATATATAACTAATTTGCTGATTGAAGAGAATTGGAAAGTTACCTGGGTTCCAGCAAGCTTGTTATCCCAGGAAAACCAAGTTGGACTTCCAAAGTTTGCATATTTATTTCCATTTTGCACAACATAATCTAGGTGTGACTGATCCCCGGTTGCATGATAAAGCCAGCTAGCAGCCCATAAGAGCTCATCTCCATAGCCAGTCGAATTATAGAATGTCTGCACTTCTGGGATGCTGAGACTGTACAAAGCTCGATATTTATCAGCAAAAGTGAACAACTGTTCAGCATGCTTTAAGAGCACGCTTGAATACGTGGAGTTGACTGTTTTGAAAACAAGAGATGCCGAAGCCATAGCTGCGGCAGTTTCAGCTGCAACGTCTGTTCCTGGAGCAGAGGTGTTCACCTGAGTGAGAGGCCTTTTCTCGGTCATACTTTCAGGCCTGTCCCAACATTTGTGGTCTAAATCAGGATCACCGACCTGGAACAAAATTTGAAACACAACTCTAGTTTTTAGAGCTGTCTTTTTGTAAACACAAATGATGCATGTTCTGTAATTGGGATCAAATACTTTCCTACTCCGAGAGATGAAGAGGAAGTTAATGATTTTTGGAGGAGAAAGAATATAGGTGTTGCCTCTAATACAGAGCCGTGATGGTGAAGTGAGGACAAATGAGTGCGTTTCTCCCCCCATTCACAGAAGGTAGAGACTGAAGCTAGACTATAGTCTCTTCAGAAAGTCGTATCATAGAATCACAGAGAAAGACAACGGTAAGCTGTAGAGGAGGAGCTAGTCAAGACAACTACCTGAATATAGAGCACATTGTCCGAAGCGTGAGCATTGATAAGGTAGTCCGTAATCCACTTGAGCGAGCCCCTGGCAGTATCCAGCTGATCCACGGCATTCATCTGATCCCCGTATTCAAGAATCGCCCACGACAACACCGTGGCAGTAAAAGCCATTGGGAAACCAAACTTCATATGATCACCAGCATCGAACATTCCGTCAGAAAGATTTATGTCGGCTTCGCTCCCATCATCAAGAGCCGAATCGCCTCTCCAGGATATAGAGTTATCTCCCAGTTTACCAGCTACACAGACAAAGCAACACAACCCACAAAGATTACGTCCAAAATCAGTAAAGCGTCACATCGTAGCGCAAATTTCTCTTCCAAAGCCGGCCTTTTTTTTGACGGATCGAACATGCATTACAGAACTGAGACATAAATTCACTGGCCAAACATAAATTATAACGCCACTCAGTGGGACAAGTCAGTTCTAAAACAGAATGATCCACAAGTATCACCACACATGCACCACATCAGAGCGCCAAACCGACGTTGCTTGGTGAAAAAAGGGGAAATACACTCAAAGGACAAAAGCATCACCATCCAGCAACTAATGGTTAATCACGCCATTCCGGATTCGACGGAAAAACAGCAACTAATCCCACCCGAAAACACGACATTGCGCGTGGGAATGCAAATCGACAGCAGAACGAGACGGGGGAGAGAGAGAGACAGAAGTCCATTGTCGACATTACATTTCTGGATGTCGAAGAACTGCGTAGCCATCTTGAGAGCGCCGGCGTACTTCTTCTGGATGGCGCCGGGCGGCCCGGGGACGGGAGCCGCCTCGCCGCCGTGATGGTCGGATCTCTTCCTGACGGTGATGACGATGGCGGTCGCCACCACCGCGAGGACGACGAGCACGAGGAACCAGCCGACACAGCCGCCTTTGGAGCGCTTCTCGGCCCCCATTGTCTGTACGCAATGCGAGGATGGCGAGATCTCGTTCCGGGGGAAGAAATGCAGGCGGAGGGAGAGAGGGGGAGAGAGAGAGAGAAAGATCTGGAGAGCGAGGCGGACGTACTAAACAGCGACGGATCAACCGATCGCGGTCGGACCGGATATGGACCGGGTCGGACCGGGCGGAGGCGCTCGTGGGGGGAAGGCTATATTCGGGCACCGACTGTTGAATCGGTGGCGGCCGAGAGAAACCAGCGAGGCGGGATCGGAATCGGTTTTTTCGGTTGCGTCCGGGGGCGCTGCGCGAAATGACGAAAATGCCCCCCACCCTCCCCCTTCCTTCGGCTGCTGTCGTCTCGTCTCGTCTCGTCTCGTCTCGTCCTGGGGCGCGGGATTATTGCCGGAACCTACGGTGAGAGCCGTCCACCGTTTGTGGGGTCCGCCTAGGAAGGGCTTTCGTGCGGTTTTGGGCCGTTGAGATGGTCACCGACACCTAACGGCGGAAGGTAACGGGGGGCAAAGGGGACGGTCGGACACGTGGGGCGCCTCTTTTCGTCTCTTTATGTCAGTGAGTGAGTGAGTGGTCGGGATCGGGACGGTGAAGTAAGGTCCAAGCAATGCCTCGGTGTTGCCTTAAGGAACACGGTTAAGGTTTAATGCCGATTAATGGGTGTTGAGATGGGGGCACGACATTTGGACCACTGGAGCGACGCTAATTGAATTGACCGTCTTGCTTAAGCGTAGACACGTCAGGCTGGTGGGCTGGGACGGAAATGGGTCCAATCCAAATTGTCAATTTAACCCGTTTTGACTAGTGCTAAATACTTCTACATGTAACCCAATTTAAGAAAACTGATATACAAATGGAGGTGAAAATGCGGAATGAGTGAGTGAGCGTGAGATTAATTAAGGGCGATAGATAATTATAGAGATATGTCAGGTCTAAATAAATTGTGAACCCATTAAACATTTATAGTTTTTAACTTTATAATTCTAAATCTATTTATGATCCATTTACTAAATATAACAAACTCATATAATAGGGTATCTCATGAGCATCTTCCATCTGGAGACCTCTCATAATTGGAACCACTGTCTAGATGTGCTCTGGAGCTGCAACGACTGATCGATTCCGTGCTTGTATATCCGAACCTCTAGTCCCATTGAAATCTACACCAACCCCAATCAAGGGCATTCCCCAATAGTTTAGGACAAATTTTTTCATCATCGCTCCATGACAGGTCGCGACGTTCGCCCTTTTACTCAGATAAATATGCGACCATGGCGAGTTAACCGGGGGGACAAAGACGTCCCGAATGTGGCTATGCATAAAGGGATGACCGGTACTATGTTTGAGGCGTGGTTTGGTCATTCGGTCGTGAGTCGCAGACATTGCAGCTGCTTCGTCAACATAAGAGATTTAAGGGGGGGAGGGCTAATGACATCTCTCCCACTCATCCGCTCCTTGGCGAAGGACTGCAATCAGGACAGTGACATTTTCACTATAATGTTGGGCTAGTCGGCACCGTCCCATCTATTCTAAAACTTCAACAACACAAACCCACCCAAGGTACAATTAAAGATGCTTAAAGGACAAGAAAATAGAAAAAGGGAGTAGACTCGTCTCCCGTGATTCAATTCTGTAACACATAAAAAGAGCCTTGTTGGGAACGGGCAAGAGAAATTTCTCGTGCAGGAGTTTTCTGGGGTATTCTGTTACTCAGAGCGGATTCTTGCAAGATACAAATAGGTTTGCTCGTCCCTCGGTGACCTTGGGGATTTACAGGAGGCTACGACTGCCAACTGCTTCAATCGCTTCCTGGGACGCACAATCGCACCAGTTTCCACTAGAACAAGTTCGCTAATCTGCAGTTAATGATCAGCACATCCAAACAGCATTGCACTGACACGAGAGATGCTGATGTGCAGTCCCATTTTCATTAAGCTTTTGAGGTCTTCCCTTTGAGTTTGTAAAACTCCAGCATTTCTTCTTCCAAAGGATGTGTATCCCCAACAATGACAAAGCAATGTAGAGGTGCTCCGAAATCAACCGTTCGTAATTGTCTCATGGATCCTGCTACTATCATCTGATCCTCACTTCCCAACCGCGTGAGCCCCACACAAAGGGTATCCTCATTATAAACTGCGAGAGAACATGATACAACTGATTATATTGAAAACACCAAACTCCAATAACTTGAGAAAGAAAGGAACTATGGCTCTGTCTGTAATATTTTACTGGAAAAGGTTTTCTCCATTTTCCAGTGTTCCATGTATGAAAATAAGTTTGTCAAAGGTAAATAACTTCAGCCAACTGAAACTATTTTAAAAAAAGGAAAACAACTTCCTAATTTATGCTCTGTATGTTTCACGGAAAATTTAACATTTTTGAAAAATGTTTTGCAATAAGTCATTTTCCAAGATAATGGCAGTATTTTCCGGTGTTTGGCTAAAATCTAAAAATGAATTGAAAAATATTTTCTGTTGATTGGAATGGAAACTTACTTTTATTTTCCTAAAATGACATGCACTTTTTGTGCAATTTAAGGGCTACACATGCTATATCATCAAATTTTAAACAAAATTTTCATAACATAAATAGTTCTATAGATTGTGAAAAAATTTATTTTTTTTCTCATGTTTTTTTATTGGCGTTTCTTTTTGTTATGGTTGAAATAAGCATCCTAATGAAAGAAAAAAGAAATTAGTTTACTTTTTGTATGTTGTGTGGCAGAAACTAACTTATTCCCCCCCACCCTTAATGATAGATGCTGACTGTTTAAGTAAACTTGTTGTTACAAGACCTGTTATCTTTTGCTTGCTATTAAAAAGCATGTAATTATAAGTCCAATAAATAAAATCACCTACTAGACGTCAAGTATCATATACTAACAATGTATGATATTGTTTGAATCATCAATTTTTAAAAAAGTGATTCAATGATCAATTATAGTTGATGAATGAAACCCTACTATAACTTGTAGCTCATATGAAGATGACACATATCATCACTAATGCAATAATATCCACGCTATAAAAAAAGTCTCATAATTTAAACGATAATAAAATAAAAAGAGAGCACATATAAGTCCTTTGGCAACCATTTTTCAGGAATTTCTATACATTTTGGAGATTTGCACTTCACAATGAATTCCCATTTCCTCATTCTCCACTAGATAGTCAAAGACCGATCAAGGATAACTTCATCAAATCCAGCAACTTTCATCACTTTAGTGTAGAGTAATTGATCTTAACTAGACCCATTGACTTAATCGCCGATGCCATTTTTCCAAGTTTTCTAAAATGTTTCATACATATCACAATTATTGGTACATCTTCGTCTTTTGTGAGACTCATTTAAGAAGGCATAGTAGATGAGGATATTTTTAATCCCTTCACCAACTCATCAGAGGATGTTTTTGATCCCTTCATCAACTCATCAAAGGTGTCACCTAAATCAATAACCGAGGAGTCAACTTCTGTAACTTGTTGCGTATACATATCTCCAAGCTGCTTAGCAAAGCTTTCGATGAACATATCTTTCCCAACCACTAAAACCATCCCATCATACATATTATCTTGTACAAATACTTCTCATGGGAATGACGGACTGATCAATGTAGATAATCCATAAGAAATCAAATGAGATAATATGGGCAAAATAATTAATATGTATGATGAGATGGCTCTAGTGGTTATGAAAAATATGGCCAACAAAAGTTTTACTAAGCAGCTTAGAGATATTGATGTGCAACTAGTAATGGAAGTCATGCAAGTTGACTCATCACCTGTTGATTTAAGTGAAGACTTTGATGAGCTAATGAAGGGATCAAAACCATCATCATCTACCATGCCTTTTGAGAAATGGTCTCATAAAAGATAAAGATGTACCAAACAAGATGATAAGTACGGAACACTATCAGAAAAACTTGGAGAGATGGCATGGGCGATTAAGATGCTGGGTCAAAATAGAATCAATAACTCAAAGTTTATGAATTTGATGAAGTTATCCCTAATCATCCTTTAACTATTTAAAGGAGAGAGAAAATGAGAAAGGCATTCAATGTGAAGAGTGTGAATCCCCAAAAATTATAGATCGAGAAATTCCTAAACAAATGAGAACATGATCATTGATACATTTTATTTAGCTTTGTTGCCAAAGGACTTATATGAGTTCTTTCTTTTTATTTTATTATTACTAGAATTATGAAACTTTTTCTATTACTCGTCTTCATGAGTTATAAAAGTTATAGCAGGATTTTATTCATTAACTATAATTATTCTATGATCACTTTTTTCACAAATTGACAATTCAAAAAATGTTATGCATTCTTAATATATCATACTTGAGATCGGTAGCATTATTTTACATATTGGACTTACAATTACATGCTTTTTAATTCTTTTTCATAGCATGCACAAAAAAAAAAAAGATCTTGTGACAACAACTAAAAGAACAGTGTACTTAAATAGTTAGCATCTATCATATAGGGGAACAAAAATCAGTTAAACTTCTATTACTCAACATATAAAAACTAAACTAATTTCTCTTTTCTATTAGGGTGCTTATTTCAACCATAAGGAAAACGAAATGCCGATAAAAAACCGTAGAAAAAAAATTGTTTATAATCTAAATGTATTTATGTTATGAAAACTTATTTTGACAAAACTCTATTTGAAATATGATGATATAGCATGTGCAGCGCTTATATCACACTAATAGTGCATGTCTCTTTAGCAAAACAAAAGCAAGTTTTTTTCTTTTCAAACCACAGAAAATAATTTGAAGTTCATTTTCATATTTCAGCAAAACACCAGAAAATGTTTTCTAGAAAATGCCTTCCTGAAAAACATTTTCTAGAAATGTCATATTTTCCGCGAAACAAACGGTTCATATATTATTTCATATTTTGGCCCAGCCAATAGTCTCACATTTAGCAGAATTTTAATTCACCTAAGGTTATTAAAGGTTGTACAGTGTAGATTTCTTCTTTTTATTTTTGGTATGATACAAGTGTAGTCTGATTTAATTTAACAGAAAAGTCACAACAAGTTTCTCTCGGCTTTATCCCAAGATTACATCTCCAAAATCTCTACCCGCTTTTGTCCATATGAACTAGGAGTGCAGACGTTCAGACCATTGTCCAAAATAAACTACAAGGGAAGTCTCCCCAACCCCAATCCCCAAACCCCTTCTCTTTTTCCTTCTGCACTTGCACAAAAGAACGGCTATGAGAGGCCAAGCATAATCACGACTTCTAGTAATTTATGTGGAAAATAAACTAACAGCTCAATCTAAATTGTAAGCTATCCAGAAACCTGTAACATAGCTTGCATACTTTTCATAGAGCAAATCTTCTATAAGGAAAATAAACAATTAGCTTAATCTAATGTAAATCGATCCCCAAAACACAAACTAGGAACGCATGTAATGTGTTTTTTGCCATGTTCAAAGTTTAGTGCTCGTTCACTCTGCTGATAGCATAAACAAATGAATCATCTTCCAGTTTCAAACTCATATTCCATCAATAATGTGCAGGGCACAACTAATTTAGTGAGTACTTTCTCCAAGAATATCAGAAAATGTGATTGCTAGATAAGAAATAAGAAGAGTAGCAATGGATCAAAGGTATTAACACAATTTTGTGAAACGGAATGTGCTTGGCATTTGACTGACTTAACAAGTGAATCTAGTCCAATCATGCATGCTGAGACTTAGTTGCAAAAAGTTCTGACATGTATCAACCGGACTAAAAGAGAAGAATAGGCTTACTTGCAAAAATTGTATATACAGTTTGAGGAAGATAAGAACTTCAGACTTACCACCTTGCCCTTGCAGGCTTTCAACCTCCAAGAGTTGTTCGATAGCCGTGTTTATCGTCATATATCTGGGTGGTTCATACACCTTTTTTCCTCTGACAGAAAAAGAAGGGGCACACAATCCATCTTTAGAACAGTCAATTTACACTATAATAATAACAATTAAAAATAAGCTAGATCAATTTGCCCACTACCTGCACAAAGATTCCAGAGATGGCTCCTTCACACGTATGTCTGAGCCAATAAGAAACTAGACGTCAATTGAGTGTATCAATCGGTGAACTCTGAATAAGAGCTCCAAAAGATAATAGGGATGATCATTAATATGACATTTGAACAAAACAAAATTGGAGTGGTAGCCAGTTTGCAAACTTTTAACCTGTGGAATTATGGCCTCACCTAACAAGCAGAGTGTATGCAAACCAAGCATACGATTCTTTTGAATCTTTTCGTAAAAGCTATCAGGTTTCCATGTTTCAGTAAAGAATGGTATCGAAATTGTTTCCCCGTAGCGATAAAGTTGCAAACCACATACTCCCACAGCATTCATCACTGAAGCATTGTGAACAACCTTGACATCTATCCCCAATGTCTTTGCACGAACAATAAGATCAGTGTGCGTCGTGGCTCTGTAGTTCAAGTAACACATAAATAAGAGGAGAATGTCGCATTGATTGCTCTGAAATATTACTGTGAAATTAGGTTACAGAGGTTGAAAATACAAGCACACTATGTCTGTCTATTAGGTCCCCACCAAGCTCAAGAACTCAATATTTCAGCTTAAAACACATTCATTATTAATAATGAAGGAAGGGCCCGTTATGAAAGTTCTGCATTCTTGATGCACCGATGTTTCTCACGACATGTGTTATCAATGCTTCGAAATTAGAAATTGAGAATTTCTATATTAAGTATACTTAACAAGTACCCTTAGGGCGCTCGTTATTGTGACCTGTGATAGAAAAGCAATGTGCAAAAATTCCCAAGGTATATTAAGAGGAGAAGAACATCAATTCGAGCACTTACTATCATACTAATACATACACCATGGTATGCACAATAGCGTCGAACTAGCAGTGACTCGAATCACTGTTGATGCAAGAAAAAACACTCAAACGACGCTCATTACATCTAATAACATGAAATAATAGTGACCTTAATCAGCTCATTAGCACCTAAAACTCGACTCAAGCGACAAAAATTTAACTCCTCGCCGCTGCCATCTACAATCCGGAACAAAGCAAGCTAGGATAGCATCATCACGCAAATAACCAAGCGAGGTGTGCACTCTACAGCATGAACAAAAACAACCGAAAATCGAAAGGCAAAAATCGAAACAGCCGGGACCCAGAATCTCCGTACCCGAAAGGATCGCCGACGACGAGAAACGCCACGTCGCTGGAACGAGCTTCCGCCAATATCCCGTCGGCCTTCTCCTCCACCATCTCCCTGTCCGCAACGGTCACCGGCTTCCCGTACAGCTCCTCCTGAGCGCATGAACATGGTCACACACGCCCGATTGGGTCGTCACCGGGGGGGGACACGGAGCAAACCGAATCCGGAGCCCGAAAAGAGAGGAGGAGGAGGGTTTTTGAGCAGTTACCAGACTGGAGAGGCCGTGGGAGGAGAGGCCGAAGGAGAGGAGGGAAGTGTAGGCCTCCATGTAGACCTTGCCGCATCTCCTGATTGCTTCCAGGCCTTTGATGGTGATGTCCTTCTCGTCGCCCAGTCCTAGTCCTACGATGTACAACATATCTCTCTCTCTCTCTCTCTGTTTCTGCTGGCGCTTAAACCCTAAACCCGGGGAAGAAGAAGAAGAAGAGGCAGCACGTGCGGTAATGGACAGTAGACACTAGATTCTATTTGTTTCTTGCACAAATGTTTCTCCTTTTTGTTTGCCCGTACGACATTCACGTAATTGTAGTTGATAAACACGCGAAATTCAATGGTTATAAGTAAAGAGAGAGAGAGATCGATGTGTCCATTATGATTAAGGCGGGGCTATTTTCACCGGCTATATAATTAAATTCACCCGATTTTCTTCTGGAAAAAATAAAATTGCCCTTAGTCATTCGATTACAATTTAAGTGATGGTTAAGAATTTATTAACTTTTCTCTTCATGATTATAGTTGACGAGTTTGAGGCGAACACGCAAAGATATATGTCAATGATGAATCCCATTTTTACTGTCAATTGGCTTTTGTCAATAAGATTAATCTTACCTTCTTGATCTAGTTAAAACCAGATCATTCATATGGCGAATGTCGAAATCGCATTTTCCTAAAGAATCTCCTAAAGGCCTTAGGTTATAACGGATGCTTTCTCTTGTTTTTTTTTTTTTTTTGCCTATATGAGGTCAGAATGAATAAGTACGTGACAATTCAATAATTAATGGGAGAGATGGTACCGCTTGTCTTTGGAATGACCGTTTGAAATGATACGAAGATATAGAACATTTTCGCAGCAATCACGTTGCAACCCGAGCAGGTTTTCGGACATCGGTTTAAGCTCGTCTCCTCGATTCAGCAAAAGACAAATTATCCATATAACGAATAAAAACAAACAGTAGAGTCTAGCAAGAATCAAACCAAGGTTGCTTAATGTTACGTCATTTGAAATCTGCAAATTTTACCTCCTAGTCTTGGGAGAGAGGAATGCTGCGACGGCTTATATGTGCTCCATCGTGTCATTATTTGGACAACAAATTTCAGGTCGCATTAAAAAAAAATGAACAAGATTGCAGGAAGCCCGCACTGGTTGTGTATGTTCGTGAGTGAAATAATACAAGATTTCATGACAGTAAATTGATGCACTTTCATTCATAGAAAAAGAAAAATATAGAACCAGACCTAAGGCAACCACAGAATTTGCTTCCCAGAAAATAACACCTTTATATATCCAGATTCCGAGATCCAAGCACAACACAAAAGAATGGAAAAACCATGTCATCCAATTTAAGGGTCACAGGCCGACACATCTTATGGACTCGGGTTAAATAAGAATACACGATACAAATTGATGGCATGACTTCTGTCGAGAAATTTCACGATCGCTAGTTGATACATCTTATGAAGTCGAGTTAATAAGAATACTGAACACAGATGGATGACAAAACTTATGTCAAGAAATTTCGTGGTTGTTGGCCACGTGTTATGAACTTAAATAAGAACACAAAACACAAATGGATGGAATGATGTTTCACGGTCACAGGCTGACACCTCTTATGAACTCGAGTCGACAAAGAATATGGAAGCTCGCAAGGATGTAAAGCGACCAAGTTCTATTCCATCTATGTGCTTTCCGGATTACAAATCTTAACCCCACTTAAGATGTAGCCGCCACATGCACTCATCTGCATGCATGGATGAGTTCTCGACGGAAGAACCTGCATATCACAAAGAAACAAACGGAAAAGAAAAAGGGAAGTCAAAATCATATCAGAAGTTAGATTGAGCATTCGAAGAAGCATCCTTTACCATACGGAAGAACATAATTTTAAGTAGTCTCTCTGCAAATGAGCTGCCACATCTAGTGAAGACAAAGATTGTTTGTTTAAGATTTGGAGGAACCTGATATTCACGCAGCCAAGGTTCTGATATTTGCAAACCGACTGCCATCTTTTCAATCTGCAAATTGTGCATGCAAGTTGCCAGAGGCTGCACTTGGACAAATGAAGCAAGAAGTTACTAAAATTATCACACCGTGAATTGATTCGCCAGACAGAGGTGGAAAGAAGCTTGATGTGCGAAAATGAAAGAGCTCATTGACAATGGATGCTGACGATACGCATCTTCATTAAGAAACTCCACGAAATCACAAAATCATTCTAGCTCAACTTGATTATCTAGGGAATCTTATTCCCTCTACGAAGCTTGCATAACAGCTTCTACTCAAATATGCTTAACTAAAGACTGCATATAAGTGCATTAACCACAATGCTCGCCTATTATACAGAAACCAAACTAATCGATACGATGAAATGCAAGCCCACACACCAGTAGAATGGCACAAACAAAGGATTAAAAATTTCAGCAGAAAAAAGTCAAGAAAAAAATTAACGAGTAATTATGCCTAATAACTCATCACAATTATCAGCAAGAAAATTGGAAACACAAACCTGGAGATATTGGTGATAAATTGCAAAGGGAGCTGAATGTGATAGATGGGGCATGAGATCTTTCACTGTGTTCCAAGTATCCAGTTCAGGAGCTGCAACAATTAGACTGCAGATTGGATTTAGAATACTAAATTCCCATCATCATTTGTCTTTGATAAAAGAGCACGTATCAAGAGTCATACTACCTGGAAAAACCATTTGCTTTCCACAAGTCGATGGTTTCTTGGGATGCTTTATCTCCAGCTTTTGGGATTTTGCATTTGCTGACTTCATTTTCAGATGGCAGGGCAATTTCTTCCATGACAGTTGGTTCTGTAAGTGACTCGTGCAAACACATTTGCTCCTGAACAGATGGAATCCTGATCAATAGGAGACTGACGACAGAGCAAAATTTCGTAAGAAAGACAGATACCTACATTTGATGAATTTGCAGTGACGGAGACATTGTGACCCATTTGCTCAGATGGATCATTTTGAATGGAACATAAATCACTGAGAGAGGTCCTCACAATTCTGATAAAATAAATAAACGAATAAGCAGTGAGTGCACAGAAACAGTATAAGGTAGAATATACACTAGCGACTGGCATTCATTTATTCCAAGAGTGAAGAGGAGAGCTGTTTAGTTTCATTGATTAGGCTATATGAATTCTGCAAAACATGTCCCAATCAAGAAAAGTAATACAGCTTTCTTGACAAGTGCAAAAATGCCATCGCTAAAAAATAGTCCAAGTCAAGATTGTAGCGAATAAGGCCCATCATGCACTTGTTTAAAGTAGATGACTTCAGTTATAAGAAGTCCTCGACATGTTAAAGAAAAACTGTAGGTTAGTTTCACCCCAGAGAACAATAACACAACCTCTAAAACAGAGCAGTGTTTGTTAACAATGCCTCCCTCCCTCCCTCCCTCCATCCCTCTGCGACAAAAGAGATAAAATATACAATTTAAGCAACCTATCACCGCCCCAAAAAAAGTTCTTAAGCCTCCAAGTATAGACTGTGCCGGAGGGTGCATTCAGATAAAGGGTCTACTATTAAGTACAATCATGAGGATCCTTCTTCATAGAAGAACATAGCTGAATCTGGTACCACACATCAAACCAAGTTATCATACAAATGGTACCTTCCTTTCATGCACACTGAATTTTTCGAAATTGTCTTGTTCAATCACTCTTAATATAATTTAGAAAATTTTCAAGAGATCGTCTTATCAATTTATTGCGAGTGATATCATCTTTCCTTCCCTACACTACTTGACAGATTGAAAGACACAACAAGTCAACAGGGAATTCACAAAAATAAAATTTAGGTGTCGCAACAGCAATGAAATAATTCTTTACATTTTCCAAGTTCACTTCAATATTTAAAAGTTGCAACCGAAGCACCTGTAGTGCACGAGCTCCAAATGCATACCTTTTACAAATTTCATCACTGAAATTGAACATCCTCACTATGTCCATGGGATATGGGCTACTTTCGAGATAAATATTGCACAAATAACCTGAACCTGTTGAAAACACGATACAAGTAAAAAATCAAGATTTTTGCACGCAGTGATCTTGCTTAAGTGACTAAAACAGTCGTAAAATAACTAAAGAAAATAGCAAAGTGCCTAATCTTCATTTGGGCAGATGATGATCCATCTTCGTGACTGTTCAAACATATTATCAACGTTGGAACTTTTTTCATCAGAAATGAAAAGTAACTAACAACAAAGTACATACTAAGTGCTTGTCTAGAGTGACTTTTGACTACTCAAATCTTGGGGCTCACTCAAATTGACCTTTTATTTCATCTTAATCACATGAAACTTTTATATATATATATATTTAAGTGTAGATTCACATAAGTTTTCTCATCACTTTAAAAATTTGAAATTTTAGCAGGAAAGTAAAAATGGTGCCTTTTGCTTTTCATAAGTTCAAACAAAAAACTATTCTTTTACTCTTAAATAGTAGTTGAACAAAGCATTGTCTCTAGTTACTTTAACAACTACATGCAACAATCAATGGTTAAGATGAAATGGACTAACCACCCATGCGCTCTGCTACAGCACCAGTGAGAAGACCACCAACCATATCCACCACAAGAATGTCAGCATTTGCAGCAACATTAGCCATGGAAAGCAGCAGAGACAATGTATCCACTCGCATGAACCTAAAGGCAGGAAGAAATCATCATAAACGCTCTGGTTGTCATTCCCAGCAGTGATTACATGGGAATTGTTCAACTTCATTCTTAGTGGTTATTTGTCCATAACTTCATAGTGACTAAACTAAATCCAGCTGCATGTTGTTGTGTCTGAAGCACAATATGTTCTAATTTTACAGAAAAAAACCCCCATCTGATTATTCGCCCTCATTGCTTTTTTTAACATCCTAAAGCTATTCTGGTTTTGGACCTTACTCTCGACCTGGAATCGAAAATGCCTTCATATGGGCAGGAAGCTTCCCATTTATACTCCGTGACAAGGGTACTTTATTCACCAATTCATAGCTTACTGTGCACTTCATAGCTAGATGAACACTCACAGTACTCAATGAAATGACAATCAACACAAGCATGCAGTGATGAAAGATTGGTGCTATTACCCTATTCTGGCTGGATACTTTGTGAAGTATGTCTCGCATATACTGAAAGAAATGAAGAGAAACACAAGTTAGTGTGGAGTCAAATTAAGGAAACAAGTAATCACTATGCAAGGGAAAAGAAGAGTGGATAAACTCTTTCCAATACACAAACTTAGAGATGCCTTCTAACAGTCTTTTCGAAATACATCTAAGACCCCATAAAGTGATTTGATCATGACATGATGAATGAATTCCCAGAGAGCACTAATTCTGGAAAAGTCTTATATATAGAAACTTCTACCATATGGAGAACCATGAATTTGTGTATGCAGCCCACGGTTCCCTTCTTTCTATCATTGCACGCTCTATCTATTAAGTACAATAATTGAATACTTGATAGCATTCCAGCCAGTTCATCTAGAATGTTCCTGAAATTAGCACCATGCATCTAATTGGTTTGACAATCGAAATACAAATCTTTTATGAACAAAAAAAAATTCTAATTTTATCATGCAGGACTTCTACTTCTCATGTTTTGAACTTTTAAATCTGATAGGCCATCAACTTTCATAAAGCTACCATTTAATGAGGGAACTACATTAAGCTTCCCCTTCCAACCAATAAACCGAATAAACCAACATGTTAGCCACACCACACACACATGCCTTAAAGCAACTTCTGAATTTTGACAGATCTGTAAGAAGAGAGGAAAGAGAAAATGCCAACTGCTGCCAACTCAGATGAATAAACTGTGATAGAAGATAAACAGGATCAATAAGGAACAAGTTCAAGAAGTAACCTCCGTGCCACAGGTCGCCTTAACAGTACTCTAGGAGCATATTTCTTTTGCTTCTTCAATTTGTATTTTGCCTGAATACAGAATGCGAATCAGCTTATCATTCAAGTTTGACATCTGATATCTTGCATGTCATGAGGAAAAAAACCGCCTCGAGAGTGAGCAATAACCTGTGAAAATGCTGTCTTCTTCTCAAATGTAGCACTATTTGCAATTAGAGCTTCGATAATTTCATCACCAGTCGCACCCTGTCTGCATCAGACTGATAAGCTTTGGCAACATTTACATGAATATCGTATCAGAGAGACTGATATTTCTTTTTGTGGAAAATTCTCATCTCTCGATCATCTTACCACCGAATGAAAGACCACCATATATTAGTCTTTCACCTCGCAGTGGTGCGCTCCACAGGAATGATGGGTTTTTAAGAAACACATTACAGAGATAAATGAAGAACACTAACTGATAACGGGCACACTGGCCACATGTATATAATATACAAGACTTAGTGCCCATCCTCTGCAACTTCTCATCTACTGAAAGGTTTCCAGCTTAATTACACGTATATGTTATTAGACTCATATCAGTCATTAACAGAGGCGAGCTGATTGATGATATACTAAGTTTTTTTCAGACATGGTAATTGTATATCTTTTTGGAAAAGGCCGTCAAATATAACCTCCAGCTAACAAAAGTAGTTTGATGTCTCACCTCCGCAATTCCTCTATATCTTCACCAGAAAGACTCTGAGCTTTGTTGTTGTCGACAAGTTCTCTATTATCCCTGTGCTCCTCTGCTGGCTGATAATCACCATTTTCTTGGATGTTACTGACTAGACAAGTAACAAAGACGTCTTAACAAGATGGACCAAAGTGAAAGCTTAGGGAGGAGTACATCAGCAATGAAAACCCCAGTATTAATAGATACTTAATGTCAAAGCATGCAACAAGCAGATAACAAGTATTTCTTTGTGTGCTGTTCGATCTGAACTGATGCTGCTATTACCCTCATAATTGCACTCTAAATTGAAAACATTGTAACACCTTGAATGAAGAATCTTGTTCTGTTCGTCCTCCCTCCGCAGTTGGCGCATTTTTCTTTTGTTTTGGCCTTGTAGCCTGAATTTTAGTATGACGTGCTGATGGAATATATTGATTCAATGGTATAATACTATAGGCCCCCTTACATTGCCAGAATACAGGAAAATATCACATGCATCACCGAGCTGAATTGGAAACTCATATTACAACTCAGAAAATGATTCTCAATAACACCTGAACATCAACACTTCCGGTCTCCATTACTACCTTACACACGTTCATTTAGTTTCTTCCAACATGCCTCAATCCTTACGTGACTTCCAATATAAGGACTTCATTGCCCGTGCCACGACTCGAATTGAGTGCGTTCACCAATGTACACCTTTAAATTATAAAGGATGATTTTTTTTTATTCTTGAAGAAAAGGCGTTAGCACATCTAATGGTCGAAAGGAAGATGGAAGCAAGAAAAACCTTCAGCCGACTGAAGAATGCGAGACAAATTCGACCCATCAGCTCCATATTCGACCTGGAACAAAGAACCGAACGGACAACCGATGAGCGGCCGCAAAGAATAGTTCTTTTTCCCGATCTTCAAATTCCTGCAAAAACCCAAAAGACCCAACATCAACAACAAACACCGCCAACCATATCGACCCAGCTCCCAAGCACTCACATCAGGAAAAAAACAAAAAAAAAAAAAACAAACTAGAAGACGTCAAAATTTCCCAGACACCCACGAGTTCTCGGTGAGCCGGGAGAAGACCAGGCGGTCGCCGTCGTTGATGTCCAGCAAGACGCTGCACCCTTCCCAGGTGACCCTACGGTTCTGGACCGGATCGACGCCGGATTGATTCCGGGACATGTTCTGCACGGTTCTTGAAGCTGAAACTCCGGGCGAAGGAGGAGGAATTCCGGGGTCGGGGCTCGACAGGCGAAAGCTCTCTGCGGTTTGCGGGGTCGGGACGAAGAGGGTCTGACGGCATTAAACCCCTGGACTCCTCTCTCCCGGGGGGTTTAAGGGGGCTCGATGGGCCTGCTAAGTTCGTCAGATCTCCGCGGAGAAACGCGCACGAGTTCAAGCTCGGGAGTTTTGCCGAGTTCGGGGCCGTACAACCATGGAAAAACGAGTTCCTTTTTCCCGTTTCTTTGGCCCAGGGTGAAACGAGTCCTCGAATGTGGACCGAACTCGACCCACGACTCTGCCGGTTCGACCGGTCGAACCGGGAGCCGAGCTAGCTAAACCGCCTATACCAGTTTCGGTCGGATCGGATCGGACCTGTATTTCTCGCCCTTCTCGGTGGTTAGTTGTCGAGTAATTAGACAAGATTCGGGGCTCCGATCGGATCGTTGTTATTATCCAGACTTACTTGGTGGCCTTCTTTTTCTTAGCTAAAGTGAGCCATGACGAAAAATATATACATACATACACACACACACACACATATATATATATATTGGACTTAAAACCATTCTTTGTTGGGTAATCCATTTCTTGTCTAAATGGGTTTCATAGTGTGGTAGGGCTATTTTCACATCATTTTGACTAAAGTAAATATTTTTCAGTAAACTGACCTAGTCACTTTAAGGGTTAATACTAAAAAAAAATTTTCAAATTAGTATATTTATGATAAATTAACTAGAAATAATTTTTGGATTACCAAAAACTCTAAATCTACACACATGTGACAAATTTACCCAAAACTAATTTTTGGGTCACTAAAAATCCAAAATTAATACACGTGTGACACATTTTTCCTTCGTTAACTTCTGTCAAATTCAATCATGAAATTGCTAAACTAGATGACACATGACAATAATTCGATTGATATGGCAAGTTCAAGTTGAAATTCATAACTTTCTCTCTTTTTGTTTCTTCAATTAGCCTTAATTTGAAAACAAATAAGGCTTTCTCTCTCCATACATTTCATTATCTCCCCTTTGCATTCTACGTTTAAGTAAGTTTCCAAAAAAATTAATTACCTGATATCCGATTTTCTTTGGAATCACGTGGTAGTAGAATACTTTTAATAATTGTTCACGAAATCGACATGTGAATTAGAATTGATAAGAAAATATATTTTTTTATGACAGAACCATGTTTCAAATTTATGTTTTTATCTTAGCTTTACATGATTTTGATGGATGGCCAAACCTTTATGCTTTCTTTATAATCAAATTCATATTTCTTAATAAACAAAAACTTGCTTACTCTCTTCGTTTATGTAATCATTCGCAATTATTAGATCGCAACGGAATTAATATTTTTTTTTATGGCAGAATGATAGAAAAGTTTAGTCTCCATATTTTCCTTTACTTTTTCTTTTTATCTTTGTTCAGTCTTATGGTTTTAAGATTGGCAGGAACAAATAAACTAAATCCCAAATTCAGTTTCTAACTAAATGTACTTTCTATTGGCGAGTTTTTTGCCTTTGTGAAGGAAGAAGTAAGTTACTAAAGGTGATCGGTTTCAGGATAAGTAGGTTTCAGACTTAAAACCTAAAATCTATTCCATTGACCTTGCAACTGGCTTGAAACTGAATTGGCTAGCTCTTTTATGTTGTTTCCTTTTATTATTAAACAATATGCAAATGTCAAACATAAATATAATTATTTTTACCTGAGGATAATATGTCAAATATATTTAAGGATTAATATCACGAAAACCTCAAAACTTGTACACTTAACAATTTTACTCTGAATTAATTTTTTGACCACAAAAAATCCCAAACTGGTACACTTATGATAAATTTACCTCAAATTATTTTGTTGACCACAAAAAGCCCCACATTGATACACTTGTGACAATTCTACTCCAAATTAATTTTTTGATCACCAAAAATCTCAAACTGGTATACTTGTGACAAATTTACCCAAACTAATTTTTTGACCATAAAAAATCTCAAACTTGTACACCTGTGATAATTTTACTCCAAACTAATTTTTTGATCACTAAAATAATTTTTTGATCACTAAAAACCCAAAATTTGTACATTTGTGATAAATTTACCCTTCATTAGTGTCTGTTAAATTAGATTAATATCACGAAAAATCATAAATTGATAAACTTGTGGTAAACAGAGGGGTAAAACCCCAAATTGGTACACATGTCAACTATTACTTGTCATCAAACTTAGCATTTTGATAGTAAAATTTAACGGAAATTAACGAAGGGTAAATTTGTTATAAGTGTACCAGTTTGAAGTTTTTGGTGGTAAAAAAATTAGTTCGAGATAAAATCATCATAGGTGTACCAATGTGAGGTTTTTGGTGATAAAAAAAATAGTTCGGGGCAAAATTATCATGGCTGTATCAGTTTGGAGTTTTTTGTGATCAAAAAAATAATTTAGGATAAAATTATCATGGGTGTACAAGTTTGAGATTTTTCATGGTATTAACCCTATATTTAATTACAACAAGTATTTTTCAATCTTAAAAAAAAATGAGTGACAGTATTTTTTTAGGGTAAGGGATAAACCGGCTCAAAATCAATTTGGTTCCAAGTTTCCCAAAACAACTAGCTAATTCAAGGTATAAAATTGTGAACCAAACCTATCAAGATCGGTTTCCGGGTTGAATTGGCTTGGTTGCTCACCCTTATAAATTACTCTCTTCAAAAGGAAATTTTTTGAAATAAATCAATATAAGTAAGTAGTAATTCATAAATTATAATTGCCTAAAAATTGTGTCATTAAGTATCAATACATACTATTGAAAGCTAATTTGGACAATTAACTTAAGAAGGGTTTGTTTTAACAAAAAAGGTTTGCCAATAGTCTCCCCTATAATATAATATGCAGATCATTGTTTTATGTGTGTGTATATGTAGAGCGTTCTATTTGTTGAAAGGGAGTCGATCATTTGTGCATTTATCATTGTATAAATTCTTTCGAGGGATAATGACACAAATAGTCTCTAAATTTTCATTTAATGTGCAATGTAGTCCCAGAACTTTTAAATTATGCAATGTGATTTGAACTTTGGCCCAACAAGTTAATAATGTCCTTAGAATTTAATTTATTCAGTGTGGTCCATGAACTATTGGTAATTGTTTAAAGTAGTCCCTAAGTTATATGGAAAATGTTTAAAAGTTCATCGACCACATTAAACATATGACTACAGTTTTGGAATCATATTAAATAAATTAAAAGTTCATGAATGATATTGCTTATTGAACCAAAGTTCAAGTATCACATTGAATAAATTAAAAGTCAAGGAACGACATTGACACATTGGTCCAAAGTTAAGGAATGTCGTCATTGAACTTTTAATTTAGTTAATATGGTCCATGAACTATTAGTGAGTGTTCAATGTAGTCCTTAAAATAAATGAAAATGTTTTAAAATTTAGAAACAAAATTTCATTGAACGAAAGTCTAGGATCTATATTGAATAAATCAAAAGTTCGAAAATGACATGGCACATTGAACTAAACTTCAGGGTTCATATTGAACAACTTAAAAGTATATAGACGATATTGCATATCGGATCAAAGTTCAATAATCATTTGTGTCATTTTCCTCTTTTTCAAAAATAATTTTTGATATCTGTAGCACTGCGATGGAATCAACACATTAGACCGATTTGGTTGTATTGGTTAAGCCAAGGAGTATAGATGCATGTTTGTTTTGCGCTCAAATCACAATTGTGAAAATTTTCTTGAAGTAACGGATAAAGTAAGCACCATTCCCTTTTTGGGATAAAAAACATATCAAAACCTTCATTTTTTACTAAGGCAATTCATTTGAATTGGGGCTTGCGTCTTATCGGATACATCAATTTAGCTTTATAATTTAGGCTCTGTTCGTTTGGCGGAAAATATTTTCCCCATTTTCCAATGTTTGGGGGGCGAAAAACATTTTTCGTGGGAAAATATTTTTCTTCCCCCCTTATAAAATAGCCTAAGTCTATAGAAAATGACTTTCGTTTCTGAAAAGCGGAAATCATTTTCCGCCAAACTCTTCCTTTTCCCCTCCAATCGCCGGCCGTTGCCGTTGCTGGTCGCCGGCTGTCGCCGCCACCCACTGCCGCTGGTCGCCTGCCGTTGCCGCCGCCGGTCGTTGCTCCGTCGCCATCGCTGGTCCCCACTCGTCGCCCCCACGGCCGCTGCCGGTCCCCGCTCGTCCACCGCCGGTCCGCCGCCGCGGCCGTTGGCCATCGCCGCTACCACCGGCAAAAAATATTTTCCAAAACTTTTTCATATTGGTTGCCGAACACCGAAAAATTATGTTCCAGGAAAACATTTTTCAGGAAAATGACTTCCGAGAAAATATTTTCCAAAAATATAATATTTTCCGCCAAACGAACGGAGCCTTAATGTATTTGGCATTGATCCACCCAAGTTCGAATTCCACGACATCAACGGAAAAACATTGTCACTCGAAATCATATCCACTCTCCTCGAGTTTGAAATAGCTTATAAATATGGTCCGAGGATGGCCCAGAAGAGCAAAAGAACAAACATAGTAGAAAGGAAGAGCGTTTGATATCTTCAAAAAGGGCTCAGAGACCATTTTAATCCCCAAAAAGATTTCGATCTTTCAAAATGTTGTTCATCAAAGTTAGGGCAAGCGCATCTCCTCGATGTATTCTGGACCCAAAACCGGTTCCCCATTTATTTTGAAAAATCAAATGTACACGTATCCCCAGTTCCTAATATCGTGAAAAAGTACCTTTACTTCTGAAAATATAAAACAGGGTCCACCTTAATTTATATCTCTCGACGTCAATATGACCCTGCAACATCCATTTAATGCAGAGATATCATTCTTTTTCCTTCCACCAAGACACCGAGACGTTCAAATTTTGAATAAAAATTTCGTCTCTTTTCCCCCCTTTTTTCTCACCGTTCGGGTCATGCCAAACTTTCTTAGGTTTAAACTAGGTATTAAGTGCGTAATTTGATCGAAACTTGTCATGCCTTCGGCTTAGTTCCCCGCGATTATGTGGCGTACCTTCGTTTGGTCCGCTCGAGGCTCGTGTCAAGTGCTTGTACAAGTAAATTAATGCTGCCAGGTCGAGTGCCTCGAAATCAACCAAAGAAGCGAAGGCCAAGCCTATCTTTCCGTGCACATGATTAATGAGGAGGACACATGAAAACCCTCGCTCACATGGCCTCCCCCTCGAACGTAGCCGGTTCTTTCTCTGGCTTATTTAAGTGGAGATCAACTACTAATTAATAATTTGTCTTGTTAGAATACTTAGTTCTCAGTGAAATTTATGCTAGGCTAGTTAGATATTTTGAATGCGATCGTTAGTGTCACGCATTATCGTTTTCCATTTGCTTATTATGCATGCAACCTTGGGCTAGAAAAAAAAAGGACCCTTATTATGATTTGGTTCATTTTGTGCTAGGTCTCCATAAATTGATTACTCTATGTTTAATTTAATATGGCATTGATAATGAATGGTCTCGGGGCATTTGTTAAGCGTGCTTTAAAAGGTGATTACATCATAACACGAGCAAAATAGAGCATTGAAAGCTGCTCTGTGTAATTGGTTGCTTGTTAACATAACCGCTCTGATAACGTGAGTAAAAAAGCTTAAATTTCTAGGGTTTCAAACGCTCAAGCTTGGCGCGCCTTAGCCACGTCATTACTAAGAGAAAAAAATGAGCCAAAAGAGGCTTAAACAGGATTATGTAGTTGAGATTAGCAGCGTCGTTAGGAGCAGAAAGGTAATCAAACATTTGTCGTTGTCGTCAAATACACATTGCATGATGAAACAACATAAGAAGTTTGGAAAGCGGTGGGCAGAAAACACTAGATAGCACTTCGTGGCCAGAAATCATCGGGCAACTAATCTAATCAAGATCGTACTTCAGTACAAACCCCATCTTTTTAATTTAAGGTTTTAGCAGCAGCAGCAGCACAGTATGTTAGCTGTGTGATTTGTTTAATGAGTGTTTGCGCATCATGGATCAGACAGAGAGCGATGGCTGGGGAGGACACGGAGCCATTGCTTTTCTGTATTATATTGAAACAAATTGTTAGCCAAATCTCCAACCACTCTCCCTCTCTCAAAAAGAAGATGCCATCAGAAAATTGCAGACTGAATAATCAATGCCGTTAACTCAATGGAAAGGAAAAAACAGAAAGATAAGAGGAGTTGTTGAACTGCGGATCAGAAGGGATGTTGCAAGATTCTTATCTGATCATTCGCCAAGCAAAGCGATATCGATGGTGTTTTGTTCCGTTCTCGTTGTCTTTTCATTTTGGTGCTCTATATGGTGCTGGTCTGCTTCCGCACTATGCAATTCACATTCATAGGATAAGATGAATAACGTGTGCAGATTGACATTTGGTATGATGCACCGGACGAAGCCCCACTGACTTTCGGCCTGAATGAATGGCTGACATCGACCGGCACGTGTAGCCGTTATTCGCGTTAACGTGACATGTTCATTTTTACTTAGACCCACTTTCATATACATTCATAGAAAGAGTTTGCATATCACTCGCAAACTATAGCGAGTTGACTCTTATGGGAATCACAAACATCTCGCACGATAGTCGATCTTGTTTGTTTGATTTTCGGTAATGATCTATCTATATAAATGAAAACAGAAATATTTGAGGTATTCCAGTAATTCTGAGCAATCTTAGCTTGATCATGCTTTTGCCAGGTCAGCTTTTGGAGTCTTATTGTTGAGCTCAAGTATTCTGACAGTGCACTAACCTAATCTACGACAACATTGTTACTATAATCGTAGTTACTGTCTTCGACATTTACTTTCCATAAACATAAAGAAGTGCATATAGAACCCGTTCAAGGAATGACACATAAATGCATCGTAATTTGAAAGGCTCTGAACATGTTCATACCATTTTCCCTCTCCATTTCCTTCTTTTTCCTTTCCCTTCTTTCTCTGGCTTCTTCTTCCTTCACTGTTCATCGGCAGCGGTCGCGCGCGGTGGTCATGGCTGAGGTATGTTTGACTAGACGAGAGAGATCAATGATGTACAGTCAAGGTTCTTAATTCGGACCTCACATTCTGAGACCGTTGCACGCAGTTCGTTTAGGAAGTTTAATCGAGATCGAACTATCGTCAATTTGTATTTTTAAAAAAATTTAGCATGTATACTCTGCTCATGTAATAATTTCTAAAGGTGGGCTGCCACCTGTCTTTTGATTTGTAATTTGGAGATGTTTCGTGGGCCTTTAGAGAAAATATTATGGAGAAAGAGGGGCAGATTCGGCAATGCAAACAGTGAGATGGAAGTGGGCAGACGGTACGAGTTTCTGATTCTTTCCGCGCGTCGTGTGTGATCTCCCCTCGGCACATTCGCTTCTCATCTTTCTCTCCCCCCGTCTCTGGGCCGACACCTCCTCTATAGTTGATTTTGGAAATGACCCGAATGCCCCTCGTTCTCTTGGTAACCTTTTTCCAAATAGAGTTATACAAATAGTTCTTAAACTTTAATCCAATATGTTACGCGGTCCATAAACTTTCAATTTATTTAATGTGATTTCTGAAATTTTTACAATTATTTAATCTAGTCTCTCAACTATATAAAAATATTCAATGTCATTCTTCCATTCGTTTGAGTTCGGGGCAGCATTTAATATTTGCATATAGTGTGGGAACTAAATTAAATATTTTCTAAAAGTTTATGGATCATATCGAACAAATTAAAAATTCAAAAATTACATTATACACAGAATCAAAGTTCAAAGATCATATTGAACAAATTAAAAGTTTATGTGCCGAATTTCCCTATCTTTTGTATCATTTTTCATTTTTGCAAACCACCCCGAGCAACATGGCCCCACTCAATAGCACTTAATGCCGGAGAGACCTGATGACTGGAAACTGATTAAACTCGCATATTCCCTTACCAAATCAGGCCAAAAGAGAGAGTTGACTCCACGGAGTCATAAGGGCGATTCCATATGGGTCAAGTTCTTGGCACCTGAATAAACAAGAACGCCATCAACCTGTAGCGTTGTTTTATGGGAGGGAGAGACTCTGGTAAGAAGTACAAGGAGAATAGCTCCAACCAGGAACAGCATTAAACCCAACATGTTCTACCACCTAATACTCAGATGTCCAAAGCACTCCACATGATCTCTCTCTCTCTCTCTCTCTCTCTCTCTCTCTCCATCCTTTCTTCATTATTAGAATAGACGGGGAGTGGGGGTCCAAGTCCAAACCCTAGTCTTCAGATATAACCTAGGCCCGCACTTAGCCATAGGAATGGTAGGCTCATCTAGAAACTACTTCCACCAGAAACATTTGCACTAGACCCCATCTCATCAAGAGCTTTAATAGGTGATTGAGACATGAGAGAGAGTGAAAATCGTATGGTTTTGATTGGAAGTCCTTCGCGGACGACGGACCCAATCCGCAGGTGTTAATCAGCTTCCATCGCGCGTAAGTACTTGCGAGCTGCAGCCTCAAAGGAGGAGGAATCTGCATTTCAGCGGATCGCTGGACGGAGTCGTCAAATCATCGATTCTGGTCGCGAAGAGCGCACTTGCCATCTACAAGACAAGGACGCAAGTGAATCCAAAACCAAAAGCGAGAGAGAGGGAGAGAGAGACAGAGACAGAGACAGAGAGGGGAGTTAAAAAATAGGAAAAGAACAATAAACAAAGGGAGACCCACCACAACACCCACTTTTCTCTCCCTTAAGACCTTCTCTTGGATCTCTCCCCCTCTCTCATATGATCGCACAGAGAGCTTTTGGAACACCCAGCTGCTTCTTCTTCTTCTTCTTCCTCAGTCTTTCTCTTCATGGCTCTCCTCACTTTCCTACCGGACAGCTCCTCCAGCCACAAGCAAAAACCACCCCCTCCTTCCAAACGAAAGCGAACCAAGCAGCAGCACCACTACCACCAGAAGCAGCACCAGCACCAGCACCAGCACGAGCAGGATCCGAACCTGAAGCTGAAGCAAAAGCAGAAGCAGCCCGCGCCGCCGCCATCGCAGTCGTCGTGGGACCAATTCAAGAGCCTCCTCACGTGCAAGCAGGTTGAGGGTTCTGCCGTCCACGACCCCTCCAAGAGCAACAAGCTCGTCGCCGGCGGCTCCTCATGCAGCTCCATATGCAGCTTCCGGGACGTCGTCCACGGCAACACCCGCGTGGTCCACCGCTCTGACAACTCCCCCGAGAGCAGCTCCGTCGGCCAAGAGGCCGGCCTCCTGAGCCGGAAAGGCGGGAGTGGGTCCTCTTCCTCCCGGTCGCTGGCTGGGTCGGCAAGATCCCACGGCGGCGGCGGAGGGTCGTCGAGAGGCATGCAATTCAGGAAGCTCTCCGGGTGTTACGAGTGCCACATGATCGTTGACCCCAGCAGGTAAATCACTTGGGTGCACGCCAACATGCTGAATCTTTGGACACTTGATGCAAAAGAATCGACCCACCACCATTCTATCTCGCCTATCTTACGGAAATTTTCAACCCCATATCGCGAGTGACGAACATGGTTTTGATTTGACCATCATCAGGTTTCCATACACGCCCAGGTCAACCATATGCGCATGCTCTCAGTGCGGCGAAGTCTTCCCTAAGCTTGAGAGCCTGGAGCTTCATCAAGCAGTTCGTCATGCCGGTATTTTTTTAATCTTGTTCTATATAATATTACTTAAGTTTCGTTTTTCATTTACATGCCCTAAATTATCTTTCGCACGAAAGCAAAAAGAGCACAAAGGAATAACACTTGCCCGTACTAAAGGATATTTTTGCTTTGCCTTGCCCTTGCCTTGCTTCCACGGGAGTTGTGTACCGAAATCGCCTTTTTGTCACCTTGTTACATGATGCCGTGACATCACATCACGGAAAAAGCGTTTTACTACAGTCGTTTATCCTTTGCCCCGAGCAAGAGAGATTATTATTGTTAGTATTGATAAGGGTTGGACCGCCTTTTGATGGAAAACCTTGGCCCCCTCCCCCCAATTAATTACCACTTTATAGATCACATTCCACCGCGAATCTTGCATTTTTGCCACGGTGCAAGGGCATCAAATCGCCAAATTGCCAAATCTTTAATCTAATTAGTAATCACCCTTTTGATCAACGAGCACAGTAGTCGATTCGGGCAAGTTGGAGTTAGGGGGACCATTGACTAGTTTTTTACTTACTCGTTAGTCCACCGTCACAGCTGTCCCGATGAGGACCGAAGGGATGACGCCCTCGTTTCCTTACGTGGCGGAGCTCCATTGGTTGACACCCACTTTATTCGTTTCGTGCACACATCGGACTTTAATATTACTGCACTAATCGTGACCCCACCGACAAGTCGGAGTAAATATCGTTCATATTACTCCGCAACTACTTTTTATCTTTGGTCCAATTTCCCGCCCCCCCGACATTAGTTGCGCATTTAATATATATATTTATATTTATATTTACATATTTTTCTTTGCAGTGTCGGAGCTGGGGCCGGAAGATTCGGGCCGCCACATCGTGGAGATCATCTTCAAGTCGAGCTGGCTGAAGAAGGACAACCCCATCTGCAACATCGAGCGCATCCTGAAGGTCCACAACACCCAGCGCACCATCCAGCGCTTCGAGGACTGCCGGGACGCCGTCAAGACCCGCGCCCTCGCCAGCGCCCGCAAGAACCCGCGCTGCGCCGCCGACGGCAACGAGCTCCTCCGCTTCCACTGCACCACCCTCGCTTGCGCCCTCGGCTCCGGCGGCTCCGCCAGCCTCTGCGGATCCCTGCCCGGCTGCGGCGTCTGCACTGTCATCCACCACGGCTTCCACGCCAGGGGCGGCCAGGGCGGGGGCGTCTGCACCACGGCCAGCAGCGGCCGGGCCCACGACTCGCTCCGGTGCGCTGACAGCCGGCGGGCCATGCTCGTGTGCCGTGTCATCGCTGGCCGGGTCCGCCATGTGGCTGAGGACGCCACGGCCCCGCAGCAGCCGCAGCAGCCGGGGGAGGAGGACTGCGGTGCCGCAGCTATGGCGGCCGGCTCGTACGACTCCGTGGCGGGCCACGCCGGGGTGTACTCGAATCTGGAGGAGCTGTTCGTGTTCAATCCCAAGGCCATCCTGCCTTGTTTCGTGGTGATTTACAAGGCCCTCGAGTCTTGAAAAAGATTAGTGGACAATCTTTAATGGAGCATCAAACTTCATTTTGGCTTTTGTCATAAGGTTTTCATTCGATCAAGTGTTAGCACCAAACCAAGTCAGAGGTAGGCGTAGCTGATGGACACGGTTGACTTTCGATCATCGATTCACGAATTTTGTATATATTAATGTGTTCTTTCGTTCGACATATATAATGTCGAACTATCAGGAACTTCATCTTTCCGATTGTCTATTTAGGATTTTGTGTTTACGAGTTTTTTACGAGTTTTTCAATGTGCCATTTTGATTAGCGAAAACAGAGTGATTATTATGGTTAATCGAAGTCTCCTTGCTGTGGATGCCTCTACCTTTTGATGGTTTTGCATGGAGTGACGCCTTGGCTTTGGTTTTGTTTAGTGACTGCAGCTCAAACACCCTACAAAACGACGTGCGCGATGAATAGATTATGGGGTTATGCCCATTTCTTGAAGAAAACTAATGAGGGAATCAGAATGATTACACAGGGTTAAGATCATTTAATCATTTCGTGGTACGAATGACGGAAGTAGACCGCATGTAATGCAGACAGGGCAACCGCCGCTCTCGGCGAGGAGGTCGCTAGTGCGGGCTCGCTCGAGCAGTCGTCTTCGAGCGACCCATCCGCACGCGTCGTAACCCTGCCTTCGATTTCGATTCGATTCCAACGTTTAGCAGACACACAGCAGCGAATGGCCACGTGAGGTTCGTCTTAAAAAAAATGGTTAATATCACCAAAAATCCTAAACTAGTACACATATAATAAATTTACCTCGAACTTTTTTTTTATCATAAAAAACCCCAAACTGGTACACCTGTGATAATTTTACCTTTACCCCAAACTTTTTTTTGGACTACAAAAAACCCCAAACTGGTACACTTATGACAATTTTACCTCGAACATACCTTAAAAAATTCCAAACTAGTACACTTGTGACAATTTTACCCTCAACATACCACAAAAAACTTCAAACTGGTACACTTGTAACAATTTTACCCCGAATTAATAATTTTTAATATTATTTTTATTTTTTCGATTTTTTATTTTTTATTTTCTTTATCTTCAACTTCTAGCCAGTCACCGGACCGGCAACTGGCCAAAGGCGAAAACCAACAAGGTCGGCCCCGCTGGCGCAGGTGAGGGCCGCCCTTGCCCGACTCAGGTGAGGGCTACCCTCGCTGGATTTGGCGAGGGCTATCCTCGCCCGCCCAAGCGAAGGCGTCCCTTGCTTGACGTCGGCGAGGGCAGCCCTCGCCTCTCTCTCACGTTCGTTCATCACGTCCCTTTCCCCTCTCTCTCTCTCCATTTCCGCGGCACTATATAAACCCTAATTCTCTCGTGCTCTGTCCGGTTCTGGTTATTTAGTGGTTCCTTCCTCTGTCTTTTTTTTTTGCTGCCGTTCCTCTTGAATTTTTGTCGGAGGAGATTGATTTCTTTCCTTTCTCTCTCTTTTGTTTTTTTTTTGTTCGGTTTGGTTTCTCGCCATTTCGTTTTCCTGCTGCCGGTCTCGGATCGTCTTTCATTTTTTATATTTTTTCCCACGAATCAAAAGATGTCTGGGTTCTCTAGTTTCTCGTTTTCCCCCGATCTAATTCCCTAAGTAGCTTGCTTGCTTTTTCATCTACTTTTGAAAAAAAAAGAAAAGAAAAAATAAAAAAAAAATTCGAAAAAATAAAAAAATAATATTAAAAAATTATTAATTCGGAGTAAAATTGTCATAGGTGTACCAGTTTGGGATTTTTTGTGGTACGTTCAGGGTAAAATTGTCACAAATGTACTAATTTGGGGCTTTTTAGGGTATGTTCGGGGTAAAATTGTCGCATGTGTATCGGTTTGGGGTTTTTGGTGGTAAAAAAAAAAGTTGGGGATAAAATTATTATATGTGTACCGGTTCGGGGTTTTTGGTGGTATTAACCAAAAAAAAAAAACTTATCTCGAAAGGAGGGCATGAAGAAGAAGAAGAAGAAGAGAAGCGCCACGAAGGGAGCGAGATCTGTCGGCCCGCATCATCGAAAACTTTTGACCGAGCCAAAAAAAATCAAATTGCTGGCAATTTGCGGTGTTGCACGAAGTCGAAAGTGCATGATAAATGCCCAGGCTACACATGCGCCTCCCCACCGGGGTGTTTGTCATTTCTTCATATGTTTGGACCTTCGAGACGCATATATTCGACACTTATATATGACGTCACTGTTTCTTTTGATTATTGCTGTGGAATCTATTGAGATCGTCGCAAATCCTAGTGCACGGTAAATTAGGGTACTTTCCACTCCACAGCAAGTCCATTTGTTGTTTTTCATGTAGGAGTTCTGTTTTGGTCAGATTTTTATATAGGAGTTGAGGCGTAGGATATGGTCTCGTCTTTTGTGAGGTGCTTCAATTAAGGTCAGGGTCGGCCCCCGACTAAATCTCTTAATTAATGGCCAAATCGATGAACCAATGTTCATTGATATTTTGAATCCTCCCCTTGACGTTGCGTTTTGACTGGTTGATGATGATATGGAGATTAGGTCTGTACTTAACGTCAGTCCAACTCACGTGGGAAGTGAAAAGCTTCATCCCACGGCTGAAGTCTTGATTTTTGCTCATCGTTTTGGAATAAAGTCGGTCATGAGTGAATTTGATCATCGGGCTGAACCCTTTCATCAATCTGTTGTGTATGTTTTAAATTTTTTATGGGTTTGGGCCAACTTTAGGGCTTGGGGGCAATATAAATATTGCTTTTCTCAAGTTATTATATTAAGAAGTTAAAACAGAAAGAGTCTTTAGCTTTTGACCCACCTTTTGTAATCCTCAATATTTTATAATGGATTTTGCTTCTCCCCTTCCCGTGATTTTTCCCTCAAAGGTCTTAGTTTTATTTTTGTTATTGTTTCTGCATCAGTCATAACAATCTAGTATGAGAGCCCTCGGGTTTTGTTAACACCTAAATTTCGATCGACCATTTAATAATAATTTGCATAGAAAATTAGGGATTAAATTTTAACCCCTAAACAAAAATATTAAAATTGCACAACATATAGTTTAAATTCATATATGTTAGTTGCATTCCGTATCGGACCGGCGGTTGCGGGAAAGCTGAAAATTCATCGCATAAATCGAGCTCGAGCATTCGGCTCACTCAAGGGATTGGAGGCCGAAATTCACAAATCTAAAAGGCTTTGATTATTTTAATTTGAGCTTAAATCGGGTTGAATTAATTTAGCCCATTTAGAATTAAAATAAAATTAAATGATAAAGCCTATGTTTAAGCACATTAGGACTAGAAAGCCCAGTTAATTAATCTAGGGTTGCGATATAAATATGTTGTTATGCGTTATAATCAAGGGGAACTCTGATAATTTTCGGAGAACACAATTTCGGAGAGCAAGAGAGAACACCACATAGGAAAAGGGAGAGAGAGAGTCTCTCACCGAGGCTTCCCCATGGCCGAGATCTCCAATGGCCTTCGGATGATGCTTTTTCTTCGGTAACAACGTTGTTGCTCCTTGATGACCATGGCGACCCAAGCCTGTTGCGACACCATTCAGCATTAAACATCGGAGTTACTCAGCAATATCTCCACATTTATACGACGCCTCAAGTTTCATCAAGTCAAAGGGAGTGAATTTGTAAAGGGAGTCCAAGCAAAGAGCACACCAACACGGGTAGCGCACTCCAAATCCCTGCATGAATTCCTTGAAAATTCACTAAGAAAAAACATCTTTTTTCCGACGAAATTTTCAACGAAAAATTTGGAAAAATTCGTTAGAAAACGAATTTCCAATGAAAAAAAATTCGTTGGTAATTCATTGTTGCAAATTTTTCCAACGAAAAATTTCAACTTTTGTTGGAAATTTGCGACGAAATTTTTTTCGTTGGAAAATTTCTTGAAAAATTCGTGGCTAAATTCGTTGGAAAAATTACAAAAAAATTTATTTTTGGTCCAAGATCGTGGCAAAATTAGTCGGTAATTTTTTTCTACTAATCAATATTTTTTTGCCGGTGAGCTTGCCAGCACTGGTGAGGGCTAGCCTCGCTGCCGGTGAGCTCAGCCCTTGCCATGGCCGGCGAGGGCCTGGCTCACGGTGGTCGCACTCAGCCTCACCGCCGCGAACGCGACGGACACTGCCCCCTTCATCGGCCGAATGCTTGGCGGTGGCG
Organism: Syzygium aromaticum; assembly: GCA_024500025.1. Taxonomy (NCBI): domain Eukaryota; kingdom Viridiplantae; phylum Streptophyta; class Magnoliopsida; order Myrtales; family Myrtaceae; genus Syzygium; species Syzygium aromaticum. The sequence goes on from CM044890.1 coordinate 12,139,789, forward strand.
GGGGGAGATTGGGCCTGGCAGTGGAGCAGTGCCTCAGCGAGAGCGCCGACTAGTACGCGGATGCGGTGGAGCAGGTGGAGGCGTTGATCGCGGGGGGAGAGAGAGAGAGAGAGAGAGAGAGAGAGAGAGAGAATGTGTAAATTGAGAATCGTTGCAAAATTGCCCGAGTAATAAGCGCGAAAATGTTGAATAAGGAAGGAGTAGGGTTTTCGTTGCAAAATTCAAGGGAAATTTTCTACGAATTTTGCAACGAAAATTGTACACACTAAAATAATTGCCCAGAAAACTGAAATTCGTGGAAAAATTCGTTGGAAATTTCTAACAAATTTTTCCACGAATTTAAAAAATGCCGAACAATATCGGGTTTTTTTGAATTCGTAACAAAATTCGTTGAAAATTTCTAATGAATTTTCCCACGAATTTAAAAAATGCCAAACAATACCGGGTTTTTTTTGAATTCGTGGCAAAATTCGTTGGAAATTTCAAACGAATTTTCCCACGAATTTAAAAAATGCCGAACAATGCCGGGTTTTTTTGAATTCGTTGCAAAATTCGTTGGAAATTTCCAATGAATTTTGCAACGAAAATAGTACACATTGCAATAATTGCCCTAAAAATTGAAATTCGTGGGAAAATCGTCGCTAATTTCCAATGAATTTTGCGACAAAAAATTTTTCGTCGCTAATTTCCAACGAATTTTACTTTTCGTTGGAAAATTTGTCGTAATTTTGCGACGAAAATTTTTTCATCGCAAATTTTCGTGGCAAAAATCCAGTTTTTTTGTAGTGATTCTGGGCTAAATCGAAGAGCATATTCGGTCAACACAACATCAGGAGCACGTGCACAGATTTGCAGAGAATTTCATTCAAGCACTTTAATCCACTTGGTGACAAAAATTGGTGAAAATTTGGGGAGTGCTGTGCTAAAGCGGTGGAGATTGTCTTCTCTTGAATGGCCTACGCGTGGAAAGCATAAAAAAAATGTTCTTTTCCTCGGCCACGGGTCTTCGCCGATTCTATAAGTCCCTCTAGCTCTATATCCAGTCCTAGTGGTCGCCTCATTATTGTTGCCCTTTGCTGGTCACGCCACCCTTGCCGCGAGCACTACGGCAAAGCCGCAGCAGCCGAGCCCCATCGACGGTCCTTGCCTTGCCAAGAAGCAAGCACCATTGCCCTTGGCTTTGCTCAAAGTCCCTTGTTGCTATCGGCCACCCCGTTGCCATCCCACGACGAGTCTCCATCGCCACCGTTCCGATCTGCGATCCTGATCCGCAAGTCCAAATTTGGAAATATCTCGAAATTAGGTAAGGATGTTATCCAATATTTTCAGAATATTTGGTTTCTTAATTTTCGGATATTTGAATATTCCGTGAATATTGTGTGGATTGTTATATATCTTAGGATAATATATGTTATATCCGCAATATTCTAAAACACTCAAAATTAGGAATCATTCCTAATTTGGCAACGTATCTGGATAACTATTCGACCATATCCCTAAGGTACGATACGCGATGATACATAAAATCGTTATCTTATCTATAATCACTTAGATACGATAATAGATTTTATTAGCTTTCCAAATTCGAACAATCAACTTTTCGTCGATATCTATAACCCTATAGATATGACCGTTAGTTTGATTTCCTTGCCTAATTTGAATTTGATAAGAAGAATCTTGCGGATTGCATGGATTGTTTGAACGTGGTTGTTATCTTTGTTTAATTGTTTTCCTTTTAAATAAAGAAAATAAAAAAAATATGTTAGTTAGGATTTAAATTAGAAATTTTGCATGTTTAGGGAATCTTAAATATATCCAAAAGAATAAGATAATTATTTGATTTAAATTGGGATCTAGGGTAGCATATTTCTTAGTTTAAATTAAAGATTGTTTTAATCTTAGTGGATTATTTAGGATATTTAATAATTTCGAATTTTAATAAAACTCCCAAAAAAAAGGAATCACTTTAGGATAGATCAAATCATTTTCTCTAAGATAGATTGCATGTTAATTTGAGTAATTTTTAAAACCGAATTTTATGTGGAAAATACCAAAAAAAATACATCGTTTTCCGTCATTAGAATTATGTCACGTCGTTGCATGTCATATAGTTTGCATGTTAGGCTGCATTAATCGCATGTTAATTTTTGTGCATCATCACATATAAGTTAGCTTTCATTTAAAAAAGTGAAAATCCAAAAAAATATTGAGTAAACTGCTTGTTAATTAGAAATCATATTAGGATTGTTGATGTGATTTTCTATCTAACAATGCAGATGTTTACGTTGCTTCGAGGTAAGTAATTCTCCAAATCTTGTAATTTATTTAATATTTTGATTATTGGGTGTTACTTTGATGGTTTGCGCACCCGTATGATCACATCATATGCTAGTGACTAAGTTAAAATGAATCTAAACTGTCTGCCAAAATATTTTTTGAAAAGAAAAGGTACCAAAAGGGTGTTAGACTAGATTTAGCATAACCAAGTCCTCGAGCTTAGAATCTCTGGTTCGTAGGAATAAAACATTTCTCCTTATGTTTTATTTAGGTTTATAATCGACCTACCACAAATAGATTAGTGGTGACTCCAAGCATGAAAATATTTGTACGTTAAGAACTTAAATTCTAAGTTGCGAATTGGTAGGGCTTGGAAAGGTTCGAGTTAACCTTAGTCTTAATAATCCATTAGCCTAAGAAAATTTCAGGTCGCGACAGGTTTTTCGATCTTCTGGTTATGGCTTCAAGTTCAATAATGAAATTTGATATTGAGAAGTTTTGATGGGAGCAACAGTTTCAACTTATGGCAGGTTCGAATGTTGGCTCTTCTTATGCAGCAGGGTTTGAAGAAAACTCTATTTGGGAAAGGGAAGAAACCGCAAATTGATGTAAAGCTCTATCTGCTATTCAATTTTGTCTCACGAATGAAGTTCTGCAGGAGTTACTAGATCAGAAAACAGCTTCAGGTTTATGAATGAAATTGGAGAGTATTTTTTTGACAAAATCCCTCACCAATCGGTTGAGGCTCAAGCAACGACTATTCACTCTTCATATGGCAGAAGGTGCATCTCTTAAGTCTTATATTTTTGATTTCAATCCTATTATCTTTGAATTAAGAAGTATTGATGTTAAGATTAAAATGAGGATTATGCTCTTTTACTGTTAGTTTCACTACCTCCCTCTTATAAGAATTTTAGAAAGACTATGATTGTCAGTAGAGAAACTATCGATCTTGAAGATGTCAAAACTAGTCTTCTAAATAAGTAGAAACTAGATACATAATTGACTTTTGAAGGCAATAATAATCATGGGGCTAGTTTAGTCGCTAGAGGAAAATCTGTTGAGAGAAGCAATAGTAGTAGGTGCTTATCAAAATCGAAGCATAGGGATCTGATTTGCAACAATTGTAAGTCTAAGGGGGCATATCAAGATAAATTGTTTGAAACTAAAGGCAAAGCAATAAAGAGAAAATAGTCTAAATCATCAAAATCAAAAGAATGCAAATCGACATAACAATCAGAACTACCATAATAGACATAATTAGGAAAGCGAAAATCCTGCTCAAGTTGGTGTTGCTGAAGAAGAAAACAAAGATTGGTTATTGGCTGCAGATGATAAAGACAAATTCAGTAATAGTTGGATTCTTGATTCAAGCTGTTCATATCACATGTGTCCTAACCGTGATTGGTTCTCCACATACAAGGAATATGATGGTGGAGTTATTCTATTGGGAAATAATGCTAAATGCAAAGCAGTTGGGATTAGGACTGTCAGTATCAACATGCACGACGGCATGATCAGAACCTTGGAGAATGTCAGTCATTCCTGATTTGAAGAAGAACCTTGTCTTGTTGGGTACATTTGATGCTAATGGTTGTAAGTTTACAGCTGAAGGTGGAGTTATGAAAATTATGAGAGGTTCACTTTTGTTGATGAAAGGTCTGAAAATTGGAACTTTGTATCAACTGCAAGGTATTACAGTTACTGGTTCAGCCGTAGCTTCATCCTTTATGTCAGAATCAGATAACACTAAATTATGGCATATGAGACTAGGCCATATGAGTATTGGAGGGATGGAGGAGCAGAGTAAGAGAGGTCTTTTGTCTGGTCAGAAAATTGGAAAACTGGATTTCTGTGAGCATCGTGTCTTTGAAAAACAGAAAAGGGTTAGTTTTAATTTGTCAAATAAAGTTGGGTCCATTATCTTATCTTAACAGGCAAGTGTATGGAGAATTAGTGCTCCTTCATGTCGACGTCAATAGAGATAGGAGATGACGATGCTAAATCACGGAATATGTTATCCCTGAACTTCAAAGAGAGAAAGAAAGAACCTAATCGTGTATTGTTCCGAACAATAATATTTAATTGGCATATTGAAAAATTAAGTAAGAAAGAACCTAAGATTATTGGTCTGGAGACATGTGCTTTTATAATTCGTTTTTAGGTCATCTACCCTCTCCTAATGATCATTTTTAAAAGTACGTTTTGAATAGTAATCGATCGAACTTGAGAAAGACTTTTTTGATTCATTGGAATGAAGATAACGGAGACACTACCATCTTCGCGTGAGAATTATGTCTTGCCAAACTCGAGCTTTTTTGTTTGTTTGATGAGTTAAAAACAAGTCCTAGAGAATCGGTGAGGCTAGCTAATAAGACCGAGCGTCAGTAGTCTGCGTTTAAGAGAACCTTTCTTCCCCCTTCCCCTGAAAAAAACATAGGCGAGAAGTTGGGTCGACTCTTGTTTCCATCTTCGCTTTCTTCGACTCTACTAGGAATAAATTTTAACGTGATCTAGAAAATCTTATTCTCATCCATCCAAGTTAGTCATCATGCATCGAGTGGTGTGACTATTCATTTTTCGTTTTTCTTCTTTTGGATTTTGTGTTGACGAGTTTTCAATGTGCCAATTTGATTGTGGTATCAAAGTTTTTGCAACCATGTACGCTCCACAAGATTCAAATGATTAGCGAAAAACAGAGTGATTATGGTTAATTTATATCTCCTTGTTGTGGATGTTACTACCTTGATGATGGTTTTACATGGAGTGACGCCTTGACTTTGGTTTGTTTAGTGACTGCAGCTCAACCACCCTACAAAACGACGTGCGCGATGAATAGATTAAGGGGTTATGCCCATTTCTTGAAGAAAACTAACGAGGGAATTAGAATGATTTGATGGGGTTAAGATCATTTAATCATTTCGTACGACAAACAATGGAAAAGAAGACAGCATGTAACGTAGACAGCATGTAACGTAGACAGGGCAACCGCCGCTCTCGGTGAAGAGGGCTCGTGCACTCGCTCGCCGGAACAGTTATTTTCGAGCGATCCATCCTTGCTCGTCGCAACTTGACCTTCGATTCGATTCGATTCCAACGTTTAGCAGACACAGAGCAATGAATGGCCACGTGAGGTTCGTCTTAAAAAAAAACTTGTCTCGAAAGGAGGACATGAAGAAGAAGAAGAGAAGCAACACGAAGGGAGCGAGATCCGTTGGCCCGCATGCATCCAAGATTTCTGACCGAGCCAAAAAGAAACCAAATTGCCAAGGGCAATTTGCGGTGTTGCACGATGTCGAAAGTGCATGATCAATGCCCACTGGGCTACACATGCGCCTCCCCACAGGGGTGTTTGTCATTTCTTCATGTGTTTGGACCTTCGAGACGCATATATTCGACACTTATATCGTATATGACGTCGCTGTTTCTTTTGATTATTGCCGTGGAATCTATTGAGATCGTCGCAAATCCTAGTGCACGTAAAATTAGGGTACTTTCCACTCCACAGCAAAGTCCCTTTATTATTTTTTATATAGGAGTTCTTTTTTGGTCAGATTTTTATATAGGAGTTGAAGCGTAGGATATGGTCTCGTCTTTTATAAGGTGCTTCAATTAAGGTCGGGGCCGGCCCCCAGCTAAATCTCTTAATTAATGGCCAAATCGATGAACAAATGTTCAATGATATTTTGAATCCTCCCCCTTGGCGTTGCGTTTTGACCGGTTGATGATATGGAGATTAGGTCTGTACTTAACATCAGTTCAACTCACGTGGGAAGTGACAAGCCTCCATCCCACGGCTGAAGTTTCGATTTTTGCTCGTCATGTTTAGAATAGAGTCGGTCATGAATGAATATGATGATCAGGCTGAACCCTTTCATCAATCTCCTCCTAAAACGAATAATTAGAAGAGACCTCACAAAATTGGCCGGATCCAAATTAGAACCTCTATGCTTCTTTTGCATCCCGTGCGGAAGAAAAATCTAAAGATAATGACACAAATGATTCTTGAAATTTGGCCAATGCGTACTGTAGTCCATAAACTTTTAATATATTCAATGTAATCTTGAATTTTCCTACAATGTAAAATATGGTTATTTAACTTTTAATTTGTTTAATATAATCGTGTTTAATTTAGTCCATGAATTATACGAAAATATTAAATATTATTTTTTCATTAATTCAAATTCAAGAATAATGTCGAAAAATTTCGAAGTGTAGGAACTAAATTAAACATGTCATAAAAATCAAAAAAATCAATTCAAGGATCATATCGAGCAACTTAAAAGTTCAAAGGCTATTCAAAGTAATATGTAAAGGGACTGAACAAATCGAAAATTCATGGATCAGAGATCATATTACACATTTAGAGGCCAAAAATTTATGAACATCCTTCAAACGTCCATTCTTATTCTCTCTATTCTGGGCCACATTTGAAGCTGCCAATTTTGTTACAACCTACCCCCACTCCGTTTCTATTGCCCACTCCATTTCGTTTTACCCTAAATCTTTATAGCCCGCATGTATATTCAAGAGAATTTGGTACAATCACGTTCTTGAAGGCTACCTTTGTTTTAGTGAATTAGAGATGAGACGACTAAAATAGTCCAATGAGAACACTCTTGAAGGTACCTCTGACATGGTTAACTAATTAGAGATAAGATTAGTTCAATCCATTCCCATATTGTCGAGGCCCAATCCCAGTGTTGCGCCCACAAAGCTAGTGTAAGAAGCAAAAGCCAGATTGCTCCAAGTTAAAGTGATGATGACATTACAGCAAATGGTGCATCCCCACGTAAGTTCTTTGCGTTCCTAGGATTTCTTGTTCAAACAACCGCGGCAATTCTCAACATGAAAAGAGAGAGGCCGGAACATACGCTATTTACAACCCAAACTACCACGATTGATTGCAAAGAGTTTGAGACGGACGCAGACACCCTCTCCTTCAAACGAAGACTCTGGGCACGGACTGGGCGGGCTTGAGTTCCTCCTCCCTCAGCTCCGTCTCCAGCCCATTCCCAGCCGCGTTCGCGAGCGGGTGGATCCCGTGCTCCAGCCCCTTCATGTGCGCCCGATTCGCCCTCTCCTTCTCGAACGACACCCCAAATCGCTTCTCGACGTCTGCACGCGCGCATACAAAAGCACCCCACATCAGGAACTCACTCACGGAGTCACCAACGGTTGGGCGAAATGCCTGAGACAATCGGCTTACGTCGGGCGAGGTCCTCCTTGAGCTGCCCCTCCCTGGTCAGGGCCATCATGATCTGGGGCAGGCCCAGCGGGAGGCTGTCCCCGCGGTCGACCTGCCAGAAGTGGATGGTCTTGCCGTAGGGCTTGCACGCCTTGTCAAGGTCCCGCCGCTCTATCGGGCCTGGGACACCCGGCATGAAGAGGTACCCGCCCTTCACCTCGTACTCGTGGCTGTGCCACAGCGGCTTCTCCCGTCGGGCAGTATGAGGAAGAGGTTCGGAGACGATGTACTCGAGACCGATGAGCCGGGCGTTGGTGCCGGGGCTGTCGTAGATGAGGCACTGCCGCATCTCCTCGTTCTGGTGGCCGCAGTAGTGGTGGGCCTCCACCTGCCGCGACATGTCGTGCGCGTAGAAATGGAACCTGAGAATTCAACAAGGCAACAGAGAAGAAAGTACAAGACGATGACGATGACGATAAAACTCTCGGTTCACTGCTTAAAAGATTAGTAGGGAGTAAAACTGAAGCATTGATTGTTACGCGCAGAGGTGCTGGTGGATCTTGTTGACGGGGCCGAAGCCTTGGATGGCGGAGGTGGCGGTTTCGAGCGGCCCAGTGCCGGTCTGGGTGGGCTCGCCGGGGATGTCCGGATGAGTCGTCGCCATACTTCCACCTTCCTAGCCGATCTCTCGCAACCACTTTGAATTCTTCTTCTTCTTCTTCTTCTCGCAGAGCCGCGAAGTTCCCTTTTATCGCTTTCGTCGTGCGCGGGATCATGCGCCACTACGCGTGGCCGTGACGGGACAAATGGCAGTCGTGGGGGAAGTGGCGTGGTGTCAACGTGAAGGAACTGGGAGGTGCATGACGGAGCAGCGGCTATCATCTTATGTGTTTGAACAACTTCGATTTTCTACTCATACTTTTCTGGCATGTCTTGCCCGAATTTATCTTTAACTGGTGTTTGAGGACAAGTTACGCACCGGTGGACGAAAAATTACACATCGAACTCGGTAGTTAATTGTAACGATAACTGAATCACTATTTATCTCACTAAAAATGATTGATTTAAAAAATATTTTCCTAAAAATGATCATTTGTATCGTTTTCTGTGAATCGATTAGTTTTCCATCATCCAAATACCTGAAAATCAAAAAATAATTCACGAAAACAGTTTTTTTTCAAACAAACGGACCCTAAATTATCTTGAGCTTCATCAAGTTGGGGCTCCGTCTCGAATTTTTATAAAAAAAATGTTTTCAAAAGGACTTATCTTCAAAAAAAAAAAGAAATCATTTGTTTATAATTGCCTGTGTTATGTCCATTTTTTTTATATATATATATTTGTTATAAGAAATTTATGAAACAAACATTTAAGGAAAAGGTTTCCAATACAACCTCAGGTCCATGGATAGGGCACCGGGGACCTAGGCACAGTTCACACTCAGGGTACCAAGTCCATCCTTAGGGTACCCAAGCTCGGCTACCAAGAACCAGGGCATAGCCGTTGGGGTCTAGGGCCTGGCCTTGAGGGACTTGAGCCCAACGTTAGGGTCTCAGGCTTGGCTATAGACGAATCAAGCACGAGTGATGAGATCTCGACCTCAAGGGACTTGGACCTGGCCGCTAGAGACCTGGGCTTGAGTGCCAAGGACACTGGCCTGGCCTCAGGAGACTCGGGCCAGGCTAGGAGGACCGTACTCAAGTGCCGAGGTCTAATCATGTTTTGGAATATGATTGTTTATCTCAGGAAATCGTGGCATTTGACTCAGTGTCGAAGCTCACAACTTTGAAGACCCAACCAGTGTGGACAAGGATAAATTTTCTCCTCGTGAGACGTAATCGGTCGGTTTAATTTCTGTCGAATTGATGAAACCAAGAAATATGAAGATTGAGGATTCTTCAAAGAAGTGAAGAAACCAACAAAGAAGAAAGGGCATCCTCAGAAAAATAAAATCGTGCCAAAAAAATGTGGTGATGAATATTACTATATGGTAGGTATGCAATTCAGATAAGAGCCCAAACTATCAAGCAATATAAGTTGAGGCAGAACCTAGTTATGATACTATATTAAAAGTTTAACCCAAAAATTCAAACCGATGAGTGAAAGGAGATTACATAAACCTCATAGTCAAACAATGCGGGATGTTTCATTAAAAGTTAATATCCATGATATAAGTCTAAACTATCTGCAAGAAAGTTCATCGGAACGAAACTTTAAAGGCTTCAAGATCAAAACAAATTGTCAACAGAATTCCTCGGCACGAATTCAAAAGGCCTAGAGTTCAAAGTTAAAAGGCGAGGGCAGAACTTTCAAGTTAGAAAACTCCTGGGCACACCAGTATCAGAGGTAGATGGTACCGGAAGAATTTCAAGTTACGCCTCTTCATGCACTTGCAGCGTACACTTGATGTATGCATCGAAGTTCGGGGCATTTGTAGACATGGAAATTGTTCAAAAAAATTTAAAAGGTCTCATATAACAAAATTTATTTGGAGTAGATATTGATATGACAATATTTTTATAGATATATATATATTATGTGGCGATCTTTTAAATATTTCGATTTCTTTCAAGAAACATACACATTCAGAACAGAAAAGCAGAGATAATCTCTACAAATATCGAAGATCTCAAGTTGCAAGAAGCTTTTCAAGTTTCCCGGACCCATCGTCTTCGTCAACATACATTAAAGTTTTGCCAGATCAAGCTTTTGTAGCCGCATCATCTTCCTCAACAGAAACTGAAGGTTCCTACCGTTTGCATCAAATGTGCATTGAAGTCTTCCTGGATCTCACTTTAAAAAACAGGGAATGAGCGTATTAGAAATTTTAAAATTTATCACGAAAGTGTAATTAAATATTTAAAAAATGTAATTGAATCCTAAACTTGTCGAATTGATGAAAGAACTTGATTGCGCAAAATTGACAAGTTTTAAAACTTCATTACATTACTTAAAGTTTTATCAATTTATGACTTAATTGTATTTTTGAAAGTTTTATAATTTAATTACACTTTCGTAATAATTTTTAGGACTTTTAATATATTTATAAAAAATAAGTTTGATATCGTCTCCATAAGCATTTATCGATTTTCTACCTGCTAAGCTTTTCATCATTTGGTTTGATATCAACTGAATATTTGTACGAGGGAAAGAGTCAGAGGTACTTGTGGAACCAACCATCGAATTTAGAGATTGTACCCGCTTCGAGTAGACAACTAGTTTTTTCATAACTTTGTCGCCAACTTTACATCTTATTGTCTGCAGAAGTGTGACCTCATCATCGTCCAAAATGCTTTGGCGGTAAGTACAAGGCGTAATCATATTGTCCCCATAGAATCAATGATCTCCCAATTGCCCGAGGAAATCTCCTGATTAAGCCATTCTTTGGTTAACATTCAAACGAAAACAGATGTGACCATCAACCCGATCTTTATCTCCGAAAGTTTTACATCTCTATATATCCGAGATCCGAACGAAAATCGTGATAAAAATTTTTAAGAACTTACTCAGATACTATTTACTTGTGCTATTGTAAACTTTCACTAAAGATCCAACTGAACTTTTACTAAAGATCCTATCTTGAGGGATAGGGCACGCTCTCACTAGTCATGAATGCATACAAATCGCTTTACTTTTACTTAGGCCCTTCTAAGTTTCGCATTACTAGTGCTTATATTAAATTATGTAACGCTAGAGAAGAATATGGTGCGACGTATCGTAACCCTAAATATCCCAGTCTCAAGGGGCGCAAATGAACTAGCTTTTTCGACATCACGGAAGAGTTATTCTTCATCAACTGGTGTATTACATAACTATCTTGTGTATATAGGAGAAAGGCACCAAAAAACTATCGAACTATCTCTAATCTCATCAAAGAGAAGACTTTATTGGATGTAAACATCCGATGGAGGATCAACAAAATCATGACGGCACGTACTAGGGCATCGATGCCGATGCATTGAACCCTTATATTTCTGGTTTATCTTAGTGCGGCCCCTGTGGACTAATGTCACCTTTTAATGAAACGAGAATTAAAGAAATATATGCATTCTGATACATTGAATTGGTTGGAACTTTGTAAAGTTTGTCCTAGCATGTATCCTTCAAACCTCGAAAGCAAACAAGGACACGACGAGTTATGATGTGGTCTTAGTTTATGTGCCGTTGAAACAGCTAATAGATTAACTCTTTATCAGGACCCATTGATGGGAAAAGGGGGGTCACTCACCATTAAAGGATTGCTGCCTCATCATATATTTTTTACATACAAACATATATTATGTGTGACAAAATATGTTTGCGTACTTGAGACTGTGAAGAGAAATTACCTCATCAACGTTTTTCTTGATCGGAAGGTCAACTTTCGTATAGCTCTTGGTAGGTCGGTCTGGTAGAAGTCTGGTACATTCATCCGTGGAAACACCTAAAAAGAGACCAAGCTTAAGCCAGTCAACATATTCAAGTTGACTCACCCTCAATCAAAAACTTAAATCAACAGATAATGGACTAATTATGATAATAATTGCTCCACATTATATCACATTCTTGATGTAGGATTTCTTTCGTCTAATATTCTCACATGTGTATCTCAACAAATCTCCTCTTACATGTGAGTCTTCAGCATTAAGATTGCTTTCCCTTAGTCCAAGTTTTCTTCCACACTAATATTATCTAAGCTAGAATCTGCACCTTGGCCAGGTCAAGTTGAGTAGATGTTGGACCAAGAAGCAACATCGGCTCTTCAGCCTCTGCCTCAGTTGCCTTGGCCCAGCCAAGTTCAATGGAGACCGGGGGAGAGATTTTCTTTCATTGAGATTTTTACTAGATCCTGATCCACACATATTGGGTCCTGCCCATCCAAATTATCATTTCTGATATCACTGGTTCGGTCGATGGAGCGGAAACCTGATATTTTTACATCACATTCGTGTTGTGAGATTTTCTTTGCCTAACACCCTTGTTCGTATACCTCGACAACCGCTATAACCAATCATGAGATGGCCACATACATAAATTTGGGTAGTGAATGATTATGAACTTTGTAAGGACCCAAAAGGGTGAAAGTGCAAGACAGTCTCTGTTTAATTTTACAAAGTGGTCCAACCAATCAAATTTTATGTGAGGTGCCTTTTCAAAGGACAAAGTAAGCATTATTTTAACCTAAGTAGACAATACAAAGTCACTTGGATTTTTGGAGAAACATTTATATAAGTCCTATAACTCCTGATGTTTATCGATGTTTACCAGCAATAATGATTAGCTTGCCTGGAAGATGATAGAACATCAGGAACCGCTGGACTCTGACAAGAGGGTGCAATCATTCCGTTGGACATGATCAAGAAAGAAAATCTTGAGTATGCACTAATTAATTCGACAATACCAAACAAACCCAGTTAGCAAACTATGCTTTGTTAGGACAAGCAAAGCCCATGCAAATGATTTGGGCACATGGGCTCTAGGTCTTTTCTTCCAAATATTCTCTCTAATTCAGTTTTTCCAAATAAAGAACAACCAAATAAAATTAATCATTGATCTGAGCACCCTCCATTTCTGTATATAAGTACCAAGGTGACACATATGATAGCATTTTACACTTCCCATAATAGCATATTTCCCAAGAACAAGTAAACTAGAGAGAAAAACCGCTGAACTAAAGTAATACTATGCATAACAAGCCTCGGGTCAGAGAGAGCTTTGTGATACGAGTTAGAGGAGAAGAATCATCGATCGGAAGACTCCCTCCTAATCATTCTCGAGCATCATCATCTATCACTGCTCCGAAGCTGAACCTCTCTTCCATGAAGCTCTTCAACCGGTTCCGGAAGATCATCATGCGCCTAGTCTTCCCAGGTTTCCCTCCCCACAGCTCGACTGCCTCGCCGGTGGTTGGGGGTTCGCAACACCGGAACAGCTGTGACAAGCCTGACCCGCCGAAGAGCTCGTTCAGCTCGTATTACTCGTCTCAATCCCACTACAACGAGGCGATTGCCGACTGCATCGAGTTCTTCAACAAGGCGTCATCGTCTCAGGAAGGGTTTTCAGACGGGAGAAGAAGATCTGATGTTATGGTTTGATAAGAGCTGTTAAAAACGATGCCCGTCCAGATATATGCTGAGTTTCATTGCCTTTGATATGGTTGAAGTTTTTCTTTTTTGGTTTGCTTTTGTCACGAGCTCAACGTTGAACAAGATTATACACACTTGGTTTATCAGCTCTGATCGTGGTTCCTATTCCATGTGATTACCGGAGGCACGAGTTAGTCCACACCTGGAACCCAAGGACTTGGCATTGGTAATGCGTGTGAGAATGTGTATTGCATATTCGATTGAGTTACTATAAGTTAAATCATTATGGACGTGACAGTTCACATGCCTGCCTCGGCCGGCTAGGGCGAAATGGACGAGCAGATAAATTTGGGTAGACCTAGAAAAGGGCATTTATCTATAAGTCCGGCTGGCCTGGCCATGTTTTGGCTTTGCCAAGCCCCTCCTAACCCGAAAAATGTTATGCGTTAAACGGGCCATAGCAACAAGTTAGGCTCGAAGTTAGGCTCGACGAGAGGGTCCGGAGACCCTAGCATGCCTTAATTAGGACTCTTCGAGGGGCTTTTGCCCTCAATTGCTGCTTCTCGACTCTAAAATGCATAAAATCAATTAGCTATTTAACGTCAAATTGATTTAGCATAAATTTCATTAATGCCAAGACTTTTTTGTTGTCGATAATGTCAATATTTCATAAGTAAAAACTTGCCAGTATTTTGGATGTTGAGCAACGAAAATACATGTGAAAAGCTGTGAATTGTAAAAGTAAGGTATTGGAAGAGATTGTCCAGATTTGCCTCACCAGATTAGGTAAATCACACATTCTAGAAATAGTGAGATTACACCGGACAATAGACACCGCAAATAGGCACAAAGTGTTGATAGAGTTATTACACAATGCTCGGTTCTGTCGATTGCATCATCCATCAAATCGCAATTTGCGAGCTTATAAAGTAGCAAATTGCTCAAAGCCTGAATTCACGATCATTGGCAATGGAAAAATATGCTCTAGCTATGCAGTTATTCCCAATGGAAAATCAAACAGCTTTCCCGGAGGCTTTTTATGCCTCCATGAGATCTCCTCTCCTATGAAAGAGAAGTGGTGACCGTGAATGGATCGTTGAAGATGGGAACTCCGGCTTCTAATTGGTTTCTACTTGTGCCTTTTCCTTTTGCGGAAGGACTACTTCTGTTTTCTCTTTTTTATTCTGCACAATGTTTTTCACTTAAAAAAATCCATCACAACTTTAGGGTGCGATAGTCTTAAGCCATCAAAATCAAAGTCACTTTTTTATTGTTTCTTTCGAAACGAGGAATCCATCTTAAACAGGTAAAATCTAGGCCGTGAAATACCCCATTAATCTAAGAATCAAGTGAGAAGTGTCGAAACTCAGATAATTAATCGTAATATGAAAATATTTATGCTTGGTGGTCAATTTTTAATTTCGTCACACATCTTAAGTAGGCAAAACCCTACATCTATAAAATGGGAAAAATGCCAAAAAAGTCATAAACTTTTTTTTGGTGTCAATTCAGTCCTAAACTTTTTGCATTTGTGCCAATTTAGTCATAAATCTTTTTTTGGTGTCAATTAAGTCTTAAACCTTTTAAATTGGTGCCAATTCAGTCCTAAATCCGTTTGTTTTTGTGTCAGTTTAGTCTTTCCGGTTAATTTTGATTAGAATTTGCTGACGTGGACGCCGGCCGGCCGGCGACCGGTCATCGGCGCCGACATGGCGCTAACGTGGACAAAATAAATAATATTTCAATATTTTTTTTGAATTTTTATTTTTTTTCTTTTTGGGTCTTCTCCTTCTTCTGGCCAGCGAGGGCAGCCTCGCCTTGGTCGGGCGAGGCTTGACCTTGCTGGATCTAGCGAGGTCAGGGCTCGTTCGACCATGGTGAGGCTTGAGCCCTCGCCGGAGGCCGCGGCGAGGGCTAGCCTCGCCAACCATGGCGGGGCTAGCCCTCGCCAGATTCGGCGAGGTCGAGCCTCGCTCGACCATGGCGAGGCTCGATCCGGCGAGGGCTCGCCATGGTCAGGCGAGGCTCGACCTCGTCGGATCTGGCGAGGTCGGGCCTCGTCGGCGGCTGGGCGAGGATCGACATCGCCAGATCCGGCGAGGTCAGGCCTCCCCTGACCATGGCTAGGTTAGCCCTCGTCGCGGCCTTCGGCAAGGGCTTGAGTCTCGCCATGGTTGAGCGAGGCCCGACCTTGCCGGATCTGGCAGGGTCGAGCCTCACCCGACTAAGGCAAGGCCACCCTCGTTAGTGATCGGCGAGGGTGACCTTGCCGACCAGAGGAAAGAGAAGATCCAAAAAAATAAATAAATAAATAAAAATTCAAAAACTATTAAAATATTATTTAATTTGTCCACGTCGGTGCCACGTTGGTGCCAATGACCGGCTGCTGGCCAGCTGACGTCCACGTCGGCAAATTCCGGTCAAAATTGGCTGAAAGGACTAAATTGGCACAAAAACAAAAGGTTTAAGACTGAATTGACACCAAAAAAAGGTATAAGACTAAATTGGCACAAATGCAAAAGGTTTAGAGCTGAATTGGCACCAAAAAAAGATTTAGGACTAAATTGGCACTATTGCAAAAGATTTAAGACTTTTTTGACACTTTTCCCTCTATAAAATATCCTATTATTATCTTTGATAAGGTAAGACTTGCACCAAAATGATTTAAAAGTTTGTTATGTAAGGCTAGATAAATTGGTAAGCCAATAAAACTTGACAAATTTAAGGAAAAAACAGTGGTAAACAACTCACATGATTGAGAATGATAATCCAAAATCAGTTGGTAATGAAAAAATTGATAAATTATTTAAATGAATATTGGTAATTTCAAATAAAAGTTTGTAAATTCAAGGCATTGGTAACGATAGACTTGCTTAAAATAAGCAGCAGCTATGACTCAAAGATCTTATATGTACATGGAGACGCCCATGGTCACCAACGTTAGTTGTCGATTCCTATCCTTTTCATCGATAAAAAAGTGTAAAAGGTTTGATTTTCTTAAAATGCCGAAAAGAGTTAGTAAAAAAAGTATTTGTAAGTTATCAACAAATCAAGTAATAGCTAAATTCTTGTACCTACAATTTTTTGACAATAACTCATTCTTCATAAAATCTTTTAGTGTGGAAAAAAAAAACCTGTTTCTTGAAACGGAAAACTAGAATCGTCCAGTGGAAATTAGTATGATACAGACGATGTCTTCTTCGATTTTGCAGACAAGTGTACTGAAGAAAAAGAACAGGTAATGAAAACAAGACAAGATCGATGTTCGATCGATCGACCGTTGTTCGACCAAACTCTGCAACTAAAATTGAGCTACTTATTCACCGCTCGAAGGCCAAGCTTGCTTCAGCGTGTTCGAGTGCTTCTTGTGTTGCGTAGTCATGCATGTTGCTCCGACGTCGTAGCTTCAGCTCTGTTCCCTCTCTTCCTCGAGAAGATCCCCCCGATGAGCTGGCCGAGAGGGATCAGCGCCTTCTTCTTCTTCCTCCTCAGCGAGGGATGCCTCTGCAGCACCGCCTCGTCGACCGCCGCCAGTGGTGCTGCCACGTGATGAGCCACCGACACGGGGTTCGTGAACGTCACGTACCGCTTCTTCTGGAACTCCGTGGTCGTCTTCTCAACGAACTTCACGTCTTCTTTCTCGTCGTCGCTGCCGCCGCCACCAACGACCTCGGTGGGGTGCTTCTGTTTCGAGCTTGAGCCGGAATCCCAGTGGCGCTCCAGCTTCTTGAGATGGTGGAGCTCGCGCTTGGTCCGAGCGAGCTCTTCCTGGAGGGAAGAGAGGCACTTGGCCATGGACAGGCTTTCCTCTCTCGCCATTTGGAGGCTCTGCTTCGTCTCTCTCAGCTCCGCCGTGAAGCTCTGGTCACCGTTGTCGCCATTTGCATGCCGGTTGACTCTGACTCCATTTCGTTGCATCTAGCAAAACTCTGGTGTCTCAGTATATACACATAGGAATACTCCCCGGTTTTACTATATGGAAAAATTCTATTTTTAGTCTAAATTAAAGTCCTGTATTGTAAATTTGCCTAATAAATTTTTTAATGAAGTTCCTCCGGCACTAAATGCGGCTAAATCCAACTGACATGGATGCCGAATAATGACGAAGCGTGACATAAAGAAAATTCTACTAAAGTGCATTTTACTAAGGATAATGAATGTACTATGCCTATACTTTCACACTTCATTTTTTTTTATTATGCTCTTCTTTTACTTTTTGATCCATCTCGTCATTCGCGATGGATGTTCACGCTGGCAAAATATCATATTTCAATGTCGCTTGACGGTCTTGCTAATTGAATTTGGCCAGATCTAGCGTAAAGAAACACGTAGAAAATTTGTGCAAATGTAAGAGAATTTGCGTAGAAAAGCGTGTGAATACGAAAACGGAAAGTAGAATATTTTTTTTCCTACTATACAAGCTAAACTAAGAGACAAAAAGCAAATTCTTCCGTATATAATTAATCCCTTTTGGTCCTTGTAAAATTTATTAGCAAATTTAAAAAAAAAACAATAATATAAATTAGCAAATGGTTTACTGTACCGAGCAGATGCAACTGCAATGAAACACCTTTATTCCTTCACAGGTGATGATCGAGAATCATCGTTAAGAGAAGACT
The DNA here is from genome assembly GCA_024500025.1 of Syzygium aromaticum. NCBI lineage: Eukaryota > Viridiplantae > Streptophyta > Magnoliopsida > Myrtales > Myrtaceae > Syzygium > Syzygium aromaticum. The sequence continues at coordinate 12,157,938 of CM044890.1, forward strand.
TCATCTGCCCGCAAGCTTAGCTTCTACAAGAATGCTTTTGGTTGGAGGAAAAAAGAATTTAATAATAGTACAATAACACTAGAGAGATACAAAAATAATTATTAATAGAATTAACTTACAAAGTCTCTCTTGTTTCTCCTTATAATTTTTTTTTAATAATATACTCATTAATTGTCATTGATCTCAAAACAATGACATTCTCTATTCGCAATACACAGAGTCTGGCTTCACCACAGAGCTAGTGGAAGTGCGAGTAGTTCATAAGCTAAAGTTCAGAATGCTTGATTTTCTTCCCTATAATCCTCCTCTACATCTGGTACTGTATTTTCACAAGCTTAAGACTAAACCAAAATATTATAGTAAAGCAAGGTCTTGAACCCATGAAATTAGCGACCGCAACACTGTCGAGGGTACGTACTAGTTAAGGTGATACGAATCATACACCGATTGCCGATACTATGTGTGGACCGAGGCTAGGTGATCTAAAGGTAGATTTCCAAAATCGGCTTGCTAAGTGATTTGTAAGACCGCTAAATGAAGATTTAAACCATTGGGTCTCATTCAAAGGCCTACAACGATTCGCCACGTCGCTTAATATGTCAATTATAGAAACCAATCTCCGTGTACTTGCTACTTCTATGCAAATGATTGCACTGTTTTAAGTTGAAATCTTTACATATGTTGCACTAATCATTGCATTGTTTTGAAGTACGCACGACAGTAAGGGAGATCTCTTTTGTGAAGTCTTATTCTACAGTATATGCGTAAATTCTTGCGTGTACTTTGATGAAATTGAACCACATGTCCGCAAATGATCACAGCGACGTAATCAAAAAGGAATCGGGGTGGCTGTATGAAGAGGAACACTTGCAGAATGGAACAGCGAGTGAACTGATAAAAGCAGATAAATAATTAAGGTTAAATATGTGTATATTTGAGCTGAAGTAAGCAAAAGGATTAGAACTAGAGAACAATAACATACTCTCGCTTACCTCTTTGAGCTTGCTGGTATAAACCAGTTCTCCGGCGAGGACTTTCTCGCCGAACAGTGAGACGGCCTCTTTGACGGACTTGAATGGCGCTCTCCGATCAATCTCGACCCTCCTCGCCATCACATTCAACCCGTCCATGATCTCCTGATCGAGAGAACTATCAGAGGAACTTGGATTTGGAAGGAAGAAAAAGGATGCTGAAAGGAGATTGGAAGGACCAGTATGGTTTTGCTTTGAGGAGGGTGGTGATGGTTACAAGTAGGAAGCTTGTGAAGAGGAGGGAAGGAATGATATCAAAGTGTAACGTGGCTTTAGCTTCCTTTCTTCGCGTCCACTGCAGTGGGAGTTTGAAGTGGAAGCACGAAGATTAGATCTCACTCCGACTAAAATATGTTTGTTTGGGAAAAGAGAGGGGGATTCTTCACCTATACCCAACTTAAGATTCGACGAAATTCTTGCTTGTTGCTATTGAATTTCTTATGGTTATTACCATATTTATGTTTCAATTTAGGAAAAGAACATGTGGTTGTGCCAACAAATGTCCAATGGCCTTCGTGTCTACGAAGGTTGTGCGCGCTTCTGTGAGCTAAGTACGTCCGACAGGTTATGTCCGGTGGCTAGCTCGGTTATTGAGCATTTTCCTGAATGTTGGGCAAGAGTATTAGCCTCGTTGGTTTCGTAAAAAATATAATACTTTTGAAAATATTTTTTAAGAAGTTATTTTCTAGAAAAATGATAATATTTTTTGGTATCTGATTGAAACTTGAAAGCAAGCTAGAATGTATTTTCCGCCGTTTGACATGAAAAATCTGATTTGATTTTCTTGAGAAAAAATATCAAAAAATTTTAAATTTTTTTTTCTTTTTCCTTCTATCTTTGTTGGTCATCAACCACGGCGATGGCAAGCGAGCTCAAGACTCGTCCGATTCCAACATGTCTCGAGCCTCGCATGTGGCCAATCACTGATCATGGCCATGGCCGGCCAAAGAAGAAAAAAAAAGATAAAAAAGAAAAGAAAAAAGAAAAAAAATTAAAATTTCAAATAATTAAAAGATTGATTTTTGTAAAAATAATTTCATAAGAACAAATGTCTCATTAATCAAGGACTCGAGCCTGAGCGTCAAGAACTCGTGCACGACCTTTGTGGACTTGAGCCTGAGTGTAGGGGACTAGAGCTTAAACATCGGGGACCTAAGCCAAGCCTTTATGGATGTGGGGTCGGGGCGTCAGGGGCATAAGGCATGGGCACTCGGAGTTAGGGCCCAGCCTCAATGGACCTAGGCATGGGCGCAGGGTGCCCGAGCCTAGGCACCGGGGTCCTGAGCCCAACCTCTATGGACCCATGTCCAGCCTTGATGGACTTATGCCCAGATGTCGGAGACTTGGTCCTGGCCTCAATGGACCTAGGGCCAACCTTGTTGATGGACCTAATTCGGATGTTGGAGACTTGGGAACTAGCATTAGGGTTCCTATGATCAAACATAGAGTTTCGGATTCAAGCGCCAATACTTAGACATATTTTGAAAAATATTTTTTGATTCAAAAAGGAAATTATTTTCCTGAATTTTAGAAAATGTTTTGCTTTTCCAAGAAAATATTTTCGTCGATTCATTTTTCTAAGTAAACCGAACGCCCACAAAACGAATGGAGCCTTGATAAATCTTTAGGAGAGAGTGACCATTGATGTTTTAATGACCGCTAGTTGCCATAAAAGATGATGAGAGAGAGAGAGAGAGAGAGAGAGAGAGAGAGAGAGAGAGAGAGAGAGAGAGATGTCGGCGAGGCTATCTTAGTTAAGCCACTATCCCGAATTGTGCAATTGTCTCACATAAAACAGATCTCACTTAAGTTTTCACATAACCTCGATGTTGAGTTCTTTAGAGTTGTGTGACTCCAAAGTTGACAGGCCTTTTATGTAACAGTACTTGGTATTAACGCGATTTTGATCATGTCACCTTGATGTCAATCACATCTATTTTAGATAGATCTCGATCGGGGTCAAATGACCCCGATGATGATTTCTTTAGAGTCGTGCGACTCCAAAGTTGACATGCCTTTTACGTAGTGTCATTGGGCATCAACACGATTTTGATGGTGTCGCCTCGACGTCAGTCACATCGACTTCCGCTAGATTGAGATCTAGCGTGTACATTGCTGAGGTTTTCACATGAATCACAACCAAGCCCGAAGTGGATTTCTGCTTCACTCAAATATGAGATCGACCCCAAACTCCTTTATTGAGGGATAGGAAAGAAAAAACCAGAAAGAAAGAGAAAATGGTAGAATAGAAAGAACCTCGGGCATAGAGCTCGATAGAACCAGAGCGCACCTAACCGTGCACGAGACCGCACCTCAGCACATCCCCTCGCCGTGCAGCGACTTTGACCAACCAAGAAACAAAGCAGGAGATCGCCGTGTCCGCATCCCGACATCATCGTCTCCTCCGCCCCCACCGTCCCTCTCCCCGCAAACCTTGTCCTGATCCTAAACCCACCTCCTTCCTATATTCTCAAGAAATAAGAAAGCCCAGATTATTTATTTCGGCAGAGGGATCAGCTGAAACTGTCAGGTAATGAACGACCGGTTTGGTTGTTAGCTACTCAAACACGGGCTGTAAGAAGAATTCAACCTTTGCCCCACCCTCCCTTGTAAGCAACAAGATCATGCAGTAGTTTAGTGCAATGGTCGAATTCTTATTTTTGGGCAGTCAATTTCGCGACCCAAATCCCACCACGAAGAAATAAAGGGGACGGAGCTCATGCTGACACACACCAGCACGTCCTCCTCCTCCTCCTCCTCTGTCCCTTTCTCTCTCTCTCTCTCTCTATAACGTAACATCAGCAGTTCGGGGTCGCTTCTTTTGTTCTTTGTCCCCGGCTCTTTCTCCCTTGTCCTTTTCTTTGCATAGATCTCGCTGCGGGCAATGTTGGTGGCATCAGCATCGCCGGCCGTCGGATCGCCGTGCCTCCGCCGGTCCCCCGGGAGCGGCCACGGCAGCGGCGGGGGGGCCCGGTTTGGGATGACCGCCGCCCGATCCGCCCCCGTGTCCGTTGCGCCCATCTTGAAGAAGCTGCAGAGGGATTGCGCCACCCCGCTGCCGGTCCTGCGCCACGTGGCGGGCGCCATGGCCGCCGATATGCGCGCGGGGCTCGCCGTCGACGGCGGGAGTGATCTCAAGATGATACTCACTTACGTTGACAGCTTGCCCAGCGGGTATGTGTGTATGTGTGTGTGGTTTCTATATGGGTGTATGTTTGAAGAGTTTGACTTGTGGGTCTCTTCTTGTATTGTAGCTGTCTCTCTGTGGTGTTGAAGGTGTCGTTTCTGGGTCAGTGACGGGTCGCTTATGTAGAGTCAGTATGGAGTTTTGACTGGGGAAGTCACGGGGGTTCGTTCTCTTCCTGTGTTTGAAGATCTCTTCGTGTGTAAATGTTCTTTCACTTGTTTTTCTCCTGCTGAGAGTACCATGATCAGGGTGGCAGTTTCTAGTGCTCTTTTAGAAAAATGTTGAGCTTTTAATTTTGGCTACTCTTAAATTTTAGTGTTTTTCATCTAATATACATTATATTTTTGTTTCCTTTTCTGGGTTTTAGATGGTTTTTAGATGGTTTCAATTATGCATCATTGGATATAATAAGCAATTTGTCTGCTGTGTACTCTATTTATGCCCTGATGAAAAAAATGCACTATGAAGGAATGAGAAGGGGTTGTTTTATGCTCTGGATCTTGGAGGGACGAACTTCCGAGTGTTGAGAGTTCAGTTAGGTGGGAAAGAAGACCGTGTACTCGCCACTGAATTCGACCAAGTGACCATCCCTCGAGAGCTCATGTTTGGCACCTCGGAGGTTTGCTTCACAAATCTGTGCCGGAGGAGTTTATTTTGGTTGTGGATATGCTCCCCCCTTTTTTAATCCTCAGCGGTCACTGCTTCGCAGGAACTCTTTGACTTCATTGCTTCCGGTCTTGCGAAGTTCGCAGACAAGGAGGGTGGAAGATTTCACTTGCTGCCTGGGAGAAAGAGGGAGATAGGGTTCACATTTTCATTCCCTGTGAAGCAGATTTCAATAGACTCCGGCATACTAATCAAATGGACGAAGGGGTTTGCAGTCTCTGGCACGGTTTGTCTAATGCTCACAAATGTTCAATTCTTAGGCATTTACCATTTGCAGTTTCAGGGGCTTTTATTAACATTATATACGCAAGAAAAGATGTGAATTTTATGATCCTATCATGGAAGTCATTTTGAGTTTAAATTTTAGCCCCTCGATTGACATTCTCCTGTCTCAAGATTAATTTGCCAATATGGCAGCGTCTCGACAATATCTGATGCAGAAAGTGCAGCTGGCAACTTAACCGAAAATGTGTATGTCAGCAAATGCTGCTATACAAGAGTGATGGAAACATATTGATGTTGCCCTCCAAATCATAATGTGCACGGAGGAAGTTTGGATTAAGTGGTCATGAATAGGGAAAAACTGAGAATATATATTTGAGGTCCATTTCATTAAAATCTTCAATATAACCACAAACTTTAGAGGAGGGAGGAAGCAATGTACTTAGTATACACAGGAAACAAGCTTCATCGACTGTAGCTTTGTTGTATGAGTCAAGGAGCCACACTTTAATGAGACCTATGGTTATCATGGCTCTCCCAGTCAGGCATTTCCTATTATATCAATAAGTAAAAAATTGCAAAGCTGAAAAAGTACCTACAATTGTCCATTGGATGCAGCATAAATTGTTGAGTGTGTTTGTTCTACATATTTTCAGCCATTTCCCCTGATCTTTACGCATCGCTTGTTGCTTATTTGTTGCCATTTTGATTTGGACAATCTGACCTTCTTTAGGCTGGGAAAGATGTGGTCGCATGCTTGAATGAAGCGATGGAGAGACGAGGGTTAGATATGCGGGTCTCTGCCCTGGTATGTGATTTCTCTCTCTCCTTCTCACGTCATCTCTCGAATTGTGTTTAATTAGAGAACGATTGCCAACAACTGAAGAATATCAGGTGAATGATACGGTTGCGACATTAGCTGGAGCCAGGTATTGGGACAATGATGTTATGGTCGCTGTCATTTTGGGTACCGGTACCAATGCTTGCTATGTGGAAAGGACGGATGCTATTCCCAAGCTAGACGGCCATGTTTCTACTTCTGGACGAACGGTATGAACGACACTCCTTGACTCTGTCCACAAGTAATGGGTTAATGATGCTTAGTGTCCCCTTTGATAATTATATTTGTGATTTAGATTATCAACACTGAATGGGGGGCATTCTCAAATGGCCTTCCTTTGACTGAGTTCGATAGAGAAATGGATGCAGCGAGTATTAACCCCGGTGAGCAGGTAAGAGATTTCATAGTCGATTGTATTTTCACATTTAGCAATTTGTTCATGTGTGGAATGTAAGCACCTGGATTCCAATCTCATGACAGATTTATGAGAAGACGATATCTGGGATGTATCTCGGTGAAATTGTGAGGCGAGCTCTGGTGAAGATGGCTGAAGAAGGTGCTCTGTTTGGAAAATCTATACCGGATAAACTGTTGACTCCTTTTCTTCTTAGGTAAGTTCACATGTTCATTGTGTAAAAGTGATGAGCTAACTGGTGCTGTCAGCATTTACAAATCCTCCTTGAGTCATAACAAGAAAATTATGTTCCTATGCCCTGTCGGTACTTTGCATACAAGATGAACAGTTTTAAATTCCATTGCCGTGATCTCTCATCATTCTTAACGGGACCACGATTACAAAATCATAATTGCAAACAGATAATTGGTATATCATTATTATCTATAAACTTAATGCTGATGTCCCACTGCACCATGTTGAGAAAAGTTGTAACTTACAATTGTATATAGCTGAGAACCTATTGTCCTCGGAGAATTGTTCATGCAAACTCTGTTACATGGAGTGAACTTCACGAGACTCTTTGCTGCGGTGGATTTATTGATGCACCATTACTGAAGTGTGTTCCAAACTTCTCAGGACACCGGATCTATGCGCAATGCAGAAAGACGAGTCCAATGATCTGCAGAAAGTGGGGTCGGTCCTATATGATGTAGCCGGAGTAGGTCCTTCTTATCCTTCCTCGCTTTAATTAACTTGGTAGATGTATGGGTTTCCGATGTAGAACCCATGGTATTGTGCATGTGATTGACTCAGTTTGGTTACCGGCGCTTTGTTCTTTTGTACCACAAACTGCCGGCTTGGGAGACGTATGACTAACTGAGCTTTTGGTAACTTCTGTCCATAAGTCGTGATTACAATAAATACAGCTCTATTTTCCTTTCTGAAACTTAGTGATTTATCTTTGCGATGCTATATGTGCTTCACAAAGTCGATGCTTCATATAGTCTTAAAATTGCATGCTTGCGATCTGGAAATCAGGTGGAGTCCAACCTCAGTGCAAGGAAAGTCGTCGTGGAAGCCTGTGACACCATCGCCAAGCGAGGCGGCCGGTTAGCTGGCGCAGGAATCGTGGGTATCCTGCAGAAGATGGAAGAGGACTCGAAGGGCCTCATATTCGGAAAGAGGACGGTCGTAGCCATGGATGGAGGGTTGTACGAGAACTATTCCCAATACAGAGGATACATGCACGGTGCCGTCACAGAACTTCTGGGGACCGAGCTATCGAGAAACGTGGTGATAGAACATTCAAAGGACGGTTCAGGCATTGGAGCTGCCCTCTTGGCTGCTGCAAACTCAAATTACGAGCACGACTTCTAGAGTTGGACGGCCCGATCGCTTCAACATGTCATTGCAGCATTTGTTCATTCATAGTTGATTGAAATTTCGTACAGGGAATTTTTGGTAGGTGGAATGCCTGGATGAAGAAGAAGAATAATGGTGAGAACAAGAGAAACTGAACTTAGAAAGAGACTGTTTCAGTAGAGAATTGTGTACTATAATGCAGAGGCAAGAAAGCGCTGCTTTGGAGATTGAGTAAGACTAGTGTTTGCCAATTTATTAGGGCTCAATATGTTTTCGGAAAATTGAATGATATGGAAAATATTTACCAAAAAAAAGTCTTGTATCGTTTGAAATGGTTATACGATTAAAAATGTTTTCATTGATGTGTAAAATTTTTTGTGAATAATAAAAATATTTTTGGTTTATTTATTTTTATGAGTAATACAAGCAATCAATTTTAGGAAAAATGTTGTCAAACTCATTCATTTTTCGCGAAATAAACGCATCCGAAATTTCACTCATGTTTTACATCAAATATCTCTCGATATAATTTTTGGCAAAGATATAATTTTATTTTCGTAAAGATGGGTATTAACAAACTGTGTAATGATTCAATTTAGATTCAAAATTCGTAAGATATTGTGATATACCGTCTCTGTTATTTCCATTTTCCCGTAAAATATGATCCTTATCGTCCATTTTCGTAAATGCTACCCACATTATTAAATTTCAGGACAAAAGTTTAACATGTAAAAGTTGTTTCTGACCTTGGGAGATGCTTTGTTCTCACAACAAGTTAGTATAAAGGGTTTTCATGAATTAAAAAAAAAACGCCTTTTGTAATTGAAAAAAATGCATCGATAACCAATTTCGTGAGAAAGGCCTGTCCGCTAGAAACACATTTGGAAAAAAGGTCCCCGATGGAACTAATTTAAGCCTTCTTGATATTTAATTTAGTTAAAATTGGTAAAAACAATGATCGCAACTTTTAATGTGGATAACAATGTAAAATTTGGCCCATAGATCGAATCCCAAATTCGAAATCAGTACTTTTTCATTAGATAACAGGGAAAATCAAAATAACCTACAAGTTATAGGGATAAGCACAATTAGATTCTAAAAATTTCAAAAAATACGATTAAATCTTAAAATTTATCGTGAAAGTGCAATTGAAATCTAAAAACCTTTCAAAAATTGCAATCAAATCTTAAAACTTATCAAATTGATCTAATCAAGTCATTTCCCTAACCGCACCTTCTGAAAGTTTTTTAGATTTCAATTGCCAAATTCGAAAATTTTAGTACTTAGTTGCTCTTCCGTGACAATGCTCTCGTCTCCAAGTCATGCGCCCGGAAAAAAACACCAAAGGAGCAAAAAGGGAAAACAAAATTGAAGGTAATCAATCAGTCTGCCATCGACGACAATCGAAGTTGCGCCAGGCCCCTCTCGCAACCAAAATTCCCGTGCCCCCCCGGGGCTTCGCTGTCGCCGGCGCAAATTTTCAACGTCCAAAATCGAGCTAAGCTCCCCGGTCCAAATCATCGAGGAAAATCCCTAGCTGGAGAAGCTCCCCCGGCTGCTGCTTTCTGCTCCGAACCTCTCTCTCCTCCTCCTCCTCCGACGGCCCTCGTCGAAAAATGGTGAATTCACGCTGCTGATCTTTTTGGGGAGTTTTCAATGGCGTTCGTTTGATTTGGTTCGGTGGCCCCGATCGCGTTCGTTCCCTGATTGGCCCCCCCTTTTTTTTTTTTTTCCGATTTCGCCCAGATCCGATTCATACTGCTGCAGAACCGGCAGGGCAAGACCCGCCTCGCCAAGTACTACGTCCCCCTCGAGGACACCGAGAAGCACAAGGTCGAGTACGAGGTAGTCGCCACCCATCTGCCCGACTCTTGCTCGTTCCTCGTTTCTTGGGCCGAATTGGGGGTTTAATCTTTTCCTCTCCTTTTTCGTGTGTCGGGGTTTTGCTGGATTTCTAGGTTCATCGGTTGGTGGTCAATAGGGATCCCAAGTTCACCAATTTCGTCGAGGTCAGATTCTTCCATCTTTTCCCCTGCAGTTGATTTCTTATGCTTCGCCGATCCTTGAATTTGTTGGCTCTCTCTCTCGTGCGAATGCGCCCGTGAGCACGCGTTATATGGGTCGTTCCCCATTGATTGTTGCGGCCACGGCGATTGGCTGGCGAAGAGAATTTAGGAGTTTAAGGAGGATCATAGGGAAGTAGAAAAGAAACAGAGCAAGACCCAAGAGAAAGATGAGCACTGAACTTCTAGTGACGCGGGGTTTTCTCCGCTCGTCGGTGAATTTACTTGTTCACCTGAAACCATCATGGTCGATATGGGGTCCTTATAGAATGAGCACGCCCGGTCGCTGATTGGTTTACGAAAATGCAACCGAAGTGATCCATCGCGCGAAAGAGTGGTTCGCAAGAAAGAATGCTTCTTCGCTCGGCCACTCTAGTTCTAATCATCCTTGCTTGTTTATTCTTTCTTAAGTCACCAGAAATGTTATTGTTTTTTTCCTGGCTGCATCTCTTCTATGTGTGAGTTTCTTCATGGCATTGTTGAATCAATAACAAATCCAGATGGGACAGGCTCACTTTGGATTATCCTCGGAGAGGTTTGCTATACATGTTTCTGTGCAGTAAGCTTTAGGAAATACCTCTATTCTCTCTTAGGATGTATGAGGAGGAATTCGTTCACCATTTGATAGCCGAATATCCAAACACTATTGTACAGTGAACTACGTTTCTGATTCCATTGTCTTGATTTTAAAGTGTCACTTCAAGTGTCTTTTCGGGTGCTCAAAAGTTCCACATTTGCTGGCTGCACATGAAGGTCTAATTGAGATTTTCAATTGCAGTTTCGGACACACAAGGTTATTTACAGGCGATATGCTGGACTGTTTTTCTCGCTCTGTGTTGACATAACGGATAATGAGCTTGCATACTTGGAGTGCATTCACCTATTTGTAGAGATTTTGGATCACTTCTTCAGCAATGTCTGTGAACTAGACTTGGTATTCAATTTTCATAAGGTTTGTCCATAATCATCAGCTCTACTTATGTCTGAACCTGCTTCTCTATCACATCTTGCAATTGTATGCTACATTTTTATATGAAATTAGTTGTCAGATCTTGTCTGGCTGTCTATTTCTATTGGTGCTGCTGTCTGAATATGTGAGTAGAGCTGGACACTAGAAATATGCTCTCCCGTATAGGTTTTACGTACATCTTTCTTCTAAGATTGTTGGTAGACTGGGTTTCTGGATTTTCTGGAAAACCTCCATTGGATGAGCTATTTTTTCTTTGTTTTCTTTAGTTTTAAATGGTCCTCTCATGCTTGACTTTACACCGAAAGTCTCATTTGTTGTTGCATCCACTCACTGTCTTAATGCTGCATTGGTTGTTTAAATTGACTAGTTTTTCTTGTTTCATTTGGGTGTAAGCCATGAAATGGTATTTGCTATGTATTTCGAGCTACTTTAGGGAGCGGGCTGACAGAATCAGTGCTTGTTGCTTTCTTGTTAGTTTGAATGGATTCTACACTCTAGAATATATCTTGAAGCTTGTGAAGCTTCATTCCATTGAGGGTAAAATCTATCCCATTGTGTTGTGCTCAACCAAATTTTCTCTGTTTCTCTGTCTCAGTTGAGGATTTATGCTTTGCTTTTACCAGAAGTTTCTATTCATTTGGGACAGTGAAGGCTGAGCAAGTCCAGCTGTTGTCCCTTTCTGTTTTTGGCAAAGTTCAAGTTATTGCTTTGAGAATGGGAAACTATGAAAAGATGGTGGGTTTGAGCATAATGGTTTTAGGTTTTAGCTTGAAAGAGCACACTTAAGGCCCCAAAAGCACAAGTTGACCAGAATTGGAAGTTCAACAGATAATTTAGAAGTCTCTTATTCCCAATTATAAGTGAAATGGTCAGTAGTCTGCCAAACTTCCTGGATATCACAACAGACTGAGCTAAGCTAAGGAATCATGATGCTGCTCATCTTCTGTGTCTTTTGTGTAGTGTCAACTTGTGGTTCATGATGCTAAGGAATCACGATGCTACTCATCTTGTGCGTCATTGTGTTTGTATATATAGTTCAACTATCCAAACAGTGTTATTTGTCGTCATTCTTGATACTCCTCTTTGATGTTGCCTCCATTTTGTTGGGGACACCAGTATGTTTATCATGGTTATAGAAAATCAACTCATCTTTCCCCTCCTTGTGAAGGTTTATCTGATACTTGATGAATTCATCCTTGCCGGCGAAATCCAAGAAACAAGCAAGAGGGTAAACATCTTACGTAGATTTTGTTTTTTTAACAACTAGTTGTCAGATTGATTTCCTGCTTCAGTGTGCAGCAAGATATGTTCCTTTTTTGAGATTGCTCCAATCACCTTTCTGTTTCAATCGTTTTTCTCTTTTCTTTTTGGTTTTCGGGGGAGGGAGGGAACAGTTGCAGTTAAAGGTTCTAGGAGTTGAACGTTGGATGACTCCAACACTACCTTAAGAGACAGAAATTCAAAAAAGAAGGCAAACTGTCAACCCATAACAAAAAAGGCAAGAAAAAAAAGGAATCTCTTCTGGGTCCATGCAGCTGTGGAAAAGCTCACACATGCACATGCATACACTATGGACCTAGAGATCATGCAGGGAAATAGAATCATGGACCCTGAACAAGGTCCATTTAGTTTTTTATACAAATCATATGCATTTCCATTCAGTTCCTGCAATTATAAGTAACTGTCACTGAAGCAATTGTTCTTTGAGTCGCAGGCAATTATAGAGAGATTGGGGGAACTTGAGAAGCTAGAGTGATGCTCCTTTTACACTAAAGAAATCTTCAAGTGGGATATTCGATATTCTGCCTCCCTCTCCCCCTCATGGTTGAACTGCAGTTCGGTGTAGCTTTTTTTTTCAGAGATGTTCTCTTGTATTGTGATGGTTTTGTCCACATTGCTTGTGGAGATGTGCTACTCAAAATTTACGCTGCATACCATTCATGATTGTTTCGGTTATTGTGCTTTGTGGAAGTCTATCCTTGTCATTCGATGAATCATTCGTGTTCAATTCCAAACTTTACGGGATAGAGGCCCACCTTTTATGTGTAATTCACCTTTTATCCTCACAAGTGCAAGACTGTGATCATGGTTAACATTTGCTTGTTCGATATACTTGAATCGCTGTTAATTTCCGTGGCATGCCGTGCAGTAGAGCAGCTTGCCAAAGTGCCTTCTGCTTTAGGTACTATATGATCTGACAGGCTTGACGAGGATAGATGCCTTTTGAATGAAATTGGTCATGCATCCTTTGAAATGTCGAAACGTGATTAAATCAGTTTGAGAGGAAGTAAAATCATGTAAGTTCTTTAGATATTATATTCTCCTGAGGGAAGAACTCAATACACTTAAAAGCCTATAATTCCTGCTTCTCATTATTCCTATGATCAGTTTTTTCATACTGTTGACAGTCCTTTGGAAAAGATTAAGGAAATTTATGGCGGCCTCCGTGGGTGGTCATGTTGGCATAGCAAGGGCAGACTTCGTAGTGGCCGTATGTTCCGGGAGGCAGGCACCCACAACAGGCACATCCCGCAAGCTGTTTCACAAAAGTGCTGCCGTGACGCTAGGGAACAACGAACAGAGCACGCCTGATGGCTTTCTGCAATTCCCGTCGTTTCATTCCATATAAGAGCAATTAGTTTACCTGTAGAGAATGATACCGATCGCACCGATAGATGGACAAGAAGATGTTACCTGTAAGTTTGTGATACGGTATTGGAACTGATGCATCACTCGTATCCGATTTGGTCACCTGAGAAAATTTAAAAACCCGAGTCTGAATTACATGAGGATAAAATACCCAAGTAAGAACTGTAGGTCCTGCAACATTCGACCGACCCAAAAAAGAAACCCGGATTAAGTTTTCATTTTGGGGGCAAAAGCACAGGACTCTCACCGAGAGGTCAGCCTGAGTATGGTGCATCGTAACGAAGGCAGAAATAGCAGGAGCTAAAGATCTTCATAGCTCGAAACCTTCGTGATAAAGATGCTTAGGCACACGCCCTGACTGTTGTGTTTTGGAATTCACAGAAGTCTGGAGGAGTTTGTATTGAATGTAAGAAGAGAGATGAGCCAAGTCTAAGGGTCACAGCTGAATGAATTTCTCGCGTTAGCCGTTCAACCTGACACCCTCATATTTATATTGATCAAGAGACAAATCAGGATGCATCCATTCTTGTAATGTAATATAAGAGCAATATGCCTTAGAGCGATTGCAGCACCTCCTGTATACGGACAATTATTTATTTCTCATAAAGAGAAGACGTGCTGTTTCCAATTTTGAAAATTGGAAGTGGGTCTCTCATTTTCTATACATCATTAGCAGTGGAAGATATCGCAACACCATAATTAGAAGGAACTCCTGAAGCACGATTTATGTTATGATAAATCCACGGGTAGGGAACAAACCAATCACGGAGAGACGCCTCACATGTTTTGTCGACGTTAAAGCTTGGCTAGTTTGTTAAGTTTGAATCGAATGGAGTTTGACACTAAAGCTTCGGTCGGGGACGTAGGAGAAATATTCAATGAACCTATTACACATGTTCACGGTAGTTTACGGCCATAACATGTTTATCGCGTAGAAAAAATGACACGCACGAGAAAGAATTGAGGATGGGGAGCATCATGCATATCGTTCACAACAGTTCTTACCGGCTCCATTGGAAAGTGAAATAGAGAAGAGAAATTTTTACTCTTCTGATCACATAACATGCTCATAGTGAGGCAACAATAACTTAAGGTAATCACTAAGGTAAAATTTTGGGTTTTATTAGCGACGACACAACCTTCACTGGGAAAATATACATATACATACGCATGCACACACACCCACCGCACTCGGACCAAAACGACTTGCGGCTTCTAAGGGCACTTGCGCTTGTTGTGGCTGGTGGTGAGGCTGGCGTAGCAAGGGCAAGAGTCAAGGTTGCCCGAGGTGCCCAGCGGGATGCAGCTGCACCGGGCGCAGCACGTGCCGCACGCCCTCTAACACAGCCTTGGCCTCGACGATAGTTTGCACCTCACGGCGCACGCTCCACCACAATCTGCAAGATTTTTCAAATTCATCACATTAGATTTCAGGAACGACATCTTCAGTTCAAATCCGCTTTCCAGATTACAAACATTGTTGCGATGGACAAGCAAAAGATGATAACATGCGTACGTTGGAATGATCGGCGAATGATAAATAGATGGGATAAAACCTCGCTTCGACCGTCGGATCATATAACGATAGTGAAGTAAATAACACTACAAGATCAGCAAGAGAGACTCGCGAGAGTTTCTTACGTACCCATCCTTTTGAGAAGCGTTTTCTCCTCTACTTCTCTTTTTTGCCTGCTGTATTCCCACGACGAAATCAAAGAACAATCAATTCCATTTGGTCAGTCTATAAAAAGCAAGATACGAAGAACTTCATCAAAGAAAACAATCTATGTGGCAGTGGACTGAAAACGAGAAGGGGTTTACTGTATTACCGAGTCCTGAACATCAGCAGCAGCGACTTGGAGGAGAAGAAGGGAGGCAGCAACGAGCAAGGAAGCAATCAAAAGCTTGGAGTTGGCCATGAACGAAGGTGGCTCAAAGTGGAGATGATGATATTTTTCACCGTTTCACATATAATATGGCATTGGTGCAAGGAATAAGAGAAATGGTTGCTCGTATTTGTAAGGGTGCGATTGAGATTGAGATTGAGAGAGGAAAGAAAGCAAAAGGTGGTGGGTGCACAGCAAGGGCTGGACGGGGTATGACATGCATTTTGATAATGAAAAATAAAAATAAAATAAGGGTGACAAGCATGCTCATAATACAGGTCCCAAAAGGATTAAAAGAAAATAAAAAGGTGTGTAAAACCAAAGAAAAAAGGGGAGAATAGGAGCGAGTGATCAGGAATATTTGGTAGTGGAAAGGGCTAATGAATCATCTGGAAGTTGTACTTACCATATCATTGTGCGAATAATGCAAAAGAATATACAAAAAAAGAATGTCGAGTTTTCACGAGTTGGCTAATGAAATGATTCGACAAATTCTGATATGATGCTTGAATATGGTCTACTTAGAATTAACTTATTTTTAAATTAGTTTTATACACCAATTTTTATGGCTATCCAAATAATTCTTCTCTAGCACACATTAACTTTTACATTATCTTCATAATTTTCCTATTTTTGATTCTTTGTTTATCTTCATTAAGTTTCGATGCATCATTTTATTCTAGTCCTCAGTATCCTAGAAACTCTCTCTCTTAACCTCCGTTTATTTTGCAAAAAATGAATGATTTTGAAAACATATTTTTAAAAATAATTGTCTGTATCATTTATAAAAATGAATGAACGAAAAGTATTTTCATGGTTCACAAACAAATTTAAACATAAATTGTTATTGTTATTGATAATGAAAATATTTTTCATTGAATAATAATTTCAAACGATACAAACAATTATTTTTAAGAAAATATCTTTCAAATAATTCATTTTCAGTGAACAAACACGACATTAGTTATTGTTGCTCACAATTGTCCATGTATTTTTTTTTAAAATTTGCTTAGCACTCAATGATGTCGATTTCATCTAGTCCACCTCCTTAGACGATCTTAAGGGCATACCACTTTAGTTAAGGAGGCGCCATCACCACGGGGCCATTGGTTTGAACACAAATAAACTTTTAAACTAGTTATTAGTAATCCCACAAAATTTTACATAATATATCCTCGATATGTACAATAACTACTTTTTACAATCAATGTTATCATGAAACTTGTTAACTAATTTGAACAAACTTCCGAAGTTTCTCACAGGTCATGTTTTCCTGCATCTCTAGTTGGAGCAAGTTTTCTCCAATCACGCCTTTTATTGGTGGGTTACGACATCACACTTCTAATTTCATAACTTAAGTTTGCATGTAGATGGTGTCATTAACTCATAATCCATCATTCCCTTCAAATCAAGGACAGAGAAAAATATAGCATTTCTCCAAATCGTCTCGGATCAGTATATTCCACAATGATGTGTAAAAGTAGAAAAATAGGCAAGAGGAACAACTCAAAATTTGCTCCTCTTGCTCTCCATAGCATAGTGATTATAAGGTTAATTGCCAGATTTCTATTGTCTCTTCATCCATTGCCTCCCCTTTACACTTGTCAAAGGCTTCGTCTTTGACTTTTCCTGTCATAACCTTGCTCGACCAAAACGCAAGATTCTCAAGGGACCCCTACGTTGTTGATAGGCACTTAAACAAACAGTTGGTCCCAAACCATGAGTTTGAGTGGCATGAGAAGACCATTAGTCGCCGGGAGATGAATTATTTGCACATAATCGAATAAAGTATTGCTGCCTAATCAGGGAAAAGTGCCAAAAAAAGTTCTAAACTTTTTTTTTGTGCCAATTAAGTCATAAACCTTTTAAATTGGTACCAATTCAGTCTTAAATCTTTTGTTTTTGGGTCAATGTAGTCATTCCGGCCAATTTTGATAGGAATTTGTCTACGTGGACACCTGCTGACCAGTCACCAGCGTCGACGTGGGCAAACTAAATAATATTTTAATATTTTTTTGAATTTTTTTTCCTTTTTTTTTCTTTTTTTTCACTTTTTTTTTTGTCTCTCCTTCCTCTAGCTGGTCGTCGGTTTGGTGACCGGTGAGCTCGACCTCGCCGGCCACTAGGGAGGGCGGCCTTGCCTTGGTCAAGTGAGGCTCGACCTTGCCTTGGTTGGGCGAGGCTCAAGCCCTCGCTTGAGGCCACGGCGAGGGCGAGCCTCGCCATGGTCGGGCGAGGCCTGACCTCGCCGGATTTGGCGAGGTCGAGCCTTGCTTGGCCTTCGGCGAGGGCTCGAGCCTCACCATGGTTGGGCGAGGCCCGACCTCGCCAGATCTGGCAAGGTTGAGCCTCGCCTGACCAAGGCGAGGCTCGGCCTCGCCGGGTGAGGTCACCCTCGCCAGTGGTCAACGAGGTCGAGCTCGCCGGCCTTTGGCCTCTGGCCGATCGCTGGACCAGCAATCGGCCAGAGGAAGGAGAAATCCAAAAAAAAAGGCGGAAAAAAAAAGAAAAAAAGGAAAAAAAATAAAAATTCTAAAAAATATTAAAATATTATTTTAGTTATCTACGTCAGCGCTACGTCGATGCCGATGACCAGTCACCGGCCGGCAGGCGTCCACGTCAGTAAATTCCAGTCAAAATTGGCCTGAAGGATTAAATTGGTACAAAAACAAAAGGTTTGGGACTTAATTGGCACAAAAAAAGGTTTAGGACTAAATTTGCACTAATGCAAAAGGTTTAGAACTGAATTGGTACCAAAAAAAGGTTCAGGACTAAATTGGCACTTATAAAAAAGGTTTATGACTTTTTTAGCACTTTTCCTGCCTAATCAAGTAGACCTCCAATATGTCAACATAAGTCGGTGTTGAATGTCTTGATAAGGATGAACCCGATTACCCGATTTAATTGGACCCCACTTATACTATATTGTTTAATCATAGTGCATGGCAGATATATAAATAGGTGCGCTGTACTAGCTTAAAGAATCAATCAAACTTCTGCGGTTTTAAGAATTTGCAGAAAAGTAGCTTTTTATATCTCCTGAAAAAATTAGATGAAGATTTTAAATCCAATTATGTTTAATATTTTCCTTCTTATCTCTGCTGCTTGTCTGCTACTATAGTTAAAAAGAGAATTGAAAGGGATTCTTGTTTATCAATTTTGCTGGTGAAATTTCACGCGAATTCCCTTTAAAGAACATTCAATTCTTGAAGAAATTCAACTGAAGTCTATTATAAAAACTGAATATAAACGATTATTGTAATTAGGTCATTTATATTCTAGCCACCAACGCTTCCTCCCTTTTCGTTGCAACATGCGCGTATTCTCCAAGTTTTTGTTTGAAAAACCTCTCGTTATAATGCAAATTCAAAAGTAGCGTTGTTAAGTTTAAATCGATCTAAAGTAAATCTGACAAACAGGCAATTTGGAAAATAAATACAACACTATTGTCTAATTCAATCTTGATTACAAAGTGGTTAAACTTCTTAAAAAGCAAAATCTTTCAAAGATGGACGGGCATGAATGCGTGAGAAAGGTACGCCAGCTCTTGAGAGCAAAAGCGATACATAAACTGCTTCTTTGATCTAAATAACCATAATATTATATTTAAAAAACTATTTTCAAAATAAACTATACAATTGAAAAGTGTACATGAAGATACACTTTATCCATATTTTAAAATTTAAATTGCCTAAGAGATTGAAATTTAGGTATGACGAGTAAAGAAGCTAACGGCTATGGGTCAAACACGACCACGTGGCAATATTATGGCACGGAGCAATCACAAAAGGTAAAGTAAAGTGCGATGCGATCAATTTTTAATCTCAAGTATGACAAATCCAGCATTAACTCTCTCTCTCTTTTTAGTAGGATAGAATAGGTCGGAAGAAATATACAAAATCATATCCCAATCTAATAATCATCAAGATGACAAACCTTCAGCACTTGCAAATTTTTAAATGTTTATCCAAGCAACTTTTATATTTTCTGACATTCATATGTTTAATTCATTTCTATTATCCTTTCATCCGCCATTCATATATATATATATGTTATGCGTATGGATTTGGCGAGACTGTCAACTCGCAAGTCAAACTGGCTGATGGCACCACCGTCATGCATTGCGTGCATGATCTTGTCGTTCGCATGAGAATCATAAACAAATTTTTTTGGGGAATTGGGTTACAAGTTCAGTTGATATTCCTGTACTTTCGTGAAATTTCACGGCCTACGTTCCTTCTAGGATCGATTGAATTCATAACCACCACACAAGCAAATGTTTATGACAGCTGAATAAGAATTGCAGAATAGCTGTTTTATGGTCAATCACTGCCATAAAAAAGGACTTCAAAGAATCGCCACCTAGGGGTATGATCAATCCGGAACAGAGTTCACGCAAAATTATTTAGAAAGTGGTGGTCCAACTAGGGCTGAAAGAGAGATGCTAGGCCTGATTATTGGTGGATTGATCGGTGGAGTAACTAAGATTATCCACTAACAATTTCGTCATCTTTTTGAGAAACTTGACCGAGTTCTTGATTCTTAGCCGAGTAATTTGTGTTTAAAATTTTTAAGTATCCGACTAGTCCACCTTGGATATAATAGTTGGTTATCTAACGATTTACCCATCTCATATACGTTAAATTATCCTAGAAATATAAAAATCCGTACTCGTGAAGGTGACTATGGTAATGATGATTTGAACTCGTGAATTAGTAAGAAGCTGTACAGCAATTAAACATGGTCAGAGAGAGAGAGAGAGAGAGAGAGGTACACGGAAACTTTTTATTGTTGTTTCTTTATACATAGACTTTGATATAATATTGGGGTTTACAAATGAACATTCTTTATTATTTTACTGTAAATCACACTGATCAATTCTTTATTCTCGGCAACATATATCCATCAAGATAATACGAAATCCACAAGGATGCTTAACTAAATTAAGGGCACTTGAGTTTGCCTCCATGAGTAGTCATGGTGGCGTAGCAATGGCACACGTCCCGGTTACCGGCGGTCCCCGGTGGCACACAATTGCAACGGGCACAGCAGGTTCCGCATGCCCTATTGCACATCTTCTGCCTCGATGCCAACCGGCACCTGGCGGCGCAAGCCACTCCACAATCTGAAAAAGAACTCATGGTTGATACATGGACCAATGATACAGAAGAAAATGCCATACTGAATATAAAGAAATATTTTGTATATATGCCACTGGTCAATAATTTAACAATTTCAACTCTTGGGAAAGTAATTTATCGAATATGATATCGGCGCTCTGGTTTGCTCTTGATTCTCAAACATCATATCTAATCAATCTACATAGTAGCTATGCAAAACCATCACATCTAAAAGCATTTAAATTGAGATTTCACCTATCTTTTTGGCGGCATAACTTTTCACTGAATCCTTGCTCACCTCCTGCTACACAACATATGCAGGTCGAGATTAACTGGAGGTATAAGAGACCAAAAGAACACCAACATGCACAGGCGTTGAGAGAGTGAGAGAGGAGATTTTAATAACCGTGGCATCAGCTGCTTCAACCAGTAGATGGAGAACGAGGAGGGGAAGGAGCAAACAAGCCAAAACCCTGGAGAGTGACATGACTGCTTCAATGATTGTGATTAATGGAGGGTGTCGAGGATGTTTTCTTGTCTCTTGTAGAATGCTGCAACACGTTGAGAGCAAAAGAGTCTCTTATATAGGGGAGTCCTGAATCCAGTTTTATGCGAGGATTGTAATTCTTGGTGGGTTTCAAGCAAGGAGGGGGACATTTGGCGCATAGGCAACGAAGCAAGAGAACGAACACTTTGCGATGCATCAGACGCGTGCAGGTACATATGGTGGAGAGAAAAAGACAAAAGAGGAGCTCTGGAATCATCCGGAGGTGCCAAAACTCCTTTTGACTATCGCATTGCCTTTATTGCTAAGCTAGTGGATAGATAGATATGGATATATCATGGTCCTAAAGCAAAAGCAGCTCGTGGTTTTGAAGGTACGTGTTGGCAGAGTCCATTTCATAAGAGAATTAGAGATTGGACTGTTTCTTTAATCAGAAGCTAAGTTGTAACGCAATCCTGCACTCGGCGTGAACAATTAAGAAAGGTGTGAGAAAGATGCGGTGCTTGTGAGATGTCAATACTTGGTATGTCATACAGCAAAAGGTGCATGATTTACCTGAGTCAGCTTTTGTATTGACATTTCAGATTTAAGTCTCTAAACCAATCAAAGACAGTTCTTATTCTGCTGGACAGATGATTTTGAGGTTATTATTGTGCACACCTAAATTTTGGCGATCCATTGCGTTACTTATTGCATAGAAAATTATGAATCGACTCTGACCCTAAACGACAAAATATTAGGTAAATTGCATATAGATATTAGGTGCATTTGCATTAATGGTTAATTAAGCAAATATAATTGTAAGCTAATCGGACTGGAAAAGGGGGAAGTTATGAGTTTAATTAAAATATATGGACTAAGCTCACAAGAGGATATTTCGGCCAGCTTGCACTTCATTTTTAATTTTGGTCGACATAAATACCATTTCATTCATTCCGAAAGAAAGCTAAACAAGCATTGTTGACAAGAGTCGATACATAAGAAATCTCAAAGGAGTTGGGGAGGTTTGGACAACTAGTTATAGGGGAGGATCCTTTTTCGTTGGGAATAATTGTGCAAAAAGTCCTAAACCTATTGTATTTTTGCCAATTCAATCATAAACTTCCAATTCAGTTCATCCGGCCAATTTTGGCCAGTTGGCCCTAACGTGGCAATTTTTTTTGAATTTTTTCTTTTGTTTTCCTTTTTTTTTTCTTTTTTGTTTCTACCTATCGTCCCTCTGGCTGGCTCGCTAGCCTCTAGTGAAGCTCACCCCCGCCGGCCACTAGTGAGGGCGAGCCTCCCTAGCCAAGGCGAGGCCAACTGCATTGTCTCTCGGCGAGGGAGAACCCAACGATGGCAAGGTTGGCCTCCCCTTGGCTAGGCAAGGCCTCTCCGCCCAGGGATGGTGGGGTCGGCCTTGCCTTGGCGGGGTTGGCCGGCTAGAGGGAAGATGGGTAGAAACAAAAATGAAAATGGAAAAAAAATTTAAAAATTCGAAAAAAATATTAAAAAATTGCCATGTTAGCGTTGGCCGGTCAAAATTGGCTGGATGGACAAAATTGGTACAAATACAAAAGGTTTATGATTGAATTGATAAAATTAAAAAGTTTATGACTAAATTTGCAAAAATACAAAAGATTTATGACTTTGTGGACAATTTACCTTTCTCGGTGAGTCTGGGTGATCCGGTTTGCTACTTGGTTAGCTCGCACTTCAATTGACCATGACTGAATTTCACATGTGCCTTGCACATGATTAGGAAAGTGCATTTTGATGAAGCCTAGGGGTGGCGACAATGCGTAAAATGTGGTCAATATGAAGGTAAGGACTTTGACTATAATTACAAAATTGGGAGAATAAACCTCGGTAGAAATTGACTGGCCATAATTAGGATGGGAATCAACGGGGAAAGTTCACTGAACAAAAAGCATTGTGGGCACATTGAAGAAAACGCGTGAGGGAGCAATATTTCAATTGAATTTAAAAGAAAGGGAAGCAATATTCATCAATAGGGCGCATCCACGGCAAGACTGAAGCTAGAATAAACTTAGGAGGTGGGAGCAAAAAGGCAAAAAGTGGAGTTGATATCCCGTGTAGATTTTTGGAAAAAAAAAGTTCCATGAAAAAGGGAAAAAATATCCACCTTAGCAAGCTCGACTCCATAATATTATCATTAGCATGATACGAAGAATATGTTTTGAAGATCATTAGGGTTTCCAAGTGTTTCCAAGTGGAGCGCAGGAATACAAGAAAAGAGGACACAGACGATACGATTAATGTATGCTCTGGGAAAAAGCGAAGCGAATCGTAGCTCGGTTTTCTCTTGCTCCTTACCCCGAGGTTTCCCTTCCAGCGCAGTTCCAAGTCCAGAAATAGATAGAAATTGCAACACTGTATAGATAGAAGGAAATTCTAGAAGCTTGAATTATGTTATGATACATCGACAAATAGGGAACAAACCAATCACGGAGAGACCTAAACTAAGCGCCTCACATGTTTTGTTGATGGATTGACGCTAAAGCTTGGCTGGTTTGTTAAGTTTGAATCGAATGGAATTTTACACTAGAGTTTCGGTCGGGACTTAGGAGGAATTATTCGATGAACCTACTACATGTGTTAATTGAACTTTACGGTCATAACATGTTTATCGCTTTGTTTTGACCATGTAACGCAATTCCCTTTAAAGAACCTTCAATTCTTGAAGAAATTCAACTGAAGCCTATCAGAAAAAACTGAATATAAACGATTATT
Source organism: Syzygium aromaticum (assembly GCA_024500025.1). Classification (NCBI taxonomy): domain Eukaryota; kingdom Viridiplantae; phylum Streptophyta; class Magnoliopsida; order Myrtales; family Myrtaceae; genus Syzygium; species Syzygium aromaticum. The sequence continues at coordinate 12,181,570 of CM044890.1, forward strand.
GTAATTAGCATTTTCAAGCACCAACACTTTCTCAATTATGTCATTTCTCTTCTAACCACCAACACTTCCTCCCTTTTCTTTGCAGCACGCGCATATACTCCAAGTTTTTGTTTGAAAACCTCTCGTTATCAAGCAAATTCAAAAGTAGTGTTGTTAAGTTTAAATCGATTTAAGGTAAATTTGGCACGGGCGATTTGGAAAATAAATACAACATTATTCTCTAATTCAATCTCGATCACATAGTGGTTATACTTTTAGAAAAGCAAATTTCTTCGAAGATGGATGGACGTGAATACATGAGAAAGGTAAGCCAGCTCTTGACAGCAAAAGCGATTCATGACCTGCTTCTTTGATCGAAATAACCATAAGATTAAAATATATATTTAAGAAACTATATTCAAAATAAACTACACAATTGAAACTTTACCCATATTTTAAAATTTAAATCGAATAAGAGATTGAAATTTAGGTATGATGAATAAAAAAGCTAGCGGTTATTGGTCGAACATGGCCACATTGCAAAATTATGGCATGGGGCAATCACAAAAGGTAAAATATAAAGTTGTTAGTAATCTACCCTAGGAATCTGTCAAGGTTGATACTTTAATATTAGTTGTGAATTATGTTGTGTCGGAATATAGACTTTCATTATACTTAGGTAATCATAATGTCTTGCTAGAGACCGCTTATGATTTGTGGGCCAAACATGGTTTTGAGCATATTGCTAATGTTTAGTGAACCTACAGGGTTGCATACAATAGCGAATTGAGTTAATATTTTCTGTGCACCGGGATCTACTTACAATAAGAAGTAGATTTTAATTTATTCTCTATTCAACTTATGTACGCGGTCGTGCACGTTATGAGACAACGATTAAAAGTACGATTGAAGGTGGACAGTTTGGCGCGCCCAAATCGCCCGGCCCCATTTCTTTTAATTCGCCTAGATAATGAGGATATATATATAGCGTGTGTGTGTGGGTGACAAAAAATCCTAAGACAGAGAAAAAATGCTTTCAAGAGAATACGAAGAGAATTGTTTTCTGTTTAGAGATTTTTGAGAGAGTCTCGAAGATCAAAGGCGATCAGGAAAAAGAAGTCCAAAATCTTTAGCTAGCACTTAGATTGTTGGAGATTTCTGTTCGTGTGTATGGATACCGGTAGAGGCGTAACACTTGGGATGCTAATCCAGACATAATCGATTATCAATTTATTTTCGATCTGCAAAAGGTACGTGCCGAACTTCTGTTTGGATTTCAGTATACGCATGAATCTTGTCTAAGGTTTCGATTTATAGATTCCGCTGTGTTTTTAGCACTAGAGAAACCCTACAAAAGTGTCACGCGGCGGGTTTTTAATCTTAAATATGACAAATCCAGCTTTAACTCTCTCACTCTCTCTCTCTATAGTAGGATGGAATAGGTCAGAAGAAATATACAAAATCATATCACAATCTAATAATCATCAAGATAGCAAACCTTCAACACTTGCATATTTTAAATGTTTATCCAAGCAACTTTTATGTTTTCTGACATACATATGTTTAATTCATTTATGTATTCCTTTCATCCGCCATGCATCTATATATCTATATTACGCATATGGATTTGGTGAGACTGCCAACTAGCAAGTCAAACTGGCTGATGACACCACCGTCGTGCATTGCATGCGGGATGTTGTCGTTTGCATGCGAATCATAAACAATATTTTTGGGGAATTGGCTTACAAGTTTGGTCTAAATTCCCGTACTTTCGTGAAATTTCACGGCCTACGTTCCTTCTAGGATGGATCGACTTCCTAACCTCCACGCAAGTAAAGGCTTATGACAGCTGAATAAGAGTTGCAGCACAGCTGTTATTGCCATCAAAAAGCACCTCAAAGAATCGCCACCTAGGGTATGAACAATCTGGAACAGAGTTCATGCCAAATCATTTAGAAAGTGGTGGTCCAACCAGGGTTAAAAGTTTTGACCAAAAAAAAACTAGGGTTAAAAGAGAGATGCTAGGCCTAGTTATTGGTGGATTGACCGGTGGGTTAACCAAGATTATCAACTGACAATTTCCTTGTCTTTTTAAGAAACTTCACCGAGTTCTTGATTCTTATCCAAGTAATTTGTGTTTACAATTTTTAAGCATCCGGCTAGTTCTTTCTCGATACAATAATTGGTTATCAACAGTTTACCCATAGCACTGAATTATCATAGAAATATCAAAACTCGTACTCGTGAAGGAGACCATGGTACTGCTGATTTGAACTTATGAAAGAAGGCGAACAGAACATATATATATATATAGACAGATAGATAGATAGATAGAGAGAGAGAGAGTACACGGAAAAAGATAAAATTTTTTATTGTTGTTTCTTTATACACGGAGATTTCGATATGATATTGGGGTTTATACAGGAACATTCTTATTATTCGACTATCGATCGCACGTTGATCAATTAAATTCTTTATTCTCGGTAACATATATTCATCAAGATGATACAAAATCCACAGGGATGCTTAACTAAATTAAGGGCACTTGAGTCTGCCTCCATGAGTGGTCATGGTAGCGTAGCAAGGACACACGTCCCGGTTACCGGCGGTCCCCGGTGGCACACAATTGCAACGGGCGCAACAGGTTCCGCATGCCCTCTTGCACATCTTCTGCCTCGATGCCAACCGGCACCTGGCGTTGCAAGCCGCCCCACAATCTGAAAAAGAAAAACTCATGGCTAATAACATGGTATAATGATACAGAAGAAATGCCACACTGAATATAAAGAAATATGTTGTATATTCGTCGTTTGTCCATAATTTGACCATTTCAGTTCTGGGGAAAGTAATTTGTCGAATATGACATCAGAGCTCTGGTTTTTTCTTGATTCTCAATCATCCGAGCTCTTTGTACTCATTAATCTACATAGTAGCTATGCAAAACCATCATATCGAAGAGTATTTAAATCGAGATTTTACCTATTTTTTTGGCAGCATAACTTTCCACTGAATCCTTGCTGACCTCCTGCTGCACAACATATGCAGGTCGAGATTAACTGGAGGTATAAAAGACTAAAACAACTTCATCAACATGCACACGCGTTGAGAGAGAGAGAGAGAGAGAGAGAGAGAGAGAGAGAGAGAGATTTCATTTACCGTAGCATCAGCTGCTTCAACCAGCAGATGGAGAACGAGGAGGGAAAGGAGCAAACAAGCCAGAACCTTGGACAGACACATGACTGCTTGAATGATTAATGGAGGGTGTTAAGGATGTTTCTTGTCTCTTGTAGAATGATGCAACATGTTGAGAGCAAAAGAGTCTCTTATATAGGGAGTCCTAAATCGAGTTTTATGCGAGGATTGTAATTCTTGGTGGGTTTCATGCGAGGACGGGGACATTTGGCGCATATGCAACGAAGCAAGAGGACGAAAATTCCAATTGGCACACATTGCGATGCATCGGACGCGTGCAGGTACATGTGGTGGAGAGAAAAAGAAAAAAGAGAAGTTCTATGGAATCATCCGGAGGTGCCGAAACTCCTTTTGAACATCGCATTGCCTTTATCACCAAGCTAGTGGATAGATGGAGACGGATATATGATGGTCCTAAAGCACAAGCAGCTCGTGGTTTTGAAGGTAAGTGTTGACAAGACTCCATTTTATGAGAGATGTAGAGATTGGACTGCGCAAATTCTTTAATCAGAAGCTATAGTTGTACCGCAATTCTGCAGTCCTCGTGAACGAACAAGAAAGGTGTGAGAAAGATGCGGTGGGTATGAGCTGTTTATACTTGATGTGTCATACAGCAAAAGGTGCCTTCTTACGTTGTCATTTACGTTGATCGTCCAAAAAATCCTAAACTTATTATATGACGATTAGTTCAGTTCTAAATCTTTTAATTATGCCAATTTAGTCATAAACCTATTATATGATAGCTAATTTAATCTCAAACTTTTCAAGTGTGCCAATTTAGTCTTAAACCTAAGATGATTTGCTAGTTTAGTTTTAAACCTTTTAACATTTTGTCAATATAGTCTTTTCGGATAATTTTGGACCAAACCAAAATTATCAAACAAAACTATATTGACAAATCGTTAAAAGATTTAAGACTAAACTAATAAATCGTTAAAATGTTTAAGACTAAATTAACACAATTGAAAAGTTTATATTTGAATTGATCACCGAACAATGTATTTATGATTAAATAAACACAATTAAAAATTTTTGGATTGAATTAACTACCATAAATAAATTTAAGATTTTTTAGATAATTTTCCAATCACTTGAGTTATCTTTTTTAACATTTAAGATTCAAGCCTCTAACCCAATCAAAGACTGGTTCTTATACTCAGGGACAGATGATTTGGAGGTAATGACTTCCCCGCGGTCTGCCCGTAAAGCTACGCTTAGAGCAATCAAGTCTAGAGCCCTACGCATGTCGGAATGCAAGTCCCCTTCTGCCATATGAGATTAAGCATTTCCACATAGTGATGAGACCTCTTTCGCGCCCGTGCTTAGGAAATGGAAAGATAATGATCTCAGATAGATTGCGCCTGTAGCATCTGGAATGAAATCAGGCAACTCCGGACAGAGGTTTTTGGCAGATGGAGCTCAAATTTTGACCATACTCAAGGAAAAAATCTGCAGTTTGTAGAAACTGACATTGCTAGTTTTGCTCTCCATGCACTGGGGAGAGCTTTTCAGCAAAGATTAATCTGAGCTTTTATATGACCAATCTAATAGCTTCAATCTCTGAACCTACAAGTTATTGACAAACAGAAAGAGACCAAGGTTCAGCCATGGCTACAACTGCCACCCCACCAATAACCCAAAGTTCCGAATAAATCCCCACTCAAAACTAACTACGATTTTCCAGATCCAATCACCACGAGGATTGGTTAATCCAAGTCATTTTCAAATCCTATGGATTTAATAGAATTTCCGAGCATAATGCACCAGGCCTATTTTAGGAAAGATGTGTGAAACTCGTAGTATAATTACGAACCACAACAAAGTCGACATATCTGATAATTTCAGGCAAGAGATCAGATAAGCACCAGAACATGTGGACTAAGAACAGCCTCTAAGCTGTACATTAAGCTATCAGGAGATCTCCATAGTCAGCAACATCAAAATAAATATCAAATGCCAACATCAAGAAGCCAATCTGCACAAACTCTACGGAAAATTTTATGTACCAGATGGTAATGCATCCTCAACTCAACATCCACCAGATAAAGAAAGAAAAAAAAAATCTATAATGGTCTGACAGGACGAGGTGCAAAAGGAACTAGACAAGAGTAGCTACCATCTTTTGATGGTATAAGTCTAAAAAGATTCTTGAATTCTTCCTGTATATTTTAATATCGCTCACACCACTCCAGAGGGGAGACGTATAACGAGTTGTCCACCAAAGACACTGTAACAAAGAATCGATTTTCAGATTGCATATCGTGGAGGTTCAATAAGTTGTCCGAAGCAAAAATCCAGTAATGCATTAATACCTTTTGACATAGTAGTAGCAAAAATCAGCAAGAATGAAAGTCTGGACTATTTCGGACAGGAGGACCATGGAAGGCCACAGTCCATACCCCAGTGCCGTCAGTAAGCCTCCTCTTGTGTCCAGTACCTGTATGAGACAACGTAAGTAACATTCCCACACCTTTGCAAAATCCTATTTGTGCACTCCACAACTTCTTCAAATAATGACAACGCTAGAGGATGTCAGGGACGTCACAATAAAGAGACAAACATCAATGGATATGTTCCATTTATTAGAATGCTGTTTCTCTAATCTGACCATCTTGCAGTAAATTGTGCATAAGAGTGTAGTGACATAGTATAAAGTTATAAACAAACCATATGCTGAATGGAATCTGGCAATATTCTTACTTATAAAAGCAATAAAGGCGAAGAAAAAATAATCAAATCTAACACCCAAATTCTTAGATAGTCATTTCATGGCCCATGAGCAACAGAAAATATGATATCCACTTCCACTAGAATGCAAAGCATGAAATGTTAATTACAACAATGCCCCAGAAGGTCATTTTAATTAGCGATACCCCGAGCCCACAAAAGAATAAAAAAAGAACAAACAACCGGATGACAGATGCTCAATTATGCAGACAAAATATGTCATGCTGATACCGAAAAAGAGCCAATTTTATGCAAACAAAACAATTAGAGCTAACAGGTGCAATTCACCTAAGTGAAGCATCTATGCAAAGATCCATGTATCTCCTACAAATGGTATCATGTATAACAAGAAGGGGAGCAAAAGGAAAACAGACCTGCAGTACCCAATGGGCACAACTCAAAAACCTCGCTACTCCCAGTGCAAAAACATAATGCGCTGTGAATGGCTCAACAATCTGAGAAAACACAAAGGCCCAAAAAATAAGAAAGTCTGAATAATTTACGAGCAACTCAGCCATTTCTATTTTAAGAGTACTGCTAATACCAGATATAAAAGGATAAAATATACACCTCATTTTGTGCCTCTAACCCCTTGTCCTTAATGATAGATTGATGTCTTTTTGTCACAAGCTGCTCTACCTCTACCACATTAATTTCCTATCTCCAAAATTAGAAACCACCTATCCGGCCTTACAAACATGTGAACATTCACTTTCTGCTATTTTTTTCTAGTCTCAGCTATTTAATTCATGTAAATCATATAAAGACTGGAATTCAGGAACTTAACAGCGGATTTCACCAAGGGAAAAGCAAATTCAGCTGTCAGTGATAGCCCTGTCCTAGAAGAAAGAACGCTATCTTAAGAGAGAATAAGCAGAATCAGAAGAAACACAATCTTCTTCTAAGATAATGCTAAAGCTAATTTAAACAGAGAACTGGCACACTTGTTCATCAGCAAGAGACAACATTTGAGAAAGCTATGCTGCAAAAAACCCATGGGAATTTCCTCTCAGCCTACTATGAAGCAATTTACTAGACGTGATGTGTATGTCGGAGTGATTGCAGAGCACCAACTTTGCAGGACAGAGAGCAAATGGATAGAAATAGTCACAAATGAGCAATCTCACACCTGGCTGACAAGAATACACAAAATAAATAGCCAAAGGTTCAGACTAAAGGCGTGAGTGGCTAAAGAAAAAGGAGAGAGATCATTCGAATTTTTTGGAAGGAACTATGAAGGGTAGCAAAATTGCTACTTAAACATGCAAAATGAAAATATCAACAGAATGAAGGGGCTTAGGCATCAATCTATACCCAGAAGTGCAAGTGACCAGCAGATAAAAAGTAGAGTTCGTCCTTTTACACCCGGTTTCAATTGACATAGATGTTTTCCCCGCATACCGCCTTTACAAGATTTGGCTATTGCAGTACCTTTGTGTTCTGCATGACACGGAGCTGGGGTAGCACCGAAACAGCTTCAAGATAAACACAAAAGGCCCAGCAAATCCTGTTAATGATATGATGATGTGTTGAGGGGTGAATCACTAGAGCTAGCACAGCACATGGAATCACCTGCATTAAATGCAAAGGGTAAAACACAACAGAATGTAAATATACCAATAACGAATAAAATTTAATGGATACAATTAGAGCCCAGCTTCTCGCAACTCTACGTTCAAATTCTCTGATTTGGATGCCTCAAAGAGTGAAATTACCAGCTCAATTTAACAGTCAACAAAATTGGAAAAGGTAAAAAGGGAGTAAATCATAATTATTTGGTTAAGTTCAAGCTGAAACAACTTAGCAGGCTAATAAACCTTAAAATAAGTAGAAAATTCATGAGACGTTCAATTATATGATTTTATTCCGCCCAATCTACCTTCAACCTTATTTGTGGTCTTCGTAGACTATAAGAATTATATAGCAACCTAACAAAACAATCTATTGACTGATTCCCAATATACCTTCAACCTTATTTATAGTACTCGTAGACTATAAAAATTAATTTATTGACCCTATAAGACAATCTATTGACTGATGCAGATTTTCAGATAAATTAAAGCATATACCTGCCACCTGACTCCCAGAAAAGAATAAAATGAACAGACCTCCATAACCAACTCAGCCTTTTGGGGACACGTTACAAAGAAATAAATCCAAAAAGAGAAGCTTCTGTATGTCAAGGTTTAATATATCTTTTCATTTGGGTCCATTTGAATACAGGCACCCACATCCAAATATAATCTTAAAACAATTTGCAAATAAAGATGGACATGTCTATTCCATAGTTTGCCAGTGGAAGAGTCCGATAGAAACCAAAAAAGAGATAGAGAAACTCTAAACTAGAGAAACAAAGCTAAAGAAAAAGTTGTGCCTCATCCTGCGCTGTATCCATGTACAGAAATAGAGCATGGATGGAGGGCTTACGACATAGTAAATAGCAAAGTTGTCTTTGTCCTCCATGTAACTCGATCTCAGCTTAAAGCGAATCATGTAGATGACCCAAAGAGTGGTGGCTAGTGTAGCCGAATCGAGTAATGTATGGATATCATACTCCATTACCACACTACAATAAAGTCTTACAGCTAAAAACACAGCCGTTAGTTCCTGTGACTTGAGCGACAGCCCTGAAATGAATCGTCATTCAGGAAAGTAGTCAGAGACTGAAAATATGATAATCATAAGAATAGAAAGTTGATCAAAGAGCCGACATAACTGTGAAAAACAATTATTAACGAAAATAAGTTCTCAGGATCACTTTGTCAATAGAAGGATATAATTACTAAGAAGCACAATGATCTAACTCGATCACATGGATAAAAGTGAAAATGATGTATCGTATTCACTCTTCAGCACCAAAATTGCTAACTTTATGTCTGTTTTTTTCTTTTTGTTTTGGTAAGGGCTAACTTTATGTCTGTTACTTTATACTGAATGAATAATTGAAAAAACCCTGTCTGTTGACGATTGCAACTACGGACATGTCAAAGTCACATTGCTGTCTTAAGCGTTAGTCAGGAAGCGCACATGATCAGAATCTCACAGCCACACATTTACACTTTTTTCACGCCCTTCCATCTAAAGTCACGCCTTCGAGGTCGAATTGCCAAGTGGCTTGTTGTTTATCTCAAGGCACCTCGATTATTTGAACCTATGAAGAAGCCTTGTGGCGGTAGTGCGGTCAACCATCTTCTGCCATTGCACTCCATTTTTGCAGCATCCAGAGAAACCTCCACAATTTCAAGATATCTCCTACTAATAGCTCGCATATTAAACAGGAGAGAGGAAGTGAAAGGAAATCTTCCTCATATTATTCACTTCAAAGCATTCTCTCCGGAGTGATAGAACGGAGTCATCTCCGTGTCTCAAATTTCACAGCCGCCATAGACCTCTAGTGAAACTATCCGATCATTGCTCTCGAAATCGCAAGCAGAACCACGGCATCCACGACACTCGAGAAGCAAAATTCAATCTGAAGAAAAAAAAAAGAACAAAACACACGCAATCTACGAAACCCACATCAACAACAGAGCCCAAGCAAGACAAAAAGAGAGACGGCAAGAGACACCCAGGGAGAAAAAAAAGACAAACGCCCGATACCTGCACAGGTCTTCTCCTTGCTGAGCTTGTAGATGAGGACGGCGATCCCGAGGGCGTGGACCGCCTCGGCGGCGACGAAGAGGTTGTCGTGGTCGTGGACCACCATCCGGAGGAACACGAGCGCCGCCATGCCGGAGACGACGGCGAGGAACGCCTTCACCTTCGGCGGCTGGCGGCGGAGCCACGCCGCCACCGCCTGGATCGGCCTCTTCGACGCCTTCATCTTCGCCCCTCCCAGCCCCGGAAGCTCGCGAACCCACTCGCCGCCCTCCTCGATCCCTCCCTCCGGTCTCCGAACTCCGCCTGAGCTTTCGGCTCGTTCGATTCCTCTCCTCCTCCTCCTTCTCCTTCTTCCTCCTCGTACAATGTCCGCCTCTCTCTCTGTGTCTCTGCGTGCGCGTGTGGGTGTTCTAAAGTGTGTTTAGATTGAAGGTGGATGCGTGTGAAATGTCCTGCGAGGGGGGGGCGTGGTAGGGTGCGGCGGCGGCGCACGGGGGGAAGCCGTGGTGGAGTCGCTAGGGGCTGACGCGTGTGGGCCGGTGGTTGGTTGGGGCTGGGGGGCTGGTCAACCACCAGTGGATGCACCTTTAACGGTGGCGCCACCAAGATCTCGAAATTGGTATTTGCTGTTCACCTCCCCCACCTTCTCACAGATTGCACTGTTCTGATATCATATCAAATGAGGACCAGATCTTTGTGAATCTTTAGTAGATAAAGTAATGTTTGGAAATTTGAATCATAGACGGCGTGGAATAATCAATCGAGCGACCTAAAAAGGGGATGTTTATTTCGAGGCCCGCATGTCCTCATAATTTTCTCTTGATAAATATGAAAGATTCGTACTTTAGTGACATGATTTAGTGGGGAATATGACAAAAAAATGTTGTGAATTGTAATTAAGTCCTTGAGCCATAAAGTTATTACTTTTGTGCTAATTTAGTCAATTTGGCTGATTTTGATAGGAAATTACTGACGCGGCGCCGCCGGAAAAATTGTATGAGGATGTTCATTTTGGGGGCTTGTGTGATCCTGTAATTTTTTCTTGATCGATAGAAAGATATGCACTTTAGTGATATGGGATTGACGGAGTTTGACATATAGAAAAATTGTAGAACCTAAGTCGAGAGGAATGTAGTACACTCTTATGTGGTTATTGGTGACAAACCGCGGTAATGTCGAATGACCCACGAAGTGCTTAGTTTATCGAATGATGTGGTAGATTTCAAACATACATTCAAACAAGTAGACCATATTCAAAATTTCAAATGCCCGCCCTATGGTGATGACTTGAAGATTCGAGAAGAAATTATTTCCTAAACCGGATCCCGAGCTTTCATCTCATCACTGACAGAACACAGAACCCTCGGCAACTTGCCTCAGGCAGTGCTCGTGGCGATGCAGTGATCCAGTGAATGAGGAGGAATAAATGATAACTGAGAACTGGTCCATTTCATGTGATGGCATTTACATACGGTAAAGTATAACCCATCTCCATTATTGTCGCCAGAACAATCTGCCAACCCAATATTGAATCTGAAAAATGTGTACGTTCGCGTTGCGCTTTCATCAATCTTCACAAATGTTCACGAATTCATACTATGAATAAGCTGCATTATAAAGCTCCTAGAGTTTTGGAGGGAACATGTGTGGTTAGCAGGACCATGAAGCAGATCTCTTTGGTAGGGGCTTCATCTGTTTGTCTTCCTCGAGCGAGACCATTCCCAGATGAGACGGGTCCTCGAACATCATCTTAGCCACCAGGTAACCGGCGATGGACCAGGTCTGGAACTTCCGGGCCTGCTTCCCGACGTACCTGCCGAGCTTCCCGTCGTAGTACTCGGGCCAGTGGTCCTTTGACAACCGGCTCTCGATGAGTTCGATGGCGCGCCTCGCTATTTGCGGGCGCCCAGTCTTGATGCATGCCGCTGTGAGGAGCCAGAGAAGCACTGCACCAAACCATTAGGAAATAAAACCCTACTGAAGACATAATTGAGGAGGTCAAGAAATAGCTGATGAGTTTTGTTTGTCGCAAGTCACGAGTGTTGTGAAAGAAGGATAGTTTGTTAAAGCATCTATGTGGTCTTCTCCCTCCATTCTAGCGCTATTTTGTAGTTCTTTGGGCATTAGAGAAACCACGAGCGTACTCACCTGGCCAGGACCCTCCATTATGATAGCTCCACCAAGTATTCTTCGGGTCGCATCCCGTGACGATCCTCCATTCGTGGTTTTCTATCGCCGGATAGCATATCTTCAGCGGCATCTCGCCAACCAGCTCTTCCCAGCGTTCTTCTATCAGATCCATTATGGCTGCAGACTGTTCAGGGGTCGCCAGGGACGACAAGATGGCCATGCAGTTGCCCAAACAGAACCACCGAAAGTCCATCTTCGCTGGGCTCACGTTCCCGATGAAGTAACCGCCGTGTCTCGGCATGAAATCAAACACCCAATTGGGAAGAGAAGCAGGCATCACGTTGAACTTGTTGACCGCCGTGTGAGAATACTCCTCGGTCTTGTACCGGTATATGTCATTGAGCTGCTTCAGGTCCAGCCAGAAATAGTTCCTCATGTGGTAGCTCAATGCGTGGAGGCGCTGCACAATCTTCTCCACGAAGTCCTTGCCTTCACCGTCTTGCTTAAGCAAGGCTAGGGCACATCGGAGTGCCATAAAAAAGAGGGCCTGGATCTCGATCGGATAACCATATACACCCTAACATTGCAGAGAAAGAATGAGAAAAATCGGGTCATAATAAGGACGACCCAATAGTTTGGGTCTTCAACAAACATACTAGCTATTTGTAAACATAACCTCACTTGAACAAAGGGAAAATGCAAGAAACCAACCATTCTCCTGTCAATCATGCAGCATCCATCCGCACAGAGCAGCGTCGGGAACGTGTCGAAGCCTTCCGAGAGACATAAGCTCAGGATAAGGCGCATGCCCCTTTGGCACTCAGGCAAATCTGCCAAGGATGAATCGCCTGTGGACTTGGTATACGCACGGAGCAGTATGATCCACCAGAATCCCGAGTCCACCGGGGCTACTCTCCCTATTGCGCTCTCGCCAAAGTCTGCAGTCAAGGTCTCGTAATTCCTCACCGGGTGATGGATCACCTTGAAGCTCGCGGGCATTACCCCTTCCCCCAGCTTGAACTGGTCGACCATCTTCTCTTGTGATTGGAGGAGAAGTGTTTTGAGAAGGAATTCCTTCACTATTTCCGTCTCGCCATTCATCAGAAATGCCAACGCGCTAGGGACAAAGTCTCTAACAAAGACCTGCCAAGTAGACGAAGCCGATATTTTTTTCATGCTCATATTCTAAGGAAGGCTTGAGCACAAGTAAAAGACGAGTAGGATCAGGCATTGCGGGAGAACATGTCGATGTAATTTAAATTCATACTGCTTTTGAATTGTTCAAATCAATGAGACAAAATAAGGACATGTCAATAGGCATTACGCCCACAATCTGCAACTTTTTTGCCAATAACATTAGGTATTTAAAATATGATGGCAGATGAGCTTATGAATATGTATTTGTGGATCCACATTAGAAACTCCACTGATTTCATCGTTTTGACTTCTTAGTGAAACTAACGATTTAAGAACAGAGAAGCGCACATTCACCTGATCATAGTTCAGTTCTTCCGTAGAATGATCCAGAGCGGCAATAGTCCCAACAGGTTGCCCCCGGAAGCGAACCACAGACCTTCTCAGGGCTTCCCATGCATCATCAATCATAGGATGCGCTTCGTAGTAACTCTCGGATCTCGGAGTGTAAAGGCCCGACCTTCTTCCTGGAGAGTATACATACTCAAGATGTTCTAGCATGCGAAAGTTGTCACCCATCCTATAAGAAGGACGAGGCGATAAAGTGATCGACATCTCACAGTATGACTTCTCATCAAACGATCTGTTTTTCTCTATATTTATCGGCCTTGGCCTGTCCAATAACTTCAAAATATCGGAGTCGTCAATCTCAAAGATTGAGTTGGCGGTGTCGTGACTTCTCATGCTTCCGTTCAGTGTCACGTCCGTGGCCATCGACGACATCCTTGATTTCTCTCAATAGCGATCAAGAAACAACTTAAGGCTTCTAAAACCTGCATTTATCGACACGCAACAAACAACTTTACAGTCAATGTGGTGGAGTTATCCCCCTCGAACTCGAAGCAGAATCCCAGAATCATAATTCATGCACTACTAACGCTGAATATTTGGACGCTACACCATTTACGCAGCAGAAAACAGCAATTAGATGCTGCTAGGCGATTTAGCAGAAACAGATTGAAATGATTGTTCAATTTCGACTACCAATCTCTCGGTGCCTACTAGGCATAACTACTACACAACGGGGATTACTTTACTCGCTCATTGGCATAAACATGAGCGCGTTACGTACAGATTCGAACCAATGACGATGGTGCACACCGGGAAATGAGGAACCAACAAGAATCGTCCTTTTGAACAGTTGATCACCCACTAAAAGCTAAGAAACAGAATGAAAGAAACTTGCCTATACCAAGAGCGGCATTGTACACGCGATGGCCTAATATGGAGGGGACGGCGACCCCAGAGGGATCATCTCGGTTTGTCCGATAAATGGTTTGGGATGACCTCCCAATTGTTTTGTCCCTTTGTCGTTACCCATCTCAATCAAAGAAAAGGCATGCACTGCATTGGGTGCGTTTGGAACTGTACAAAAAGTTATGTATTTGTCGGCAAACTGTGGCTGTTTTTGGACAGATTATGAAGGTATCTCTTCTTAAGCGATGACTTAGAGAGCTGATGGTGATGTGCCTTTTGCTGCATCAAATTATTGGATCCTCACGACCCAATTCAGAATTTGTCAGCCGCACAATTTACTGAGGATGTATAAGATAAGCTGTGAACAGAAAATTCAGTAGCAGACACAAAAAACCAAAACTTTTACTTGATTTTTTCAGCCCTTTGATTTTATTCTGCCAAAATTTATAGTTTATTCATATAACATTTTCTCAAGATGGACCAATAGGATAAACCAAGATATCTTCACATTACTTTAGAATCAAGTGTTTCCTATTTTAACTGATTTATATACATAGCATATAAATCGCTCACTCTTGGACTGAAAAAAAAAAAGATTTTTGCTTCATTTAATTGCAGCTGGAAACTAGGGATAACTATACACTACAAAAAAACTCGGTTTTTGCAACGGAAATTTGCCATGGGAAATTTATCGTTGCAAATTTGCGACGAAATTAGCGATAGATTTAATTTTTCATCGCAAATTAGCGACAATAAAAATTCGTCGCAAATTTGCGATGAATTAATTAATCCGTCGTAAATTTGCGACGGAAAATCGTTCGTCGCAAATATGCAACACAAACTAAGTCCGTCGCAAAATCCGTCGTTAATTTGCAACGAAAATTGTTCCGTCGCAAATTTACGATGGATTTTGCGACGAAATAAAATTCATTGCAAATTTGTAGTTTATCAAACCCTAGATCTTTTGTGTAATTCCTCCCCAGTATATTTCTGTCTCTCTGTCTTGCTTTTCTTCATTTTGCGTATGTATCAAAGCCGCAAAATCCGCGCGTTCACAAGTTAATCTTGGTGAAGCTTTTGTACCGGTAAATATCATATCTAACTTTGTAAATATGCATCGCTGGATTGCAATTTTTTTTTTTATATTATAGACAATTTTTTGCATTTTTTTCGTAACTTCATCCCTAGTTCAACGACCGGCAATACCTCGCCGGCCATGAGGGGAGGTCAGACAAGCGAGGTAATTTTTAGTTATTTGTTGCAAATTTGTGACATAGAAAAACTTATTTTGAATAACATACTGGGGAAAAAAGTTGAAAAAAATTCGGGCAAAATTAAAATTATTTTAAAATGATTGTGAAGTAATTATTTATTATAGGTACGTGTCAATTTAAAAGTGCCGCAATCCACGTGAACGATGCAATTGTCATCAAATTGACCAATTTGTATTACAAATATTTCAGTCAAATTTTTGCCTAAGTCTTCTTTACAGGGTGAATTTTTTTATTTTTTGCCAATTTCAAAGTAATTGTTTCGGCCAAACAAAAATTTTAATTATATTACTTTAATGGTTGTAATTACGTACAATACATATGATATTTGTAATATTTGACGCGATCTTTTTGTTTTTATGCAGACACAATGCAAAGAGAAAGGGCTTTGATGTATAATAAGAACTTACCTGAACGTCGAGGATTGACAAATGAGTCTCGTACTAGCTTGGAACTATTTTTAGACTTTGCTAGTACTAAATATGAGTTCATAGATAGAAATAAGTTAAGGTGTCAGTGTAGAAAGTGCAGTAATGGTAAATTTTTTGTGTGTGATAAAGTTAGAGAATATCTTTGTAGATTTGGGTTTACTCCGAACTATTATAATTGAACTTTCCATGGTGAACTATTTATATCTGATGAAGGATATCGAAGAAGTGACCAATCCATAGTTGGGAATGAATATGACTATTATGATCAATTGAACCCATATGAGAGGATGATGATTGATACAACTAGTCAGAATTTTGTTGCAGACGGGCATCATGCAAGCACTAGTTTTACTCCAACACGCGATGAGGACCCTAGTCATGCATCACAATTAGAAGAAATCGGAGTAATGTGTTTTAATGAGAATGTCTATAATGAAACTTCTCAATCTAATCAGTTCTCGGATGTGTTGAAAGCAGCAGATGAACCTTTATGGGCAGGTTGTGAGAACTACACTAAGTTATCAGTGACAGCAAGAATGTTAAATATCAAGGCAGGGCATAATGTGTTTGCAGATTACTTCAACTCTTTTGTTGAAGTAATGCGAGAAGCAATGTCTAGTGATAACATCATGCCTAGTGATTTTTACGATATGAAAAAAGCTAGTGCATAACTTAGGTCTTTCGGTTGTAAGGATTGATGTATGCAGTAGAGGTTGTATGTTATATTGGAAAGATGATGAAAATGCAGAATCTTGCAAATTCTGTAGCCACCCAAGGTACAAGACTAATCGAAGGCAGGGTCATAATCAGAAGCGTAGACCATGCAAGCAAATGTTTTATCTACCCTTAATCCCCAGGTTGCAAAGGCTGTATGCGTCGCAAGCCACTGCTGAGTACATGACTTGGCATGCAAAGCATGAAACAGAAGAGGATTTAATGTGTCATCCTTCAGATGCAGAGGCATGAAAACATTTTGATAGAACATATCCTGATTTTGCGATGGAGCCGCAAAACATCAGGTTAAGTCTCTGTGCTGATGGATTTGCTACATTTGGAAAAGCAGGAAAAAGTTATTCATGTTTGGCCAGTTATCTTAACGCCGTACAATCTTCCACCTGGTATGTGCATAAAGACACCTTACATGTTCTTGACATTGATCGTGACTGGACCGCAAAATCCGAAAAAGTTAATAGAAGTTTATATGCAACCATTGATTGAAGAGTTACAGCGTCTATGGGAGGAAGGGGTCATTACATATGATGTATCTACCGATCAAACATTTGTAATGAAGGCTGCTCTGCTTTGGACGATAAATGACTTTTCAGCTTACGGAATGTTATCTGGATGGAGTATCGTTGGGATTTTAGGATATCCGATATGTTTGGAGAGATCAAAGTCATTTACATTAAAACATGGAAGGAAGCCAAGCTATTTTGACTGTCACAGACAATTTTTATCGATGAATCATCCATTTAGAAGGAATAAAAAAAAGTTCATCAAGAATAGAACTGAAAGAACACGTCCACCATTGAGGTTGACGAGAGATCAAATTTGGGAGCGGGTGTACGGCTTTCCATCTGTTGTTGAGAACTCACACCACACGACTTTTGCGTACGGCAGTACACATAAGTGGACAAAACACAGTATATTTTGGGATCTATCATATTGGAAAGCCCATCTTATTCATCATAATCTTGACGTCATGCATATAGAAAAGAATGTTTTCGACAATGTCATAAATACTGTTATGGATGTCCCTGAAAAAACAAAAGACAACTTGAACACAAGAAAAGATATGCGAGATATTTGTGATCGGCCAACACTAGATGTGGATGCAAGCAACAGATGACCAAAACTAAAAGCAGTTTATACAATGGATAAGGAGTAGAGGCAAGTTGTTTGTCAATGGTTGAAATCTGTGCGGTTTCCTAATGGATATGCTTCGAACCTCGGGAGATGTATTAATTTGAATGAATGCAAGTTGACAGGTTTGAAGAGTCATGATTGTCACATATTGATGGAAATACTCATTCCAATAGCTTTGAAAGAAGTTCTACCGAACTTTGTATGGGGCGCCATTACAGAATTGAGCAATTTCCTGCATGATATTTACTCGACAGTGTTAAAAGCATCGCATATGGAGAAACTTGAGAGAGATATTCCAATTATCCTTTGCAACTTGGAAATGATATTTCCGCCATCATTTTTTGATTCGATGGAGCATCTCTTAGTTCACTTGCCTTATGAGGCCAAAGTTGTAGGTCCCGTCCAATTTCGATGGATGTATCCGTTTGAGAGGTAATTTTTTGTGATCAAATCTAAAGTTCAAATTACTTTATATTATATATTATGTTCCGCTAAGTTTCTTTCTATTTCAACTAGATTCTTATACCATTTGAAGAAAAAAGTAAAAAATAAGGCATGTGTTGAAACTTCAATTTGTAATGCATATATTGTGGAAGAAGTTACGACATTTGCGTCATACTATTTCGAGCCGCACGTGCAGTGCAAGACGTGGAGACCAAGCATAAATGATGAGGGCCCCATTGATCCCAATTGCAAAGCTTTTTCTATTTTCAATTATCTTGGTCGACCAACCGGCGCATGTCAGTATCGTTACTTAACAGGTGAAGAATTTCATGCAGCCCATACATATGTTTTGCTGAAATGCCCAGATAGTCATGGCCACAGGCCGGTTTCGGCCTAGTCAAACCCGAGCTTGCGGTTTGGAACCGAAAAAAAAAAAAAAAAAAAGAAAGCTGCAGCAGGGCTTACACGTATGCAGGCCCTGCTGCTGCGGCCTGTTGCCAAGGTAGCCCCTGGCAACGGGTAAAATTTAAAAAAAAAAAAAAAAAACCCCCGCAAAGCAGGACCTGCAGACGTGTAGGCCCTGCTCTGCGGGGAAAATTAAAAAAAAAAAAAAAAAGGGCCTCCCACGGCGGGCTTGCGGCCCGTTGCTAGGGCAGCCTAAAGGTTGCCCTGGCAACGACCAACACCCAAACAGACAAAAAAAAGAAGAAAAGATAACCGTTGCAAAATTGCAACGGTTATCTTTTCTTTTTTTTAATCATAAATTTTCTTCTCATTTTTTTCTTATAAATTCTTTCAAATTCTCTTCTCTCAAGTCTCAAATTTTCTCAATACTCTAAATTCTCTCAATTTTCTCAATCAACGCAATTCTTTCTTAATTCTCCCAATTAATCTGCTCAATTCTCTCAATCCACTCGAAAAATGGTAAGTGGAAGTCGAGTGCTAACTGGCAAAGGTAAGAATATCACGACGGAATCCCATCATTCTTTTGATCCTCGTGAATGTGCAGATTTTCAAGATGATGAAATCAACATGTTTCCCGATGTGGAGCACGTCCTGACGCAAGAAAATTTTCATCATCCTGTCGAAATATCTACAATAAAGGAAGCGGAACAGGAATTTACATCTGACATTTGGAATCACTTCACGAAAATGGAAAGGTTTGATATTGGTCAAAAAAGGTATGATATAATTTGTAAATATTGCGGGAAAATATATAAATATACAGGTGGATAAGGATATGGAACATTCAAATGACATCTTAGGAGTAAACATCCAATCGAAACGGGAATTGAAGCCAGGGAAAACCAGGTCAGCTTACAGCAGATATGCTATTCCACATGGGCGAACCTCTTGTTCAAGCCCTTCAGGAACTGTCTTTTAACTGCAAAACTACCCAGAGATTTAGCTTAGAGTATAAAGACGCTCAGAGTGACCAAGATGATGTTATGCCTAACTGGCCGAGCTGCTTTTCTTAGAGGATCATACCAGGCTTTGAAGAAAGGAATTTTAGAGAGCCATGGAAAGTGAGAGAATTGAAATTTTACAACTTTCTCTCTTATTTAAACCGAAGGATTACACGGCCTTATATAGGCGTTGGGGAATACATGCTGGACGAGGGTCCAGGTAAGACAAAGCACACTTAGAACAGGGAACGGGATACATTATTGGACTCGTGTCCACAAACTTCACAAACTTTACCTAACCAAGTACATTATTTGGCACCCTCACTCGTAGAACACTTAAAACCTATTTATAGGTGGAACGGGATTCTAGTACAAGCTTATCTCCATCCAGAGTTGTAGTCATAATCTGAACTGTCTGAACTATTTGTACGTTCGTATTCTGCTATCTGTCTCTGTGTCAGAATATGTTCAAAGTTATCTTCAGTGATAACTGGTGTTGGGTTCAAGGAAGAGGATGCATGTGTCGAAAGGTCTGGAATAGCAGTATTTGGAGCGTTTTGTGGTAATAGGAGGTCATTCCACATTCTGATGCCAAGGCTTGATTGTGGATTTGGTTCAGATAAGACTGACTGGGTCAACACCGGTTGGGCCCAATTTCCTAGTTGTGTGTAGTAAGATGAGGAGCTGGCGTCAAGTCCAACAGATAAGGACAATGGTTCATAGTCATAGGGGTCTTGAGAGAGTGGTCCACCCCATGGATCTTGAGATGACTGCACTAGATCTTGAGATGACTGTGCTAGATCTCTTATATCTGACATTTCGTGATCTTGTGATAATCCGAGCTGTGTTTATGCCTGTTCGTGCTCGTATTCTCTGAGTGCCTGTCTTGTTGTAGAGGAAGATCCTTCGTGATCCCATGAGACAGGTGTGAAGTAATCTCATGCTTCTTCGGGAATAATGCGATTTTCTTGGCATAGGATTCTTTGGAGTTATCTGTAATTATATTCAACAGAACCAATGCAACTGGGGAACGATTTATAGACACGTGCAACCTGGAGTTCTGTCTGAGGCTTGTAGGTAGTAGTACCTACTACGGTGGGAGTATTGGAAATGGTACCATTATTATGCACAAAAGTCCAAGGACGGTGGAGGAGTACAACAGTGTGTATTTCCGAATCATCTCGAACTTTTTTCACCTCTTCAAGAAAGAGCCGTTTCCAATAAATAGAAGGGTAAAACCATTTGAGCACAGTTAAAAGGTTTTTTTCGTGTTCATTTAGCTTAACGTGGTCAGCCAAAAGCAAGTTGGTCAATTGGAGAATAAATTTTCTGATAGGAAACTCAATAGCTATTACGTACTTGTTGGTTAGATACCATAATAGCCATTTAAGTTTGTTAGGGAAATCATTTTTTCTCCAAAGTAACGGGTGAATGAAAGGGTACCTCGAGTGTAATCTAGAAGAGTCGAGAATAGATCCTCCATGGTGATGAAAATGGTCTGTGTGGCATTGCCATATGGGATTGTCAAGATTTTCAATGAGCTTATCCTTTTGAATTTGCTCAATTATTTCTTAAGGATAGTCCAGGTTTGGCCAATCTCAGAACCGTTAAATCTTGTACTTGTTTGCCCGAAGCGGGAAGGAATGCTTGAGAATATGCATATTAATTTCTGCTGATGCTTTCGGTCTGGAGAGAAAATCTGCAAGCACATTTTTCTTTCTTGCAATGTGTTTGGTTTCGAAAGAATATTTCGAAAACCATTTAGCCCATCTAAGTAGCTGAGGATGAGGGATTTGCTTCTGCTTGAATTTAGTCATTTAAGGAAAAAAAGCCATATCCAGTTCTACCAAAACATGATGGCCAATAAAATGGAATTCAAACTTTTTTATTCCATTCTTTACTGCCAAAATTTCTTTGAAGGTAGAATGATAATGCATTTCTGCCTGAGAAAACTTGCCACTTTTATAACCGCAAAGATGTCGCTTACCATGAAGTTCTTCGAATAATATGGCTGCCCAATATTCATCACTGGCATCAGTCTGTAAAATTCTCTTCCTGTGGATGGGATTTGCAAAGGGGGAAGATCTTGCATAATTTCTTTGAGTTTTGCAACTGCTTTGGTTTGTGCCTTTCCCCATGGCACTGGATGCTTTTTTAACATTAGTTGCAAAGGAATTAACAACCTCGCAATATTCGGGACAAAATCTCTGAGATAATTGATTATCCCAAGAAATTGTTGAACTTGTTGGGTTGTAAAATTATTTTCAGGAAATTTTAATAATTCCCTAGCGATGTGCGGTCCTAGATAATATGTACCTTTGCTAAGGTGCATGCCGAGGAATTCAACTTTTGTTTGGGCAGTGGTCATCTTTTTTTGAAAAAGCATGATGTCATATTTCTTCACAATTTCTGCAAATTGCTCAAGAAGTTGACAGTGGGATTCTTCGTCTGGGCTGTAGAGCAATATGTCATTAATATAGACAGCTACGCTGGATAAGATTGGCTGGAATATGCGACACATAGCCTTTTGAAATAAGGAAGGAGCAACCTTGAGACCAAATGGAAGAACTCGCCATTGAAAGTGTTGGTTGGGGATACGGAATACCGTCTTCGGTCTGTCATCAGGATGAATGCCCAATTGCCAGAATCCGGCTTTAAGATCAAACTTTGAATAAATATGGGCTTTAGTGATTCCCGCAAAAAGGGAATTTCGAGAAGGTAAAGGGAATTTGTCATCTTGGAGGAAAAGATTGAGAGGTTGGTAGTTGATCACCAATCTCATTTTTCCTCGATTCTGCTCATCACGTTTATTGACATAGAAGGCTTCACAAGCCCATTGAAAATTTGAAATTTCAATAAGGCCTTGTTGTAACAATTTTGAGCATTCTTTTTGAGCAAGAGCCAAATATTCTGGATTCATTCCCGAATGACTTGCCTTTATAGGATTTATATCCTCATTTTTCTTGAAGGGGAGTCGGGCATAAAATTTTGGATTTTTCCACAAAGGATGAGAACATTTTTGGGAGAACTCGAAATGATTTTCTGAACATGATTCCAATAGTTTCTGCATGATTGGGTCTAACAGACTCATTTGAATGGAAAAGAGTCTTTGGATGTTGACGAATTCAGAGAATTGGTCTTTATACCTAAGTCATTTTCCAGGAACAATCCTTAAGTCCGGAAGTTGAGTCATGATATCCCACCCAATAATCAAGTCTTTATTAGGAAGACTAGATTCAAGAATTTTAGTGGTAATGGAGCACTATGGGAAAAACTAAATGGACACAGGTGTGGTGCGAACATTTGTAGAAAAAGTGTCTCCTGAAGCAGAGTTGAAATACCGAACACAGGAAGCCCAGTATTCTTCAAGGAGAACTTTAGTGTCTAGGATTGAAGCACTAGCACTAGTATCTATGAGAGCAATAACTGAAATTGGTTTGGCAAATTTTGAGAGATAAATTTTGACTGGGAAGTGGGGACAATGAAGTTGATTGGAATGTACACCAGGGTCTTGATTTTCTAGTTGTGATGATAGATGGAAAAGTTCTTCAGGTTCCGAGTCAGAATCTGTTTCACTGGGGGTGTGATAATAAGGAATGATGCAAAGTGTTTGATCAGTGGGATTTTCATCGACAGAGAACAGGGATTCAATATCATCATTGTCAAGAGAAATTCCTATTTCTAATTCGATGTTATGAATGAGATGATTCTGATCTTTCTTTGCTTGGGGACAGTTTTTGGCAAAGTGGCCCTTTTGTTGCAAATGAAGCAACGATTTGGTTTCTTGCGTCCTGTGAAGTTTCTCCGTTTCCACAGGAATCGACATTTCTTCCTCCTTTTGAAATACTTGGATCTTTTGACTCGATACTTTTTGAAGTGCTTGTTTTTCTTTGAATATTCTCCACAGGATCCGTCACAATCTTTCTTTGAACATTTGATCTTCAAATATTGCTTAAAGCAAGCACCATCGAGTTCACGATTGTCTCTAATGTAGTTTTTCATCATCTGTCTTCGGAGGCAAAGTTCATCAAGACAAAGATGAATTTCTTGTTGCAGTTCTCCAAAAGGAATATCAACAATTCTTCTTTGCTTGTTGAGAAAAGATCTCTCAACCTGTTTGGAGAGTTCTTTAGAAATGGAGACTAAGAAGACTTGTTTCAAATTTGGATCAGCTCCTAGGCCATAAAAGAGTTTAAGCATTTCTCTGTAATTGCGATCTAGGTGTCTTTTTTTGAAGAGAACAATACTTTCTTTCAAAATATTCTCTTCTTTTGAGTTCAAGAAGATCAGCAAGTTTTCCTATGAAATATAGGTAAATGATTCCAATGGCCTGGGAAAAGTCTTGCAGAAGAAGAAAAGTCATCTGGTCTGTTTCAGAAGTTGATTGCCACCAGTGTTTAAGGCTTCCAATGAACCTTGTAGCGAATTCTAGAAGAACATCATATTTGCTTTCAACAGTAAGAGCTCTGGTGTTCAACCAAGCATGGAATTCATCCAATTTTTCTGGCCATTTGGAATAAGGAGTGTCATCAAGAGTGAAAAACTGTATGGATAAGGAAACAGAAATATGAGATGGGTTATTGATTTGGATAACTTCTGGTTCAGATGGATTTGGTTCCATTTCTTGTTCTGGTGGATCAGCCATGAAAATTGGATGAGTAATTGGTGGTACTTGGAAAGATTCAATGGAAGGAATTGGGAAAGTGGACGAAGAGGAATGGGATAGGGAGTTAGAGTCTGAATCTAAGCTTAGCAAATTTGATACCTTTGCTTTTTGAGAAGTGTACTCTGGTAGATGTTGGTCTGAATTAGCTTTTGGATTTTGTTGTTGATCTTTGCTTAAATCCCTCAAAAAAGATTCCAAGGGATTTGAGATCATCATTTGCAGGTCAGAACTCTTTTCAGGTTTTCCAGAGAGTTCAGGAACAGATTTTTCTTTCATTCTTTCCTTTCGGAGCTTCTCCATTTCCTGAATGCGATTGCACATTTCTGTCATATCACTTCTGTCTCGTTGAGTAGAAGTTTCGGCTGCAAGAGCAGCTGCAGCAAAAACTGGAGAACTTTGCGGTGGTGGAAGAGAGTATCCGATTCTTGGAATAGAGAAAAAATCAGTAGGCTTGAATTTTCCTTCTTCAAGAAGACTGATTTGCTTTTTGAGTTTCTCTATTTCATTTTTCGGACTTTCAAGATAATGGTAGCCGATATGCTGGCCTGATTCTAGAGCATGAAGTCTTTTCTGGAAATCCACAAGCATCTTTTTGATGAACTCGTCGTATCTTCGGATGTCTTGTTGTACATCAATAATTTTGGAGTCAAGCGTCTTGAAAGCCTGATTTTGTGCCATGAGAGTTTTCGACTACCAATTGAGAACAGCCTCAGCAACAGGCGTTCTTTTTGGCCTTCCACATTCATCCACATCAATGGGAGAAGGGATTTTTGGAGCATGAAGGTATCTTCGTTGTGGATCAGTAAATTCCTCAATAGCAGGAAAAGAAAGTTAAGAACTTTCAACAAGGTATAAATGAGGGAAATTAGCTTCATTAAACATGGAGATAGATGGAAGTTGCCCAGTAGTTGGGTTTTCAGGAAAGACTACAATTTCAAGTGGATGAGAATTTTTCTTTGCCCACTTATAGATGGGTTTGTAAAAAGGAGAAACGACAGATTTTTTTATATGGGGGTGAAACTGGAGGTGATGGTGGGGATAATGGAGGTGATGGAGTTGATGGAGATGATGAAGGTGATGGTGTACCATATGAAACCATAAACTGGTATCCACTATTTTCTCCAAGAGTATCAATGGTAGGGTCTCCATCTAAATATCTTTGGTACAAGCTGTCCTTGGCCTTCCTAACTTTTCGCTTGAGCCTGGTAACTGGATCTACTTCATCTGGGGAGTTTGTGCATGAAGAACATTGGCAAAAAGGATCCCAGAAACAATGACCATAAGGGTCTTTGTAGTGATAGACAGGATGTCCGTCACTTTTGAAGTATTGGACCAACTTTTTTGGGTTTGATTCCTCATGAATTGGATTAGGAACACAGGGTTCTATCATAAAGATAGTAGGAAAGATGGAAGGAGTTTCTTCCTTTTCTTTGCGGAATTTGATGGTTACAGTACCATCTCTTTGTCTGACAAATTCAAACTCTGAGGATTGAAGAGGTTGGCTGATTTAGTGGAGCTTTTCATAATTTGTAATCCAAGATTCGGGAAGAAGTTTAGCTAACTTTTCTTTTGGGATCTGCCGAGGAATATGAATACAAGAAGCCTGATCATTTTGCATGGAGATGAACAGTGCATCTTTATTTCCATGTTGGAAATTCATATCTAAGGCATGATTTTGGACTATATACACCATTTGGTAGTGAAGAGTTGCGGCAATGGAATCGGCAGTTTGAGGAGCTCCAGTAAGCTGAAGTTGTACTTTCAAGAAAGAAAGTAGCTGAGGATCGGAAATGGCAATATTGAAATTTGGATAAAGGGTTACGAAGACTGTTCCAGCATTTAAGGTGGTTTGGACAGTACTAATACAAGTATGCTGGTATTCTAGGAACCTAGTATCCAAAAGAGCCATTTTTGCTACAACAGGCAAACCTTTTCTCCCATGAAAGGTAAGAGCAAGACGGACTGCGCTATAGTGAATATGCGAATACCCTTGTTGGATCAACTGTTTGGAAAATTCAGGAGGAATTTGAAGAGTAACAAAGTACTCCTTTTCAGAAGCAGGAATTGGGTGCTGGTCAAACTTGGAAGATTGGACGTATTCTTTGATTTCTTTCGGAGTTTGATGGATGATATGTCTTATAGATCTGATAGGTGAAAAATATGTAGTAGGTTTGGCAAAGGCTGAATATGGATTCATGAGAGGAAGTTGTGTTTCGGAAATCTTGGTTTCATCACTAAGAGAGACTTCATAGAGATAATCTATCTTAGAGGCATGTGAAGTACGAAACTCAGTTAAAGTTGAAGAAGAAGACGATGGAGTAAGAGCGATTGGAGTTGTATCTGGGTCGGTCATAATGAGGAGAAAGGATTCTTCGCAGTACTGGACAATTATCAACTAAGCGTATAGAACGAACTAAGTTAGACACAAAACCATGCTCTGATACCAATGAGGGGATCTATACTGAAAGCCAGGGAAAACCAAGTCAGCTTACAGCAGGTATGCTATTCCACATGGACGAACCTCTTGTTCAAGCTCTTCAGGAACTGCCTTTTAGCTGCAAAACTACCCGGAGATTTAGCTCAGACTATAAAGACGCTTAGAGTGATCAAGATGATGTTATGCCTAACTGGCCGAACTGCTTTTCTTACCGGGTACGTCAATCTTAACACTTCCCCTTTATTTCGTTTTAATGAAAAAACTTATAAGGAAGAATTATGCAAATTTATTTCCATTGAGCATTTAGCATTTAATTTTGGAGAAAGATTTGGTTTTAATGAATTTGTACAAAAAGCATGTGCTCCACAAGCAAAACGTGTTCCTAGAAATTCGACTAAACGAGTAATTAAAGATCTTTACAAAAATGAAAAAAAAGATTTACAAAACTTTTTTATGCAATTTAATGGATGCGTGCATATAGGTAGTGATATTTGGAGTGATCATTGGCAAAATCATTCTTACATGGACATAACATGTCATTGGATAGATGACGAGTGGAGTATTCAAAAAAGAGTTATTGCATTTAGAGTTTTCGATGATAAGCATACGGCAAATAATATTTATAGAATAATTAGGCAAATTTTAGAAGAATATTATTTGCTTAACAAAATTTTTTCAATTGATTTTGATAATGCCGCTGCAAATACCGCTTCAATTGCCGATTTAGAAAATATTTGTAAACCTGCTTTTGGCAGAAAATTTTTTCACGTTAGATGTGCTTGTCATATTTTAAATTTATGTGTACAAGATGGTTTGAAAACTCTTGATATTTTTCTTCAACCAATAAAAACGGCGATTCAATTTTTATGGAAACATCCCCAAAAAATGAAAGAATGGGGTAGATTTTGTAGAGAAAATAGCAAAAAGCCAAAAAGATTTCCAAGAGATATTCCAACTCGTTGGAATTCTACTTTCCACTTGCTTAGTGAATCTTTAGCATATAAAAATTTATTATGTGCATTCATTTCTAATAATATACCTCATATTGATTTATACCCACAAGAGTGGGATATTTGTAAAAAAAATTTAGATGATTTAAAGGTTTTTAATGATGCAACTTATACTTTGTCCGGTGTTTATTATCCTACTATACATTTATTTTTAGTAAAGTGTACTAATATTGTTGGAATTTTTGATGAATATGAAAACGATGTTGAATTACAACATATTATAGTTGCGATGAAAATGAAGTGGCTACATTATTATAGCGAAATTCCCTTTATTTATTTAGTTGCTTGTGTTTTTGATCCGCGTTGCAAATTGGATGGCTTAAGTGATTTTTTGTATACGTATTATCAATGTTTACATTATGATGCAATAAATGTTACAACCATAATACGTGAGATTAAAAACGTAGTAATATAATTATATAATGAATTTTATACTAATTATAATTTAGGTGATATTGGATCTTCTCAATCTACGGAGATACAAAACGACAGTACAGGTAAAATTAGTAGAGAGTACCAACTTTTATTATATAGACAAAAAAAAAAAAAAGGGAGTAATAGGAAATATTTCTGAATTAGAGATTTATTTAACCGTTTCGTTTGAGTTTACTGAATCCGAAGGTAGTACAGATTTTTTAATTTTGGTTTGGTAGAAGAGGCACGCAAGCCAATACCCAATCCTTTCTCTTATTGCAAAATAGATTTTTTTAACCCCTTGTTCCACAGTTGCGGTCGAACAAGCATTCAGTGCCGGAGGTAATATTTTGGACAAATATCGTTCAAGATTAGCTCCAAAATTAGTGGAGATACAAGCTTGTGTTGCTGATTGGACGAAGGCTCAATACCGGCAACATGAGATAAATCGGAATAATGAATCCGAATTCTTTAACGACGGAGATACTATCGCTACCGGTATCGGTATTGGAACGGCTAGTGACAATTGAGAGTAAAAGAACTATTGGAGTTGGCAAATATTTCAAGAACCTTTATTTCTCATACCGGGTACGCCCACGTGAGCTTAGGAAAATTGAATTATAATCTGACGACATGTGACCTTTGGTCCCCTGCGCACGGAATGTTTAGATTTTAGAGTCATTTTAGGGCATATATATTGTGCTCCTTTTTTTATAGATCGTTGTAACGAATTGTAGTGTGTTTAATGATAATTTATTAAGCTTAAGCCCTCTCTTTCTCTCTTGTCTTTTTGTCCCCAAATTTGATTACAATTTACATTTTAATTATCATTTATATTGAATAATGTTTCGTTACCGGAACAGTAACTTTTTAATTTTTTTATTATTTTCTTTTCTGTTTTTCCTTTTATGTTTTTTTTCTTTTCCTTTTCCTTTTCTTTTTTTTTTCTTTTCTTCCTCCGCCGGCCATAGCTGGGGCCAGCGGAGGTCGCCGGCCTCAGGCGAGGCCGGCCTCGCCAACGTCGGGCGAGGGCCGCCCTTGCCTGGGCTGGGCAAGGCCAGCCTCGCTGGCGTCGGGCGAGGCCGACCTCGCCTGCAACTGGCGAGGCCGGCCTCGCCCAACGCTGGCGAGGTTGAGCCTCGCCAGATCTGTCGAGGGCTCAACCTCGCCGACGTTAGGCGAGGCCGGCGACCTCCGCCGGCCCCGGCTATGGCCGACGGAGGAAGAAAAGAAAAAAAAAGAAAAGGAAAAAAAAACAGAAAAGAAAAATTATGAACCGGCCCGGAATCGGTTCCGAACCTGAACCGGAATAGGCCTGAAATCGGCTGGTTCTAGTTCATACTTGGCCACGAACTGGAACTGGCCGGTTCCAAACCATGGCCATGACTATGCCTAGAAGTCGAGCCATATTTCAAGTAAGTGTAAATTTACAAATATATGCATTATGTGTCAAATATTTGCCAATATTTACATGGTATCTATTACTAGGATTTTCCGAACTTCAATATATGGACTACCATCAAATGAGTATGCCTATATGTGCGATGAACAATTTGCAGCATGGTTCAAGACATATGTAAGTTGTCTATGGACCATAACTGAGTTATTCAAATAGCATACATATTTTATTTATATTATATTATTGACTTTGTTAATATGTAACATTAGGTTCACAGTAATCATGATGCACTTGCACAGCAATGATTGCTATATCATGTGGCATGGGGTCCACAGTTAAGAGTGCGAAGTTGGCCAACATAATTCATATATGGATATAATTTTCACACTTAAAAATATGGAATGAGAAAATCCACAATGAATAGTGGGGTATCTGTTCGGTCATCCAATGGTTGCAGTTCAGCAGATGATTTTTATGGCTTATTGGATGAAATCATCGAAATAGAGTATCCTTGACTATTAATGATGCGGGTTGTGTTATTTAAGTGCACGTGGTTCGACCCCGTCAAATGAATGAAGGTGCATACGGAGTTTAACTTGGTTGAAATACATCATAAGAAAAAGGTACATGAAATATGAACCATTTGTCTTGGCACAACAAGCAATTCAAGTATGGTATGCATCATAACCTAGTTTGAAACGTAACAAAACTGATTGATGGGCTGTAAGTAAAATCAAAGCACAGAGAAAAATCGAGAAATACTGGAAGGATAGAGCCTACCAACAAGATGAAGTGCGTAACACAGTTGAAATTAAGGAATATAACATTCCAACTTTACGAGATCCCTCTGGAGCAACCGTAGATGTGGATCCAACTGAAATTTGCAAATTAAATGTAGAAGAATGTTCAGAATCTGATTTTGAGACAGATGATGAAGATGAAGATGAAGATGAAGACGAGGACGAGGATGAAGACGAGGACGGAGACGAAGACGAAGATGGAGATTAAAATTTTTGTTAGCAAATAGTAACAAAATGTCTAATTATTATTGCGCCAACTGTTATTTTCCGTGTCATCATTTTTGTTAGTGTTCTTATTATTATTATTGTTGTTGTTCTTACTATTGTTATTAATTGTGGATGTCGATTATTCATATTAATTTAATTGGTCATAGTAAAATTTGTCGCTAAATGACAACAAGTGCAATATTATTCGTGCTATGTCATTTGCGATATTCCATTTTCCATTGCATTTGGCTCGTCGCTCATTTTTAGACAACAACTTATTCGTGCGTACTGTTCATCGAAGAATTAGCTACGGAAATGAGTAAGTCACTGCAATTTTTCGACGGAATTGAAAATTTCCTTTATTTTTGGCGTTCGAACTAAATTAGATGCAAAATTTTGTACGGGGAAAAAATATGTCGCAAATTGATTTGTCGTCAAAAAGTCCATCCCATTAGCGACGGCCAAATTTGTCCGTCGCAAATTTCCGACGAATCCATATCTGTCCGTTGCAAATTTGCGACGGATCCATATCTGTCCGTCGCAAATTGGCAACGGATCCTCTTAGTCCGTCGCAAATTTTGGACAAAAAAATTCAATCCCAAATTTGTGACGGACAAATATCATCCATTGCAAATTCACGACGGACTAAGATATTCCGTCGCAAATTTGCGACGGAATATCTTAGTCCGTTGCGAATTTTGAACAAAAAATTTCAGTCCCAAATTTGCGACGGCTAATATTTGTTCGTCGCAAATTTGTGACGGACTTGCATTGTTCGTCACAAATTTTGGACAGGAAAAATTCCCTCCCAAATATATTTGCGACGGATTTTTGTGTTTCGTTGCAAATTTAAAACAGACAAAAAAATGCCCCCTGATATTTGCGACGGATTTTTTTTTTCCCGTCACAAATTTGCAACGGAAACCCAACGTTCATCGTAAATTAACCGTTCCCATCGCCGTCTGATGTTCGTCACAAATTTGCGACAAACTAATCGCGTCTGTCACAAATTTGTGACGGACCGATATCTGTCCGTCGCAAATTTGCGACGGACCAACCACGTCCGTTGCAAAGTCTTCTTCTTCTTCCCCGGCCGGCCTCGCACAATCGGTCCGTCTGTGCAGCTTCCAGTCCGTTGCCGTCCTCGCCGAACCCTCCCCGCAAATTTCTCCCCGCGCTGTCGCCCCCCGCCGCTCCCCGTGTCGGTCCAGCCATATCTAGCTGTCCGGCCGCCGTCGCAGTGCAGCTAGACGCACGGCCTCCTGCCCCGCCATTGGCCCCCGACACTCCCAGCCGTCGCCCCCCGACGCTCCCCGCCGTTTGCTCGGAGCTCCCTGCCCCGCCCCGTCGCTCCCCGCCGCTCCCCGCGTCGCCCCAGCCAGCTTGTACTGTCGGCTCGGAGCTCCCCGCCCCGCCCCGTTGCCCCCCGTCACTCCCAGTGCCGCCCCGGCCAAATCTGTCCTCCCGGCCGCCGCCCATTAATCAGTCGTCGCCGATCCGCTGCCTGGCCTCCATCACCGCCGTCCAACTACGGCCGGCCGCCTTCGCCCGTGCCCATTCCACGGCTAGTTGCGTCCGGCCGCCACCCAGTTGCCGGCTCGCCACCGCCCATGGCCGCCCAGTCGCAGACCAACCGCCGCCCGGTCGCCTCCCAGTCGCGGCTCGACACCGTCGCCGCCCAACACCGTACATAATGCTCTTAATCCTACATACTGTACTGTGTACTAATCAGACATGTTTAATGATTGATTAGTGCCTATTTGGTTGGTTAAGTTAGGCATCGATTTATACATTGTATGTTGCTTTGATCGATGTTTGAATGGATAATTTGTCAATTATGTCATTGATTAACCATGCAATGATGCTCAGGTGCAATTATGCGTTAATTTGTCAATTATGTTGAATGGTTAATTCGAATGTTTAATTTGTGTAATTATGTCGCCAAATGGCTAAATTTGTCAATTATGCTAGTCAAAATAAAATGCATGAAAATGGATTAATTCTTGTAGAATTAATAAAAATTGTAACAAAATGTTCAATAAGCAGATTTGGAGAAAATATTAAAGTTGTTGCTAATTATTTTTTTATAATTAAAAAAATAAATTTTCAAAATATCACAAAATGACAAAAAAATCTGTGGCCACAAACTTTGACTGAAATTTAGAATTTTTTAGGAGAACAAAAAAAAAGAAAAATAATGAAAAATTGAAAAGTAAAATAACTTTTCAAACTGATGTACAATACATGTGGTCACCCCGGGAGTAGAAAATGTAATTATTTTTTCCATACTAAAAAATGGAAAAATCATAACAAAAATATAAAATTTGAAAACGGCACAGAATTGCATAGAATACATGTGGCAATCCACTTTCAGTGAAATTTAATTTTTGTTAGGTTGCTTAAAAAATTAAATATTTACAAAATTTCAAAAATGCACAGAATGTCTTATAATACATGTGGCCAAACACATTTAGTGCAATGTTAATTTTTTAACGTGTCGGAGAAAATTTCAAAATATGCAAAATTAAAAATTTTCATAACTTTACAGAATGATTTCGAATACATGTGGCCACCCACATGTATTGAAATTAATTTTTTTTTTGCTACCAGGAAAAATAAAAAAAATTTAAATTTTTTAAAAAATTGGAAAATTAAAAAATTTCATAAATTTACAGAATGTTGTACAAAATCCGTGGCCAAACCCCATTTTAGTGAAATTTAATTTTTTAAAGTTCCCCAACAAAAATTTAAAATTAATAACATTTTTTTTATTAAAAAACTACGCTGCATTACGTAGAATACATGTGGTCACCTACGTTCAGAACAAATGAAATTTTTTTACGTTCACAACGAAATTTTAGGGGGCAAAAAAATTCAATAAATCAATCAGATTTCACTTTCACGTGTCATTTTTGTCAAGCATGTTTCCAATTAATTTCTGCCAACATTTTCAAGACATATTTGTTCGTAGAAAATTGCACAATAACCACTGGGCATTTGGCTCATTTTGACGAATTTTCCGCTTCTACACCAAAATGGTAAGTTTCGTCATGTAAGTCATGTGTCCATAATACGTGTTAATATGTTTTTACATATTTGCTTAACTTTCGTACTTGTCAGTTTAAATGTGGAGGTCACATGCATAGAAGACCAGCCTCTTCCTCGTCCTCATCCTAGTCCAATTCCTCTTTCCCTATCCTTTCATCAAACCTTTAACCATAATATCTTCCGTCACAATATGGACACGTTGGCCCTTCCTCCAACACGTAAGAAGATGTTAGGGGAGTTGGCCACGTGCGAACTGAATGTCTTCCTGTTCCATTTCCTTTAGCTCCATCTCCTTCTGTTCCACCTTATTATTCAGCGGAACAATTGCACAATGACGGAAATATGAGTGAAGAAGATAACCGGAGCATTATATGCCCATTTGGCGATTCGTAAGTACTTCATTTTTATTTTAGTATATGTAATATTTATGACTTTAAATATAGATGTCCCGTTAATTTTTGATGTTGCACAATTTCTGTGTATGTGCAGATTCACGAATGCTCCGGTTGTTGTGCGGCAACTGAATAAAATAGTAAAAAACTGTTGGATGGGCCAGTATATTAATTTCAAAAGTGTTCCACAAGAAATGAAAGATTTATGGTGAAATGAGCTCGAGGTAAGTTTTATATAGTCTATTTTCTCACCAACTAAGTTCGGTGTATTGTATTGTCTGGTGCATGGTAATGGATATGTGACCATCATAATAACATTCAAATTTTGTTTGTATTGATTGCAACGGAAGTTTAGGTGGGATCAAGAGGAAGAGAATGAAATCAGAAGAATTTTCGACAAGAAAGTCGGTGATTGTATACGCAATGTGATGAATAGAGCGATGACCAAGCACGTGAAACCGTCATTCATTACAGCGGACAATTGGCCGGGAAATAAACAGAATATGAGAAACTGAAAAGATTTGGCAAATCAGTGAATAGAATAAGAAGAACCGTTCTTCTAGTTCTATTGACGGGGCAGCAACATATGCTTGGGGCTCTATCAACATTGGGGAGTATCGCAAACGATTGGTAAGTCTGTTAAATAAGTTATAAGTTAATTTAATTCAATTATTCATGTTCACATGTCGTAGGCATAGGAATTGGGAATGGAACCGACATTTGCAGTTACATTTGAACGCACATTTCAAAAGAAAGATAAAACATGGACTGGCGATCACGCAAAAGCTATTAAGGTATGTAAGTTTATACATTGGGATTTTTGGAAACTTGAATGCCAACCTTGATTGCTTTCAATATGTATATTTATATTTATATATATAAAGTTATTTTATTTTCATCTATAGTGTTAATGTAGGATAAATATGATGAATTTTTAATGAGCAATGCTAGTGGTAGTGCTGGGGGTGCTGCTTCTGAGCCATCAGGTAACAATATAGCATTATGGGTGGAGGCAACGGGTGAGATGGAAAAGGGAAAAATATTTAGGATGGGATCAGTGTCAAGGATGTACATGCCGCATCATGCTAGAACTTCATCATCCAATGCAATTGATCGATAAAGGTCACAACATGATGAGCAATTGACACAAGAAGTGGACCATCTGAGAAATGTACTTGTACAGAAGGACCAACAAATAAATGACTTGCAACAACAAATGGAAATTGTTATGCGACGCCTCAACTTCAATCGCTATGAGGTTCCTCCTGTACCTCCTGCCAATCCATTAGGTGATGCGCACAATGACTATCAAGACGATGATGCTACGTTTACTGATGATGATGATGATTTTCTCGGTCCTCTCTAGTTAAAATTTCCAAAATCGCAGGTAAGCATACTTCACAATCTTTTAATACATAAGTTGACTCATATTCATATGTAAAAAACATTGATATTCGCCCTGAATCGTTTTTTTGTTAACCCTTACTTGTTTTTTTATACGTAGATCCACATCCATGCATAAACGCTTATTTTATATTCTAGACTTATTGAATATTTTTATTTATGTATCCACATTTCATCAGGTGTCAACAGAAGTGACTTCTTTTGATGTCCTGCCAAGTACCAAAGCTACCATTCTGTAGGTGTCCATTGTCCTTCAATTATTTTTTTCACTTATATGTCATTGTGTCTGCTTTGTTCGTTTTTTGTTTCTAAAACGGAATTTATGGTTGTCTCGTGTCTTTTGTTTGTTTTGAAAGTATTACATGATGTTCATTAATGTATTCCTATTAATATTTACAAGATTTCTTAGCGGAAATGGTGTAAAATTTACGACGAATATTTAGCAACGAATTTTCAACAATTACAATTCGTGCTTAATTTGCGACAAATAAATAGCAACAAATTAAGTTCGTGGCTAATTTGCGCAGAATATATCATACGACGAATTTTGCAACAAATTTCGTGACGAATTTAGCACCAAAATTTGTGAGCAAATTTGTAATGAATTTTGCGATAATTTTGCCACGAATTTTGCGACGAAATTTGCGATAGATTTTCCGACAATTTTTGGCGCGGAATTTGCGACGAATTTTCCGATCAATTTTGCGATGAAATTTTGCGATGAATTTTTTCGACAGATTGTTGTGACAAAATTTCCGACGAACTATTTGCGACAGATCTTGTTCGTCGCAAATTTGCAACGAATTTTTGTGACGAATAGTGTTCGTCACAAAATTGTGATGAATTTTGCGACGACTTTTCCGACGAATTATTTGGGAAGAAATTTGCGACGAACGAATTTTTGTTGGAAATTTGTGACAAATTTTTGCGACGGAAAATGTTCGTCGCAATTTTGCGATGAAATTTACGACGAAATTTGCGACGATTTTTTGCGACGAACTATTTGCGACCGACATTGTTCGTCGCAAATTTGTGATGAATCATTTGCGACGGATAATGTTCGTCGCAATTTTGCGACAAATTTTGCGATGAGTTATTTGCGACGAATGAATGTCCGTCGCAAATTTGTGACGAACATTGAAATTTTTCGTCGCAAAAATTTTATCAATCAGGATAGTATGTTTTAGATGCAGTTATTAAATACAATTGCGCAAGGATACTTGAAGCAAACTTGGTGTAGACTTTTGAATGCATATTGCCATAATGAAGAAGTTAAACGTAGAAAACAACTTATGATCAAGCACTACAAAAAAACATGTAATTTGCGACGGAATTTTGCGACGAATTTTTTCCGTCGCAAATTTCCGATAGATTTTGCGACGGATTTATGCTTCCGTCGCAAATTAGCGACGGAAAAAAACCGTCGCAAATTTTGCGACGGAATTTGCGACGGACAACACATACGTCGCAAATTTGCGACGGAAAAAAATTCCGTCGCAAAATTTGGGACGGAAATAGAAAACCGTCGCAAAATCCGTCGGAAATTTGCGATGCAAATAAGTGCGCAAATTTGCGACGGAAAAAAATTCCGTCGCAAATTTTGCGACGGAAATAGAAAACCGTCGCAAAATCCGTCGGAAATTTGCAACGCAAATAAGTTCGTAGCAAATTTCTGACGGGATAAAGAGCCGTTGCAAATTTGCGACGTAAAAAAGTTCCATCGGAAATTCTGTCGCAAATTTTGCAACGGAATCATGAATCCGTCGGAAATTTGCGACGGAAAGTAGGGTCGGTCGCAAATTTGCGACGAAATCGACCGTCCGTCGCAAATTAGTACTTTATTACCTGCTCAGATTTAAATACTATATCTCATTCTCACACTCTCTCGAACCCTATATCTCTTTCTCACTCTCTCTCGCTTGTCGCCCTCCTACGTATGTCTGAAATCAGCAAAATTAGCGCACGCACATATTTATCTCGGTAAAGTTTTTGTATCGGTAAGTGTCATAACTAGCTTCGTAACTATTCATCGTTGGATTGTACTTTCATTTATTTGATATATGTTTATGTTTTTTTTTTTTTGTATTTGCATCGCCGGTTTAATGACCGGCGACACCTCACTATGTCGACGAACAGGCACGCTGTTTTGCGACAAATATGCGAAAATTCAGTCGCAAATTTGCGAAGGACCGTGGGATCCGTCGCAAATTTGCGACGGAATAAAGTTATTCCGTCGCAAATTTGCGACGGAACGTTGGATCCGTCACAAATTTGCGACGGAATCAAGTGTTCCGTCGCAAAGTTGCGACGGAACGTGGAATCCGTCGCAAATTTGCCACGGAACACTTGATCCGTCGCAAATTTGCGACGGTTAAATTCCGTTGCCATCGCACATTAAAAATTATTAAAAAATGATTCTTAATTGATATTTTTTTTTGGTATGTGTCTAATTGAAGGTCTCGCAATCTAAGTGGACGTTGCAATTATCTCCAAATTAACCACCTTCTCTTACCTGTATTTCAATTAAATATTTGGGTAAGTTTTCTTTACATGGTAATTTTTTACTATTTTTGCAATTTCATATTAATTGTTGGGTGGATAACAAAAATTATAATTTGCAAAATTTTATGGTTTTAATTAAGAACAATAGATATGATCTTTGAAATATTTTACCAGAATTTTTTATTTTAATACAGACACAATGCAAAGAGAAAGAGCTTGGATGTATAATAAGAACTTACTTGGACGTCAAGGATTGACAGATGAGTTTCGTACTGGGTTGGAACTATTTTTAGACTTTGCTAGTAGTAAATATGAGTTCATGGATGGAAATAAGTTAAGGTATTCGTGTAAAAAGTGCGGTAATGGTAAATTTCTTGTGTGTGATCGAGTTAGAGAACACCTTATTAGATTTGGATTTACTCCAAACTATTATAATTGGACTTCCCATGGTGAACCATTTATATGTGATGAAAGATATGAAAGAAGTGACCAATTTTCAGTTAGGGAAGATTGTGGTTATTATGAGCAATTGAACCCATACGAGAGGATGGTCATTGATGCAACTAGTAATAATTTTGTCACAGAATCAAATCAAGCAAGTACTAGTTTTACTCATACACATGAACAAGTGGGTACTAGTCGTGCTTCACAATTGGAAGATATAGGAGTAACGGGTTTTGCTGAAAATGTCTATAATGAAACTTTTCAATCTAATCAGTTCTGGGATGTGTTGAAAGCAGCAGATGAACCTTTATGGGCAGGTTGTGAGGATCACACTAAGTTATCGGTGACAGCCCGACTATTAAATATCAAGGCAGAGTATAATGTGTCTGAGGATTGTTTCAACTCTTTTGTTGAAATAATGTGGGAATCATTGCCTCGTGATAACATCATACCAAGTGATTTTTATGATATGAAAAAACTAGTGGATAACTTAGGTCTTCCGGTTATAAGGATTGATGTATGTAGCATGGGTTGTATGATATATTGGCGAGATGATGAAAATGCAGAATCTTGTAAATTCTGTAGCCAACTTAGGTACAAGATTAATAGGAGGCCGGGTCGTAATCAGAAACATAGACCATGCAAACAAATGTTTTATCTGCCCTTAATTCCCAGATTGCAAAGGCTTTATGCATCAAAAGTCACTGCTGAACACATGACTTGGCATGCAAATCATGAAACAGAAGAGGGTCTAATGTGTCATCCTTCAGATGCGGAGGCATGGCAACATTTTGATAGAACATACCCTGAGTTTGCGATGGAGCCTTGGAACATCAGGTTAGGTCTCTGTGCCGATGGATTTGCTCCATTTTGGAAAACAGGAAAAAGTTATTCATGCTGGTCAGTTATCTTAACGCCGTACAATCTTCCACTCGGTATGTGCATGAAGACACCGTATATGTTTTTGACATTGATCGTGACAGGGCCGCAAAATCCGAAAAAGTTTATAGATGTTTATATGCAACCATTGATTGAGGAGTTACAACAGCTATGGGTTGAAGGTGTCCCTACATATGACGTTTCAACCGATCAAACATTTGTAATGAAGGCTGCCCTTCTTTGGACGATAAATGACTTTCCAGCATACGGAATGTTATCTGGATGGAGTACAGCTGGAATTTTAGGATGTCCGATATGTTTGGAGAGGTCAAAGTCATTTAGATTAAAACACGGAAAGAAGCCCAGTTATTTTGACTGTTACAGACAATTTTTACCGCAAAGTCATCATTTTAGAAGGAATAAGAAAGAGTTCATCAAGAATAAGACTGAAAGAATGCGTCCACCATTAAGGTTGACCGGCGATCAAATTTGGGAACGTGTGCAGAACTTTCCAACTGTTGTTGAGAACCCGCACGGCACGACTTTTGGGTACGGAAGTACACATAAGTGGACAAAACGCAGTATATTTTGGGATCCACCATATTAGAAGGACCATCTTATTCATCATAATCTTGATGTCATGCACATAGAAAAGAATGTTTTCGACAATGTCATAAATACTATGATGGATGTTGCCGGAAAAACAAAAGACAACTTGAACGCAAGAAAAGATATAAGAGATATTTGCGATTGGCCAATACTAGCTGTGGATGCAAACAGCAGGGGACCAAAATCGAAAGCAGTTTATACATTGGATAAGGAGCAGAGACGAGTTGTTTGTCAATGGTTGAAATCTGTACGGTTTCCTGATGGATATGCTTCGAACCTCGGGAGATGTGTTGACTTGAATGAATGCAAGTTCACAGGTTTGAAGAGTCATGATTGTCACATCCTGATGGAAAGACTAATTCTAATAGCTTTGAAGGAAGTTCTTCCGAACTTTGTATGGGGCGCTATTACAGAGCTAAGCAATTTCCTCCATGATATTTGCTCGACAGTGTTAAAAGCATCGCACATGAAAAAACTAGAGAGAGATATTCCAATTATTCTTTGCAACTAGAAAGGATATTTCCTCCAGCGTTTTTTGATTCGATGGAGCATCTCTTAGTTCACTTGCCTTTTGAGGCCAAAGTTGCAGGTCCCATCCAATTTCGATGGATGTATCCATTTGAGAGGTAATGTTTTTTTTAAAATACAGTTCAAATTAGTTTGTCATATAATATGTTTCGATAAGTTTCTTTCTATTTCAACTAGATTCTTATATCATTTGAAGAAAAAAGTGAAGAATAAGGCACGTGTTGAAGCTTCAATTTGTAATGCATATATTGTGGAAGAAGTGACAACATTTGCATCATACTATTTCGAGCCGCACGTTCAGTGCAAGAGGCGGAGAGCAGGCAGAAATGATGAGGCCCCCAGTGATCCCAATTGTACAGCATTCTCTATTTTCAATTATCTGGGTCGACCAAGCGGCGCATGTCAGTTTCGTTATTTATCAGGCAAAGAATTTCATGCAGCCCATACTTATATTTTACTAAACTGCCCAGAAGTCGAGCCCTACTTCAAGTAAGTGTAAATTATTAAAATATATGTTTTGTGTGTCAAATATTTGCTAATATTTATATGGTTTTTAATATTAGGATTTTCCAAACTAAAATGTTTGGACTACAACCAAATGAGTTTGACCATTTGTGCGATGAACAATTCGCAGCATGGTTCAAGACATATGTAAGTTGCCTATGGATCAAAACCAAATTATTAAAATTATATACATCATTTAGTAAAATATATATTATTCATTTTGCATGTATAACCTTAGGTTCACAATAATTATGATGAAATTGGAGGGCAAGGATTGCTATATCATCTGTTATGGGATCCACAATTACAAGTTCGACGTTGGCCAGCATATTTCATAAATGGATACAATTTTCATACACAAGAATATGGAATGGGAAAATCCACAATGAATAGTGGTGTGTCTATTCGATCATCCAACGGTGGCAGTTCAGAAGATGATTTTTATGGCTTGTTGGATGAAATCATAGAGATTGAGTACCTTTGACCATTAATGATGCGGGTTGTGTTATTTAAGTGCACGTGGTTCGATCCGGTCAAAGGAATGAAGGTGCACACGAAGTTCAATTTGGTTGAAATAAATCACAAGAAAAGATATATGAAGTATGAACCATTTGTCTTGGCACAACAAGCAATTCAAGTCTGTTATGCATCATATCCTAGTTTGAAACGTGACAAATCTGATTGGTGGGCTGTATGTAAAATCAAAGCACGGAGGAAAATCGAGGAACACTGGAAGGATAGAGCCTACCAATAAGAGGAAGTGTGTAAAACGATTGAAATTGAGGAATATGACATACCAACTTTACGAGATCCGTGTGGAGCAATAGTAGATGTGGATCCAACTGAAATTTGCGAATTAGATGTACAAGAATGTTCAGAATCTGATTTTCAGATAGATGACGAAGACGAAGATGAAGATTAAAATTTTTGTCACAAAACACTACGGTTGTGTAATTATTAATGCTAAAAGTACTATTTTGGTTGTTCTCATTATTGTTCTTGTTATTATTGTTATTGTGCTTTATTATTATTATTATTATTTGTCGCGACCTAAAAAAATCGTGTTTTCGATCTTAGGCTAATGGATTACTAGATCAATTAAATTAACTAACCTAGCTCGAGTTCTCCCAAACTCTACCAAATCGCAACTTAGGTCCAATTATGAGCATGCAAATATTTTCAATGGGAGTCGCCACTAATCATTTAAGGTAGGTTGATTAGAAACCTAAATAAAATAGCGGTAGTACTATTTTATTTCTACGAACCAGAAATTATGAATTCGGGGACTTGGTTACGCTAGATTCCCTAACGCCCTTTCGGTACCAATTTCAAGAAAAATACCCAATTTGGCAATTTTGATAAATCCCGACTTAGAGTTTAAAGATGCAGAAATTTTTATTTTCGCTTATTTAAATGAAAACTAACATATATGTAATGACGTGCAAAAATTGACATGCGATTAGTACAACTTAACATGCAAATTATATGTCATGCGACGACGTGACCTATTTCTAATGACGGGCATATTAGTTATTTTTTTTTATTTTTTTTAATAAAATTCGGAATTAAAAATGCTAATTATCTAGACACGCAATTTTAAACTAAAGAAATTAACCTATTCTAGAGTGATCTTTTAGTATTTTTTTTAAATCAAAATTCGAAATTAAAATCAAGTAAAAATATATATAACCGCCAAATCTTTCGAATTAAGTTTCGATCTGAAGCCTGACAGATCGATCCTAAAATTCGAAATACCCGCTATGGAAATAACTCTATCTAAAGCCTGATAGATAGATTTATTTTCACGTGTGCGGTTGCGGATTAGGAAATTTTCCTAATCGATCACATCTTGAAAAATTCTCGATATCTTAAATATCTTGGATATATTCAAAAGATTTTGAAAATTCTAAATTTATCCAAGTTTGAAAAGTAATAGATATCCAAGATTTCAAAAAAAGAAATAAAATCCTAATTGGAATAATGCTTATTGTTCAAATATACAAAATTAGATATCAATAAGCACAAAATAGGCAACCAAATATTCAAATCAAATTGGAATAGGATAATTACCTGATTTGCAGATTTCTTTCCAAATTTGAATTTGCAGCGGATCGGGATTGCGA
Source organism: Syzygium aromaticum (assembly GCA_024500025.1). Classification (NCBI taxonomy): domain Eukaryota; kingdom Viridiplantae; phylum Streptophyta; class Magnoliopsida; order Myrtales; family Myrtaceae; genus Syzygium; species Syzygium aromaticum. The sequence goes on from CM044890.1 coordinate 12,224,373, forward strand.
ATCGACGGTGCGTTGGTGCGTCGGGATGGTGACCGGCGATGTGTCGCAAGCGATGGCGCGACGTCAAGAGCAACAGCGGTGGTGTTCGGCACTATAGAGATGCTTCGTTCAACGACGGTTGCGGTGGTATGGTCGCTCAACGGTTGACGCAACAAGATTAACTTCGATGTTCCTGGACCGGAAATTTCGATCTCACTGAACAATGATTGGAATCTGCTTTGTGGGTCTATTTATCCGAACGTCCACTGAAGACTTTGACCAAGCAATCTTCTTTAGCCGCGTCTCTACCTCAAAAGAAATAAGAAAGATGGCGCCTTCTAATGTGATGATGACGAGGCCATAGGACTAGCTGCAGCAAACGTCGTGGCTTCGCTTTGTGGCTTTGAGAGCATTGGACTAAGGAAGAACGCAACGTGAGCTACGGCAGCAGGGGCTACGTGGGCTGCAGCGTCAGTTTTCGTGGCGCTCACAATGCAGGGAACAAAGCAGCGCGGAAAGGCTTCTATTAACCTGCAAACACAGAGAACTTCGCCAAACAGAGAATTATCATGGACTGATGCTAAGTTGGACTGATTGGAACAAGCCGCAGGATGCACTTCGAGGATGCCGAGATAGGCTTATGAATGCTGGGTTTTCGTCAGAACACAGAGGAAGATGTAACGAGTCTGATCCGTCGCCAGACTCTGAGGAAGGACAGCAACGATTGCTGGTAGTCGTGAAAACCAGCTCTGTGATTGGTGATAAACGGCACCACCGAGAGATGGACTCGTGGATTGCTCTTCGTATTTTCTTCCTCCTTTCTTGTTTTCTTCGATCACTCTTGCAAATTATCTTCTGAAAATTCTGAAACCCCCATAAGCATGTATTTATAATGAAAACCTAGGTCAATTAGCCGGGCTTTTTAGTCCTAACGGGCTTAGGTTTAGGCTTTAATTTAATTCTAAGTGGGCTGAATTAATTTGGGCTTTTCTTTAATTAAGCGTAATGGGCTAATTTAAGCTCAAATTAAAACAACTAAGCCCTTTTGTGTGTGATTTTCGGCCCATGCTTTCCGAGTGAGCCGAGTCTCGTTCGATGCCCGAGCTCGATTCACGTGATAAATTTTAAGCTCACTTGTCACCGTCGATCCGATGCAGAATGCAATTAATCTAAATGAACCTAAACTATATGTTATGCAATTTTAATATTTTTGTTCAGGGGTTAAAATTTAATTCCTAATTTTCTATGCAATTAACCACTAAATAATGTGCTAAAATTTAGGTGTCAACAGCTGCCCCTCTTTGAGTGGAGGCTCGCAGAGGTTTCGCTCAAAGACTGAGACCTAAATTTAAACTATGCAAAATGATGAATGATTTTTTTTTTTTTTGATGCAATGATGCGTGATATGTAAACAATAAGAAACGTATGCTAAGGCTTCTCACTTCGGTGAAAGAGCCTTACATACGAATCGCACAAAAAGCGTCCAAATGAGGGAAAGCTTTATAATGCTGTGAGCTCCCTTGATCTCCAAACTTCTCGTCCACTGGAAGTACGGTTTTCAAGGTACTGGATTGCCTATCTGTTACCCGTAGTTTCCCACAGATGCGAAATAGCGCATGATATGAAGAAAGAATGAGGACGTGTTGCCTATACCACTGGGCAATCACAAAAAGGATCATGTCACCTCTTCCAATGGGTGAACATGAGGTTAGTTGTGCCACCTATTCCACTGGGTGAACACGAAATGAGAAACTATGCTGCTTGTTCTATTGGGCAAACATCAAATGAGAAATTATGCTGCCGCGTACTCCACTTGGCGAACATGAAATGGGGTGTTATACTACCGCGTACTCCACTTGGCAACATAAAATGGGGTGTGCCGTGTACTCCACTTGGCAACACCAAGAGATGGGGTGTGCTTCGTACTCCACTTAGCAACACTAAGAGATGGGCGTGTGCTTCGTACTCTACTTAGCAATACCCAGAGATATGTCACCTATTCCATTTGGTAAACATATGAAAGAGATAATTTCTCCTATTCCGGAGGGAGAAACAATGAAGAATAATTAGTAGACGTACCTGATTTCTTCTTGTATTATAAAAATGGCAACGCCAAATGCATTGCACCTGTTTTTACCTGAGAAAAGGTTAAAACAACACATGCGCAGGAGCATAATTCATGAATCTGCTTGCATTATCAAGCTTCACTGGGGAATTTATCAATAAGAACAACAATTTCGTCCTTTTGACAATTTGATCACATTAAATGAGAGACCTTTAATCAGAAAGAACTTTTCACTCGCTTTCAATAAAAAGGCTTTTGACCCGACCTTTGATGCGGGTATAAGAATCACTCAAACTCTCTTCATCGTGCTTGACAAGGGTTCGGATATTCTCAAAATCAGTATAACTTGGCCAACCTGAGAGGTCATTATAAGGACTGAAATGAAGGCCTGGTCAATGGCTTAGCAAAAGGGATTCTTCGAGAGTAATGGCTTTGAAAGAAATGATATCACCAGCTGCTCCGGGTTTACAAGTCAGGAATGCTGCAAAAAATGAGATAGAAAAATCTTGCTCGCACTTCTTCGAGCAACATTTATAAGCATTTGAAATTCTACGTTAACTCAAGTGCCCTATTCTGAAGAGACTTCGGTAAGGGTTGTAATGTAGATTCGGGTAGGCTTGAAATGAATGGCCTATTTCCATCAAAGGGGGTATTATGAACATGGAAATTGGTGATCATCCAATCATGCTACTGGTACCATTGATCTATTTCTAGCAATTGCTCTACAAATGAACCTTCAAATGGTCTCTTCCCTGAAGAATGCTCTTGCATATTGACTCAGTTTTCACCAAAGCCTTTCTTTCTCTCATCATTTTTTACTGGCATTGGCCTTGCTTTTACCAAGCACACTGCTTTTTCATGCCCCCTTGTTTTTTTTTTTTTTTTTTTTTTTTTTTTTTTTTTTTTTTTTTTTTTTTTTTTTTTGACCTTTGACATATACTGTCTATAATGCATACATTGGCCAGCCACACTTTGGCTTGTTTTGACTGAATGACTAACATTTGGATTCTCAGGGTCTTCATTTTCCATTGGCGCTCCGAATATGCTGTGTGGATAGCAATGGTTTTTACCTTGCCCCAGTATGAGGGATGATCACCAATTGGGTTCTTATGAAATGAAATTGCAAGCTCAAGTGGGCTAAGCAATGGATAAAGTGTGTAGGATAGCGAAAGAAATGCTCTTCGTCATATCTAAGGCACTCAAGCTAACACAGAATTTGCATGCAGTAAATATACTTGAAGATTGATGCAAGTGAAAGCAAGAAAATTCTAACCATTTTGAACTTTCTAAGAAATCGCCCCAGTATGGGGTTATTCCTAACAGGGGTAACAAATGAAACTCCGTTCAAAGGGTTAAGCAAATGATAACCTATAGTGTTTAGATAGAGGAAATGAATGCTTCTCATCATTTTGGTCGTCATACTTTTCATGAGATAATCCTTTACCTTATTAGCACGGAATTTTCACTCAACTCACATTGAGGATTATTATTCAGGACATGTATGGAAATGGCTTGCCTTTCGTCATCTTGAAGTCTCTCATACAATATGATCGCCTCATTAGGACAGAAATAGATTGCCAGATCGAAAGCCTTCCTCAAACGAAGCTTAGTAACATAACAAGAAAATCAATTGATTCATGAAATTCTATCTGAGACAAAGTCAGAATGAGTACAAATCAAGTATAATACTTCTTCACAGAATCAGAATTAACTGGACTGGAAAAAACACGACCATCCATCTCGGCCAAAATCAAAGCACCTCCTGGAAGGACTTTCTTCACAATGTATGGGCCGCCATAATTTGGAGCAAATTTTCCTTCTGCAAGAGGAACTATCGGCAATAATTTCCGCAGGACAAGGTCGCCTACCTGAAAATGTCGAGGCTTGACTTTCTTGTTGAAAGATTTAGCAACTCGTTGTTGGTAGCACTGGCCATGACATATAGCTCTAAGCCTTGTCTCATCAATCAGGTTCAACTGGTCTAATCTCTGCTGGATCCAATCTGCTTCTGACAATTGTACCTGTGAAAGAATACGTAACGAAGGAATTTCAACCTCAACAGGTAAGACTGCTTCCATACCGTACACAAGAGCATATGGAGTTGCCCCTGTACATGTCCGGATAGAAGTCCGATATGCCATAAGTGCAAATGGTAATCTCTTATGCCAATCACGATAGTTCTCAGCTGTTTTAGCTAAAATTTTCTTGATATTCTTGTTGGCTGCTTCAACTGCTCCGTTCATCTGCGGATGATATGGAGAGGAATTCAGATGCTTGATCTTGAACTCCTTGAACAGATCATCCACCAATTTATTATTCAGATTCGACCCATTGTCAGTAATTATGGTCTCAGGTGCACCATATCGAGCAATGATGTCTCGACGAATGAACTTCACCACATTCCGTGCCGTCACTGACGTATAGGACATAGCTTCAATCCACTTTGAAAAATAATCGATAGCGACTAGGATAAACCGATGTCCGTTTGACGCTTTAGGATTGATTGGGCCAATCACATCAATGCCCCACATAGAGAACAGCCATGGTTCAGACATCTGATGCAATTCATTCGGGGGAGTATTAATCTTGTCACCATGGATCTGGCATTTGTGACAACTTCGGACATGTTGAATGCAATCACTCTCTAAAGTGAGCCAGTAATAACCCATCCTCATTATCATCCTTACTAGCATATGATCATTCATGTGCGGACCGCATACTCCCTCATGTACTTCTAGCATCAAATGAACAGCCTCAGTTGAATCAACACACCTTAATAAGACCGAATCATAGGACCGCTTGTATAGACATTCTCCACTCAAGAAGAACTTTGACGCCATTTTCTTGATATACTTCTGGTCAGATATAGTACTTTTGTCAGGAAATTCCTGTGTTTGAAGATATGCCTTGATATCATGATACCACGGCTTGCCGTCAAACTCTTCTGTCGTGGCCATGCAATAAGCTGGTTTCTGTAAAACCTCTATCTTTAAAGGTTCAACTTCTAACCCACTTGTCACTCGTAGCATTGCCGATAAAGTAGCCAAAGCATCGGCAAAATGGTTTTGAGTCCTCGACAAGTATTCGAACGAAATGTCTTCAAACTCTTCCACTAACTCCTCTAAATAGGCGTGATAGGGCTGCAACTTAGCATTCTTAGTTTGCCACTTACCAACGGTCTGAAGAATAATGAGGGTTGAATCCCCGAACACCTTAAGTCGAGCTACTCCCATTTCGATAGCGGCTTGTAACCCGATGATGCATGCTTCATATTCAGCGATATTGTTCGTGCAAGGAAATATCAATTTTGCAGCCACTGGATAATGTTGACCGCCTGGGAATATTAAAACGGCCCCGATACCTGATCCTGATAAGTTTACGGCCCCATCAAAATACATGGTCCATACATACTCATCAATTGGCATGACTCTATCCTCTAACGGACCCAGATCCTCATTTTTCCCAGGATTTTCGGCCAGGACATCAGCAATTACTCGTCCTTTGACTGATTTTTGAGACAAGAATTGAACATTGAATTCTGAGATGAGAATCTGCCATTTTGCCAGTTTTCCAACCAAAGCGGGTTGATTGAGCAAATATTTGATGGGATCACATTCTGTTACAAGCAATATCTGATAATGCAAAGTGTATTGCCTCAACCTGTGTAGCACCCAAACCAGTGCGGCGCACGTTCTTTCTATTTCAGAATAGTTCATCTCGGAAGCGGTAAACTTCTTACTCAAATAATAAATTGCACGCTCTTTTCCATCCTCTTCACTTTTTTGAGCAAGCATAGCGCCTAAGGATTCACTGTGGATTGTAAGGTACAGTGTCAGAGGTTGCCCCGGTGTCGGCGGAACAAGCACCGGCGGATTCATCAAGTAGTGCTTAAGCTTGTCGAATGCCTGTTCACATTCTTCATCCCATCTAACCAGCGCATTCTTCTTGAGAAGTTTAAAGAAAGGCTTTGCTGTCTCAGATAGTTGAGAAATAAATCTGGCTATATAGTTTAGTCTACCCATTAAGCTACGAATTTCCTTCACCGAAGAGGGAGATTTTATTTCACAAATAGCCTTCACTTTTGACGGGTCAATCTCAATCCCTTTGTTACTGACAATGAAGCCGAGTAGTTTGCCAGAGGCCGCCCCGAACACGCATTTTGCTGGATTGAGGCGCAATTTGAACTTGCGAAGCCTATCGAATAATTTCATCAAAGTTTCTATGTGATCTTCTCCACGCCGAGTTTTTGCAATCATGTCATCAACATAGATCTCAATCTCATTATGCATCATGTCATGGAACAATGTGACCATTGCCCGCTGGTAAGTTGCTCCGGCATTTTTGAGACCAAAGGGCATTACCTTGTAGTGAAATGTCCCACATGGAGTGGTAAATGCTGTCTTGAACTTATCATCCTCATTCATCAAGATCTGATTATAACCTGAGAAGCCATCCATGAAGGAAAATAGTTCGAACCCGGCTGTGCTATCCACAAGCACATCAATGTGTGGGAGTGGAAAATCATCTTTAGGGCTAGCTTTGTTCAGATCTCGATAGTCAACACATACTCGAACCCGACCATCTTTCTTCAATACCGGGACTATATTAGCGACCCATTCTGAGTATTGGGTAGTCTCAATAAATCCTACGTCAAGAAGCTTCATGACCTCTTCCTTGATCTTCTTTGCCAGTTCTGGCTTAGCTCTTCGCGGCCTTTGCTTTACGGGCTCAACCGAAGGATCAGTCGGTAGACAATGTTCGACGATCGATCGATCGAGACCCGGCATGTCAGTATAAGACCAAGCAAAGATGTCTTGATAATCCTTCAACAATTGAGTCATGCGTTTAGCCACATCTTTAGGGAGGCATGCCCCAATCTTCACTTCTCTAGGATTCTCCGTGTCGCCAAGATTGATCACCACGGTTTCTTCAACAGTTAGAGGCTTGGATTTCTCATGGATTTCCAAGTTCCGTTGTATTTCTTCATCATTCGGATCAGAATCGTCTGAGTCATTGGATTGACTTGCATCACATATATGAGGATCCATGATTCCCGTCCCTTCGCATGCCTCGAGATTAATCCTGAAACATAAAGGAAATGGATCAAAAAGACAAGACAGGGCTTAACCACATGCAATTTTCGAAAATTGATCATTGCTTTTTGAAATTCATTTTGCTTTTGAAGATCTCGAAACAAGAATTCTTGAGAAGCCCAACCCTCAGTTCTTACCGTAGATGACAAATTTTTCCAATCGTTGGTTATTGTCATCGGGTTGGTTTGGGGTACTTCAACAAGATTCAAAATAATAAAAACTTCTGTAATTTTATTGATATCGAATCAATAAATTACATCTTATTGGATTGAAAAACCTAAGGGCAATATGAATTGAAATGAAAATCGAAAACAATAAAGATTCCCACGCAGGGGAGATACGAAAACTGGAAATAATTACTCTTGAGGGCCAGCGCCCATCCCTTCAAGTGGTCCTTCAGTGATTACACCAATGGAGGTCTCAGCAAACCAACCAGTGAGGTAGGGTATACCATCATTAAAGTCAAAGTCGACCACCCTCGACTCCGACTTCTTGAAAATACAAGGTGGCTGATCATCTTCAGAATCATCAAACAAACTGACCAAAATCGCTTTACCATGCTTCTTAGGAGAGTCAGTTAGGGTTGGTGGCGACTTAGGAAAGATAAGCCCAAGATCATCCTCAGTAGGGCTCGACTTTAAATGCTCATATCCCCCCACTACTTCAGTTGAGCGAAAGATGTGGTCAATAGGAGGTGGTAAGGGATTTTGACCTACTCCTCTTTGGCCTCTGCAACAACCGAGGTCTTGTTCGCGGCTTCCCAACCCATGATATCCCAAACCAGCTTTGTGGGATTGTCCATTTGTTTCAATCGGGGCACGAATGCCTTGACCTTCCTTCCCAAGACCCTGACCTGGCTTAAAACCATTACCGACCATGACCTTGGCCACTATGATAGCTGCATTAGAAACTTCTGGAGCCGGCAACGGCATATCAGAGGAAGCTTGAACAACTTGAACTATCTCAAATGAATGATAGCTATCCTCCTCAACATGATCGGGCTCCATGTATGGGACCGATGTCGCGTTGAAGATTCGGTGATCTTCTTCTCCATAAATTGTAACCAACTTTGCCTCAGCGACAAACTTGATCTTCTGATGCAAACTGGAGGGCACTGCACCTGCATTGTGGATCCATGGCCGCCCTAACAAAAAATTGAAAGCAGAAGGGATATCCAGCACTTGAAAAAGAATATCGAACACCGAAGGTCCGATTTGCAGCTCTAAGTTAATCTGGCCTATCACATCCTTCTTTGCTCCATCAAAGGCTCGAACAGAAGTCTTGGCTGCTTGTATGGTAGATGGCTTAATGCCTAGCTTTTTTAAGGTAGCCAACGGGCATAAATTCAAAGCTGACCCGTTATCAACAAGCACCCTAGCCATGTGAGTCTCCTTGTACTTCACTGATATATGAAGCGCTTTATTATGACCACGTCCTTCAACTGGGATTTCCTCATCAGAAAATGCTACTTGATCCTTGAGGAGGATCGTCCCGACAAACCCCTCTAGCTTATCTTCTTCAATATTTTCGGGCACATGAACCTCACTCAAAACCTTCATAAGAGCACTTCGATGCTTCTCTGATGTCTGAAGAAGTTCCAACAACGAAACTTGTGCATGCAACTTTCTTAACTGATCAACCACACTATATTCACTAGCCTTGATCACAGCTAAGAATTCCTTCGCTTCTTTTTCGGCCACTGGCTTGACAGGTGAATTATCAGCATAAGTTCGCCCCGATCTTGTTATCAGATCAACATTGTATGACCATGGAACCATCTTGTCACTTTCATAAGCGTAAGGCTGAGGTGATACCAGCACCGATACTTCAGAAGCATAAGGTATAACGATCCCGAGGTCATCATCAGAGGCATCTTCAAGAGAGGGCATGTCAATTAGCTCAGGATCCAACTTAACTTGTTCATCGGTTAGCATTGCGAGTTCTTCATTCCAGTCAATGATGACCTGAGATATAGTAGCCACTACCCCGAATTCATCAGCCATCCCAATCATTCCCTCTCTTACCAACTCATTCACCTTCTTTTCTATTTCGCCGAATGATACCACTTCACCGGTCGAAACATAACCAGCTCGGACTAAAGCGTCGAACATATCTTCAAAAGGGACCCTAAAGTCTTGAACTCGCTTGACCGCCGGGCCAAGGACAACATTTGCACTGCTCGAATGATCAGGAAGTGGATTGTTCTGCACATTGGGCTTACCGGCTGGCTGTAGTGTAAACGCTCCAGTCTCAAGTAGATCCTGTACTCGATGTTTGAGTACTTGGCAGTCGTCTGTCGAATGTCCCACCTCACCTCTATGGTAATCGCATTTCTTCGATGGATCGTATCGTGCAAAGCCGGCAGCGTTAGATCTTTGTGGCTCCGAACTCAGCAAATTTTTCTTCCTTAGCACTGCTAGTACCGGAGATAACGTTCCAGGAAGTGGAGTAAATTGGCGAGCTTTGCGCTGCGGGCGTGGGTCTTGCCGGCCTTGCTGCACATAAGAGGTCGGCTGCTTGGTGGTAAATTGTAGTTTCGGGGCCTGAGCTGGCGTCTTCTGTATATAAGTCATGTTGACTTCAGGGGCATGTTCTTTGTCTTTCTTACTAATAAATCTCTTGCCTGATGAACCCGACTCACTGTACCATCCTTTCTTGAGCCCAGATTCAATCTCCTCACCCATGGCTATCAGCTGGCTAAAAGATTGGACGGCCGTCACTAACATTCGTGAACGAACCGGCTGTGGTAGAGTGGACACGAACAACTTCATTAAGTCACGTTCTGAAGGTTCAGGCATGATCTGTCCCGCCATGTTCCTCCAGCGAGTGGCATACTCCTTTAGAGTTTCGCCCTTTTTCTGCTAAGCTCTTTCCAGGTCTTCTCTTGTAATAGTGACATCGAGATTGAACTTGAAATGTTTGACGAAAAGATTTGCCACTTCTTCCCACGAGTCTTTCCGGTTGATTTGGTGGTTGGTATACCACCTCATTGCAGCATCCTTCAAGCTTGCTTGAAAGGTTTGAATCATTAAAGGTCCATTAGAAATATATCTGTTCATGAGCCCCTGGTACATCTCGATGTGCTGAATTGGGTTCGAGGTGCCATCATACTTCTCGAAGGCTGGCACTTTGAATTTATCGGGCACTTGGACCCGAGTAAAAACAGACAAATCAACAGGCGGAAAACTTTGAGTTCTCTCTACTTCACGTAATCTCTGGTCGAGCTTAGTCAGCAATTTAGCGTTTTCATCATTGGGGGGTGGATGAAGAACATCGGCCGCCGGAGACGCACTAGTGTCAGTCAAAATGACATCGTCCAGTTGAAAGGTTGGATTAGTATTCACTGCAGGAGCTTTGTCGAGGCGGAGACCTTGACGAGTTGGAGGCGGAATCTCCGATTGAGAGATAACATTGATCTGCTGTTGCTTGGCCATGAGATCACTCATCATTTTGGACATAGCAGCCGTGATCTGCTCATTGATTGTATTCATGTGTTCTTTCAGCTTTTCGTCAATCATGGCTGCAATCTCGGCTTGATTGGCCATCCTTCTTTTGGTCACCGATCGAGTATTATGAGGATGAGGGGGATCCGTGGCAAATTACCTACAAAAGTAACGATCGAATGAGTACAACAAGTAAGAATAACGAGTCGGTCCATGACATCCCTTAGATCCTCAAGATGAAATTTCTTTCACAAGACCAATTCGTCCAGTAAATCCCAAAATTTCAAATTGCTTCATTCAACAAAAACTTGGACTAATTTCAAAATTTACAAATTATAGCTTAACGTTTTTCATTGAATTGCTCATAATGGAAAATGTCCCAAAAGAATTCTTATAAAAATCGTTCAGAAACGACATCCATTTCCAGAAAACGTTAATAGCAAGCTAACATTTCCTCTAAAAAAAAGAAAAACTCCCTAAACCAAACAAGAAATCATATGGTCTTCCTCTTTTTAGAGGCTACATGATCTATAGACGAATGGGCCTTCAAGGCACGCCGTAATTGTGCATTCTCTTCAGCCAGAGCATTTGCCTTATCCTGGGCCTTCATCGCCTTTTCTTTGCTGATTTTGATTTGAGTCTGAAGGGTATGCCGTACTGTCATGACCGGGATCTTCGGGAGTATCTCAGCAGGGATGGTATGATACTGAACATACCGATCCGTGGCAAAGTGACGCTTCATTCTTCCAGTGGGCTCATCTGCGGGCCAAATCAGCTTCTGAGTGGAACAATTCTGCCAAGCCTCAGAATGACGCCTAAGCTCGACTCTGTAGGACTCGCCTTTCTCAAACTGGACTTGAAATTCATTGGGCCTGAGTGGAGGTGAGACATCCTGCAGAACTCGAAATTGACGTGTAACCCGAAGGGGCTGATAGCAGGTTGCCCCATAAATGCCCATCAAAGGTATGGGCTTCTGATCGCCATGGTATAGTCGAGCCTCGACCTCCCGAAACTACACAGCTTGCCAAAGGAAAATCTTAGAGTTTGGATCTTTGAACGGATGGACCCATTGCGTATAGTGCAAACTCTTAGTTTGATCTTGTATTTGTTTGAACCTTAAAATAGGGTTATCGGTCATGCCCATTTCAAATACAGTCATATCTTCCCCAAATTGAGAAAGGTGTGAGAAAAGCCAGATTTGTAAAAGCTCAATCGGGGCTCGAAAAGTTCTATCTTTTCCTTTCTTTAATCGTGTCAGAGATATGAAAGTCTCTACTAGAATTGTGTTTATAAAACTAACTCCACCACATATTAGTTTTACCGTCCAAGCTATGACAGGATCAATAGCATTTTGACGGAATGGAAAAATGATGAATCCAAAAAAAGCTAAGATAAAAATTTTAGATCTCATGAGGACAGAGTTATTTTCAAAACATTCGATAAGAAAAGATAATGGGCATGCTTGACAATTACCCCTTAGCACTTTTTCAATTTCCTTTTTAGTCAAATTCAAAAATTCAGCAAGCACTACCACAGGATCTACCTTAATGGGTGGTTCGACTATATCCAACTCAATCGATTTTCCAATGGCAATACTGTATTCTTCCAGAGTCGGTGTGAGCTCAAACTTACCTCCCAACACAAATGTGGTTGTCTCGGGGCACCAAAAATGAGCGAATGCCTGCATGATCCCGCTCTGAACATCTATGTCTAGGATTGGCAGCATGAATCCAATGCGTTTGAAAACGTACTGCTGACCATCTGGCTTCAACTGGCTCCATAGCTTCTTGAGCTCCAGCTTCGGAGTAGGCACGAAACGGATATCAAGGCGACCCATTCTTATATAAATCACGTGCCAAATGACTCAACCTAAATCATGGACCGACTCAAAATAAGATGAAGAAAACCAAAGATAAAGCTCGAGAAATTACCGTCTTTGGGGAGAAAATGTCAATAACATAGACATGCACATGAATCGTGAGTTTAAATCTTAATCTATCTATCATAATGGCTTTTGCAAAGTGAAATGATGAACGAAACGACGCGTCGCAGCCTCGCGTACAATCGTCATGACTAGTCGCAGCCTCGCATACAATAGTCATGACTAGTCGAGTCCAATCACTTCGGCTTGGTTCGGTCGACAAGGGCAACCCCATGCATTGTAGCCTCACGTGCATGAGGACAACCCTTGAGCCATTTTTTGGAAAAATTTTCGGGATTCAGATGGGATAACCTTTAGCGAAGCCTTTACCGCCAAGGTTAAAGAACCACCTAAATACCATCTTAAAACTATGGGTGTGACCCAGGTCCGGTCACAGGTTGTGTGTGATGTAGTGCAAATACTGTAAATCATGCACAACAATTATATGCAACCAACACTTCAATAGTACGAAAATTAAATTAAATTTCACTCCACCAAACCTGCAAAACAAAGGGTTAGCCAATCACTACTCCCCTTATAACTCCCATCCTGCAAAAACATTTAACACTTAAAAATGAGAATTCAATTAATTTTTGCCAAATCGAGTGATTTTTGTTTGAAAATTCTTTTTTGGCCTAAGTCCTCCATAAATTTTCAAAAAAATTCAAGTTAATCTCCAGCGGAGTCGCCAAGCTGTCGCGACCTAAAAAAATCGTGTTTTCGATCTTAGGCTAATGGATTACTAGATCAATTAAATTAACTAACCTAGCTCGAGTTCTCCCAAACTCTACCAAATCGCAACTTAGGTCCAATTATGAGCATGCAAATATTTTCAATGGGAGTCGCCACTAATCATTTAAGGTAGGTTGATTAGAAACCTAAATAAAATAGCGGGAGTACTATTTTATTTCTACGAACCAGAAATTATGAATTCGGGGACTTGGTTACGCTAGATTCCCTAACGCCCTTTCGGTACCAATTTCAAGAAAAATACCCAATTTGGCAATTTTGATAAATCCCGACTTAGAGTTTAAAGATGCAGAAATTTTTATTTTCGCTTATTTAAATGAAAACTAACATATATGTAATGACGTGCAAAAATTGACATGCGATTAGTACAACTTAACATGCAAATTATATGTCATGCGACGACGTAACCTATTTCTAATGACGGGCATATTATTTATTTTTTTTGTATTTTTTTAAATAAAATTCGGAATTAAAAATGCTAATTATCTAGACACGCAATTTTAAACTAAAGAAATTAACCTATTCTAGAGTGATCTTTTAGTATTTTTTTTAAATCAAAATTCGAAATTAAAATCAAGTAAAAATATATATAACCGCCAAATCTTTCGAATTAAGTTTCGATATGAAGCCTGACAGATCGATCCTAAAATTCGAAATACCCGCTATGGAAATAACTCTATCTAAAGCCTGATAGATAGATTTATTTTCACGTGTGCGGTTGCGGATTAGGAAATTTTTCTAATCAATCACATCTTGAAAAATTCTCGATATCTTAAATATCTTGGATATATTCAAAAGATTTTGAAAATTCTAAATTTATCCAAGTTTGAAAAGTAATAGATATCCAAGATTTCAAAAAAAGAAATAAAATCCTAATTGGAATAATGCCTATTGTTCAAATATACAAAATTAGATATCAATAAGCACAAAATAGGCAACCAAATATTCAAATCAAATTGGAATAGGATAATTACCTGATTTGCAGATTTCTTTCCAAATTTGAATTTGCAGCGGATCGGGATTGCGAATCGACGGTGCGTTGGTGCGTCGGGATGGTGACCGGCGATGTGTCGCAAGCGATGGCGCGACGTCAAGAGCAACAGCGGTGGTGTTCGGCACTATAGAGATGCTTCGTTCAACGACGGTTGCGGTGGTATGGTCGCTCAATGGTTGACGCAACAAGATTAACTTCGATGTTCCTGGACCGGAAATTTCGATCTCACTGAACAATGATTGGAATCTGCTTTGTGGGTCTATTTATCCGAACGTCCACTGAAGACTTTGACCAAGCAATCTTCTTTAGCCGCGTCTCTACCTCAAAAGAAATAAGAAAGATGGCGTCTTCTAATGTGATGATGACGAGGCCATAGGACTAGCTGCAGCAAACGTCGTGGCTTCGCTTTGTGGCTTTGAGAGCATTGGACTAAGGAAGAACGCAACGTGAGCTACGGCAGCAGGGGCTACGTGGGCTGCAGCGTCAGTTTTCGTGGCGCTCACAATGCAGGGAACAAAGCAGCACGGAAAGGCTTCTATTAACCTGCAAACACAGAGAACTTCGCCAAACAGAGAATTATCATGGACTGATGCTAAGTTGGACTGATTGGAACAAGCCGCAGGATGCACTTCGAGGATGCCGAGATAGGCTTATGAATGCTGGGTTTTCGTCAGAACACAGAGGAAGATGTAACGAGTCTGATCCGTCACCAGACTCTGAGGAAGGACAGCAACGATTGCTGGTAGTCGTGAAAACCAGCTCTGTGATTGGTGATAAACGGCACCACCGAGAGATGGACTCGTGGATTGCTCTTCGTATTTTCTTCCTCCTTTCTTGTTTTCTTCGATCACTCTTGCAAATTATCTTCTGAAAATTCTGAAACCCCCATAAGCATGTATTTATAATGAAAACCTAGGTCAATTAGCCGGGCTTTTAGTCCTAACGGGCTTAGGTTTAGGCTTTAATTTAATTCTAAGTGGGCTGAATTAATTTGAGCTTTTCTTTAATTAAGCGTAATGGGCTAATTTAAGCTCAAATTAAAACAACTAAGCCCTTTTGTGTGTGATTTTCGGCCCATGCTTTCCGAGTGAGCCGAGTCTCGTTCGATGCCCGAGCTCGATTCACGTGATAAATTTTAAGCTCACTTGTCATCGTCGATCCGATGCGGAATGCAATTAATCTAAATGAACCTAAACTATATGTTATGCAATTTTAATATTTTTGTTCAGGGGTTAAAATTTAATTCCTAATTTTCTATGCAATTAACCACTAAATGATGTGCTAAAATTTAGGTGTCAACATTATTGTCGATTATTCTTTTTATCGATCGTCCGAAATTTTGTCCCGAAATGCTGACAAGTCAAATATTATTAACGTGCCCTAACATTTCCGATATTCTAATTTCCATTGCAAAATTTGAGATACCAAAATTTTGAACTGAAAAAAAGACATAGCAAATTTATGACACAAATAAATGAGATGCAAAATTTTTGACCGAAAAAAAGACGTCACAAATTTACAACGATCATGCAGTATGCGTATATTTGCGACGGTATCAACCTCTTCGTCGCACATTTTGTGACGGAATTTTTACCGTTCGAAATTTGTGACGGATTTTTATTTGCGGAAATTTTTTGTTGTTCGAAAATTTGTGACAGATATAGAAAGTCCGTCGCAAATTAGCGATGGACAAAACATGTCCGTATCAAATTTGAGACGGATTTTTTGTTTTCTGTTGGAATTTTTTTGTCGGTACAAAATTTAACCGTTCGAAATTTGCGACAGATAATTTAATCCGTCGCAAATTTCTGACGGACAAGATTCGACCGTCGCAAATTTGCGACGGTCCACTTAGGTCCATCGGAAATTTGCGACGGATTTTTTGTTTTCCGTTGGTACAAAATTTGCGACGGACAGATTGAGTCCGTCGCTAATTTTGCGAGCGACACTTTACCGTTGGTAATTTGCGACGGATAATTTAATCCATCGTAAATTTGCAACGGAAATCGTCCCCGTCGCAAATTTGCGATGGACACAAGGAAGTCCGTCGCAAATTTGCGACGGATTTTTTGTTTTCCGTCGGGACTTTTTTGTCGGCACAAAATTTGCGACGATTTTGTTGAGTCCGTCGCAAAATTTGCGAGCGAAATTTACCGTTCGAAATTTGCGACGGATAATTTAATCTGTCGCAAATTTGCGACGGAAATCCTAATGTCCGTCGGAAATTTGCGACGGACTTCCTTGTGTCCGTCGCAAATTTGCGATGGATTTACATATTTTCCGTCGGAAATTTTTTGTCGGTACAAAATTTGCGACGATTTTGTTGAGTCCGTCGCAAATTTTGAGAGCGAAATTTACCGTTCGAAATTTGCGACGGATAATTTAATCCGTCGCAAATTTGCAGTGGACATTTTGTTGTCCGTCGCAAATTTGCGACGGACTTCCTTGTGTCCGTCGCAAATTTGCGACGGAAATGATGTCGTCCGTCGCAAATTTGCGACGGATTTACATATTTTCCGTCGGGAATTTTTTGTCGGTACAAAATTTGCGACGAATTTGTTGAGTCCGTCGGAAATTTTGAAAGCGAAATTTACCGTTCGAAATTTGCGACGGATTTACATATTTTCCGTCGGGAATTTTTTGTTTGTACAAAATTCGCGACGAATTTGTTGAGTCCGTCGCAAATTTTGAGAGCGAAATTTACCGTTCGAAACTTGCAACCGATAATTTAATCCGTCGCAAATTTGCGACGGACATTTTGTTGTCCATCGCAAATTTGCGACGGAGACGATGTCGTTCGTCGCAAATTTGCGACGGATTTACATATTTTCCGTTGGGAATTTTTTGTCGATACAAAATTTGCGACGAATTTGTTGAGTCCGTCGGAAATTTTGAGAGCGAAATTTACCGTTCGAAATTTGCGACGGACTTCCTTGTGTCCGTCACAAATTTGCGATAGATTTACATATTTTCCGTCTGGAATTTTTTGTTTGTACAAAATTTGCGACGAATTTGTTGAGTCCGTCGCAAATTTTGAAAGCGAAATTTATCGTTCGAAATTTGCAACGGATAATTTAATCCGTCGCAAATTTCCAACGGACAAGATTCCACCGACGCAAATTTGCGACGGACAAAAGATGTTCGTCGCAAATTTGTGACGGAAATTATATGGCCGACGCAAATTTGCAACGGACACAAGTGGTCCGTCGCAAATTTGCAAATTATTTGCCCACAAAGGCCCAATCTCCACGCTCCCGAGCTCCGCCGTCGCCGCCAGCAGCTCCCTCCCCCGCCCGACGCCAGTTGCTACCCCCAGTCGCCGGCCAGCCGCCTTGCAGCCCTCCCCGACCTCAACCCGTTGCCAGTGGCCACCCTAGCCGCCCCGTCGCCTGCCCCCCCCCCCCGACGTCCGCTCGTTGCCGGTGGCCACCCGAGCCGCCCTGCAGCCGTCCCGCCCGTCGCCCGCCCCCCTTCGCCGGTCGCGCCCTCGTCGTCCCAACCGTCGCCGTCGCCGACCACGTCGTCGCCGCCTCGTAGCTCCCTCCCCCGCCCGACGCCGGTCGCCCGGCAGGCCCGCCCGACCGTCGGCTGCCCCTCCGCCAGTCGCTCGCCCCTCTCTCCGCCTCGCCGCCGTCGCCCCCACCTCACCGCCCTCACCCTCGCCCTCGCCGCCCCCGCCCTCGCTACTACCGACCAGCAGACGCTGCCGGCCAATCGCCGCCGACGCCGTCGCTGCTGTCCAGTCGCCGGCCGCCTCCCACTCGCCGGCCAGCCGCCCGTCTTTCACTCGGGGGCCGATGCCGATGCCGACGCCGTCGCCCCCGCCCGACGCCCTCGCCGCCGCCCGACGCCGTTACCGCCGAGCTCCCCCGTCATTCGCACGGTTGTAGCTGAGTACCTGACCGACCAGTCACCATTTGGGTCCACGCCCGCGCCGGGACCGCCACTGTTCAATTGGCCGGTTTTTATTGTGCTTAAACCAAGTAAGCAACTCCCTAAACCCTAGTTAATATAATTAGGTAATTAATCGAACTTGTTTAGGGATTATTTATGATCACTTTTCGTTGGTTAGGTTACGGGTCGATTTTAGGATTGCATGTGGATTTGATCGATGGTCGACTGGTTAATTTGTTTATTATGTGGATGATTAAGCGTTGAATGACGATAGAGTGATTGATTAAGCGTTTTCACAGAAAATCCTTGAAAATTGAACAACTCTATAAAAAATCATGAAAAATTACGGAATATTAAAACAACAATATATGTTTGTAACAAATATGAAATTTGACCGTAAAAGTTTTTTAAAATTTCGTAATATCAGAAAAAGGCAAAAATTAATAGTGACCACCCATTTTTTAGTGAAATTTAGATTTATTAGTGTTTCGAGAAGAAAATTATTTAAAAATGAAAAATTTTTATAACCTTATTAAATGGCTTAAAATAAATGTAGTCACCCATTGGGAGGGAAATTTTTTGTTATTTGGGTGAAAAAAAATTAAAAAACTATAAAATATCAAAACTGCACAGAATTGCCTACAAAACATGTGGCCATCCACTTGCATTGAAATTTAAATTTTTTTCGAAGGCAAAAAAAAAATTAAAATTTAAAATTTTTCAAAATTTCACAGAATGGCTTATAATACCTGTGGCCACCCACTTGTAGTTATGTTTAATTTTTTTAACATGCCCTCAAAAATATTAAAATAAAGAATGACAAAAATTTTGGAAATTTTACCTATTAGCTTAGACTACCTGTGGTCACCCAATTTTAGTATGGAAAATATTTTTAATTTCACGGAAAAAAAGTTTATATTAAAAATCATAATTTTAAAAATTTTTCAAATTTTAAAATTTTAGAATTTTATAGAATGTCTTAGAATATCGGTGGCCACCAACTTATAGTGAAATTTTTTTTTAGATCCCAAAAAGAATTTAAGAATAGTAATAATTTTTCTCTTACAAAACTTTACGGAATGACTTGGAATACCTGTAGCCACCCACTTCTAGTGAAATTTAAATTTTGTGTACGTGTTCATTTTTTATTTTAATCAAAATGAATGCGATTCATATAGTGATGTTTGATATCTGTGGCCACCTTTATCGTGCTCATACATTGATGTTTTATATCAAAATGAATAAGATTCATAGTATATTTGTTCGTAGGAAATTGCACGTCATAAACACTCGTCTTCTGGTCATTGCAAGGAAACATTTTCTCAGTCTTTCCATCAAAATGGTAAGTTTCATCATGTACATCACTATGTGTCAGTAATACGTGTCTACAGTTCTATACATATTCACATAACCTTCATATTTGTCAGTATAAACGTGGAGGTCACATGCCTAGAAGACAAACCTCTTCCTCGTCCTCGTCCCCATCCCTTTCCTCTTCCCCCGTCCCGTCATCTAACCATCAACCACAATATGGTCCGTCAAAATATGGACATGTTGGCCCTTCCTCCAATGCTCAACAACATGTTACAGGACTTGACCACATAAGAACTGAATGTCCTCCGGTTCAATCTCCTTTAGCTCCCTCTGCTTCCGTTTCGCCCCATTATCCGACGGAACAATCGAATATTGACGGAAACAGAAGTCAAGAAGATAATCGATTCTTCATATGCCCATTTGGAGATTCGTAAGTACTTCATTTTTATTTTAGTATATGTAATATCTAGAACTTTAGATATTGATGTCAACTGAATTGTCGATGTTGCACAATATAATAATTTTGCAGATTCACGGATGCGACGTCTGTTGTGAGGGAATTGAACAAAATAGTATGAAACTTTTAGATGGGAGATTATACTACTTACAGAAAGGTTCCACAAGAAGCGAAAGAAATGTGGTGGAATGAATTCAATGTAAGTTTTACATTTTTTATTTTCTCACAAATTAAGTTTGGTGTAGTATATTGATGGTGAAGAATGATGTAAACAGATCGTAACAATTCTATAGTTTTCAATACCTAAAGGACCAAATATTTTCCCCGACATGAACTTTACGAAATCTGTCTATATTTGTCTGGTGCATGGTTATTGGGATGCTGATCATCGTAATAACTTTCAATTTGTGTTTTTAATCATTGCAGCGGAAGCACAAGTGGGAGGAAGCGGAAGACAATGAAGTGAGAAGAATTTTCGATAAGAAAATTAGTGATTTTATGCGAAATGTCATGAATATAGTGAAGATCAAGCAAGTGAAACCGTCTTTCTTTACAGCTGAAAATTGGGCGGCAATTAACAGATTTTGGGCATCTGAATAGAGTCAGCAACTCTGTGAGCAGAATAAGAAGAATCGATCTTCTAGTTCTAGTGATGGGTCCGCTACATATGCCGGGGGCTCTATCAACATTGCGAAGCATCGCAAACAACTGGTAAGTCTGTTAAAGGAGTTATAAGTTAATTTAATTCAATTACTCATGTTTACATTTTGTAGGCACAAGAATTTGGGACGGAACCGACATTTGCAGCTACATTTGAACACACGTTTCAAAAGAAAGATAAGACATGGACTGGCGATCGAGCAAAAGCTGTTAAGGTATGTAAGGTTATACTTTGGCTTATATGTAAACTATAATGAAAACCGTGAATGCTTTTAATATTTATGGTAGTAATTTTATTTTTATCTACATTGTTAATGTAGGAAAAATATGATGAACTTGTAATGAGCAGTGCTAGTGGTAGTGATGATTGTCCTGAGTTCGGGCCATCAGTTGATAATATGGCCTTATGGATGGAGGCAACGGGTGGGGTGAAAAAAGGAAAATATATTTGGGATGGGATCGTTGTCAAGGATGTACATGTCGAATAGTCCTGGAAGTTCATCATCCACTGCGACTGGTCGAAGGAGGTCACGACAAGACGTGCAATTGACCCAAGAAGTGCATCGTCTGAATAATTTACTTGTTCAGAAGGACGAACAAATAAATAACTTGGAGCAACAAATGAGACTCGTAATGCAACACCTTAACCTCGACCGCTATGACAATCCTCCTGTACCTCTAGTCAATCCAATAGGTCATGGGCACAACGATGACCAACACATTGATGCCGAGAATGCTGCTGCTGATGATGATGATGATTTTTTTCTGCCTTTCTAGTTAAAATTCTCAAAATCGTGGGTAAGTTTGCTTCACAATCTTGGTTTTTCATAATTTCACTCATATTCATATGTAAGAACATTCATGTTCGTCCTGAAACGTAGTTTTGTTAACTCTCTTGTTATTTTATATTAAGTTCTACATCCATGCATAAACGCTATTTTTATATTCTGGACTGATTTATGTATAAACATTTTCTCAGGTTTCGACAAAAGTGACTACTTTTGATGTCTTGCCAAGGTACCAAAGCCGCATCTTCTTGTGTATGATTTTTCTGCGTCTTCTATGGTTGTCCTGTCTCTTCGTTCATGTTTTGAATGTATTGTAAGATTGGCTATCAAATAATATCATGTCAGACTCTGCAACTTTCATTCAGTTTAAAGTTTCAATTATATGTCATTGTGGCTGGTTTGTCAGAATTTATGATTTGTTCGTTTTTCTGTTTCAATTATATGTCATCGTATCCTTTGTTTGACGTGGACAAGAATTTATGGCCGAAATGACGAAAAAATAGCGACGAATGTTTTACGCCGAATTTTGCGATCATTACAATTCGTCGCTAATTTGCGACAAATACATTTTGCAACGAATTTTGCGACGAAATTTGCAACGGATAGTATTTGTGGCTAATTTGCGACTAATTTTGCGACGAAATTTGCGCCGGAGTTAATTCGTGGCCAATTTGCGACGAACATTTGTGACAAATTTTGCGACGGATAAAAATTTGCGACGGATAGAGGTCCGTCGCAAATTTGCGACGAAATTTGCAACGAATCGACTTCGTCGCAAATTTGCGACGAAATTTGTGACGAAATTTGCAACGGAATTTTGCAACGAAATTTGCGACGGGCCTACTTCGTTGCAAATTTGCGACGAACATTTGCGATGGATATAGTTCGTCGCAAATTTGTGACAAAATTTGCGACGGATAGAGTTCGTCGCAAATTTACGATGAAATTTGCGACGGATAGAGTTCGTTGCAAATTTGCGACGAATTTTGTGACGGATTGTATTCGTGGCTAATTTGTGACGAACTTTTAAATTTTCCGTCGCAAAATTTTGCGACGACCTAGTAGCGATGGAATTTTATCCGTCGCAAAATTCGATTTGCGACGGATTTTGCCAAATTTTTCGTCGCAAATTTCGTCGTTAATCCGGTGTTTTTTTTGTAGTGAAGTACAACTTAGTGAAAAATTAAGTCACGCTCTATAGTACAACATATTGACTATGTTTACTTTTTTTAACCACACACTCAATAGCATTTAGGAAGTCTATAAAGAGAGATGATTAAGAGATTGTAGGGGTTACGAAATAGGCAGGAAAATTGTCCAAAAAGTTATAAATCTATTGCAATTTGGCCGATTCATTCCTAAATCTTTCAATTTTGTCAATTGAGTCTTAAACTTTTTGATAATTTGCCAATTAAGTCCATCAGACTAATTTTGGCTGGCATTCACTGACATGGATGTTAGCCACCCTACGTAACACGATCAGTGTTGACGTGAATAATTTTTAATAATATTTTAATATCTTTTGAATTTTTTTATTATTTTTTTCTTTTTTCATTTGTTTTTTCTTTTTTACATTTTTTTCTCTTTTCCTTTTTTATTTTTTTTAGTGTGGTCGGGATTGAGTGCAAAATCGAAGATTCCCGAGCGAGATGGAAGAGCAAATGAAGAAAGCTAACCCTAATTGCTTTAATTTTTACCCAAATTTCAAATACAAGAAGACAGTGTTTGAGTTGACGAGGAAATTCATCTTCAAAAGATGTCTTCTTCTATTTCACATTTGGGGAAAAACTAGAGCAATGATGTGACAATACCACGTAAATCACTAAGGACTATTTTAGATAGAGGGTTAATGAGAGTAAATATAAGACTCAAGTAAAAGGTTGTGATGGTAGAATTGAAAATAGAATTAAAGTTGGAGGTCTTTTACGAGATAAAAAAAAATAGTTTAGGGTATAATTGAAGCTAAATTTAAAGTTTGAGGTTTTTTAGGGTCTTAAGTTGCAATGAAAGTTATGGCAAATAAGAGGCGGAATTTTATCTTTTAACCAACGATACCTTTAAAAGTAAAGAAAAACCCATAAAATGATGGGAACTAAATTAAGAATAAAACCGAGCAAATATGAAACCATCGAGCATAACCTCGAATTTATTAAAACTACAAGAATGACATTACATGAGAGAGAGAGATAGATGAATGGGCCCAAGCCAACAAGGCGATCAGGCCCATTGGACAGGCCCAACTCGTTCGGGGCACACATTGCCGTCCAATCTAATTGAAAATCCTCGTCTCTCTCTCTTTTCAGTTTCCAGACCTTTTCATAGATCTGTCGAAGGCTCGCGATTTTTCCACCCCCTTTTTAACTTCGAACGCCTCTTATCGCTTTAAATTGACCACAATATCCCCTGCAGGTCCCATATTTAATATTATTTCTTATCTTTTTTTTTTTTTTCTATTCTTTCTTTAGAAATTCTGATACATTTGGAATTGACAATTTGCAAATGGTTTGAATGGATTATCTCGTAACATAATTACAATTGTTATGATTTTTTTTTTGTCAACGGCTAATTATTCCATGTAATCAAGGCAAAAATAATATTTTATGTAATGTTTCGAGAAGCATTTTTATTTTGAATTTGCATGATGTATTGGATGTTTAGAATTTTTAAGGTAGTTAATTTCGGCTTTTTTTTAAATTCCTTGAAAATATCTTTTGACAAAAATCATGCAATGATGGCATGAAAAATAAAGAATGGTTAGAATATTAGATTCAATGAATAAAAGGAAAGTCAAGCAGTCAAAATACGCAGATTATAATGTAATCGTACATATTAAAATTATAATTGAACCAAATGCATTCATTAAAACTGATTAATTATTCTTTTCACTCTTACTTGTATTTTTTTTGCAAATCTTTTAATTGTGCTTTGTTTATTTTTAGAATAACGGTTTCTAGTAAAAGAAAAGAACTATACAACTCATTAACACAATAACTTGTTAATTATCTACCACATAAATTATTTTTTGGAAAAGAAAGACGCCAATTTCGTCCTTGATGGGAGAAAAACAAAAAAGAAGAAGAAAGATAGGAAATAATCTTAAATCAAGAGTATCCCCCCACGTTCGACCTTATTCTTTGTTGTTTGAGTTGAACATGATAAATTCATCTTTTAGTATTTTGAAACCAAAGAAAACGAAGGAAAATGGTAAGAAAAAAATCTTAAATTAAGAGTGAGACTCACAATAGGTAATTTGATCAATTCAAGGTGGTAGGTGGTGTTAGAAGTTAAAAAAGAAAGGGTGAAAAAAGCGAGAACACTTCCAAATGGGTTACAAACTAATTTCTTAACTCATATATAACGGGATGAGTTGTTATATGGGTTAAATATATTCAATAAATGAATCATAAATGTGTTTAAACATACTATGTGTGTTTTTTTTTTTTTGCTCAAATATTATTAGTGTTAAATGGATATATAATTTACTTAGATCCAACTCACATATATAAATCTCTATTCATTTTGTCTCACTCTTGTTCGATCTCATGCTTATTCACTACACGCTACCTCAATTTAGGTGTAAGTTTTCTTCGATTTAATTAGATTATAAATTTAACCCAATCAAAAAATGGGTTAGGTATGAGTCATGTTGGGTAAGAATCATCACATTTGCTTGCATCAAAATGGATCAAAATATGTTAAATGTATCTATTTAGGTCGAACCATTTTCGATCCGGCCTAAACCCGACCCACCCGTTGGATGGTTTACTTTTTCGCTTGGTCACCTTGAGATAAAGGAAAATAAAGAAAACTTCAACTTTGTACAAAGGGGGAAGAAAGAGAAGAGAACCGGCGAAACGGCAGCGTGTCTGGACCTCGGCCCTCCTTTGTCGGAGTTCCCTCACCCTCCGCTTCCGAAGCTCACCGCATCCTTCTTTGGCAAAAAGCGTTGTTCCCATCTTGATTTTTGCTTCGTTCGTCCCCCGCGAAACAGCAAGAACTAAGTAAAGAAGACAAGATGCCGCCGCAGGACGCCGCGGCGGCGGCGGCGGCGGCTGCGGCGAAGGACGAGGACGAGGACGGGATGAGCTTGGGCTCCATCCTCAAGGACAGGAAGAGCAAAGCCCTCAATGCCGCCCTTGCTGCTTCTCCCAGGCCTCGCCCCAGGGAAGTGAAGGTGAAGAAGGAGGAGGCCGGGGGATCCAACGACGGCTCCGACAAGAAGAAGGGGCCCCTGAAGTCCGGTTCCGTCTCGGCCTCGGTGTCGCGTCCCGGGTCTAGGGTGGTTAAGGTGAAGAAGGAAGAGAAGGTGGAGGAAGACGACGACGACGACAAGCCCATTTCGAGGAAGCTGGCAAGTGTCAAGCTTGGCAAGGTATGTGTTTGTTCTGTGGTCTGGGTTGGTCTCAAAAGATGATTTTTTTTATGGGTTGGTTTGCTTGCTGAATCATTGCAATTGAATAAGGAGAGAGAAAGAGGATAAATTGGTCTCTTTTCTGTTCTAGAGTGAGGTGCTGATAAAAGGCAAATGTTAGATTGGTTTAGTAATTGGTTGTTTTTCTTCTTTTTTCTGGGTTGAAGGAAGTGAATGTGAAGAAGAAAGTCAAGCAAGTGGATGTTAAGACAGTTAAAGTTGAAGTAAAGCGGAAGAAGAGCACGGCTGTGTCGAAGGTGGAACCTGGGAAGAAGAGGGAGAAGAAGGTCTACGATTTGCCTGGCCAGAAGCGGGATCCTCCTGAAGAAGTATGGCTGTTTTGTCCTTATATGAATCTCGTTCGTAGCGTGTGATGAAGTTAACTGTGGATTTTTCCAGATGATGGTAGTAGTTCACATTGTTATCTGGATTTGCAGAGAGACCCGCTGAGGATTTTCTATGAGTCGCTGCACAAGCAAATTCCCCGCAGTGAGATGGCGCAATTCTGGTGAATTTCTATTCCATGTGTTTGTTTGTATGAAGTAAAATAGAGTTGATTGTGATTGGCAAGTTTGGGTGTGAATCTAGCTAGTCCATATATGTGGCTTCATGATGGTGTAATCGAAGTAACTGTGCTTTTGCAGTATGGTTCTAATTGACAAGAGAGAATTGCCAATGGGCAACGTCAATTGGATTTGGCAGTACTGTGGTACTGGCCAGTTCTGTTTATCCTGTCTGAGAGATCACGCCTGTTCTGTTTATTCTGGCTACGCAAAGTTGCTGGCCTTCAAGGAGGGCCTTGAAAATGAGGAAATGGCCATGATTAGGTGTAATTCTGTAAGAAGTGCTGCTCATCTAGTTAGAGATAATGGGCTGTGATGAGAGCATCAGTGGTTCCTGTAGTGTAAATTTCCTAGTGATATCCAAATCGATAGGGATAAAGATGATTGTTTCTTGATGAATTAATGGTACCTTTGCTGGTGGCTTTTTGAGAGACTTACCCAATGTTACCCCTTGCACAGCAGAAATTGAGAAAGGCAGCTCACATAAGTATACTGGATAGTCTGAGTTTATTTGAGTACTTGATAGTCTAGCATATTCCTAGTAAGCGCAAGCTATTTTGCACATTTTGGCATGACATACCTCCAGTTGTGCACTCGGAGGAACGATATTGCATTGCAGTTTATGTTGCTGTTGCCTGGTAGATATTCAATGCTCCTGCTCATGAGTGCGATATGCCTTGCTATCTTTCCATGCAGTAAAGCATTGATAGTCTAGCTTACTTCAGAGGATTGTATATATGGTGGTATCAAAAGGATCGATGAATGTATCAGATCTTTTGTCCGCATGGATACTCTTTTTCTGTGTTTGCACACTTACAATTTTTTATGTCCAGTTTTACGAGAAGGATAATTCTGGTCATTGCAGGATGATGGAGTCTGGGTTGCTACCCAAAGAAGAGGCAAAGAAGGTTTTTGAGAAAAAACAGAGAAAGAGCCAAGCTCAAAAACTCAGTTCCCCTGCAAAATCTGCTGTATCAGTTAAGAGAAGCTCTCAAACCGTGTCCATCAAGAAGAAAGATCTGTCCTCTTCGGTGTCTTCCAAAAAGAAGACAACGGATGTCAAAGTATTGTCGAAGCAGCCCAAGAAGCGCAAGGATGAAGACAGCGAAGATTCAGATGACGACTTTGTTATTTCTAGGACAAAGAGAGAGAGCTGGTAATTAGTTCTTTCGGTCTTAGCTGCATTTATCATCTTTTATTATGGAGCTTGATCTGACGTTACCTTATTGATTCCATGGATACTTCGGCCAGATCTAGCACTTCAGTGATTTCTTTCATTGGGAAGTTCCTTGAAATTTTAGTTCACAGATCTCCATTTGCATTGAAGGAAATTGATTTTCGACAAAAACAAGTTCTTCAATTCAGCTTAAGTCAGTGAGCTTGCTTAGGTGCTATGTAGTTCATATTGTATTGGTAGGATCTGAAGTGATGACTGATGAGCAGTTCGTGTACTACTGTTACATAGACGGTAAAATCATAGATCGATATTGGCGAATCAAGAGCTTTTCCTGTCTCTCTCTCTCAACCGTATTTCTGCCAATATTCCTTACCTGCGACAGTGAAATAATAGCTCGTATGGCAACTTGTGTTTGAGAGTGAGGATTGTTATAGAAGCACGGTTTCTGTTGGCTAACATATTGAGTGTAGGTTTCAGAATGCATTAAAATGAAATTCTGCAGGATCAACTCAGACGCCGGAATCTTAGTAACGGCCATAAAACATATATGCAAGCAACTGCTTTCCGAACTTTATATCAAGATTATCTCAAACGCGTACTCGGCTTTAATCACCTGCAAGTGAAAATACAAGAACAATTGGTGGCTTTTCTAGTCCGGAATGCTTAATTCAAATAACAAACACACAACGATTAACCAGGAACTCCAAAGTCTTGGGAAACAACATGGTGAAAGAATTTAGACCGACGCGGACATAAGCAACAGCAACAAATAAAGGAAATAGATCCATGTACAAAACTCAATTCAAGTAGCAATGATTGAAGAACTTCTGAAACATCAGCCCTCGTAGGCCTCCTCTTCTCCCTCTTCGTACTCTGCCTCATCGTCAGCGGTGGCATCCTGATATTGTTGATACTCAGCCACGAGATCGTTCATGTTGCTCTCTGCCTCAGTGAACTCCATCTCGTCCATCCCTTCACCAGTGTACCAGTGCAAAAATGCCTTGCGCCTGAACATGGCAGTGAATTGCTCACTCACTCTCCTGAACATTTCCTGAATCGACGTGGAGTTCCCCACAAATGTGGACGCCATCTCCAGACCCTTTGGTGGGATGTCGCACACGCTGGACTTCACATTGTTAGGGATCCACTCCACGAAGTAGGATGAGTTCTTGTTCTGCACATTGATCATCTGTTCGTCCACCTCTTTTGTGCTCATCTTCCCCCTGAACATTGCAGAGGCCGTGAGGTATCGGCCGTGGCGGGGGTCGGCTGCGCACATCATGTTCTTGGCATCCCACATTTGCTGAGTCAGCTCAGGAACAGTGAGGGAGATGTACTGCTGAGAGCCACGAGATGTGAGTGGAGCAAAGCCGACCATAAAGAAGTGAAGGCGTGGGAATGGAATCAAGTTCACAGCCAATTTGCGGAGATCAGAGTTCAGCTGGCCAGGGAACCTGAGGCAGCATGTCACGCCACTCATGGTGGCAGAGATCAAGTGATTTAGGTCTCCAACTGTGACACAAAATTCAGAAAGCATATTATAGAACCATAGGGACAGATATTTTTCAGTTTGCACAGATAATTCATATGGAACTTACAGCTTGGAGTGCTAAGCTTTAAGGTCCTGAAGCAAATGTCATAGAGTGCTTCATTGTCGAGAACCATGCATTCATCTGCATTCTCGACCAACTGATGCACTGAGAGGGTGGCATTGTATGGTTCCACGACTGTGTCAGACACCTTTGGTGAAGGGAAGACAGAGAATGTAAGCATCATCCTGTCGGGATACTCCTCTCTGATTTTTGATATCAGGAGAGTTCCCATACCCGAACCTGTGCCTCCTCCTAGTGAGTGACATACTTGGAAACCTGATAGAGGGAAGAAAAACAAATAATTAATAAGTTTAACACCCTGAAAAGAATTTAGAATCTGTGTAAAAACTCCACTATTTGCACTCAGCCACTAGGGTTGGAGCATCGCGAATAGTATCCATCAAAAGAGAGAGATCTATCATGCCAGTTCCGGCTTCAAAAGACAGATAGGATTAATTTGAATTCTGACCTACCATGGACCATGGTCTGCAGCAACTTAATGGGATAAGAACCAGTGGAATTTAGACAGATAAAATGGTTACATTCTTACACAGCTTAATGTTTGCAAAAAACAAACACATTAGAAGATTCAGAACTGTACTTGAGCGAGGAGAGATGCACTAAATTAACGTGCAGATCCAGATCACCCATGAATAAATAAATTTTATAAAGCCACTCTAAAGAATTAGAAGATTTAGAAATGTCTTTTCCACAGAGGCTAACTGGGACACCATCAGCGTTTCCCAATTGTGTCGATTAGCAATGAAAAACTAGGACTGGAAAGTACTGAGAAATATAGCCATGACAGACTGTTTGCATCGAAGAGCAAGGTGTGATCATAAGCTTCGTTTGTTGTCACTATAACAAAGTTCCAGTCTTATATTCTCTAATCACAATACACTTAATGCTCACTGAGGACTGACATGTAGCTCCAAATATCGAAAACTGTATTTTGATTCAATGGAAATCTACAAATCTAGTCTCCAGGCTAACCAAAATGCCAGATTCTAACTTAAGTACCTAAGAGAGCAGTTGCTTTATTTTTCTGGTAATCAGATTCGGCTCATATATTAGCTTGTCCCATATCAAGTATCGTCGTCATCAACATCTAAGCAAAGTGAAAGAAAAGCCTCAGAAGCTGGAATGCCATTGACTGAAGCCGATAAACATCCCAAAAGAGTCAGGCGTATGATAGGAAAACAGGAAGATCAAAAGGGGTTTTATTTCCGTGCCTAAGCAATTACAAAATTATTTGACTTTATGCGTAGAATTTGATACGCATGCCTCGTCTGATATAAGTGCTTCTTAACCAGATTTTCGTCGGCACAACAGAAAGATGGGCCATCTCAGTCATCCTTCTCTCTGGGGAGGAGACAACTAGCTGTCTTTCTGGATTTATTATAGTGCATGTCAGTCTCCAGTCATGGAAAAAAGCATGAACAAACAAGCACAAGAGGAGAGACAAAAGACAGGCCCACCACCATGTACCAAGAAGCCTCATCATCGACCCAGTACTATAAAGTTCCTGTCCCACAACAAGCTCCCATTTTTTTCCCCACCAGGGGCCCAAAGGCTAATCCCCATTATTTACTTTACATAAATGACGATTATTCAACAGTCATGATGAGTATTAATAATACTTGCTTAAAAGGAAACGCCAGAAATGAAAGTTTGTCTCAT
This sequence comes from Syzygium aromaticum, assembly GCA_024500025.1. NCBI lineage: Eukaryota > Viridiplantae > Streptophyta > Magnoliopsida > Myrtales > Myrtaceae > Syzygium > Syzygium aromaticum. The sequence continues at coordinate 12,255,154 of CM044890.1, forward strand.
TCAGTGAAGATGGGCAATTATTGCCTAAGGCCTAATGTCGGTACTAGCCTCTGGTGCATCATGACCCTTGAAACGACTGCGGAGCAGAGCTTTGACAACGACGACTCTGCTACTATCATCACTCAAGCATTAGCTGTCTCGCTCCCGTTTCTGTCCTAAAGATTCAGCGATCCGATCGAATCGCGGGTCTTATCCCATTTCACCAACAGGGCCATATTGCAGTCAATCCTAAGCAAAAACCCGAGATTGAAATCTAAAGAATGTAGGACAAACTATTCGAGGAGGACTACATGCAGATCAGAACAAACATAATGCGAAGGCTTCAATCCTACACTGAGAATGAATTACACGGAAGATGAATTGGAAGTATGATGGTGGTCGATTGAATCGTGAATATGCATGAAATGAGAAGTGACGATGAACAGAGATCACCAAATGGGTTGGTAGTTCAGCACATCTCCTTAACTCACACGAATATATTCTAACACAACGCGAGATCCGATCCAATGCGCACGATCGATACCGGCATTGCAAAGATCAAATTTCCGGGAATGCTCAAACTGATCAGATGATCAGATCTCAAGCAAACACGCACGGGAACAATGCATATCCGGACGACGAGGGAATAAGATTATACCTTGCAAGCAGTCGCAGTTCTCGGCCTCCTTGCGGACGACGTCGAGGACGGCGTCGATGAGCTCGGCGCCCTCGGTGTAGTGGCCCTTGGCCCAGTTGTTGCCGGCGCCGGACTGGCCGAAGACGAAGTTGTCGGGGCGGAAGATCTGGCCGAAGGGGCCGGAGCGGATGCTGTCCATGGTGCCGGGCTCGAGGTCCATGAGGACGGCGCGGGGGACGTAGCGGCCGCCGGACGCCTCGTTGTAGTAGACGTTGATGCGCTCGAGCTGGAGGTCGGAGGAGGCGTCGCCGGTGAACTTGCCGGTGGGGTCGACGCCGTGCTCGTCGCAGATGACCTCCCAGAACTTGGACCCGATCTGGTTCCCGCATTGGCCCCCCTGGATGTGCATGATCTCCCTCATCTTCTCCTTCCTTCCTCTTCTTCTTCCTCCTCCTCCTCCTCCGGAGCGGGTGGATTTGGCTCGGGGATCGGGAGAAGCTTGTACGGTTTGCGGGCTTTCGATGGCGATGGAGATGCGGGTTGCTCTGTTCTGCTCTGCGTGTGTTCTTATCGGTCCGACGGCAGTTATATGGAGAGACAGAGAGAGGAGGAGAGAGACAGAGGCGGTTAAAATGAGAATAACAGAGGGAGGATTGCATACGGTTTCCAGATCCGTTGGATCATGGCGGTTATACCCGTCCCGTCGAGAATCCGACGGTCGAGATGGATCCTAATTCCGGGTCCTCGAAACATTTGATGATGAGCACTTTGAGCAGGGTATATTTTTCGGGACTCAAGATCAGGTCCATTACCGCTGTATAGTGTATTTCTTACGACCCTCGAACGATTTACTTGCGAAGCTGGCTCCGACTGCGAGCGTTACTCATTTAACGGGAAAAGATATAAATATCTTTTCGCACCCGTGGCGGACCTAACACTAATCTATGTTCTCGTTTCGTGTGTCATGTCAAAAAAGTTACCGCCGAGATACAGGCGATCCACCTCCGGTTAGATCTACACGAGACCTGTGAGATCGATGGCTCGTGTACATTGGGCTGGTAACCAATTTGCACGTAAAACATTACTCCAGATCCACATGATGGTATTTCATGAATGAGAGAGAGAGAGAGAGAGAGAGAGAGAGAGAGAGAGAGAGAGAGGTGGGAGCATATGGACAAGGCAAATGCATGTGGGATGCATGTGCGGACGAGATGGTAAGCAGTCCATCAGGTTGCATTTCAGGCAAATTAATAATAATTGCACGAGATCGCCGTGATGGTGCAACTCCCGGATTTTCGCTTGGTCTTATTCCCCATGACATCATGTGCACCGCAGGGCGAAAGAAGCCATACGATCAAATCTACTACAATTGAATGTTGTGGATCTCGCATTCAAATGTTGCTTATGAAAGAGCTTTAAGAGTAGGTCGAGGTAAGTTGTCCCATCGTGGCTGGGGGCAGATGATAATGTTATGACTACGACTCATTTGATTTCACGTCAGTATGTTCAAGCGAAGCCATCGACAGTAACTCAAGGAATATGTATAAATGTACGTATGCAAAGCTTCCTCAGAAGTTAGAAGCAGGAAATCTTCCTGTTTGGAAGTAAAGAAATCAGTTTAACCCAAGCATCGTCTTTGTACGTTCGTTCTTCGTGTGTTCTTCGTACTCCTCTTTTCATGTAGTCGTCTGTTAATCCTCGAGTGTCAAACTTTATATACCAAAGCTGGATTGTTCGATAAAACATTGAGAGAGCCAGAGAGAGAAGACTTAAATTATACACTCCTGAAGAGTTCAAAAGTGATTGAGCCTTAGCGAATGAGACATGCAGATTGGCCCAACCGCTACGGCCTAACAAACCTCGCACGTTTGATGCACATGCGATGTAGTTTGTTCTCTCAAGAACAGAGAGCTCGCAGGAACTGCGTAGCAGAGATCCCCCATGCGAAAGATTGCAAAAGAAGGATTAATTATATATCACCCGCAAGGGATCTCAAGATCCCATCATCTCATACGCTATCCGATAACACGATATGGATCTTCAGTGAAATGCCAGGACAAAATGATTTCAGATGCAGTTTGAGATCCGCAGAAATATAGTGTCGCTATTCACAGAAACAGAGAGTTCAAACGGAGCCAAATCAGACAATTTTAATAGGTACAGACTTGACCACAAGGTGAACCAGAATTCCAGAAGCTTGTGCTATGTTTGTTGTTGTGCCTCGTTGCAGTATCTCTTGAAGTTCAAAGACTCGTCCACCAAGAATTCACTATGACAATCGGGACTTGGATTAGCAAAATTGGGTAGAAAGTTCACCCAGAAAGAACTCGACAGTTCAAGAACTCACAGTATCCTCTCAGCCATCTGCAATGCTTCCCATCTAGGACTCCATGGATAATCGGTCAGAAGTAAAGACTTGATTGGTGCACCTTGGGAGTTAAAGTGCTGCAACCAATGTAAGTATTTTAGCTAGCAAACAAGTTTCCATTAGGAAGCATTCCGTACATCCATAACAGAAATGGGAAAAGAAACCTCTTCCTAAATATTTAATCCGATCAAGGTAATACACTCTGCCAAATGTGCAAGTGTATGAGCATGCGCGCGCATGAGAGAGAGAGAGAGAGAGAGAGAGAGAGAGAGAATGAGGGAATTTGAAAAATCTGAACCAAAGGCCATGTGTTCGTGCATGACAAGTTCTGTTTGAAGAATCTGAAATACTCGCAGTTATTGCAATATTGAAAGCAATTCCTTTCGCGCATTAATGGGAGTCAAAAGCATGAAGCTTAAAAAAGGTTTATGAACTTCCTGTAGCACGCCACTCTCCAGAACATACGCATGTACTTATCACATAAACCAAAGCCAATATTCATTAAGAAATAAATTACCTGAGAACTCTGTAGCAACAGAGCTGGTTGTTGCTTTGGAAATTGTGTGGGAATGAAAAGGTGCACCTAGAGGAACACAACTTTCAGAAGTTTTGAATATTATAGACAGAAGGCATGCAGAGATAGAATGTTTTCAGAAAGAGAGCTAGAATGTCAGGCAAAGTTCATAGCAAAAGTCCATAGATTAAGGGTGTGCTTCTTTGTTATATATGTGAGCAAAGTCCACTTATTATTGGAACAGAACATTGAAATTGAAGCTTCATCACCAAATACTACTCAAATAGTATCGCCAGTATGACCTAATCTGTCCATTGATTAACTGCATTACATTACTTCATGCACGGATCCTTCCAGGTAAAATCTACCATGTCTTCACCTGAACTAGTAATAGGGTAGCAGCCTAGACATCAGCAAACATGCTCAACCTACCACTACTTGAAGGCCGGTCCACATATCTTAGTTCCAGATATTCAACTAGCACACCATCGCCTCTGCTGATGATCATCCTAACATTAAGCAGCCCATACTTTACCATCACCAATTCTATCAATGACATGAGGACAGCCAATCAGTCTGATCACTGAACATGCAGTCCCCCAGCTGTGACCATCTAGTTTCATTGCTTTAACATCTCAGCATTCATCGGCCAGTTCTATCTTTAAAAGGCAATTGCTAATCTGCATGCGATGTCTAAGAACTGCAGACCGGCCACTACCAGCCAATAGCTTAAAATCACTATACTATGCATGCTCGACAACTGTTTTAACTAATATACAATCGCTCCAGCTACAGAATAGTAGGAAAAGAAGAATGACGTGGGATAATTATTCATTAGAGCCCTGTATATGGAAAAAGAATTATAACCATGACTCCACTATCTTCAAGTCATGTGTTTGCATGAAGAGATCATATGGGTGAAGTCAAAGAATGGAACTTTTGGTGCATTCACCTGTCACCTTAGGCTGCGAATGATAATCATTATATTTCTATTTTTCTGTTCCAGAAATAGGTTTAAAACAAAAATCGGTTTGGTAACGTAATTTCATTTTTCTATTTTTAAAACAAATTTTGATTTCAGAAATAGATTTGGAACAGAAATGAGAAGTGAAATTTTCTACTTTTATATTTATGGAACAGAAATGAGAAGTTAAAAATTATTCTCATTGCTTGTCCTCGTTACTAGCCGGTCGCCCACCCGCTGCCCATTGCTACTCACTTGCCGACCGCCACCTCCCACCATTTGCCATCTCTCACTACCAGTCGCCAACTGCTATCCACCAGCCACTGTCTCCTATCGCCGGCTGCCCTCCTCCCGCCTCCCCCCGCCAGTTGCCATGGGTCGCCGTCCACCACCACTGTCTCCTGCCGCCGGCCGCTCTCCACCCATTGCCGCTCGCCTCCTGCCATTTGTCATCTCCCGCCACCTACTGCCCTCCTCCCATTACCACCCGCCTCCCCCCGCCGTCTACCGGCCACCATCTCCCACTGCCGGTTGGCCTCCTCCCATTGCCGCCTGCCTCCCGCCATTTGCCGACTCCTGCCGCCGGCCACTGCCAGTCGCCGTGGGTTGCCACCCGCCGTCCACTGGCCACTGTCTCCCACTGCCAGCCGACCTCCTCCCGCTGCCGCCCACCTCCCATTGCCAGCCATCGCCTCTCATCGCTAGCCACCCTCCTCCCGCTACCACCCACCTCCCACCGCCACCCATTGTGGGCCGTTGCTCGCTGTCCGTCGGCTACCACTCCTGCTGCCAGCCGCCCTCCCACCACCGCCAGCCTCCCCCTGCCAGCCGCCGTGGGCCGCCAGCTGCTATCCACCGGTCATGGTCTCCTCCCGCTGCTGCCCTCCTCGTCGCCAGCCACCTCCAACCACCGTCCACCACTACCTCCCCCCGCCATCCGCCACCCACCATTCACTGCCATCGTTCGCCGCCTTCCATTTGCCGCCATCCGCCCGCCGTCTACTAGCCGGCCACCAGAGAGGGAGAAATTTTATGCCATTATCAAATAAATTTTTGTTTCGGGAACAAAAATTGTCGTTATCAAACGTTTTTTTTTGCTTAGAAATTCGTCCATAAAAAAATCAATTTTTGACCATAAATTGATTTCTGAAACAGAATAGTTGTTATTGGCAGCCTTATTCGCTGAGGTCTAGACCTGTTAAAATGGGTCATAGCCCCTTTTTTAACCCATATATGATGGGCTGAGTTGTTATATAAGTTAGTTATATGCAGTAAATGGGTCATTAATGGGTTTAAACATAATATGAGTGTTAAATGAGTCATAAATGGGTTTAAATATAATATGGGTGTTAAATGGGTCATAAATGCGTTTACAACTTACTTTGACCCAATCCACCTCTATGACTCTTTTCATTCTCCCTCGCCTTCACTTGATCTCGCACTTGCTCACTCTACACTCTTACCTCAGTTTGGATATGAGTTTTACTAGATTGGGTTAACTATGGAAGTGTTTTAATAATATGAATTAGGTCATGTATGGGTTGGGTACGAGTTGGGTACAAGTACGGGTATGGGTCGCTATCTTTGCATTGCATGAAAAATGGGTCAAAATGGGTTACATGAGTCTATTTGGGTTGGACTATTTTTTACCCGACCCAAACCCGGCTCAACCCAACCCAACCATTTGACAAGTCTACCGAGGTCTACATCAGACTGCTCAACCATTTATTTTGTAGCTCTTGTTAAGCTTCTTTTGCTAGATCTTCACACATCTACCAGTATATCTCTTGGATCCTAATTTGTTTTTAACAACTCTGTAGATGCCAAACTTTCATTGCAGTCACCTTTCTCCTCAATCGGCAATGCCAACTTCAGACTATTCATGCACTTATTGTGCAGTTCATGTGAAGCTTATGTTGCCAGAACTCCCCACATCTACTAGCAGACCCTCTCAAATTCTAACTCATTTTTTCACAATTCCGTAGACTTAAATCATCTGTGTCCACATTGAAGAGTCAGCAGAGAACATTGCTTGGTTTTCTGAACTACTCTTATCACTCTATGAAGTGAAAGTTCAATAAATTTTGAGAAGTTGCCATCATAAGAAGCGATGATACAAAATAATCGTGACCATGTGCAAAATGGCTTAGTTATCATCTTAGATATCATTGACAGAAGGAAATGCAGCAAGTAACATGCACTCTCCTGATGAGCCATAATTCAATATTTTTTATTTAGTACCTCAATGGATCTGAGCGTATGCATCTTAATGCCAGTCCTACAATAGCTACTTACTATGAGAACACTGCCTAAAGCAAAATAGCGAAATATTAGTACCAGAAAGGTAAATACGCCAGAGGCCACCAGAAGCGTTGCTTTTCTGCAGAAGACCTGGCAAAATAAGCCATGAGTATTAAGGAATTAGTCATAATGATTGACATATCTGTCCATGCACACATTTGATCATGCATACCGGATCAGCTTCCACTGGTCTGCCAAACACAGGGGCTAATGCCTCAATAAAGTGCCTCCTAGTATCAATTAGTGAAACTGCTTCCATAATCTGAGAAGAGTTCAGCAATTAACGTTCTTAAGTACAATAGTTATTCGAAAAGATATCAACAGTCACAAGTAACTATGCATCCAACCTGCCCTTGAAGAGACTCTTCGAGATGGGGAAGGTATTCAGCCATGCACCTTCCAGGAAGAGAAAATCAAAGCGTGAGAAAGCAACACTTCAAAACAAGTACTTTTCTACAAGAAAAATAGGATCATGAACCGTGCAACACATAGGTATACGTACATCCCATCCACCCATGAAGGAAGCTTGACATCATCCACTGAAAATAAAGCCTTCAATTCAGGAGTAGACACTAATTTAAGGCGAGGGGCAGAAGCAGCAGATACATACTTCTTTCCAACTGGATACACAACCTGCAGCCATCAAAATTTCACATATTGCCATATGCATGTGAACGAATTAAAGAGACCTTCTCAACATAAAATTTGAGGAGACCTGTAAATGTATTTTCTGGAGATGTCTCCAAGGGCATCCACGCACCATTTTGTTTATATTCATGTCCACCAGGGGAACTGCAAACTTTACCTCCTGTGGCTACGCTAAAATTCAAAGGCACAATAACCAGAAATATAATTGAAGGCTATTCAAATATCAATACTACTGCTCACTTGCAACTTAAATGAGAATACAAGACGCATCCTTCCAAGAAATACCTTTTCAAGTCCAGAACTCATATGCATTTCAATTCCCTGTAGCAAAGAAAAGGGAATCATGCACAAGAAGAAGATTAGGATTAGTCCACATCTTCTCATAATATAATGTAAGCGTCAAAATCTCGAGTGTCTAGAGTGATTTACCTCCCTAGACAAAATAGTGCTAATCTCGAATGTCAGCCTATCATCATGAACCTCTCCAGCACGTCTCCTCTGATAGGCCATGTACTCATCCCTAATTAACATAGCCATTCTCCCGTTAACCACTCTCAACCGTTTAGAACACTCAGATCCACAAACCACAACGCATCAAATTCAAGAGAACAATTGCCTCAATTCTTGAATGAGAGCACAGAGCCGAGTTGGGTCTTTATGGTTCCAATCAGACAAGCTATTCTTAGCTCCCTCCATATCGTTTCCTCCCTCCCTGCTCCTCAGCCGAAACGGATGAAAATGTTCATCTTCGGGCCCAAATATAACATCCGGAGCACAAAGGGGGAACTCTGCATTGTACAGAACATCCCCTACACAAACACCAGCGAATCATCTCAGATTACCAAGTTTTTCACTCAATCGCCGAAATCTAATGCAGCCGAGATGATAGAGAAATACCAAAACTGTGTGCTTCAAATAAACAACCTAAAATCTTCCGACATCATTGTGTCTATATGTGTAGTCCAGACATTTGAGGAACGCGCAAACTAAACAGATCAGACACTGACAATGCCATAAAAAGCAGAGCACTAAGAGATGCGACTGACACTTTATGTAGTCCAGGCAGTAGGGAATCAACAGAGTGAACCGATCGAGCACTCCGGGGTAGCTCTTGCTTCCGGACCACAAGTTCTCGACCTGCAACACGCCGGCGGCGCTCGCTCTTGAAAAGTCGAAAAACCGGAAAAAACGAAGAAGTTAGGGTTTCGCGAGTCGAGGCGAGTCCGGTACCTTGACGCCGAGAGGGCAGTGGTAGACGAGGTAATTGAGCTGAGCAGCGATGAACGGAGGGAGACCATCGGAGGCCATGGCCGGCGCGGCGGAGGCGGGTCGGACGCCGTGGGGCTAGGGGGATCGGGAGCGTCGGTCCTTCGGTCTCCGGCGATCTCTCGGACAGAGAAGACTTAAGGGCGAGGTTGGCGTCGGTGCGAAGTGTGGGACTCGACGGAGCGCTCGCCGATCCTGGCGTCTAAGAGACCGTTTCCATCTGACCAAAAAAAAAAACCAGAGACCGTTTCCCGGACAGGGCCCAAAACCAGGACGGGCCGAGGCCCAACAGCGAGCCGGCCCGGAACTGACTCACGGCCCATGGGGGGCAGAACCGTAATTTCGGAGTGACGAAAACCCTAATCCTCCGTTACCGAAATCATATAAGTACGCCCTCGGCATACCGTCACTTCCGAAGCTCTCTTGGCCGTCACTTCTTCGTTGTCGTCTTCTCCTTCTTTCGTTCCTTTCCCATCTATCTCTCTCTGTGTTTGAAGCCTTCGTGCGTCCTCCCTTGTTCTCTCTATGTTCGATGCCTTCGTGGGTGCCCGTGTTCTTGTGTTCGCGTGTGGTTATGTATTAGTGATGGTGATGATGGAGGGGATTCAGATGATGAGTTTGGATTACAAATTTCTCACGACGGTCGTCTGAGACACGCTCAGTGTCGAGCACTGATGTTATAATGATCCAATGTTCCTGATGATCTCTTCCTTCATTCTTTGTTTCATCTGGGTTTCATCTGGGCAGTCTCTGTTTTCATGGTCCTTTTTTGGTTTTTTCGTCCGATTGTTCTCCACGGTGCGTTGGCCTGGACTGGGCACGATGAGGAGTGCAGAACAAATGCGATTTGAGATCGGAAAGATCTGTGAAAGCTTTTGTTAACATCACTAAGTCCTTTTCATTCTGAGTGCCTCGAAAAGCCTGACCGTGAGCGAAACATCGTGCTCGATTCAACTAAACTTTTCTTTAATGTCCGATTCTATAATATGATATAATATGATCTCGGACAATGAGGAGCCATGTTTGGACGATTTGGTCATGACCAAATCTGCTGAGACATTCCGACCAACTATATTTACATGACCCTCGAACCGGGTGCTGCAAAATAAGAATACAGAGTCACCACCTGGTTACCAACATGAGCCAAGTGATACTAGATTGAATTGGTTGAGGTTTGCCTTGCAAAAAAAATATATATATGTGATTGAATTAGGTTAAGTTGCAAAAAATAAATTTATGTGATTGAATTGAGTTAAGGTTCGTTTCGAGAAAAATCGTTCACGATTTGAAAAAATTTCTCTAAATTAATTATTTGTATCACTTAACATATTTATTTAATAAAAATAATTTTCATTATCAATCTGGGAAAAATCAGCCAAAAGATCGAAACAGACCTTAAAACCTGCGAACCATTATCTGTAACTGCGGCTAACGTAAACCGCAAACCATTATTTGTAACTGCGGCTAACGTTATCAGGCTGGTACATTTGTAATGTCAAGGGACATACGATTCAGCTTCGTACATAGAGGAAAATCATGATTGCCAAGCATATACCAAGATACTAAATTTCTATTATTTTCTGCTGGCATAATCTGCACTATAGTTTGTATATTTCTTCCTATAGCTGGCAGTGTGTCTAGTCCAGAGTCCAACCCTGCAAAATAGAGAAGGAAGAACATCATAGGATGAATTCATTGTTGATAAGGGACATCCCAATTTTTTCTTCTGAGTTTCTTAAATCATAGTTTTTGGAATCTGAGCTCAATTCGGACCTGGATCTTGCCATCTGAGGAGCCAGCGAAAAGCATGCCTCCGTCAGCGTCCACAGCCAAGGATGTAATCTTGGTGGTGCTCCCTCCACTGCCCATCTTGATGGAGGCGACCCTCGCAACTCTCTCTTTCAACCAGACCTCAATGATCCCGCATTTTGTTGCCGTAAATATGAAGTCGTTGCTCACTGCCATCCGTTGGATGTCGAACCCCGTCGAGAGCGACCCGCTTATGGCCTTGCTGGGCAGAGAGAATACCTTCCATGCTCAAGTTCAGAAAACGTAAGTTTTGACTCTTTTATCAGTCGAATTTTATATGAATGGACGGTGGGCAATGGAAAACGTACCTTTCCCGCTGTTCCATCCACGGATGAACCGCCGGCGAAGAGAAGGCTATCGTGAATAAGCAGGGAATGAATAGTTTGCTTCCCAAGCAACTTCCTAGTCCCTGAGTAGAACGTGCCCGATGTTGACTTTACCAAGTCCACCTCCTACGACATTGTAGCATGCTCGAAGATTTGTGACTGTTGATTTGTTAATTGCAGGAATTAGAATGTGAGAAGATATCTAGTGTGTACCTGGATGCTGTATCCAGAACAGCCACAGTAGAGCTTAGTCCCGGCCATGGCGAGGCACCTAGCCGTTCTGTTGTTGTTGAAATTTATATGCTTTGGAGTCCCTGACCAATTATATACCTGAAATGGCATAGAGAGTTGGCTACTATCCTCGTCCTCATGCCAATCAGATCCAATAAGTATGTGTGAAAAGTAGCACTTGCCTTGACCCCGGTTCCTTGAGAAATGAAGCATGCGGTATGCGCGTTGGCAGTCAGCTCGTACACTGGCTCTTTCACATCATGGACTTGAACACAGTGGACTTCTTCAGCTTTGATTACCCATACCTGCAGAAGAAGTATGTAACCACGACCTTTTTAGCACTATAAGGCAATAGCAGAGTCTATTCATCTGCCTAGTCGTGCAAGGCCCACTTCGAGAACGAGGAAACAAAGGTAAAGATCTTAGATGAACTATCTGTGAATTGTATTAGTGCCATTGTTCAAATTCAGGTCTATGAATTGGTCATGGTCTGAATTAGAAGGACCAAATGAGTGCATCTAGAGATGATTTACCCGTATTGTCTTGTCCAACGAGCCGCTGTACAGTCTGTCGCCGGAAGGGGGAACGTAGAGGCATGTAACAGCTTTTGTGTGTTCGCGGACCTCTTGGATCAATCTCAAAACCCTCTTGCTAGCGTCCCAGACCTATGGCAAAGATAACGCACATGATCAGAGAAGACTTGGTTATAGAAGCCATTCCCGCGACAGAGTCATGTGCTTGTTTTCGCATGAAGGAAGCCTAAAAGTCTGAAAACAGTGGTTTGATTTGCATCTAACCTTAATGGTTCCGTCAGAATGGCTGCTCAAAAGCAGTCCCTTCAAATAAAGCAAAGACAGGACCTCACCATTTGCAGACGATTCCAATTCAATCACTTCACTGTAACTCCATAACTCTGTCTATATTAGGATATTAGAAATCACTAGTTGCCCATTTGTATATTTCCATTGATTCATGGCAAGCGGAATAGGACCACTTACTGCATTCACAGATGTCAAGTTCATCAAGGCCTTCAATATGTCAGCAACTAATACTGAGTGCTTCTTCAGCTTTCCCAGCGTTTTGTAGATGCATTTAGCGTACATTCCCAGTTCTTGAAGTGCCGCTGAAAATTCGATAGCAACCTGTCAATTTATGCGGTGTCTAAATGTGAGCATTAACTACAATATAACGGATCGTACCCGGGTCGCTGATGAAAGTTTTTATTGCTAAGGTGGCCAAAATCTTCTCCTCTAAGTTCTTAGATGACTGGAGCACATTTATGAATTCGTCGAGGAAAGACTTTCGAGCAGCACTTTTCATGCCAGTATCGGGAAGAACAGAAAGCATGTAAGTGAGCCATGTGGCAATCACGAGGCCTGATTTTGCCATGTCAATGGAATTACTTTTGAGGCACTCCCTTAGAGACTTGAAAATGAATCCCTTTTCATGGTTGCAAAGGACAAAGGCAACTCTTCTCTCCCAAGAATTTGCAGCTTTCTCTTCCTCTTCCTACATAGAAGAGAAGCTTTTAGACTTTTGGAATGTCCATAAGAATGTACATGAACTACCGAACGAATGTATTCAAACCATTGTCTCTGCTAATTCATTCTCATGCATTGTTGGCCTTTCCACCTTCATTAGAGCATTGAATGGTTGATCGAACCCTCCAACCTTCAGCAACCAAGCTTCAGTGCAGGATTTTCCCGAGGCGGTCAAGCGTCCCGAAAGACATAATAGAGCATTCAAAGCCATTTTCTGGGAATTGGGAAAATCCTGCTTCTGCAGTGCCTCGATCAGGGCCTCTATCGCTTCTTCCCTGTAAATGCTCATTTTCCTAGGTTCTCCCTGGAAAAGTGAAAAATCACCAAATCTGTGAGTTCTAAGTTCAATCTGTACATGCAATATCTGATGCAGATGGTGTTTGAGAGGAAGAAGTACTAACCAGGAGATCAAGCATAAGAAGAAGTGTAGCAATTGCTGGTTGTTGCTCCATAGGAGCCATTTGAAGATGCACCAGGAGGGCGTGCATGGTGCTAAATGCACCTTCGTCTTTGATCAACTGCAATATCTGGTTGCAGATTGTTCTTCTGAGACAACAAAATCACGTATTAATGCTTCTCCTAGTAAATGACAAGAAAAGTGCTCAAGATAGTAACGTAGAGGTGGCCACATAGAATGTTTTCCTATAAGTCCTCTGAAGCCTACAGGAATTGAAATAATTACATAAGGTTCGACTTTATCAGACCATATACGTGAACCATTGCAATGATGAAACATGTGGTACTATGAACCTTTTATCCACAAATTAGAAAACTGAACTTTCCTTAGGTCCGGACTTTAGTTAATTTAGGTCAACACAAATACATTCGTCTTACATTAGGAATTAACTAAATCATTCGACTTCTGAATTTTGATGCATTTCAAATGGCGAAGCTCAAACATGTGAAGCTTGCATGACAAGTGAATGCTAACGTAAATTAGATTCGTATACTCCAGCGGAAAGTACCTGTCTGTTTGGACTAGTTCCAGCAGAAAGTCTATGCAAATGCCTCTTATGGTGTCATTTCCAGCATGAAATAGGTCAAGGACTGAAGACAATTCGATTCTGTTTGCTATCAAATTCCTGCAAGTTCTATCAGCATGCATACAGCACAGTAGTATGGAGATAATTGACTGCCTTACTTCAACCTTGTCCATGTACTTGATCAGGCCCGGAACTCCATTTGCCGAAATAACACTTTGAGCATTGGTGGACCGGCTGTTTTCGTCCCCTCCCATTAAAATCTGCTCGAGCATCACTATAGCAGCGTCCTTTGGTTCGATTAACAGTTGGAGATCATTTAGATCTTCACTTTTGTTAAGTGTCAACTGCACAAGGGAGGGTACGAGGTCATTGGCTGAAAGCTGGGCATATGCCGGCCTCAGCTGGAATATGAGGACAGCAGCCTCGGCTAGACCGTTCTTGAGTAATTCGGCCAGGCAATCGAAATCAGAGTCGACACTAGTGAGGGTCTCTCCAATAGATTCGTCGACATATATTAACTCCGAGAGAATGTAAATTGAATATCTGAGAACCTCCCTATTCAGTGAAGCCAATAATATTTCGACTAACCCATTCACAGTCGTAGGTTTGGACAAGTATGAATGAATTACAGGATCGCCTTTTGTCTCCTTCCAGGTCTTGGCAATTGACAGGACTGCCGCCTCACATTCTTGCAAGTCCTCTGATGTACAAAGGCGTGAGACATGTGGTTTTAGCCCATTTATGGTTGTCTCCGTAGCGGCTTGAGATATGACACTCGTCGGTGATGTAGATACTACTCCTTGTGTAAATCTTTTGCGCCTCAGATTCATGTACCCGTCTGAGTTCGTATTAGTGGGGAAGTCAAATGTCCTGGACACATTTGAAAGTTCAAGGTTTTCAGTCATAGAGGAAGAACTCCTTGAGTTTCTCGGTGTTTCTGCATATGAAAATTCTTGAGCAATATCAGGATACTGTTCTTTCCAAGATGTGATTAGTCTTTTAAGGACGTAGTTTGTCTTGGGCAATGTGCTCGCGGAGAGAGCTTGCCGAGTGATGGGACAAGTCATGTTTCCCCTCTCTATCCATTCTTGAATTGCTCTTCTTTCATATGTCTGACCAGTTTCAAGGGTAACCGGATCACTGAAAAGCTGGCCTGTGATTGGGCAGACAAAATCTTTGGGCGGTTTTGTTCGACAAGTTTGATTGTCAGATAGTGGGAGCGAAATGCAGCTATTATCGTCATCACTTTCAGTATGAAAACTGCAGAGTCGCAAAAGAATAACATGTATGAGGAGGAAAGTAAGTACCAAAGTCATTAATTTTGATTACAGTATTTGTCCGGGTCCTGCATTGCAAGTTGGTGAAGTTGACACAAGAAATCTACAGATTATAACTTCCCAATAACATTTCCTTACCTATTATCAAATACTTGGCCTCTCACACAGTCATTGCTTATGCTCTGTGCTCTGCTGTTGCTTTTCCTGCAGCTTCTATGCGACAACTGTCTTGAGAAACCAGTTTTAGTAAGAATGCATCATTTCAATTTATACCAGAGGAAGGACATGAACACAAATCTGAAGGGGTCTAGATTGTGCAAAAGAAAACCTACAATGACTTCACCATCCGAATTCTCAGAGTTTATACTGAAATCACCATTTAGGCGTGGCGATTGAAGCAAAGAGTTGAACATTGTGGAATCTCGGATGCGTCCTGAAAGCAGGCGCAATACTGCTGCTGGTTCCTTTCTGTCATATGTGTCGGCTTTTGGAGATGAAACCTTAGAAGTAGTTTTGGGGGAATCGACAGGAGTGAACATTTTGGGACTTGATCGAACTTTTGCTGGATTCGGAAGTCCTTCGGGCCCGTTGCTTTTTTCCTCAGCGATTCTCATACTCTTGAGAGAGATTAGGCCGCGATTCTTATATTCGGAAACCATGGAGGGCTCATTGTTCTCATATTCAGAGTCGTTGTCGTTCTTGTCAGTTAGTTCTTCCTGGGAATGCATCCAACATTTGAGTCATAATCATATTAAAATTTGATGAAATTCAGAGAGCTGACAGAGCTTAAGAGCGTATCAAGTGACAGTTAGAATGTATCGACTTACGTGGTGCTCGCGTGTGACATACTCCTCCATATCCTCGGAAATACTGGAGGCTCCATTTCTTAATCTGTGGAAGACATCAGAAAGAAAGAATTAATACTGAAATAGAATTAAAATGCAAAGCAGCAGTGCACTAATTCAAATAACAAATAACCTGCTCGCTTGTCTCGCGCCATCATTTGATTGCAGGATCGGAGAAAACCCCGAACTCTTGGGCAGAATCGGACCGAATTTCATGTAATCTGGAATGGAACGGCTCAACTCATGCAAGGGAGTCATCGGGGGTTCTGCAATCGGGAACATGGGCATTACCTTCTTGCCGCTGCTCGAATCGCAGTTCATGCAGTCCCTATAGTACTTCGCATAAAGCCTCGTATTCTCATCCAAGGACTCTCGATAGAGCTTCTCGAGCTTCTGCATCTTCTCCATCTGGTCGGGCCTCATCGAGAAGACAACTGACTCGTTGAGAAACTGGTCCATATCAGCCGTGAAGGACATGTCAGAAGCGTCCGGAATGGCATCCATCATGAGCCTGTGCCTCGCCTCCGTGTACCACCCGACGATTGAGCTCATGTGTGGAAGAAACATGTCCCTCCAAAGATCAGGAGCGAAATCGATCCGTGAAAAGAAAGGGTCCACAATGAACATCTCAATGACATGAAGTACGGACTCGCGATCGTCGTTCCTCAGCATCCACAAGTATGAAAGATTGAGCTGCGCCCAAGCAGCGAGGTAGAAATTGGGAACTCCGGCGGTCTTCTGCTGCGAATTCAACATCGCGCACACTTGCAGCATCTTCTCAGCGTAGTCCAACCGGGCAAACTTCGTCTCCATGTTGGAGGTATTGATAGCTTCTTCAAGGGCATCTATCCCCCAATCCAAATTCGCCAGCACTGCCTGATCAGAATATCGAACCTCGGTGCCCATGTGGTTGCTACCTCCCTCGGCCGCCAATCTCTCTGCACACTGTTCCTTTTGGCGTATCCTCTGCTCCTTGTTGATCAGCCGGTCCTGGATAAAACTTCCGATGTTCGTGATCAACAACCGAACTATGTCCTCCTGGTCCATTGAGGATCTGTAATTGCCAGACATTTTCTCCGGTCGCCTTGCTCGTTCCTCTCTCTCAGGCTACGCTGATCCGGACATTGGTCCAGACAGTTTCAAACGATCTCTGCTAAGTCGAGCCTTGTTCTCTAGTCTCCCATAACAAAACTGCAGCATGGCAACTACCGGTTTCTTCACTCTCCACCCCCTGATCAGTCCGTCCCGGTGGCGCAGCTCGATCGATATAAAGCACAAAGTTCATGCAGACACGAACTCTGCCGATGCAACAGAAGCACCAGGGCAATTCATCATTCACTAAATTAATGAAAAACCGGGTTATAAAAACTGAGGCAGCACTCTTTTAGTCTCTTCGTAAACTACCCGGAAATGGGAATGAAAAAGAAGATGAAAAGGGATTAAAGAAAGCCATTACTCTGTTCCATTGGCGAGGACTTCATTCAGGACAGTTTTCGCGGAAATGAATGTTGGAAACAGTCAACGCCAGGGAGAAAGAGACAGAGGGGGGAGTAGCTGAGCCGGCCGGCTTCGGCTGGCAGCAAGGCGATGACGATGGAAGCATTGGAGTGGACTGATTAATGTGCTAACATTTTTAATATCAGATTAGTTGTCGTGATTTGACTGCTAATTAGTTGGTTAGTTAACAAAGGGAAGTCATCGCCATTTGGCGTCATTGGTTGTCCGGGTCGACTCAACGTCAGACCAGACCAGACCAGACGAATATGACCCAGCGATCCTCTTGCTTATTGAACGAAAATTTTGGCGCGAAGCTAATCGTACTGGGCCGGGCTAGATCTTGTGCCCATGGGCCCGACAACACTCTTCTCATATGAGGAAGAAAAGGCCGGGGAAGTGCGATCTGCGCTAGCTACTCCCTCTCAACGTTACCATAGGTTCGCCGCACTTGCTACGGGATATTTCGTTTGAGCCATAGTTAACTCCGCACCAACCGCAGCTCAAAGAATTCGATGATGGCAAACATGTCATCGCAGCTCCATTGAGATGCTGGTGGTCGGGACGTCTCCTCACGTGAGCTATATAGTTATTGAGCAAGGCCGTACGAGCAATTTAGAGGTTCACTCATGATGCGAATCAAAGTTGTGACGTTGTAGAAAACACACGGACCCGTTTGCTACTAGTCTGACTATCTTGGTGGTTGTTAGGACAATACTCTTATGACACGCGTTTAGACAGTGTATAATCTCCGGGAAGGATACAATAGTGGCGGAGCTAAAGACGCAAGTCAACGACGGAACCGCAAAAGTAATCATGGAGAGTCTACTAAACAAATCCACTTTGAAGTAGCAGGAAGCCTTTCCATCTTGCTTTGATCTTTACGTTGGGTACAAAGAGGAACCCTATACATACACTAAAGGGATTGGGTGGCGAATAGTAATTACAGCGGTGAACATGGTCTGAATGGGCGATTCTCACCCTCAAACTAGGAGCCTCCCACTAAGGACCGGTTCAAAAAAATTACAATCAGGAATCGCCCGTTAGCTTCATGGAACCGGTCCCCAAACCCTACAAGTATTACCTTGGACTTCATCCACCAACGCAAGAAGGGCATGATCCATGTGTTGGTGGACGAAGCCAAATATTATTATTAGGGATTTTTTTTTGTTTTTTTCTATTAATTTTGCTTTTAGGTTAAAAACTACATTTTATATATCAGCTATCGATAGACATTAGCTGTTAAACGTTGATAAAAAAATAGAGAGAAAAGAAAAGAGGAAAGAAAAAGTGAGTTTTTCTTTGTATGTGTTTCAATCTCTTTGTACCCCCGATCTTGAGAAAAGATCATCATTGTACTACTACTTTCTTCGAAGTTTAGTGGATTCGTAGAGTGCCTATACGCGGAAACGTAGCTTAGGTCCGAGTGAACTTCAATAATAAATTCTCTTGTGTGTTCTTTCGATTCTATCTTTTATTATTATATCCTGTCTATGTGGATCGTTGGTTTGAATTATTTTTCTAGAATTATTGTGCGATTCCTAACAACTGGTATTAGGGTTTGGTTGGCTAATCGAGAACATTGAGGGGTTTTCAGTGACATTTGATTGAAAGCAAATGGTATGGCCAAAGATAAAATCAGAATCGATAACTTCGACATGTCGGATTTTGGATGGTGGAAACTCCAAATCGAGGACTATCTTTATCAGAAAGATCTATATATATCACTTGAAGGTTGGAAACCTAAACTCACGGAAGTGGATCCAACAGTAGAATCAGGATGGAAAATTCTTGATCGAAAGGCATTAGGTGAAATTCATCTAAGGTTGACGAAAAAAATAGAGTACCACATCGTGAAAGCAAAAACTACAAAAGAAGCCATTACGAATATATATGAGAAGCCATCCACATCAAATTAGGTATTTTTGCTAAAGAAGTAGGTTAATATGAAGTTATATAATAGAGGTTCTATGGCAAAGCATATCAATTGTTTCACGCAGGTAACGGGTTAGTCAGAATCCATAGGCATAAATCTGAATATGAAGCTCCAAGTTTTATTATTTTTATGTCCCCTTCTAGAAAGCTACAACATCGCAGTGTAGGGAATTTCAAGCAACATGAAGGATGAATTGACTCTAGATGATGCTGTGAGCAACATCATGGATAAAGAGATGCGAAGGAAAGTCACAAGTGGAGATAATTTTTTGGCATTTGCGTCTTCAACGGCAATAGCAGTGGAGAACCGTGGGATAAGTAAAAGCAGAGGAAAATTCAGTAGTCGTGGTAAGTCACAATCAAAGGGAAAGAGAGAGGTTGCAAAAAATGAGTGTTGGTTTTGTCATCAAACTGGACACCCGAGGTTTCAATGTGAAGCCTACAAAAAGAAGCAACGGGATAAGAATCAAGGAGCTAATGTGGTTAGCGGTGAACCCTTGCTAGAGAACTTGTATTTATCTGCAGAGTTTGACTTGACAACAAACAAGTGGTTTATTGACTCCGGTGCCTCTTTCCATTGTACCTTGCAAAGAGACATATTTGTTGATTATACCAGTGGAGATTTTGGGCAAGTGGTTGTGGGAAACGGCCACATTTGTCCGATTGTTGGCAAAAAAAACTGTGATTGTGAACATCTTAGGTAGAGGACATTTAGTTTTGCGTGAAACCAGACACATCTCGGAGTTGAAGAAAAATCTAATCTCAACAAGTCAACTTGACCAGGAAGGTTTAGTAACAACCTTTGGATGTAGAAAGTGAAAAATAACCTTAGGGGCAAGAGTAGTAGCAAAGGAAAAGCATATGGGTATACTTTACCTTCTCCAGGGAGACAATATCGGTGATGTGGTTGCAACTATAGTGGTTGCAGGTATTTTGTCTACTCTTTAGCATTATCGATTGGGACATATTGGTGAAAATGGTATAAAGCAGTTACACTCAAAGAAGTTACTTTAAGGTTTACAGAAAGTTGGGTTAGAATGCTGTGAGAGTTGCATTTATGAAAAACGAAAAATAGTCAGTTTTCAATTAAATAGGCGACAAAATAAAGGTCGAAAGTTAGCGTTGGTTCATACTGATATGTGTGGACTGGCTCAGAAACTCTCTTATGGTGGTAAGAGATATTTTATCACATTCATTACTGATGCAACAAGGAAGACTTGGGTCTATGCTCTCGGAGAAAAATAAGAAGTATTCGAGATGTTCAAAATGTGGAAGGCCCTGATAGAAAAAGAGACAAATTATTAGATTAACGTTCTAAAGTCTGATAATAGTGGTGAATATACAAGCAAGGAATTTGTAGAATACTTGACTCGGGAAGGCATACACAGTTTGAAGATTATTATTAGAACTCCTCAAGAGAATGGTGTTAATAAGAGGATGAACTAGACTATTTTGGAGTGCGCAAGATGTCTGAGGTCACGCGCGAGTCTTCCACTACACTTATGGACTGCTGCAGTTGATGCTGCTATTTATCTAATTAACAGGAGTCCATTTAATGCGTTGGATGGAGAAATACCACAAGAGCAATGGTTAGGTAAAAAGATTAATTATTCATATTAAAAAATCTTTGGTTGTATTGCATATGCTTTGATTGATAGGGAGGATAGAAAGAAGCTTGATGTTAAGCCCCAGAAGTGCGTTTTTATCAGATATGGTGGCTATGGGTATGGCTATAAGCTTTGGAATTATGAGAATAACAAAATCATTCGCAGTCGAAATGTGGTATTCCATGAAGAAAAGATGTACAAGGATCATCAGACAGAGCATGAGATGATAGTAGAACTAGAATATGTTGAGCTGGACACAATGCTCATTAACATAGTTCCAATGGATCAAAGTGCACCTGAAAGAGAGGTTCAAGATGAACCTATTATCAATGAACATGAAGTTCAAGAGGAACATGGTTATAGAACAGACTAATGACCCTAAAGTACTTGTCTTGAGGAGGTCTACATGCATGAGAAAGCCAAAGATAATTTTTTATCCATCGGTTAATATTGTTCTGAGCCATGTTATATATAGATTCGGGAGAATCGGAGATTTGTGATGAGGTAAAGAAAGACACATCTCACATGCAATGGGAACGTGCTATGAAAGACGAGATGAACTCGTTACTTCAAAACAAAACTTGGGAGTTGACTGAGTTGCCCACAAGTAGAAAGGCTTTGTTAAATAAGTGGTTGTATATGATTAAAAAATTAAGCATATAGTAGTATCAGATACAAGGTGAGACTTGTGGTTAATGACTTTTCCCCAAAAAAAAGGAATTGACTACTGCGAGATATTTTCATCAATAGTAAAAATGACATCAATAAGAGTTTTGCTGAGTATAATTGTGGTGGAGGATCTTCATCTCAAGCAATTGGATGTGAAAACGGCATTTTACGTGGTGACCTAGATGAAGAGTTATACACGGCGTAACCTAAAGGTTTTGAGGTCAAGGTAAAGAGCATATGGTATGTCGCTTGAAAAAAGCTTGTATAGCTTGAAGTAAGCTCCGCGGCAATGGTACTTAAAGTTTGATGGTTTCATGGAAGAAAAAGGATTTGCACACTGTGAGGCTGGTCATTGTGTTTATTTTCGCAAATATAGCGATAGTGATATCATATATCTCTCTTTATATGTGGATGACATGCTGGTGGCTAGTTCCAATATGAAGAGAATCGCAGAAGTGAAGAGATGTTGGCATCGCAGTTTGCTATGAAAGACTTGGGAGAGGCCAAGAATATCTTAGGCATAAAAATCATCAGAGACAGGAAAAATAGGAAATTATGGTTGTTGCAGGAATACTATGCGAATAAGGTGTTGAAGAGTTTTAACATGGATAAGGCAAAACTGGTTGCGATTCCTTTAGCGACACTTCAAAATTTCCAAGGATATGTGTTCGAGTACTCAGGTTTTGAAAGATGATATGGTGGCAGTCCCATATGCATCAGTAGTGGGAAGTTTGATGTATGTTATGGTAAGCCCAAGACTATACATTGCACAGGCAGTAGGAGTTGTAAGTAGATAAGAGCATTGAAATGAAGTAAAATGGATATTGAGATATTTAGCAAGTACATCAAATTATTCTCTTTGTTACATCTCTAAAGTTGCAAGGTTATGTAAATGCATATCACTCGGGTGATCGAGATAGTGGTAATAGCACCAATGGATATGTCCTTCCAGATATAAGTACAGCAATGAGTTGG
The DNA here is from genome assembly GCA_024500025.1 of Syzygium aromaticum. NCBI lineage: Eukaryota > Viridiplantae > Streptophyta > Magnoliopsida > Myrtales > Myrtaceae > Syzygium > Syzygium aromaticum. Next base: position 12,277,523 of record CM044890.1, read on the forward strand.
GTATCTCAATTACAGAAAGTAGTGGCTCTATCAACGACAGGAGCAGAGTACGTGATGATCATGGAAGCTTCTAAAGATTTCATGTGGTTACAAGATTACATGGAGGAGCTACATCGAAAGCAGTCAATGAGCACACTGTGGAGTGATAGTCAAAGTGCAATACACTTAGCAAAGAATGCAGCTTATTACTCAAGGACTAGACAAATTAAGAAACGTTATCATTTCATTAAGTCATCATTGAAAGATAATGAGTTAAAGTTACAGAAGATTGATGATGCGAAAAATCCAGCTGATATGTTTACCAATGTAGTAGACAAAGAGAAACTTATTTTCTATACTACTACCATTGGTATTACTCTATGTTCATTGATAAGGAGTATAGAAGAGGCACAAGTTTTAGTTACTAGCTTTTGAAGTAGATGAATGCAAAGTTGCTTGGTGCATCAAGTATATTTGTTTTCAAGTAAGAGATTGTTGGCAGATGAAACCAAATATTATTATAAGGGGCTTTTTTATCTTTTCTATTAATTTTGCTTTTAGGTTAAAAGCTACACTTTATATATCAATTATTGATAGACTCTAGTCGTTAAGCACTGAGAATAAAATAGAGAGAAAAGAAAAGAGAGAAGAAAAAGTGAGTTTTTCTTTGTATGTGTTATCAGTCTCTTTGTACCCCAATCTTGAAAAAAAATCATCATTGTACTCTTACTTTCTTTAAAGTCTAGTGGATTCGCAGAGTATCTCGACGAAAAGACGTAGCTTAGGTTTGGGTAAACTTTGATAACAAATTCTCTAGTGTGTTCTTTCAATTGTCTTTTATTATTATATTCTGTTAGTGTGGATTGTTTGCTTGAGTTAGTTTTCTGGAATCAGTGTGCGAGTCCCAACACCATGCAATTTCAGTGGCCAAAAACAGGATCAATATCTTCCATGAGAGATTATTGCAAGCGTCTCCCAAGAAATAGTAGAAATTGTGAGTTTCATTTGGAACTAATGCAAGACTCGTCAGTTTCATTTGGATTGCAATACGGATGGTAAGTGACTGTGCCCTAGTTTCATTCTATTGCTCGGCTTGTTCTTCGCCGAAATTCACCCAACAACTAGGGAATGTATTGATTCTTGTAGAGGTCTACATCAATAGGGTTTACATAGGTCTGACGATGAGGCATTGTGCGAGAGGCATTGTGTTAGAGCAATTATATATGCTTCTAATTACTAGGAAGGTGAACGTGTATTCATCGCCTTTTTAGATGAAGAGTGTACTTGAAAATTAATTTTAATATAGTAAATGAATGTGTTGATCCAACTAAAGTGTGTCAGGATCTTTCAATAAGCATTACAACTTTAAAGCAACTATATATACATATATACCAGTTCAATTTGGGTGATCAATTTCATGCTTTGAACCTAGAATCGAATCGATACTTTAGATCGGTCCCCATGAGAACCGCCGGTTATGAGCTAATCCGATCTAGTTCCGGGCGGTTCCCGATTCTTTTGCACATCCTTAAGTAATGAGATGACGCAGCTTAACCAAGAATTTCTGATGAATTTTGATTTTTTTACCACACTCAACTACTTTTCACCAATTCCAAGATTGCTATCATATTTGAATATGTAAAAATTAGGAAAATACAATATATATTAAGTGAACTGTAGTGAAGAGGTCATGAGGCTGTTGAGGATTTTTTAATGGTTTTGATTTTTCCCCGCTATACTCACCCTTTAATTGTGTACAGGGTGAGTATAGTGATAAAGTGATGCGGTCACTTTCTCTGGGCATACACATCACATTATTCACATTTATATTTCACCTCTCCTAAATGTGATTTTGAATTACTAATATTAAGCAAAAGGGATTTGAACAGTAAATATGAGATTGTGGACGAGAGTAGGATAACAGGTTGCTCTCAGCAAAATGATTCATATTTTTCTAACAAAACCATAAATTTTTATTCTTTTTTGTACTCCAACAAAAAAAATGAATATTAAAATTGACCGAAGGAATTGGAATCTCGTATAAAAGTTTAGAACTAAATTGGCAAAATTATCTGAATTGTTTTTTTTACAATAAGTTTATGACTAATTAGATAATTTTCTTCCGTGCATTATCATTTCTCTCCAAAGCGGGGTCGCCCATATCTATCGTAGGGTTATCATTTTTTCTTTAGTTTATTATTTAAACAACTTTGGAAAGTTTATTATATTACAACTACATTACAGTAAACTAAAACTTTCACTGTAATTTTATGGGATAAATGTACTGGAAGTCTTCAAACTCGTCACAAAAGTGCAATTGAGTCCTAAAAATTTTAGAAATTACAATCAAGTTCTAAAACTTGTCACGAAAATGCAATTGAGTCCTAAAACTTTCAAAAAGTGCAATTAAATCTTAAAACTTGTTACGAAAGTGCAATCGAGTCCTGAAATTTTTTAAAAAATGCAATTAATGAAAAGACTTGATTAGACCAATTTGAAAAATTTTAGAATTCATTGAACTTTTTGACGAAGGCCTAGCCTATTCTTCTCCACCCATACCATCATCGATCTGGTTTTATGCTTTTCTCTCTCCACCTCCACCACCGCAATCGTTGCTTCGGTATCTCCTATCCGGAGGGCCTGGCTTGCCTTTTTGCTGCCTCTCGACCCAAATTTGCAAGTGGAGTAAGTTTTCTTTTTGTTTCTTTTCTCTCTTTTCGTTCCTTACATCGGAACGGAATTGTGCACGCGTCACACCATGACTTGCTGAACGACAAGATAGTGAGCTATCTGAACACATTGGGCATCATCTTGTCATTTGATAAATGCAAGCTTGGTTTAATTCTCGCAATGTCAAGCATCTCAAACAATCTGATTCGGAAAATTTTGAAAAAATAATATCTATACATTTTAAAATCTATTTGGACCAAATTTTGATCGAGCATAATTTTTTCATTCGATGTCCCATTAACTCGATTTTTGCACCTACAGAAAGCTCATGAGCCAATTATCTAAAAAATATGGTTTGAATTTCAAAGGGTTAATACCACGAAAAACCCTAAACTAGTACACTTATAACAAATTTACCTCAAACTATTTTTTTGACCACAAAAAATCTCAAACCGATATATCTGTGACAATTTTACCCCAAACTATTTTTTTGACTACTAAAAATCCTAAACTGGTATATCTATGACAATTTTATCCCGACCTAATTTTTTAATATTATTATTTTTATTTTTCCAATTTTTTTATTATTTCTTTTTCCTTTTCTTTTCTTTTTTTTTTCCCTCATCTTCTTTATCTTCAACCTATGACCGGTAACCGACTAGAGGCAGGGGCCGGTAAGGTCCGCCTCGCCGGCTACTGGCGAGGTCGACCTTGCCCGCAACTGGCAAGGTCGGCCTTGCCCACCTTTAGCGAGGTTCGACCTCGCCAATTGCCTGCGAGGGTTCGTCCTCACTGTAGCTAGCAAGGTTCGACCCCACCAAGCTAGAGGCGAGGGCCGACCTCGCCGTTGCTAGGTGAGGCTGACCTCGCTAGCAACTGGCGAGGTCAGCCTTGCCCACCCCTGGTGAGATTCGACCTCGTTAGTTGCCAGTGAGGAGTCGTCTTTGCCGTCGTTGGCGAGGCTTGGCCCTGCTAGTTGTTGGCGGGGCCGACCCTCGCCAACGACGGCGAAATCCCAACCATTTCGTCCAGCGATCGCGAAGCCGCATCACTTCTAGCGCGAAGCGTTTCTCTCTCGATTTTCCCTTCTCCGATCAGAGGACCGGAGCCATGGCCAGCGTCTCTCTCAAGTGCAGCGACTGCAATGCCCTCTTGAAGTCCGTGGAGGAAGCTCAAGGGCACGCCGAGCTCACCTCTCACTCCAATTTCTCCGAGTCCACCGAGGCCGTCCTCAATCTCATCTGCAGCTCCTGCAAGAAGGCCTACCGATCCAAGATGGTACGCCGAATTCTCGACTTTTGTGGCGTTTTGATCTATTATGCTGGCCATTGATTTGGTTTTTGAGTGATGGCGAGGACAACCCCTCGCCGGCAACTGGCGAGGTTGGTCTCGCCAATGGCCGGTGGGGCCGACCTCATCAGCCCCCGTCTTTCGTCGGTCACTGGATCGGCGACCGACCATAGGTTGAAGATCAAGAAGTTGAAGGAAAAAAAAAGTAAAGGAAAGGATAAAGAAAAGAAAAGAAAAAATAAAAATAAAATTGAAAAAATAAAAAAAATAATATTAAAAAATTGGATCAGGGTAAAATTATCGCAGATGTACCAATTTGGGGTTTTTTGTGGTCAAAAAAATAGTTTGAGGTAAAATTGTCATAAGTGTACTAATTTGTGGTAAAAAAAATAGCTTAAGATAAATTTGTCACAAGTATACTAATTTAGGGTTTTTCGTTATATTAACCCAATTTTAAAATAATGTCAAGATTACATTTCAAGAAAACTAGTGAATTGACTGCTTTTCACCACCGCCTAACCCCTTAGTCCTACTCATGGAAGGTTTCTCCTTTTCTTTCTTTGTCTCTTTCCCTCTCAGTTTCCATTCTAATCGTGGATCCTCCTCCACCTGACTTCAACCTAGCTAAGATGCTCTTTAGAGAAAACACTGATAGTGCATTTCTCCATACTCGCCCACCAACATCGAGGAGCTGCTAAGTCGCCAACCCAAGCTTTAAGAAATTTTGATTTGTGTACTCATATAAATCGCGTATCTTCATGTATGTCTATCTCTACTCACTGTTTGATTCTGACTGAGAAATCTCACTTGCATTTTTAATATATCTTTTGCCCCCTCGGGAGCGCAACGAAACCATGCTAAAGTTAAACAAAGGGATCCTTCAATACTATGAAGAATTTATGGGTGTGGACCGGCTGGTTTTGAACGCCTTTACCTTGGATTGGGTTATCGGTTGGCACAGAGGTGCGGCGAGGATGGGAGCTAGTTTTGTAGACTCATCTTAAGAATATCGAATTATGCCAGTGGCGATGAGTATCTTGAAGGAATGGATAGAGTATCATTTGAGGGGTTTGGTGATGGAGGAGATGTACCTTTTTAAGACTTTGATTGTTCTGGAAATTGGAAATTGGTCCATCGTCTTTTGTGTGGTTTGGATTTGTTTAGATGCAATTAATTTAATTGAACGTTGTGGTGATGCGGCTCGATCAAGTTCATCATTTTTTCATTATAAGTTTGAACCAAGTTCATAACTCTTTCATTCGATGTCCCATTAACTCAATTTTTGCACATATGGAAAGCTCATGAACTAATTATTTAAAAAATGTGGTTTGAATTTCAAAAAAAAAATATCGTTATCATGAATTTTCAAGAATTGAACGGAATGGAGCCATGAACCGAATTTTCAAGATATTAGAGTTAGTTATCTATCTTGACATAGTGTAAATACATCATTAATTAATTATGAGAAATACTCGTATTTGAGAAAAGCCTAGAGGGTTTCCAACGGTGATGGTGGTGATGGAGGAGCATAACCACAAAAGAGATGCTGAACGAAGGTCTTCATGGTGGTGGATGTGAGGTGAGGGAGACTTTTTGGAAAGAGGGGAGTGGACGAGAGGAGGTTGGGATCTTCAAAGAGAGGGAGAAGAAAAAAACTACAACGAAAGGAGAACATAGAATGAGTAGTGTGTCTATTCTATTCCCTACAAGGAAGTTCGAAACTAGACTCCCATACATGGAAATACTCAATTAAGAGAGAGGGAGAGGGAGAGGGAGAGGGAGGACGGAGGAGGCCTACTTCTGCTATTTGTTAAAAAGACCAAAAAAGTGACCGTATGCACATCATAAAAATTTGGGTGCTGCACATCAAGCAACATATCATGTGTTCTTTACCTTTGATCTCAAAATCTCTAGGTTGCACCATGTGTAACTCTTCATTTAGGTCCTCATGCAAAAACGCCGTTTTTACATTCAATTGCTCGAGATGAGGATCCTCCACCGCAATTATACTCAGCAAAACTCTGATTGATGTCATTTTTACTAGCGGTGAAAATAACTCGGAGTAGTCGATTCATTCTTTTTTAGAAAAGCCCTTGACCACAAGTCCCGCCTTTGTCTGATACTACGATCTTCATTTTTGATCATGTACAGTCACTTATTTAACAAAGCCTTTTTACCTGTGAGCAACTCGGTCAACTCCCAAGTTTTGTTCTAAAGTAATGAGTTCATCTTGTCTTTCATAGCACGTTCCCACCACATGTGAGATGTTTCTTTCTTTGCCTCATCATAGGTCTTTGGTTCTCTCAAATCTATATGTAAAACATGGTTCAGAACAATGTTATTTGATGGATCAAAAATTACCTTTGGCTTTCTCACATGTATAGACCTCCTTAAGACAGGTACTTCAGGATCGATAGTTTATTCTAGATCACCGCATTCCTCTTGAACTGCCTATTCATTAATAATAGATTCATCTTGAACCTCTCCTTCAGGTGAACTTTGATATGTTGGAACTATTTTCATGGTCATTGTGTCCAGCTCAACATACTATGGCTCTACTACCTTTTCATGCTCCGTTTGATGATCTTTGTACATCTTTCTTCATGGAATACCACATTCTAACTGCAGATGACTTTGTTATTCTCATAATCCCAAAGCTTATGGCCATACTCATCGTTACCATATCCGATAAAGACGCACTTCTAGGACTTAACATCAAGCTTCTTCCTATCCTCCCTATCAATCAGAGCATATGCAATACAACCAAAGATTTTTTAGTATGAATAATTAATCTTTTTACCTAACCACTGCTTTTGCAGTATTTTTCCATCTAGCGCACTAAATGGACTCCTATTAATAAGATAAACAGCTGCATCAATTGTAACGGCCCATAAGTGTAGTGGAAGACCTCCATGTAGTCTCGTGCATCTCGCACGTTCCAGAATGGTTCTATTCATCCTCTCAACTACAACATTCTCTCGAGGAGTTCTAGGAACAGTCTTCCACCCATGTGTGCCTTCTTGGCTCAAGTATTCTACAAATTCCTTGCTTGTGTATTCACCATTATTATCAGACTTTAGAGCTTTAATCTGATAACTTGTCTCTTTTTCTACCGTGGCCTTCCACATTTTGAACATCCCGAATACTTCTGATTTTTCTCTAAGAGCATAGACCCAGGCCTTCCTTGTCGCATCATCAATGAATGTGACAAAATATCTCTTATGAGCATAAGAGAGTTCCTGAGCCAGTCCCCATATGTCCATATGAACTAACTCTAACTTTTGACCTTTATTCTATCGCCCATTCAACTAAAAACTTATTGCCTTTTGTTTTCCATAAATGCAACTCTCACAGAAATCCAACTCAACTTTCTACAAACCTGGAAGTAACTTCTTTAAATGTAACTACTTTACACCCTTTTCACCCAAATGACCCAAACGATAATGCCAAATAGTAAACAAATTACCTGTAGCCATTGTAGTTGCAACCATATCACTAACATTGTCTCGCTGGAGAAGATAAAGTGTACTCGTATACTTTTCCATTGCTACTACTTTTGCCCTGAGGTTATCTTCCACTCTATGTATCCAAAGGTTGTTACTAAACCTTCTTGGTCAAGTTTACTAGTTGAGATCAGAATTTTCTTTAACTCTGGGATATGTCTAGTTTCACATAAAACTAGACGTCCTCCGCTTGAGATGTTCACCATCACAGTTCCTTTTCCAAAGGCTTGAGCCTTGCCATGGTCAGGCGATTCCGACGAAGGCTTGAGCCTCACCATGGTCAGGTGAGGCCCGACCTCGCTAGATTTGGCGAGGGCGAGCCTTGCCTTGGTCAAGCAAGGCTCAACCTTGCAAGGTCCGGCGAGGTTGGGCCTTGCCCGACCATGGCGAGGCTCGCCCTCGTCGGGTGAGGCCGCCCTCGCCAGTGGCCAGTGAGGGCAAGCCTCGCCAGAGACCGGTGAGGTCGAGCTCGACGGCCTTTGGCCTTTGGCCGATCGCCAGACCGGCGATTAGCTAGAGGAAGGAGGGAGAGACCAAAAAAAAAAAATGAAAAAAAAAATGAAAAAAAAATATTAAAATATTATTAAGGTTGTCTATGTCAACGCCGGCGACTAATCGTCAGCCAGCAGACATCAACATCGGCAAATTCCGGTCAAAATTGGCCGGAGAGACTAAATTGGCACAAAAACAAAAGATTTAGGACTGAATTAGCACAAATTTAAAAGGTTGAAGACTAAATTGGCACAAAAAAAAGATTTAGGACTAAATTGACACAAATGCAAAAGGTTTAGGACTAAATTGGCACCAAAAAAATGTTTAGGACTGAATTGGTACCAATACAAAAAATTTAAGATTTTTTTGACACTTTTTCCCTTCAAACCATTACTGTGAAAGCAGTCCTCAAATAGTGACACTCGAAAAAATTGCCTCAAATAACTTTTCATTAGCTTATTGGTTTAGATGTTAGAAGATACTTAAAATTTGAAAAAATAAATTTATATTGCTAATTTTCTGTGAAACAAACAAACATCTTTTAACAGAAATCGTTTCCCTCGATCCTTATAATTAAAACTTGCTCATTCAAAAAATAGAAAAAAAAAAAAAGATACCACGCTAAATTTTCCTACAATAGTACCGGGTCTTATGACGACGACTTTCATATATTATGGAGCAATTCATAAGCCAAACGTATGTTATACCACGCTAAAAAACATGGAAGACAACTCCATTGTCAACTCTGCGACCAATTTGCAAATCAGAATCTGCAAAGGCATATCCATAGCACCATGCCACACTGCCTCACACCTCATCACACCCTTTTTCAATCTTCTTTAACCCTTTAAAGTGTTCAATCCATTCGATTCAAGCCCTTCGCTTGTAAATTTTAATTGCATTTGCAAGTCTACTCTCTTCTTACCTTGTGTGGGTTGACCTAAATTTAGGGTTTCTTAACTGCAACTAGTGCCGTTTCATATCGTACGATGCCGTGGCCTTCGTGGTTTACTTTCTTCATTAAAATAATGTTCATTCCAAAAGTCAACTGGTTGCATGGCGTAAATGATGCCTTTTTCTCCAGTTTTTATAAACCAGTTGACTTAGCTAAAGTTAACGTTTTTTTGGGGTTTTAGTTTAGTAGTAGTGGCTGATCACTCGTGTTGCATATTTCTTCAAATCTCCGAATATGCTCTTCCATTGATGACCAACATAAAATATTTTAAAATAAAAGAACCAAATATTGGTCTTGATAAAAGAATAGGTTTAGACCAAATCGTGCCATTTCCACGAGAGAGCGTACTCGCGTGACACCATAAAATTTGGGTAATCGATATGTCAATTATGTGATCGACAAGGTTTTCTTGAGATGTCGATAATGTACATATGAAACGGATAAAACCGTTTGTGAATTTTCAAGGACGAACTGATGAGATGACACCAAAAGACTGAATTAGCATATGGGAAAATCCACCGAAAACCTTCATATTTTGACTAGAGCTCTGAATCATGGGCACATTTCGCTATCTCCAAAAGGAAAAAAGTTTACAGTTTTAAGTTCAGCAATGTATATGATCTTTACGAAAAACTTAGAAATATATTTCATCTGTGAATAGTTATATCCTGGTAAACTTATATGCTTTTTGGTGATTTTTCCCCTCTTGAACAAATTATAATCGTTTGATGCAATATAGTGGTTACAATCCAGCACAATCTGAAATTCGTTGATCATTCGTTGAGTCAATCAGAATGTGCATAAGTGATGGCCCACAAGATCTTGCATCTCCATTGCTGTGCTTCTACACATGCAGTTGTTTATTGAAAAAATTCCATTAAGAAAGAGAGGGGAGGAGGTCAATGTCTGCAGCTAACTTCCCTAGTTGGCCTGCCTTTATCGTGCTTTGCTCCAAATTCTTTAAAGAAAATCGAGTAATCCCATTATAATCCTCCTGATTTCCATTGATGTAATCAAAACCACCATCTGTGTCTTTCAATTTCACCCACCCACCTGAAAATAATCAATATTTTGCCCTATCCCTGTTTACAAACCAAGAACCGTAAGACCTTATGTCACCTGCCTTTGTTTTTAGTTAACTAACCCAATTCTGGCCCCTGTTTTGAGATTTTCACACTTTTGTTGTCTTTTACTGGAGTGTTAAACTAATGAATTGGCCTTTTGTGTCCTGCTGAGCTTCTTCTTGTAAATGGGTTTGTGTGTGTGCGTGTGTATATATATATATATATACACACACACGCACCGATCACCTCTTGTTCTCTTCTCTTTTTGAAAGTCTATGGGAGCTGTTAGCTTTTTCTTGTTGGGTTCCTGTTTGTTTTCTGAGAAAATGACTACACAGCATCAGTCCTTTTTGTTACCTTGTTAAAGCTCATTCTTTTGTTCTGTCACATGGATGAGAGCTCTGATAAACGCATTGGGAACCAGATATTTCAGCTTCAGGGAAAGAGCCAATGGCTTGGTCTTGTTCCTTGCCCGTCGCAATCTGAACTCTCAAGTCTTACTAAACCCTTGTTGATTCCAAGTTCTTAAATTTTGTTGCGAGTTCAGAGCAGTGAAGCCGAAATGGGAGGTGTATGCTCTGGGTGTGTAATCCTGGAAAATGAGAAGCCAGGGACGAAGATTCCAGTAGTTTTTTCTAAAGTCAACTCAGTTGATGGATTCACTAAACAACAAGGTGGTTCTTCACCCAATGACAATGGCAATCAGAATGCACAGGAAAAGTTTGATTCAGTTGAGCTCGAATTGAAGCAACCAACGCCATCAACGCCTAGAAAAATGGCCAATAGGGTACATTTTTCCCGTGCTGCAGTCTTTCTGTTTTTTATTTAGTTATTTGTGATCAATGATAACGTATCAGGCTGCACATAACTAATATAGGAACCTGATTGCCCTTGAAACTATATTGAAGGAATTTTTATACTTGGCAATAAATTCATGCACTGCATACGGCAAACTATATCACAAGTTAAAATAGCTGGATGTCGGACTTGAATTTTACTGAAATTCTTGAGTGCAGATGCTTGATTCACTTTTGATGATGTTTGGTAGGTGTGAACTAGTTGGTTGATTGTTTGACAGAATAATTCCAGTAAAATCAGACTTGAGCGAAGATTCGATTTTACAACTGTAATCATAACCTGGTAATTAAGGACGTTTGGATTGTGCAAAGATGCTTAAAACTATTCACAAATTGGATCATATGTGTCGTGCTCATGGAGTTTTTACTGGTCACTGCTCAAATAGTTGATGTAGCATTAGCTTTTACACGCACCTGAACATTTTTAAATGCCAGAACCTGAGTGGCTTGCATGAATATTATTTTGATAGGATTTTCCATTTCCTTGATTTTACTGATAATCTTAAAGTTATTTATCTGATGGAAACTTGGGGTTTGGAAGTTCTTGTCAACTAAATTGAGCTTTCTGTGACAAGACCTTTAATTGTTTTTCATCTGGTACTTCTGCTATCATCTAAAAAATTCTAAATCTCCATCTGTTTGAGCCGTTTTTCTATGTATTGATTTATGATGTGATCATTTTCAGGCCAACCAGAAGAGCTCACCCTTGGGAAGAGTGGGCATCTTGAGTATCAAAAGAGCAGTAAAAGTTTTAGATACACTAGAAAGCAGCAATTGGAATTTTAATGTCGGCAAGGGGCTCATCACCGGCGTGGCTTCTCAGGGCTGTGAAATTATGATACTGGCATTTGAAGTAGCCAACACAATTGTTAAAGGCGCAAACTTGCTACAGTCTCTTTCTGAAAAGCAACTCCAGCTTCTAAAGGAAGAGATTATAACCTCGGAAGGAGTACAGAATTTGGTTTCCACCGACACGCAAGAGTTGCTAACTATTGCAGCTGCTGACAAAAGGTTGGTGGTCTAGTTGGCGAGAGTCTATGCAGGAAATTATCCTATATGTATGTCAAGTCAAACCATGTTTGTTTCTGTCCATACTCAGGGAGGACCTCGAATACGTCTTGAGAGAGGTCATCAGGTTTGGAGATCAATGTAAAGACCCCCAGTGGCACAACCTGGGTCAATATTTTTCAAAGTAAGGTTGCTTTACTTGGTTTGGTTCGTGTCCAGGAAAAATTCCATGTTGTCCTGATGATGGTTTACATGCTCATGGAAGCAATTGTGATATGGCAGATTGGATTCAGATAATTCAAGATGCAAGCTTTCTTGTGGAGAAGCAGAAACTTCAATGCAACAGTTGAGTTCTTTGGCACAGCAAACCTTGGTAAGTTTTCATGGAGCTGAGTTCTGCACAATTTCATTTCTACTTAGAATCCCCTGTTGCCATACATGATTTTCGTCTGTGAGATGTCAACATTTTGTGCCATCAACATTATCATCCTATCATTTTCGGAATACGCATTGGGTACCTCTTTAAGAATAAGTGTAATTTGATATCTCTCAAGTCTTGCCTTACATGCATTGTACTGGTCAATGGACAAGCTGTACATGATGCCTCTGTCAAGTGTTCCAACTGTTTTGGCTGGATCAAGGCTATTCCTAGGCTGTTGGTAATTTTTCCACATTTTTTCAGCTTAAAAAACAGACATAATTAAACAGTCAACTAGCTTACAACTTTTGGGAACCTCCCTTTTATCTATTCATACTCGATCATGATCTTTCAAAAAAGTTCACATGAATGGTGGCTATCTTCTTCTATGATCTGAGATATTTCTTAATTTACAGGAGTTATACCATGCGTTGAATGCTCTGGAGAGATTCGAACGAGATTATCAGAGCAAGCTTAAAGAAGCAGAGTCCTACAATCTTCCTTTGAGAGGTGAGATTTGCAGATCTTAGATTATTTTTCCTGTACTTATGTTCATGAAGTTTTGTCTCTATGCAAGCTAGATTTCATTTTCATTATGGGTTGTGCTATCTCATAGCTCGTGCCATTTTTCACGTTGGAGAGAACATTAATATCATGAATAAGATAAAGATGATGGAATCATCCCCGTGGCTTATCAAATTATCATCAATTTGTCATCCATTTTGATATTTACCTTCCTTATGAATGCTCAATATGAGTGTGCTTTGCATGAGGACTCGTGAAAGTATAACTGGAGCGGACTGAACCTTTTAACATGTATTTGTGATGCCTTGAGTGGTGTCAGTAGCTCCTTTTTACATATTCCCGTTTGTGAATTCAGCAGGTCTTGTTTATTATTTGCAATATGTGTTTGGTTTCTGATTATTTGAAATATGTGATCACTAGTTGTTTCTTTCTACTTCACATTCTACATTTTATCTGTTAAGCATGTCCTAACTGCAATAGTCTGTTATACAGTTCCTTCAATTTTTAAATATTTATTTACAGGAGAAGATCTCATGAACTTAGAAAGGGAACTCAAACATCAAAAGAAGTTTGTAAAGAGCCTGAAGAAAAGATCTCTCTGGTCAATGACAATGGAGGAGGTATATCTATGCAGGCTACTTATTATGGCATTCGATTCCTGATTAAGATGCAATCCTCATCGCCTTCTTCTTACGTATGGTTTTGACTTGTTAGAATTGTCAATTGCAGATCATGGCCAAGTTTGTCAATATTGTAGCATACATGCATCAAAGAATGATGGAGGCTTTTGGTGACAATGGTATGGACTTGCCTGATATAGATTTAGCACGGCATTTGACCACATTGCTGGTGCTCTAGTTAGATGCCTACCATTAGACATTTCTCCCATCATTTGCCGCTTTGGAGGATGGTAGCAAAATTAGGACACGTTTTGATTGATAAAGCGTAATCTTGAGCTTCTTTTAACAGAATTCGAACATCAAAGTAACTTAAGTTTCTCATTCTCATGAATTCCCTGTCGCCATAGGCCTGGATAACCATCATTCTCCAGCAGTTTTAAACAAAGACACCCTTAAGTTTAGTGTCTATAGAAAGATCACAACAAATGAAATATTAAGGGTCTGACAAACTGCCATTAACCTAGGACATGAAATAGAAAAGTACGAATCTTAATCCCATACAGCAGAATTTCGCAGAAATAAAGCAATTTCCCCCTAGCATACCATTGATTGTCGACCTTGTCAAGCATATTCATTCCCAACTTCCTTTTTTCCCTGATGCACATGTGCATCTGCCGTAAAAACTTGAACTGAGTCCAGCCACATTAATCATCTCGAGAAGTAAAAATGCTAGATAATGATATCTTGTGCCTGTTTTCACATTCAATGCTTGCCATTGTAGGACTATATGCGTACAGAATGTGTATTTCAGTTGATAATTTCTCCAGCATCAATCTGTTTAATGTGTGCCAGGCACGACAAGCTTCATCGAAGAATACACGACAAATAACAGAGGTCCCCAAAGATTGGGGAAAGCTGGTCTTGCACTACACTATGCTAACATAGTCGAGCAGATAGATATGATTGTGAGTTTGATCCTTCCTTTCCTTTCCGATGCATCTGATTTCAGTTCAAAAAATATTGTAAGTGCAAAATTTATGTTGTCAGGCATCTCACCCAGCAGCTCTTCCTCCCAATGTAAGGAGTGCGTTATACCATGCATTGCCAACCGTTGTTAAAACAGCACTTCGATCTCATCTGCAGAGTATTGATGCCAAGGAGCAGGTATTCTGTTGTCATTCTTTTCTGCTGTTTGGAAATTACTTTCGGTCGTGCATGGACTCTTCTTCCTCTATTCGTCATTTCTACTTATACTGTTCTACATAATTCGAGTTTGCCTATCCAGCACCATTCAGCATATAGAAGAATCACAGTTTGTCTCACCAAAGCAATGAACTTTGACATCTGTGGAGCATTCCAGTCGTGATCCTGACTAATATTTTCCTAATTTTGGATTTCTCCTTTGACAGTTGCCGATTTCTCATGTAAAGGCTGAAATCACCAAGACTTTAAAATGGATTGTCCCTCTGGCAACAAATACAATTAAGTAAGTTTCAGTTAGTCAGTGACTTTCTGACCTGTTGCTTTATTTCTTGCCCAAATGAGAAAAAAAAAAAAGCACATTGGATGTCACTATATTGATGAGCACACCACTTCCTTTGCACAGAGCTCATGAAGGATTTGGGTGGGTTGGAGATTGGGCAAAGACTAGGTTTGTATCTCTCTCCCTCTGTCCTCTTTCTCACTCTCTCTTGCCAATATGACATGGGTTAAGTATTATCATTTGGTGCTTTTATCAGTAAAGAGGCTCCTAAGAACACATCTACAAGAAACGGCATGATTCGCCTCCAGACACTGTATCATGCAGATAAGGAAAAAGCAGAGCTATACATCCTTGAATTAGCCATTTGGCTACACCATCTGGTCACCATGGTGAAGCAGAGAATCCATGCTTTCCAGCCTTTGCCTATTCGATCTGCCATTCACAAGGGGAAGAAGTTACACCCCAAAGTGCAGCCTCTAATGTCTCCGGGTAGAAGCACAGGAAAACCAAGTCCCAGGACTGAACTATCTCAACAAGGTAAAGATCCTTCAGAAGAGGTAATTCAGAGGAGACCGACATTTATGAAAAAACAAGAAAAACGTTCTGCGTGCAACAATGTTTTCAATGTAATGAACTGATTGAGTTTGAAAAACACTGAATTATCATAATATATGATCGCCATTGCTCTGTAAATAGCTCTAAGTAAGAAAGTATTTTCCCTCGAGTACATAAACTGTTCCTAAGTTCTTAATCGATTCACCAATCAGCATGTGATTGAGAATCAGTTTTGCCTGTGCGAATGTTCATGGTGTTGGAGGCACTGATGCTCAAGGATGCATCAAGGATTTTGTCCGACTTCACCCTCAGTTGACGCTTTTCTTGTACTATGACCAAACTGCCAGTAGTGTAAATTAACTCTCTCTCTCTCTCTCTCTCTCTGTACGATTGCAGTATTTCTGGGATTCATCTCTGGATAAAGAGGCTGCTGTCTAATTTTGACAGAAACTTGCTTCCTGAATAATCTATCCATTTTGGAAAAGAATGTGTTGTTCCAACACCCCAATTTCCCCAGTAATTCAACAGTCACTTGAGAAGCTGCGATCATATGCCTTGGTTCAGCTCACATACTGTTTTGCAGTTTATCCTAATCAAACCATTGAAGAACACCCTATAAACATTGCAGAGCCAATGAAGCAGTGCAGTGTATATAGTTGTTACTATGTCCATGGATTGGTTATGCCTACTCCACCTCTTACTAGTTCCACATTACAGCAAATGCTTCCACCTAGACCACAGTTCACTTGAAATGTCTTCCACCAATTTCACTTTCCTCCTTCATCAAGTCCTTTCAGGTGGAAAAAAGAACAGAGAAAATTACAGGGCACATTATCCGCGACCGTGAACTCTTTATACATAATCAAGCCAAAAGAAGAATTATATACTTTATGATTTCTCGCTACATAGACCTTATTGTTATGACAGATTTGCATATATCCTAATTCACTTTCATTTGCAACTTTGTCCCAACCACTTCACTTTCATTTTCTAAAACCACCATAAAAATGCCACCTTTATGTTACCACTTACCACATTGATCAAACTACCTTAGCTCAATGGCAATGGAGGGCATCTCTCCGAGAGCTTCAACCCTTCTTTCTCTTCTCTCTCTGCTCTTTTTCCACTTCGCAGCTTCACTAGCTCAATCAGGGGCCGGGACTATCCAAAGAACCAAGGACCAACTATTACTAGCTAGCCTCCAACCAAGCACTGAAGCATCGTCGACCTCACCAGGATCAATCTCTTCCCAGCTGTTTCTCACTTCCCCTTCAGGGAGTTCTGCGGCCTACCTCGTCAGGCCTGTGAACTCCGCCAGTTCAGGTGGTCACGACTACTGTTACATCCAAGTCCAAGGAGGTGGTAGCATTGTTTGGAAGTCGGCATGTGCTTCTATAAGCCAAGCCAACACTTGCAGCCTCGTATTCTCCGGTTCAGGCCTTGAGATATTCGATGGAAGCCAGTCTTCCTGGAGAACTGATGTGAATGGGGGTCATAATCGTAATCCAGAGACACTGCTTCTTCTTGACGGGGGCGACTTGCAGATCAGGGACCAGCGTGGAAGGGTCATGTGGATGGCTAGTGAGAGTCAAGCTGTTGACCAGAATTGTGGGTCTTTTGGGACTCCTAGAGAAAATTTTGCTTTCTCACCATTAGGCGGTCCGAGTCACAAAGACGAACCCGAATCACTGTCATCATCATCATCATCATCATCTCTTGGGCAGAGCTTGGACCAAAATGGTGAAGAATCTGAAATGGGTTATAACAATAACTACCAGCAGCAACAAGAGACGATGAACTATCCACAGCAGCAGATGATAAACAGACCTAGTCTCTCGAGCTTCAACCAGCCATTTTCTTCACTGAACCAGCCATTTGGTGCAAGTAACCAGGAAGGGTTGGAGGACAATGGTCCTTTCGAGAATGGGGTCTCCGAGAAGAGACTCAGGATCGGTGCGGTTTTGGGTCCTTTAATCACTTTGTTGGCTTGCCTCCATTCTTTTCTGTAATCTCTCTCTCTCTCTGTCTCCCAAAAAAGTAGTGTGAAGAGATCGATAGAATGCATTTGACGATGAGTTGAAGTTGAAAGCCGTTTTTCATTATATATATGTGACAAATGATTGGGAACTTTGTAAGTGAATCTGCATCATGCCACACCATGAATGAGTACACTTGATTTGTCGATTTGAAAAACATTTTTTCTAAAAATGATCACATGTATCTCTTGAAATAATTAATTAATAAAAAATATTTTCATTGTTAGCGACAATTTGTGTCTAAACATTTACATAGTAGAAGAAAATATTTATCATTCATTTATTTTTATAAGCGATCATTTTTTTAGAAAATATTTTTCAAATCACTCATATTCTGCAAAACAAATCAAAACAAATCGAGCCCTAAAAATTCATCATCTTGACAATTTTTTTTTTTCGAAATCATCTTGAAAATGACAAGCTATATTTAATGCAAAATTATAGAGTCCTGGACTCCTGAGGGCATAAAATATGAAAATAAAAATTGGGTATTGATAGGTTTCTGAAATTGCTGGCAATTTTCCAATATTGTTGGTAAGAAAACTTGATTGGTGGCGTGCTTGCCAGGTAAACCATAAGTAAATTACCGATATTATGACTTCACTAATGTTCAAACAATTGTTTTGTTTACTGCATGGTAGGTGACCTCAAGCCGGAAGCTGCGGTGAAAATTACAGGACCTGTAGGAAAAGAAATGCTTATGCCGAAAGATCCAAATGCTACCATCGTCGTAATAAGGTTTCCGAGTCTTATGTCTTACTTTGGCATCCCCAATTAGCCATCCCTACACATTTCCAAGTCATGTTTTGGTTCTACGACATTTAAGCTCTAATGAAGGCATTCCGCTCTCTGTTTGTTGCAGCTGGAACTGGCATTGCTCCTTTTCCGCTCATTCTTGTGAAAGATGTTCGTCAAGAAACACGATGACCAAGAGTTAAGAAACGACCTTACCTGTTTGACGACCTTATACTGTTGGATTTCATTTCATCAACAAGTGACTTTCCCGGCAATGCGATGCGGTTCAATGGGTTAGCATGGCTCTTCTGGGGCGTTCCAACAAGTAGTTCATTGCCTTATGTGGAGGCAAGTCTTCTTGACTTACCTTTCTTCTTGCTGCATCTTTAAGTAGACAATATTGTGTTCATTCCTAATGGGGTATCTGGTGCATTTGTCAGTAGGAGTTTCAGAAGAAAGAGAAGACACCGGAAAACTTTGTTGGATATTTCGGCTGTTTTGAAATATCGTAACGGCTTTGATAGTAGTCAAACCGCCATGAAAGCTATTCATTTTGTAACGGTTTTGCAACAACTTTTTGACGGTTTTATAATGGCTTTATAACGTTGATTTATTTCTTCATAAATTCTTCATTATTTTATAATGATTATATAATGGTCATATTCTTCAATCATTACCAGTCGATTTATAATGGTTTTGTAAGGACTCTCTCTTTTGTTTTTGCCTATAAAATTGAACATCAACCATTATCCAAAATGATGCACCAAGTTAAAGGAGAATTTCCTTTCACTCTCATTCCATTTTTATCTTTCATTTCTTTGATGAGCTATAAACATAACATTGTTTCTATTCCTTTTAATATTCAGTGTGCGGAGTATAAAAGAAGGTATGTTCCATCATGGAAGGATAGCCGCTAGAGTCTTATACACCGAGTTTCGTACTCCAAGGGGCGAAATTATCCTTAAGGACAATGCTTGCATACCTCAAACAAATTGATATTATTTTCTTATCTTTTTGGCTAGATTTCCAACAACTATTATTTTATATAATCTAACAATTTCCCAACAAACTTTAGAGTCGATTATGCCGTGAGCAGAGAATAGACAAAAGATGAGGGCTAGAAGATGTACACTCAGACCAGAATGGCTCAATATGCAGCGAAAGTGTGGGAAGTGTGGACTTGAGGGAATGGAGAAAGGCACCGATGACATAAAGGTTTCTTTGGCTGTGAAAAGACGGTGAATCATTTTATCTTTGTGCTGTCTCTGATTCCAAATTTTATGTGACTGGGACATTGACATAGTTTTCATCCTTGCGTATTCGCACGTAACGATCGGATAGGGTACAAGAGGCAATTGAAGAAGGCAGAGCAATGGAATGTTGGAGTTTACTGATCAAGACATATAACCGAAGAAGCAGTCCTTTCATGGGTGTAAATGGGTAACTTTTCCTGCAACGTGCGTCGATTTTACCTTCACTTCAGCAGATTGGCTTATCATCTGCCGGAATTTATCTATTGTGACTGCGCGGGTCATTTAACGCTGGAGATGATATGACAAATGCATGTTTTCCTTCATCCGTGAGTTGATAAAAAGAAACGGAACTGCAGATACTCCAAGGGATTTGGCAAGGAGATTGATCTCTCGTAATATTTGAAGGAAACTTTGAGCAGCTGAAAGAATGCACGAGTAACACACAAGATTCATGTCAATGAGGCCCGGCATAAATCCCAACTCAGTGAGAACATTTCAATATCGGACGATGACATTAGTGTCCATCCTCAATTGAGGAAAAACATGGATTACGATGACAAGATTAATGTCTTAAATGTTATTCATCTGATTTTACACAATGTCGTCCTAAATCAAAGTTCTGTGTCTGAAGCAGATAGAGTGATCTTCCTGATAATGCAGGTTGGCAAGTCGCAGTCAGCAACAGCTTCTTTTACGCTTTTGTATTCCAACTTCATCTGAAAAGTGATCTCGCCATGTGTTGCCCATTAAAACAGATGATGATCCTTATATGCCGTGTGGTCATCTGCAACTGATGTCTTTAGCACATCTTTAAAATGATTCCGCATGCATATCGCGAGAGGGCATTGCTCCTGTAATTGAAGGAAAACCTGTATGCAAAACTTGCTTGATTTCTTTCATTGTTCTCGATGTTTAGTATCAATGACTGCAAAAGTGCCACTAACTAATGTCAATATCAACCGATCCTCATTTGGCGCTAAAGCTATCTGCTGTCCGAGCCAAAAAGAAACCAATTGATGGGCATGAACAACTCAAGATTCCGTAAATATTTATTACCAGGTTGATAAAAACATGTCACACGGAATGAAGTACTGATTACTAGGCCAGTTTTGAGGTCAAGCCATCACACATGGTGTAACAACACAATTTGCAAGTTCATGTTACTGACATGAATCGCTGAAAAGGCGTAAATCCGGCATGAAACGCACCGAAAAAGTAGAAATGTTAGAGAAAGAATGGAACATATGCATGTGCCATTTGTTATGCAGTCCTTTTTCACACTGCAGTTCTTAAGAGTAGAAGGATTAGATTGGGCCCATGAATGGCATTGAGATATTGACCTGTTAATGTTGAACGTGGGAACCACCTTGTCAGCCCAATGCCCAGCTTCAACAATTGATGTGCAAACACAAAATATGGGTCAAGGCGTTGGGGTCTATGACCCGCGTTTGCCCTCCGATGATTAAGTCCGTAACTGGAAGAGAGAGTAGGATTCTAAGGATTCTTCTTAGGATTTCTGAAGAGAGTCCAACCCTTAACCTGAATAAGCCTCTTACCTCATACAGATATTTTTCTTAGTGAATCACGGATTCACGGCCGACAGATGGTGGGCCTCTGATGACGACTGGCAATACGCATGGCCAAGTGTCCATCTTCAAAACCACATGGCACCCGGACAATGTGTAGCGCTCAACAGTACAGCGGTCAAACCCACTTGAAGGTCGATATGTGCACGGGTTGTAGTCACCGGCGGCCCATTGTTGCCGTCGAATAGATAAAGATTAAGTGGTGTCTTACCTAAGTTCTGCATCGTCGTGATTTACAGTCTACCAAAGGGGATGATTCCATCGGGCTATTTCCGTCACTCTGCTGCGTGGAGTCCATTGATATAAAAACTCCTTTATCGAGATCCAATGTGTCGTCATGGAAAGCTACAGAACCAGCTGCTACAGCTAGCTTCATCCTCTTCAATAATTGTTGCTCCATCTTTACCCAATTGCTTTGCTTTTACAATGCATTGGTTCGTGCACTTTTGGATTGCTTAAAAATTTTTTATCACTCGGAGATAATAGTGGAAGAGATTACCAAACGTGAATGATTGCCCGTCTCTTTCGGGTTTGGGTGCGTGTGCGATTGTGATTTCTCGAATCGTCCCAACTAACGGAAGCTTTATTAAAAATGCCAGCTTCCTAAATGACAAAACATCATCTCGTCAAAGAAAAAGAACCGTGAATGGTTTGGATCTGCTGATGCTGAAACGCATACTCGTTTTCACCGTGAAAGTTTGTCCCCGGATCACTACTGTATAAGCCTCGCCCCGCCTGATATGTCGAAGACATGCCGGCCGGCCAGGAACACCTTGAGCTCGGTTAGCGGCAGGGTGACGTGGCGTCTCAAATTAACTTTCGCGCACGAGATTAACTCCATTACTAAATCGCGGGTCATTTTCATGGCTACGCCTGTGGTAGCC
Source organism: Syzygium aromaticum (assembly GCA_024500025.1). Taxonomy (NCBI): domain Eukaryota; kingdom Viridiplantae; phylum Streptophyta; class Magnoliopsida; order Myrtales; family Myrtaceae; genus Syzygium; species Syzygium aromaticum. The sequence continues at coordinate 12,299,436 of CM044890.1, forward strand.
AAAAAAGAAGATGGAAACTTTAGAAAAGAAATGCTGAAGGGATTACACGGGCGTATGACCTGTCCTTTCCTTATCAATTGGGAGGCCAGCTGGTCTACACCCTTTTGGATTGTCACGAAGTGAAGAGACTTTTCACAAAGTGAAGGAATGCGAATTCTTTAGGTGACATCTTCAAGGTTCGTCCCGGTAATGATACGGGAAGATCCAGTGCGGCCCTCGCCCTGAGGACCGACAGGGTTTGTGGCCCCTCAACCTCTGCCAGTGCCCCACAGATGAAGAAGAAAAGGAAAAAAAAAAAATTCAGAAATAGTTTTTAAAACAATTAAAAGATCATCCATGACAGCGCAAGCCGTGCCATGTAGGACAGCCAATACTAATTGTATCGCCACATCAGCGATTTTCGGTCAAAATTAGCTGGAAGGACTACATTGGCAATTCATTAAAAAATTTATGACTAAATTTTCAAATTTTCAAAATATTTGAAAAGTTTAAGATTGAATTGGTCACCGTATAATAAGGTAAGGAGTTTTTTGGACAATTTTCCCATTATGATACTATTCATAACGACTTGACTCTATTTTGGATGGGCCAAACTCGAAAAGATATATTATATACGGCGACCATCTTAAGATTTTACGATAATGAGCCTAACACAAAGTTGCCACGAGTGAAGTAACTAAAATGAAACGGCAACGTGATCATCACAAGCACATTGAACTCGAAACTGTAATTTAAGGTGTGTTCGTTTTGCAAAAAATAAGTAATTTGAAAAAAAATTTCCGAAAAATGATTTTTTATATCGTTTAGAAAATTAGTCAACAGAAAATATTTTAATTATCCATAATAATCTATGTCTAACTATTTTCGTGGGCAATGAAAAACTTTTCTATTTATTTAATTTTGTAAGCAATACAAACGATTATTTTTTGGAAAATGTTTTCTAAATCACTTATTTTTCGCGAAATGAACACTCCCTAGATTATTATTTACATGTTTTTTACAATACCCAATTTGCGTTTTAGTAGTTTTAGTGATGAAAATGGCATTAGTTAGTGTAAGAACCAGGCGATACATAAAGTTGATTGCTTTCTTGAGAGCTTTAGGGTGCGTTTGGCAACTAATCATATATTAACAATTTTTATTATTTTATTTCTAGAATCAGTTTTTGAATAGAATCAAGAAGCAAAAAAAAGTTACTTCTAGATTCTGAAAACAAAAATAAAAAATGGGAAAAAAATTTCTTCTTCTTCTTGGCCTGTGGCCAACCGTTGACGGCCGACGATCGGCCACAAGCCAGGGCCAGCGAGGGCATTACGGCCGTCATCGGATCTGGTGTGGGCAACCCTCGCCGCCGCCCTCACTAGATCTAGCGAGGGTGGCTCATGACCTGGGCAAGGGCCGCCCTCGCCGCCACCCTCACTAGATCCGACAAGGGCAGCTCGTCGACGAGTGCTGCCCTCACCGGCCCTCGCCTGTGGCTAGTCGTTAGCACCGGCAACCTGGCAATAGCCAAGGAAGGTGAAGAAAAAGAAAAATAAAGAAAAATAAAAAGAAAGAAATATTAAAATATTTAAAATATTATTAATAAAAAGAAATTTTGTGCAGTTAGCAAATGTATTTTTATTCTTTTCTATTTCAAGAATAGAAATTTTGAGTAGTTATCAAACATCTTCAAATGCATAAAAATTATTCCCGGGCATGGAATAAAAAAGAATAATTTCTGAACAAAAATTATTTTCATAAATAGAATGGTTACCAAACGCACCCTTAATTAGCAATGCCTATCATGAGTAGCCTTGATGATCTTTCTGGTTTGATTCATTGATTAGCACTAGTGAGAGAAGAATTTTGGGGTTAGGGAGAGCATCTTTCCCGGACTTGAATGAGAAATTTCTCTTTGAGAAGTAAAATTCAATGCGATACCATGGCGAATGCAAGTGATTGGACATTATGAAGAAGATTCAGTCAGAATGACCTCTTCTAGAAGGAGAGCAACACATGATTTGTGTGTAGATCAAGCGATATAATGAAGATTTGAACAGCACTAGGAATCATGAAGAAAATAGAAAGTAAAAGCAAAAGAGAATTTGAGACGCAAAGTTTTTATTCTGGTTCACCCTTAAACTAGGGGCTACGTCTAGTAGAGAATTTCACTATAATTAACACATCGCACCTCTATTACATCTTTCAATTATAAGAAAAAGAAAATATATATATAGGTAATAGTTTGATTCAAAATAGGAAACCTACTTTAATTACGAAATCATTCAATTAAGAAACCTATTCAAAATAGAAAATTGTATTATTTAAACTATAAAAGCCCTTTAGCGGTTCGGGGGTGCTGCCCCCGCGAACCCTCATCGGGCGGCCCCCTGGACCCCTACCAGCTCACTGGGGAGTGAGGCTCTCGTGCTATTTAATTGCTAGAGAGTATAAACCACATCCCCAACATGTTGGATGTAATTTATGAGTAAGTCATGGCTCGAACTGCACGCCGAGCAGCATCACACACATACAACTGCGACTCTTCATGCAAGGCTTCACTGTGCATCCATTTCCTAACAAACAAAAACCCACCTCAAGTATACATATACTCTGCTTGCCCAAAAAGGCAAGGCCAAAACCCACAAATGCGTTTGTTTTGCAGAAATAAATTATTTGTAAAAAAATATCTTTAAATTGATATGTTTGAATATTTTGATGGATGTCAAAAATATGTTTTGCTAGATCATTTTTAGGAAAAAATTTTCCAAATCATTCATTTTCTGCAAAACAAACACATCAAAAATAGGAAATTCTTTTCCTTCTCTAACTTGTAGTATAATACAGAAATTACACATCTATTTTTAAAATACTTACTCTTATTGAGCCACTTATTCATACTTATTTTTTTATTCAAAATTACCAACTTTTTTTACAACTTCTGTTAACAAGTAACCAACATTTATTTGCATAGTTTATGAACATTCTTAGGTTACGAACTTTATTGTCAAATTTCTAACCATACTTTGAGTTACTTACCAACTTATTCCAATTAAGTTACCAACTAGTTTAATGGTACCAAACATGAATATGATTGGTAACTTATTTGGATAAATGTTTGTTGTTACTTTGATAAATACTCTAGACAGGGTTCCTCATTTTTGGCTACTATCCTATTCCGTTAAGAAAAATTCTTTTGACCTAGAATGATTTGTAAAAAAAATTTCTTTAAACTCATATGTTTAAATATTTTCATGGATGTTAAAAATATGTTTTATTCGATCATTTTTAGGAAATTTTTTTCCAAATCATTCATTTTCTGCAAAACAAACACATCCAAAATAGGAAATTCTTTGCCTTCTCCAACTCGGACTGAAATGCAGAAATTACACATCTTACAATTCGAGATGTCTTACAAAGTCTGATTCTCCGACTTTCCATTAATGATTGGGCTTCCTTGCAATTCAATTCCAATCGAATTTTGTTGACAAGCTCAAACTGAAAACATAATTATCGAAGAGATGAATCCAATGTGACCTCAATCAAGCCCTTTTGAGGAGAAAATTGTCTAATCAATTACAAATTTATTGTACGAATGTCAATTTAGTCTTCAAGAACTTTTCAATATTGCATATTTAGTCCCAAACCTTTACGAGAAATTCCTACCGGTCAATTTTTACCAGAAATCACTGACATAGCGATTTGGTTATCTTTGGTTGTCCAACATGGCATGCCATCACATTAGTGATTTCCAACGAAATTTGGCTGGAATGATTACTTTGGAATTTTTTGCAAAGGTTTACGAATAACTAGACGAAATTTAAAAATTTTAAATTAAATTGGCATTTGCACGATGGGTTTAGGATTGATTGAACAATTTCCCCACTATTGAGTTCCTCTATAGATTCGGGAGAATGCCTTTTCTTTCTATTTTGGAATTGAAAAATTGAAGTTAAGCATGGCATGCTCTAGAGGAAACGAACCCTCTTGAGTTGATTTCAGAAGAGAGGAGAGATCAAGAGTATCATTAGAAAACAGTCGGGTGAGCTTCACAGATATATTTGTTATTTTAACACGTCAATATTCGTACATCTCGCACTTTCAATTCTCTCTATGTATGTGTTGTCTCCAAAGAAAGAGAATATCTTCTTGTTGTTTTACATCCCAGTGACCTCGAAATTAGAAGATGGATCGAGATAAAATATTTTAAGAACTTGCTTAGATCTTAGTTTCCCTTATTCTGTTTTGGAATTGACGTATTGAAGTCAAACATGCCATGCTGTATAGGAAATGAAGCCCTCTTGATTTGATTTTAGAAGAGAGGATAGATCAAGAGTACCATTGGAAAACAAGCGTATCATCAAGTCGGCATAAAACTACAATAAATGGAGACAGTGCACTTTGTGGGACCATGATTGCGACAAGCGAGGTCGGACTGTTTCAGGCTCTTCGATGAGCAAGTTTCGCAGGTCATTACGAATTGAGAGCGTGATTTTAATCTCAATGACAAGACGACATCCATAAAAGGCTATTAAGCCTAAGCTTTTGTCGGAGTCATTTGGTGTCTAGTCATGTTTTTATCTTTTGTCGAAGGTGTCTAGTTATCTTTTAAATGACGTGAAATTGAGGAACGAAGTCAAAACTGGATCAAATCAAGTACAATCAGCGATTCGACCAAAAAAAAAAAAAAAAATACAATCAGCGCACTATTAGAGTCGTGGGCTATTTTTTTTTTTTTCAAAGTACGTTGAAAGTATTAAAATTTGTTATAAAAATACAATTGAACTTAAAAAATACAATTATATCCTAAAACTATCACAAAGTGCAATTAAATCACAAAACTTTCAAAAAGTGCAATCAAATTCTTAAACTTGTCAAATTTGTCTAATCAAATTTTTCTATTGATTGTATTTTTTGAAAGTTTGATAACTTAATTACACTTTCATAGCAAGTTCTAAGACTCGCTTGTACTTTGTAAAAGATTTATGACTCACTTGCACTTTAATGATAAGTTTTATAACTCAATTGCAATTTCATAACAAGTTTTAAGATTTCTAATACAGTTATCCATTTTTTTTTATCGATTTAGCAATTAGTTAGTATTCGGCTCACACCTCATAAGTTTACCTCCTTGAGATCTTTAGTAGACATCTTCTACGTTAGCAATAGCACATATGGTATTTCTATTGACGTCTTAATGAATCCCATTCATTCTTATATATAGTTATAAAATTCATAACCAACTTTATTTACCTAGGATAATGGTTCGGATAAATAAGTCACTGACCATATACACAGATAAAAAGAGATGATCTCATCCAATCAATTCTAAATATATTGTACGGATGTTAGTTCAATTTTAAAATTTTTAATTTTTTCAATTTAATCATAAATCTTTGCGTAGAATCTAGTATAGTCCTTCTTGTCAATTTCTACCAAAAATTGTTAACGTGGTAGTATGCCTCGTGGGACAACCGACAATGACTAAACTATGACGTCAGCAATTGCTGGTGAAAATTGACCGGCAAAACCACATTGAAATTTTACATAAAAGTTTAGGGCAAAAATTTAAGACTAAATTGGCATTTGTACAATATTTCTAGGACTGGTTGGACAATTTTCTCTAGTATGTTGCATTTATGTCAAACACATACTTTAGAAGTCCGGGCTAGATTTAACTTTTTGTTTGTTCCGCTATTGCATATCTCATGCCAACACAATAGTAAGGATGATTTCTTCCTATAACGACTTACGAAGACATATCTAAATTTAAACGTTGAAAAGAGATTATAAAAAATAGAGTTTATAGAAGAGTGCCCAATGACATTAATCACGCAACTGTTGAAGAACAATTTATAGTGTCCAGGACACGTATTATATAGTAGCATGTGTAAATCGTTGTTTCGAAAATCGTATGTTGTCATGCTAAGTACATACAAAATGCACAAAATGGCAATACCATATTAAAGTTATTTTACAGGAGAGAGAGAGAGAGCTTTTGTAAATGTCGGAGTCGCACCCACGAGCATGACGACCTGCCTTTCATTTCCCATATTGACACCTGATAAGAGTCCGGATTGACCCGATGGAAATTCAAACTTGACTCCTTAATTATTCCGTAGGCCCTATCCTTCTTCCATCAGCATCTGACTTCTGCAACAATTTTACGGAAAAGGTGGTTGAAAAAGGCAATCACCTTTTCCCCGCTGCAAATCACATCATATGACGATGCTTACGTCTCATGCAACCAACCATTTTCACTTCCTACTCTTTGACTTCCCCCCAATAAAAATGCCGAATGACCGGCACACCTCTACCGTCGTTGTGACCCTGAAATATGCTTATTAAATGAATCTTAAAACTCATATATGATCTATTTAAAAATTAAATAAATTATAAATAGATCAATATAACTTTAAAGAGCTCATATTAAATGATTTTAAAGTTTTAAGTTTATCATAAATGAATTTTATTGAGCTGAGTGTGGAACCCATTTCCAACCCACCCATTAAGTCCATCTCCTTTTTATAAAAATATTTTTAAAAAATTGAAATTATTTTTTATTTTATTTTATTTTTTCTTTTTTCTTTTCTTTATTCTTTCTTGATTTTCAGCCAGTGGTTTGGTTGCGGCGACGACCGGCGACTAGCCACCAACCACAGTGGAGGAATGACTCCAGCGAGGTGTTGGACTCGCCGGAATCGGAATCGGGCGAGCTTCGCCTCGCCGACCTTGGGCAAGGCTCTGGTCTTGCTGGGCTCAGACGAGGTCAAGCTCGAGACTCACCAGATCGATGAGGTTGAATCCTTGCCGATTTGGCGAGACTTGAGCTTCTTGACCTCGTGCAAGCTCGACCTCACCGGATCTGGTGAGGCTTGATTCGGCTCGCCAGAATAGGGCGAGCTCAAGGCTTGCCCAAGGCCTCGACCTCGCCAGATCGATGAGTTTGTCCTCGCCTATGGCCGGTGGCTAGCAAAGGAAACAGAAATAAAAGAAAAATTAAAAATAATTAAAAATTCAATTTTAAAAAATTAAAAAATATTAAAATCATTAAAATGATTGCATGAAGTAAAATCAAATCAGATTTTATATACCAAATGTCGGAAAATATTTTCTAGTTCATTTTTAGGTTTCAATCAAACATTGAATTTTTTATTTATTTTCTTGGAATATGACTTCATGGAAAATATTTTATAAAAATATTTCGTTTTTCACAAAACGAATAGGACCTCAATTTTAAAAAAAATTATAAAAATTGTTTACTAGATTTTAATAGTATGGAAATGTTTTAGTAATATAATTTTTAAAAAAAATCATAAGAAACAAGTTTTCCTATATTTAGTTAAATATAGAAGTGTTTTACTAATATGGTTCGAGTCGGGTATAGGTCGGAATATTTATATTACAAATAAATAGGTCATAAACGGGTTAATGGGTCAATTTGGGTTGAACCATTTATAATTCAACCCAAATCCAATCCGATCCATTCGTTTAACAGGTCTATCCTAAAACCTCCCATTGCTGAAGAAGAAGAAGAAGAGGAGGAGGAGGAGATTGCTCCAAACACAACTCTTACTCCTTCTTCAACTATACAACAGGCACAACATCAATGGCGAGATCCTTGCCATCGACATCTCTGCCATCGCTGCTCATTTCCGTAATGTTCATGGCAGGTAGTTCCGTCAACAGAATAACCTACCCTTTTCGTGATTCTTCCGCAGAGTTTTCTATCCTTCTTCGTTTGATCTGTTTCTTTTGCATTTTGCTTTTCAGTTGGTGCGACGACCTTCACGTTAGTGAACAAGTGCGAATACACGGTATGGCCCGGCGTCCTCGCCAACGCCGGCGAGCCACCGCTCTCCACCACCGGCTTCGCGCTCCAGAAGGGCGAGTCCCGCTCCCTCGCTGCCCCCGCCGGCTGGGGCGGCCGCTTCTGGGCCAGGACCCGCTGCGCCCCGGACCCCACTACCGGCAAGCTCTCCTGCCTGACCGGCGACTGCGGCTCGGGGCAGCTCGAGTGCGGCGGCCGCAGCGCCGCCCCTCCCGCCACCCTCGCCGAGTTCAAGCTCGACGGCGACAGCGACCTCGACTTCTTCGACGTCAGCCTCGTTGACGGCTACAATCTGGCCATGCTGGTGGCGCCCCAGGGCGGCAGCGGGGGGCGGGGCAACTGCACGAGAGTCGGGTGCACGTCCGATCTCAACGGCGCGTGCCCCTCGGAGCTGAGGGTGACCGCCAGGGGCGACGGGTCGGGCGCCGCCGCAGCCGCGTGCAGGAGCGCGTGCGACGCGTTCCGGCAGCCGCAGTACTGCTGCAGCGGCGCGTACAGCAGCCCCCAGGCGTGCAAGCCGACGTCGTACTCGGAGGCGTTCAAGAGAGCGTGCCCGCAGGCGTACAGCTACGCGTACGACGACGCGACGAGCACGTTCACTTGCGCCGGCGCGGATTACGTCATCACCTTCTGCCCATCTCCCAGCACCAGGTGACCTTTTTACCCTCCCGTCTTCGTAATTTTTTCGATATTACACGCGTGTTCAGTCGCGCAAAAGCGCGAGGGCTAAGGCTAAGTGGGCACACGGGGGTTTTCATGGATTTGAAAGGGCAGTTTCGAGAATTCGAGAGAAAGTAATTTTTGTCGCTATTGTTTGTCGGCACGGCGAGGATAAGAGGGGCATTGATATTCCGAACGGAAATCGCAGCGGCTCGCGACTGAGGAAGGAACAAAATATCTTGCTCTCTTTTTCCAGAAAGAGACGCTAAAAATTTCTGCGTCTTCCTGAAGCTTGCGACTGACATTGCACTTTCTATTTTGTTCTTAATGATGAGGAGATCGACGGTTCGTTTCTGCTGCGAGACCATCGTGAGCTCAGATGATGGATTCCACAGGGGTCTACCTCATCCGGTGATACATGTGAGTCGGGCTCACATATATTGAGCGTATCGTCGAGCTTCTGGGACCGGATTCTAATCCACTTGCAAATAGGGGTGTGTAAAAGAATTGGTAACCGTCCGAACTATCTGATTTTTTGTGGTTCCCCGATTGTTGGAACCGGTGAATACCGGTGCGGTTCCTAATTTCAAATGGGAATAGCTCACTTGGACCACCCAAATCGGACCAATTTATATATCTAAATATATAATTTTTAATTTGAGCTCTCTCACTCACCTCACGTCAATCCTCACGAGTCACATATGCTGCACACTCACTCGAAAACCTTAGTCTCTCAACTCTCTCCTTCTATCCTCTTGCCTCTTTTCGATGTCCTCCGTGATCGCCTCTGTCTCTTGCATGACTTGAGCTTTCTCTCGCCTCTTGATCCGCAATCACCTCGCTTCCGGCCCTCCCTTGCCTCCCTCTCCTATAAGTCCACACTCTTAGTCTCTCTCCAGACTCTGGCTATAGTGGTTTACGTTGTAAACCATGTCCGTGAAGTCCTCACTCATTACAGCAAGTGTAGATGCTACGGAGAGAAGATTGAGGACTGCGAGGAACTTACCAAATCTTGTGGTTGGAGAATTTTCTCTCTTGTAACCAATCTTCTCTTTGCCTTGGAATGAGAACGGCTAGGAACTAACCAATTCATCAAGCAACATTTTTAGGAAAACAAGCAAGGTATTCAAACAGGCCATGGAATTGGACGATGAAGCTGAGTAGCTATGGAATTGGACGCAATCAGGGGGCATTCTTTTTTGCTGGTGCTCTGTGGGATCAGTTCTCAAGTGGTTCATGGAATCAATGGGCAATTTCCGGTTCTCACTACGTGGAACCGACCCTTAGAGGGCGGTTCTTGATTCCAAAATGGGAATTGCCTACCTTGAAATCGATCATCCTTATTAGCAAGCTCATAAGTGAAGTGATGGCTCATCTCGCTTCCCATTATTTCACTTTTTTCCTCTCTTCTCTTGCTAAGGAAAGGTCAATAACATCTTTCTATTGTGACGAGCCATATGATACATTAGTAGAAAATCTATCGTTTTCTTTTTTTGTAAATTTTTTTGGGTCGTTGCATCATCGTCATCATTTCTTATGGGGATTTTTTTTTTCCGACCAGCCAAAAGTCAGCTTCTTCACAAGACCAGACTCCAGGGGCTGCCACGGACGCTGCGCCTCTCATCAACGGCATGATGGTCTATGAAGGCGTGGCGGAGGTGAGCCACGCGGCACCGTCCGCCCGCCCCCGCTTATCCGTGGTCGGCTTAGTTGGCGTGGCGGTGTCCACGTGGCGGTCACGGCATCTCTTGTCGGCATGAGGTGGGCCCCCCACGCAACGATTCCCGATAACCGGAGGGAGCCGACCTCTTCCCCACTATGGGCCCAAATGCTGTTGGGGGGGGGGGAGCGGGGCGTGTCTCAATCTTATCGGGCTCGGGGCCCACGAGCCTTCGTTCGATTCGCGTGGGCCCGGATGACGTGGCCTGGAAAGGACGGGATGGGACTCGGTGATGGAAAAGCCTACCTGTCGAATTTGGCGGCACTACAGTACATAGTGGTATATGACGTCATCAAAACATGAAATAATAACTATATATTAACGGCGTCAGTGGTTGAATTCGAAATGGGGAGGAAAAGGAGCTAAAAGGTAGACAAGACACCTGTCATTTTTTTTTTTTTAAATTCCTCTGATAAGTTAGATTCTTCTTCTTCTTTTTTGCCCCTAATTTTTGGTATAAATGAGGGAAATTAACTTATTAAGCCTCTCTTGTATTATTATTTTTTTTAGGGGGGGGGGGGGGATAGGATTCGTACGTCAATAATTAGCTGGGTTGGTGGGGACGAATGTTCCTTGTAAGGTGTGATGTCCACATGTGGTGCAGGCCAATACAATATAGAATACATATTTACACAATAATATTTATATATATAAATAAAAATGCAATTTCCTCTTCTATTTTTTGGTTTATGGTGGGGGATGGTGTTGTATGAGGCACGACGAAAATGGAGGATATTAATTTATAATATAGCACAAGTGTCTCTTTTTCTGTTTCTCAATTGCATAATTAAAAAAAGGGTCCAACTCCGATTTGGGTAGCGGTCGGGCTTCAACTACGATAATGAGGATAATGTGATGATCGCGGAAAAGATTTCGATATCATTAAAAATGTGCAAAATCTTAATTGTTTTGTAGAGACTTGTGCATCGTCAACAACAGGTTCATTCTCGAACTTTCTTTTTGTTTTGCACATTTAGTTTTTCTTTTAAAGTCGGAATTAATTGTTTAAATCGAGAGGAGAGCCGACAAGAATTTGAGTAGATGTGGTTATTGAGAGGCATATCCTTTTGAGATTCGCATACTATACCTACCATCCCTTCATTGAGGCATGTCCTTGATAATGTATAATTCAATTTGAATGAGTACTAATATCAGTTGCAAAACACTTCTAGGGAGTTTCCCTTTAAACACCATAAACTCAATTAATCCAACCTCGTTTTATGAGTTATTTAGCCAAAAAGAAAAAGAAAGGGGGGGAAGAAAATTGTTGACGAAAATGGAGGATATTAATTTATAATATAGCACAAGTGTCTCTTTTTCTATTTCTCAATTGCATAATTAAAAAAAGGGTCCAACTCCGATTTGGGTAGCGGTCAGGCTTCAACTACGATAATGAGGACAATGTGATGATCGCAAAAAAGATTTCGATATCATTAAAAATGTGCAAAATCTTAATTGTTTTGTAGAGACTTGTGCATAGTCAACAATAGGTTCATTCTCGAACTTTCTTTTTGTTTTGCACATTTAGTTTTTCTTTTAAAGTCGGAATTAATTGTTTAAATCGAGAGGAGAGCCGACAAGAATTTGAGTAGATGTGGTTATTGAGAGGCATGTCCTTTTGAGATTCGCATGCTATACCTACCATCCCTTCATTGAGGCATGTCCTTGATAATGTATAATTCAATTTGAATGAGTACTAATATCAATTGCAAAACACTTCTAGGGAGTTTCCCTTTAAACACCATAAACTCAATTAATCCAACCTCGTTTTGTGAGTTGTTTAGCCAAAAAGAAAAAGAAAGGGGGGGAAGAAAATTGTTGACGAAAATGGAGGATATTAATTTATAATATAGCACAAGTGTCTCTTTTTCTGTTTCTCAATTGCATAATTAAAAAAAGGGTCCAACTCCGATTTGGGTAGCGGTCGGGCTTCAACTACGATAATGAGGACAATGTGATGATTGCGGAAAAGATTTCGATATCATTAAAAATGTGCAAAATCTTAATTGTTTTGTAGAGACTTGTGCATAGTCAACAACAGGTTCATTCTCGAACTTTCTTTTTGTTTTGCACATTTAGTTTTTCTTTTAAAGTCGGAATTAATTGTTTAAATCGAGAGGAGAGCCGACAAGAATTTGAGTAGATGTGGTTATTGAGAGGCATGTTCTTTTGAGATTCGCATGCTATACCCACCATCCCTTCATTGAGGCATGTCCTTGATAATGTATAATTCAATTTGAATGAGTACTAATATCAATTGCAAAACACTTCTAGGGAGTTTCCCTTTAAACACCATAAACTCAATTAATCCAACCTCGTTTTGTGAGTTGTTTAGCCAAAAAGAAAAAGAAAGGGGGGGAAGAAAATTGTCAGAAGTGGGATTTGAACCCACGCCCTCTCACGAGGACCAGAACTTGAGTCTGGCGCCTTAGACCACTCGGCCATCCTGACCTACTCGTTATGATGGATCTCCCTATATTTTATTGTTTAAAACGTTGGTGTTACACCGATGCATTTGCCTTCTCAGTTTCCAACCACCGGCTGGGGTGGTACCTTCTTCGGCGCAGGGAAAATTGTGGTTAATACCACAACAAATCCAAAATTGATATATTTATGATGAATTTATTTTGAAATTAATTTTTTTACTACAAAAAACCGCAAATTAGTACACCTGCGATAAATTTACCCTCCGTTAGTTGTCCGTTAAATTTTATCATCAAATTGTTGAGTTGGATAACACTTTGCAATTGAAGGGTATACCGGTTTAGGGTTTTATGTATATTTGTCACTAGGTGTACTATTTTGTGATTTTTCGTGGCATTAATCCAATTTAACGGAAATTAACGGAGGGTAAATTTATTACAAATATACTAGTTTGAGGTTTTTAGTGGTAAAAAATTAGCTTAAGATAAATTTATTATAGGTGTATTAATTTAGGATTTTCAGTGGTTAAAAAATTAATTTAGAGTAAATCTATCGTAAGTGTACCAGTTTGAGATTTTTAGTGATATTAACCCGTAAAATTATGGCCATCAAATGGGTTTGTCAGTACCCACAATATTAGGGGTGAGCACCAGTCCCAATTCCAAATTTTTTGAACCAATTCTTGGTCTCCTGTGCTGAATCGGATCGAAGGTTCAAATTGATGGAACCGACGATGTAAATACTTTCACATAGTTAATTTCGACGTCCTATTTTTGCATAAGCGTTGTCCGAGAACTAGATGAGAAGCTTGAGAGTTGACTCCAATCTGGATCTGTCCAAGGTGAGAGCTCATCCCTTAAGCTTGTATTATATTTGATCATGTACCGAGTCATAATCACATGTATAGGTCAGTACCCACAATTTTAAATTTTACGAATTTTAAATTGGCTTCTCCGATTGCACTGGTTTATCATCAAATTGAAAGATCTTTGCGTTTCTGAAGGCCAAAGTGATTGAGAAGCTTGGTAGATTAAACACCCGATTGGTTCCTGCATTGACCCTGGAACCGGCTCGGACTGATTGGTTCCCAATTCAATAGGGTCAATTCCTCATTTTGAAAATTAAAAACCGACCCACATTGAAACCGATAACCCCTATACAATATTGTGTTATATGATTTCATTTACGATTTTGCAATTGGATATGGCAAGAATCGATACAATTGTAAAAGAAAATCACATTTTTACTTTACTTTTTCGTTCTCAAACTTCCATGAAGTTGTGTGAAAGCGTTTTCATAGATTTTCCGTTTACTAGGTCAGAAGCCAATCATTATCCAATCCCATTTCATTCTGAAGCAAATGAAACCGGCCATAAGCTTTGTACCTATCTCGATCCCCCTACAAATTTCTTCATTTTTTTCATGGATGAGAACACTTGGCCCCAACTTCAATGATCGGAAATACCATGATTCGAGAGCGCCCAAAAATTCATAAAATAAAAAATGTCTTCCCTCATTGCTAGTGCTACTTCCTCGTTGACTTCACACTATATTGCTAGGGCAAAGCCTTGTGCGTTATAGACGTTCTTTTTTCTGTAAGCTTTGTTTTTTGGATTTATTCATTTTGTTGTTCAATGCAATAAGCAATTAAGTTTAATCATTACTTGTATCTGCCCACCCTCGATGCATGTGCTAGAAAAAAAAAAATGATTCTAAGTAATATATGTCTCGATTCTCATTAAATCAATTTGAGGTATCCGTAACTGCATATGTACATTCTTACTGAATTTTGGAAAAGTGAAGGGTATGGATTCAAGCCCAAAACTTAGGTGGCCCAAGATAGATAGACTAAGGCTTTAGCTTTCCAAGGAAGATATAGATTTACCAATATTAGCCAGAACAATTAATTAATGTAAGTTGTTGACTAAAAAATAATTATATATATTTTTTGAGAAACATCACTTAGTTTCGTATTCTTTTATACATATTAGAATTCAATTCCCTTGAAACTGGACGATCGAGTTACTTGATTTCAAGAGGAAATTTGAATGCAGAGACGGTTACGTCGCCTCAATAAAAGTTACGAAGTTGTCACACACTAATTTTCCTTTTAAATAACCTAGAAGCATGAACTTTCTAAGTTTGGCAACACCTAATATAAGCCATAAAGCATATGCATGCATGAAAGAAAAATTGCAGACAACGTTTCACACGAGAAATAATGGTTTTTTTTTTTAAAGTCCACAAAATACCTTTTAGAAATATAAATGGATCAACGAGTGAATCGACAAAGGTTGTGAAAGGATCCTTTCTTGATTTTGAACATGAAAGTAACTGACAAGAAATTTAAAATGTACTAAGAACGGAGGCAATCACAATGGCCATGTAAATTGTAGGAAAGTAAAGATAAAAAATAAATTTGTGAGGAGGTTGAGTTTTTTTATTGGATAGGATCCCTTAACAATAAATACACTTGGGGTATTTATAACTCTCTTTAGGCGGTTACATATAATGGTTACTGAATTTAAATGAAGAAATAACTTCATAATTCTATCCATAGATACAAAAATTTACATATCTAGCAAAACATAATCGCCAAGCAGTTATGTTTTTGTGTCGATTGTCGATCAACTTCCTAAGTCTTGATGAAGGCTCTCATGACCTCATTGATAACTCTTAGGATGTTGTCAATGACTTCTTTAGCAAGTTGTCAATTGTCGTTTGTCCTGTTCATTATTGACCAAACTCTTCCCTCATTGACTAAGTCTGATTAGTTTTCGATAATAACTAAAAATTGTTCATTTTTAGTGTCAACAATGAGATCAAAGCATGACAGATTAAAATGTCCGGAGAGCCGGCATTTGTCTTACAAGCATGACACGGTCGCTTTTACTGTGTGGCATACAGAGAAACAAAAATTGTTGTGCCTTCTTTATTTTATGAGCAGTAGTGCAAGAAATAGAACTTTCTGGTCACGGGTCACACATGATCTCACAGCTGTAAAGGAAAGAGGAGGATTTTTCTCCCAAAGATCGATTACGGGGCTATATCACCAACATTAACTTGGTAAATCACACCTAACAAGGATATCTGCATTGTTTTAATAGTGCAAGAGTTAGAACTTTCTAATCATTGTATTCACACATGATCTCACAGCTGTAAAGGAAAGAGAAGGATGTTTCTCCCAAAGATCGATTCAGGGGCTAAATCACCAACGTCAACTTGGTAACTCACACACCTAACAAGGATTTCTGCATGGTTTTAATCTGGTTGTTAGCCAAACCCCGTGGTCGTGTGAAATCAAACATTAGACAACAGACACAACGTGCGCTTGTTTCGGCGTATCCCAGATGGGTTAGTCAATTTAAGAGTCGTTGATTAATTATTAATGGAGGATTAGGAAGTGTTTGCCGGATCGACGAGGGGTAGACGACCAACCTTTCCTTCGTGTCGTTTCAGCAACCACAAAATCCCTCCCATCAAGTCCTCAAGAATCATCCAACCTAGTTCATTAGTTGGTCCAACACGAAAGACAAGTTTTTCTTTTTCTTGAACATTAAACGCTTTACTATAGTTTCTGTCCTATGACCAACCTTAATTGGGAAATACTAATCATAGCACATGTTCCGTCATGCAAAAAATGTTATTGTAGACTCGATCTAAGACTATGGCGCCAACTCGCAAATGGACGGATAATAAAAGGTATAGGACTTGTTTCTGTTGTGCTAAAAGCTGTCGCATTATGAGGTTTTACAAGTAGAATCATGTTCATATTTCAGCACCCCCTTGATCATACGATAATCATGTAATGCCACTCTGGGTATATGTTATTCTCACGAACGGATTGAGAAATTTGGTACCATGTGCTCTTTGCAAAAAGCATACGTCCAAGACCAAATATGGCCGTTTCTCCGGAGAGATAATCGGACAAGTTTATGATGGAGACCTAGCTAATAATTTAAAGTGGATATATAAGATCATGTTACATTTTTTATTTTGTAGAGTCTAAACCCGATATGGCAATGACAGCCGGTTTTCCTCATTATTAAGATGTGTGCATATATGTGTGTGCGTGTATTACAATAAGAAATTAATGAACGATACTAGCCAGCTAGAGTTTAAAAAAAATACTAAGATTGATTTATAAAAGGTTAATACCACGAAAAACTTCATATTGTATACATGTAACAAATTTATCCTAAATTAATTTTTTGACCACCAAAAACCTCAAACTAGTATATTTGTGATAAATTTACCTTCTATTAGTTTTTGTTAAATTAAATTAATACAACGAAAAATCATAAACTGGAACACATGTGACAAATAAAGGGAAGAACTCCAAACAGGTATACCCCTCAAATGCCACGTGTCATCCAACTTAGTAATTTGATTGTAAAATTTATCAGAAACTAACGGAGGATAAATTTATCAGATGTGTACTAATTTGAAGTTTTTGATAATCAAAAAATTAAGTTTAAATAAATTTATCATAAATATATCGATTTGAAATTTTTCGTGATAGTAATCTATTTATAAGCTAAGGTGATAAACCCTTGTTGAGTCAAGTTATCTACGTAGTTCTAATAACATTCTTGAACAGAACCCGAATTTCTGCCCTCTACAACTCTTTAATTATCACTGCTTGACTCCAGAAGGATTGACAGGTGTAAATTTGGCAGGTTCTAATGATTGATGTGTCGTTTCACATACAAGTGTCAAATACAAATTCGCCACGCTTTGTAGGTACCAACCAGAATTTCATTAATGAAAAAGCACATTTACTTGAGATAGAATTCTTTTGAAGAATTCCCGAGGGCAAGCTATATATGCTCCACGCTCCACCGTTGAATAAACGAAAACGGGAAAAAGAAATCTGGCATCCTATACTTTACAAATATTAGACCCTCTCTTACTTAATCATATCTAGTTCCCCCATTTCCCGAGCTGTATGTACCTAAATTTGTTCATGCCATAAGCAAGAACATCACCATCTAGCTGCGCACGTACGTTCACTTTCTTCTCCTTCCTGTTTCACCGACACATACCGAGAGAAAGAAAGAGCGAGCTTAAGCAAAGCATGTCGTCTTCCGAACTCGTCCATTCTTCAGCATTACTTTCAGCTGCGTTCGTATTGTCTATTTTAGTTATGGTTCTGCCGGCAAGGGCTGCGGTGAAGTTGCCGCCGAACGAAACGGTCCCGGCCGTTATCGTATTCGGAGATTCGATTGTCGATGCCGGCAACAACAACAACATGGAAACTCTCGTCAAGTGCAATTTCCCCCCCTATGGTGAGGATTTCAAAGGTGGCATCCCGACAGGAAGATTTTGCGACGGCAAAGTGCCATCTGACCTCATAGGTTTCTCCTCTCTCTCTCTTACCTATCTTAATTGGTGATCAATATGATAAATCTAATCCACCATATCTAATATCGAGAGTAAGCTTGTTTTTTATCACAGGCATGGCTGCGTGCATGTGTACAATAAGTTGGAAGAATATATAACTGCTAACAAAAGAAGAGAGATTCCCTGTTATAATTGACGAGCCCGTTTAACTATTTTTGGGTGTCAAACAAATGTCCTTACGACTCGCGCGGAGGAATCCATGTTAGCACAATCAGTCAATTTTCTTCTTCCCAAAATGCTAATCTCATTGTCCTATCAGTTCTACACTATTATGCTAATGCTAATTCAGTTATAAACTTTTCAATTTTACCAATTTAGTCCCAAACCTTTGCATGAAATTTTAATCTAGTCCTTCCGATCAACTTTTGCTGAAAATTGCTGATGTGTCGGTGTGCCATGTAGTACGGCTGGCGATGACTGGACCGCCACGTCAGCGATTTCCAGAGAAAATTGATTGGAATGATTATGTTGGAATTTCGCACAAATGTTTTGTAACTAAATTAGCAAATTAAAAAATTTAAGACTGAATTAATATCCGTATGATGGATTTATGACTGATTGAGTAATTTTCCCTCGTCCCTCGTTTGGCACAATTTTATAGTAAATAATAGAAGAGGTTTGTGCTACCTGTATCCCATACAGGAGTACATAAATCTCTCTCTCTCCATCAAATTGTCTCTCAATTCTAGGAGATGTTATTGCATGGAATTGGACCGTCCCATTTTAATGATTCAAAAAGTGTACGTTTAGAGATAATTTAGAAAAAGAAAGCCCAGAAAAGGGGCAGATATAGAGGCATCAAAGTCAACACTACCCTATAACAAAGTGCCATCAACAAGTCAGGATCATATTGTGGGAAAAGCTTCAGCTATGTATCGGATCAAGTCGTGCCCCAGCTAACATTATCGAGTGACAAGTCTCACCAACTTCGTTTTCTAATAATCCGAATGAAGTCATGCCTTGGCTACATTATAGTAGTACTCCGTGGCTCAATTGAATCTAATGACAACGTATTATTTGGTCATTAATTGGTCAACAATTCAACAATAATAGAAACAATTTATTATCTTGTTTAGGGTTTAGACGTTACTTTCTCTTGTATGTTAGTTAATATTGCCTTTTTCCGCTTCACCAATTACATACACTAAACAAAATTAAAACCACTTCTGCAGCATGTCGTTCATGAATTTCTTGTATAATAGTTATTATTATTATTATTATTATTATTATTATTATTATTATTATTGGGTTTTTCATATTCTTTATTTCACTATCATTGACTTCCTAAGTTATACGTTTCCTATTTCAGCGGAACAAATAGGCATTAAAGATGCAGTGCCGGCATACTTGGATCCGAATCTACAGAATCATGACCTAGTCACGGGGGTGACCTTCGCTTCCGGTGCCAGCGGATACGATCCGCTCACGGCCCAGCTAATGGTACATTTGCGCATCGAGTTTATGTTCATTTTTAGTACTTTAGGCAATTCATGTAAAGTCATGCTGTCTTCCATTAGTAAAGATTTGTTTGATATTTGGACAGTCGGTCATGTCCATGTCGGATCAGCTGAATCTCTTCAAAGAGTACATAGGGAAGTTGAAAGGTTTAGTTGGAGAAGAGAAGGCGAACTTCATCTTGGCCAAAAGCTTGTACCCCGTGGTGTCCGGAAGCGATGACATCGCCAACAACTACTTCACTGCTCGTGTGAGGCAATTGCAGTATAATGTGCCTGAATATACCGACCTCATGGTCGAATCGGCTTCCAGTTTCCTGCAGGTATCATTTCATTCTCTGGCTGTCAATGGACAGACCGCCGCGCAACATAAATTGCCCGCTAGATTATGAAATTCATTCCGGTAATGCCTGAAAGGTCGGAGAGAACGATTTAATCGATCATGTTGCTAAAATGCCCTTGCTTCAATATATTTTTTGGAAGTTTATGAGTATATATGTACAACGACGATACACACAAACACACATCTGCTAAAATTGCATCCCTCGATGAGAAACTCATGATGTTGCGCGAGTTAAATCATAACATATAATTTGACCCGACTTCATTTGGTAGATGTTTCCTATTATTTTCCACGATAGCCACCTAATTTCTAAGTATGATAGGAATTTTGCATCGACTTGCTTTCAAGTGTTTAAGAAACCTAGCAATGTACGCCAACCTCAGTTTTGATTGTCGAAGGAATTATATTACCTTGGAGCTCGAAGAATAGCAGTGTTTAGTGCACCACCAATAGGGTGTGTTCCTTCACAAAGGACATTAGCAGGAGGACTAGAACGAGCTTGTGCAGAGGAGTACAACGCTGCGGCTCAGTTGTTCAACTCCAAGCTCTCTTCAAAGCTCGACTCTCTCAACAGCAAGTTGCCCCACAGCAAGATGGTCTACGTTGACATCTACAACCCACTTCTCGACCTAATTCAATTTCCCAGAAAATATGGTAAGACCAAAGTAAGACCATGCGAATTCTCATAATTACGAAATATACTTTTTTGTTGTGTAGAGCAAACTAATATGTCCATATTTATGCGTGCATAAAGAGCCATGTTTTCCTCCAACTTAGTTTGAGGAAACTATTTTTTGGTCGGTGATTCATAATCATGGATATCATCCACATTTATATTTTTTTAATTGTGCTTGTGGGCGATGTTCATAACTTTTAATCCACTAATCATAAGAGTGATTAGAGGAAGTTATAACCCATCCATATATTCATGCCTTTTTTTTTTCTTTTCTATTTAACATTAGATTCTTGACCCGGTTTGTAGGCACATTATTTTTGGTCATATTAGGTCAATCGCCCATAAAAGGTTGAGTTTATCATCACAAAGTTCTCGAGAATGCAATGTTTTCCCTAATTTTGTGTGGTCTTTTGGCATACTTTCATTTAACAAAGATGGCAAAACAACAAAAGACTTTTCATCTATGTAGGCGAGATTCATGAAAGAATCATGGTTTTCCCCATTCTTGATTTGGGGAAACCTTTTCCAATCAATCTTCTAATCGGTGGTTATATACATGGATGCCGCCCATTTTTATATTTACCTAAAAGGTAATGATTATATCGAACTTTCCAAAATTCATGTAATGACACAGGCAAGAACGATTATAAGATCTTCTTGTGTATGTCTAAGGTCTGCTCTAACATTACAGTATGAACAGATATAAGATTAACGATTCTCTCTTTTGATGAATCGAAACCAGGTTTTGTAGTTTCGGACAGGGGGTGCTGTGGGACAGGGAACATTGAGGTCACATTACTATGCAACAAATTGTCCCCGGACACGTGCACAAATGTGTCTGAGTTCGTGTTTTGGGACAGCTACCACCCCTCGGAGAAAGCTTACAGAACCCTATTGACTCCCCTCATCAACAAATATATCAATAGGTTCTTCTGATCTGAGCAAACATCTCATAGCTCTCATCCCATCAGGTTATGTGCATCCATGGAGCAGCAGCAGTTTGATTTGATCTCTAGCGTGTCCTTCACAAGAACCAACTTGCTCTTGTTTGAATCGACTCGTAATATGGGATCGAGAGATTTTATGAATAAGGAGTCCTCCATCAACAATTTCAGTCTTTTCTGCAATAATCTTTTGTTTACTTCGTATTTTCCATGTCTGTATTATGATGAAGCAATAAATATTAAACAACTATGGATGGAAGCTCCTTTATAGACTTCTATTTGGCACGCTGACATGGTAAAAAAAAATCGGTCACAAGTGGATTTAAGGTACTAACATGTCACAGACAATTTTCCATGTTGAAAACCGCATTCGTTTCGTTACCAGATAAAACTTTTCCATCGGATGTCGGCATGCATAAAAACATATTACGGAATGGAGAAATTTTTATGATATTAGTCTAAGAAAAAAAAAGGAGCCATTTGTATTCATTCTAATCCGAGGTCCGACGTGCATTATCCATAAATAGAACTTAAAACAATATTGATTTGTAAAGTTCAAGATATAAAGTTAACCGGCCTAAATTTTTTTTAATGAAATAAAGTTAGTGTACAACAACTATATGACTAAACTATGTAATATATTACTTATCTACAGAAAGTGAATTTACCAAAAATAAATTTTGGATTATGTATCCAAGCAAAAAGGTTATTTAATTTAATAAAAATCTTTAGTTGAGTATTACACTTACGTGCATGGTTAGGCCACGTGATGAATTTTGATTTTCACAAATAGTTTCCAAAAGAAAATCTATGCTTTTCAGATTTTTTTTTCTATGTTAATAGCCAATAATGAGAATGTTCTTTTGAGTGCATGTCCGATTTTCGTATTCTATTCAATTGAAACCGATACACCTTAAAAACGGGTAAGAAAAGAGAAAGTGTTGCACTATTTCTTATGGCTTCAACTATTATTATATGATAAAACAATAGTTAATTAAGCAAGATAACTATACTAGATAATCTATTACCATGAAGCTTATTAGATAAAACATAAGTATAAAATATTTTCCTTCAGAATAATACAAACATTAATAAAACTTATAATCTAAGAACATGGTATGCACATATTCTTTTAATACACAATGACACATGAAAGTCCATTTTCAAACTAAGCATCATATTAGCTGAGACAAGTTTACTAGAAATTAATCGATGAAAATCACAATATGGTGAAACATGTCAAGAAATAATATTGAAAAGAGGGTATAAAAAAAATCACTAATTCTAAGCGACGGGACAAAAGCAGATATGAGGTGTTTTTCCAATGATAAATTTCTAGAAATAATTTGTAAGAATTACATAAAATTAGAATCTGTGTAGTGCACAGGAAATTCACTCAATTCCAGAATGTCCATTTGTTGTAGCTAAACAGCATTGTTGCTCTATGGGGAAGTCGCCGGTGTAGTTGCCAGCATGCTGCATTATAATAGTATGTCAAGTACACATTTTCTCTAGCACAAAAATAACCTTGAAGTCATCTGGTCACTTCAATTCCCAAAAATACTTAATTGGCTGAGGTCCTCGATCTAAAACACTCATCAAGGTATCGTTTGAGTGCTTCACATTGTTCCAATTATTGGCTGTCAAGATAAAATCATAAACATATACTACCACGCCTAGAAAGTGCTTCCATGAGAATAACCGAACAATTAGTAATCGACTAATGATTGATCGAAGCCATACTCCATCAATGCATCAGAGAACTTTGAAAACCAATTTTGAAATGCTTGTTGAAGACTATATAAGGAATTTTGTAGTCGACATACAAGACTTGAGCCCTTTGTTGTGAAACCTGGCAAAAGTTTCTATAAACTTCCTTCATACAAGTCGATGTGTAGAAGTACATTGTTGATGTCCATTTGATGCAACTTCCAATTACGAACTTGTGCAAATGCAAGAAGACATTGTACCATGACTAGTTTAGCCACCAGTGTGAAGGTTTCATTGAAGTCGATGCCTTTTACCTAGGTGAATCCCTTTGCGACAAGACGACCTTTATATCACTTAATATGGTCATCGGTTTGATACTCGATTTTGTAAATCCACTTGCACTCTATCGGTTTCTTACCCTCCAACAAAGTTGCCACAGTCCAAGTCCTATTATCTTCAAGTGTCTTAGGTAGCGAATGATAACCATTCTGTTCCGGAATGAGTTCCTGAACCAGAAATAGATTTTTCTATTTCTGGTTCCTGGATGAGTTTCTGAGAAAAAAAACCCGTTTGATAATGACAAAAAATTTTTATTTCTAGAACAGAAACCCGTTTGATAACAGCACAAAATTTCTATTTTCTGAAACAAAAACCCGTTTGATAAACAACAGAAAATTCTATTTCCAGGAACAGAAATCCATTTTTTTAGAAATGGAATAAAAATAATAAAAAATCCAAAAAATTCATAAAAATCTTTTAAAAAATTCAGAAAATCCCAAAAAATTGAAAAATTCCAGAAAAAATCATCAAAATGTCGAGAAAATAAAAAAAATTCAGATTTTGGGAAAATAGGAAATTTGTTGAATTTTTTCAAAAAAAATCAAGAAATCAAAAATTTCAAAACTTTACAGAATTGCTTAGAATACATGTGGCCACCCACTTTTAGTGAAATTTAAATATTTTTAGGTGCAAAAAAAAATCAAAAATTTCAAAACTTCACAAAACAGTTTAGAATACATGTGGTCACTCACTTTGAGTGAAATTTAAATTTTTTAAGGTGCCAAAAAAAAATTCAAAAACTCATAAATTTCAAAATTTCACAGAATAGCTTAGAATACTTGTGGGCACCCACTTTGAGTGAAATTTTAATTTTTGGAGGTGAAAAAAAAGCAAAAAATCAAAAATTTCAAAACTTTACAGAATGACTTAGAATACATGTAGTCATCCACTTTGAGCGAAATTTAAATTTTTTTAGGTGAAAAAAAACATAAAAAATTAAAAAATTTCAAAACTTCACAAAATGACTTCGAATACATATGGCCATCCACTTTGAGTGAAATTTAAATTTTTTTAGGTGTAAAAAAACATAACAAATTAAAAATTTCAAAACTTCACAGAATGACTTAGAATTCATGTGGCCATCCACTCTGAGTGAAATTTAAATTTTTTTAGATGAAAAAAACATAAAAAATAAAAAATTTTAAAATTTCATAGAATGACTTAGAATACCTCTAGCCACCCACTTTGAGTAAAATTTATTTTTTTTTAGATTCCCAAATGGTATTTTTTATTTTTTTTATATTTTTTGGTTCCTAAAAAAAATTAAATTTCACTCAAAGTGGATGGTCACATATATTCTAAGCTACTCTGTGAAGTTTTGAAATTTTTGATTTTTTGCTTTTTTTTCGGCACCTAAAAAAATAAAATTTTGCTTAAAGTGGGTGGCCACAAGTATTTAAGTCATTCTGTAAAGTTTTGAAAATTTTTCTTCTTTGCTTATTTTTATTTTTTTTTCAACACCTAAAAAAATTAAATTTCACTCAAAGTTGGCGGCCATAGGTATTCTAAGCAATTATGTGAAGTTTTTTTTATTTTTTTCGACACCTAAAAAAATTTAAATTTCACTCAAAAGTGGATGGCCACAGGTATTTTAAGCCATTTTGTGAAGTTTTGAAATTTTTTAGTTTTTTATTTTTTTTTCGGCAGCTAAAAAAATAAAATTTCGCTCAAAATGGGTGGCCACAGGTATTTTAAGCCATTCTGTAAAGTTTTGAATTTTTTTCCTTTTTTGCTTATTTTTATTTTTTTTTGGCATCTAAAAAAAATTAAATTTCACTCAAAGTGGGTGGTGGTACGGGTATTTTAAGTCATTCTGTGAAGTTTTGAAATTTTTTATTTTTTAAATTTTTTTGGCACTTAAAAAAATTTAAATTTCACTCAAAGTGGATGGCTATAAGTATTCTAAGTCATTCTATGAAGTTTTGAAATTTTTGATTTTTTGCTTTATTTTATTTTTTTTGGCACCTAAAAAATAAAATTTCGCTCAAATTAGGTAGCTACAGGTATTCTAAGACATCATGTGAAGTTTTTAAATTTTAGATTTTTTGATTTTTTTTTTTTTGCATCTAAAAAAATTAAATTTTGCTCAAAGTGGGTGGTCATAGGTTTTCTAAGTCATTTTGTGAAATTTTGAAAATTTTTATTTTTATTTTATTTTTTTCGGCACCTAAAAAAATTAAAATTTCACTGAAAGTGGGTAGCCACAAATTCTAAACCATTCTGTTAAGTTTTAAAATTTTTGATTTTTTACTTTTTTTTCTCACCTCAAAGGTCGTGACTTTCATATGAATATGTGTGTTGAAGAAAATGAATTTCTCAGAAATGGTTCTCACTTTTGTTCCAGAAATGAAAAATCAGCTTTTTTTTTGTTCTCATTTCTGGTTTCAAAATCAGTTTTGGAAGCAAACTTGTCCTGGAAATAGAAAAATGAAATTGCGTTACCAAACGGATTTTTGGTCCAAAACTGATTCTGGGAACAAAAAACCAGTTCTGGGCAGAACCAGAATGGTTTTCATGTAGCACCTTAATGATTGCCCCCATCACTGCTCTCCACAAAGGATTTAAAATAGCCTTTAGTTTAATTTCTAGGCTCAATATCAGAACTACAACAGCTAACAAAAGCGACGGGAGGCTCACTGTCTCTTTTGGATAGGACGTACCTCAAACAACGATGGCGTCGGTTGAAGAGTTGGGGTACTCATTTGGACCTATGATGCACAAATCTCAAAGATGGGCTCATTGTCTCTTTTGTCGTGCGGGAAGAGCTAGGACTAAAATTTTGTCATTGGGATGCATAATGTGCAGCTCCCTGGCTACTCTTCAATCTATTGAAAGCCCACTCGGCCCACTTCGATGCTGCTTGTCCTTCGACTAGGCTATCACAGCCCTATCTCATGAGCCGTGTCAAAAGAGGAAGAGTCGTTTGATTCTCGTGCGCAAGTTAGAGAAATGATCATGTGAAATGTTATGCCTGAGATGTCACAAAGAAGATTAGTGAGTAAATTGGCAAAGGTTATTGCAACTAATGATATATACATGCATTTTGAAATCATTTTGACAGAGTTTTTGAAAATGCAGGATCCGTCCTCGTATCCTTGGACGTCCCTATCCGCAAACGATTTCGGAAACTAGGAAGCATGTGGAAGTCCAGGCCTCAAAGCATCATCATCAGTCTAGTTTGGGTACTTTCACATGTCCTTAATAAAACATTATCATGATTTCATTAACAAGATGAGGCCGTTTACATGACTCGAAATCTTAGACCGACGGCTTGCAGTCCAAGACTTTGATTACAAAGAGGAACATCCCCTAGATCTAAATAGACTTCCCATGAAAGGAGTGAACATAAACTTAAACAAGGCGAAACAAGAAAGAAAAGCGGCATCCCTACTCAGAAGGATTGGTGGTGGCAGTGGAGGGCTCGACCTCTTCATTTTCCATGATAGCGCAGGCAAACTCTCCCTCGAATAAATCAACTAGGCCAAGAACGGCCTCCTCTTCCTGCAGCAGCTTGGGTAGACCGGGAATGTCTCTTTTAATTTCGGAAGAAATAAGCCCTTCCAACTTTCTCCTAACCCAAATAAACTCCCCCGACCTCCGCAACTTCCATGATTAGCTAGGCCTCTGTAGTCACCATGGTCTTTATTACTTTCTTGGCCACCATAATTAGTATGGCCTCCACGACCACCACGGCCCTCATGCTGACCTCGACCTCCAAAACTGCCTCGTCCTCCATGGTTATCTTGGCCACCAGAATCGCCTCCATGATAACCTAGGCCCGTCCTTTTGCGCCACTTGGAGACCTGAAAGGGTTCTTTGATACCTTGGCCATGCAGTCCCAGGGACATGACCATTTTCAAGCAACACCTTGCTCAACATGATTGAAGGCTTAGCTATTTCTAGGTCCCGCATGATGATTTCAACGGGCACATAAATCATCAAGACTAATTCCAAAGTTTGATAACTTGATTCAGTCTTATTCTCGGGTTCTATGTATGGGATCGTAGTGTCATGAAAGATCTTAAAATCAGTTTCTCCATGAACAGTTACTAACTTCCCATCCACGATGAATTTGACCTTTTTGGTGCAGGCTCGAGGGTACGGCTTTGGCAATATGTATCCAAGGTCATCCCAGTAGAAAATTGAAGGTACTAGGAATATCTAGGACTTGGAAGCTGACCAGAAAAAGGACTGGACAAATTAACAGTTCAAGCTTAACCTCACCAATTACTTCCTTTTTCATACCGTCAAAAGCACGAATGGTAGATTTAGATACCGACATTTCCTCTTCATTTACCCCTAGACGACGAAGGGTGGCAAGTGGGCAAATGTTTAATGCCAATCCATTGTCAATCAGCACTCTCGCCACCATTCTATCACGACACTTTACCAAGATAAGTAGCGCCTTAGTATGATTGCAACCTTCTGGAGGAAAATCTTCATCGGCAAAAGAAATTTGATCTTTGAGCAAAATAGACCCAACAAACTCCTCCAATTGGGTGTCATTGATAGTTTCGGGAACGTGCACTTCATTTAGAACCTTGAGTAGTGCATTTTTATGTTTCTTGGACGATTTGAAAAGATCTAGGAGTGATATATGGGCCGGCATATTCCTCAACTGATTGACAACATTAAATTCACTAGTCTTAATAATTGCTAAAAACTGTTCGGCCTCTTCATTTGAAACAACCTTTTTCTCAACTACCTTGGTGGGATCATAGTATCGACCAAAGCGAGTGATAGCATCGATTTCATTCACCTTGTAACTCCAAGGGACCGCTTTAGCATCGTAACTAGGGGTCATTTCCACTATTATGTCTTCGTTGTCTTCGAGGGAGAGTTTAATCGCCATGACTTCCATGACACGATCATCGACCTCTAGGGTAGTGAACTCTTCGGTCATAAGGTCAATGACCACATGCTCGGCATCTCGTTCATCGGGATTTGATTGATCTTCTTCGACTGATAGATCGATGACCATGGGGGTAATCATGTTGACCGTCTTCTCTTCAGGCTCAAGTGGGTCATCCATACCTCCCCATCCATCAGGAACAACATCCTTGGAATTGATGAAGAAACTGGGTGGCAGTGAATACTTCACAAGATAGTCGAATTTGCCGTTAGGTTAACCCAGTGCGTCAACCACTTCCCTATTCTCGTGAGCGAACTTTACGAACTCATGATTCCAATCCATATTGCTAGCTTGAGACCCAAGATCATCATACGAATTCTCTCATTCACTGTCGGTCATAATTAGACTCTTCGACACACCCTTATTAGTTGGCTTGTTAGTTTCTGTAGGTTCAACAGGTGTCTCCTCCAACTCCTTCTCACGAAATGAGTTAATAACAACCGTTATGGCTATCATATTATCTTCCTTCATACTATAGATTACTCCCATGTTCACCATCCGAGTGATACATTTCAATTTTTTTTCCATCGAAATATCCTTCCCATCTTCAAAGTATCTAGCTAACACTAGTAATTTATACAGTCTATGAACATCCATATTAAAGGTTCCCTTACTCTCATCACCCTTTTCAATAACCACGTTGACATTCTCAGTATGATTAGGCAACGAGTTTTGTTGAACATTGGGGGGTGGATCCTTAAAGGATAAAATGCTTTTGTCGAGCAGATTCTGAACCTTGATCTTAAGAGTGAAACAGTTGTCCATATCATGACCCTTTTCGTCTCTATGGAACTCACAGGACTTTAACAAATCGAACCTGGGGAATCTTGGAGGATCATCCCAAGGCACTTCATTAGCTATCATTCCTCTTCTCAATAGCATGGGTAACAACTTGGATAATGGCCTAGGCAGGGGAGTGAACTGCCTTGACGCTCTCCTTTTAAATTCATGATTTTGATATGCCCTCTCTCGAAACACAGAGGGGCCTTGAGAGGATGAGGCCAGGGGCTTCGTTGCAACTGGCGCTTGTACATATGCGATCTCCACATCCTTTTCTTTTCTATTTGGGACCCTCCGACTAGTCCCTTCATTCAATCTACCATCATGCATGGCGCCTTCTATCCTCTCTCCAACATCTACTAGCTGAGAGAAGGTCAAGCATCCAGAACCCACCAACTTTAAATTAAAATCATTAGGTAAGGTTTTGAGGAAAAGATCTAGTAACTCCTTTTCATTAAGCGGGGGTCAAACTTGAGAAGCGAGAATACGCCATCTTTGAGCGAAGGCTCTAAAGGACTCACTTCTTCTCTTTTTGGTTCGAGTCAACACTTCACACGTGGGAGCTATCTCGGTATTGTACTTGTATTGCAGGACGAACACCTCAGCTAACTCCTCCCACTTCTCGAACTTCTCGGGCTCCGACAATATATATCATTACAATGCAGGCCCCGTCAAACTCTCTTGGAAAGTCTGAACCATCAATTGGACATTCTGGGCATACCTCGCCATTCTGTTCAAATAGTACTTCAAGTGGATTTTCGAGTCTCCGGTCCCATCATATTTAGTGAAATCAGGAATCTTGAACTTCTCGGAAAAGCTCATCTATGCATATCGAGACAAATCCTCGATCATGTGTTCTTCGTATCTTCGAAGCGCATAGAGTTTCTCTTCTATCTTTGCAAACCTTTTGTTGTATTCTTCCTCCAAACGGGCAGTGATGGCTTTCAAAATAGGATCTAGTTCGACCACTACAGGTATAGAACCCAATGCCTCCTCAACAACATTTCTTCTCATAAGTTCTTCTACAGGCTTGGGAACAGCTTGAGGTGCGACTTGACTAGCATTTGGTGTTGCTAACACAGCCCTCATATCATTGGCAAATTGAATGAGATGAGCCGCAAGATCATTGATCTTGTCGTCAAGAGTGGCAAAACGGGCGTTTACTCCTCGATATTCATTTGCGTGGCCCTTGATTGTGTCCGAATCGGCGATTGCCTCAAAGCCGTAGCTTTGCCTTGGTGGAGGAAGGGAGTGTTGGCGGGCTGTCAGGCTCGGTGTGGACACCGCGATCACTAGAAGATGTCTTTCTCCGGCCTCTTGGTCTTTCAATTCCTCTCTCCGTGCGTTGAATGAGCTCAATTTGGTGAATATAGATTATTACTTGAAAAATGAGCATACATGAGCACACGATTCATATGGAAGGTTAGCCCATAGCAATGATCTAGGCGTTTTATGTCCCTTGAGAGAAAGTTTTCTGAACATTGAGATTTTAGAGTTTTTAGACATTATAGAAGATAAATGAAAACTCTGTAATATTGAAATTAAAAAATGAGATTCCCTTGACATTGAAACAAAGCAAAAATATAATGATTCCTAAGTCTCGAAATTAGAAAGAAAGAAATTACCTAAACGTTGAAGCTAAGAAAGTACACGAAACTTCTGGAACATAAGAAGAACAGAATTCCCTAAACATTGAAACTAGAAAAGCAACATAACCTCCTAAACATGAAACTAGGATGACGAATTAAGCAAAAGTGTCATTTCAAGCTTCTCGGGGCAACTCATTTTATATGCGATAGGGAACTCTCGGCTTTACGGAGCCGCTTGTTCTCTTGAGTTAACCTCAAGATGTGTGTTTTGTCCATTTCCACCATCTTTTCAAGATGCTCAATTTGCGCTTTCTGGGTGGGTTTGTCAGTCACTTCTGAGACCAGCGGTTGTATAACGGTCAGAATTTGGTGATTGTGGATGTAGAATGTGGAGGCATGGTAGATCTCTTTTTCCCCATTCAATTTCTTAGGCACGACAATTCTTTTAGGACGGCATTCGCTCCATACGATCTCAATGGCGCAAATTTCGTTGAAGTAGTTGTAGTCCGTACGAGTGAAGCGAGCCTGAAACATCCTCGTCTTGAGAGGTGGCGGAATCTCTTGAAAAGCCCGGTATTGGCGGGCCACCTTGTATGGGTAATAGGAAGTGGCGCCAGAGAGACCGAGCAGTGGGATCAGGTTAACAAACTTATGAGCAAAGCAGGCTTCCTCAACCTGAAACCATTTAGCATGCCATAGAAATGCCTTGGGTTCAGGGTCTTCTAGGAAATTTGTCCAACAGAAATATTCTTTGTCAGGGGAATGCTTTTCTAAGACTTGGAGCCTCTGTATTGGGTGCCTAAACTCATCTACTTGAAACAATTGCATAAGGTGCCCAAATTCGCTTATATGAGAAAGAAACCATATTTGCAAAATTTTCGGGGAAGCTCGCATGATTTTTTCTCTGTTTTGTTTAAAACGGTTAAGGGACAAAAATGTTTCAGCTAGAATCATGTTGACATAGTTTAATCCGGCACATATGTGTTTGACCACCCAAGCAATTAAAGGATTTATGACATTCTTACGATGAGGAAAAATAAAAATCCTATTCTTTTGAGCCATCGGTTGATTTGAAAAGCACTCAACCAAAATTGAGAATGGGCATGCGTAACAATTAGTTTTAACAACCTTCCTTACCACCTCGGCCTTAACTCTCAAAAATTCTAACAACTCGAACATGGAGTCTATAGCTATGGGTGGCTTAACAAGCTCGGTTCCAAGAGGCATTTCAATTGCAATACTATATTCTTCTAAGGTCGGAGTTAGCTCGAATTCACCAAATATGAAGGTTGATTTTTGAGGGCACCAAAAGTGTGGTATTGTTTGCATAACTCCGGAATTATCTTGACTAATAGGAGGAGACGGCCAATCCTTGCCTTAACCTGTCTTTGGCCATTTGATCCAACTGATCTCACTACGCTATGAGCTCTTTCTTGGGAGTGGAAATGAATTGGATATCGGCTCTCCCCATTGCATATAAACTGAGACTAATGATCAACTTAATTTGCCATGGACCAACAAAAGGAAATAAATGAATTGTATAGACAGGAGGATAAAGGTTTACTCTATCGAGAATCATGGCAAACACAGAGACAAACGCATGAAAATTGAGGCTTGTTTTCTATTTAGACAGTTTAACAAAATGAAGCTAAGAGGGTGATCTGACCGTCGCAGTCTCCCGTTGGTGTCAGGTCTTCTTAACTCCGGCTCAGTCGAAAGAGATATCCTATAGTTACGCAGTCTCGCGGACAAAGATAAACACTTACGACACCAAGAAAGAATTTTTGAGGAGAAGAAAGGTAATCTCTATATTGCAGTCTCGTGTTCAAGGTTGTATCTTTCTTAACATCATCCTTAAGCGTCTTATTGCAGCCTAGGCCCGGCAGCATGGTTGTGTGCGCGATAGTGTAGTGCTAAAACATCTAAAGCATGCACGACAGTTTATAAGAAAACAATGCTTCAAGTGTCCAAAAAAAATAAACATTTATTCCTCAAATCCCAAACTTGCAAAATAAGGGATCAATGGCAAGAACATTTATTCTAGGGATGTATTTGAACAAGATAAACGGTCTAAGCCCACTAAGAAGTCCCCAGTGGAGTCGCCAAGCTGTCGCGACCTCCTCGAACTGGCCTCGCCGCCTAAAGTGGTTAGGCTAATGGATTACTAAGTTAAACCTAACCCGAATTCTCTCAAACTCATACCAATTCGCGACTTAAGTTAAAGTTATTAACATGGAAATCAATTTCACCAAGGAGTCGCCACTAATTAATTTTTGGTGAGTCGATTAAACACCCAAGCAAAGCACGAGAGAAATGCTTGACTTTTACGAATCAGAAATTCAATGGGTATGGGGACTTGATTACATTAATTGATCAATTAGTGCCATTTCGGTACCTATTCTTGCTCAATTCACCACCTAATGTGTTCACACTAACTAGGAGTCTCAAAAATTCATTTCTAACCAAGCTAAGGGAAGCAACAATCACTACATGAACTTAACATGCATAATCAATCACATGCGAGGTTAAATTAAACACGTAATTCAAAGCGTGCGAATCAAACGAAGAGCAATCAAATATACGCTAATCACACAAAAAAGGAGAGGAAAGCAATTCTAAAACCCAATTTTCAATTTTTGATTTTCGAAATTTTTCTACATTTTTTTTTAAATTTTTTTAATTTTTTAAAATAATATTTTTTTTAATGTTAAAATAATAATATAATATTAAAATAATATAAAATCGGATTCAGGCCGGATCTCCACATTCGACCCGGATTGGAATTGACCCGGGCGCGCCGGCCTGGGTCCACGACCGGACCGGGTTCATTTATTGAGCCTGATCTGGCAAATTAAAAAGAGAAAAAGGGCCCGGCCCGAAATTTTTTTTAAAAAAAAGAACAAAAAGCCCAGCCCAACAAGAAATAAAACTCAAATGATATTCCAGCCCAACTCCCAACTCGGCCCATCAGCGAAAGGCCCAAGACCTAATAAAACCCTAAAGCCCATGTCGCGACTTAAATTTTCTCAAGCTAATAGATTATTAAGACTAAACTTAACTCGGGCTTTTCCAAGCCTTACCAATTCGCAACTTAGGATTTAAGTTTTTAATATGCAAAAATTTTCATGCTTGGAGTCGCCACTAATCTATTTGTGGTAGGACGATTAGAAACCTAAGTAAAATATATGGAAATATATTTTATTCCTACGAATCAAAAATACTAAGCTTGGGGACTTGGTTACGCTAGATCTAATCTAACACCCTTTCGGTACCTTTTTTTTTCAAAATTATTTATGCAGGCAGTCTGGATCCATTTAATTATTTAATCAATAACATGTGAGGTGTTTATGCGAATGCGCAAACCATCAATTTAACACCCAAGAAAACAACAAATAGATTGCAAGATTAGGAAAATGACATACCTTAATGTAACGCAAGCATCTGCATTGTTAGTAGAAAATTATACAGACAATCCTAATATGATTTCTAATTAACAAAGCAAGGCACTCGATGTGTTCTTTAGGATTTGCGCTTTATTAAAATGTAAACTAACCTATATGCAATGACATGCAAAAATGACATGCAATTAATGCAACCTAACATGCGAATCGTATGTCATGCGACGACATGACCTAATTCTAAAGACGAACAAATGATTTATTTTTTTGTATTTTTCCAATGAAATTCGAAATAAAAAATGTCTAAATTAACATGCAATCTATTCTAGAAAATGTAATTTAACCTATGCTAAAGTGACTTCTTTTGGGTATTTTTTTTTATGATAATTCGAAATTAAAATCACCCCAAAACGAACCATTGAGATTAGGATAATGTCTAAATTAAACTAGGAAATAAATTACTCTAATTCCTAATTTAAATAAAAAGGTTATCCTATCGACTTATTCAAAGAAAGTTATCCTAAACCTATCCTAAACATGCATAATTCTTTTTGGGATTTTCAAATCAAATCAAAACAAAGATTCAAACCAAAGCCAAAGATAGCATCCGATCACCCAAGATATCATCTATATCCATTCAAATAAATTGACAAATCACATCTCGGGTATGAGGATCGGATTGGCCAATTTTCAATGTAATCGCGAATCGTATCTCGAGCAAGAGATCAAATTGACGATTTTCCGTATAATCGCGAATCATATCTCGGGCAGGAGATTGGATTGACGACTATAACACGTTATAAAATTAGGAAATAATTCCTAATTTAAATATACTTGAGGATTTCATTTATATGAATTATATTTGAAGATTCAAACAATAATGTAATTTCACAAATTAGGCAACAAAATATACGAAAATCGAATTAATGAAGATTCTTACCTAATTCACAATACCACCTAGATAGCGTTTCCAATTTTGGACAGACGACCGATCCGGATTGCGGATCGCGGATCGCGGGACTTGACGGATGATGGCTTTTGGTGTGACTCGGCTAAGGAAAGTTCGATGGTGAGAGTGGTACTCAACGGCGAGGACGGTGGGATAGTGAGGCGATGCTTGGCCTTGGCGTGGAGCTTTCATTGGCCAATGGTGAAGAGTAGCGGCGATGTAAGTGACTGTTAACAGACCGTAGGGAGCACCTAAGAATCTGCAAGAAAAACCACCAAAAGCACAAAATTGTTTCGTCGAGTTTCTAGTATCAAGATTAACTCGGTTGAGCACGTCGGGGACTGATCACTCTTTTCCACTCCAACTGTTTTTACTTTCTATTTATTTCTTTCGCTAGGAAGGTCCATGAAAGAGATGGAGTGCATGAGAGAAATTCAACAAATCTACGTATCGATGGAATGCTCTTGAGGATCTCCCACTTTGAACCCTTTTTTTATTTTAATCTTCAATCCACCACTTGAATTTTGTCCTCTTCTCTTCTATCAACTTTCAGTCACTGATTGTGCGGCGGTGTGGAACGGACCGAGGTTGCGGGGACACCAAGGAAGTCAAACAAACTTGTTGGTCACAAGAGAAATCGTCAACAAACTGGGATCGCCTGGAACTAGGAGGTCGGAGACGCAAGAGCTCGTGACGACTACTTTGACGTTCGTTAGATTTGTTGGACGTCCTGGATGAGCAGCTCTCGGTGGCAGGTGCAGCAGGAACCAATGACGATACAGGGTGCAGGCGTTTGTTCAGTTTGGTGATGACAGCGGAAGCAGTGGCAGGCCAGGCACGGGAATAGAGGTGGGGCACGTAAGATGGCAGCGGCAACGATTAGCCCTCTCTCTCTCTCTCGCTCCTTGCTCTCGCTTTCGTGTATCTCTCGTGCTCTCAAAAATCGCGTTTTGGAAATTATCAAAGCCCCCCTCACGATTTCTCTCTAATGGCGACACGAGTCCTCTGCTTCTCCCTCTCTCCGTGTGTATGAATTAGGTGCCTCCTCCCGAGAGAATCCTTAATGAATATATTTATAGGCAAAGTTTAGGTTTTTTGCTTGCAATTATTTCCTATTTTGATTTAAAGAAAATATTGCAATATCTCTGTGATAATATCAACGCATTCAATTTGAATCGTGATAATATCAAGATTAACAAACCAATATTTTCCAACTCGACATTTTTCAATAAAAATTTTAGCTCTTATAATGTTCGTGGGCTTGGTCAAGAATTTTCTTGAACGCTAGTTTAGTCCAATTTTATTAAGTTCAAAGCCGTTCACTCGAGTCCATCCGCCGCCAATCCAATGGAAATGCAATTATATGGGCCTAATTACTAATGTAAATGCTCTTAATCTATATGCAATTTAACTATTATTTTTGTTTAAGGGCCAAGATCGATCCCTAATTTTCTATGTAATGAACGACTAATTAGGTCGCCAAAATTTAGGTGTCAATAGTCCACACACTAAATAAAACCCTACTTGGTCAGACCCGCGACCCGACCCGAACGTGAGTTGTCGACCCGACTTGCGCCTCCCTTCGAACTTGCGGCAGGCCCTAATGCCGATGACTGGTGCCTCACCCGTCCATATCACCGCCTTGGTGACTGGTGACTAATCGGGACCGTCCAAGCCCTGACGAGGGGCTGGCCAGTCACGGGCTAGCCAGATCCCGATGAGGGACTGGCTGTTGTGGTCCGTGACACCACCCCGACGAGGGATGATGGGCATCCTTTGCCTGCGTCACCTTCGTGGCGACTGGCATCTGACCGGGTCTGTCCAAGCCCCAACGAGGAACTGGCCGACCACGAACCGAATAGATCCTGACGGTGAACTGGCTAAACCGAGCTCCGCGCTTGTGTTACCTCTCCGTGGACCTCCTTTGTTCGTCGGAAAAGAGACGAAAACGACTCAGCCGACCGAAAGCCGGCGGCAGCTTAGTCAAGACACCACGAGTGAAGAGGACATAGCCAAGGCTCAAGAACATATGATATACTAAGGAAAGGAAACCGGATCTCACTCATACATAACATCAAACGGTTGGAGCGCACAACTAAAATGGGAAATTTTAGGTTCAATCGGGGCTCAAACGTGCCCAGGATTTACACAGAAAGACGTATAAACAAGCAGGATCAAGTATGTGGTATCACGGGCCAGAACTTGCACGAGCTCCGGCCAGTGAGCCCAAGACAAGACAAAATGGCAAAAATAGGGGAAGAAGGCTAAAACAAGGGAGGGGGTTGTGGCACTCCCTATTCAGCTCGGCAGCGGCGAATAGCGGCAAACTTGATAGATCGGACTACGTCCGGTTGCCTCGCATGCCTCCGAGCCAAAATCCTCGAGAAATCGGCTTCGGGTCACACGAAACAAAACCCGATGGTGGCTCGGATTCATCATCTACCGCGTGGAACGGGATGCGCCGAAGCATCGTCGGCCACGGTTGAGGCGTGACGGTTGCGGACAGGAGACCGTTTGCTGCTCGAATCTCACTCTCTGACGCTCTCAAACTCACTCTCTCTCTCTCTCTCTCTCTCTCTCTCTCTCTCTCTCGGATTTCTCTCTCTATGGCTCTCTTGCTCTCCGTCCCCCCTTGTTCTCTTGCGTGCTCGGCTTTAAGGGCCACGACAAGTGCACATGGCTTCCTGCCACCGCTAGCTGCCGTGGCTGGCCTGATCCCGACTTGCGGGTCACGTCGATTTGCCCTCTCCCTTCTGCTTCTCTGGCTTATGTTCATTCTGTGGCATTCTGCCACTGTTCCGTTCTTCTTCTCCCTCGTACGCTCAGAAATGTCGACTAGGGGGGGAGATTTGAACAGTGCACGGGCTGGGCACAGGAGAAATGGGCCGGCCCACGCGAAAAATAAAAAAGAAGGAAGAAATAAGATGAGCCACATGAAAAAAAGAAAGAAAAAAGGATGGGCTGACTAACTTAGCTTGAAAATCTTTTTTTTTTTTGAAATTTAAGTAAAATATGTCCTAATCGATCCTATTAATGCAAATGCACCTAATGTCTATGTGCCATGCAATTTAATGAAAATATTTTTGTTAAGAGATTAAAAGATTAAATCCTAATTTTTATAAAATAAAACCCTAAATGATTTGGGCAAAATTTAGGTGTCGACATGATGTTCCTCGATTGATCTGGAAACAAATGCCTAATCATATGGAGACATCACTACTGATAATCAAATATGTGGAAAGATCATTATGCCAATGGACCTCACTTGCAAGCCTATCATTCAAAGTGGGCGGTTTCATCACCATGAATAGGCTAACCAAATGCCTATATTGACATTGCTCATTGTTTTTGTTGTATCAGTCTCTACGAATCTCCTCGATTGCTATCAAATTGATTTTGGGCCACGATAGTACCAGAACCACCGCTTTAGGTATGTGCTGAGTGTGTAGCTGCTATGAGAGCACTCTCTTTGCCTACCTTTCTGCCTCACCTCAACTCTCATATCGGAGGATGTCCAATCAACTCCCAATAATGGCTCTTCTGTGTTTGACCTCTTCATAACAGTCTGAAGGTGCCATCCTAGGGCCTCCTCTTCCAATCAAGAAAGTACCTCAGCCCTCAATTCCGAAGATATCCAATCAACTCCCAATAATGGCTCTTCTGTGTACAACCTCTCCATAATGGTCACATTGAGGTTAGTCTGACGGTATCGTCCTAGGGCCTCTTCCAATCGAGAAAGTGGCACCCTCAATCTTCTCTTCCCTCTTTTGGGCAATTAGAACTTAGCACTCCTCTTACATGATAATAGAGTAAACCTTACAGAGGGACGAGGGTCCTTGAGGTTGAGAGTATGAAATGAACATATTTATAGGTCTCAATGTTAAAGCCCACAAGGAACTGGTGAATCTTTCACACCTCCTTCTTCTTTGCATACTCAATGGCCGTGGCATAGCTACATTCTAGGACTATAGTCATTGAGTTTATCCGATAAAACTTTCAACTTGGTGTAATATTTTACCACCGAGAGTCCTCCTTGCTTTGGCAGCCGAATTTTGGTTTTGACCTTGTGGATGCGAGGTCTATTGCCTTAGGCAAATATCTCATTTAGCTTGTCCCACGTTTCCTTAGCTTCCTCTGTATGCCATGCTTTCCTGTAGACTCTTATCGAGGGAATTGAAAATCCATGAAATTATTTTGAAATTATATATGTCCCAAGCATCAAATTAAGGTGTTGTTGGATTTAGCCTCTCTAGCAATCCGTCGATAAATCCATTTTTTTTCCTGCAATGCACGTCTCATCGCCTTCGACCATGTTACATAGTTATTCTAGGTCAGCATGCATGGAATGAGTACGCTTATCGGATTGTCGGAAGTGTTAAGACAATACAGTGAGTAACGGTCAATCATCTTCTTTGTAGACGCTTCCTTAGCCATTTTGCAAACAATGCAAGTCATA